>OX346709.1:17336433-19757572 GCA_947063395.1 Hemistola chrysoprasaria
GAGGATTAAATGACGTTCATCTATCAAACAAGGATATGAAAGAATGGCTGAGAAAGTGGCTCACAGTTTCAGAACATGTGGATAAGTTGTCATACTCTCTGGTATTACATTGCCCTCTATTTTTCGCCTACAACCATCCCCAGAACTGGGTGCTGATCTACTGAGAATCTTACCTCGACGTAAATGTGATATTATGCTTTTAAAGCCTTTTGTTTAGTTTTTGCAGAAGGATGGTAGGATTATTTATAAATACGATATGTGTAGAGATCTTTCAGTCTAAATGTGCACATGCGCTTCCACTTAACGTGGTCATTTAAATGTTAAAAACATTATTTACTGCAATGGTTTACTTGTGTGTCTATCTAGCCAGTGATAATCCAAACCATATCAATGATGTTGACGAGGTTGCTGTATGTATCTATACTTTATCATTTCTAGGGGGTAAAGAGATTGGAGATCGCCAATTGCAAATTTAAAATGAAAGATCCCTACTAAATTATTATTATGATATGCAAATGTTATATTTTCTTTAATGTTCTATTTCAACCTTGTTAAATGTTTCGGTTCAAAATGTTTCCATTTTTCGTTTGTGAGTGTCCAATAAATAAAAAAGGTTCTGTTTAAAATTCTATGTTGTTATAACACGAATTGAATTTTTTATATTTATTACTGCTGTGTTGTGGAAGTATTTAATTTTAAATGTACCAATACTGGTAATATAATTGTTGAGTAACAGTATTAAATAAATATTGAATATTTATTTATGTTATTATGATGATTTGTTTTTTTTTATTATTAGGTAAAATCAGGCCTGGGACACTGCGGAAGCTACAAGTAGCCGGGCGTCCGTTTTGACGGGAAAATTTCTATGGGCTAGACAGAGATATAGGCGATAGAAAGAGAGTATGTTAATAAAACGATATTTAGTTAGGTGCTGTGCAACCTCAATTGCACTTTATTAAGTCGGAGCTAGAGATTGAAATGATTTTGTGGATTGTCCCTTCAGTCCCTTTAGTATTCTGTGGTAAAAAGGTCACATACCCACTTGACCTCGTCAACACTCTAGTGCCTATTGAGTAGTAATTAGCTACGTTTGTATAAGTGTAAGAACATTGTAAGAACTAATCACGCTGAAGTATATTTTGTGTTGCGTTGTAAATGTGTGCATGGCTCTGCGTTTGAATATGCGTATGTAGTAAGGACTAGTGACAGTATAGGTCAAATAAAGTTAACGGCGAGGTGGCGCCAAGGTTTCGTATGTAATTAACTACCGGCCACACCTGTGCAGTCTGCAGCGAGTCCCCAAAATTGTAAGGAAAAAAGGGTGATGTTAAGTGTTTGTCATTTGTTGTTCATTGCCACTAGTGGCTGTAGGCGGTAGCATGTCCTGAGCATAGAAAAGTAGCGTGTTAGCACCGACTCTTAAAACCTTATTTCGATACAAGTAAAACTTTTCAAAATGTGCATTCTTGCCTTGTCACATTTTGACTTATTTCCGCGGAGCTTTGGTGATTTGTGGAAATTAAATATTATTGGGCATAGATATTGGGATACGGTTTCGCTTTCTCTAAGCTGAATGATATGAATTCTCTCCAACACATATTTTTTGCGAGTCTATTTGCCTTATTAGTAACTAAAAGACCGATTGGTAAGCATCAACTAGAAGTCTGGCATATGGAGTGTGAACTAGGAGTAATATCAGATCCTGAGTGCCCTATAGATGGAGGCTGGAGTCCTTGGGGTCCCTGGTCTGCCTGTGGTGGGCCTTGTGACGAAGTGGGAAGCCGTCGTAGAGTCAGACAATGTAATAACCCTTTGCCTTCACAAGATGGCCTCCCATGCACCGGCCCTGATCACCAAATCGATTCTTGCTATTTAACCAACTGCACAGTTGAAGATTTCCGAAAGCTTGTAAAAACAGACGCTATTAGAAAATCGGCTCTCCACGAATTAGAGGCCGTCCCTACGCTTATGGAACGCTGTCTTAAAATAGACTGCCCATTTGAGACGATCGTAGCTACCTTGGCAAGAGAAAATACATGGCAGATAAGCCCCGAGTCACTATGGGTTAAATTGCACTGCGTGAAACATAATCTAGGATGTCCTGTGATAGGAGAATGGGGTCCGTGGAGTGAATGGACACAGTGTGGTGCCCGCTGCGGCTACGGCCTCCGATGGAGATTGAGAAAATGTGATAGTCCTCCGCCATCCAGCGCACATTTAATCTGTGCTGGTTCCCCTCTACAGGTCGACGAATGTCAAGGAGATCAGTGCGCTAGTGTCAATAAAAGAGATTCCAGAGGGAAATGGGAGCAGTGGGGAGAATGGTCTCCATGTTCCGAAAATTGTGGCTTAGGTGTAAGGCGACGTAAACGCACTTGTTACGAAGCTAAGACTCCCAGACTGTTATTCAGCTCCTGGGGAACTCATTGCCGCGGACAGCACGACCAGATAGAGGTTTGTGAAAATACAGAATGTAAGCTTAACGGTGGATGGTCCGGTTGGGGACCATGGGGTCCATGTTCAAAAACCTGCAGTGTCGGTAGACGCTCCAGAATCAGGACTTGTTCTAGACCGGAGGCGTTCGGAAGTGGTGAATACTGTAGTGGTCCCATGACCGAAATAGGTTATTGTTTTATGGCACCGTGCGTATCAGCACCGCACACTGTGGCAGTGTTCAAAGGTGAATCGTATTTGAAATACTCCTTTGAGAAGAAACGTTCGACGTTGTTTCATTTTTATGCGAGGTTTTTGCCACTCTCTCCTCATGGTGTATTGGTGCGGCGAGTTGCGAACATTCCACTGGTTCGCTTAAGTTTGCAGAAGTGGCACCTGTGCCTGGATGCCGCTGGTATCTCCCAGATATGCACAGTGCCTAGATTATGTACCCGCGTCGGTATAGAGCCGGCTGTCTGGCATACGGCTATGATCACTGTGACTAGTAAAGGAACTACTATGCGGGTCGATGATGAACCGGAACCATTAAGAAACTCATTCTCATGCGATCCAGAACTACCTAATCTTCAAATGAGTATTACTGTAGGAGAAAGGCTACACGGAGAAATTCAAGAGTTGGTGCTTAATTTTATGCCATTGTGTATGGTAGCTAATCACAAGAAAGATGGAAACTTTGATTTTTACCCAAAGGTTGGATCCGACATAACATATGAACAAGCTAGTGTAGATGAAGCGCACTTACCGTTGAATTATGATGAATATTTGCGTTTACCATGTTTTAAAGACCAGAATAACTGGCAAATACATATTTCAATGAAATCAAGAACGCAAACTGGAACGATTATATTTCTTCAAGACGCTGCCGCTGAGAGCTGGCTTCATTTGCATTTACAGAACATGAGGCTGAAACTTAAATTGTCTCTGTCAGACTTTCAATCGGAAAGCTTAAGTACCTTAAATTGTCCATTAAATCAATGGCTTGACGTAACCCTATCAAAGAAGCGGGACATGAATACCATTGAAGCATCAATCAATGCAGGAGAAGATCGTCTGCATGTACTCTTCGAGGAAAATTATTTATATTTTTCACCTATACGTCAAACATCCACCAACTCTCGGACGAAACAAACATTTCGCAACTTCTCTTATGACTTTTGTACTGATGAATACTTTATTGGCGGCGTACCTGCGTCTGTGAAGGACTACATTACATCGGAAGATTTGAGTTCTTTATCAGCTGTAATAGGATCGATATCAGTGAACGATGTGCATTTAGATCTTCACCAATGCAATGTTGAACGTTACAGGGACAAAACTGTTCAACTATCTTCAAGGACAGCAAGCGTTTCTGGTTCATATTACGAGACTTCATGGGGAATGTCAAACAATCTAAATATTACATGTTTACATGCGCGGTCCATCAGATCGCCCAACTCCGCATACTGGCTTTATTTGGACACTACTGTTCACGGGCCTCTCAAAGGTAAGGCAGTAAAATCATTCGATGATGGCCGGGTGCTGAGACTAACTGCTTCGGCTGATAAAGATTTAAGAGGGTTTTATACTTGTCGTTCACATACTCAACGAAGCACCAGAAATATAGTCACCTACGGGGTGCTCGGATCAGCGAACCATGCGCTAACGGGACCTGATCTTACGACCTTTATTGCTGTCGTTACCACATTAGCTTTAGTTATAGGTACGTTGGCCTGTCTTGTTATTGAAGGGTTCAGTGATATTCGACATGGTTATGGATTCTTTCGAGACGCTCACCTGTCTCCAGAAGAAGAGGCCGAAGCGGTCTGTGATTTCATCGACCAAAATATGCACTTGATGGCCAGTAAGAGCGCAGCGGACACATCCAAAGCTCGAGCTAGGCTAATAGACCGTCGACAGGCCGATGAGTCTTATATCTCCAGCCACGTTGAGAATTTGATTAAGGTGGTTAATATTGAAGGCAACGAGGACGAGTTGAGCGAGCCAGAGAGTCTGCCAGCACTCCCGGAAATAAGAAGCTCTGCCGTAGAAGCCATGCATGAAGCATTCAAGTGCGATCCTTGCTATATAAGTTCACCTCGTCATGGAACTATTTCGTCGCCTAGGACGAAACTGACGTCATCTTCCGACACGACGTCACCCAGAGTTCTCTGCTCACGTTTGCTTTTGGGAAAGCGAGTTAACTCGATGAAAAATAATTTTAGGAGCAAACAAGCTCGTGCGGTGAGAAAGGCGAGATCGAAACTATTCACAATTAAGTCTGCCACTTACGTGAATGAATCTCCAGCACAGAAGGTTCTCGAAAAATTCCGAGAGTTAAAAAGCGAGGACATCTAGCCATTTTGGTAGTTCTACTTTTTTAGGTCAGATTTTTTATCTCTGTACCTACTAATTACACATCTTAATAAATTTGAATTGCTGTTCGATAGTCTCGCCAAAACTAGAACGGCTGGACCGATTTGGCAATTTCGGTCCAAAATTAGGTTTTGAAATATTAGTGGAAGTCCATGGAAGTCCTAGTAAATAATAAATAATAATAATATAAGGAGGTAAAATAGGCAATAGGCTCGCCTCCTATTACATGGGACCAATAACATACTGGCGAAATGTGGGTGTGTCTACTGTAGGAATGAGTCCTGGGTACGCCTCTGCCTACCCCTTCGGAAAAAAGGCGTGAATGTATGTTTTTTAAAAATAAAGAGCCGGACTGAACTGAAGAGCCGTATTTTCTAGATCTTAAACTTATGTGTAAACTAGGATAGGATATAAGATTTAAAACAAAGTAAACATTGAAAAGCAACGAATCTACTTGAATAATTTATTTCAGATAAAATACGTGAATTACATTAAAAGATGTCAATTTAATAATATTATATCAACATACACTTATTTGGCACGATTTAATTTTATTAAATAGATTCCAAAACAAATGGCACAATAATTCAATTCAACAATTTGAACTCGAGATTTACTTTAATATCATTAGATTATAGTATCACATACTAAACCTAATACAAAACATTGTCATTATTTAAATAAAGCGGGGTCATTATTATGCCTCTATGTGGACTAGAATACCTACCTTTATTTATGTTAATAAAAATTAATCATATAATGTTGTTATTCACTACAGGGAACTTGTGAAATTAGGAACTGACAAACAATAATTTTGATACAACTTACCTACCAGACCAGGGCCGTCTTAAGTCTATTCTGCGCCGGGGTGCGGGACTCAGCCTGCGCCCTCGTTTTGTTTACACTGCAGCGTGGCACGCGACCGACGACACACTGCAGTATGAAAGACTCTCTTTGGATTAGAGATTTTGCTGCGCGCGTGTTGTATTAAATAAAATTGTTATTTGTGTAGTGTAGTAATGCGGTATGACAAGTAAAAAAATAAAAGTAAAAAAAATATTATTGTTGATGACTATTTTTTTTTGCTTGCGCATACATATTTGTCGTAAGTAACATGTATATAAAACTGTGCAATAGCGTTAAGTTCAATGAAATATCCAAAAATTCAGCGATCGACAGGCGCCCCCGGTCGCTCCGCGCCCGGGTGCACCGCACCCCTTGCACCCCCTGGTAAAGACGGCCCTGTACCAGACCATAATAAATAAAGAAAATAATACCATTATAGCCGTGGCATTACAACACCTAGACATTAAATAAAAGAAAATATGCAAAAACGCAATCCAATAATGTAAAAATCACAGCACAATCAACATAAATAGATTTGTTATACACCAATTCATAATACATATTAATTAGCAAATATTACATACAAAAATGTATGTTGAGCAAAAACTATCAATATGTTAATATGTAAAATATTTAGCGGTATATCATCTTGAGGCAGACTCAAGTATACAGAAGCAATATTTTATGTACAAAACATATTTTAACACTGATAATTTACAGATTCTTCATACTGACTAGACGATAAATCTTTATACATAAAATTGAATTTAATATCGTAAAAAAATCAAAATCAACACGAAATAATAGTATTCTACTGTCATTATATAAAAATTCTACTTGTCTTTTTATGCATATACTTCATGGATAGGTACACAGTTCATTAATACATAAAAGATACATCTTTGTATCTAATTAGTTTGATTTTGTGCGAGACTACTAAATATAGGCCTGATATTAATCTCAGGACGACGTGCACAACTAAATTATATTTTTATATTAATCATAGCCAACCACTGACTTCACATGGGTATCAAATTAACACACAAAATTTGACTCTAGTCACACATAGATGAAAATTTTATGGTTATAATCTGTCCCACATTCCTAGCACAATATTTCCGCAAACCGGATATTTCTTTTCACTCACTTTCCTAACTTTTCAATGCACTCAGTCCAATAAATACAGACTGCTTTTAATAATAATAACATTAACTAGCCTAAAAAAGGATTCAACCCTTCAAATGTCCATTTTCAGCCACCCGACGTGACAATTGCATTCCAGGATTACTCAAGTAAATATGTATCAAAAAGCCTCTTATGACTTAAATAATACTTTTTAGCATAGCTAGGATTTGTCCAAATTGTCGTCCGCTTCCTCTGAGATCTTGGTGGGTTTTTTGTTGCGCTTTCGACGATTTTTGTCGCAGTTCTGTTGCTGTTGTTGAGCCAGCTGGTGGCGCTCACGTCTGTTCATCACGACGGTTTTCTTTTTAGCCTCATCTCGTTTGCTTCGGTTGCGGCGCGAAGTGATCTTTTTGGTTTCTATTCTTTTCGACTGCGACTGTTCGACATCTGTAACCGTATCGACGCAGGGGTTTTCTGATACATCGAAGGGTATGTAGCCAGTTTCCAACCGGTCTGAGTAATACTGGAATGCAATTTGGTTGTCGTTCTAGTCGTTGTGACTGCGGCGACGTGCGGACTTCATGCGCAGGCGGTGGGGGGTGCAGGAAGCGTTCTGGTAGTAGAGGGCCGTACCGAGGACGCCTGAGCTCAGCACCGTCGATATCAAGAAGTTCGCCATTAGCTTGGTGTCTGCTGAATCCACGTACACGGTGAACACGCGAGCTGCAATAAATACAATAAAACAAGCTTACTGAAAATTATCCATAAATGGAGTAGGTACTTAGTTTGAATGCTACCTACCCAGGTTAGTGAGCATGGAGATGATCCAAGTAGTCAAAGAAACATTATCAGCATTCTCTGTCTTCACAATACCGTAGATATAAGTCACCTTGGCGAACCCGCTCAATGGAGTGCATAATGGCTAAAAACAAATACAAAAGTCTGAAATAATTTGAACATTTTTTGTCATGTAGGTATGTAGGTATATAATAAATTTTGAACCACGCTTGAAAACACGTCGTTGTAATAATGTTTATGTATGCTTCATCGATGTGCCAGATAGATAAGAAATGTTAGATATTTAGCTGCACATTTTCTTACACAGAGTAGTACTAAGAGTATGGGCCTTATAAGATGAATAAAATATTGAAACTTGTAAGTACAAGTAGTAGTAGTCTCCCTTTCAGAACATGTCCCTTTCGCACAACAGCGCAGATTAGGTACCTATACAATCTACGATCTAGTGAGGAGGTTAAGAATAATTAGCTACTGCGTCCTACATAAAATGAATGCCCCTCGACCATCGCAATAACATTCCACAAACGGTCTTTTGGTTCCAAATTATGCTAGAACTGCATGTGGTTACCAGAAGTAGCTAGTATTCTTTACCAGAAGACTGATATACGAGCACATACTTATAGACGCATATAACACCTAGACACATCAAACAGAGATGGTTATACTTACGCTCACAAATAATTAACCCGACTGGGAACCCGGGCCCTGTGACTCGGAAGACAGGCCACTGACACTGACGCACACAGGACACACAAGGAGAGTATTTTTTTTCTGTATAAAGTCTTACCACAAAATAAGAGAGTGCAGACTTTGGTAGGATCTCCAAGAGGAAGCCAGCAATAGCGGCGAAGTATGTAGCTGTGAGTAACGGCACCAGAGTTAGGTTCAACATGTTCTTGTATTTGAGAACGTAGTAAAGCATCACATACACTTGAACCAATATTATTGGATACTCGAGATATGTCATCACGCCATAGTTGCTTGTGTAATTGTATAGGGTCATTATGGTGAATCTGAAAGGAAAACAAACATTACAAGCTTATACTTAAACATCATAGACAACTCAACCTAAAGACGACGATTAAGTGGATATGCTTTTGCCAAGTTTACGCAGTATCACTGCACTACCGCTGGCCGTGAGGCCAAAAGGGGTGGCCCTTTTCGTGTCTCATTAGCTTCAATGTTGGCGCATGACATGTTTGAAATCTGTACGATCTGATAAAAACTAGCCGCACCCCGCCACGAAGGTCATTCCTGCTGGTCCCCACTCCTTCGTCACCACTGAGGACATGTGGGACAACTTTTAAAAAATCCCAATTGTCACCAGTGGGGACCAGCAGGAATGACCCATCACGCATAGGCGATTTTTTTTCACACTATAATTCATGAAAACGGGCTCTTTTTGGTCATCTGTGTTAATTAGTGTCTATTATAAATAATAGGTCTTGTAAAGACAAATTGAATGAGTCCAAACCAATTATAAGTTATGTCCTTTCGTTACATAGTTTCTACGGCCACGTTGCGTTCCATCATCATGCAAGCTTCAGCATCAGTAACATCATTAATATTAAAAGTATTGTGTTATTGATTAGCTCTGGTTTAAAATCTTTATTTCACATCAAGAATTAAATTCTCTAATATGGAACAACCTCAATTTTATGAATGGCTATCATTCTATCTGATTTTTTACAATATATGTAAGTATGTATTGGGCTATGCGCATACTACGATAAAAAATCGTAGCTATTGGCGAAATGCGATAAATAATCGAAAATTTCTTCACAAAATTCATTTTCGCAGTGCGCGGAGTTTATTGTTTCTATTGTTCACAGAATTGCGAAATTTCATCGCAACATTTTTTTTATCGTAGTGCGCGCTTAGCCTTATTATACTTTCTAAGCTTTATATAATCTAACTTATATTAATGCGTGATTACAATAACATGCGTGACAATCTCGTTGGGTTTTTTTCTCGTAGGTACTTTTATGTAGTTGGTAGTAATCTTAGTAATTCTGATAAAAAGGCAGACACTATCTCAGTTTTACCACTGTCTCATTAAGATATCAAGCGTCAGGTGCATGACAAAATTCTAATTATATCTCGTTGCTCACAATCTCCCAGTGCTAATAGACTACTCGTTACTCGTTTATCACATGCGATATCACTTTAGCATTGTCTACATAGGTAGTACGCAGAGCAAAAAACTTTGGCACAGGAAAATAGAATAGGTAACGAAATAATGTTTCCGCATTTCAGTTATTTCAAACAGTTGAACAATTACCGTTATGTTCTTGAGCCACATATTTAATTTTATCTTCGATATGCTGCTGCTGCTTTGTAAAAAATTCAGTTTTTTTCATTTTAATTGTATTTAATTTTTACTACATAATTAAAAGTAATCTTCACGAAAAGTAGACACAACTAGGCTGTCTCGAAGCCGCACGCACGCCTGAGTTGTCAATCACATCGGAATGGGTCAAAACGACAGGGTATTCTAATGAGACAGCCATTGATTTAAAGAAAAGGCGAGATAGGGTACGTTCTCCCAGCGCCCAGCACTCAACAACTGACACGTGCTATTTGCTCAGTGTGCAGTTTGCACAGTGCAATATAATGAACTACAATAGAAAGACGTAGGTAACTAAGACTGAAGCGCGACCGAGACTACAATATTAGCCGCTTGTACAACCCCACTTTACTGACGTTTGTGGACTAAATTTGAGCTTTCCATTTTCGATAAGCTACGTGACAGCACCTTTCCTTCACCGAGAAACCTGTTAGTACCGCGGAAATGTCCAAACTAAGTTAGAACAACACAGCAATTGTTCTATACCCATTTCATTAAGGGTTACTTAATTGAGGATTGAATATAATTGTTTTGGAACAGGTTTTTGGAACTAGCAGTATTTCCATGGAACAGAAGTAAGGTTTCTTATATTAACTGTAATACAGACCACCACTAAGTCACACTTACCCAATGATCTCCATAGCCATAGCCTGTATGTATATGCCTTCAGCTGACTTCTTCTCTTTGATAGACATGATCTGAGGCACCTTCAGGAAGAGGCACGATAGGATGGTCAAGGTGCTGAGAGAGTTGGCAACAACATGCACCGTTGTTTGAATGTCCATTGTGAAAGATGTCGACGCCATGATTCCTATAGGAAACAATAACTATTATATCAACATCCACTTTAAATCATTATCACTTCCTGCCTTTATCCCACACTAGTTGGGGTCGGCACATCACGTCGTCAACATCTACTTTGAATAAGGATATCAGTTTAGAAGTATTTCAGAATAAACCAAAAAGCAATTGCTTCAAGATAATTTGAAGTTTTGTTTGAAGGGGTTGCACTTATCACCGCTGGTGATGTCACTGGTGACATGGGGGAGTTGCCATATTTACGGTTACCAGATTTCAGAAGTGATGACATAATAGGAAAAATAGAATTTGGACATCTTAAATTGTTACTCAAAATCGTCGCTGGCGGTTACCAGCTCCACAGCTGGTAACCGTATGGAAGGCCCTTTCACTGGTGGACGTCACCAGAGGTGATAAGTAGGGAGTATTTTACAATTGAAATTCCCACATGAGTGACCGAGACGGGTCCAGTGGGAAGTACTCCTTTTTTTAAGAGGGATAACATTCCACAAGTCTTCTGATACCTAAGTAGACTGTACTATAGTAACTAGATAATTATACTTTTTTTTCTTGGTGTGATCTGCAATCAGTTACTAACTATAAGCGGATTCATTGTAATTGTTGATGTTATTTGTGGCTCAGAATCATTTGTTCCTCTTCCTGCCTGTAGTATGCCATCAAGAATGTGGCCTCTATTAAACCGTTTTGTGGCATTTGTTTGTAAACACTAGCAAGAGGTTTTGGATGCCGCTTGAGATGGTCGCAGTAACTACCTGTCCTACTAATATTATAAATGCGCAAGTTTGTGAGGATGAACCGATTGGACTGAAATTTCGGTATATAGATAGTTTAGACGCTGGAATAACAAAAAGTACTTTCCGATATTTCCACGGGAATGAAGACTACGCGGGTGAAACCACGGGGCACAGCTAGTATTTTTATATTTGTAATGAACCAGGACGAGTTAGATGTGGTATGTAATGGTTTGTTTTGAGCTTGCTGGATGATGTTGCAATTGGATTTGGCTAGTTGTGCTCCAAATCTGTGGTTTTTGTATGCCCACACTGGCTTAAGGATTCTGGTGTACACTAGTTGTTTGTTACATGTTGTTAGTCTGAATTGCGGTCTTAGCAGCCAATGCAGACTTTTGGACTGGTAGGTGGTCTAGTAGGTAGTACCACAGAACCAACCCATCAGTCATCAGTCATCAATGTGGGTGTCACATAATATCTAGAATCTAGATTCTAGATTCATACTATACTCTATTCATACTTATTAAGTTATTATAAATGTGAAAGTAACCCTGTCTATATTATGCTTCCACACCTAAATGGCTGGATTGATTTTGATGAAATTTGGTGCCTATAGAGATAGATTGAGACTTTCTGTACTATTGAACTGAATTTCCCAGGGGGATGACACCTATGTGGGTGGAATAGTGGGGCAAATCTGGTACCAGATAGTAGAATAGCCATGAGCAGCAACTCGAGACTCAACTGAGTTTTAATTGTTGTTACTTGAAAATTTTCTAAGGGACCAGTGAAGTAATTAGAAAGAATTAGAGATATGAAAGTTATTCACTTAGCCAGTACACCTATAACCATACATCATATTATTATGTATATAGTTTAAAAGCTAAGTATGTTTTAATAAATTTAAAAATGAATTAAATTAAATATGGGACAACTTCCACACACGGTAATCTGGTCCCAAACTAGGCTAGAAGCCTTTACTATGGTAACCAGGTGACTGATATACATACATAATATATATAAGCTTAAAACATTTTCACTAATACTAATAACATTTTCTTTTCTTAATTTATGCTCTCCCACTGTTGAACTTCTTCCTTTTCCAATTTGTACAGCTTTTAAGGAGGAGGGTGTTGGTGTCTGCAACACATTTTTCCCAATTCTCATAGGCACCAATGTTCATCCTGTTGTTATACCAATTTTGTTTAAGTTCCAATAAAGATAATTTTGAACTAAATCCTTTCATGTATCCCTTTCTCATGCCACTTCAGCAATTCAGCATAGCCAGTCTGCACCTTATAATAACTAAAATAGTCACAATAAAAACCTGTTATTTTTGTTTTACAACTTGTTAACGTAAGTACAGGATTTCAATAAATAATGAGATTAAATGAATAAGTAAATGAACTTTTAATGTAAAAACACATTATTAACTCCTAAACACTGTAGAATAAAGAATGTTATTGATGAATAAAGTAAATATTCTTAGTCTTTTTTTAGAGTAGCATTTTACCCCCTTACCAAGCCACAAGGCTATTGAGTACACTTTCGCCATGTTCTTTATAAATTGCCAGTAATCCATGGATAAAAATAACACAATCAATAACTTTTGGCTACAGGTTGTGCCGAGGTACTTATCCAGTTCTTGATGGCATTATTGATTCTGTTCCCGATACGTGGCGACGCTGCGCGCCGCGCGGTCTTTCTGCGCCGCTATTCCTTCCTACCTACATGCCGCAATACAGCTCGTCCTAGCCTTTATCAAACTTTCATAAAAAAGCCTAAATTCACGACATATATTTGTATAATATTATATAATTGAAGACACACCCTTCCAGCTAAATTCAAGGATATAAAATAATATAATACCGTCGGCAGCCAACATGTGAAACACGTTTCAACTTTTCACTTACATAATATAAGGTCTATACCTATTAATGATTTCAGATCCTTAGATAAAATAATTTTAGACTTCCGTTTACCATTTCAATTGATGCGGGATACGATGAGTCCAGGATAGGGACCCTCTTACAAGTATATTAAATCAAATGTGCCGCCAATAACCGCGCCGAGTCCTCAAGGTCGGAGGTAAAACATAGGTACGGCTTTTACATAACTTACCGGCAAGATTTTCACAACGTTATCACCAACACTACACAGCTCATCAATTAGCCGGCTTATATTAGAGCATTCTTTTTAATTTAAATAATCATTTCTTTCAATTTTGAAAACACAACTATAACAAAGAACTCGTTCTGTGATAGCCAGCATTATCAATCATAACACGAATCCCGAATCACGAATCACGAATACGAATCACGAACAGTGTTGCCAACAGTTTATTTTGCTTTCTACTTACCACCAGATTTTACTTTTAAAACCACCAGAAACCAATAACAAAAACCGGCCCTACCCCATAGATTTCCATCTAGTCCAATTGTAAGCGGCTTGCATCCAGCGTATTCCTGCAGTCTTCATTAGGTCGTCAGTCCAACCTTGTGGGACCAACGAACGTTGCCGTAGCCGGTAGCCTCCATTCGAGAACCTTACTAATCCATCGGCCATCAGTTCTACGTGCTATGCCCTGCCCATTGCCACTTCAACTTGCTTATCCACTGGGCTATTTCAGTAACATTCTTTCGTCTTCCAATCTCCTTATTTCTGATTCAATTTCGTTGAGAAATTCTAAACTTTGCACTCTCCATAGCTCGTTGTGCTACTTTGAGCTCGCTTTAATGTAATAAGGCCTAGTAAGAGACCAGGTTTCAGAGCCATAAATCATATCACACTGATCAAAGAACTTCGACATGAGGTTCTGAGGTTTATTGGACGAGAAGACGATGCGTAGGTTTCTGAACGCTGCCCAGCCGAGATGGACTCTCTCTCGAACTTGGACCTACAGATTTGGACTGCTTACAATTCTAGATTATGTAGACGTACGATTCAACAACTTCTTAAACCGAGTAAGCTACAGATACTGGGGTATGGTATATGCCGTGGGGTTAACTGGCAATAGAATATTTCGCCACCCTCTCTAACCGTGGTTGCCGTGGCGGCCGGCTAAGTTTTATCAGATCCAGAGGACGGGCAGCAGCGTCCTCTTCGTAAAACCATCGAACTGCGCTCGCCAACCCGCCTGTCAAACTAGGCGAGAATTGCCAAAATCACCCCCTGGTGCAGTGCAGACATATGTCTAGCAGTGAACTTCCAAGGGCAAAGATGATGATAATAACTGGGGTGGGCACATCATAGGCAGTGGATATGAGAGCACGATTTCATTCTGTTTTGATATGAAAAAGGTATAAATTTGATATCATGTGGTAAGTAATTGAGTATAGTTGATGTCCCCTCGAGTTGATGTTCCATTGACATCAACAACCCTCCAGTAGGTGATATCACTTTTTCAGTGTAATTTTACAGATATTGGTGCTCACACAGTCGTTGATAATACTGCAACAGTACCTAGCTACGAATAATAATGTCAGAAAATGTAACTAGGAACAAATCACTCTAAAAATGGTTCTCCGTGAAATAAATGAAAGATATTTTAAACACTAATAAATATGAAGGTAATTAGTAGACATGACTTGTGATTGGTTTAAATACAGAATAAAGGCAGCGAATGGTTCGCGAGCGTATTGCAATGTCAGCTGTTGTCAGTTGCTTTAAGCGGCGTGGACAATGTTATGTACGAGTAATAAGTGAATAGGACCAAGTAAATAATAAAACAATATTTTTTGTACTATAAACTTAAACTTCTCTAATGTGTTATTCATAATTATAATAAATAGGTTTACCTAATATTATAAAAATATATATATTTTTTTATTTATTCTGTATGTTTAATGAAAATGATGTATCATCAGATTCAAAAATATATATTTTAATTAATCATAAGCAATTCAAAATTGATGAAATTCCAATAAGAATCACTTGATCACGATCGCGCTACGAGTGGTCGCCATGATTGTGACGTCATTATGTCAGTTATAATTTTATGTATGGTACTTTATAACATTGTGACGGCATTACTGGTCATGATCTCATTCGGGTACTATCGGCTTGTTTTCAGTACTGGATTAAAATATAATTTTTAATTAGATATAACTTTGTAATTAATTTTCTTTGCAAATAAAAAAAAACCTAATTAGTTTTGTTACGAATCTTATATAATATGCATGAATCTTTCCATTTATGCAAAAATACTCAATTATTGAACGGACTTCATTTTGCATAATATTGACCATCTTGATTTAATGGCGTATTTTAATATTTTTTGTTTAAAATTATAATTTAGTGACTAGGAGAAACCTGTGAAATGAGATCCTTGGACATTTCAATCTTGTATGGCTCCTGCACCACGCCACAACACATCCCGGCATAATTTTATTCTTGCTGCTCAGTTATAAAAACGAAAACGTACGCGAAGATTTAACGTGTGCTCACTTGCAATGTAAATGGCCGACTAAGTCCCGCGTGTACATAGTTTTTAAGCACCACCCACTTGTACCTAGTTTTCGTTGTGTTATTTTTTGGGGGCAATTACATTTCCTGACATTATTATTCGTAGGTACCTAGGTATAAAATGATGTGATGAAATATCTATAGATATTAAAATTAAATACACGTTTTTGAAACGGGTAACGAGATTAAGTGGTTGAATAATTACATTTCCACTAAAAGAAACCTCTAAAAACCACTAAAAAATGCACTAGTTATAGTGCGACACAAAAGAGTAGAAACAGTACTAATTTAAAGTGTATGTCTTGATGAAATTGTTTTGACTCTTGTAAAAGACAGTGGCGCCCCCATTATTTTCTACTCTTTTGTGTCGAACTATACTAGACGTAATATTTCACCACTGACAAGAGGTTCCAAACCACCAGTTTTAGTGGAAAACCCACTAAGATGGCAACACTGAACCCCTCCACAATCACGAATATGGTTTGACTTTGACATTTTTACTGGGCACTGGGCGATGTGGTCGCACAGCGTCAAAGCCCTTTCCTTTTTTTTTTTTCTTCTTTACTCCATAGAGGTTTATTATCTCCTACTTGGAGTATTGCTTGGCCGCAGGTTATGCATTTGCCAATTTCAAGTTTTTTCGTTGTCTTGTCCAACTAAATTCTCTTCTTTCTTGTTAAATTCTTCTCTATTTGCTCTTGCATCTCGATGGTGGCTCTTGGTAGAAGAATAGTAGGGGGCAGGAGAAGAGAAGTATGGGTATTTTTTTTAAGCGGGAAAACAAAGTATATATTTTAAAATGCCCTAATACGGAAACGGGATGAAATAGAATCAATGGAATTGTATTAAAAGGAAGTGATAGGTAATGAAAGGGGGATTTGTAAAATACCTGAGAAAGAGAATATCAAATAAGTGGTAATTTAATAAATACACATATATTATAGTATACATAATATAATAAACATATATAGGTACAAACTACTATTTACATTTCAATGAACTAACTAAAACTAACACCTAATCTAAATATAAAGTTAGAGTTTAATATCATTAAACAGTATAAATTCAGTAAGTATTTTATAAATAATAAATGGTTTTTTTGTAGCAAGTAAATATGCTACATTAATCGGGAATGGAATATCAACGGATGTCAACTGTTCATATATATTAGGATGGTCATACAACGGACAACTAAGTAAAATGTGGTCAGCGTCACCAACGGGCTCACCACAATCACATTTTGGGTCCTCTCTAATGCGAAGTCTAGCAAAATGAGCAGGACTACAGATATGTCCCAAACGAAGTCGTATCAATACAGAAGTAGCAAATTTATTAAGTATTATTTTCGAAAACCATGGTTTACATTGAATGTCTGGCTGGATACCAGCGTAATATTTTCCTTTAAAACGTGAACTGTCTAACCAAGCTTCTCTCCATGTTTGTTGGAGGTATAGCTTGGGCAAAGCCGCTAAATCCTGGCAGTAATTAATATATGGAAAATGGTCCCCATTCCCCACAGCCTCATTGGCAAGTTGATCAGCTCTCTCATTTCCAAGAATACCACTATGGCTAGGAACCCAAACGAAAGAAACAGAATATTCTTTTGCAAAACATTCAAATAATTTTTCCCTTATATTTATTATAACTGGCACTGATTTTTGCTTAAATGGAAACTTGGCAATAGCTTGAAGAGCGCTTATTGAGTCAGATATGATTAATGTATTTTGTAATTTGGCTAAAAGTATAAGTTCGATCGCTTTGTAAATGGCATAACACTCGCCTGTGTATGTTGATGTTTCTGGCGGGAATTTAATTTGTTGAATTATTTTAAACTGCTGGTGATAAATACCTACACCAACATTTGAAGTGGGAGAGTGCTTTGAGGCGTCACAATAAATGTAATGCCACCCATACCACTTATCATTTAATAAAGCATTAAAAAGTATGTTAGCATCGGGACTTTTCTTGAAAATGCTAAGCGTATGTCAGTTACAAATATACTCATATTATCTATAGTGCTCTTACCCTTTCTAAACCCATATTGACTCTCTGTAAGCAGCCCATTGCTTTCAATAAACCATTCTAAGCGGTTTTTTACCAGGTGTTCGGCAAGCTTTGCAATAACATTTGACAAAGCAATTGGACGGTAAGAACTTGAAAGATTTGATGCTTTATTGGGCTTTAATATAGGAACTATTATCTGCGATTTCCAAGATGTGGGAATATTACCTGTCATCATTACTGTATTTATGAGATCAAGAACATAACAAAGCCCAGAATCCCCAAGATTCTTATAGAACAGATAAGAAATCCCATCTTCACCTGGAGCTGAATCAGAAATATTTGATAAAATGCCATATTAAGTTCATCAAAAGTAAAAGGACTATTCAGACCTGTTTGATTAGATATACTGGGAGGGAGAGAGATAGAGCACTCTTCCTCAGGAACAAATGGTGGAGCCAACTTATTAAAAAAAGAATTTGATACATCATCAGGTAAGGTCGTCACGGTGTCATTAAAAGAACATTTAAATTTTTTGATATTTTGCCATACAATAGAAGATGGCGTTGAGGGAGAAATGGATGAACAATATTTTCTCCAACCTGAAGTCCGTTTCTCTTTTAATAGTTTTTTGGTGGAAGAAACAGCCTCTATTAAAATTTCAAAATTTTCTGATGACATGTTTAAATTATAATCTCTATCTCAGCTTGCTTTCTCTTTCTGACTGCCTGTGAACATTCTTTATCCCACCATGGAGGAGATGGGATCCTATCTAATACTGAATTTTTTAGTGGGAACGATTGGTCAGCTGCTAATTTTATTGCATCAATCAATGCTTTAGAACACAGATTTTCATTTTGCATTGAGACTTGTGGGAGAGTATCAAACTTACTATTAATATATGTACTGAACTTAACCCAATCAGCGTCATTCAAATTGTATCTCATCCGTGGTTTCCGTTTCCTTGGTGGTGGCTTACTAGATAGAAAAGAGATAACAATTGGAAAATGGTCGCTGCCAAATGTCTGGTCTAAAGTTTGCCAAACAAATCTACTAGCTATATTTGAACTACAAATTGATAAATCAATGGCGCTAATACCGTCATTTGGACTGGTTCGGCGAGTAGGGGAGCCAGTATTCAAAAGACAAAGATTATGACTATCTAAAACATCTAGTAAATCTTCACTATAGGAGTTAGAAGAAGAACTACCCCATACTTGGTGTTGACAATTAAAATCACCAATAATAAGGAAAGGTTTAGGGAGGGAGGATAGTATTATACTGATTTCTTGAATAATGGAAGAAGAAGGATGAGGAATATATATAGATACATAACATATATTTTCTACTATAGCTGCAACTATAGAGAAATTATCACTATGAGGAACGGGAAAAGGTATATAAGAAAATGAGTTTCTGATGAGTAAGGCGACACCGCCATACCCATCATCTCTGTCTCCTCTGAGACAGGAATAGTTTCTTATTTTAAAGGTACTGACAGAGGTAGGCCTTAGCCATGTCTCTGCCAGTGCCACAATAAATGGATCATATTTATTAATAATATAAATTATTTTGTTTTTTTTGCTAGCTGCGCTGCGACAGTTCCACTGGACTATCTTTTTGAGACAACTGTCCGTAGTTGTGGATATTAAGATTAAGAGCTTCAATTAAGGGGGCAACGTTGGACGGTAATAATATATTGTTCTGAGTTAATGTTAAAATTAAAGCTGCAATTATTTCAGTTAAGGATTGTTGAGATAATTCTGAAGTCCACTTGGACTTGACAAGTGCACATCCATCAGATGGAAGTGGCATATTATAATCTTTAGTAATTTCATTGTGAGCGACTTTGTCATAACCCTTGGGGGCTACATATGGGGATCTAGGTTTGCTGTAAACTGTTTTAGTATATGAATTGGTATTGAGGTGACGGGGTCTGTAATGCACAGATCTAGGTCCTTGCTGATTAGCAGACTTTAGTATTTCCGAATATGATCTAAATATGGTAGGGTGTAATTTCCATACCTCTGCGTAAGAAACACAACTTTCAGCCATAGTGAGTTTAATACTTTTTTGTCTCACAAACTCTGGGCAAGACTTGTCCGTCGCATAATGAGAGCCATAACAAAGGCAGCATTGAACACTGTCATCGTCAACTTTACATGAGTCACCTGTATGTCCCTGACCACATTTGAAGCACCTTGGGGTTGACCTACATTGAGCCTTGGTGTGACCAAATCTGCAACAACTATAACATTGTATAGTTGGATATGTATACAATTGAACAGTCAGAGCATTGTAGCACATATATATACGTTTGGGTAGGATTTGTCCGTCGAATGTTATAACTGTTTGAGAGGGTTTCCAAACTGGAGCTCCGTCTACTGTTACCTTGTAATTGAGTCGCCTAATTTTTAATATTTTTCCGCAGCCGACAGGCACATTAATATTTTCAATCACCTCTTCCGCAGACCATTCAGCAGGAATACCTCGAACTAAGCCCATACGAGTAACATTAAAAGTAGGAATAAACGCCTTCAAACTGTTACCTGTTATGCTACTGTGACTTAAGAACATATTTGCATCTGTGTGTTTTACAAATGCGAGGCTTATTCTGTTTCTTCCGATCCGTTTAACACTGCCATTAACTATATTTTGAATACATTGTTTTTTGAGAAACTGTCCAAAAGCCATGGGGTGAAGAGTGGTGCCATCATTTGCAGATGATTGCTCCTTCTGTACATGTACGACATATGGGGGGCTATCTGTTTCATCATACTGTTTTCTACCGACTGATACGAAAACGGGGCCTTCCGTTGATGACGCTACCGGTTTTTCACATAGCTGCCGTTGAGAATTACCTACAGGGGTTACAAAAACATTCGTAGCTACCGGTGGGTTCTTTATTGTAGGTTTTTCTACTATTTCATTATCAGAACATTGACAATCCGTTAATTTAAGTGCAGAGTTTTGATTCTTTTTTTTTGTTTGTTACATTGTTTACAAACTTTACGTGGACGTGATCTTTTACGATTAATTGGCGTAAAGGATCCGTCAGTATCCATCCCCGATTCATTAGAGGCTACGGTTACAAATACTGCCGCAGGCGGCACTGGCGGTGGCGCGGAGCCCCCAATATCAGGAGGCTCCGCCATTGAATTAAAGAAAGAAAACTTACCAACAAATCGTTGGCTCACTATTACAAGGTTCTATGTTACAATTTTACTACTTATTGAGGTATGAATGCTGCAAGGTTCTATGTGTCATTTAGCCACACTTTTTAAATAACAAACCGCTAGATGGCAGCACATTTACTACGAAATATTAATGTTCCATAGTCCTATGTTGCATTTTTATTACACAAAGAAATAACAAAATTCCATGTTAAACATAGAACCATCACCATGTTGATTTTATTCATTTTTTTTATAACATGGTTCTATGTTAAACATAGGACTTGCTTAGAGAAAAAAACATCAACGTGTCTATGACCAAAGTTCAGCTGTCAGTGTCAAAATCATCTCAATTTCGCGGCTAATGTTACGGGTTTTTTGTGTCAATAGAACGGTTATCCCAAGGAATACTCTTGGTTATCCCTTCAATTTCGTGTAAAATAGTGAGCGTCGTATAATAATGGACTATTCAAGTGATGACTCAGTGGCAGATAAAGATTTCGTGCCTCCATCACCTCCTTGTCGTATATCTTCAAGTTCTATGAGTTCAACAGATTCTGACGAAGATAGAAGGTGAGTTAATTTCAATTTCATACTATACAGTTGAAGTTTTTCAATAGATAATTTTCATGAACTAAACTAGTATATATTTATTTTCAGATCTGTACACAATCAATCGAACGTTGATGAAGGAAATGTTGTGTGTGAAGCACAACCTAAAAAACGATCACGTAAGCGACAGAGAAATGAACAAGAATGGAAGATTAATAAACGAAAAGATGCAAGAAATAAGGGGTTAGAATATGTGTCTAGTCGTAAGAAGCTAATGCCGGCAAAGAAGATAAGAAAAAGCAAGGATTGTCTAAATAAATGTGTGTTTAAATGTAGCCAAAAGATTACTGATGATGAAAGGTTATCAATTTTTACTAATTATTATAAATTATCTTCAGAAGAAAAACGAATGTTTTTGCTGAATAATACTAATTGTTTGCAACCTGACAGGAGACGCAAAGGAAATAATGATGAAAATTCAAAGAAAAAAGTTAGCTATCAGTTTTTTTTCACTGTGAACTCTGTGAAGATAAAAGTGTGTAAGAATTTCTTCTGTGATACTTTGGTGATTAGTCAGAAACCAATATATAATATTCACAAAACAAAGAACAATATCTCAAATACTCCTGCACCCAGTAACCAAGGGAAACATACAAAAAGAGCCACAGCTGAAGAAGATAGACTGCTTGTTAAGGAACACATTAATTCATTTCCCCGGGTTCCATCACATTATTGCAGGAAAGACTCTTCTAGAGAGTACTTAGAACGCTATTTGACCATAAAAAAAATGTATTCTCTGTATACTGCCTGGATTACAGAAAAGAACAAGGTTCCAGTTAAACAAGAAGTATATCGACGTATATTCTGTAATGATTTCAATATTTACTTTCAAAAACCCAAAAAAGACAGATGTGATTTATGTGAGGAGGTTGATATAAAGTACAAAGAAGGACATACATTAACATCAGATTTACAAGAGAAGATAAACAGGCACAAAACAGAAAAGATGGCTGCTAGGTCAAACCGTGATAAAGATAGAAAAGGTACCATTCCAGTATTGTGCTTTGATCTAGAGAATGTTTTATCTTGTCCCAAGGCAGAAGTAAGCAATTTTTTTTACAAAAGTAAATTTTCTACTTACAACATGACTGGCCATCTTTCTACTAATAAAAAAGTGTACTGTGCTATTTGGAGTGAGCACACTGCTGGAAGAAGCGGAAATGATATAGCAAGTGCAGTATACAAAATTTTGACACAGGTTCTGCTTGACAACCCCCATTTCACATCAATTATATTATGGAGTGATAGTTGTGTTCCACAAAATCGCAACAGCATCATGAGCTTTGCTTTAAGACAGCTTATGGATAAATTTCCTACATTGGAACAAATTACTTTAAAATTTTCAACACCTGGACATTCTTGCATTCAAGAAATTGACAATGTGCATAGCTGTATTGATAGAGTCCTCGCAAAGGCTGAATATTATTCACCTATATCTCTGATGAGATTATTATTGCAGGTAAATTCAGCTAAACCCTATTCTATCTTGCAAATGAGTGGGAAAGATTTTTTTAATTTTCAAGAAGCCTGTTCAAGGCTAAAATACTCACTAATTCCTTTTTCCAAAGTGACAGAGCTTCGATTTACGAAGTCACAACTAGAAGTGAGTTTTAAATGTTCACACACTACAGAATCATACACTGTAGCTAATCTGAGACCCCAGAATACCCGAAGGAATCTAAACACAGATTTTATCACCGAACCAAAACTGTTAAAAAGACCTGTATTGTGCAAGACTAAAACGGATAATATACGGTCGATGTATCGGTGGATGCCTACATTGGACAAGGAGTACTATGAGGCAATATTCAGAAAATAAAATGTGACTTAACTTTTTAATATTGTCTAAATTTAACTTTTAGTGACTTATTTTGTCTAAATAAGCATAGTTTTTATGATAAATAAAGATATTTAATGGTATAAATGCTTTTTAATGCTACTGTAACATGAAAATAAGGAGAGCCCTATACTATAGGTATACTATAGGTATAGCAGTGTGTGATACTGGGCTGAAATGATGATTTCTTTCACTTATTTAAGAAGAACAAAGTGCTAAGTTCTGGTTTGAAATAAATAAATAAACATTTTTTGAATCACAAAGTTCTATGTTATTTTAATTTCGTTAATATTTCAGAGTATAAAAGTTGATATCCATTTTTTTGTTCCTAGAAAGCATTACATAGTCCTAAATTAAGATATTAAAATGTTACTTAGGCATTAGAGCTACATGTATAGCTTTTGCTTAAGTCGAAAATTTAAAAGTCAAATTACTCAACTTCATTAAAATTAACTTAGAACCTTGTAATAGTGAGCCAACGAAATGTTTACAATAGCTAAGAAATAAAGTAAATATATACAAAAACTACTCCACTGACCACTATTATCAATAAATACCAATTAAATTTAGTTTTTATTTGAGAACGCGAAGCTCTAAGTTTTCCCGCCAACAGTCTTTTTTCCAGCCCTTTCCTTTCTTTTCGTCAAAAAATTAAAAAAAAGGACTGACATTTGACACTAAGTGCTTTGAATTTGATGGTATCTGTTTTTTTTTTTCTAATTTTATGGAGCCACACGAATGTATTGCCTGTGTCAAAATATATAAATTTTAAAGTTATTATGGTCATTTAGTCAATTCAGAGTCAGGGCAAGCCCAGTCAAGTCACAGCTTTAGTAAAGCGGTGGACTTTACAAGAAGCTACCGAAATTTTCGTGGGAACATGAAAAATCACATTTCAACTCTCGCATCACAGTAGCAGTGATCAGCCCGCCTAGCATGGCACGGAGATAACTAGTTATCCCCGTTGTTTCTCTCTTTCGCGCCCGAACTATTCATATATTATGCTATCTCGTTCTAACCCCCAGGGATTTCGTCCCGGGTTCGATCCCCTGGTCAGGCAGTGTTAAATATTGGATTTTTCCATTGGGAATTATCTCAATAACTGCCTGGAGTATCTACTATGTATGGGTCTGAGTCCTGGGTTACACCTCTGCCTACCCCTTCGGGAACAAGGCGTGAATGTATGTTATATGTATGTTAAGATTAATTAAAATATTATTCCTCTCTAATGTAATATCCTGTGTATTGTGTATGGTGTACAATAGGTAAAATGTTATTATATTATAATATAATAATAATAATAATATATCCGCACTAGGGGCATTCGTTGTGTCGGGACTTGGGACTGCGAGCACGCCGAAGCTCACTTATTCGCAGCCCAGCCGTTTATAGTCACTTGGAGCCCCCAATAGCACAAAGGGTACACGGAGCCGTCGCGCTTTGCCGATGCTTATTTGTTCTGTGCCGATGCTAAGTAGCCGGTAGCAGGACTATTCTTGCCCTATCATCATCATCATCACAAGACGTCTACTGCTGAACATAGACCTCCCCCATAGAACGCTATAAACTATCCATATCATCATCATCATCATCATCATCTCAGCCGTTAGTAATCCACTACTGAACATAGGGCTCCCCCGTAAAAAGAGGTACTCGACACGCTTGGCAGGCCTGTTGTCGGACGCAGTTCGATTGTTTTTTTGCAGAGGAAAAAAAAAACTTTTAAACTACCATCCATATACTTGCCTTATATTACGTTAGTAAGTATACTATACTATTATATATTCTGTGCCTATATCTACCTAGATAGATAAATTTTGGCTTGATAGGTATCAAGCCAAAATCTAACCATCGTTAGGGTCAAAGCGAGCCGCACAGCCACCATTCTTTTATCGAAGCATTTTTAGCAACCTGTTACATCGTTGTGGATATAAAAAGTTACTTCCCAGTTATGTTCACGAGCCACGGGCAAATGCCTATTATTATTATTACTTACATGGTCATTCACAATTATTGTTAACATTGCATTGTTTAACCAATTTAAATGTTCTGAGTAGCACCAATAACGTAATAGTCCAATGGGTGCCGGGACATTGTGACATAGTTGGTAACGAATTAGCAGACAAGCTTGCAAATAAAGGAGCCGATACCCCTCAGGTCGGACCTGAACCCTTCTGTGGAACAACTAAACAACAAGCTTACAGTCTGCTAAATCAAAAATGCATTCAGGAGGCAAGGGTAATGTGGAAGTATGTAGAGGGACAAACACATTCCAAAGCCGTCATCAAGGGATACAACAATAAAATATCAGAGGAGCTTCTTCAGCTCAGTAGATATAAAACATGTGCCAGAATTCTCACAGGCCACTGTAAACTAAACAAACATATGATGAACATGGGGCTAGTCCAGGAAGCCGAGTGCAGATTCTGCCATGACGAAGAGGAAACGGCTTTGCACGTCCTCTGCGAATGCGGGCCACTCATGTTCAATAGAAGTATCCATCTGGGACGACAAATAATTCGCCCAGATGAGATACAACAAATCACTCCTCGGAAAATCTGGAAATTTCTAGATTCAGCGGGCTTAAGTAGTGAATTATAATCCATAAGGGCTGCCACAATAGATCAGCAATGGTCGAAGCGGCTTCAGGTCCCTATGGATGACATCAATAATAATAATAATAATAACATTGCACAGTATACAGAACTAAAGACAAAAGTTAGATGTGCTTGTAAATTGAGTTCTCCTACTTTGCACCGCGTACCTCCATCCCATTATAAACCTTGGTACAGAGTTTACCTACCGTTGTACTCAAATAGCCCATTTTACTTAGGACACGTGTAATGGAAATCGATAATATCTACTGTTAAATGTCATGGACAGTCGACAGATGGTTAATAACAGTGCAGCAGTATCTCATTAAAAGTTTTGAGGAATTTCTGCCTTGCATTAAACTCTACACTGCAATATCACTACATAGTATAAAATAAACTCACTTCCCGCTGTCTGTCCCTATGTATGCTTAGATCTTTAAAACTACGCAACGGATTTTGATGCGGTTTTTAATAGATTTTTAATAGAGTGATTCAAGAGGAAGGGGTATATGTATAATACATGCATAATATATCAGAGAAACACTGATTATATTAGAGGTTTCTAATGTAATGTCGTAAATAATAAATAATAATAATATAAACGTGCTTTTCAGCGCGACAACGTAATCTGTACTTATAAGTACGTTACGATAAATTAAAAAAAATATTAAAATTTTTATCATAGTATTTAAATACTAAAGTCCATTCTTTTTTAAGACAAAACGTGCTTTTCAGCGCGTCAATTTTTTTTAACTTTGCGGAGTTGACAATACTCACCGGATTTATCGGAAAAGATGTATGGATACCCCGAATTCCTCTGATACCATCGGATTTACCGTTCCAATTTAAACGCATACAATTTCCGGTAAAGATATATTTTGCAATGATCAACCGCAGGGTCAAACTTTCAACATTGCAGGCTTAGAGTTGAGCGTTGAGTCTTTTTCACATGGCCATTTATATGTCGCTCTTTCAAGAGTAACCTCTAAAGAAAACATGACAAAAAAGCTGTGAACGTTGTAGGTATATAAAGACATTCTGTAGTATATTTAGAATCAGCATTGCACCCGTGTGAAGCCGGGGCGGGTCGCTAGTATAGGTGATAGTGTTCGTTGAGTTGCGCTTTGAACTTCGCAGAGCGAATGATTCTATTAAAAACTATAAACTCGTGTAAACTCCCTTTTATACAATACTAGCTGTGCCCCGCGGTTTCAAACGCGTTGACATCGTTCCCGTGGGAATATCGGGACAAAAGTACCGCATGTGTAATTCCAGGGTCTAAGCTACCTACATTCCAAATTTCAGCCTAATCGGTTCATTTTAGTTTTGGCGTGATAGAGTAACAAACACCCATCCATTCATCCATCCTCACAAACTTTTGCATTAATAATCCTACCAATTTTATTATTAAAAAAGTAGGGTTCCTTAAGCAAACTGCAAGTGCAGATCCACAATTAATCCAGGTATCAATAATTGTCAAATAAGCATTAATTAGTTTGCGTAAAATTTGCACATGCCAGTTGTGTATAAGCGCTGAGAGAACGTATCCTATCTTCCCTTTCTTTTTAATAAATGTATACGTAGGTTCAATTTATTCTGAGAAAACAGTAGATTTTCTTAAATTTTCCATAGAATGTGTCAAACTGCTAAGAGGTCGCATTTCGTGTAGTTCCAGTGGTATGATCGATTCGAAATCTGGTATCCTGTTGACTTTATCAATATTGCACGACATGGTACGCAACGCTTGATGCTGCAGCATCAGGTTAGGATGAGCCAGTAGTCAAATATATCGTGTTTGGGCTCATTGAAATCGTCTCAATGAATATACTCGTAATATGTTACAAAGATATTCTGATATTCTGGAGAAGGGCGTTGATGCCTGCAACACAGTTTATAAAAAACTAATGCAGGTATCAATCATCGTTTCGCACCACAGTTCGCACATTGTTTTTGTTCAACATTTTATGTCTCTAAATCTTTTTTTTAAATATAAATGTTACAGAGGTGACCAGGGCGTGAGTCGGAAGAAGAGGACATTTTTGAATTTCATAGTACGCATGTAATATAAACAATTAAAACATAATTTTACCGTGGGCCCCGCGCTGGCTTGATCTGGCACTGCATACAAATAGATAACTATTTGTATGCCGTGCAATGCAGTTATCATACATAATTAACAAAAGCTTAACTCTAAAATTTTATAAAAACTATAAGTATTAGACACTGTTCTCAATTAAATAACTAACAAAATTCCTTTTAAATGCATGTATAGAGGTTATAGCTTATTATATTTATATGTGTATAGGGAAATTATTATACTTATACACGTGCTAACCTTGTAACCAACCTAACAGATCTGCAACCTGCAAGGTGCCTTCAGGTGCTTTCATTCATTATTCCGCTACCCTGAAGGGATAAGGGAATCTTTTCAAAAATATTATACTTATATAGTAATGTTCAATAATACTCGTATATAGTAATGTAAACATATAATAATGTTCTACTTTGTTTTAATATTTACTAAGTATATTTTTATATATCTTATCTTATCTTATATCTTTAAATGAGCAATACTTGTATATATATATAATTGGAATCTCGGAATCGGCTCCAACGATTTTCATAAAATTTAGTATATAGGGGGTTTCGGGGGCGATAAATCGATCTAGCTAGGAATCATTTTTAGAAAATGTCATTTTATTTAAAAAAAAAAATATATACCGAGCAAAGCTCGGTCATCCAGGTACTACCTAATTATAGGCATACTTTTTCTTTTAACTAGACCTTAGAATATATAGGAATTTTAAAAAAAGTCTCTCAATACCTATGCCGTAAAAAAGTAAAAATAATATGAAAAATGCCATCCCTTAGCTTAAAGATTACTCGTATGTTGTTAATAGTACCTGATTTAGATTTTGGAGAACCAGTAGGATACCAGTATAGGTATAATTTTAATTCCGCCTGTTAAATTCCTGCCTCCTCCAAATTTTATTTACTAATAAAGGAATTGTTTTTTTGAGGAAACGGAATAATCCAATATTTCAAACATTTTGTATGGAATATTTTATTAGCTCCTCCCGGTTAGGTCGAGATTCAAGATTGCTTGTTCTGGGCAAGCATGCGATGCATGCGATGCACAGCGATTCTACGTGCGAGTGGGGAGGATGATTCTTTAAAGGATGATTCTTTCTCTTTTACTTTTTTTTTTACAGCCACGAGCTATAATTCCGTTACCTGCGTTAACGCTGCTTGAATCATCATTTATAATTTAGTGCAAATGTACAAGTACAAGCAGTACAAGGCCAATGATGAAAATAATACCCTATGTTATTATTAAAAAAAAGTAGAGCAGATAGTTTTACCTACCTATCACCGAACACAGACCCACCATGCCATTAAAATGATTAATTATGGATTATTTTATAGCTGTGATGAGCGGGCCAACAATATACATATTATATATACCATAAAACGGAAAGTACCTATAGAGAAAGGCTGGCGTCATGGTGCCGCCAGGCGGTCGCCAAATCGGAAGAGATTTTGTAAGTCGGTGCGCAGTACAAGTCGCAGGAACTCCGCGCAGCCACCCTCCCACCGGCTCCCTACTTATCAAGTCCTCAGTGCGGGTGATTTGGTATAAAAATAATTGATATAATTTCACTTGATGTTACGTTCCTTCATATATATTTTATTTGATACATTTAATATAAAAAAACATATTTGGTATAATTTTTTTATTATTTTATATAATTTTAACTAAGTATTATATCAATAAGTTTGTTATATCAAATGAATGTTATGTCAAATGAATATATTATCAAATAAAAATTACCAAATATAACAAATCAAATGAAAGTTTTGTCAAATAACAATTATATCAACATATTGTTATATCAAAAGAATATTATATCACACGTCATATCATATCAATGGTTTATAATATCAAATGAAATTATATCAAGTGAAACTATATCAAATGAACGTTATGTCAAAAATATTTATATCAAATAATATTACACACCCCTCAGTGCTCCTAGGACGGTGGTTAATTCGTTCAAGCAGTGCTCACTGCGAGACCTGAGAAACAGTTTGTCAGCATCCCTCCTCAGACAAACATCTCACAGTCTCGTAGCTTGCCGGTAGTTTCATTTTCTGAGCTTTTTATTCTCGAACTTGCGTCTAAAAATGTGGTTTTTTATATATGTCTCGATTGATAGATATACAATTTATATTATGCTGGTGATATTATTTAACTAAGAATCGACTGACTTTTTCGAGTTTACGGTTGTTTGCAATTGTGCAGCATCTGCAGCTTTAACTACAGAGGCGTTACGAACCTGTTTGTTGTATGTATAACTGGGTAACACTGAAAGCTTTTATAATAGGCCAGTAACCAAAGTTAATTATTACACAAGAATTTAAAAAACATTATCATAAATTATAATATAACATCAATTTACGAAGAGTCTGTCGAGCGACACACTTTAAATTGCCGCCAATTCGTAAAAACTGACATAATATGTATTCAATACACATTACAAATTACCAAAGAGTTCCTAATTCGAAATTTAAAAACATTTACATCGGCTGCTTTTCTTACTGGCCTATTCTAAAAACTTTCAGTGTGCCCCTTGTAGAAGGTGTTACAAAGAGGTGTAGTAATACTTAATGCATCTACCCGTCAACACAAAAACAACTTGCAAAAGAAAAAAATACGAAATTCACAATAAAATTTATATATTTTATGTGAAAAGAATGTCCCAAAATAATCTTAGTCTCGCTTATGATCTTGCTTCTCGGAACTATATATACCTATAGATACCTTTGGCTCACCGGCTCGTTGACGTACCAACGGTTTTACTAGACAATGGACTCCCTTTAGGGATAAAATAATATTATGTACATAAAATGCGACAAAATTTCGTAAAAAGTTGTATAATTCAATCATTTTTCGTCAATTATTGCTCCGTAGGTGTAAAAAGGAAGCTTGCAGTGCTTAGAGTAAGAAAGCAATTCAACGTCATTACTGCAGTGTCAAAAAAAATCTATTCTATTCAATGACGTTGAATTGTTTTCTTACACACTCTGACATTCTATTCAAAAAATTCTATTCTTTAATATTAAAAGCAAAAATCTATAAGTTAAAAGTTGTGAAGTTGGCAATATTATTTTATAAAATGAATTAAATATGAACTTTTAATAAATCACATTAGTTTTATTATCCTACATTTGAATAATAAAAATATATATATAATAAAAATTCTACATTTAATACTACCTATATACAATTCCTAACTCTGATTAATCAGAGTTATTGAATATAGGTTATGGGCGGTAAGTAATGCTCGAACATGCGCAGCAACCTGTAGAGCCTTGTATAGCAACAGAGGCGCTAGTTGCATGTTATACCTGCCGAATCTGACCTATATATGATATGAGGTTACAGGATTGACCTAGGGCAAGTTACAATAGGTCGCAGTGGGCCCCGCCTGGAGGGCTATCGCACCGGCGCTCACGAGCAGTCCTAGCCGCACCTCAGTAATAGATTGTTATTGCACATTTACACTTCGTCCGTGCTCTACCTTGTTACTCGTGTTACCGAATATTTATATTCGTTTAGGAATCAATTTGTTCATTCAAAAGAAAAAAAGGCTAAGAATCTGTAAGTTTAGAATTTAGTTTAAAAGATAGGTTTTACATTATGTCTATTTTTACATTTTTATGTACCCACTAGCGCAATTTCCGCGACGTCCAACGTCGCATCATTGCTTGATTTCTAGGTCCCAAGATTTGAAATTTTATAAAAGAGATTAACATTTTCACCTTATAAAATAAGACTAATGTTATAATTACATACATACATACATACACGCCTTTTTCCCGAAGGGGTAGGCAGAGGTGTACCCAGGACTCAGTCCTATAGTAGATACACCCACATTTCGCCAGTATGTTATTGGTCCCATGTAATAGGGGGCGAGCCTATTGCCATCTACCGGGCACAGTTCCAGACTCCAGGCATTTATTGAGATAATTCCTAATGGAAAAATCCAATATTTAACACTTGCCTGACCTGAGGATCGAACCCGGGACCTCTTGATTGGCAGTCGAGCATGCGCCCTCTACGCCACCGAGGCACCGAGTGTTATAATTATCTTATTGGTAAATATGATTTCGGTATGAATTCGGGAGTCGTGACCCTATGAGCTTCCTTTATAAGCATTAGGCATTATTGCACCTCTCATGTCCTGTGTGGCCACTTCCATTTCTTTATTAATATTAATAATTTGAATTTATACTCTAACATCAGGTTATCCCAATTACACTGCTCGAGTCAATTCATATACGTTATGTGGACAACCCATATTGTCAGAGTTTCAGGTCGCCAAGATTCCTACAAGGCCTCCGACATGACCTAACGACTGCCCCCTACATATCTTATAGGAAACAGCCGGGACCTACAGTTTAACGTGCCATCCGAAACACGGTAACGCCCAGGCGAAAAGTCATAATATATTTAAATATTTAACGAGGGTCATTTGCTGAATAGAAACAAACTAAGTCCATAGTAATATTATTATTATTATATTATTTATTTAGGGATTATGAAAGAAGTATACTAATAAAACCTAAAATTTCGCTGAGTATAAGCTCTGTCGCCCTGATATTGAATAGGTATCAAGCTGGAAGTCAGTCCTTTTTGTGATTGATTATTCTGTGTACTACATACGTGCATGATGTCCGAGTAACCTAGTTTACTATTTTGCCTGAACCTGGTTATTACGTAAATACCTAGTTATGGCATCGAATATGTTGCAACTAGGGATGGGTATCTGAGATCGAAATCGAAGAATCGATTTCTCAGACCGAAAAAGAAATCGGTTTTTAGGGTTCCGTATTTCAAATGGAAAAACGAACCCTTATAGGATCACTTTTTTGTCCGTCTTCTGTTTGTCCGTCTGTCAAGGAACTTTTTAACGGGAACTGGAGGAATCAAGTTGAAATTAATATCAACTACTCAGATCTGCGGTACCTTGTGGCTGTAAAAATCATACTTCTAAGTTAACGCAATCAAAAGGTATGGCTATTTTACTGTATATTTTCATACTTTGCGCAAGGAACTAATAGATGGCGTTGTATGTTTTTGGTACCTATCTAGGAATAGAAAATAAAATATATATCTAGGTACTATATGGATACATATGTCGTGTGCCTAAGGCAAAATACCTTAACAATTTATTTTAAATTGATCTTAGCACCGTTGTGAAAAGAGTAAAAAAAAGTTATGTTATTTATCTTTGAAACGTTGATATTGTATGTCTCCTTATAAACCTTACCTATACAGCCTATTCTATATGGTTGTAAGTATTTGACACTCTGAATTAAAGGTTTCCCTATTTTTAGTGATAAATAAATTATCATGGTGCCTTTCTTATTTTCCATAAAATGAATTAATATATAATATTCACAATATAAATGCAAACTCGAAAAAAAAAAACTATTTTTGATATTTATATTGATCCATCATTGATTCATCAGATAGCGATTAGAATTCATTTAAAAATCGACCTTTTTTTAAAAGAATCCCCAGCGTTCCATCACTACTTTAGATGGGGTTGTAGTGAGGTAGTTATTTATAGAATTTGAGAGAAGGGATTAAGGATGCTGTACCGAGGGGAAGGGAGGAGATGAGAAGGGGAGGACGGGGGGAAGGCGAGGGTCAGCTACGTCATTGATGGCCCATTTTTCGATCCAACGTATAAGATACGATATAAGAACTATGTACATGTACCTAATAGGTACATATAAATAAAAATAATTAAATTTATGGTAATATTGTCATGTTAGGAGTTAGGAATATTAGAAAGCCACAGGTAAGCAACAGTTGCTTAGCTAAGGAAAAGTAATTAAAATCTAGTAGTATATTAAAATACTGACTCTTGGTTTAAGTCTAATATTTATGTTGGTGCAAGAATAATAATGAAAGAATTTTTTTTGTTTAATATCTGGGTGTATGAATTATTTAGTAAATTTTATAAACATAACATTTAACCTTTAAGACATTTTCGGTTTTGACTTTCTGACTGTACTAATTTGCACCCGCGGTCAAGTAAAATTTAAAATTTTTAATCTACAAAATCTACACAAATGCTCGGTAAGTCGTAAGCGAGTTTAATTTTAATCCTGATCGCACAGTGGGACAGTACCTACCTAACGTTTCTATCAGATCATAACAACTCCAGATGTTTACTAAAAATGCTAATAAAACGGCTATTATTCCGGAAACTAGAAGCTGAAAACTCTGGCTTATGCACACGTTAATTTCATAATATATTATAGATTTAGTTGATTGAGCATCTTCATAATAATATTAATTCGAAAACGAGAGTAAGTATGATATAACATACCTATATGCATTATGCATACTGAATAGTGTAGGGTTACATACCAAGAACATACAGCGCCATCTATTAGTTCCTTGTGTAAAGTATGAAAATATGCAGTAAAATGGCTACTATTACTTTTGAATAAGCGATAACTTAGAAGTATGATTTTTTTCAGCCACAAGGGACCGCTGATCTGTGTAGTTGGTATCAATTTCAACTTGATACCTCTACGCGTTCCCGTTAAAAAGTGTCTTGACAGACGGACGGACAGGCAGACAGACGGACAACAAAGTGATCATATAAGGGCTAAGGGTTCCTTTTATCTTTTTGAGGTACGAAACCCTAAAAAAGGAAAAACAACAAAATTAAAAAAGACTTGAAACAATAAGGTAACGAGTAACGACTTAGTAGCCTTGACCTATGCTGCAACAGGTTCAGATGGGCCAGAAATCAAATATAATGGATTATCGTCATTGTGTTCATTAGAATCGTCCCAATGAGTGGTAATTAGTGATAAATGGTGATCAGGGTATGAAGATGGAGCAGGAAGCTAAAGAGCATGGGGTTTTATAAATTTATTATATTTGTACTTTTTCGTGATTTTAAATTTTACTTAGGTACTAGTAGTGGTAGGCCTCTTTTGCAGGGGGCCCGCCTGGGGAAGTAGCACCTTTGCCTGTTATTCCATCCGCCAAGCAGTAATGTACAAACATTATTGTGCTCCGGTCTGAAGGGCAATGTTACCAGCGAAATTACTGGGCATGATGAGATACTTATGAGAGAATTATGAGAGAGAGATATGAGAACTACTCATATATCAGGGTGACAGGCACAGTCTCAGATCATACAAACAGTATGATACAACAATACAACATGTATGATAGCACAGTGCAGTGCCGCGCAGAATTTTGAATTTTAAAACACTGGGTGGCACTGCGTCTGATATGGGCAATCTTGGTGCTTACCATCAGGCACCTGATTAGCTCGTCTTGTCACTCACTACCATAAAAAAAAGGTACACATTAATAAATTGCAAAAATAATCATTCCTTATCCAATTTGCCGTAATCGGGTAATAAATTGTGGTGGTTCAATTTAAAGCTTCAAAGCTAAGTCTCTCTTATGTTACCTGATCGTAAAAGGAATAAATGATCCGAGAATTGAACATTTAAACGAATGGGTTGATTGATAGACCCTGATTGATATACCTGGAATCGGGTCTAGAACACACATTACGGTACAATTATATTTACTTATTATGAACTAGCTAGGCCCCGCGGTTTTTCCCCCGATGAAAACTGACTACTGTAGCTAAAATAAAAATAAAGTTGAGTTATTATGGATACCCCCTTATAATAAGTAATGAGACTATCCCAAACTGTTAGGGATGCATTTTGTTTGTGTTTAAACGTACCTATTTTCTAGCAATACATTTTTTTTTATTTTTATAATATTACTAGCGACCCGCCCCGGCTTCGCACGGGTAGCAGAAGTAGGTATAGTGGACGTTTATCAGGAGTAAATTCGTGATACACTGTATTTTAATAAATATAACCCTAATGGTTTACGCAGCGCACGCAAATTAATGACTATTTCTGTTACAATGACCAAACCTTAACACATGTTATAATTTATCTATTTTGAAGATATTGATGAGTACTACAAACCCCTAGTACATTACTTTATTCTACCACCAATACTTTTCACACCACATGAAAAATAATCACTGCTTCGATTATTGTGACTAAACCAGAAAAGATGGATATAATCTATGTATACTGTTTTGTAGGTATTGATAATTAATACAATCCCCTAGTACATTACTTTAATCTACCACCGATAGTTTTCACACCGCATGAAAAATAATCACTGCTTCGATTATTGTGACTAAACCAAAAAAGATGGATATAATCTATGTATACTGTTTTGTAGGTATTGATAAGTACTACAAACCCTAGTACATTACTTTACTCTACCACCAATAGTTTTCACACCGCATGAAAAATAATCACTTTTTCGATTATTGTGACTAAACCAAAAAAGATGGATAGAATCTATGTATACTGTTTTGTAGGTATTGATAAGTACTACAAACCCCTAGTACATTACTTTACTCTACCACCAATAGTTTTCACACCGCATGAAAAATAATCACTTTTTCGATTATTGTGACTAAACCAAAAAAGATGGATATAATCTATGTATACTGTTTTGTAGGTATTGATAAGTACTACAAACCCCTAGTACATTACTTTACTCTACCACCAATAGTTTTCACACCGCATGAAAAATAATCACTTTTTCGATTATTGTGACTAAACCAAAAAAGATGGATATAATCTATGTATACTGTTTTGTAGGTATTGATAAGTACTACAAACCCCTAGTACATTACTTTACTCTATCACCAATAGTTTTCACACCGCATGAAAAATAATCACTTTTTCGATTATTGTGACTAAACCAAAAAAAATGGATATAATCTATGTATACTGTTTTGTAGGTATTGATAATTAATACAATCCCCTAGTACATTACTTTAATCTACCACCGATAGTTTTCACACCGCATGAAAAATAATCACTGCTTCGATTATTGTGACTAAACCAAAAAAGATGGATATAATCTATGTATACTGTTTTGTAGGTATTAATAAGTACTACAAACCCCTAGTACATTATTTTACTCTACCACCAATAGTTTTCACACCGCATGAAAAATAATCACTGCTTCAATTATTGTGACTAAACCAAAATAGATGGATATAATCTATGTATACTGTTTTGTAGGTATTGATAAGTACTACAAACCCCTAGTACATTACTTTACTCTACCACCAATAGTTTTCACACCGCATGAAAAATAATCATTTTTTCGATTATTGTGACTAAACCAAAAAAGATGGATATAATCTATGTATACTGTTTTGTAGGTATTGATAAGTACTACAAACCCCTAGTACATTACTTTACTCTACCACCAATAGTTTTCACACCGCATGAAAAATAATCACTTTTTCGATTATTGTGACTAAACCAAAAAAGATGGATATAATCTATGTATACTGTTTTGTAGGTATTGATAAGTACTACAAACCCCTAGTACATTACTTTACTCTACCACCAATAGTTTTCACACCGCATGAAAAATAATCACTTTTTCGATTATTGTGACTAAACCAAAAAAGATGGATATAATCTATGTATACTGTTTTGTAGGTATTGATAAGTACTACAAACCCCTAGTACATTACTTTACTCTACCACCAATAGTTTTCACACCGCATGAAAATAATCACTTTTTCGATTATTGTGACTAAACCAAAAAAGATGGATATAATCTATGTATACTGTTTTGTAGGTATTGATAAGTACTACAAACCCCTAGTACATTATATTATTCTACCATCAATACATTTCACAGCGCACGCAAATTTATGAAAATGGTAATTATATTATGTAACACCTTGGTTCACAATATTGCAGTTTTCTTACGGATCCCCATTTTTATTCAAAATCTCATATAGCCTATGGCACTCACACTGAATTAAGCTATCCATAAGTGAAAGAATTTTTAAAATCGGTCCAGTAGTTTCGGAGCCTATTCGTTACAAACAAAAAAACAAAAAAACAAAAAAACAAAAAAACAAAGTTTCTCTCTTTATAATATTAGTATAGATTTAATATATCACTAAGTCGCGTCGCTTATTAACTACTCTATATTAATATAAGGTTATAAAATGTAAAAGGATTAAGGATGTAAACAACTTGTAAAGCGAAAAAATCACCAATCAGCCGATCCATTTTGCTTGGTCGAAACTTTTCATTTTCGACTTCCTCCTCTTTTTGCGAGTTGTTCAATTCTCTTCGGCCACTTTGGAAACTAATGATTCGAAACCAATTTTCAAAACAGATTCATCTTTTATGGAAATCTCGTTTTGTGGGGTAGACATTACTAAGTACTACTACGTTTTTTTATAACACCTGGTAAGTATAACGTAAAATATAATAAAAATAATATGGGTCAGCTTCCACATTTGATCATCTGGTCCCAAACTAGGCTAGAAGCCTGTACTCTGGTAACCAGATGACTGATATACATACGACATATATACGCTTATAACATCCAGACACAGATTTACAGATCAAACAGACATGCTCGGAAATCCGGAACCTGCAGCTCAGAAAGCAGGGGCACTACCGGCTGAGCCGACCGGCCAGATATTATATGTGATAGCCATTATGATGAATGTACCTAATCAATTTGTTGTATTATTATGATCAGGTCTCAAAGGTCCCTCCCTAATACGGCCCAGGCATGCGCCGACTAGGGTACAACACGACTAGGGTCTACTCTCCGATCACAATGAACAGTGAATGGTCTGCGCTCCAGCGGCTCACTATTGTCGTCGTACTCTCAGTCGTCGGTACCATCATCAACGGCTTCTTCGTTACCAGCTTTTGCATCCAACGACATCTTAAGAAAATTGGTAATGTTTTTTCAGTTACACGTTACACATAAAATATATAAAATTCAAGTGTCTGTACGAAACGACTGCCTCGGTGGCGTAGTGGGCGCATGCTCGACTGCCAATCAAGAGGTCCCGGGTTCGATCCCCAGGTCAGGCATAGTGTTAAATATTGGATTTTTCCATTAGGAATTATCTCAATAGCTGCCTGGAGTCTGGAACTGTGCCCGGTATATGGCAATAGGCTCGCCCCCTATTACATGGGACCAATAACATACTGGCGAAATGTGGGTGTATCTACTATGGGACTGAGTCCTGGGTACACCTCTGCCTACCCCTTCGGGAAAAAGGCGTGAATGTATGTTATGTTATGTCTGTACGAAATTACAAAAAAAAACTGGATTTTAATTATTATTCTAAACCCATAATATAAAATTATAATATGCGATAGGTACTAATAACAAAAATACAATTTTAATGTTTTTCATGTTTGTTTACTTATTTATTACTTGTGGTGTTTTTATTTCTCGTTTTCAAAGGATGCAATAAACATCTTCGTTTTTCTATTATTGTTAGTTTTTTAGAAAAAGGTTAAGGGTTCATCTCCAAAACTCCTGGACCGATTTTATTGAGACTTTAACTGGCAGATAGCTGATGTTATAAGAAGTAACTCTCTAACTGACTCTGATCTGACCCTATCCAGTGTTGGATAAAGACAAGACGATGATACTATATGTTATATTACGATAAGAAGCGCCTGGAAATACTACGAGCCTAGTGTGGTGTCGACGGCAGGCGCGCTCCACTGACTCGCTGACGACGTGGCCACACTTCGGGCCTACGCAACAGGCTACCTTACGCGCGGGTGGCAGGAATTTAAACTTGTTCAGTGTTATCGCTCGCTTGTGTTTTGAAACTTGAAGGAAAATTAAATTCTCCTATGGTTAGCGATACCTGAATTAAGCCTGATAGCCTTTCGCCGGTCACGCGTAGTGTGGCCAACGTACGCTTCCGCCCCGCCGTTGCGCCCGGCACAGGCTGCCGCCTTTGGCCGCCGCGCTAGGCTTTCAGTATGGCCACGCGCCATGCACATAACAGAACATAGATCATATTATTGTATGTGTTCAGGAAACGTTTATTTAGCGGGTATCGGCATAGCAGACATTCTGATCACCGCTATAGTAATGCCTACCTCGGCCGTGGTACTCCTCTCGGGATCATGGGACATGCTGGAGGTCTGCATGAGCTTGCAGTTCACCAGTCAGAGCTCTGTATACTGCTACACTCTTTTTTTTACTGTAAGTTTGCTATTATATACAAAGGTAGGTGTTTTTGAAATAGCTGTGTGTCTATCACTGTGTCAATAGAATATCAGATGAGGAACGTTTGTCCAAAAGTACTTTCTAATAGATTCCAAAATAATATTTGCTTTGAACTTGTGTATTACGTAAAGTTTCATGTTTGCCATGGTATCATCATAATTATTTACTTTGTGGCTAGGTCTTTGCACTTTTTTTCGTACCTATTATTAATGGTTTTTTTTTTCTATTCATTTCAGATGGTCTCTATTGAAAACTATATCAGAATATGCAACACTCGTGCATGCTATGCGAAGTTCATCTCAATTCCCGTAAGTTTCCTGTGCTGCTTAATATTCGTCATCGGGATTGCTGTCTCTGGAGTAGGCGTCTTCTATGATTTGGACTACAATTATTGTACTCGGGAACACTACGGCAATGGTTATTTTCGATTAATCACTGCTGTGGTGTTCCAAATTATCCCCTTTTCTGTAACCGTAGTCTTGCTGACCACGGCATCTCAAGTAGTCCGGGCGCGTGCAATTCGTTTCATGCACTACAAACGGTCCAAGCAGTTCGACCGAGATTACAAGTTCACAAACTTAAACCTATTTGTATATATGCTGTTCGTCGGCGCCTGGATACCCTACCTGGTGATCGTCAACAGAACCCCAGACATATCCGATGGGACTTACTACAATTGCGTTTGGATCGGCCTGTCTCGTTCTATCGTGACTAGCTTCCTTTACAGCGGATTGAATAGGAACTTTCGTCAGGCGTTCGCTCATTTGTTTTACTACTGCTGCTGCAAGAGTACCTTGGCTTCGCCATTGAACAGCCGGCACCGCACTGTATGTAGGGCGGCTACGGGAGAGGTGCGTGTCCACATGCATTTGCCATTGACTAGGTTCGTCACCGGTGGTTCGCGTGACGCCGTCGTGCCAGAGTTGTAGGTGTCCGCCGACAAGGGCTCGCACGCTCTCCGTATCGCCGCAAACTCCTATAATGGTGAGATGCCTGCTACCCGCAACATAAGACGGCGTCCCTACAGGCGTCACCATAAGCCACATACTTCTGTGTTGAGGTGTTCTATAGTATAACTGTACAATAGAAACTCTGCATATGTAGGTACGTTTTTGACGAGAGTGCGCGCTAGCGCTAGCCGGACTTACGGACCGACATCGTTTTGTATAACACAATCTAAGTCCAAATTATTCTAGTCATGAGACTTTTGTCTTCAGCCCGTGTACATCATGATTCATGATTCATGATCAACTACAGAGCATTGGTGTAATATATACTTGCATCTATAATATTATTAAGTCTATAATACAGGTGATTTTTTTCTTACATGGTAGTATTTACATACACTACACATGTGTCATATACAACACCTATATATGTAGGTGTCATAACATGTAGATGCAATTATTATTCACATTCAATACACTCTATGCAATGATATTATCTAATACCTATCTACTTCTAATTTTCTCATATTAAATACATTAATTATAATAGCTATAGTCAATGTCGTAAACTGCATCAAATTCATTAAATGTTCTTACAAATCAGTGTTAAATTAAATGGTCAATGTTCAATAAATGTTTCAAAAAATGTCTTAAAATTATGTAAAATTATTATAAAATTATGATCTTCTAAGCTTACAATATTCTATACAATTGATCAGTATTCTGAGTGGGGTTATTATGTATCTACATATAAACTACGTACATACTCGTATATCTGATAATGTAAAAAAAAATCAAAATAAAAAAAAAACTAAATTACTAAACTAAAAAAAAATTATATTCAAATAAATTGTTAAGGAATACTTTTGTATGCATAGTTTAGGGTTCCATACCTATATAACAAGAACATATGTATAGCGCCATCTATTAATTCCTTGCACAAAATATGTAAATATGCAGTAAATGGCCATTGATTTTTGATTGCGATGATTATTTTACAGCCACAAGGGACCGCAGATCTGAGTACTTAGTTGATATCAATTTCAACTTGATACCTCCACGCGTTTCCGTTAAAAAGTGTCTTGACAGACGGACAGACAGACAGAAGGACAACAAAGTGATCCCATAAGGGTTCCTTTTTACCTTATTTTTTCTGTTGTGATTCCTTTTGAGGTACGGAACCCTAAAAATATCAAAAATATTACATTTATTACTGATAATTGATAATATATTCTTCGCATGATTATATAGGTATAAAGTTAAGATTAAACATACGTACTTATATGCATGTTTATTGGTTTGAACTGTAAACTGAACTTTATATTAGCTTATAGTGTTAGCGTTATATTTATAGTAGTAATAATCTACTTTAAATAGTATACTTAAAACTTAACTTATTGTAAGAACGCGTTCCCACTTAAAAAAGGACATAAAATAGAGATGCATGGACAAATTGTTCATGTACTTAGGTAAGCCAGAGAAATTACTGGGCATGATGAGATTCAACAACTCATATCTCAGGGTGACAGGCGCAGTGCAGTGCCGCGCACTTATAATATTAGTAGGATAGTTAGGACTCATACCGTCTCCGTCATGACGTCACAAAGTGGGAACGCGTCATAAATGTTATTATCAATTTAATATATCTGAATGTCGTTGACCAAATTGTTATATACACCTATTTTATGACGGGATTTATTGTAGTGAAATTTACCCAATCATTTCTAAAATTATATTATTAATAATTATACAAATTTCTTAGGTAAGTACCTAGTTAATGGAAAACTTTTCCAATGATCTATTTATTTGTAATATTCAAATATCCTAAGCCTAAGGCTCGACCCCTATTACATGGGACCAGTAATAAGTAATATACTGGCGAAATGTGGCTGTACCTACTATGGGACTGAGTCCTAGTTACACCTCTACTTACCCCTTCGGTAAAAAGGCATGATTGTATGTTATGTTATATTTCGCTATCTAAGATAAGAATATTTATTCAGTAATTAATTAAATAATTGTACTGACAAAAAGAATTTGTGGACTGAATCGTTATGGATTTAGGATTATATATTTATCTTTTATATTCAACAACATATTATGATATTTTATTACGTACCATTTTATATTAATATTATTCGAATATTACATTCGAAATAAAGTGAATAAAATCGTTATGCATAATATTAATTATAGTAATTTACACAGTTCCACTTTATCACAAAATATTAAAAAAGATATGAAATTTGTAATATCATAAAATAATACCTATGGGCACTTAATTTCTTAGTTATAACAAGATATTTTTTACTGAATAATAGAATAGGTAAGATTCGAGAAGTTTAAAGTTTGTTAAAAAACATAATTACAGTCCATTAGTACTTAGGATCCATTAGGATTAGGAAACTAATATTAATTAGGTGTGCTAAACTTTTTGAAAAGACGAGATAAACAAAAGTTATTGTCATACAGATTAAGCCGGTTAAAGCCGGTCTACTTAGATATCTATTTTTAAAAAATGTGTTAGAACTTAGAAATATAACAAAAAAATAAGAAACACAAAAAACATAGTAGAAAGTAGAAAATGAATTTCTCAAGTTTTGATGTTTAGAAATAAAATAGTTCTAATTTTAAAAATGTTTAATAATAGGGGGGTGTAAACACACCCACCCCCACAAGTGTTGCGTACTTTGATGTTATAAGATATTGATGTACTTAAATATTATATTTGAAGAAACAAAAAAAGTAAGGTTAGAATAGCTATTTCCACGCGAAAAAAAAACAGGACAAAATGTTTTCTTGGAAAATAATTCACTTCACTTATTCATCAAATCAAATAAATAAATTTAAAAAAATTATGTGACAAAGAGTGTGTATTTATGTGTGCACGCGTGAATTAATATTCTTAAAAATTAGGTACCTACTATTATTAAATATGTGTCAAAAAAAAAGACGGGGGCGTGAAGTTTGACATGATAAAAATCAGATTGTGCAGCGTGGGCATGTTTCATATAAAACCTACATATACCTACCTATATTGTTTTAAGGTTTATAAGGTTTCATATTAACTTGTTTGCTTATTAGTCCTAGCAGAGTATGCAACGCTCTACTTAGTTGATTAACGGCTGATCAACATCTCTGCCGTGTCAAACAATATTTATTATTTAAATTCAGAAATTTTGTAAAAACCATACTTTAACTCTCAAAGAGCTAAATATTATTTAAATGTTATATATCTAATCGAATCAAGGAATGGGGTTGTTAGATAGATAATAAGGGAGGCTTAAAAAGCCGACTCAGACTGAAGAAATATGTTTAATGATAGTCATTGTTCAAGGACTAACGTGTAGGTAGCAAGAGGGTTTGTAAAGTTTGTATTTTGGATTTAAAATTACCAAAAGTAAGTTAAAAATTGTTTCTCTAACGAAATAGTTTATACGATGAAAAATTATAAAGCTAGCCATACACGCACAGGCATGACTGGCATGCAGCCTAGCGTCTATGTGAAAAATATGCTCGGTTTTCTACGCCTGTTTAGGCAAAGCTAGTGTAAGGCTGGCTTATGGAGAGATATTTTAAGAGGTTGCTTATAACAGTGGTAGCTCTTTTGCAGGGGGCCGCCCGGGGTAGTATACCACACCTTTGCCAGTTATTCATCCGCCAAGCAGTAATGTGCAAACATTACTGTGTTCCGGTATGAAGGGCAATGTAACCAGCGAAATTACTGGGTATGACGAGTTTTAACAACTAATATCTCAGGGTGACAGGCGCCGAGTGCCGCGCAGAATTTCGAATTTTAATACACTGGGTGGCACTGTGTCTGATATGGGCAATCATGATGCTTAACCACCAACACCTCTAGGCATTTGATTTGTTCGTCTTGTTACTCACTATGATAAAAAAAAATAAGAAAGCTAATTTATGTACATACTTATTTCAAAATATTTTAAGGATATGAAATGGTTTTCTTACCAAGAATATCAAATCTTATTTAAAAAAATTACTTAATTGTTAAATTATTATTTATTACTTATATTTGAAATGTATTTATATTATTGATTGATAATGATTATACCATAAGTGTTTGGAGTTGTTGGAATGATAGTCAAGGGCGTCGCCAGCCGTTGATCAAGGGGGGCTAGTTAGAAGTATAGAGGATGGGAAAAGTATGTAGGTACAGTCGAGAGCATTATGAAGCAAGTGAAACTTCAACGTGCTTTTGACAGCACAAACAAAAAATTAAAATAGCAAACATAGTTACTAGTAAGACGTATCTATTAAAAAATAAAACTAAATTACAACAAATTTTTGATTAAAATATAACCTACCGAGGTTTTTAAGAAAACTTATCGATTGTGCTTAACTTTTTCACTTGTTCATTTTAAACGAGTTTTTATCTGTGACAAGTTTACAAGTTATTTACGAATTTGACTACAGGGCCCTATTTCATACAAACATGTAATTACAATTTACAACAGGGTTGTGGAAAAAATAGAGAATCAAAGAATAAATGGATTAGCATAAAATCTATGCTGTAATAATCCGTTAAAAACACCCAATTAAATATTCAATAATTTAAAAGCATATTTTTCTATGAATCGGCCATTTTTAATTGCAATTGTCCAAAATGTATTATAACAATGACAATTTTTACATTTGTAAATTTTCCAATTGTAGCCACAGAAACATAATTGTAGAAATACAATTCTACAGGTATTTGCCTGTGTATACAATTTACAATTACAAATTTCTATGAAACAGAAAAGCCCTGCAATCCTACAATTTTGTAGATTTTTTACAGATTTATAGATTTTTTTTTTATGAAATAGGTCCCAGATGATTCTGTATTTAAAAATACGTGTCCATCGTATGGCGGCACTTGAATGTCAACATTAACAAAATAAAGTACATTTTTTCGATTCGGCAGGGGGGGGGGCTGTTGCCCCCCTGCCCCCCCCCCCCCTAGCGACGCCCTTGATGATAGTTATGAAATTTTGCAATATTTTTCAATCTTAAGGCATTCCTAGGTACCTTCAAATAATTGTACGGACAATGGAGTGAATAAAGTTTATGACCGTCTGTTTCTTGTTTTATTTCTTTATTGTAAGTTTATTATTCTATCAAAATCTTTAGTTATGTACTCAAAATAAAGAAATAAATAACGGGGCGACCAGAGAGTTCCTCATACAAACTTAATAGATAAATCATTTGAAATCAGAGCATATTTTCAACATTTAATGACGTTCCTAAGAAACTGTAAGCTTTGTGTTTTCACTCAAATGGGGGCCAGATCCAGAGCCAACCACAAACAATTGAGTGGAAAATTATTCCCTGTTTCTTCATATATGTGCATTTTCACTTGTTTGGACGCGCAATCCCCTCAAAAAGTGTCATTACCTACTTAATACCTTTAATAATAAATGAAACTTAATTTTGCGTGTAGGTACATAAGTATAATATGTATGTAGTATTAAGGAGTACATTTCTTCTTAGTTTAACTTGTGTTAATTACCGGAAGACTGCAAGAAATAGTGAACTATTCTAAATACAATAGAGCTTAAAATAGAGCAGGCTACAGCATCTCCCAGGACCATTGCGGCCGCGTAAACTCATCATTTCCGTATGGCGAATGGGCCGTTTTTGTTGAATGTCAATCGTCAAATAGCCTTGCTCAACGCAGTCTTTCTGGTTACGAATCGTAACGCAACGGTGAAAGGCGACCAGCAGTGGGGGCCACCGGCGACCACAGTCCGCGCTGCCTCGCCACCGACTACACGCGTCGTAAGTCGTCAGTCATATTGTCGGCCTCACGCATCCGCCACACCGCGTTTCTACCTCACATTACTGACAAATGTCAAACTTTTACTTTCGCGCCAAACTTTAAACGAATATACTTAGTTTTATCGTGTGCAAGTGCTGTGCGCGATGCCATGAGCGAGTGACAGTTTATCGATAAAAAATTAAAGTTGACTCTTGCAATATGTTGTTGTATGTTTGCCTTTTTATTTGGAGCGCAGTTCTCGCACCGGCTCTGACCCAAGGTGAGTGGAACAATGAACAATTCTCGGTTATTATGCGAAATATCTGTGGAGAATATGCCACCGCCCTGCCTCGGCTGATATTAGATAGCTTTAACCTCCATTTACCGCGCTATGATAGGTAATGCCGACTACAAGTAAAGTTGCTGTTGCGAAACAATGTCCTCATACAAAAACTTTTTATATACCTATGTAGAACTTAGGTATATAAAAAGGGCGCTGCGCTTGCTTTCTGTGATTGTAAGCTTAAGTCCGTGCCCTCAATTAAATTAATAATTAGGTGTTACACAATGTATGTTCGCTAAACTGAAAAGTTTTTATCAGATTTATAGTGCGTGAACAAGGACGGACTTTTAGATACATACCTAAATACTACTGATATTATGGATTTGGTAGACCGCGAGTGTATGTAGGTAATAAGCGTGTCTAATCGCAAGTCAAAACAGAGTGAATGTAACATAATACTGCTCTGCCTTGTCATTTACCGTTAACTGTTTTTTTTTGGAACAACAAACAAAACTGAAACCCTTGGTTTTTCATACAAAGGTTTCATAAGGGCTTGTAGATATATCTATCCATTTCTGTAATACATACTGAGCTAGTTATATATGAAGGTACTTAGAACAGGCACATATAACTTTATTTAAATATGATTGAAAAACAAGCAATTTATACATTTAGATATTTAATACATAACAAAGGAATAATGGAATGATTGGTTAGTAGATAACAATCAGTAACAAACAATAAATAATTAAAACTTTACCCACAACTTTATTTCATACACCTTTTTTGGGCATTGGAATTTGGCAATCGGCAAAAAAGGATCGAAATTGTATTACCTGTTATCTAACTAAATACAACCTATCGACTACTGATTTACAGTGGATTAATTTGTTTAATCCCACTTCTGATATGGAATGAAATCCAAATTATTAATTATACATATTATAAGTAAATGGTTCTGTCACTTGTCTTGAGCGTCTTTTATGTATTATTTTTATAATATGGCGATCAAATTATAGATATTTTTGCCAAAACTGTCGATAGTGTCGATATAAGGTTCTACATTAGATGCATTTCCCTACCCTAATTCTGCATCTCATCATTTACGAGTACTTTCTTGATTTCTTCAAAAAGTATTTCGTCACAAATTGCCCGTTTCAACCTGAAGATATTTAGTTTCTACTCACCAATCACCGTGTGGTCAACGGTCTTAGAACTGAGAACGCCGGCACGCGATTCATCGGCCGTTTTCTCTTTAGATGAATCTGTCACCACCTCTTCAGTCAGCATCTGTTATAGAGAGTCTCAGATTGTCCACGGAAAGTACCCTGATAATGTTATATATATCATAGAATCAGAACAAGTCCCAAGTGTTTCCGCTTGGAGTCTTGGAACTCTTGGAACTTGTACAAAAAATTAAAGCAGTCCGCGCTCCAAAAACAAAACTGATGTCAAGCCTTGCAAAACGAATTAGACCTGTGAGTGTAACAGATAAAGAAATGTATCCCTGAAGTCTCTGAGGGTCTAACCTATTGACAAATGACAAACATGTGACCATATTATGAGACATGCTGTTTTGGCGGCGTACCCGGTAAAGCTGTAGAGGCCATCTGAGGCCAACAGCATAGGTACAAAAAAAAACAAAAGGCGGCGTAGCGAACAGGAAAACGTAACACTTGAGTATTTAGTATTATTGGCCTCAAGTTTTGTTTCTTGGTGTACGGTGTCTGCCATTATTACTTACATCTGTGCTAAACGTACATTATATACATTATACTCTACATAATAATTACTTGTAACTCCAACATCTAGCTCCTGTAAGTTTAGGTTCTCTTTTACATATGTATTACAAATACCTAATATTATTATTTAATCTTGTTGTCCATATCTAAAAGTACTAGTATATAATGTACTTAGTAGGTAGGTACCTACCTACTTACCTATATCATACTTATTAGAAAGTTTATATAGCCTAGATTTTCTAAAGCATTTTATATCATCCTATGGAAGTAGTTTTGGGTAACTATTTTGAAACTAGAAGAAGTAGAGTCAAAGGCCATAAAATGAATTAACACGTATTGCAACTGGTCGAATCTGTAAGAAAAAGGCGTTGCGAGTTGCGCCAGAGTTATTACAACAATTCCCACATCACAAACGCACTATTTAGACTTACGACATCATCTGAAAACTGCCAATTCGTTTTCAATAGATACGCAACAATAAAAAAAATAGATCGATTTGTCGTGCGAGATCGCGTGCGCCGGCGCAGATTGCTTTCACTTATCCTTACAGTGAGTTTGTGTGTGTGTGTGTAGTGTAGGTTGGTGTGAAACTGGCTGACATGTTCCACTGAACGATATTCTGACCAGTTTCCGCTAGGGCCGGGAATGTGTAGGGCCCAACAACACACATGGCACGGCATGGTGTTTTCGCTTGGCTTCCACGCGACGGAAATTGAGCGAACCAACCTTTTTTTGTGGCAAACTGAAGCGTCGTTGTTTAGAGGGTGGCAGTTATTATTATAGGCACTTTAAATCTATTTAATACTAGCGTAATTCCCGCGACTTCTTTCCCGTGATTACCTTTCTTATTCATAGTCTATAGTCTTTATCATAATGGTAACCTACACCCCAGACACTCGACTCAATCCCATACAAAAGCCGCGCTATAGCTACCTACTACACAGACACTGCATACGAGTTTTGTACACGTGCAAGAGTGTGCGTGAGGTGATTTCCCATAGAAGCTGGGTTCGTCGAGAGCTCAATCTCGCTTGCGGGGTGAGGAAGGCCTGATTGGTGGCCTATATGCAAATTTCAGCTCTCTATAGATCCAAGCGTTTTTGGCTGGGTGTTGATAAGTGAATGTGTCTAACCTGTTGCCATCTACCGGGCACAGTTCCAGACTCCAGGTTGTGATATAGAGATCATAAACATGTGTACATAAAATATTATGTATAATATAATATAATACATATTATATAACTTTATACTTGCGAATAAATTTTGATGTGTTGAGGTACGATCACACGGTACGATAATAAAATAAAGTTTAGACATTAATTTAGCAAAATAACGATCAATATTATTTTAATTGCCTTTAGATTCCTGTTCCTGGTCATGTAATTAAAGAGTTTCTGGTAATAGGAAACAGTAGATTTAATTAATTCGGGATCTTTTATTATGGCCTAAGTGCTTACATATATTAACGTATCTGATTAGACACAGAACAGATAATAATAATACTGCTACGTATATGGATTAGGTTATCACAAATAAATCTTAATTATATATTTATTCTAGTCTCTATTTTAACTTACTCTGTATATTATTTACCTACGATTTATTTATGTATATATGTTAATAATACACACATATAATCCTATATCACTAATATTAATATTATACGAGTACATTGCGAAAGTTTGCGAGAATGGATGGATGATTGGTATTCTTTCACTAAATAACGACTGAACTGATTGGGCTGAAATTTGATAAGTACTATTTAGATAGTTTAGACCTTGGAATAACACATATAGAGTACTTTTATCCCGATATTCCCATGGGAACGATATCTACGGCGGTGAAAACGTGGGGCACAGCAGACAAGTTTTATTATAATATGCTGATGTTGCGCCGTAGAATAATTAAATTTGGTTTCAATCAATTTAGGTATACCGTTCCAAAAGGAATCCAATCTCGCCTAAGGCACGAAAATTTAACATAACATAACATACATTCACGCCTTTTTCCCGAAGGGGTAGGCAGAGGTGTACCCAGGACTCAGTCCCATAGTAGATACACCCACATTTCGTCAGTATGTTATTGGCCTATTGCCATCTACCGGGTACAGTTCCAGACTCCAGGCAGTTATTGAGATAATTCCTAATGGAAAAATCCAATATTTAACACTGCCTGACCTGGGGATCGAACCCGGGACCTCTTGATTGGCAGTCAAGCAATGGCCCTCTACGCCACCGAGGCAGAGGCAGAAAATATAACACCTCATTTTATTTGCTAAGACGTTAAAAAATATATAATTATAACAATATTATGTTAGGCCCCGGGTTCGATTCTCGGCCAGGTCAAACATTTGGTGTTATAAGCTTATATAAGTATGTATATCAGTCATCTGGTTACCATAGTACAGGCTTCTAGCCTAGTTTGGGACCAGAGGACTGTGTGTGGAAGTTGTCCCATATTATTATTATTCAGTTTGACGGGTAGATGAACCCCAAGAAGTATTACTACACCTTTTTAACACGTTGTAGGTATATACGGTTAAAAATGATCTCTGACAAAATGTCTTTAAATGACTTGATTTTGAATCAGGTATGTATTCGGTTTACCTAATTGTTAATGAATGAAACACGAGATGCATCCTTCGTTTCATCATTACGGTAAAGGATCCATAACTCAAACTCAAACTCAAACAGATTTATTCAAATAGGTCATAATCTGACACTTTTGTACGTCAATGAAGATACAGTACTGAGTCTACCGTGCGTTCGGAAAGATACCTCTACAAGAAGAACGCACAAGAAACTTGTAGGGCTTAATTTTTTCAACAGATAGTTTCACAATATTTGGTTTGCTTACATTCGTTTTCTTTGAAGGTGCCGCGAGGCGACTATGCAGAAGTTTCCAGGCATCTTTGTCCTCTATGTACTGGTTGACTTTATAATATGCCTTCTTTATTAAAGTAGATTTTATATATATATGTGAAATACTCGAATGAGCACACATTGTGTGAATAATGTTATTCCGATAGATTTAGGCACTCGCCTCGTTTGACCGGAGTGGTCAAATGGCACAGTTCATGGTCTTATTATATATGAGATTCCGATCTTGGACACAACATTGCGATCAAAATAAAAAACCAGCTAAGATGAATGAGACTAGCTGTGCCTCGCGGTTTCACCCGCGTAATCTTCGTTCCCGTAGGAACATCCCGATAAAAAGTACTTTTTATGTTATTCCAGGGTCCTATATACCTAATCTCAGCACAATCGGTTCAGTAATTTTGCCGTGAAAGAGTAACAAATAACCATCCATCCATCCATCCATCCTCACAAACTTTCGCATTTATAATATAAGTAGGATTACGCGTGATAAGTAAAGTCTATAAAGCATAAAGCTAGGTTACCTACATATTTTCCGTCATTTCAGTCGTTTTTATCACAAAGATTCACATTTTACAATATTCGTGGAATATAATGTATAAGATAAATAGGCACTCATAGAAATATACACCATAAAACTTGGCAAGGCATGGTGGAGGAGGCCTTTACCTATTTGGATACCTGTCCTAAAACATAATAATATAATTTTATAAAGTTTTTATGGTAATGTGGGAGTTTAGCATAAGGAATGTATAAGTTAATTAGTTTATTATAATATTTTATACTCGTACCTATATACTCGTACTAGTAAAATACTTAGGTAAAATGAGGCAAAATATAAAGACTATTTTCAAAGATAATTATATAACAAGACCTATTAATATTATACTCACTACCTCTCTTAACTAATTAATAAAAAAAAAAAAACAAAAATCCACATGCCGACATGTCAAACTATAGAAATCTAAGTGCCCCAAACTAAGTACTTATACAACGTGTTTCAACAAAGTGTAGTAATACTGAAGGGGCGCGCATCAACGCGTCAATCAAGCTAACTCTCAATACAAACTCTCAAAATGAAGGGTTGCTAATATTGCAAAAAAAAACATTTCGACATCCCGAAATTTACCGATCAGCTGATTTATTTTGTATGGGAAGTCTAATTTTAGTTTGTGTGAAGTTTGTTATTATTTCCATCATAAATCGTTAAGTTTGACCGGTATATGCACCCTCAAAGGTATTACTACCTCTTTTGTGACACTGCATAAATTATTGATAAAATAGCGGTTATTTATACTTTCTTTAATAAACTTGCTAGGCAAGTACATACCCATACAAGTACCTGCTTTATTAAATAAGTTGAAGCTGGTTTGACATAAACTTTCTCTCGGCTTCCTTTTAAAGATTGGCATTTTACACATTTAAAATACGAATATATAGATATAATTTAAATACGGTTATAATATGCTGATCACAGGTGGCTGGTAAGTAGATCCGGGGCAAATTATGAACGATGAATTCTTATAATTTTTCAGATCGCGTGGCTTCAGGGCTTTGTTTTTCGTGGTGGTGTGCATTTTTTGTAGTGATTCGTATTGGTGACGTAGCTATGATATTCTTTACTGCATGCTCTCCTCATAACGTTAGGAGTATTCGTTACTGCAAACTTTCGGAGTCGTGTTATTCGGCGATCCGATTTTCGTTACCATGTAGTGCAATCGTTGGGACCTAAATGCTCTATACAGACTTAATGTATAAATCTGCCAAAGACGCCAAAGCCAATAATTATTTTGCACTAAAGTAATGTTACTACCGTGAATTAACCAACAGTTGAAATTGAAAACAAAGGTTCCCCAAAGGCTCATTGATCGTATTTGACGTAACTTTCACTGATGCAATTGGGAGCAACGAAAGTAATAACCCAACATAATAAATACATCGACGACGTGTTATGCTCGACGGGAAGTTGAAAGTAAAAACAAAGCGGCCACAGGATCAGATTAGAGCATGACAATAAAACAACCGTAACAATCTAGGTACTTGCTATGTAACACTACTGTTGGCCAAAGTTCTGCAACTTAACTATGCAATTTCTACTATATATCCTACTAATTTTATTATGCGAAAGTTTGTTTAGATTTGTGTTTGGATGGATGGATGGACGTTTATTACTCTTTCACGCCAAGACTACTGAACCGATTGGGCTGACATTTGGTAAGTAGATTTAGTTTAGACTCTTTAGACCCTGGAATAACACACAGGGTTTGGTATAACACTTTTTCTCCCGAACATAACATAACATACATTCACGCCTTTTTCCCGAAGGGGTAGGCAGAGGGGTACCCAGGACTCGGTCCCATAGTAGATACACCCACATTTCGCCAGTATGTTATTGGTCCCATGTAATAGGTGGCGAGCCTATTGCCATCTACCGGGCACAGTTCTCCCGAACTATGCGAATAAAACTGCGAGGCGCAGCTGGTATTATAACATGGCAGTAATTGTTGAAGAAGATTCAAAACTCAGCTATATCTGGAGCTTCATTGGTTGCGTAAACCGATAGAGTCATAAAAATATTACGGAATAATTATTATTTCTCTTTTAAAGATCTATTTAGATAACTAAACATTACTTATCTAACTCTTACATTACTATTTACTTTACTGTGAAATTACTGGGCATGACGAGATTCAACAACTCATATCTCAGGGTGACAGGCGCATTGCAGCGCCGCGCAGAATTTTGAACTTTAAAACACTGGGTGGCACTGTGTCTGATATGGGCAATCATGACCATCAGGCATCTGATTTGCTCGTCATGTCACTCACTACCTTAAAAAAAACTCTTTAAAGCCGAGGCGGGGTGCTCGATTTATAAGTTCAATGATTCATCGAAAGCCAACTGTCTCAGTGGTCTCAATGGATTAGTTTTCCAAAACAGATTATGCCCAATTTCTTCAATTTCCACTTTCCACTGACTGGCAGTTTAATTGACACTTAACCGACATCCTATCGACATGCCATACCATACCATAGTCATGCCATAGTCACCATAATGTAACAATCTGCTACATTGGTATTGAATGATCGCACTATGTCTGTATCTGTAGCAGGAAATCAACGCGACAAGACACTGTCGACTGCCGGCTGAGGCGGCCTTAGGACGATTTTAATTCGTTCAAGCGTCGGCCCCTACAACGTAAAGCACTGGAAATATCAGGCCCATAATGGAAGTATCCATTAGGTACAAATAGGCTACAACTTTTTTTTCTGGTTTTCGTGGGGTGGAGGTAATCAACTCACATATACATAATCACACAACTAATTACAGAAATTGAGACGTCCATATAACAAGTGAAACAAGTGAAAGCTGCACACAAAACACAAATAAAGATACATGAACGAGTTGTTTATGTCCCTCGGCAGTGAGGGGGCGTGCGGTTGACAACTTCCGTTCTGAATGCTCTAAGGTCAGCCCGCTGGGTGACGTCATCACTGCCCCGACCGGTTTGACAAACGGCACTGAATTTACGAAGCGGACATTCTGTCAGATTGCTTGGAAACCCTTGGCACAATCTCAGGCTCAGGCCGGTGTTTTGCATATTGAGGTTCCAATGTTTTGGACAGTCATCGTACTACTGTGAGAAACCACATTTACTTAAATTATAATACAACATACAATTAGGTATGAAAGCCTATCAGTTGCAGCTGAACATTATTGTCATTAAAACAAAATATGTAATAACATAATATCTACGAATATTGTGAATTTCTTAGTCTCTCAAATAAACCTACCTACTGGTACGTAAGTAGGTATTAGGTTGATGAGTAATGTTGGAGGAAAAAGAAAACGTATTTTATCAACTGTTCATAATGTTGACTGTAGGTACTTTAACATTGTTGGAAGTCCTTTTACATAGTAATAATAATCATAGACAATCATAATCACAGAACACCTTCTTGTGTCGTTGCCATGTTTATAAGAGGGCAGCCCCGGTAGCACAGTGAGCAGTTTAAACGAAGTCCCAGGGGGTTAGAACGAGACAGCAGATATGCATTGTTCCGGTGCGAAAGAGAGAACAAACGGGCAAAACGGGCTTGTTATCCCCGTGCCATACTAGGCGGGCAGCGGCATTTTAAGACCAACAGATATCAGCCCGCCTGGCATCATAGCACGGGGATAACTCATTTTCCTCGTTTTTTGTCTCTTGCGCGCCCGAAAATTGCATAGCTGCTTTCACGTTCTAACCCCCTTTGACTTCGTTTTCCCTGGTCCCTGTTCTACCGGGGCTGGGGTGGAGGGGGCTTAGTTTGATTTAATAGGTTAGGTTACGTTCTCTGTATAACTACTGCGCGATTTTACCGTTCTTTTCTGCCGCATACATGCAAACTGAGGAATGATCTCTGTGCTGCGGTCTTTCCGTTGAGCATAACATGAGGCTCTTCAAAAGAAGAGTAAACAGTATTGAAGGGTTGGCAATATACTGGTAATAAATACGTCGGTAATCGCTCACCATCAGGCGGCCGTCTGCTTGTTTGACATCTATGGCTTATAAAAGTCCCAAAAACCCCTTATAAAACGGATAGCAGCAGCAGCCTGCTAATCTAAAGCTACATTCTTGTTAGTCATGTACTTTGACACATCCTTTTTTGCGTATGTTTGTACCGAGTCCATTTAAAAAGTTGTAAAGTATTCGATATAAATATAATACCTAATTTGATATGATGTGTGTGGGCGAGTCGTGTGTCATGTCCACAAAAGGCTGATAATGGTAAATGGTCGGGTAGCAGTTGTCGACCTTCGCTCGCTTGTAACCTGTGGCGCCACGGTCGACAGAATCGTCACCCAATGGACAACTGCTGCTAAAATTATGTAGGTACTAGCTGTGGCCCGCGGTTTTCGTTCCCGCTCAAAAGTATCCTATGTGTTATTCCAGGGTCTAAGGTATCTGCCAAATTTCAGCGCAATCGATTCAGTAGTTTTAGCGTAAAAGTGTGGTAAAAGTAAAAAACATACATCTCACAAACTTTCGCATTTATAATATTATATACTATAGGAAGGATAACGTACTCGTACCTGGGCGCCTGAGCTTTACACAAAAGAAAAAAGCTTTCTTTTAAAGACGAGTTTGCATGTATGCACAAAGTTAAAAAACATGAACAAAGTTAAAAAAAAAAAACAGAAAAATAAAAAGGCTCTGAAAACTTGTTTGGATTGAATTGGAATTTTTGCTGAATGCTGAAAGTTTGTATTGTTATTTTCTAGTTCCTAGTTGTCTTTATATTATATAATTACATGTAGTATTTTTTATATCTTCAAGAATGTAGGTACGTGTGAGCGCGAGAGGGCGAATTAGCTTAGCACCGCGCCTTAAGAAGGAATATGTAATTATTAATCATGCAATACGCCATTTATTATTAAGACTTTATGTAATTACAATCGCCTATCAATAAAATAAACAAATTACCAAGAGTGAAAGCCTGATAGATCTACCAATTAACTAATAGCTATATTCGATTTTATACGCGATGGATATTCTACTAGGTACATACTCGTATTATACACTTATTCACCGGCACTTTGTCCTACTTCCATAACTTGAAATAAATAGCCGTTTTTATGAGTTTCCTCCGATAGTGTGTCAGTGGTTTCCGAAAAGCAATAGATACAATGGTATTTACCGTTGACCAATCGACGTCGCGTCGTGTGGTCACCAAATAAAAGAGTGCAGAAAGACAGCTCTTCCAGATTTTGCTATAAAAAATAAACTACTCGATAGGGTTTATTAAATAACGAAACATGAGAATAATAGTTTTATTCTCTACTAGCGGCTACATAGGTACATGAAAATTTCGGTGGATAGTGACCGCCAACAAACGCGCCGAGGATTGTCGGCGGCCCTTGTATCGGCATGGCACATAAAATGACCAGTTAAGTACTGTTTACACTTTTTAAATTGCTGCCAATTTGTAGAACTTAACATAACACACATTCACGCCTTTTTCCCGAAGGGGTAGGCAGAGGTGTACACAGGACTCAGTCCCATTCATAGTAGATACACCTACATTTCGCCAGTATGTTATTGGTCCCATGTAATAGGGGGCGAGCCTATTTCCATATACCGGGCACAGTTCCAGACTCCAGGCAGCTATTGAGATAATACCTAATGGAAAAATCCAATATTTAGCACTATGCCTGACCTGGGGATCGAACCCGGGACCTCTTGATTAGCAGTCGAGCATGCGCCCACTACGCCACCGAGGCAGTCCATTTGTAGAAACATATAACATATTAATAATACACATAACAGATTTGCCAAAAGTGGAATACATCAACAGTTCCTTATTAGAAATTTAAATTTATTACCCGCTGCTTTTCTTACTGGCCTATTCTAAAAACCTTCTTTCTCGTCAACTAACTACATTATTAATATTATTATTATTAGCCCATCTGATTCCACTGCGTAAAAGCCTCTCTTCATTCTTTCCACCTGACACGATCTAGGGCTATTAACTGCTTTCCTTTCAGACTTCCTCTAAAACGACACTGAACAATTTGGGAGATAATGGGTCGCCTCGTTTCACTACATTACCATTATATAATATACCATGTACTCGTAAGTTTTCGATCTTAGTCAGGAGCTTACCTTCTGTTATATATTTGTGTTGTGGGTCCAGTGAAGCGCACAGGTGTTAACAGCATGAAACTAGGAGATACCGCTAGATAACACCAATTATTGATAGAAGCGTGAGGTAGAATTTCGATTAAAGCAGATATCTACACACATCTCCTATTTTGGATATAATAATATTTTAAAGACTGAATTGGTCTTCGACTTTTATAGAAGAGAAAGTTTTGACTCTAGGTCATAGCTCTAGACCAAATGTATACTTAGAAGTATAAATTAATAAACTACAAGGTTTCTAACTTTGATCCGCTTTACCGCATACCTTCGAAAGTTCTCTTGACTGAAAATCAAGTTTATACAAAATACAAAAATTATTTATTGGAAAAAACAGTTTACACAAATGTTGGGTTCTCTACCTTTTGATTTAGCTAACTAAGCTGTGTATGTGTTATGCGTAAGAATATCTAGGTTCCTATCATAAATTATTAAGGTATAATATACTAAATATATTATTCTAAATATTAGTCCCCATATGTAGGTAAATAATTAATTTATAATATGAAATAAACAAATTGTGGCATGAAAAACCATCTTCAAACATCATAATATTTAAACCCCCAATAAAAAGAAAAGTGTTATTAGTTTTACGTGTGTATTGTACAGTCGCTGCGGTTCCACCTAGAATCCTCAGGTCACGGGACTCATCTCCACCTGCAGTAGTTCTTCTGCTTCTTCTTCTTTTTGAGTCGATCGTTGAACGCCCGAAGGCCTCTGACATGACCTACACAACTATCGCCTATGACGGCAGCCGGATTGTGCCTTCACGAAGCACGGTGGACACCAAACTTGAACTTACCGCTTCGGCCGTCTACGTAACCGGAGCTTCGACTAACTAGCATCTAATGAAATACGACACACAAATTAAGTTATCAATATACCTATATATTGACAAATACTAGAAGTAAACCCTGTTTAAATTACATTTTTATGGGGGAGGCCTATGTTCAGTAGTGGATTATGATGATGATGAAAATAAATTTTAAAGGTATGTTCACATTTTTTTTTACAATGAAAACTTTATGGGGTCTCCAACTTTTTTATAAATATGATCGACTTTAACATATATTTGTTTGTATTTCCATAAACTTAATAGTGTTTGTATTAGTGGGTGTAGATTTTCTTTATTCCTCGCCTTCGTCAGACCTATTCGCACTGGGCCACGGAGGCATGTATGTGCATATGTATGTATGCACTGATACCTATTTACGTATTTGAGTTTATTGGAAATTGGAATCATCATAATAATTAATAAAATAAAGAACGACGTGAAAAGAAATAAGAAAAATAAATTAACATTTTAATTTCTTAATATAGTTGTGATATTAAAAACCTAAGTTTCCTAGGAGCACTAACTATTTGGCAACTGCAGTCATGTCGCAACATTATATTAAACAAGGCAAACGGTTTTTTCACCACTTTTTCAAGTGAAACCTCATAAACGCGAAGGTTAGTCTCAAACAAGCTCTCTTTATCTTTCGTAACAAAGTTCCACATTAATTGCATTTGAACACGTCAAATATGATCCATTAAGAGTTTGATGGCAGTGTTTTATATGCTATATACATACTTGGTTAAGATTTGAACAATTCGCCGCTTGCCACACTTTCTCAACATTTAATGCGAGTAGTGTTTGCAAATGTGTTAATACGAGAAAAAAGCCAAATTTTGAGTTTGGGACGAACTTCCGCGGGACGAATATGGTATAAATTTGTAGAATTTATACTATTGACAGGTCTCCGCACGCGTTCCGACTAGATACCACTGTCATACTTGTCAAATGCGGCAACTTAAACTACGCCGCAATCGCCGTACCCAAGCCTGTCCAAAATGATTTTCACTGACACTGTAGCATTCCTTGCAAACTGCTTTTTTTTAAACAAACAAACGCACATTTAAACATTCATTTGATATATAACAAACTATTGATATAATACTATTGATATAATACTTAATTTTATCTGATACATTTTCACCATAATTACAAACTAAAATAAATAAAATAAAAATTTCCCTAACTCTCTATGACAGAATGTACTTTAGAAGAATGTAGCTTTATAATATGACAGAGTCGCGTCTGGCGCTTCACCGGCCCCTGCCGCGGTACGCTCACTTCGCTCATTGGCTCGCGCGTTGTGGTCACAAGTCAAACCTAAACCTAACTAACAGACAACGGAATGTTCTGAACTCTATAAAATGGCGGAGTCGCTTCTGTCTCTAATTATTATGTTTATATCAAATGAAGCATTAAACCTAAAAAAATTATACCAAATATGTTTACATAAAACGTAGCAGTATAACAAATGAAAATTTTATAACATAAAATAATACCACATATGTTTATATCAAACGTTAGAGTATATCGAATGAAAATAATATCAAATAAAAATCATATGTAATGAATGTTATATCAGATGAAAATATATCAATTATTTTTACTATCTACCCTAACTAAATACACTATACCATAGAACACTTTGAAAATCCACAGGCCGACATGTCGGCCTATAGAAAATCCAAGTGCTCTAAGCCACTGTCAGATGGCAGCGTACCCAAGATACTGGCGGCATTGCCACGTTGAATAGCAATGCTTATACGTTGAGCCAGATAAACGCCAGCATTTTGATCACGCGTCGCCTCGTTATTATTATTTTTATATCAAATAGTGCCTTATAATACCTTATAACAGTAGTTTATGTACTATTTCTTATATGTTTTTAAAATATTATATAATGATAATGAGTAGGTACACCGCCGACGCGAAATATTCTTCCAGAAATATTCTACTCCTTTCCGTTCGGTTGTGTGGAAGAAATCGCTTTAAGCGATAAGCTCGCCCTTTGTACTTGGCATCTTTGGCAGACGAATTAAACATTAAGTCTGTATCAAGCATTTATTTATTAACACTCTCCACAGACAATGTTGTCACCTGGGACGACTTAAGGAAACGTAGGTTTTCCTAGAGCCTACACCACCCTCTCGACTTCACTGGCTGAATCCGCAGGAACGACCTGTCGATACGTGCGGAGCCAGTTGCGTTGCAGGAGACTGCCATTGATTTCAGGTTGTAGCCTAACGTAGTCCCCATTCCGGGTTTGTTCGAGATTTCCTTCTCTAGATACTTAGGTTGTAGACCAACACTGACGAAGCCTATCTCCCCGTATACTGTACACTGCCACTGCCACTTGTACTACACTATAGACTAAACTGTACCTACTTTATCTTCATAATGCAACTCATAATTCAATATGCATAAGTTATTATCATTACTCAAGTATACATTATAATACCTATTATTAGGTAGGTAACACATAGGTAATTTTAACACAACTCAATGTTAACATTAAACGATGAATTTAATACATTTTCAACTAAGACATAAGGTACATAATAATTATTTAAAACTAGTTAAAATATACGCTAGATCTCATCATGAACTTGAAAATAAGTAAGTATTAATATTCTTATGTCAAATCGGTATGTAACGTAGGCGATTAAGACTTATACTATTTAGTAGGCACTAATTTGATACCGGCATCTCGGTACCTCGGTGGCGTAGTGGACGAAAGCTCGACTGCCGATCATGAGGTCCCGGGTTCGATCCTCAAATCAAAGTTGTTAAATATTGGATTTTTCCATTAGGAATTATTTCAATAACTGCCTGGAGTCTGGAACCGTGTCCGGTAGATGGCAATATGCTCGCCCCTTATTACATGTGACCAATAACATACTGGTGAAATATGGGTGTACCTACTATGGGACAGAGTCCTTAGTCCTGGATACAAAGTTACAAAAGTAGTTTTTCCTATTTTGCGAAATTTTATGAAAGGTAAGAGCGAACCTTTGTAATAAGTTTGTTATTTGTTGTATTTACTAAGAAAATAAACTCAGGGTACCTTATACGTAGTACATATCTATTTTTCATATATATCTAGGTATAATAATAGCCTACCTACCTCACAATAAAATCATCTAAATTGCGAATCACTTCGAAACTCACTTACATAAGTGAATTATTTATCTTGTTTTTTTATACGAAAAATAATAAAAAAAATTATAATCTCAAGGATTTATTGATGTAGGTAGTTAACTTTGGTGGCAGGTAAGATATTATGAAAAAAAATAATATTATGAAGTATCAAGTATACACTTACCTATAATATACAATACAACAATTCAATGCTACAAAATGTTAGTAATTACATACTTAATTTCCTGGTACATTTTGATCATAATATTTAGAATATCAAGTATCTGGACTATAATCTTACAATTTATTATAATATAGAATATAGATTTAATAATATAGGATAATATATTATTAAAAACGTTTATTAATTTAATTATTGATATTAATTGCTTAATAATAATTTATACTTAACATTTACAAACTTAATTTATAAAATTAACTCTATATTATATATTAGGATAATATATTATATTATAATTATTATTATTGATATATATTATAATAATATTTAATAGATGAAACCCAAAAGGAATGCAGACTGATTATAATAACATAATAATTATCCACAAACTCACTTGTTACTTCATAATTCATAATACCAACGGTTCTAAAGCTGGATGATATTATGAAGAGATGACAATAGCAAGACCAAAACACTAAGAATTCAGAATGGCAAGACCAAAACACAAGTGGCTTTGTTAAAACAATTAATATTTGAGTTTATAGTGACTCAACTGTAAAACATACGGTTACTCAACATGTAATGAATTCAACAGATATTTAATGATATGTACCAAAATGGTGATTTAATTGCAATTTATAATAGAGGTCAAGTACATAACAAGAATCTTCAAACTAAAATGTAACAATATGTTACATTTCTATATAATATATCTAGTGTAACTTTTGGTGGTCTGATCGCTAAAGGCGATATATATATATTTAAGTAACAGGATAATACATTTTGAAGCAATCAGATCACTGGAAGTTGCTAAATCACTTTAGTCGCTAGAAAAGAGCTGATGGTCTTCAAACGACTGAAGCGATTTTCATGAAACTTAGCTAAAATACTCTCGATCAAGTCACTTTTTAGAAAATAATACTAAATCATACTGATCATAGCTTCGTAGTCACAAAGGTACTATTTAAAATAAACTTTTTTTTTAATCTTCGGCACCGCATTCAAAATTCTAAATTTTGAATAAAACTTGAAACACGTGTTCGATCATTATATCTTAGGTATTTAGTATTTACATGTCAAGTTTGAATGGGATCATGTGTAGGGATTTGGAATAAATGACATATTTTGTGAAAAATTATAACCCTAATTTTGGACCTCTTAGAATATGAAACAAATATGAATATGAAACTCTAAAACGGATCAGCTGATTGGTAAATTTGTAAGGAAATTCGATACTTTTTTGTATTTGACAATTAGATTTGCTTAAGGTTAAGTGTAGAATTAGTTAAGGGGGCACCCCGTTAAGTAATATTACACCTTTTTACAAAATGCATAAAATTTTTCGAATTGAAAAAAAAACACGATTTTGTCTACAAAACATCAAAGTTCAAGCACAGAATAAATAACACTAACTTAGTTAAAGTTTGTATCGGACCTCGTTGTTCCGTTCTCATTTTCTCATACGAACTCCGCTTATGTTCATGTATTAACAAGGACATGCCGAAATTATTAAAATTTGACCAAGTGTTTCAATTGAGCTAATGTTTGAGAACAATAAAAACAGACCTAGGTCCTAGGTTACGCCATTTTATAAGGATGCTGGGTTACAAGTTCACTTGCAAATTAACACTTGTTACTGATACAAAATGACTAGATAGACTAAATAAGGACTCCACACACCTAAGCCGCCGGCCCGCCAACACAACCCGGCAGGCCACTACGGACATGGATTTGCATGCACGGGCGCGCATGTGCTGATATAATTCTTGAAATTTTGTTGTCATTCAGAATCGCCGGCATTTGTCGGCGACTAAGGTGTGTGTGTGTAAAGTCCTTTATAAATAGAATAAATACTCTTACTCTACAGTAATAACCGTAAATAGTAGTAATAACGATAAAGACTCAATCCCAAAAAAGTGTTTTACTTACCATAATCTTAAGATAAAATTATGATAGCAAATTGTATGTATTATTAATCTACATAGAGAAGTCTAAATGTTTCTACTTTATAATTCAGCATTTCCCAAAATTACCTGATATAGTCCAAGACTCCACGAAATAGAGGTTCCCACAGGCTCTCACGGTTCTCCACTTTAAGAAACCCGACAGCTGTTATTATATTGTAGAGCCAACAGCAAGTGTCTTCCATAACAAATTGAGGTCAAAAGGATCGTTACATATAACAATTAAGATCATAAGTAAGTACGTCGGTTACATTAACTCTGTAGTCACGGACTCGTGCTATGCCTATTTATTGTGAAAAGAACTGATCATAGACACAGTTCTATTTCGAAAACAAATGCCTCCAAAATTGGTAATGCGTGACCAACTATAGCCAACTATAGGAGTTTAAATACATCTGCCGCGCTCTATTTTGGCAAGACTACATTTTTTAGTGTAGTGTAATAGTGATTTAGGTGTTATGACGTCTTTTTATAATATAAAATCTCATTAGATACAAGTATAATGGCCAATAGCATAATTTTTATTTTAGGTAGGTAGGTCGAGGAGTTTCATGTTGGGTTTCATGTTGGGCTCAGAAATTCCGCAAGATCGAATCCGCAATAAGTATACAACAGGGGCAGCAGTGTCGTCCTGTGTCGTACGACGGAAGTTTGCGACACGGGTAAGCTTCTCCTTCTGTGCTCAGAAATTAAATAATACATACCTGCATAAATGTCTGAATCATTGAAAATATGCTACATGTTTATTTGGTTTTATCTCGGTTTGCAGTGCACATATCGTTTAAAAATGCCTCAGATCTGCCCACAGAGATCAACCAAATAGAGTAGATCAACGCACTATGGATAAAAATATAATAATTGATCAGCGTTTCACTACCGGCAGCTTTTTGCTATGTCAATGAACACGTATACCGCCTACGTAAATATCTCGAATAGGTTTTAGTATGGGCGCTAAAATGACACTACGCGGCTTAGTTCGTTAGAATAATGTTACGTTATTCTTACAGAATTAAAAAAGGTTAATTGATAGCTAGTAAGTATAGCTGGGTTCGAAACTATCTTCTTAATAGGCAGTTTTAACCAAAAAGAAAAATACTAACAAAAAACCGAAACTCAATTACCTACAAAAAGCAAATTAATGTCAGCCGAAAATTACTATTTCCATAATATACCTACTAAAGTAAAAATAGTTAATAGAGGTTTACAAATCTTCGCGATTCGAAACTTAATAAAGATAAAATAATGTTCTTAGCTTGATATATCCCGTTTTGCCGTAAAATAACATGGTTATAATATAGTTACTTAGTTGACAATAACGCATATTTTGTTGTCAGTCATTACTCACGAGATTTCATAACTTTTAAATAATGCTAGCAGTTTAGCAGCAACATTTTAGTCGTCAGCTCAAGTATGGGGAACTTAACAAACATGTAAAGAGAAAAGTGTAGGCGAACGAGTACGTACGTTGCACTCTAATGCTAATAGATCCTTGACTTTTCAACAAAAATGTCAATAATAGTTTCACAGCTGACTGAGAGCTTATATTGTCCGAAAAGCGGAGGCGGCGACTCAGGAATCAGGAACTCGCAATCTAATTGAATAAAAATTCGATTAATTTTTAATTATGGACATATGAACCAATTTAATAGAGGTTATCACATTATTACGCACCTTTTTATAGAATTTTAGGTTAAGCAAGGTGGCTACAGAAATTACGGAGTATACCCAATACAAAATCTTAGTAGGAACTACGCCATCCGCTGGTCTTTCACACCAGCGCAGTGTACTGACATAAAGATCTACAGCCGATCTTGAAACGAATGGTTAGATCCGTGACAACAGTAAAAAGACTTGACTTGAGTATTACGCTCATTCCCTGGAAGTTGTGTCCAATGCAATGCAACGGCCTACTAGTTTTTAACTTTAGTTCGTAAAAAAGTAGGCTTCGAAATCTTTATGCTGAATTAAGCATTCAGCATAAAGATATACAGTATAGCTCAATGGACTTTCTAGACAATTATAAAAATGCATAATTTAATTTCTTAGAAGGTTTGCACAGCAGATGCTTAAAGTCTGGTCGGTCAGAGGGTCAGAAGCACACATGTTCGGTTGGCCACTTTTTTTCTATGTATTCAATGAATGGTTATCGACACACACTGTGCAGTAAGAATTATTTGGTAAAATAGCATTTACTTGCCTTATAGCCTTGGTATAAACTTCGCCTTTTACTTACCCACTATAAATAGAATGACATACTGCATGCATTTTAATGTGTACCTACTAAGGCAAACGATTTACTTATTTACATTGTAGTTAACAATTTTTTGATTACTTATAAAATGTTTGTTTATACTGAATAATTAGTTGAAAAAAGAATTGTTAAGGCATATTTATGTTTGCATAGTGTAGGGTTCCATACCTGAACAAAACGCTTCCAATCCCGAAAAACAATCCGCCTACAGAATAAAAAAAAAGTATGCTAAGTATAAAAGTATACTTGCGCAAAGTACGGAAATATGCAGTAAAATGGCCATAATTTTTGATTGAAATAACTTAGAAGTATGATTTTTTTACAGCCATAAGGGACCGCAGATCTGAGTAGTTGATATAAATTTCAACTTGATGCCTCCACGGGTTCCCGTTAAAAATTTACTTTATGAAATTCTTGTATGAAGGTATAAAAAGTTTCACAGGCGGGTCTTGTTTATAAAATATTGCGCAAAATATTGCTACTATAAAATACAAATATAAATTCATAACACAAACTGGCATTATATAAATATACCGGCTGATTTTCAATTAGTTAGATAAAAGTAAATGTAACAGAAAATAGTTGCATCATTAAACCACCGTGCTGTTGGACTGTTAGATAGGTACCTTATTATAATTCGAGGCAACTCCCGCATTGTCTGGGCCAGCGACGAAAACATTTCGACACTGCCTACTCTCGATCGACTTCCAAATAAACCATAAATTGTTAAATAAAAAAAAACAATTAATAACAATAGCATCCCTTGTGAAAGATTTATGTACTTTATGGTGTTACATAATTCATGATGATCTGGAAATGTTGATGATGGCGGGTGGTATTGCTGAAATAGGTACCGAGGTACATTATTTCTCATATTGAAAGCGTCGGATTATAAAGAGCCTATAAAAATATTAAGTGCTACAAACAAATATCAAACGACAGCCTACTGCGTACCCACTCCTTTACTCCTTTTTCAAATTTAAAACTTAATATACTAATAACTATAATAGAGGTAAAATTATTGTCGACTCAAGGCAAAAATATATATATCATTTTAATCAATAAAGAAGCTACAATTACAATTTACTAACGATATTTTTTTATTAAAATATTATTCAGACCTATTCTATATTCTCTACCTTATACCATACTCGTACTTATTACTATATCTCGGGAATGTTATTATTATTTGTTTAGCTTTCTAACGAAAGAATAGATCATTGAATCACGTTCTATTTAGTGGGTTAAATAAACTCGTATCGTTCAGCCAATAAAGCTGATGTTGGAAAGATGAACGGACTCCCATAAGATTTATGCAGACAAATCTGGCGCAAGGCACACTTCTAAATAAAACATAACAATTAATTTTTAGAGAGAATAAGGAGTTGCAAAATTGAGTTGGTTTATTGGTTTCTTTAACGAACTACGTACTAAAATTTTCTTCTGCCGCACTTTTAGGCCATTTTAGACTATTTTATGGGGTTTCTGGCAATTTATAATCAGCACCATCTCTGGTATCGATTTCCAAATACATAATAGGTACATAATTTATAATACTGTTACAAACTTAACTAAATACTAAATAACCTAACCCTTACCTAACGCTGTAGGGCAATTGATAGCCTTTGCACCAGGTACCTCTTGATTGGCAGTCGAGCATGCGCCCGAGGCAGTCACTGTATAGAGTTAGATATTTCATACATTATACAGTGCAATTAAAATTTTAAAAAATGCGGTAACTATATCCTTGATGACCTTGTTACGAGGAGTAATTATCTACTATACCATATACTATATGTGGTACTATTTATAATTTATACCAACTAAATCAGGCGAAGTAAAACTGGTAGAAATAATAACAAGGAACGCACCTGACTCGGGACACCTGTCGCTATTGATTCGTACAAAACATTATATTATATACATATAATAGTAAGTATGTTTTTTACCAACAGATAGATGGTATACATAAAGGTAGTACAGGTATTATTACAAGGTAGGGCTAAGGTGTAATGACTGGTTTCCTGAGGGCGACTAACAAAAGGGGAACATAGCATGCAAATCCTGCTAATGTTTTATAAATTGCAATTGCTATTCATTTTATTCTATGCTAATTTGTAACCATTGTTAACAACTAACTATTGTTTAACTATTGTTCTATGTTTTTAAAAATTTCAATTGTTACAATATAATTGTCATTAACATAAATTTCATCAACACGAAAAATAATTGTCAGATAGATGTTGATTTTCATCATTATTATTAAAGTTCCTTTTTTATACTAATTATTTCAATATTGAAGTAACGTTAACTTTATATTGATATATTAATGATAATAATTTGAATTCTTACTCTCACAGCACGAGTTCATATGGATTATGAGGACAACCCAGAGATACTGTGAGAATTCTAGGTGGTGAAGATTTCTTCATGGCATCCGACATGAACTAACGAAATAATATCCTATAACAGCCGTCTGTCACATTAATAGGCATTTGGACTTTTGAATAAAGATTTTGAGTGAGAAACAGTCTACAAAATTAAATATTCCTAGAGACTTCCAAAATTCACGGTAAAGATAAACAAGGAGCTTATTTATTAATGACCATCAATTAATCTGTAACGTCCCTTTGACCCCACAAATCTTCGCAGGCCACAAAAACTGCCGCCGACTGTACAATAAATCACTTGACAAGTCTATTCCGACGACATCTGTAGAGCATGCGCGTGCGCATGTGAGGCCCTCATTGTTTCGAACAACTTGGGATAATCCAGAATTTTACAACTTCGATAATTTTTGAACTTTTACGGATACCGTCGATAAATAAGTTATTGGAGGTAGGGAATTTTGAGCCTCGAATTGAGATGGCCTAGCAACGAAAACAGACTGAAGTTGATAAGGATAATATTATAAATTATAATACAAATATACCACCTATATTTTAGCCGCTTTCGGCTACGGCTGTGCACGGTAGATGGCAATAATAGGCTCGCGTCCTATTACTACATGGGACCAAAATAAAACAGGTTAATAAAGTGTGGGTGTACTTACCATGGAACTGGATCCCTCACCCTGTACACCTCTGCCTACCCCTTCGGGTAAGCATGACGAAAGTGCAAGGGTATAGTAGTCTATATAATATAGTAAATATATATAGTCCATATATATACTCTATATAAAATATAGTAGTCTATATAACATAATCACTAGCTTTATTAAATAGGAGTGCCTTGTAACACATTCGCATTAACTCCTCCTTTCGTTTAGATTATACCTAGCATTTATTATGATTCTGTGCTCGTCCTTATCAGATAATTTTAGTTACACTACTGCGGAGGAGTACTTACTTGATGTCTTGGAGCTTTTGGTTTAAAGTAGAACAATGACGTCATGCAAAATAATGTCAATGACAAATCGCTTTACATAAATCGCTTTAGGATCATTAAAATCTAGTCTCTATTTAAGACTTTTTAGCACCAAGTAGCAGCTCCTTGTCATACTACCTATAATTAAGATCGTTTATTCATAGCAACCCAGTTTTTGGTGCTCGTCTAATTAATGTGCTGCTTAGCAGTACAGTGTTTATACAAGCGTTATCTAAAGATGTGCGCTGCCTGCAGGTTGCTTTTGGTTTTACAAGATCCTGTTATCGGCGATCTGACATGTGTCTTTACTTGTTGTTAAACAGATTGCAGGCCAGTCTTTCTGACAACGACCACAGACTCGTCCCAAAGTCATAGATAAACATAAAAACTACGTAGGAACTTGTATGACCATGTCGGTTCAGGTATCTAGGAATTATAAATAAGGATGGACTTGAACTTTTGATTTTTTCGGAGTAGTTTTATCTACCTATACCAATCAGACTATGCAATCCTCCGCGCCTTCACCAGACGTGCCCGTAGACACTATATTTGACCTCATATATAAGGACCAAGGGTACGCGAGTATTTGCAAAAACGTATATGTACCCATCTTTTGCACAAAAATCTACATAGGTAACCCTATTGGGAAATTCAAGCAATTGAAATTCTATTTCTCTCTAATACACCTATGGTGGAGTAAGTAAGTTGGTTAAAAATCTCTGAAACTGCTTTGCTAAGCCAGGGGAAAGTATCGGTTATTGCATGGTTATAAGGGTTTGCGATGTTTACTATTCTCACAGAACCACTAGTTTATTCTCTGCCAAACGATCATAATAAGATCACTTACTATATACCAATAACTAGACTCTTTAACATACCTAAGTGCCGATTAACACATTTTGCCATTGCGGTTTATTATTATTGGACCCAACTATTACGCGGAGACCGCACATTAGGTATGTTTGAGCCAATGTTAACATTATAATATATTATAGGTACAATGCAATAACCGTGCCAGTTTGACTTGGACTCAGTCAACATTGTGTGTACCTACAATGTTAACGTTGTGTTGATATAATATGCATTGGTCCCCCGAATGTCATGTGGCGCCCGCATTACATTGGTGCATATATATTATGGTCAATGCGAAGCCGTATTATCTGCAGTTATTAATTAAGAAGAATAATAAATACCAGTAGATTGGCTTTGGAGGTTGTTTTGTTTTACAAATTATGTTGCATGGATACAATCTAACAGCCTGTCAAGGGCGACCACTGGCCACAACTATGCTATGGCGCAATCCATTGTTGGTTGAGGAGATTTTCCCACACTTAGTAAATATTATAATCATTCTATAGGATAACACGACATCTTGTGTTATAAGTGATATGTAATGATATCAGAAACAAACTTTATTATGTTCTTAACAGAATAAAATTACTTTTAATTCGTCTATTGTTAGGTATATGAGAATTGAGAATAAGTAGGTAACCGGTGTTGTAGCGTCCGTGGCATTCGGGAAATGTGTCCGTCTTCACATTATAACTTGTAGCATGACATTTGGACGCTACCGTGCTTCCGTGAGGCAGGTAGGTATGTAAAGCCGTTGGTCGTCATAAGTAGACGATATTCGTTAGGTCACAATAATATCAGAAGCCTTCGAGCGAGCTGTAAACACCACGATTAACCTGACGCAGAGTCAACAAGAAGAAGAATTGGGTAACTTTTATATTTAGGTAGCTTCATTACAAACGTCGCTAACAAAGGAACTAATAAATAACTGTGAAAACTTCCCCGCGCTTAAAAACTACCGCCTTCGAACACATTCATAAAGAGCTAAGAAAAAATGTACTTAGGTATTTCATAGAAGTTAGTACGTTGGATAAAGAGGCGTTTAAGTATGCAAATGAAAGTTCTCAACACGATGTCTGACCGCTATCTATGTCGTAGTGACGAATCAATGAGTCAATTATACGCATGACACATACTGCGACTGCGAATAAGTAAAACAACATTTTTATGCGACACTATTGATTATTATGGAGCGCCCCGGCTTCGCACGGGTCCATAAGTCATTTTTCAGTGTGAAGTTGGGGCGGATCGCTACTTATATACTTATTATTATTATGTATTATATCGCTTATAATTATTTCGTGAAAAATTGTGTATCTGATGGTGAAAACCGCATTTAAGTCCGTTTTGTGTGAATTAGGAGACAGTAGGTAGACAGTTTGGTCGTGTTGATAATTAATAATATCATACCTATTACATATTATGCAGGAAGATATGTAGGGTTGATGTTATTTTGTGACGCGCATGCTACGGATTCTGTGAACGTTTTGGTGGTTTTATGGAAAGTATTAATGGCAACGTGTGATTTCACGGAGATCTATGGCATGTGCGAGGGCGCGATGGCAACACAAGGAGGTGGATGCCAGCGCGACAGATGATTGTAGAGCGAGATTGAAGATGGTGGGCTTGGAATAAATCATGTAAAATATGCTGAAGTGTTCGAGTATTATTTAATGGAAAAGGCACGCTTACAGATACTACTCAAAATAAAGTAAGAGCACCGTTAATTATGTTATAAAATATACGTACCCACTTAGCAATTAAAGGTCATGGACCTACTTACGGGATTTAAGAATTCCAAAATTAAATTACATCACATAAACCAATTAATAATCCTTATCGCAAAATGCATAATAAAAATATATCATTATTTAAGTAATTGCAGAAATAAGTAGTTCCATGATATCGGCTACTTAGTGTATTTTAACATTATAAACGAGATTATTATAAGGTTAGATAAGGATTGGGAAACTCGTTATATTTTATACACTCAAGTTGTTTAGGTCTATTGTATATCTATTGTAGAATATCTATAGGTAATAATTTTATTATCATACTAATTCCAATAAATTTCGAAATAATAGAATCATTACATTTTACATTACCCTTACTAGATATTTTGTTTAGAAAGCTGCAGATCGATCGTAAAGACGCACAGTGTAAAAATCGTTGATAATTTCATTTTCTTGTAAAAGTCAACGATTTTTCAGCCCTCCAGTGGTTCTGCCATGAATTGAAAAACATAAACTCTTCCATATTATTATAAGATAAGAGCGATAGAAGAAAAAGTTGCTTCCTGTAAATGAAGGACAGTTGAAATAGGTATTTTACCAACCTTAAAATTACTTAACTATTTATTTATCCCCTAAAAGTCTAAAAGTTAGCATTTATACTGACAAAGTAGACTCGCTTGTTTAACAAGGGCTTTTCTCAACACGCGTAAAGAGCTACAAGTAGGGCATTGGGCACGCATCTACGCATATAGGTTTTGTTTTCGGAACAATTGGCTACCGTTACAGGAATGTAGGCCAAAGTCCGAACACAAGTCATTCGCGTACGACCTCATCCACTCCGCCGATCTGTGAGACGAATAGTTATGGCCATTTGTACTTGTATACTCAGGTCCTCAGGTTGACACGTGACTGAGATTAGGAACACTTTCCAAACTAATTGGTCAACACTAATAAAAAGGAGTCGTGCAATTATTAAAAATAGATTTACATAGATTATCTAGTGTTTCAGCCTTTGCTATTTGTAGAATATTAAGATTACAGAATTAAAACATATATGGGTCCTGGTTGCTAACTCCTTTTTATGTATGATAGGTAGAGGACATAGTAAGCAGGTCGTGTCAGAGGACTAGATTGGCGACCTGAAAACTTCGGCGTTATATCTCTGCAACACAACCCATACTGGTGACATTAACTAAATGCATTGGGAAACTCGTTTGATTTTATAAACTCAAGTTGTTTATATCTATTGTAGAATATCTATAATAATTTTATTATCATATCTGCCATTCTATGTGTAGGGATTTGTAAGAAAAATCTCCAAGAAGCAGCAGAAAAAATTTGTTGATTTGTTGAAAAATGCACAAAAAGGAAAGGGCCCGCAGCCTGCAGTAGCAGTAGTAGTCGTAATAGTAACTACGACTTGTATAATGGTACAACAGAGCATAGCGTGCCAGTGGAGCGAAGTACGTCCCATATTCAGCTCACTATCGGTTACTGGACTAAGAGATTACGAGGTGACTTCCAATCCGTTGCGGTTCGGTAACCAAGACGTGACTAGATCGCTTCACTATTTTGTTGATTGAGCGTTCGAAGCAGCCTTCCGGCGGAATCTTTGAATTCGAATAACTAGTATACCTATATTTTAATCATACTAATATGCCAAATGTGAAAGTTTGTGGATATGTTTAGATAGATTATATGTTTGAAAGTTTGTTAGTCATGCAGAAAATACGGATCATCGTAGCTCTCCGGTGCGTGGCTCTCCGTTTATTAAACTCTATGGCATGAACCCAACCGATCAAACTCTTTGCATATCACAAATATTTAAGGGCTAGGGTACTTTTCAGCTGATAAAAGGTCGCAGGTGCAGCTAGAAACTTATCATTATCATTTTAAAATAATAAAAAACTAACCTCCTATAAAGGTTCGATGTTCTGAAAAAGTTGTCGGAAAAGTGAAGTTCTTAAAAAACTTGAAATCCATATATTTAACTAAGAATTTTTAACTTAGTATTTTTTTAGGAGAACTTATGCCACAAGTAGTAAAGAAAATACGAATATTTACCAACTTCGTGTTTTTTTTTTATTTTTATATTTTTTTTTTCTTTTTAGGGCATAGTGCCTTTATTGAAAAAAGACTAAACAATAGATCTACCTACTTACTATCTACCCTGACTTAATATACTATACCATAGAACACTTAGAAAATCCACAGGCCGACATGTCAGCCTATAGAAAATCCAAGTGCTCTAAACCACTGTCAGATGGCAGCGTAATTGATTTACTATTATAATATGTTATTGGCCAATGTACACGTATCGAAAATTAAGTTCTTATAATTTTATGAAATAGGCGTAGGTCCTTATTATATGGCACTTATTGATTATAAAACACTAACTTCTGCGGGTGACATTGAATTATCCAATACGGTGAGGCAATAAAAAACTTATTTGTAAGGTGTTATTACTAATGACCAAGTTGTTTTATCGTCATCCTGTCTTCCTACTTCTCGTTTGAGACATAAGGAAACAGATACTAAACTAAAACATTGTTAGAGTTAGACATGAACATGTAGCTACTCGTTATAGTTACGTGAGCTTTACGCAACATCCCCACGTGTGGTGTGCTGAGGATATTATGTAATTCGCTCATTGCACATTTTACAGGCGTCTGATGTATACAGGGTTAATAAGTCCTCTTAATGGGTCATTGTATACAACAATACTACTTTTACTATCTATGGAGGCAACTCTGAAATTCTGTCTGAAACTCAAAAGCCTGTTGTATTTAAGAGCTGATTTTTAAAGATGATCCTAACTGATTACCAGTAATCTTGTATAGCAACTACCGTTGTGACTCCGTAATAGATATACCTAGACATCAGGACTTACCTAATAATGTACCTTATAAGTCCATTCCATAAAAACTGAAATGAAAATTTAAGTTAGACTCATAATATATTATTGACTCTAGCAGTTTAATTGTAGAAACCCTTTCCAAGTATACTTTTAAAACACAATATATTTTAAATTTAATTTTACATATTTTTATAATATTTTAAATTCTTTTTTCTTTTTACTTTTTGCCAACGCTTGCAGAAAACAGAGACCTGATCTGGGATATCTATGTGTTTCTCGTATATGTGTACTTGACACACATAGTAAGTATACCTCGTCGTTCGCTTCCATAATGTTTTACTTACCATGATAAAAGCTTCGTGTCTTGACTTTATAGTGTGATTAGCCGCATTTCTACTTGATTACCACTTGTTGTTGGCACTCGGCACGAAGCCAAGTAGTCGGGTTCTACGTTAGAGGATTTCACTCAACTTTTGAAATGTGTAATGGTCCTTATGTACAACATAATGTAAAGGTAGGTTGCATCTGGATACGGCTTGCATAAGACAGGATCAACTGTCTACTGTCTACTATGATATGAAGGAGGCCTGGCCTATATGTAGCGGTATAGGAACTTAAAAAGTGAGCTTGAGGGTGATTTCATGCGATTCTGTATCTATTGATATAAAATATGAATTCTTGATCATTTGTCATCTTTTATTTTTATAGAATAGCACGTAGAAAAGAAATAGGTGTTCTTTTTTACAATTTTGCATTTTGCAAATAAGAAATATTTTTTCTTAAACATACCATGAGTCATTTCAGGCGAGAGTTACTATAAGATCAAAAGATTTGATTATAAAATCAACTCTAACTTGGCAGGATCAATAAAAATATTTACCATAATTCGGGTGACCAGAATGCTGGCCTGTATTTTGCCCAGAGGATAAGCATCTGCATCCAACGGGGCAATGCCGCCAGCATTCTGGCCATTCACCCCTTCTTCCAAGGGTTTAATAGATTTAAGTTAATAAGTAAGGTTTTGTATAAAAAATGTAAATAGCGTGGGTAGTGACTTTTGGAAATAATGTTTTTTGTGTTTATTTTTAATTTCTTTGAATAAATTTTGCAATTTTTTTCTATAATCAAGCGATTATTGGAAAAGTGCTACAAATCACACGGCTGATAAATACTGACCTATTGGATAATGCATCAATTAAATATAATTTATTGCTGATTAAGTTATGGATCATAAAAAACATCATAAATTTATTCATCAAATGCATATTTTAAATACTTTTATTTCGGTTCGTTGTCCCGATGCTCTAAACGAGAGCGTTAGATTAATGTTACTTTTACTCATACAATATAATATACAGTTCAGCTACAATATATTTATATAGTTTGTTTATTCGTATCTTGTCCATATTATAAATAAATATTACAATTAGACCGAAATGTCAGACTGTCCTTCACTTGCTAGTAAACACGTTTTAGATTCACGACCTTTCGATTCAAATGTTTAAGTTCTTGCTGTTGTTCTATTATAAAAAGTATTATAATAAACGTCATCCAGTAATCCACTGTTTGGTTTAGGCATAATAAAAAGGCCTACAGGTCTAACTACTACTACGTACTAGGTACTCAGATGTACTCGTAACTCGCTAACAAAATACCAAGGTGCAAAATTATTAGAAGATTTGTTGAGGAATTTTCCAGATGAAAACAGTTGCAGTCTTTAAAGATGCTTTCATCTGTGAGATTATGTTACCTCGCATTATAACCCACTTAAAAGCACATTCAGTACGAGTCATAACATGTATAAACGTGATGAAGGAGGTGTTATTTAGAGTGGTCACCACACACAACTTTATGAACAAGTTGTCGAACAGAAACCGACCAAAATGTATGAACCTTTGGCCCCAAATGAACAGTCTTATGACTTATTTGAATAAAATAACACTTGAATCGGTTACGTATCACAAATCTGTCATGTAAATTATATTCAACGTTTTAAAAAAGTGCACGTACCCCCGTCAAACTGAACAACTTTTAAATGAACAAATATAATACCGATTTTTTTAGTTCGAGAGGTGAATCCCTTTAAGTATTAGGTACTACATCTTTTTTAACACATTATATAAGGTAGCTAATAATATCGATAAGTTATCTTATATCTTTAAATGAGCAATTCTTGTATATATATATATATATATATATATATATATATATATATATATATATATATATATACCCCCCCGAAACCCCCTATATACTAAATTTTATGAAAATCGTTGGAGCCGATTCCGAGATTCCAATTATATATATAGGGGGTTTCGGGGGCGATAAATCGATCTAGCTAGGAATCATTTTTAGAAAATGTCATTTTATATAAAAAAAAAATACCGAGCAAAGCTCGGTCATCCAGGTACTATATTATAATTTGTAGTGGTAGGCCTCTTTTGTAGGGGGCCGCCTGGGAAAGTACCACACCTTTACCAGTTATTCATCCGCCAAGCAGTAATGTGCAAATATTACTGTGTTCCGGTAAGAAGGGCAATGTTACTCGTACCAGCGAAATTACTGGGCATGATGAGATTCAACAATTCATATCTTAGGGCGACAGGCGCCGTGCAGTGCCGCGCAGAACTTTGAATTTTAAAACACTGCGGTGGCACTGTGTCTGATATGGGCAATCATGATGCTTACCATCAGGCACCTGATTTGCTCGTCTTGTCACTAACTGTCATAAAAAAAAAGTATATCGTAGTCAAAAGCTGATTCGGATGTCGGATACTACATACTTACATATATTATATTCACTTTTTTATCGAGAAACTTAAGAGGCTGACTACAAAAATTTACTAAATATAGGCCCTTCAAATAATATGGGACACAAAAGTAGTGTGTCGTGTCAACTCTATAGTTATAGCTAGCAAACACCCCCCTAAATGTAAATGATTGAATAAATAATGTGCGCAAACACGTCTTTTATGTGTATTTGGCCATGAACTTGACAGCGAAGGTGGAGCATGTAGACAATTTACCATAGGAGGACTGAGGGTACGTCGCGCCGCTGTCATCTCGTGGCATAAGGTGGAGGTGGACTATGAATCGCTGTTTTGCTGAACATTGTACATCAATTATAATAGTGAATATTCAGTAGCGAATAACACTGATCATAGATACGACGCCAAATTATTATGAATAGATTTTGATGATTCTTTTTTGTTTCGTAGGTCATAAATGGTTTAGTTTACGTTTATACCTAACATACATAATATATATTTAGGATATCAGCTTATGTTTTTTACCTAACTGCGAAGAAGGAAGGTTATGTTTTTCGAGAGTATGTATGTATGTAAGTATGTGGGTGACGGTTTTTTTGGCACGGCCTACAGCCTAAACGGCTTGTTGGATTTTGACATGTGAGGTGTTAATTGATTCGTCTCAATAGTGGGAGTGACATAGACATAGGGAGTGACATACCTCACTTTCGAAAACCGTCGTTGAAAACAAAAATAGAGGGAAAATGAAATATTAAAGTTTGTTAAATGTGACAAAATTTATATGTTTAGATATTTATTTATTTAAGATTCAGCACAATGCTAGGCCTAACCTAACGCTAGTGTAGCATTTTCTACCAGTTATCCTAAAACTAGAGTAAATGTTACAGAAATTGGGTGGAGTTCAAATATGAAATGTTACAATAACTAAAAGTACTTAAATTATTTAACACAAAAATAAACAGCCTATAACATTATTTAAAAATACATAGACAAAATTAAACTAAACTATGTATAGGTATTTATATTTTTGACTGCCTCGGTGGCGTAGTGGGCGCATGCTCGACTGCCAATCAAGAGGTCCCGGGTTCGATCCCCAGGTCAGGCAAAGTGTTAAATATTGGATTTTCCATTAGGAATTATCTCAATAGCTGTCTGGAGTCTGGAACTGTGCCCGGTAGATGGCAATAGGCTCGCCCCCTATTACATGGGACCAATAACATACTGGCGAAATGTGGGTGTATCTACTGTGGGACTGAGTCCTGGGTACACCTCTGCCTACCCCTTCGGGAAAAAGGCGTGAATGTATGTTATGTTATGTTTAATAGCTCGACAGAAAAGAGTAGAAACGGAACTAATTTAAAGTGTATGTGTTGAATAAATTGTTTTTACTCTTGTAAAAGACAGTGGCGCCCCCATTATTTTCTACTCTTTTGTGTCGGACTATATACTATGTATTATTAGCCTGATAGTCCTCCAAGATACCTATGAATCCAGGAAATCCTGAAAAGTCCAACTGACTACTTGAAAATGAATAAACTCGACACTGACAAATCACTAAACGAGTAAAGCCGATAAAACTAGGATACAAGAAATAAAGTTTCGTACCTCAAAAGAAAAAAGAAACCCTTATTATGCCTTACCTATGGGATCACTTTTTTGTCGGTCTCTCTTTCTGTCTGTGTTCACTCCGACCGGCCGGTGAAGGCAAGCCGGAGGTGTAGAACATAACCCTCCCCCGGGAGCACTCAGCTCCGTGAGGTCGCTATTCCCCAACCATAAGCTGCCTTGCGTACTTAAATTATTATTGTGTTATTAATTAATTAACATAAAAATTTTATTCCGTGATCCACCACGCAATTTTGCCAAAATCTACCAGGGCCATGACTTGTTACAAATGAACACCGGTTACGTTACATAGATTAATAGATTACTAAGTCGTACCGATTAGCGTTCTGTATTCCTCAAACCGAGCGCGCAATGTAGCTTGCGAATGTCGATAGAGTTGAGCAACCAGCAGCATCTAGGATGCAACGCGAGAATGCGAGAGGTTCCGCATTTCTTTTCGCATAAAATTATTAGGTTAGTACTAACCAGTACTTACAGTTAATCTGTGGTACTAATGGATCAAACTTAAGCAGCCAACTGAAGATTTTTAATCGATGTTTAAATTTATTATTCATAAACATGATTTTCTAACGTAACGGCTGCTGCTGAAAAACTGTTATAGTACATAACTCCGAGGTACCTATCTGATGTAAACAGTAAACTGTTCTAGAATGATTTTTTTACGTGTTTGACTAAACAGACGTTTGACCGCTATCTAACCTGCTGGTAAGTGATAATGCGGCAAAAGAATTTTAATTTCCTATTAATTTTCTATAAACTTTTAGCGCAAGTAGGAAGCATAATTTAATCAGCTGTAAGTAGGTACTTGATTGCTCCGTGATTAACAACGTGCTTTCTGTTACCTTGGAAGGGTGACTATTTTTATCATAAGCTTCATAACATAATCATAATATATGAACGACTTTATTACCTATTCTATCTATTTTATGTAAAAACTGATGTGAAACTTTGGACTTCGTGTTGGAAACAGCCGTAGGGTATGTTAAAGCGAAATTACCGCTTATTAGTAACGAGTGCGATGACATAGAGGTGAACGGGGAAACTGCTGAGTGCTGTTCTCGTATACGTGTAACAAAAGGTATAGTTATACTTAAGGGGGTGCGTCTATCGTCATCCTAAACTACTTGCAAATGAAAAAATTTTAAATTAACAAAAAAAAAATCGACTTTCAATACAACCGATCAGGCTCGTTTGGTGTGGAAAGTCAAATTTTTTTTTGGTCAATCTCGCCAATCTTTACTTTGAAAGTTGTTTAGTTTGAAGGACACTCCCTTTAAAACACCTTTTTTTGAACACATTGTGTTATAGAGATGTAACGGTGAAACTCCTATTATTTAGAATCTTTATCGGAATATTTGTTACAGGTGAACGTCGGTGCGGTCATCCAGCGGTGCCACCAAACGCTAAGGTGATACTTCCAGACGAGTCGGAGATAGTCCCAGGGACGATAGCCACATACGAGTGTGATGATGGATATGAACTATTCGGACCGCATCAGAGAGAATGCACGCTGAGGGGAGATTGGACTGCAGAGCCACCGTTTTGTGGTAAATACTCGTCTAATTACCAATATGTTCTTATTCATTCCATGAAAGATGCAGCTCTGCGTGAACACAATATTTATTTTATCATCATCTCAGTCGTAGGAAGTCCACTGCTGCATAAGGCGTCCCCCATAACATGGTTTTGCCAATACTGACTACGCTTGGCAGGCGGGTTGGCCAGCGCAGTGTGATGGTTTTTACGCAGAGGACGCTGCTGCCCGTTCTCTGGTTTTTATAATATTTATTTATTATTCAGCACACCGCTAGGACTAACTTAATGCTAGAGTAGCATTTTCTACCATTATTATCAGAGAACTAGAAAAGGTAACAGGCGACCCAACTCCTGTTTCATTTTCTCCAGGTTTGGAAACATAATTAAAATAATAAAAACTGCAAACCTACTTAATCACAACATAAAACAAACATTCTATATCACTGTATTCAACATCATCATCATCATCTCAGCCGTTGATAATCCACTGCTGAATATAGGCCTCCCCCATAAAGAGGGGTTTTGCTAATACTCAACACTCTTGGCAGGCGGGTTGTCGAGCGCAGTTCGATGGTTTTTTGCAGAGAACGTTGATGCCAGTCCTCTGGATCTGTTAACTCTTAGCCGGCTCTTACGGCAACCACGGGTAGAAAGTGTGGAGCACTATTCTAAAGCCGATAACTCCACGGCGGTTATCACTGTATTAACACACCTAATAATAGTATTTGTGGTCTTCGATCACAGATAGTCCTCTGTGATCAAAATTAGTAGTAGTGGATATGGTGATGGACTTGTTACATTATTAAAGTTGTAAGTGCAAACCCCAAAACTGATAACCGTTGAGGGAGGCTAGTTTTGAAGTGGAAACTACAAGATTGCAAATGTAGGGCGCCCCATCGGTTTGATTTTGCGATGACTGGAAAAAAGGAACCGAGGGTCGATACGAGAGGCGTACCAAGGTGAAGCTTATATGCCAGTCGATCATTGGCTAATCATACCCAGGCGTTGGAAATCCACTGTTGGATATAGGCCACCCCCATAGATTTCTATCTAGTCCGGTTGTGAGCGGCATGCATCCAGTGTGTTCCTGCGGTATTTTCTAAGTCTTCTGTCCACCTTGTAGACGTCCTACATTAGGCTAATATTAATGATCTAATAAGAATTATACCAGCATGACATTATAGGGAGATCTATAACCACCAGCAGTCATATTGAAATTCTTTACATATGAGTTTTTCGTTTCTATCAGGTACAAACGTCGCCTTCAGAAAACCAGCGAATCAGTCGACTACGGTCCGTAATGGAGCCGCTGCCAACGGCAACGATGGAGAGAGAACGACTGAACATGACGGCAAGAGATGCACGGAGACCCAGAGAGAGGCTTCGCCCTGGTGGCAAGTCGATCTTTTAAGGCACTACGCGGTCAAAGTGGTCAGGGTCACTACTCGAGGATGCTGTGGTAAGTTCCATTCTGCAGCATTTACTCTGAGAGATATTGCCAAATCACTCTAGATATCCAGCTTAACTTGAGAACCATGAATGATATAACATTGCAAATGTAGGTGCGAAAATGAACATATATTAACATTTTGAAGGGTACTCAGGGAGATAAGCAAGCGCAGCGACCAGCTTATACAAGAATTTATTCACTTCCTGCTGCCTTTTGCTCTTCTACGAATTTGCCAAAAAACATGCCACATGTGGCATGTTTTTTGGTTTTTTTGTTTTTCCATGGAGAGCCTTCTAAACTTTTAACATATCATACATTCACGCCTTTTTCCCGAAGGGGTAGGCAGAGGTGTACCCAGGACTCAGTCCCATAGTAGATACACCCACATTTTGCCAGTATGTTATTGGGTCCATGTAATAGGGGGAGAACCTATTGCCATCTACCGGCCACAGTTCCAGACTCCAGGCAGTTATTGAGATAATTCGTAATGGAAAAATCCAATATTTAACACTTGCCTGACCTGGGGATCGAACCTGGGACCTCTTGATTGGCAGTCGAGCATGCGCCCTCTGCGCCACCGAGGCAGTAAACTTTTAAACCAGAAGATTTACGAAATCCTGCATTCTGTTATGATTGAAGAGACATTTCACCGACAGTTATGTGTCCCGTTGATACTTTGATACCACAGTAATCTTTTACCATGATGTCGTGAGCCGTTTTATTGCTTGCCACTTTGCCATATAATCGGCGAACGCAGGTGTTTTATAGCAACGCATTTGAAACCACAAGCCACGTATATTAATAGGTAGATAGCTAAATATTGTAAGTACTTGTATTTAAAAAAAAAGACTGAATATCTACTAAACACTCATACAATAAAACTTTTAAACTATTCACATTCAAGCAAATTATTATTAAGCAGCCCTTCTCAATGCCAAAATATTCGGCTGGTAGTTGGAAGATGGAACATAATTACCAAATGTTTTCCTTAGTACAGAGTACAATAAAACATTATTCCAAATAAATATATCGGGCCCTGCGGTCATGTTTTGCGTAACGTTGGCTGCAACCACGGTAGCAAAATTATTTTCCTCAGTGCTCGGTGCACTCTGTATGTGTACCGCGTCGATCCGTCACAGATGGTCAGACGTGTCGCAAGTCGCAGTCAACAGCGACGTCGCATGCTTACAACATGATGTCGTTACGTTACATGCTTACAAAAAGATCGCTACTGTATTTCTGTAATGCAATGCTTTAGACTTTGCCGCTCCTTTGAATTAAGTTCCTACATCATGCACTTACTTATACTAAGTAGAATACGGTTGCGTTTCGAGTTAAACGCATCACGAAAACATTGATGGGTCTTTGAAGGAAACGGAATAACCCTGTTAGTTGTGTCCACGACTATTGAGGCCAAAGTTTTTCTATGTGATCGGTAGATAGACATAAAAAAATATTTTGTCTGAGATTCAGTCTTATTTTTCCTAATATAATCTATCTATAAATGGTTGTTTTGAAAGCCAGTCTAGAAGGATACAAAAAGAAGGATAATAACTTTAGCTTTGAATATAAAAGAAATTCAATGAAAAATTTTTGCCATAATTCAATTAGGGTAGACACAACAAAACACAAAACCCACGAAAGTTATTTCAACGAGCCACATTACCTGTATTCTGTATGGGGTGTTCCTGTCCCACAATCATCATCAGGACCCAAAGCCAACCACACCTGCACGTGCTGCACCCTGTCAACATACATACGAGGCTCTAGCAAACCACCATGTACAACATCCAGGTGGAAATGGTCTAGTTACTTTTTAGACCTGTAACCGACCCTGCACCACACGTATTGACTCGTCATTCCTGTGGATCCCGCCGGTTAGGTCGAGAAAGTGGTGTAGGTACAGGGCATGCCTGGACCATCTTATTTGCGTCACAGGCGATGCAGCGTCCGTGGAGAGGTTACTTCACCCACTTCAGCGCAACTAAGTGGAATCAGCCTTACTGGTCATGTACGTAAGTGCCGATCCTCGAACATGGACGCTGCTTGAATCGTCTTCTATAGATGTTAAAGGCCAGTGGTGATTCTGTATACTTATGCCTATTTCATGTATGTCATTAATAATAATAATAATATTGGACAACGTCCACACACGATCATCCGGTCCCAAACTAGGCTGGAAAAGCCTGTATACTATGGTAATCAGATGACTGATACACATACTTATATAAGACCCAGACACAGATCAAACAGACATGTTCATGCACACAAGTTTGACCTGGCCGGGGATCGAACCCGGGGAGTTACCGTCTGTCTGTCGAGGTTGTCTATGCTGTAATATGGAGGTACATAAAATAATAACTTTAGGTATATGCCTTATCAATATTCTACATATACAAAAAATTTTGTCATAAGATGTCCGAATGAAGATATACTGACCTATCTAGAACAAACTCTACAAATAAAAGTCAAAAATTGATCATACCCATTTTTTGAATCTGTATTTTCCCTACTAGCACTATGATGTAGTGGTAGTTGTAGTGGTAGACCTCTATAGCAGGGGGCCGCCTGGGGAAGTACCACACCTTTGCCAGTTATTCATCCGCCAAGCAGTAATGTGCAAACATTACTGTGTTCCGATCTGAACGGCAATGTTCCAGTTACTCACCTGACTGCTGATGCTACCTGATTTGCTCGTCTTGTCACTCCATAACATCGTAAAAAAAAATTCTAAAATATTGGGAAAAAAATTTAAATCTCTTGTTTTTCACCAGGTCACCAACCCCTACAGGACCTGGAGATTAGAGTTGGTAACAGCAGCTCTGACTTGCAACGGAATCCGCTCTGCGCGTGGTTCCCTGGAACTATTGGTAAGTAAGGGAGATTATATTTATAGGAACAATATTACTTATAGAATTTTTAGGTTTTTGGGTTACATACATTGCTCCATTCGTCCATGGCACAATTCTTGTCAGTAGAACAGATAATTTGTATACAACAGGCAACACTTCATGTTTATATCTATTTTAGTTCATTTCGGTAGTTTATGGCGCAACTATTTCAAAACCAACGTACTTAGTTAAACAATATTATTGAAAGATATTGTAGGTGCCACAGTTATCTCATTCGCACATTTGCAAGATAAGGTACATGGGCATTGAATTTCCAAAAGTCCATACGTTGTGTTTTCACGTATTCTTAATATAAAAAAAGTTAAAGAACGTTATTGAATAATTTGTTTTGTTATCTTTTAATTTAGCACAAATTGAAAAGCCATCATTTAATTTTTTTTCCGCGGGATCGGCTGACCTACTCAACTACTTACTTTAGTCAATTGAGGCCACTCTATATACTAATACTCTTAGGTCAACTGAGGCCACAAGGGCGGTTTTACCCACTAATATGTAGGTACTAGGTACGTATTTGAACTACGTACAAGTTCCAAGTTTAAAAATCTCAGCTTTATTTGCTTGATTTAACGTTCACTAGACAAAATTAAAAGTTCATAAACGAAAATAAAATCCTATCGACATAATCCTTTAAATATCAGGATATTAATTCGGTCGAATGGGAGAATTGTTTGCGGAGGAAACATACAAACGAATACGGAACATCGATTAGGTTATTATCGATTTGGTGGATTTGGTTTAGTTTTTAAAACTCTCTGACTTTCTCGCACAGGTAGTATTTTATATTATAGCAAATCACGATCATATAGGTAATGGTGAAGTAAATATAGCTATATAAATAATAGGTATACCTGAGAGCTATCAGTAAGTAACAAATCAGCTTCTCGACGGTTCCCACGATGAGAGAGTATGTGAACACCGCTGACATGTTTTCCACTTTCTTTTGATCGACTCGTGTGCTAAGAGCTATTAGAACTCTGTTACACTAAACACCATTAGACATAGGTACTTGTACCTTAGCCTAGTTACAATACGTAATAGACAGTACCTACTCTACGTAATTAATAAATAATATATATTTTTTTTAACAATAATTGGACTGGCGAAATGTGGGTGTATCTACTATGGGACTGAGTCCTGGGTACACCTCTGCCTACCCCTTCGGGAAAAAGGCGTGAATGTATGTTTATGTTTAAAAATTGGACTACCACAACCACCGAAAAAAAAAACAAAAAAAACTTCGTGTTTATTTTCAACTGATTACAATAACTTCCTTGATGTTATTAAAAATGTTGTAGAACTAAGTACTTTCATATAATAATAATAATGATGATAGGTGAGTCAAGATATTTCAGAGCAGAGAAAATCTGTAAATCGAAAAGAGGTGGCTATAGAAACTTTGTATCAAAAGCCCATTTAGTTTGGTTTGTAATTTTTCGTAATACAACCAAATGTTCTTTTTTTTGGTAAATAGTTTGTGTTAATCTTTAATCACGACTATAAGTCAATAGGTAAGTGGGTAACTTCTACATGAACAGAATGTTAATCACTTAATTTGATCTTACCTTATTATAGATAAAGCAAGCACTGAATATTAATTAAAATGAAAGTAAAAACACACCGATTAGAGACGCACTAGGTTCCTGACCTGAGAACTCTAAAAAATGAGTTGACTCGGTGAAGCGCAAATTATATGCCTTATGTAACAAACTATACATAATTATACATAATAATTATACAGAGTTACAGTGCCTGAGTAAATAGACCAAGAACTCAATGTTGTCGACAAAGTAAAGACGGCTTCACATGAATGTCTATGAACGCTAGTTTAGATATAACTTCAATACTTCAAGTCGTATTTTGGTGGAAACGTTCACATGATAACGCGCATTAGTTTATTTTTCCAGTGTTAAGAGAAACATACTAAAGAAGTATTACTTATGGATGCGAGCTATGGTACCAGGTACTCCTTCCTTAATACGGTCTCAAGCTGTAGGTACTGCTTCAATTGTTTTAGTTTTTGTTGCTCCGCTGCACAACGTTTCTATGATGGCCAGGCACCCTAGGCTTTATAAAAAAGCATTTTCATAATATTATGAACGTTTCCAACAAAATACGTAAAGTAGCCAACGCTCTAATGCTTGCTATGTGAACTTGGCCTCATAATGTAAATTGCATATTATTTGAGAATGTACCGTAGGTAGGTAGGTAAGGTTTATCATTAGTGAATCGCATATTATTTCCTCAAAGCTAAAATTCAACTAAGTATGTAAATTTCATGCGTTCATTTAAATTTTGCAAACATCTTCATACACCACGATATATACCTAACCTATAACCTTTTTTTTGATTCCTGAGGAAAAAATGCATGACGCATTATGACACTACCCTGGCCCGGGAAGCGCGGGGTGTTTATTTGGGATTCCCGGACGGAACACGTGCCCCTTCGGTATACCCACTACAAAACCCCGGGGTGTTCCTTCGCGACGCTTTGTTGCTGTGCCACGGGGCTGCGGCACGCCAAATCACGCCCTTCCGAACGCCATCGCAAACGTGCGGGAGGACGCAAAAGACCCTCCCCCGCACCTCGCGCCTCGCGCAACAAGCGCAGGGATTCTCTAGTTGCCCCCGTGGAGGACTGGATCTGCACAGAGGAAAGTAGAGAATCCACCTCTCGGCGGGGCTCAATTGAGCCCACCCGCGCCGTCTCTGTGCCCCATGTTAACTTCATGGTGACACGGGGGGGCGCCCCTCCCGGGAGTGGCGGTTTACTCATTGTAGAGCTCACTACAGCCCTTTTGGCAGGATATCAGAAGGCGTCCGGCAATAGACGAACAGACGGTCGTCTGTTGCTAGAAGCCGTTGCCCAGAGTGTGCACCACGAGGAGGTTTCCTGCACACACCCCACGTTATAGCCGATAATACAATAGGTAAAATAACCGGTAATAATTAATATAGTATAATATATAATGAGTAATGAAGTTGCATTTCCTATTGTTTTACGCGATTTTCAGATTTAATCCCCTATGTATTATCGTTTATACTCATAATTCCAACAGCCTCATGGATTTGCAATCTAAAACTTAAAATTTTACTAAAGCCCTCTAAGTCCATTCATTCCTATTGCAGCACCCATCTAAATGCTGCGTTGAGTTAGGTTCAAGAAGTCCTCCCCCCGATGGGTTCCCGCCTTCTCGCGGCGGTGGGGGTCAGTAACCGTGGTACGGGTCCCACGGTGAAGCGAAGAGGAGCCCGAGGTGGTCGGCCGCTCACTTTCCTCACCCCACCGTGGCGGGTCCATGGAGGACCAAACGCCATCGGGGCCGCGGATGAGTGCTTCGGCGTGCCCGCAGCCCCGACACATGGCGTCGTGAAGGAACACCCCGGGGTTTTTTAGTGGGTATACCCGCCGGCACAGCGCCGTACGGCAGTACGTTACTGTGCCGGCGGGGAGTCCCACATAACCACCCTGCGCTCCCCCGGGTGCGGATGGTATGCGTCACGCATTTTTCCCCGGGCCACAAAAAAAAAAAAAAAAAAAAGGTTCAAGAAGTCCTATTATCTTGTGATAGATTGAAAAAATAATAATGAGCTTAGCAATGATACTACCGACTACCTAATTTATATTATCGCGAAAGTGAAAAACTTGCGCTTTCTAATTCACCAGCGGCATTTTCTAAGATTGCCAACAATTGATGAATCAAGCGATTCCCACAGTAAAGCGTCGTTATTGTAATTAGCGTAATAAGCGCCGCTGGTTACACCGTTCTGTAATGATTGTTGCGTAACAGCTCGGCCCTTTTGTTTCGTTTTAGTGGTCACATTAAATTAAAGGTCTTAAAGACTCCGCTTATGTCACAATTATACAATGTTTTCGTCACTAGATGGTGTTATAAGTTGATGTTAATAAAAACCTTTACCTTTGAAATAACTCCTTAATCTTCTAATATATATATCATCATCACTGGCCTTTAACATCTATAGAAGATAATTGAAGCAGCGTCTATGTTCGAGGATCGGCACTTACGTATACAGGTAATATTTATGTAGGTACGTACATAATATATCTATCAGTTGGGTAAAAATGATACCTACGCACCATAAGAAGAATTGGAAAAAAAATTCAAAGAATCACGAAAAGTTAAAACTTTTCTGTGCGGAATAGGACTTTTTCCGTAAATTACCCTTTACCAGACCTGTGTGTAATACATAATATTGTGATTTTACTAATATTATAATACTAGCTAGTGTAATACTAGCTGTGCCCCTCAGTTTCACCCGCGTAGTCTTCTTTCCCGTGAGAATATGAGGATAAAAATACCCAATGTGTTAATTCCAGGCTCTAAATTATCTACGAACCATTTCAGCCCAATCGGTTCAGTAATTTTGGCGTGAAAGGGTAACAAACATCCATCCATCCATCCATCTATCCTCACAAACTTTCTCATTTATAATTATAGGATTATAGGATTAATAGTAGGATAACCCAATAATATCATATTTTCTTATTTTTGCAAACACCTGGTGTTGCAGGTATCCATAGGCGGCGGTAACCGCTCAACACCGGGCGGCCCGTTTGCTTATTTGCCATCTATATGGCATATAAAAAACACTTTATCGAAAGTGTATTTGACCCATCGGGGTCAAAGGAGCACAAAGAGCTCAAGTTGAAATAATTACTTTTATCAAACCTTTTTGTAGCTTGCAGAACAGTTTTTGTTTAAAGTTGCACGACTGTGTGATGCATGGTACTAAGTAGAGGTTGCGTGCGATCACCCATCCGAGGCAATGCTATGCAGAGAATTCATAATGCACTATACCATTGTGCATCAGACGCCGTAGTGTGAGACCAATGTATTCTTTGACCTTGTACTGTGAGGCAGTTGTCCCACCACACCGCCGCGGTTAGCTATGAACTAGTTCCTCACTCAAGAAACGCACAATAAGGCATCGTCTTAACAAAACGCGAGTATGCGATCATAGCAAGTTCGCGCGAATTTTTGTCGTACGAATATTCGATCTGTTTGATCTGATCTTCAAACAGGTGACAATTGCTTGACGCGGTCGCGTTCTATTAGGACATTAGGATGACATCAGTATGTTTGGTCGCAGATTCGTTTCGTTAAGTATAAGATCGCGTCCTCGCACTCTTTTAGGACAATGCCTAAATCCAGATGCATAGGCAGGAGTCAAATAGTTAGATCTATAGTCTAGACTCTAGAGCATCTTGTTATTTGTTTTATACCTCATCTTATTTAGTGATATTGGTAGGTAGCCAATTAGACGATATATAATTAACTGTAAAACTAGAGTAAAGTGAGGGTTGAGAACCCTGTAATCAAAGCCTCGCTAGATTGATTGCGTGAATGCAAGCAGCTGCACTCAATTAATGGAAAGCTAAGAAATCTCGCAAATCAATTATGGCGGTTGAGCTTGAACCGACCCTTGTAGTGAGTAGTGAAAATAAATTAATAAAGACTACATACAGTGAACAATAATTATATTATATCAAACGGAGACAGACAGAGAGGAGATAATAAATCTGTAGGCTAGCATAGACAGCACTTCCCATTGGATTCCCAGTGGCCATATGTAAGAAAGACACAGCACATGCATTTTGTTCTGTTGTGAAATGGAAATGAATAAGAAAGAAATAATATCTAGGTTTAACGAGTCACGCTAAGCCTACTGGTTGATAACTGTGATTTTTTTTAAATAAATTATCACGTAATAAATTCTATAATAATTTTTAGCGAGACACTATGAAATTTGAAAAATATCTCTCAAACTCTTACCAACTTATTATGGGTAAGAGAACCGCGATAGCTACGTATTCTATAACATTTGGTAACTAAAATTTATATAACCAGTTAAGGTTAAAGGTGATCGTCCAATCCAGGCCTATTATGAGCAGAATTATATCAAAAAAATAATTACTTATATAAAAAACCAGTTTTCAACAAAAGATTATTCATGTAATGTTTTTAAAGCCAGCTTCAAGAGCCACCATGATAGTTTTATTTTCTTTTTAATATCATCTATGGAGTTGGATCATAAAAATATTGTAAAGAAAAGCCACATAATGGGAGCAGCCTCCCTGAAATACAGTTTGTAACGCGTTCAGGGACTTATGGATACATAAAAAATGCTGTAACATAATGTATGGTCAATATATAAATTTTAAAATAAAAATAACAAAACTAATTGTAACATAATGTATGGTCAATATATAAATTTTAAAATAAAAATAACAAAACTAATTCAAAGTCCTCGGTCGAAGTGACAAAATGCTGGAAAGGCGATATATTTCGAATAGAAACTGTACTTGTGTAGTTTGTGTATTAAAGTAAAAATCTTACATTATAGTAAGATTTTTTCGGTTACTACTTTTGTGATATTATATAGGTATTGTGTTTTAAACTTCCACCTCGCTGGCAAAAATATCACTAAATGAGAATATCCAAAACCGCTCTTTCCATTTGTTTATCTTTTTTTATGATAGTGATGACAAGACGAGCAAATCAGGTGCCTGATGGTAAGCATTATGATTGCCTATATCAGACACAGTGCCACCCAGTGTTTTAAAGTTCAAAACTATGCGCGGCACTGCACTGCGCCTGTCACACTGAAATATGAGGTGTTGAATCTCGGCATGCCCAGGAATTTCGCTGGTATTTCGAAGTAATTAATCTTTAGATTAACAGGAAAGAGGACCTCCTAGCAGTTTGACACAATCCTATGGAAAATTTACTATATCGATGTTTTGTATTCCCCTGTTTCCCTCCGAATACAGTAAACGTTATTTATATCCTGATATTTTAAAGATGAAGTAAAGTATGTCCCTATCATTTTATATTTGTTTATGAACTCTACATTTTCTTGTAATGAAAATGACCGATTGAACAATCGGGTAAAACTGGGATTTTTGGAAGTTCACTATGAAAAAACCAAGGATTTATAAGAAAAATTAAAATGACAGGGACATAATCATAGGTTACTTCACTATAATATATCAGGACATTGACGCCACTCCCGCGAGACCGGAAATGCAGAGAGATTGGGACAATATCTCAAGTGCTCGCATCCTGGCTCAGCTGCGCAGCGGAGCCGCCGGGGCCGAGTTGGCCCGTCTCAACGCCACCTCTCAGCCAGAGTCCGGCGCCTGGTTGCACGCCCTACCTTCTCCTCATTTGGGCACGCTTCTGGACAACGACTCTCTAAGGGTGGCTGCGGGACTGCGGCTCGGTTGCGACGTCTGCGAGGCCCATACCTGTGTTTGCGGTGCGGGGGTGGAGCCGAACGGTTACCACAGCATGAGTTGCACTTGATGTGCGGGTCGAAGGCCTCGGCATCATGCCATTAATGAGGTGTTGAGGAGGGCACTTGTTGCGGCAGACGTCCCCAGTGCTCTCGAGCCCCCCGGCTTGTCTCGCTCAGATGGCAAGCGGCCAGACGGGCTAACTTTGATACCTTGGCGGAGAGGTCGCTGCCTCATCTGGGATGCAACGTGCGTCAACACGTACGCGTCCTGTCACCTCCCCTGCACTCAGCGAGTCGCAGGAGGGGGAGCAGAGTCAGCAGCAGGAGGCAAGCACAGCAAATATGCCGCCTTGGAGTCGGCGTACGAGTTTGTCCCGTTTGCCGTCGAGACGGCTGGTCCATGGTGTCTGGAGGCCAAAAGGTTTGTGTCGGACCTGGGAAGGCGTATGCAGGAGAGGGGCAAAGATTGCCGGTCCCGACAGTACCTAGTCCAGCAGATCTCTTTGGCCATACAGCGGGGGAACTCTGCCAGCCTGATGGGTACCTTCGGACGTGGGGGTGCACGGGGCTACGACCGGGAATAGCCAACCACTTGGTGTGGAATTGATGACGATGTTACTGATAGTAATTTAAAAAAGTGATGTGCGTATCAAATAGGTTTAATGTATGCCTAGTTTATATAAAAATAATAAAAAATATATTTGTCGACAGAATATTTGCTTATGTTATTATATCTATGAACCTCTGGATATATAAATTAATAGAATGGGTTTATTATTGGAGGAAACAAGGGAATAAAAAACATCGATTTGGTAAATTATTGATATTTTCAGATTGTGTCAAATTTCTAGAAGGCCGCGTACGCTCTTAAGTATATATATATATATATATATATATATATATATATATATATATATATATATATATATATATATATATATATATATATATATATATATATATATATTTATTTGTTCTTTTAATTTGATGGAGGAGATCGAAAATAAGGAAAACAGTCTTTTTCTATCTGTTCGTTAAATTTAAAAAATATCAAAGATAATAAGTTTTTTAAAATATATTATAAATGGAATATTATGATTGAGAAACACAACTCATGATTTTTGGAAATTCAATACCTATCTACCTTAACTTGCAATATGCGAGCGAGAAGGATATTTGGCTTCTATAGGCGCCTGAAATAAGTTTTACTATTAAAATTTGTCATAAGACCGCTCAGTCGGGACCGAAAGTTCATGCATTTTGGTCAGTCACTTTCGAAATAAAGATTAACCGTATCTTACTGTTGTTTCAGACGAAGGTGTTACGAAGACCTTCACTTGCGCGCGGCCGCTCATAGGACAACATGTGTTCCTGCAACTGGTCGGTGTCGAGGGCTCACTGTCTATCTGCGAAGTCGAGGTCTTCACTACCGAAGGTATGTTACAAGTCCAACTAAACTATGATTTCATTTCAGTGATAATAATCATAATAATCATCAGCAACAACCTAGCATTTAAATACACGTCAGGGAAAACAACTCTGCTGACAACTTGGTTCCTCTGACGATCATATAAAGCCGGTATCGTGTACCGTGTGTGGAAGTTGTCCCATACTTATTAATATTATTATTCCTTCTTATTATCAGCATCACTATTACTACATAAATTATCGCTATAAATTTAATATTTCTTACCGGTTTTCTCTGACGGTACTTAGTCAAAAGTAAACAAACATAACCACCGGAAACCACGACGGACCCGAAATTACTTGGAATAATATAATGTGATAAGTACAAGTGCATGTGTGCATAAAACCAGACTCGCATAGAGCAGAGTCCTAAACTGAGTCTAGGTTTCCAACATAAGAAAACCGTTCGTGTTTGTCGTATTACAATCATTGATATAAAGAAAAGGGGAGAAGAGGTACTGGCTTCTCGAAAATGGCAAGAAGAAATTAGGTCCCATTAGATCCACATACGTCAGTAAAGTAAGTCGTACGAGCGAATAATATTGTAGTCTCGGTCGCACTTTGGTCTTAGGTACGTCTTTCTATATTTGTTGTTCATTATATGTCACTGTGCAAACTTCACACTCAGCAAATTGACCGAACAAATTGCACGTGCGTGTGTTGACTAAGCGCTGGGAGAACGTCCTATCTCCTCTTTTCTTTATATCAATGTATTACCTATATTATGTCCTTGTCAAGACTCTTATGTAATCTGTGTCAAGAGTCAAGAGTTGGAGCGCTTTTACATATTTTACTTCGTCTCTCTAGCGCTCTTTCGGAGCGGCCTTATTCAATCACTCGATTATCTGTACCGCAGCAATTCATTGTATTATCCCTCTTTTCTAAAATGTCTCAAATGTTCCAGAATTTTCGAACGACCGTTGCGCGCCAGTCAGCGCTCCGGCTGACATAGAGCTGGCTGCATTCTCGAGGAACTGCTACGAGTTCAATGTGGCCAAAGGAAACTCCTTCGAGGACGCTCGAAAGCAATGTCAAAAACATGGCGGGGATCTCATACATGGCTTCCAGGTAAATTGTGCCTAAGTATAAATAGTCCTCCCCATCGGTTTCGACGACGGCGACCTCAGCTATTTCACCTAGTTTAGGAATTAGGGAGTATTATGCAAATGTGCTTAATGACTTTATATTACAGACGACAGACAACTCAACCTAAAAGACCCCGCTTTCATGAATTTTGTTATAAAACAAAATGGACATGCGGTGTTCGCAGGAGGTCGACTAGGTTTTATTGGATCGTTCAGAATTCAAACATCTCATCATTCAAAATGTAATCATGCGCAAACCTTGAATCCAATGAGAAACGGGCGAGGCCGGCTGTTGTGCAGTGTCACTGCATCACCTTGTCGAAATCACACTCTTTTAGATCTTTAGATTGAGTTGTCTGTGCTTGATATAAACCAACGATGTGTACCTACTAAATGATAAGTTCAGTGAACATTAACGTTTTACACTTGGGCTAAACGGGGAGACAGCTGCCTGATATAAGGTACCTACATACACTTCATCTGGATAACCTTAGTCTGAAACCGGTTGGTATTTTCTTGATATTATTATAATTTAGGTCGCTCATAGACACGGGCTATAATAATATTTTTGTCGTGACGTGACCATACTGTAAACGGGAAATGGAAAAAACACGTCTTATCGACTATACCATCAGGCCAGTTGGTGATAAAATGTAGATCTAATTCGGTTATAAAATTGGTAATAAAACAGAAACTGTTAAATTTTTAAAATATATTTTCGAAAACATGATTTGATTAATTTTGGCACACAATCTTTGTAAGCTAAGGGCTATGGCACTTGCTTTTCTATTTACGTATCTCCCGTATGCAGCTGGTATTAAATGCCTTTTGTTAACGCTACTCTTTCCGATCCTGTGCGAGTCTTGTCTAGCGGTTTCCGACAAATTTGATAATGCCATAATCAGACAATAGTCCATAGTAGTGATGTGGTCGTCCTCAAGATCGTTGTCTATCTTTCAATTCATAAAAATAATTATTATAAGGATATTTGCCAATTGTTACGGTTGTCTAGTTTAATGTTTATTGTATTATTTCCTGTATTGTGGTATCAATAAAGTGTTATTCATTATTACTATATTATTATCTTCTCGTACCAGTCACCATTAGGCACAGCAGCAGTGATCTCGTTAAATTTTGAAAATAAATTATTAATTATCCAGCCGTTGGAAGTCCACTGCTGAACATAAGTCTCCCCCTTAAGTTTGATTTGATGGTTTTACGCCAAAGACGCTGCTGCCCATCCTCTGGATCTCATAACCCTTAGCCGACTCTTACGGCAACAGGTCGAATGGCAACAGGTGGTATTATTCTAAAGCCGTTAACCCCACGGCTAGTATTCGTAATTATAGTAGATTACTTAACTACCTTACATTGTGAACCCATTTATGTGGCCTCTGGGTGCTTAGTTCTCATGCAAGACTTCCGTAATTCTGACATTAGTGATATAAACTAAAACGTGTGAACTTAATTGTTCACGAGGTACACCTATGTAATATTATTACTATTTTTAGTATATAAGTGTGATGATGATCTTCAATCTTCACGCCTTTTAAATTTGCTCTTTGATACTAGTTAAACGGGTTCCAAACCGAACTCAAGGTTAAGATGGTGGGATTTGACATTCAAAATACGATTTCTTTATGAACTTTCTTATAAATACCGTTGAGAAAAAATAACTTTTTTTTATTATTATAGGAAAGTATAATATTTTGTAATTTAGGTAAGTAGTAATTTTCTGACTTAATATGTACCGATGTTAATGTATGTAGGTACATTTACTATATAGAAACTTGAATAGGTATAATATTGTATTTTAATAACGCAATACGTTATTATAGTGATAGTATGAACTAAGTACTAGCTCACTAATTGGTGGCGTACTTAGTTAGCCCTCGTACTTTGGATTATTGCAGAAACCCTAAAAATTGCTAGGAAGATCGAGAGAATCTTTCTTAGTTTTTAATCATCCGGTAATCGTCTTAGTTCGTCTTAGGATCGTCTAGTACGTTCCCACTTTGCCATGGCGGACGGACGAGAATTGTGCCGGCGTCAGTTGTCAGTGCATTTTACGTGTATTACGCGTGTTTGCCTCCTATTGTTGCGTAGACTATACCTACTTTTGATTGATTGAACACCGAGCTTTAAGACGAACGTCGAATGATAATGCTTGCCATCATCATTTAATTCTTAGTTTCCAACACCAAAGGCGACCAAATTGTGTGGTCTCGTCGTATTGTCTAATTGAATAAAGATTATTTTCCCAAGTGTCGAGACTATAATCCGAAAGTCATTAGATTAACAATAGGAAGATGCTAATTACAATTGGTGTCGATGTATAATCAACTGCTTTATCATGCATTTGGGACGCTAATGATGCTTCTTATAAGTTTTCATATTATACTATAGAAAGCTTGAAAAGTCATTATTTGGGCACACAATTTGGTTCATATGGGTACGACGTGTCGGTCAATGGAAGTCATACCTAGTGAGTAAAACCCCATGACATTCTAAAATGATTTTGGTTTGAATGGATTGTTCCGTATGTTATGTATATTTGGTGTTTATTTGGGTGTACAGTTGATGCCCGAATAATCCCCGGGGAAAAGCTGTACGCATACAACCCCGCACTCGGGAGGCAGGGTGGTTATGTGGGACTCTCTCTTGAGATTACACACTTAAACCCCGGGATGTTCCTGCCAGCTTTTGTTTAAAAAATCTACCTATACAAAATATATAAATTTCCAGGGTGCGACATCGAGTTTCCTAATCCAAGAGTTAGAGCGTCGTAAGGCTCAGCTCAAGACGCAGATGGTCTGGATCGGAGCCCAGAAGGAGCCTGGCCTCACTTCCAGGACTTGGAAGTGGGTCGATGGTAAGATAAACATACTACCTAAATCTTATATCTAAACAGAGCTGGGCGTTATACTGGGAGTCATCATCCTCTTACAGGTAAAATTGGACTCGTCAATTTAAATAATTTTCAATATGGCACGGATTCTAAAATCGCACAAAAATCAGCTGTTTCATACAAAATGTTCCTTGATTCTAACCCAAAATGGATCAGCTATTTTTTTATTACATAGAAAAGGCTCCTTGTTTTTTTTTTTGTATAAAAGTCTATCTATCACTTTTTTTATTGGATAGTTTAGACTTCCAACATGTGTAGAATAATAACGCTTATTCTAAGGTCCGTGTCATATCATAAACAAGCTTTAAATCGCTACGTGTGACTGAGGCTTTAATACTAGTGTACGATTGTCAGGTGAAATAGTATCAAAACCGACGTGGGGAAAGGACCAGCCGAACAACTACAACGGCGAGCAGAACTGCGTGGTGCTGGACGGCGGTCGGTCCTGGCTGTGGAACGATGTCGGATGCAACCTCGACTATTTGCACTGGATCTGCCAGTACCGTGAGTGTCACCTTCATAGGTACATATATCTGTTTTGTATTGTTGCCACGCGAATGTGCCAAGCGAAGTGCGAAGGTTTGAATTGTGTTTACTGTAGCAGTACGTACCTATACAATATTACCTAATTCGGTTTCTCTATATACGAAATCTATACTAATCCCATCTCACTCATATTTTCTCATATTTAGCTGTGTGTTACTATACAGTACAATCCAAAAAAACACACACGTGTTTGTGTATATGTTACCTCATTGCAACAAAGCTAGATTGTCTGAAAGATATTTACGTAGATAGTTTCTTTTATGTGTGAGACTAAACAGGCGTTTGACCGAAATCTCACGTGCTGGTAAGTGATGATGCGGCCTAAGTTGAAGCACGCTTGTTCAGTAAACCTATTCACTCTTTATTTGAACTCACCCAGTTTAGACTTTAGACCCTTGAAATAACATAGGGCATACATTTTATCAGGTGAAACCGCGGGGCACAACTCGCTTTAATATATGCGAAAGCTTAGTTGAATCTGTGTGTGTATTATATATTCATGCTTACGAGTACATAGTACTGATTAGCAGATAAAGTTAAGGAGCGCTAGCTAATCTTCTATATAAATTTAAAATTCTACATAAACATAACTTAACATACATTCACGCGTTTTTCCCGAAAGGGTAGGCAATTGGTGTACCCAGGACTCAGTCCCATAGTAGATACACCCACATTTCGTCAGTATGTTATTGGTACCATGTAATAGGGGGCGAGCCTATTGCCATCTACCGGGCACAGTTCCAGACTCCAGGCAGTTATTGAGATAATTCCTAACGGAAAAATCCAATATTTAACACTGCCTGACCTGGGGATCGAACCCGGGACCTCTTGATTGGCAGTCGAGCATGCGCCCTCTACGCCATCGAGGCAGTCGCCGAGATTGACTGACACACTCACTAATCAACGCACAGCCACAACCCTCGAACCTAGAGGTGCAATTTTTCACGAATAGATTTCCAAAAAAAAAACCTCAAAATTCCCACGAAAACGATGCCGCGGGAATTATGCAAATTATTTATAAACCTAATAGCTATATACCTTTATTCTAAGCCTGATAGCAATTTAAGTAAATAATCTGGTAGGTATACGTGTAGTACCGCCAAGGCGTAAATAATAACACACAAAATGGTTACATAAATTCTACACACCGAAGCTGCTGGCCCGCCAGCACAACCCAAACCAAGCCAACACAAGTGGATTGGTCTGTACAAACTCATATCGCGAACCTGATTCTTGTAAAAAATTTTGTCTATAACGCCGATTCTTATCTGCGGCCTGGATGTGTACAGTCCTTGTACAGAGCCATTGATTGAATGAATAATTACAATAACGAATATGTCACATAAGTACCGAAACAATTTAAAAAAATTGTAATAAAATAAGTTAGTAGTACCTAATATTTGTATGTGCTCGGCTTGACTACTAACCCTGAAATAGGATCAGATATAAGTAGGTACTTTATATACCTGCCTATTTACTCGTAGAGTGGCTTGACTCAATGTTATTACTTTAACTTATGTTCGCACATATACTTAGTTGATATCTTTATAGGTTAGCCTTGCCCTCAAAATCTTAGTTATTTTATAATACGAACTTGTTTTATTGCAAGTTTAATCAACCGTTACCTAAGTGGGCAAAGAAGTGTGTCGTGTTTTATGGTTATTATTTTAATGCATAAGAAATCATTGGCAAAATTCTAATAAGATACTTACAATACTCGTACACAGGAGCGAATGGTTTTGTAGCTTCTTTTGCGAATGTACCTACCTACTGAAGTTTCGTGTAGAGCGTAATCCCCGCGATTTCCACGATTTCGTGTAGCGGAGTGGCATAGGTACTCTCCTCTCCCTGCACGGTTGTCTGGAAGAGATCGCTCTTAGCGATAAGACCGCCAATTGTTGCACTATATAACATGCTGTTTTGATTAATTTTTAAGATTTATTGTTTTGTGGTGTACCAATAAAGTGTTTATCTATCTATCATAAGCCCTTTAAATCCACAATACTGCCTCAGTAGTTGCTGGCTATTTATTAAGAACGTTTCCTATAAAATAAAGAATAAAACAGACATATTTTATACACGTATCTCGTACACGTATTCACGTATCTATATACGTAACACCCAGACATACCTACTTGGATCAAATAAAACAGACATGTCAGGATCAAACCGGCATAAACCGCTTAAAAGGCAGTGTCAGTATTAAAACTACCAACTGAGCTCCCCGACCAGTCAAACTTTACGAAATCTTTAGAAATCGTTTAGAAAATCTCTTCATGATTTAAACAACGTCGCCTTCCGCGTCTGTCTGTGTATTCGTCCTGTAATCGTAACGGATTTTTATGTTTTCACCATTATGTTTGTAATGTTTTACGAAATATAATTTAAGGTATAACTACGGCGACCCGATGAACTAGCTATAAGACAATCTCTACACCATTATGGTCTGTCGAATGGTGCACTTTATTATGAACTATTCCAGTATGATCTGCTGAATGCGTTCTGTGATCCACTATAATATGTCGTATAATATCTCTACATTGCCAATCTCAATGCGATTTCGATTTGCAACGCTTTATAATTGAAAACTTCACGTAATCTGCCTCAACCGAAAAACTGAAGCTATATTGTTACATAATTTGCAGTGCCAGCGTCATGCGGCAGCCCCGATAAGCTGCTCAATACGACCATTGAAGGGACTAACTACCAGGTCGGCGCTTCCATCGTGTACAAATGTCCTGAAGGGCACATGCTCATTGGAGACAAGACCAGGCAGTGCATGAAGGATGGATTCTGGTCCGGTGCTGCACCTAGCTGCAAATGTAAGAAAATATTTAATATTTATGATAAGATTCTGTTTACCATAGTACAGATTCTGCATAAGGTACCTACCAGGCTGTATGTGAAGTCATGCCATTTTCACTGGTATGAAAAGATACACAAGGAAAAATTAACTTCGTTGTCCGTGTGTCTGTCTGTCAAGATATATTTGTTTCTTATTTCTCGGGAATGCGTTTAGGTTACAACTTAAAAATCATATTAACAACTCAAGTCCACCGACCTTTGTTGTGTAAAAAACAACGCAATCAAAAGATACGCCCATTTTACCGCACGTTTCCATACTTTGCGCAACGGACACCTCTACTCTATTGTATTTCCCGTTGGCTTAGTTGGCATAATAAAATTTGGCAAGAAGCAAGATCTTATACCGCATGTAAAGAAAAAAATCCCACAACCGTAAAATTTTTCAAACAAAAAAATTTTTATTTGCGGTATTTAGGTATGGGTTATACATACCTAGCATTCATCTAGGGCTGTCAACTATACTGTTAAAAACAGTATTATACTGTTTTACACATACTTACATTATACATTTTACTGTCGAACAAAAAAAAAGTATAAACATACTGTTTTCATTGTCACATCACTTTTAGCGCTAAGGGGTTTTCTTCTGTAATGAATGCAAAGTGGCGGGCTGACAGAAATAAAGCTTCTATAAATTTAATAAAGTAATAGCTGCTCATTTACTATTTTGATTTAACATGTAGTGAGCCTTCAAAAATGAAACTAAATTGATAAGTTGTGCGAGAAGCACCAAGAAATATGTATTTACATGTAATACCATTATTACATTAAAAACATAATATTATATATTATACTGTTAATTTTTCTAAAATACTGTTTATTTTCCTTCTCTGACCTGAGTATACTGCTTTTCTTGCAAAAAAAGTTGGCAACCCTACATACATCCCAAGGTTTGCCTTAACAATTTATTTTCTAGTCTCGAATGGTGTTTAGCAGTGTGACAGGAACATAATAACTCTGGAACTACCAGCCAGGACACCCATTTTCTAAGTCTTTTATGAAGATATTGTAACCGAATTCATGAAGCAGTACGTCTCATGTTTCCTATATTTTTTATGTACTTACCTGGGTAGGTAGGAATTTTCGTTAGGATTGACGAATATGAAGTTTTTATTTTTAATTAAATCTTAGGAAAAGATTCATATTTTTGAAGACAGCTTAATTTGTTTTTTTAAATACTCTAACACGTCTGCCAAATGTTAAACAGAACCAATATTACAGATGTGAACTGCGGCGGACTGACTGCTATTCAAGACGGTGAGGTGACACTAGTCGACGGGCGCACCACACACGGTGCCAAAGCTGTCTATTCTTGTAAGGAAAACCACACACTCGTCGGTCACTCTGAGAGGTACCTAAGCTAAAGACTATTTAAAATACTATTAAAAAGTTATCCGATAGTAGGGAAGCCTTACTAAATAAAAGCTGTGATTCATGAAATCTGAAAGATTTTGACCCACTTCTTGCTAAAGCTAAAATTAAGCCTTAATAAAGCTAAAATCACAGACAATTCAATCTCAAGACAGCATTTTAATGAAATTTTGTATAAAATCAAGCATCAAGGTCATTGTCGACGATTCTTGTTCCGACAGTAAACGTATCAACGCCGGTGTCCCATAAGGTTCTGTGATATCGTCGTCGCTGTTCATTCTGCACATCAATGATATATTATGCTACATACCAGTAGGATGCATACTGCTATGCAGATAATAGCACAGGCGATGCACTGTCGTACCAACGCCACTCGCGCCGAAGTAGAAGAGTGCAGGAGCAAACTTTTGTCTGAAATTGAGTCCTCTCTTTAGCAGTTCTCGGATCGGGGTGCATTAAACTTAGTCCAGTTCAACCCAACAAAGACACAGTTTTGCACGTTTACCGAAAAAAATGCTCCTCGGTTCCAGAACACTCCTATCAAAGTTTCGGAGAGCATCGGAATTTTAAGCGTCGATATTTCTGCAAATGTACAGTTCCGTAGTCATATTACAAGCAAGGCCAACCTAGCATCCAAAAAACTTGGTGTGGTGAATAAGGCGAAGCGGTACTTTACATCGAGCCAGTGACTGTTTTGCAAAGTCGCCCTCACGTTGAGGTTGAAATATAATGAAAGTCACCGAATTAAGTATTCATTAAGGCACTATGCCATGTAAAAAAAAAATATATATATAATCAGCCAAATCAACACTTGTAATTGTAACAATATTAAACAATCAAGTAACGTCACTCGCGCCAACGGGCTACACCGTTGCTCTGCGAGCGGGAGGAAGGGCGACTGTCCAAGTTAGACCATAGACGCACCCCTTGCCCGGGCCTCGCAACATGATGCTACACCACACATGCATATCTGCAAACGTGGCTGTTGAGGCCGCCTTAGGTTGCGTCACTAACAATACATGAATTTGTGAAGTGTCACTTCTGTACTTTTAGGTCCGTATTCTATGATACAACTAACCCCATGGTATGCGCCAATATAAAATAACTGACCCCTCTTGAGAGTAGCCTCAAGTAGTTTAGTATTTTCATTTACAATTGCAACTCCCAACGTGCAGCGAATGGTTATTATATCATATTATATAATTTAATTATTCCTGAGTTTTAATAAACCAAAAATAAAATATATTAATAAATATTTTCTCTTGCGCCATCTACATTAAGGAGTTAAACTAGTTAATTATGGGAAGGTTAAAACTGGGTTAGCAAAGTTAATTTCAAAACTGTACCTGCCTATATATTATGTGGACAAATTAGGTTTGTATTTATATATAATATAATATGAGTCGTATAATATCAAAAAACGTCGCGTTGCTCGCCGTATATAGCTGTATAATATGTTGTTGATATAATACGTTATGAATTTAATTTTGCCTCAGATTGTGTGGAGATCAAGGCGTGTGGGAAGGTGAAGCGGCCAAGTGTTTGTTCGACTGGTGTCCGGACCCGCCTCCGGTGGCTGGTGCTGTTGTCTCCGTCAGCGGACATAAGGCGGGCTCGCTCGCTACTTACTCTTGCCAGAATGGATTCATACTCTTTGGATCTCCGGTAAGTTTTTACCCGTTTAACGGAATCTTTTCCGTACGGACCTTACTTGTCACCACTGAAAATTAGGAGTTATTTAAATTTGTCTCACTTATCACCTTCCATGGGAATTTTAGTACGGAACGAATTATGGACGTACCTATACGGTTAAAAATATTCTTTTTATGGAAATGTACGATATTAATGCCTACTAGACAGTCACGTGTCGTTCACGGAGCATTCAGTCAGCAAAATTTCTGAGAACGGTGTTGACACGGTTTAATGGTGAAATACCAGACCGTTAGTCTCCGTGTCCAATACATACTTATCACGTTCCTAATTCTATTCTGTTTCGTCCTAGTGGGCTTTAGACTTAGATAACATATGTATGTAAATGCATATCTGTAGTTGGTTGGTCTATTTATATATTATATCTCACAAGTTTGAATTCTACAAGATTGTGTACCTACTTCGCATGTCAATAGTACTTAATAGAAATTGTCTTCCGTCAGCGCTGTGAGAAAAAAAGTGAAACGATAGCCTACAAACGAAGTAAATATATATAACCTGTAACAAAAACATGTAGTAATACTTATGGAGGAGTACCTATCAATCTAAACTATTTTCAAAAGGAGAATTGCAAGATTCGCAAAAAAAATTATCAACTCCCCATACAAATTATCTACCGATCCTCTGATCCATTTTACTTGTGATGTCGATTTTTTTCAAGTTGTTTAGTTTAATGTGTAGACAAAGTATAACTAATACACCTTTTTGTAACACGTTAAAAATAGGAAATAAATTGTTAGGGCATACGTATCTATGCATAGTGTAGGGTTCCATACCTAGAAACCTGAACAAACGTTTCCAGTCCCTAAAAGCAATCCGCCTACAGAACATATAGTGCCATCTATTAGTTTCTTGCGCAAAGTATGGAAATATGCAGTAAAATAGCCATAACTTTTGATTGCGTTAACTTAGAAGTATGATTTTTTTACAACCACAAGGGATTGTAGATCTGAGTATCAAAGTATTTGTTATCAATTTTAACTTAATACCTCAACGCGTTCCCGTTAAAAAAGTGTCTTGACGGACAGACAGACTGACAGATAGACAGTCTGACAACAAAGTGATTCTATAAAGGTTCCTTTTATCCTTTTGAGGCACGGACCCCTAAAAAATGCGTAGTTAACTGCTGCAGTATTGATCTGAGAGCAATATAACGAAATGGTGTGTTTGTCCATAGGCCATCAAATATAAAATCATATTGCACAACTTTAAAATTACCAATTTTCTAGATTTAGGTAGGCAGTAAAAACTGTTATTGAAAATAATAAAGACCAATAACCTCTATGACTTTGCGTAGGAAGGGGCAACTTCCACACACGGGCTTTTAACCAAATATCTATACTAGGCAGATCAGGTATTATGGTAACCAGATGACAAATAATATTTTACATAATATTTACTATTACCTACCTACTTATACATATATATATATGCATTAACATCCCAAACATGTTTTAGTTGATGGGGATTAGGGATCAGGGGAGGGTATTATGAACTTGCTGCACTTATCAAACGTCATTTTTTGTAGGAAAAAAAATTAAATACATTTGACAGCAATTATTACATAATTTTAACTACAAGTTCATAATACCCGCACCGATCTCTAACTATGCTCAAGAAAACCAAGACAACCAACTATTAATTGCCTAGCTCTAGTGCCCTAGACGAAACACCGCCTAGGTAGCATATTAAAGCATATTATTATAATAATAATATTATTATGGCATAATAAAATAATAATTATCTTTCTATTTATTGCAATCATCATTTTGAGCAAATTTCCAACCGAACAACTCTCATGAGATATAAATAAAGTTTCCCCTTCGTAACAAAATTTAAGAAACAGCTGATTTATCTTCGGAATTTTAAAGTTGGCTCTGGACTCTGTAGTTAAGTTGTAACAATGAATAGATGCGTTCAGTGATCCTTAGCCGCGGATAATGAGTTGTAGTAACATAACTTTGGATATTTTAAATTGGACACCAGATGTATACCGAAAACACCTTTCCCACTGGCTGTACCTTTTCTGCACAGGGACGAGTTGGAGGATGAACATAATATTTATTTTGATTTTTCACCCCTCGTCCCAAATGGGCCGTTCACATGTGGGACGAGTCGACGAATTACTCAAGAAGAGTAGCTGAATCATCTATGTTTCTTACTAGCTTATTGTTATTCTATGGCTCGCTCTTTATTACATGGGAGTTAAAAGTCATTACTGGCGAAGTTTGGGTATATCTATGGTGGGTACACCTCTGCCCTTCGAGGAAAAGTTATGTTATGTTGTTTCATATTTCAGAGTGTGACATGCACCCTTGGAGGAAACTGGGCGGGAAGTCCCCCTTCGTGCAAGTACGTCGACTGCGGCACCCCAGCACTAGTGTATAAAGGATCGTTCACTCTAGTGAACGGAACCACGACGTACGGCTCGCGAGCCGAGTTCACATGTGAACCTGACTACTGGCTCGTCGGGGTCGAGGAGCTCGTCTGCAATAGGGACGGGAAGTGGTCTCATGATATACCATCCTGCGAATGTAAGTTGAATCACTTTCTTAAGTACATTTAAACTTTTTACGGTTCCGTACCCAAAGGGTGCTACAGGAACCCTATTACTAAGCCTTCGCCGTCCGTCCCTCCGATTGTCGCAGGGCTATATATCATGAATCGCAATACTGACAAGACTCGCTGCCCGCGGAGTCATCGACCAGGGCCCAGGGCACATACTGTTATCAAAATATAATTATGTATTTCTATTCCCGCTACATATAACAACAAATAATAAAAAAATAATATAGTTCCTAATTAACGGTGCTCCCCACACAACCACCGTGTTTAATAAATTGTCATATTATAAGACTATTGCAATAAGAATAAATTATTAAATACCACGACATCCCGCCTGCCAAGCGTGTCGAGTATTGGCAGTAACACCGTCGCAGTTATCACAGTCGAGTAACACCAAACCATGTAACCAAAACAAATATTTTAAAAGTTTCAGTTGATTTCATAGTGAGAGTGGGTCATGAAATTATGAGTTACAATGAGTTATGACTTGTACGAGGATGCTATTTGAATACTTCAGTGGAACTGCTAAATGAACTGATAAAAAAACCCGAAACACATAGGTAGAGGTATTTAACTCAGAATAGCCGTTTCTCGGTAGGGATAAAAAATTATGAAAGAAAAACATCAGAGATGTATTAAGTTGGAACTGAACAGGAATTACAAACAAAAGAATAACATATGAGCATAACATAATGAGGTCCCGGGTTCGATTCCCAAGTCAGTTAGTGTTATCGAATTTTCCATTAGAAATTTTCACAATGACAGCTGGACGTCTGGGCCTTTACCCAGCTAATGGAAATAAGCTCGCACCCTATTACATGGAACTTAAAGAAAAACATAACTGGGGAATCGCGTGAGTGTACCTTCTATGGGACTGGATCGTGGGTACATCTCTGCCTATCCCTTATACAAAAAGGCGTGATGTTATGTTATTACTCGGTGTGGCTTGTCTTCACTTTTACAATATATGTATAAGTGCGAATATAAAAGTGAAACCGTCTAACGGGTCTAAAGTCGGAAGTGAACTTCATGATTTTAATATGATATGTTTTGCTCCAGTGATAAACTGCCCCGACCCGGAAGTGCCAGCGGGCGGGTACATGGAAGCTTTCGATTACAATGTCCACTCGACTATAGACTTCCACTGCGAGCCCGGTCACAAGCTGGTCGGGGAATCCAGTCTCATCTGTCAGAACAACGGGGAGTGGTCTGGAGAGTCGCCTAAATGTGAATGTAAGTTTACGCCTTGTTCCCCTTGAGACAGTAGCAAGTAGGCAGTAGTCTTATACAACAATAATATAATTGAAAGTTTCGTTACACATCTGACTGAAGATGCGTCGAGCGTAGGTTCCAACGGTTGTAGTAACGCATCATCAGTTGTCAGTTGAGTGTACATACAAGGTTGACTGTTTTATCAACATAAGTTTAAGCTTTACGATCTATAAGCATTCAATATAAAGCGATGTGAAAACTATCGTGAGTGTTACACAGATTTACTAAAAATTAGCGTTGCAGTGCAACTTCAATGCGACGATAATGTGGTTGGCCGCTAATTTGTATGACAATGAACACTGACTGCATTTTAATGCTGCAGTTACGTTGTCGTCGACGTTTATGAACCCTCTCAAAATGCTCAACAAATTCGATGTTTCGACATAAACTTACCTACTTGCATTACATTTTATAGCACACTACCTGGGCCCCGCGGTTTCACCCGCGTAGTATTCGTTCCAGTGGGAATATCGGGATGAGAAGTACTCTATGTGTTATATGTTCAGTAGTTTTGACGTGAAGGAGTAACAGACATCCAACCATCCACCCATCCTCACAAACTTTCGCATTTATAATATTCAGTAGTATTAAATAGGATAGGGTAAGATTGAATTAATAGTGCTAAGCGCACATTACGATAAAAACTCGTTGCGAATAAAATTCGCAAATTTGTGAACAAAGGCAATATGCGAGAGTGCGCGCACTGCGAAAACCAATTTTGTGAAAAAGTTTGCGATTATTTATCGCATTTCGTAAATCGCATCGATATTTTATCGTAGTGCGCACATAGCCTAGGTATAATCCCTTCTCTCGTAGCGCAGGATTGGGACCCACCTAGCTTAGAATAATACTAATAACTATAAATAATCTCCAGACGTAGACTGCGGTAAACTGCCACCGCTGCCGTACGGAGTCGCCGATCTATTGAACGGCACGACTCACCTCGGCAGCCTGATACAATACTCGTGCACCACCAACTACCGGCTCGTCGGACCTGTGAGGAGAGTCTGCACTGACCAGTTCCAATGGACCGATAACTCGCCGAGATGTGAAGGTGAATACAAACATGCTTAGCTCAAATATTCCGATCAGCAGCCCGCCTAGCATGGCACGGGATAACTCATTTTCCTCGTTTTTTATCTCTTTCGCGACCGAACATTGCATCTGCTGTCACGTTCTATTCAAACCCCCTGGAACTTCGATTTCCCTGGTCACTGTGCTACTGGGGCTGATCCATTTTGTATGGGAAGTCGTTAGTTTGCGCGATATTCGCAATTCTTTTTCTTCTATGCACCCCCTTAAGTTTGACTACACCTTTTTGTAAAACTTTATATATTGTATGTATACAGGTGTACCTATAGACCTATATCTATTGGTAATCAGTTGAGATTCTCAGTCGAATATGTCCCAAATGTAAGTCGAACATTTCGTAGCTGTAAATATTCAACGTGTAACAAAAAGGTGAATTCGGCCAATTTTGCAAAAAAGAAATAACGTATTGGTCATACAAGGGGACCAGCTGATCAATCAGGCTTATTTAGAAAGGCGAAATTTCTTTCAAATCTTGTAATTAAGTTTGACCAGGTGAATTGGATTCCTTAAATGTGTGTCTGGAAGAGATCACACTTTAAGCGATTATACCGCCAATTATTACACTATTTGTTATGATGTATTTATAATATTAAGGGTTATTTTTTGTCGTGTACCAATAAAGTGTTTATCAATCTATCTATCTAAATACGGCCATGATCAAAAGTCGATGACCACATTTAATTTCAAAAATATAGCGTAACACAGCGGTTTTAATGCTGGCCGTACTAAACCTAGTATGGAGTATACTACACCTTGTATATTTATACATAGGACTGTACATGTACGTAGGAACAACAGGGAGTTTTTAAAATCTTATCCCGTGTTAGGGCCACTGTACTCGTACCTATTACCTATCTTACAATCAATTTGAACAACACAACTTTTACTACCTATACTTATAATTTTTAATTGTTACTTTTTTTGAATTAACTCCATAAGTCAACTCTGAACTTACAACCAACCAACAAAACAACCAACTGTTCCAGGTTTATGAATCAGTTGAGGTTTTGAGCTGATTTGTCCTCCCTAACATTTTTCCACCTGACAAGCTCTAAGGCTATTACTTGCTCGTCACGCCATCTTTAAACTGAAAAATAGATTGTAATAAAATAATTGACCAAATAATGAATTTTCCAGAGATCCGCTGTCCAGACCCAGTGGTTCCCGAGAACAGTATAGTATCAGTGACCGGTAACGACCGCATGCACGGACGCACATTAATCAGAACATCAGTGAGCACGACCAGCGGGAACACTTACAGGATAGGAGCACTTGTCAAGTACAGATGTGAACGAGGATATAAAGTTGTTGGAGAAAGCCTGTCCACTTGCGAGGATAATGGTCAATGGAGCGGAGAGACACCTAGGTGTCAATGTAAGTTGGAAAATAGTCGGGTTTCCATATTTTTAATCCTCATCCGAAAAAGTTGTTACAAGTTTGAGTGTTTGTCTGTGGCATCGTAGCTCCAATGGGAATGGAAAAATTTTGACGAGTTTTTTTTTTGTTTTAAGCTATCGTAGTCGAGGGGTAACTTATTTTTAAATTGTAAGTATATATTGTACAGACATAGGTCAAAATAAATAATATGTACCTACATCAGATGTCAAAAGTGAGTGATTAACTTCACTAAAGTCGGTGCTGTAATTTTTTTCTTTGGCTGTGCTTAGGTAAAAGGCAAGGCCCGCAAGGCCTGAGACACTGCATTATAGGTGTGAAGTTACAAGTAACCGAGGCTTCCGATGGTAAAATTTCTATGGGCTAGACAGAGAGAACAGCTAGAGAGATACGCGATAGAGAGAGAGGCAGATCGTAGATTAATATAACGATAATTAGTTAGACGCTGTGCGACCTGAATAGCACTTTACTGCGTCGAAGCTAGAGTCGCTAATTATTTAAATGATTTTGAGATGTGTCTCTTCTGTACCTTCAGTATTCTGTGGTTCTGTGCAATCCAGCCCTTGATAATTCATATAGCTGAATGGCCAATCAGCATTGATGAAAATATGCAATGGTGAATAAAATAAACAATTCCAGAATATTCATTTTCAGATGTGGACTGTGGAAACCCAGGGCGCATTCTCAACGGCGTGGTGACGTTGGCTACGAACGCGACATATTACGGCGCCGCGGCTCTGTATGAATGTCACGAACATTGGCAGTTGGACGGCGTGTCCCGACGTCTGTGCCAGGATAATGGAACCTGGAGCTCTGAACCACCTGCTTGTAAAGGTAACTTGAAATATGATGAGGATCTAGAGTATAAGTTAGTCTACTATGAACGCCTACATAATAATGTAAATTGCAAATAACAATGTAAAAAGGTTGCGTTTGTAAACTAAAATATAACTTGGAAAAACTCTTTGGACTCTTACAAATTTAAGGGCATGCAAGAATAAAACAGAAAAGGGATCTTTCGGTGAAATGCTACAAGAGATAATAAACGCATTCCAACAATTTATGACAAAAAGTTAAACAATAAAAGTCGGGCATCTGGCGTGCAGTCGAAAAATGTAGAGGTTGCGGAATGTAGAATTTGTGTTCCCACAGAACTATAAAGTGTACATTGTACATATGAATTAGTCCCATAGTAGGTTCCACCCACGTGTCGCATGTATGTTATTGGTTTCATGTAATAGGGGGCGAGCCTATTACCATTTACCAGGCTCAGTTCTAGACTCAGATTTTTCCGTTAGGAATTCACTCAGTAGTAATCTGGATCTTTGCCCGGTTGATGGCTATAGGTTTATGATAAAACCTACTCTGGAGTAGCAAGGTCGTCCACTTGGAGCTGATGTGTGTCAACTATGGAGTTTATTTATATAGCCGTCACCTATTAGCATAAAAACCAGGCCCACTTGCACGGTCGTAAAGTATTATGTTTGGTGTAAACCACTTACACAGAGTTAAATTAATAATTTATCTTGCGCCATTAACATTTAGGAGCTAAACTCAAATCATTGCCTGTACTGCGATGGCCAACCTTTGCTCCAAAATCAAAAGTTCTTAAATTATAATTTGTTCCCAACAGAAATAACATGTCCAGATCCCTCGATACAAGTCAAGGGCTCTGCCGGTTTAGTTGTGGCCACGTCGACCCTCAGCGTGGGCGGGGAGGCCCATTACCGCTGTGGACGAGGGTATAGCTTGAAAGGAAACCTTACCAGGACTTGTCTGGCCAAGGGCGTCTGGGCTGGGGCCCCGCCTGTTTGTATACGTGAGTATTACATACTGACTATTCCGTATTAAGAATGTTCTGAGACATCTACCTAAATCCAGAATTGGAATTTCAAATTCAATTCAATCTTGATTTTTAATCAATTTGTATTATTTACGAGCGCTGCGGTTCTTGAGAAGGGACAGAAAACTGTTCTACTGCTTATTGTCAACTGTAGTCATAGATGATAGTCCTTTAGGTCAGGTTCTGACATCAGCTATCTGCGGGTGTCTGAAATATTACGAGGTTGGACACCCAACTCTAAAATAAGTTTACAAATTTAGGCTGTAGACTGGTCAAAAAGACTGAAAGCAGATTAATGTTAGTGCAGACCATAAATCCTTATCATTTGCCTATTTTCGTCCACTGATTCGCCACCGCCAAAATTAAGGCACTCAGAACTAACTGATCCAAATGTCCACAGCAATCGACTGCAAACATCCATCCAACATCGAGAACGGCCGCATCATCACGTCCAACGGATCCACGTTGTTCGGCAGCTCGATAGAGTACCACTGTCTGCCTCAGTTCCAGCGCATAGGGCCGTTCCTAAGGAAGTGTCAGGATGACGGGCGATGGTCTGGGGAGGAGCCCAGTTGTGGGCTCGTTAGTAACGAAGCTGCTGAGAGTGGGGCGTTACCGCTCAGTGTCGGCGTCGGTTGCGGAGTCGTGCTGTTCCTTCTGTTGCTGCTTGGAATTATTTATTTGCGACTGTGAGTATTATAAATTTTTAGATTTCTACTTAAATTTTTCAAATTTCTAGGTGTTATTCTAAAATGTTGTTCTATGTATGAGTTTATGGATGAGAGTAGGTAGGTACATCATAGAACTCTAGGTTTGTATTCGCGATCTTTACAATCCAACAGCACCATCAGCTTACCAGCGAAATTACTGGGCATGATGAGATTCAACAACTCATATCTCAGGGTGACAGGCGCAGTGCAGTGCCGCGCAGAATTATTTTGAATTTTAAAACACTGGGTGGCACTGTGTCTGATATGGGCAATCATATTGCTTACCATCAGGCACCTGATTTGCTCGTCTTGTTACTCACTATCATAAAAAAAAGCAATAGACAACATTTAGTTAAAGATAGTTAGAAATAATGAGTGCTTTTTTAACTGTGTTGTGACAATGCAGGCTAACATAATATTAATCTTTGTAGGGGCCTTTCCAGATATGTGAAATTAAAATTCTACCTGATATGCTATATCCACAGAATAGATAATAATACTACGCATATATGTACGTGTATGTACACTCACCCCGCGAGCGAGATGAGATCTCGACGAGCCCCCGTGAGCTCGGAACACACGTCACGCACACTCTTGCATACAAATCTCCATGTGTGCAGTGTCTGTGTAGTAGGTAGTTAAATCGCAATTTTTGTATAGGAATTGAGTCAAGTGTCCCGGGGTGTGCTAGGTATATCATAAAAGCTGTTGAATTATTGGGGTCTAAAATGGCTCGAAAAGTTTCCTAGCTTTTATCTAAACTTTTATCTTCTACTCACCAATCACTGAAAGTCCCTGCTACCAGCCACTGATTGTTTTTCATTGTTCTTCAGCCGCAAAGCAACACCAGTGAAGAACACAGAGAACATAGAAGGCGCCGAGCGCAAAGAAGACCAAAACGCGGCCGTGATGAGCTACGCTACACTACATGATACCAACGGTCGTCACATATACGACCATGTGACCGATAATGTATATGATTCACCATACAGCGACCATATCACTGATAATGTAGCGTATGGACGGAGGAGTGATACGGACTCGGCGTACGAACCGGAACCCACCGGGCCCAGTGCGGTCGTAACTATAAACGGAGTCGCGGTGCGTTAAGTTTTGTGATATATATTATATTTGAGTCTAAGAGTAACAGCCGTGGTTTGGCCGCACGCGAATTCGTTCCCTTGGGTTTAGGTACCTATATAGCTTAAAGCCCATATAGGTAAAAAATAAACTTTTTAGGTAACCCCCTGCACAAAATACCCCGTGTGTCTATAAACGAACCTATTCTAAAATGTTCGATACGTATTTGATTATATTATTTTAAAAGTGCAGTATCTCGCTTTTATTATATTTTAGGGAGTATGTTTTATCAAAACTATTGACATGTTTTATCAAAACTTCCGTTTTACAATACGAATTTTAAAATTGTTCACCTCTGAATCTACATAGTAAAACACACCCTCCAAATAAATATCTACGTCAAGTGGCTGTGCGTTGTATGTCAGTCAGTCAGTCAGTTAGTTACTCAAGACAAATCCTTTCATTATTATAGATAAACTAAGGTGTCATAGACTGTTGTAGACGGCTCTTGTTCCTCGAGTCTCCGGGTCGACTTCGGGCCGTCTGTATATTACATAATTCATCACAAAAACGGTTAGTTTGAGTATAATTGATAAGTATTGTACAGATTGTTAGAAAATAATGGGGGCGCTATAGGTATTAGGTATCGTTATATTCAACAGCAAAAAAAATTGAATCAACCCTGAAATTAACTTATGACTATGTTTCTCACAAATAAATATAATTTTTTTTAATAGTTCATATTCTATATGTAACTGGTACAGTATGGTCCTTTTATCTTGGCGAGTCTGAAAATAGTCTCTGCGAACTTTAGTGCATGTAAACTCGTAAAGAAAACTGTTATTATTATAATTTAACTGAAATGAATATTACCTACATTTAGAATAAACATTTGTTCGTATAGGTATTTATTTATCTGGCAATAACAGTTTTGTTTACATGCGTAAAGTTCGCAGATCCTATGTTCAGACTCGCCAAGATAAAAGGACCTTACTGTATATCTGACTTTGAGTCCACCACTTGAGTGCTCCGGAATTAGGGTTTCCCGGGGTCCGGATTTCTGGAATTCGGGCGATATTAAGAAATGAAATAAAAATACAGATATACTTATCTTATATACTTACTTATTAAATAAAAATACAGATATACTTATCTGTATTTTTATTCCACAGTCTACAATTCTTTAGGAATATACAAAGGCATAAAACTAAGGTGATTTACAGACGGCTATCGGTTCCCGAGAGTAACTCGAGTGGTCAAACATTAGATACGTATAGAAGAGTATAGGCATATAGCGTATTTAGTGTGGATATTTGTGTTCGTTGCGATCACCGGATTCTATAGGTATCGTACCAAAGATGTAAATGTGTTGGATGGTTACACGTTAGGACCGTAACTCTTTTACTTCAGATTCTGAATTTTTTTTAAATATTTTCTTTTAAATATTCGTCTTAATTCTATAAGCTTTCACAATAATATAATTTGCCTACATAATGTGTTTATTGAATTACGGTCCTAAACGTACGTAGTTATTTTCTAGTTCATCAACGATAAACGTTAATGAATTGGGAACGACTATACACTAGTTTTAACCGAGATATATTAAAAATATATTTATTGTTAAATATATACCTACTTAGTTAAAATATTGATGCCAAAATTGTCTTCTGTTTCACACTTTGACACTTGGTTTCTTAAAATTTAATTACATTGATTAAAAACATTGTATAAATTATAAAATCTTTCTTAGAATTCTTCTTAGAATGAAAATTTCGAATGCATTTTATCTGATTTCATGTGGTTTTATAGATAATCTATATATCTACCTTATTTCATAGTTTTGTTCGCTTCAACCGTTATTTAAGATACTTTGTACCTACGTTTTGTTTTGTAAATATTATTATACTTAAGAGTATACCTACAATGTAGTACATATGTTTAGATGTATGTATCAATTATTATATTGTATGAAATAAGCTACCTTATATCGTTTACAAATGAAGTGATTGTTTACATTAATATGAAAGTTGCCTTTAGACGTTTGATGTTATCTAGAATCTAGACAGTCATACAATTACTAATACGTGCCTAGTAAGTATATGTTTTTCCACCCCTATGGTAGTTTGATTTCCATCAAAAATGGAATGTCACAATTATGGTGAAAAAGAGAATAATTTTCCACTCAATTGTTTGTCGGTGACTCGTCATATGGCCTTATTTGCGCCAAAATATATTTGGTCAAAGAAAACCGTATAGTTTTATTAAAATTGGTAAAACACTTTTCCCATAAATTATAATATGAAGAAACTATAAGATGTTTAACTAATATGTTTTGGCGCAAATAAGGGCCATATCAAGAGCCAACCACTATCAATAGCGTAGTGGACTAATTTTGAGAGCCCCTCCTTTAATACATCAAAATCTACTATTATCAACAAAAAAATGTATACGTTTTAATGCTAATTGTTGCATTTTTGAATCTCTTATGATTTTGGGTACAAAACGCTTGTATTAATTGTAATGGAGGCAAGAATAGCCAGTATTGACTAATGACATCGCACCCGATAGTACTTGCAATCAAGTCAGTTGACTATTTTATAAGTAAAAATAAATATTATCATTACAAATAGCACATTAAGTAATAAATAGGTTGTATCAAAGACATGAAACGTAACTGCTAGTGACGTGACTTAGCTATTCAGTAAAAATGGCCGATTGCAGAAAATTATGCTTTTAGTGGGTAGTACTGAATATGTTAAAAAATGTTAATTTTAAAATTGGGTTTTTTTTTCGGATCTTACAGCGTAGATAAAATCTATGCTCAGATCATTTATTTATTGGTCTATTTTGTCCACAACCCCATTGCAAGGAAAATTATTCTTCTTTTGTTGTGTTGTAAAATTCCATATTGAATGGAAATCGCACTACCTTAATAGTATTTTTATCATAATAATTTGATATTATTTATAAAATGTGTTTCAAAGTACATGACTAGAGTTACTGTATTGTTATTTTTATACGATCTGTAACACATTACATAATATTATAATACCCAATTCGTTAAATAAATGAATGTGTTTATATTTTCTTTGTTACCTTTTATTTTAAATCAACCTTAGACATTACCTGCTATAATAATATAATATACTAGCTGTGCCCCGCGGTTTTCATCTGCGTAGTCTGAGTAATCGTTCCCGTGGGCATATCGGGATAAAAAGTATGTTATTCCAGGATCTAACTATCTACATACCGCTATAATTTCGGCCCAATCCCTTGAGTAGTACTGGCGTGAAAGAGTAACAAACATCCGTCCATCCAGGCATCCCCACAAACTTTCTCATTTATCATATTTTATGGATAAGTAGGATATATTTATTATATACTTAGTGTAATGTATAACTATATAAATCTTATGACACAGTTTCAAAAAGGACTCGATAACTTAAAATGTTCAAGATCTCATCAATAACTTTTACTGAAAAAGTGTTTATCATTGATTCAGTGTTGTACTGGGTGTTCGATATATAAGGCTGCTCTTTACACAGAGTTATACTGAGTTGCGTAGCTGAAGGTTTGAAATCCAACAATTCGAACATTTTATTTAAATATTTGCCAAGCTTAGTTATCACAATAAAAATTTCTGACTAGGCGATACCAAACACATTGTAAGCTACCCAGCTCTGGATGCAAGGGCGGCCTTAACATCATAGGCAAAGCTATAGAATAGGGGTGTATCAGGTGTATGTTGTAATATTACAAACACAATTTTTAGGTTCGTAATTTATTTATATAGGTATATTTTAGAATAAATTATTTCTTGAAATGAAATAAACTGTTACACTAATAACTAATAACAATCTCATTTCATAAGGACTACATGCCTAAGCCGCTGACACAACCGTTTTTGTCGGCGAAGTGGATTCGTATGCGCATGTCGCCGACATGATTCTTATAAAATGTTGTCACCGGCCTTTATTTATTGTCGTCGATCGTTGGTGTCTTAGGAGTGTAGAGTCCTCAATATGATATTTATCAATAAAAATCTAAAATTATTATATTTCTACAAGATGTAGGTAGGAACTTAAAATCCAATGAATTTGATACAGAGAACATACCTCTACCAATATTTCTAATAAGTTATTAACACAGTTAATATAAATTATATTAAAATTTTGATATGCCCAAAATGTCATAAATTAATGAGTCCTGGATATCTCTAATGGACTAATTATGTAGGTACTTATATAAAAAGTACTATATTATATGGTAGAAAATCTTTTAATTTCATAATTTTTTATTATTTATTATGAAAGTTATAGGATTCTGCATAATATCATAGATTTTTGTAGGTACGAGTATAATATATAAATTATGTAATATATGAACTAGGTACATCTATTTCAACGAATCATTAATCTGGCATTAGGCTTAATTCACGATAGAGATATTTCTTGCTAACATTAATTAAATATACCCATTAATAAGATACTCGTAATATTAATACAACATTATGAAAATTTATCTATCAGTGTGTATAATAATATATTATCATAATGACATACTATGATCATTTTATCAAAAAATACATGCTTCAAAATCGATGGTACTGCTATGTCGTTTAAACTCTTAGTAATTTGACACAATCCTATGAAATACCAAATCGATTCCCACTAAACCCAATAAATAAATTTATATCCTTATTATGCTAACATGAAGTAAGTAAATCTTTTATTATTTACTTTTCTAGTGAGCGTCTAATCACGCGAGAAACTGTTTTAGAAAACTGATTTTCTGGCGTTCGCTAGAAAAATGTTAGGGACATAGATTACTACATATTTAGATTTTAAAAAATATCAGGATATAAATTAATCAAATAAGCTTGTTATATTGTTGTTATAGAGGAATCAGGGAAATACAAAACATCGATTTGGTAGGTTTACCATAGTACATTTATCATAGGATCGTGTCAAATTGCTAACAGGGCTCATTACGGGCCTTACGTACTTATACGTCGCACAAGTCGACACAAACCGTACACAGCGCGGGGTTTCATTCGCTTTAATACTTGCGAAAACGCCTTTATGTTAAACGCTGCAACGGCTTCTTTATTGTCAAATCTACATTATGTACCCAACTACCTCAATATTGTGCGTAGATCACGGGTGTAGACTACACTATTTTCTATTAGGTATCATTCATCCTGTATACGATCTATGAATTGGGGCGAGTACTCAACTGTTTGTGTGCCAAGGAGTTGTGACGGCCTAAACAAAACATTACATCAAATCTAAGAAGTAATGTTTGACGTTTCCAGCTAAATTATTTTTGCAAAGGCGTAACTCACACAATTTCAATATCCTTTGCCTTAAAACCATGAAATCATGATTTTTATCACAAGATGTAGAATACTTAATCACTAAATTTAAATACAAATCCTTCAAACAAGGCAAAATAAGAACTGACAAAAGTTACTTGTTAGATTTGAGGGGCTATAGTTTTATTTTTCCACTGGCACTACGAACATTAGTTTTATATTTCCACATTAATTATAATCACAGTAAGTAATAACTACTATAAGTTCATCATTAAATTTTGGGTCAACTTTAAGTAAAATAATTAGATATACAAAGGGTTCCAAAAGGTGTTGTAATACTTATTGGTGTGTATCTTTCCGTCAAACTGAATAAATGCAAACGAAACGATTGCAAATTCATGAAAAAAATTTAAATAGAAAGTTATGGATTAACTGATTTGTAAATACAACTTATAACTATACCTTATTGGAATACGTTGTATATTTCTTATATATCATAATGTCTCATGGTGCTCAAAGAGACAAGACCTATTTCGTTAGTCAATGGTTACTTTATGAGGTCTCATGACATAATTATAACATGGTGCCGTGTAAGACGCTAAGATACGAAACAGCGAAAAGGCACACAATACATGTTTATGTTAGGCATATATTTTAACATAAATATGTTTGAAGTTTAAAATACCTACAAAAGGCACTCCACATTAGAACCATAAATATACCTCTAACTGTTTCCAACATATATAATTCCAATGAACTGAATATCAAAAATTTAAAAATGTAAGCAAATAAAAATAAAATAAAAATCAAAATATATAATGAAGAAATGTTTTTTATTCAATTCTAGTTCTCGAAATAAATAAAAAAATATAATGAACAAAAATTTAGAAACACTAAAATGGATACAAATTTATACAGTCACAATATTATTATTGCCGCATACCTACTCTAAATAATTAATCCAAGATCATTTGACGACACTTTCCAATTATACAATACAACAAACTCATAAAAATTCTAATAGTTTTACTACAATTTATTAGACTGCACTAAGGTAGTCTGAGATTTATACCATACATAGATATGATAACTCTCATTGTCACGGCATAGTAAATTGTAGGGTACAGATGAAAGCCTATCTACACAAGCATTAAAATACGTAAACTCCAAACATATGAATAACATTCATTTGAATCAAAGACCCAGGCAATAATTTTACGAACTTTTACACTTCGAGTACATTTATTTATTATTAAATAAATTACATCGTATTAGAATCTGCTTTGTCGAAAAGATTGTAAACAATCCTTCTTTTTTTAATAAATATATTTGAACAAACCAACCATTTTAATTTTCTTTAGAGCTTAATAAGAATTGTGATGTTGAATGCGTACAAAAACTCCATAAAAATTGTTTTTGATACTTCACAGATGAACACACCACTAATTATATAAAATCATCAGAATCAATGATATTTAATACACGAAATATACGTCATACCTCAACAACACTGAGCAAAATTAGGTCGCGAGTCGCAATGCCATTGGTTGAGCGCGTGTTAATGCATTGATCGTAAGCGCGTGTTAATGCATGCCGCGTTTTAAAAATGACGCAATTCATAGTGCGCTTGGTGCCCTAAGAGCATATGAATCATCTTAATATATTCTTACCAAAATTACATCCTAACGCCATCTTGTATAAAATATCATTGATCAAAATTTACAAGAAATTCATTGAATAAAGACGAATGTCAGTAATAATAATTTAGAACACTATTATATAAGTAGATACCACAATACTTCTTCTCTTAAATGGGGTGCGACCGCGCTACAACAAGAAAATAATTAAAACTACTTTACACTTACATCATTTAGGAATATTAGCGCAGAGAAACAGTTTTATGCTTTTTATAACTATACAATATTTTAACATAATGTATTATTCGATTATCAACTACATATTATTGTAATGCATACATAAGAGGTTGTGCCAATGTCACATTAGTCAAGGCTTCTGCGCTCGTGGCTGGAATCGTATTCGGAAAGGCCAGCTGCAGCCGTATCGAGTGCAGTTATAAGGGCTCAGGCATTATCCTAATAGAACGTGACAACTATTTGACATGAGCATAACTCGTGCAAAACTTTTTGCGCTGACGAAGGTTAGCTGTTATGGCTGCGGATTACTCATAAAACTCACTGCGTAGCTATAACGGAACAGAGCTGACAAAAATAGTCGAAAGAAGTTTTGCTATTGAGACGATGCCTTTAAAGCTGCGCGATTATCACCGCACGCCGAAAATCTACCATATAATTGGAGAGTCGATTAGCCTCTCTCGTGGCAAACGTCTATTATCTATATATATCAGAGATGGCGGTCAGTCACAAAAAAACCTAGTTACGCCTAGTTACGGCGCGACGCCATTTCCGCACATGAATACGATCGGCCTAGTTACGGCAGTTCGCCATCACCCAGGTTAGGCTTACTGATATAATAGATTTTTCTGATTAGTTGCTAGGCTATAGTTGCCCATGTGTGTAAACCCCTATAGGGCTGTGAGCTCCTGGTGTGGCCGCGATATTAGCGCGCTTGAGGCTCTTGTCTAACAATTCTTGTGTCAATGTAAAGTAAATCGTAATAAAATTGTACGACTGAAAGTGTAAAATAAAGTTCATGTTCGGTAAATTATATCATAGCCTACATTTCTAAACATCTAATAGTTTTCCGATCGGCGACGTAATAAAAATTTTTCTGACCGTTTCTTCACAGAGTACATTAAAATCAAAATAAAACATTTCATGAATCGTGGCAAGAACCTCTTAATTTTGCAAAACATTCAACTAAGTACATACAAAAGACAATACAATTCATATAAATAAGTACACATAAAACTTAATTATATTTTCAAACAAAATACTATTTCAAAGGCACTTTCAATAAATAAAATGTTTAAACGTGTAATAAGCGGCATACACTACTAAACCTATTCTAATTCTATACAAACTCAAAAACGTAATCGGAAGTATGAAAGTAAAAATACGCTAAAAACATAGGACTACCTGTGGTTAGGACTCACCATAGGGGAAACACTCAATGGCCACAGGTAGCTCCTTACATTCCTACGTTATCTCAACTAAATAGAGACGTAACAACGAAATTATAGATACATTTAATTTATATGGCGGTATTTTACAAAACAAGTACCTATTACCAACGTCAATAGTTGTAATACATAATATTCTGTCAGTTATTAACTAATATAGAATACTACATGCAATAATACTATAATATAGGGGCATGTGTTTGTGACTTAACGTATTTACTGACACCGAAACACGTTAAACATACAATTTCTAATAATAAATAGTATAAATAATTACACAAGGAACCTTTTTTAGGCACATAATAGTAAGGATATTCATCTTGCGGTCAAGAGTTATTTAACATGATGAATGTACAGCTATCACTCTCTCTAAAACTGATTCATATTTCTCTTCCACTTCCGACCTTTAAATGCAGATCAATAAACATTGGTGTAACTTCTGAAATAACAGCTACTTGCGTTTATAAGAGATGGTGTCATCCACGTTGACGATTTCGAATCCTCGCATACACATTAAGGCTGAACAATCACTCCGCAAGCTGTCCATACACGCCAGCGTATGTCTGACAGGTTTACCTGTACAGGTGTACACCTGTACAGAGATGTGTGGAAACCGGCACAAATAAACTCTGCGTTTACCCGTACAGTCAGCTACACTATAGTATATCGCTTCGCTAACTTTACTCGTACGAATCCGAGATCAAACATATTGACGTCGAATAGGTGTCCTAATTGGCATTCGCGCGTACACGCGATATATGCGTCGCTTACTCGTGCGATGATCGTGTAATCGCGTTCTATGAGAACGAAACCTATGGCTGCCTGATGGAAAAGTGGTTAGGTGTTTCATGGAAGAGTCCAGTATATATATAATTTATTGTTACATATTTAATTGCTAGGTGCCAATAATAGCTTTCATGATAAACAACCCTTTTTACAGATAAGTCATCTAATCAATAAAAATATGTACATACATAATAATTTCCTAATGCATACTGTGTTCTGATCAATAATCAATATTTCAAATGCGGCATATAGCACGGCAGGTACTTTATGGACCATTTTGGTAAACATTTAGTGATAGTACAATTTCAGGAGCCTATTCCCCAACACAATCATTTACTAAAGTAATCAAGAATGAGTACTTTTAAAGACCATATCAAACGAGCCTAAATTCGCTAGAGATACTCTGAATATCTGTGCACACCTTCCGGCTTCAGAATACCACCCTGACTTCATTATTAGTAGTTAAATCTGTAGTCAATAATTTATAAATTGTATAAACATAATAATTAGTTTATACCAAATAATAATAAAAATAGTGTTGTATCAAAGGTAAAATGAATTCATTTCAATATGTTTTTTGTCTAAAATTTGATTCAATTTATTCATAGCCCCAAGTCAATTATTTAAATAGTATTCTAGATAATATCATTACATTGGTAGTATACTTGGTATTATTATTGTAAAAAATTTAAAAGGCTCCTAAAATAATTCCAGCACAATCTATAATATGGTTATAAAGACATTGTTTAAGGTTCCCGACTAAAGGACAATGCGAGGGCGCGGCTTATTTCGATAGTTTGCTTATAACTCTTATTAGAGCGCCATTCTCGTCTTTCAACCGCTGATTCTCGGCCTGCAGCGCCTGTTGATACTGAAATTATCAATCGTATTGGTTATTATTGCATTCATACATTTATTTGTAACTGGTAATGCTGGGACATGCTAAGGAACTCGGATTCAAACTCGTCAAAATTTATACAAATAGATTGATGGAAATTTAGTATACATAAAATCTTTAATAACAGCCATCACTTCACTTACTCCTGCAATTTTTATAATATATTTAATTTTATAGGTACATCCAAAGTCATAAATCGATAAAAAATGTAAAACAATAAAAATTATTGCTAAAATGCTAAACATGATTACACTGTCATAATTTTTGTCTCAGAGTCCAATCTAACCTTAGAAATTACTAGTAAATAGTAGTCTCGAATAACGATACTTGCGACACGCCTAGCATTCTTGTACTATGTGCAGTCTACCTAAAGCTATAAGCTACAATATGTACAAGTGCGCATTGTGTTAGAGTATTCCTAGCCTAAAAAACTGTTAACACTTTTAGGCTGATAACTGAGCGACAGCTGTAAAGAAATCTTCAAGCTTCAACAGCGGAACACGTTTCAAGAAAGGCCGAATTGTGAGATTACTTGGAAGGCATTTTTAACTGACTATAACATAGCTACGAGAAAACAGTTAACTACTTACTTAAAGCTGTCAGTTGTCGCACTCATCAGCCATTCTGTGTGAAACTATTAAAATAATGTGTGTGTGTGTGTGCGTCTGTGTGATGTTTAGAGTATATTAATATTTCGAAAAGCATATTTTAAGCTTCACCCTGTATCAATCTACTTATATTCATAAAAATAACTATGCATCTAAATAATAAACGATAACGTAATTTCACGAGTATGTACGAGTACTTCTGTCTCCCATTTTTTATATTTTCCCAATACTCTGCCGAGCTTTGGGCCAGATGGAAGAGCAGTGTCCCCCTGGACAACTTACTGGCTTAATTATTGTTACAACTTTAAGCCGGCTGCCCACTAGAACAGAACGAAATAGGCTCGTATGCGGCAAAGTATATCTTTATATTGAACTGTATGAGAATAGACTCCTACAGTTCAATATATAGATAGGTCCACAAAACCATTTCGCGATCGTGGCGTACTGTGCACGAATCGTTAACGTTCCGTTAACAATTTTCTATAAGAGCGGTGTTGAAACGGTAGAGTGCCAGAGTCGACATTACGTATCCGTCTCCGTGTCGAATACCTTCCTATTCCATTCCTTTCAGTTGGCAGACGGCTTTAATTTCAGGGCGTCGAGCCGTGATGTGGCCATAATCTAGCGTAATTTCGCTTAACATCATGCTAACGGGTTCGCTCTACATTACTGAAGTACATTGTTTCGAATAATTGCATAAATAAGTCGCAGAAAAAGTTTGCAGCTGAGAAGAATTACAAAGACAGTGAAAACATGTCGAATCGAAAGTTTAAATTAACCTGCTGGTGTAAACGGTCGTTGTAACATTTTAAGCAAACTTTCGTAAAAATGAACTTCGGAAACGTGGAGCGCACCCTAAGCTAAAGTGGACCTCGTCTATCTCGTTTCTTTACCAAAAGTAATGCTACGTTTATATTATTATGGTCTTATTTGTGCGTATGTGTATGTTCGCGGTATGAATAACATGGACATAGGGCATGCAACACACTCTAGCGAACACATTGCCTGCATTGTGTTTCACTCAGATTTTATATATAGAGGCAGAGATAGGTATATAGGTAGGGTTAGCCTTATGCCAAAATCTGACTATCGTTTCATATGTCAAATCTATAAAAAACGACAATAATATATAATTTTCTTATAAGTTTATTATTATTATGTGGTGCATTTACAGTACTAGTTTTTATAATAATATTATTTTAGGTTTTCTTTTTACCTTTCTAAGACTTGTGTATTAATAGAAATAACCGCGGAATTACACTTATCTACGTCAAGCTATTTCGGCTGAGCGTAGTCTTCCCCTTAACCCTTCTTTGATATCGTAGTAAAGTAGCAACCCCTTCTTTGATATACCCATAGATAAACGTCAAATAATAATATGCTTATTTCTAGCAATATCGTTTTCGAATTCAACCTGACTCTTAACAAAATGAGAGACGAGTAAGTACCAACAGTAATTTATGATATTGAAAAATTTATAATTCCACTAATACATTCTGATTTTCTGATAAAACACAATGCGTACACGGCGTGGCTGGGTGCTGGGACATCCTCAGCCGCACCGAATGCAAGTTAATCACGAACCAAAACATGCTCGCCACATAGCACACTGTTAATGATGTGGGACTCGCGACAAAACGTGACGCCATCTGATGATTGCTCATTTAACTCACTCTCTCTTTCTAGATATGCATTTATTCTTTACTTATCTTTAAGTATTAACGCCTCGAAGCAAACAAGCCGCCGCTAGCGCAGTCAGGTGCCAACATAATCATATTAGGCCATAAGGGGAGGAGCCCGCCCAAACGGTGGCCACGAATTCATTAGCTATTTCAGCTAGGTTACTCCTAGTGCGCAAGATACCTAATACATTAGTTCAGTTATTTCGATTTCGTGTTTTTGCTTTAAATGGGGTTCATCTTATTAATAGATAAAATGATATATCATAAACGTTTACCGCTCAAAAACTGCGCATAACAGAAATCTTACATTTTGTTTGGAATGACGATTATAATAATTAGAGAAGAGTGAGAACAAATTTCACCTACTTCGGCATCTGTACACCAGTTGTTAGACTAGTTTTTTATTGATGACGAATTTCGTAAAATATTGGTGTACGAAGATACCAAGAGGCCGCAAACACCACGTGACGTCACAACGCAGCGCTCAAGTACACATTTACCTATTTGGCGGCAGAGTTGGTCAGTTTGCTCACGACCCGTGTGAGGGCGCGATTCTCGGCCCTCAGCCTTTCGTTCTCGGCTTTAAGTTTTTGCAATTGCTATAAAACGAACACCAACATATATAATTATACGATCCTTGGCGGCGGTAGCCATCTTGAAGTCCGCCATTGAATTTTTAAGAAGCTGAACTTAATCGGTTACTTTATAAAAATACTATTAATTATCTAGTTTATATATAAATATGTATATAGTGTGGTGTGTAGTGTATGTGGGATGGTATAGTGAGCAGAAAGCGTGGGGCATACCTTTAATTCTTCCTCCATTTCGGATAGTTTTCTTTCCATAGCTCTCTTTTCTCGTTTTTCGATCTCTGATAATGAATTTTGATTCTGGAAACAAGTGAAAATTAATTAATTGGCTTGAGAGCAAAAAATGAGTTGGCGCATTTAGCAAAAATTAACACATATTTTATGTTAATTCGCTTAAAGTAGCAATGCTTAATTTTAGACCAAGAAGGTCATAATACATGTGTAGCATACGCCAATCTGTCAGCTGTGTCACGTGCATAATTAGTTTCCAGTGGGCGGGATTAGTTCATTTTACTGAAATAGTGTTTGTGACTGTGTATTACAAATAAATAGTGTCCATAATATTTTGTGTAGAGCGTAAACTCGTTACTGAAAGAAACAATTGTTCGCACCATACACGATTTTCATAGGTGGATTCTAAACTGCGGCACGTTTTAATGCTGACAAGCGTGCTTATAAGATCTCTTTTTTTTTTACAACTTCCACACATATTAGATGTACGCTGCTTACATGTTTTTCCGGATAGGGACGGTCCTAACATTTCTAATCCGTTCTATTTTAGTGGGCTTAAGTGCGAATCAGCCAGGTGACAAATTCATCGTCACATAAAAATTGTTAACGTCATTAATATTTAATATAATATGGGACAACTTCCACACACGGTCATCTGGTCCCATACTAGGCTATTATTGGCGTCAAACCTTAGAGAAATGCGTGACTCTTACAATAATATCTTTTTGACATAGAAGTACGTCAAAGCAAGCAAAAATTTTACAGTTTCATTTTAAAGGGACATTCAAATATTAAAATTACCCTGCTTTTATAATTAAATATACGTTTAGAAATATTCACCATAAAGCCTTTATTAATAACTATATCATATTTAATAAAATTCCTAAAATATAATAAAACAAGATAGGTATATTTATTATATATTTCAATCAAATTTTTTTCCTTTGTCATGTTAGGCCTGCTGTTCACATCTTATATTTCGGATCTAGATTAAAACTTATCACAAACATTGACTAACGGAGGTTTAGATACTAGAAAATGCTGTGAAACTATTAAATGTGACATTAACATTTGCATTAGAAATCATAAAGTTGCCGAATGCGATTCGCCAGCAAACTAAATAATATACAAATCTAATTATATTTAATTAATTGAACCATATAATCACACTAGTATCCATACTCGAATATATGTTAAAGTTTGGAGTTATAAAATGTATAATTGCTTGGAACCGCATTTGAAATCCTACTCATATTATAAATACGAAAGAATATGGATGTTTGTTACTCTTTCACGCCATAACTACTGAACAGATTGGGCTGAAATTTGGTATTATATAGGTATAGATAGTTTGAACCCTGGACTACACGGGTGAAACCGCGGGGCAAAGCTAGCAATATTATATATGAGACAACCTCCACACAAGGTCTTCTGGTCCCAAACTAGGCAGAGCCTAGACTATGGTAATCAGAAGACTGATATACGCACATAACATCCTGACACAGATGTAACAGATATGCTCATGCGCACAAATATTTCATCTGCCTCGGGATCGAACTCGGGACATAGCTGTCATCCGCCCACCAATCGAGCTTTCCTCACCCCGCGAACGTGATTGAGCTCTCCACGAGCCCCGTTTCTATGGGAAATCACCTCACGCACAATCTTGCACGTGTACAAAACTCATGTGTGCAGTGTCTGTGTAGTGGATTTTCTTTTTAAATGACCTATACTTTTAGCCTCAGATGGCCTCTACAGTACTACAGTACTACTAGCTTACTACAGTACTACAGCTTTACCGGGCAGTTAATGTGTGTAGTAGGTAGTTATAGCGCGGCTTGTGTATGGGATTGAGTCGGAGTGTCCGGAGTGTGGCGAAAGTTTGGATGTGGCAATTCTACTGAACCGATTGGTCTCAAACTTTTTTAATAGTATATTATATGTAGTTTTTCTTTTATTTGCATTGCTTATATAAATATTTTAAAATCATCGTCTCTTTGGCGAGTCGGTCTGAGGTCAAACTTTGTGTCATAGTTTTCAGGTCACCCTAAACTTAAGTAATCAAGTTAGAGGCTTTAGAGCCTAAAGCCTCTCTCGCCCCTCCGAAGCACGGTAAGGTTAATTTGTGCTTTTCAGCGTGTCAAACAGCTATGCACAGCCAAAAAAATAAAACATACATAGAAAATTTATACAACATGGTATCAACATCACATAACATCACGCCTTTTCCTTTGAAGGGTTAGGCAGAGGTGACTTAATCGCCACAAGAGGTGACTCATTAGTCGCCTGTACGAGTAGCTACGTTTGTGTATGTGTGAGAGCTAATCCCGGTGTTCGATTGTATGCATGGTTGGTACTGCATTTGAATATAATATGAGTATGCAATCGTCCACACACAAGGTGGACAGACGATCTTATGACAGCAGGAAACATGCTGGATGCAAGCCGCATACAACCGAGGAGAGACCTACATTAAGCAATGTACGTCCTACGGCCGAGATGATGATGATGCAGTCGTGACAGGAACGGTGACTTTTGACATTACCATGTTATTTAGATTAACATGGGTGTACGCCAGTAATATCAATAATTGTATACATACCACTTGTGTAAGCCTAGTGATGGTGGCGCGCGACTCCCGCAGTTGTTGCTCCGATGTGTTGAGGAGTGCGCGCAGACGACGCACCTCGCCGGCAGACGCTTCGTACAGCGCTTTATAATCACACTCCTCGGTCTCTTCAGTACGCTCGCTGCCAGACTGAAATTCATCATAATACACTTAAGTTAATATTATTTTTGGTTGCTGTATAGGTATTTTTGTTTGTTTGTAATTTAAATGTTACCCCTTTCCCGTAGACAGGTTGTCCCGATATTTGGTGCACACCTTTACATCTGATAACAATACAATAAAATGCTAAACTTCATAAAGAGCTATACTTCACGACCCTATAGGCCACCTCTGGCCAACCCGCCTGATGCGCGTCTGAGTTAGACGTCTCGCCATCTTTTTCTAGGCGATTACCATATTATTTATTCAGGTAAATTTAACTAAGATTTTATAGAGACCTGGTGAGCTCGTTAGTTAAGGCGCGGTCCTAAGCAAATTCGCCCCCTCGCTCCCACGAACCCACACTTTTGAAAATATAAAATATACTGCATGTTATATCGTAAAATAAAGACAACTAGGATCTAGAATATAACAAGTCAAAGATTCAATCAAATATAAGCCAAACGAGTTTTCATGTATAAAAACCTGCACAAAGAAAAAACATCTTAGAACAATAAGAAGGCCCTGAAAACTTGTTTGTATTAAATTGGATTTTTTACCGAAACTTTGTTTTGTTATTTTTTAGATTCTAGTTGTCTTTATTTTACGTAATTACATGTCGTAGTATATTTTATATCTTCAAAAATGTGGATACGTGTGAGCGAGAGAGCGAATTTGCTTAGGAACGCGCCTTAATAAATTAATGGAAATGGCACCACTAAACGGACACGTGACATAGTGCGCTTTTGGTTAAGGCAAGCAAGCAAGCATCGGACGAGTTCGCTAAATCGTCTCTTAATGTAGAATTATATTTAGTATGTCCTGGTGCTAATAAAATTCAACACTAGCAAATTATTATATATTAATGAACCCTAAAAATCTTAAACTGGAATTCAAAGATATTAATTACATCTTGCTAGTCCTGCGAGTACATCGGTTAATATTAAACAAATAAAAATACTAGATATATAACTTAAAATCGAAGCATCAATATAATATGAAGGGCACGTTTAGAAAATAAATAGACATTATATTGTATATGTAGACTACAAGTAATTCGAATAGCAACACATCGACAGTAAAGATGAATGTTCAGTTAAAAATATACCGCTAATATTATGAAAACTGGTATGAGAGCATCATTGAATATGTTTGATTGATGAGATCAATGTGGTTCAGTCGTAGTGGTTCGAAAGTTCGAACTATTTTTATATAGTTCTAAAAGTAAAGCTAACATAACAGGATGATGATAATAAATCTAAGAGAGTCTGTGAAAAACGTACGAATTCCCCACGTGAGATGATTTTCCTATAATTATTTCGTCATACATTTTATAGAACTATCGAACTCATTTAACTCCCTACTCCTCCTATCATGTCCTAACCGTCCAAAGGCTGATTGAATGGAAGAGATCGCTTAAAGATATAAGGCCGCCCATTGTCGACCAAAAGGAATTATTTAGATTATTGTTAGTCTGTTTACCTTGGTCGTAATAAAGAGTATTCTATTATATTCTAAACAAAGGAACATACACCATATCCATCTGACGCAAGTGAGTTGAGACTGAGCGAGCGCGAACCCAGCGCTCCTGTGGTGTCAAGGGAATTAAGAGATCGCGAGCGCTCTTTGTTTAAGTTGCCGTCTTTATTCGCTCGAGACTTCCTCTCGGGCCTGACCGGAGGCACGTCCACATCCGGAACAGACGCAGGGTTGGTCGCTCCCACCGCAGCATCCGCAGCCACTTCCGGCACTTTAGCGGGGGGTACCGGCTTAGGCTTAAAGTTCTTTTGACTAGCTAACAACTTTTTGTCCAACTTTTTCAACACTGGAGTCATCAAATTCAACGAGCCCAAAGTGGCACCACTCAAGTAAACTCCCCCATATCCCGAGCTCGTCCCTCCGTATATGCCGAGAGCGGAAGAAGGCCGGCCGAAACCCGCCGTGTACGGGTTATAGTTCCTGTACGAGCTCGGACTGTAGTTAGAGTAATTGCTAGAGTTCGCGTAGGATCCATACTGTGAGCCGAGCACCGAGCCCAGCATGCTCGGCGAGGAGCCTCCGTAATGTCCCGTCAGGCTCCTCGGCCGCGACGTGTACCTGTCTTGTTTCCGACTCATTTTCGATCACATCTCACTCGTTAACTCATCGGTAGTGAGCGGGCGGACGCCGCGCGTAGCGAAAACGCACTGGCTGTATCCCCGAGTTTTAATTCTAGTGAAATGATTGTCGACGCCCACGCACACCCGCTGAGCGTCGGCAGAAGGGCGCGCGATAGGTACACCGCGGTGACGCACTACGGCACCACGTGAGGAGCTCGGAGGTGATGTCTGCCGGAGGGACCATCACCTGTAAATATACCGGCGCTACGAAGCCGCGGGATCGATGCCCGATATCTACGAGTGTGCGTCCAAGTCGTCGACTCAAGGGCGGATCGCAAATAGAGATTACGAGTGCCCATTATCGTCGGCTCCACCTCATCGATCACTTAACAGTTTACCTCAGCTTTGGCAGGAAGGTTTGGCAAAGTCTACGGTGATATATATATATTATGATAATTATTGTCAAAACGAACAAATCAGGTGCCTGATGGTAAGCATCATGATTGCCCATATCACACACAGTGTCACCCGGTGTTTTAAAATTTAAAATTCTGCGCGGTACTGCACTGCGCCTGTCACCCTGAGATATTAGTTGTTGAATCTCATCATGCCCAGTAATTTCGCTGGTATCATTACCCTTCAGACCGGAACCCAGTAATGTTTGCACATTACTGCTTGGTGGAAAATACTTGTCAAACTTCCCCATGCCGCCCCTTGCCCAAGAGGCCTACCACTACAAATATACTTATATAATATACTAAAGTTACACCATATCAGATTTGTGCCTTCCAAATCACCTCAACCAAATTAATATATTAGTGTAATATACGACCAGACACGAGGAATTAAAATAAAAAAGCTCAAGATAATGTATTGTAAAAGCTTTCTACAAGTCGTCAGATATTTCATAGGAAAACTCGGTCAGTTTTTATCTCTAGACGCTAAAAATATATTCTATTTTCAAGTTTACGCGTCTGTTCGGAATAGTGACCCAAATACTATGTGGTTTGGTGCACTTTACTCAAGCATATATATATAATACACGATGAAATCGTCAACACTTCGTCGGCAGCCGGCAAGACAGCGAAATTAAATTTCATTGCGGAAAATCATATTACATTTTTTTTATTTATATCAAACTAGCACGACATCCGACAGATGATTTAAATATGTTTGAAAAAATATTGCCGCAAACATCTTCGCAGAGTTAGAGTCCTTTTATAGTCGCGTGTCGTGGACAGACAGACAATTATATCATCATGATTAGAAGTCGCAAATATATCACGAGACGATAATCGCCTCTGGCCCCACGTGGGCGCTCGACAACGCACTCTGTCCTATATTGTGGACGTTGACAAACTACTTGTAAATTGTACGTTACCTATAAAATCAGGAGTTTACAGCGTGGTTTGTATTAGTTGTCAAAACACCATCTAGCTTTTTTCTACTTTGTACTTTTTGTATTCGATCATCGTCTCTCTCAGGAGTTTGATGGTATGCGATATGCGGTCAAAAACAACATTAGTATTGTTACCCTATAGGTAGGTATAGGATATATGATCAGGAACTAATTGTTGCGAGTATAGCTTCATAATAATAAACAGTAGATACCGATATAGCGTAGCCTTGGGAATTAATACATTCCTAAGGTCACCTGTTTACCACCTTAAACTTTGTATACATCACGGTTCTTGCCCCAGACACTGCACACACTTATAAAATACAGAGCACTGAGCCATAGATACGAACGTCACCTGAAATTACCTGTTTGAGATATCACGAGCGGATGAACTGAGACGATTTAATACGCAGTAAAAGTAGTGAAAAAGATCAGGAGGTGAAGCTGGCACCTGCTGTTAATTCAATCCACTTTTACGATCCAGGAGCTCTTGGAGTGAAATGTTCTAGGTGAGGTGAGAAGCGGACGTCATCCGGCCATGTGTGCAGCCGACCGGGCGGCTATCATCGACCAATATGTAAGCCTAAAATAATAAGGTGCCCAACACACATCATCTACCATATCTACCATAAGTTTTGTTGTACGTTACACGTGCAGTTAATGGCCTAAAAGCAGGAAACATAATATCCACAGTATACACCTATATACAATGAAAGATTTCTGCGATGTTATCATATTAAATAAAAAACAATTGAAATTTGTAACAAAAAAAAATTTCACACTATAAAGAACGATGAGATATTTGAGAGAAATGCGAGTAGGTAAATCAAAAAAAGAAATATTATACTGGCGTAGTAATAATAGAAATAATTCTAGTATCCAGAAACATGACACCATTCTATAATAAATCATTCGGCTCCCTCCTATTATTTTAATATTAAAAAATATCGCGGATTAATAAATGATAACCAAGCTAATAAAGGACAGGTCATCGTACTGCCCAGGAAGCATACGTTTGTCGTCAAATATCGCATAAACACACAAAAGCAGTACTTTCCTGTCTGTTCCAATTATTCAACCCCAATTAATCGCTGTTTATAAGGCTGGATTAACGCCAATGTTATAGTAACTGTAATTTACTCAACGATAAATTCATTTACCTAAGATTTGTCTTAAAGACAATAATAGTTATGGCAAAGTTTTTGAATCAGGAATTACGTAGGTCGACGAAATCGTTGAAGTTAATTTTTATTTTAACATTATAATAACTAACATTTCCTCCTTATATACACGGTTGAGTCAGTCGAGTCCACATTTTATTCGCTTAATTTGCGTTTTATACATATAAAGACGGACAAAAAATTTTATTTTGGTATACTTAAAAGTATGTAAGTTGCCAGTCTAGCTGCTAGCTATTGTTCTTTAATTTGTTTCCTCTGGTAATTGAGTGAATGAGTGGGCTTCACAAAATCACTGCGCGCGCGACCTTGTGCACGGACGCATAATATATATACCAGCATTATATATACCAGCAGACGTGCAGCATCTTTAGCGATTCGAGATCGGCCTTCGAGACCATAGTCGACCACGTCACCCTCCACCCCCTAGCGACTAAAGTGCGGCAGAATATCCGGGCAGCTTCCATTCTGCAGAAAAAGCTGAAGCTTTTTTGGGTGAAGGCACACGTAGGGGTGGAAGGTAATGAGCGAGCCGATACGCTCGCTAAAGATGCTGCACTGAAGCTGAAGAAGAGGGCGGATTATGAACGGTGCCCGGTTTCATTCGTCAAGAGACAGCTTCGCCTGGAAACGCTTGACGAATGGAACCGGAGATACGTGACGGGAACGACCGCAGGTATTACCCGCATGTTCTTCCCTTGCGCGCTCGGGGCGTACAGGATAGTGAGGAAAATTCAGCCGTCCGGGATCCTGACTCAGGTCCTCACGGGGCACGGGGGGCTTTCTGAGTACTTGCACCGTTTCAAGTGCAAGGAAAGCCCTTCGTGCACGTGCGATCCCGACGAGCAAGAATCAATACCGCATATCCTGTTTGAGTGCCAAGCCTTTGAGCGCCAACGGGAGGACATAAGGCAAGTATTGGAGATGAATGTTACGAAAGAGACTGTATGGGACATTATGAAAGGGCGTAAGAGAGGAGAGTTTTTGAAGTATGCCGAGCGATTGACGAAGGTAGTGATAGAAAGGAATAGGACGAATGCGCGATAGCGCAAGATGATGAATGAAGGAGTGTGAGAAAGGATGAGGATTGTGAAAGATAAGATATGGACGAATGCGCGACAGCGCAAGATGAAGAATGAAGGAGAGGTTGAAACAGCTAAATTCTTAGGAGTGTGGCTAGATCAGAACTGCAATTGGAAGGAACATATACAACAGACGTGTGCAAAACTAGACAGGTTTGTCTACGCTATTAGACAACTTAGACTACGCGTATCGGTAGAAGCAGCACTAAGCGCCTATCACGGCTATGTGTCATCGGTACTGGCGTATGGGTTGATTCTGTGGGGCAACTCAGTAGATGTAGACATAGCCTTTAGGTTGCAAAAGAAATGCGTGAGAGCCATATGTGGTGCATGGAGTACGGATAGCTGCAGACCTTTATTCAAAAGGTTTCGGATTTTGCCCTTGGCCTCTATGTATATAAAAGACCTGTGTGTATTTGTAAAGCAATATCCGGATTATTTCAAAAAACATTCGGATGTACTGACGAGGCTAACAAGACACAAGAACAGACTTTATGCGCCTCCATGTCGTCTAGCTATAGTAAAACGCAATACATATTATCAGGCTATTTTGATTTTTAATAAGCTACCAAATGAGTATAAAGATGTAAATCTACCCGTAAATGTTTTTAAGCGAAAATTGACAAGATGGTTACTGGAAAAATGTTTTTACACAGTTAAAGAGTATGTAGACCATAAAGTATAGATACGTATAGGTTATAAAATAATATTTAATTTTAATATCAATTTTGAAGATTGCCTAATTTTTATTATTTTGACATTGGTTTTGACATTATAATTTTGAGATTGACTGCTTGACATACCTACTTAATCTAATAATTATTTCTTTTTTCATAATTTAGCATGGAAATTTAGATTTTTATTATTTTGGACATTTGTATTATTACCTAATTAATCTAGTTATATTTTATTTTTAATTGTAATTTGCACGCCTCAAGAAGGCAGAATGTATTGGGCTAATTAAAATTAAGTTAAGACCTGTTTGTACATATATTCCTGCAAATAAAATGATTATGATTATGATTATGATTATGAGGAGTGTGAGTGAAAGGATGAATGAAGAAACGATCCCTGATTATGTCGAGGGACAGGAGCCTACATATAGAAAAAAAAAATATATATATATATATATACCAAGGCGTGTCACTCATATCAGTAGTGAAATAACACTGACATAACCCAAATAGACCTAATAAGATGTTAGTTTAAATTTAAATCAATTCTATAATTTTCGAGAGAAATAGCGCCGTACTGGCTAAAGTGCTATTAACAAATATGAGAAACAGCATTAGAAAAATAAGCAGAAAGAAAGTGGTACTCTTATAAGATCTAAAAGTCTGACGGATCGGCGGCATTAAATAACAAAAATGTTATCCTCCTGTGAACCAGTGAATGACAAGTGCACGAGCGGGAAAATAAACTGTGACACGAACGTTGAGTATGCGTATAGCTTACGACGCCTTTTACGACGAAATAGGGAAAGTTTCTTCAAAAGTTATCTCTAAACCAGGTTTCTTAAAAAGGTATATCGACCAAATAGTACAGCTATTTGGAGAACGAGTTATGTTAAAAATAATAATACCTTTCCTGCAGAGCCAAACAAGGTAAAATTTGAGCACTGACTTGATTTTGCAGCATCCGATCAATGTTAACATGATGACGTTGAATCTTTGGAGAAATATAGTAATAAATTTCTCATCGAACCAGCGCAAGTAATTTCCTGCCCTAGTCGATAGACTGGAATGGCGGAAGAATACACGTACTGTGCCAACCCCACCTAGTATGAGATAAGAGTAGGAAGATGATGATTTCTCGCCTCGTTCTATGGTCCTACTATATGAAATTCTGTTAAGTAAAATGCAGGTTTCGTCCTTATGCAGGACTGAACTGTAAATAGACCAGCTTCGTGACTAATTCAATACTGCAACAGTGCCGACTCATTCGCGCTAAAAATATATTTTGGATACTCTACCGTAAACCACAATATGAAAGCTTTATTTCGCTGTAGTGTACGTAATTACACATTTTACGGTACTCAGCAATAGAAACGTTTGTATGACCTCACGTTGGATGAGAAATGAAGTCTCGCCGCTCGCCGCAGTGTTTATGCCCTTATTTCTTTACATTAAATCTTAATTTGTAATAATTTACAAGTACTTAGACACTTTGTGGTGTCGGTAAAACTTTTTTGTAGTGCTTAGTATACCAAATTACTAAATAGATGCTAATATTAGAGTTTTCTAAGTTTTTAAGTGTCTGTCTATACGGTCATTAGTGTTAAAGACTGGCCAGTTCACTCAGTAATATTGAACGTGCCTCCTGAGCCGCAGGTCCCGGGATTGAATCCCAAGTAGGTCCAAAATTTGTGCACATGAACTGTTTGTTTGATACGTGTTTGAGTATACCCTTTTTAACGTGTATATTATGAGAGAATGTACGAATAACACTCTTATGGGTACATTAAAACTGACTCTGCCTAGTTTGGTAACGTATGTGGCAGTTATTCCATAATATGCATAATAATTTTTAAACTGATTAAACGATTCAAATTATGTACATAATTAAATTTGTTAAACAAGTGTTTGTTTTCTCCAAATCCCCTAGGAACGTAATTATGAAAAGAATCATGTCAACATTTCGGCCATAGTGTCTAAACATACAAGATATAGATGTTCGTCGTGTCATGTGTCTTAATAAGGTACACTGTCAAGCGGCTTGTCAGCTCCTCCAAAGGTCTCCGCGCCCTAATGACGGATCTCTATTACGACATGCTACGTAGGCCTGCCTATAGTGTGGATAAATAAAATACACAGAAATATAACAAGCGAACTATTGTTCGCTTACGTCAATACGTGGCGAGGCTGAAACAACGTCGGGGGCTATTTTAAAACGTGATTTTCACGTAACCTCACAAATTATATCACAGATTAATACGATCTGATCAAACATCCGAATACCCGGCACAATAAATCATGGTTAATCTTGTTTTGATTATGATGGTCTTCCAAGAAACCAAAAAAGTTTGTAGAAAATGAACGAATCCTGAACAGCTTTCATCATTATGTAGCGGTAGCAATCTAAATAAGGCAAGCACGTTATTAACTAAATAATGTTGATATAATTTATTTCTAATAATACCAACATGACGTCAGGTCTTTCGGGTTCTTCGTCGGTGGCTATTAGGCAATTTATACATGTAATTAGCTAATTGAGAGATCCACACAGGTGACGTGGACGGTAAAACTAATTGCAAGGTTGTCACTTGCTAAACACTCAATATATTACTGAGGTGACAACCCTGCGCTGATTAATAATCTGGTTCTAATTGTTATCAATGTTGGGAGTAATTAATTGAGTACGAAGTCGAATTTCGCCACTTTGGACATAAAAGGGCCATCATGGGCCAAGGTGTAGAAACAGAGGAAAATGTATTTATTTATTTAAATTAAGGCGCCTATGGGAGCCAAACTTCCCTCTCGCTCGCACATTGCAAGTTGAGGTACATAGGCATTGAATTACCAAAAATCAAACCAAAAAGTTGTGTTTCCCAATCACCATTTACCTATAATATATTCAAGATAATTTAGTTTTGATATCTTTTAACTTAACAGAAGAGATAGAAAAACACAGGTACTTCCTTTCTTTTTGAACTACTCCATCAAATAAAAAGAAAAAAAAACTAAATATATTTAAAAACATGCGTAAGATAAACAAATGGAAAGAGTCATTTTGGAAAGACACATATTATGGTGATTTTTTATCATCAATAATGTAAATTGTGCGAGCGAGATGGAAGTTTGAATCCTATAGGCGCTATAAAACGGTCGAGATCAGCTACATTATAATATACCTAGTCATATTTGTAGTAGTAAAATTGCAGTCAAAAATGGTATATCAATCGATTCTAGTTTTTTTGAAGAAGTAACAAGCAGACATTCAAGTTTTATAGATTCCCATTAGGAATTATCTCAATAACTGCCTGTCAAGAACTATGCCCGGTAGATGGCAACAGGTTCGCCCCCTTATTACATGGGACAAATAACACACTGGCGATAAGCCTGCTATGGGACTGAGTCTAAGGTACACTCTGCCTATCCCTTCGGGAAAAAGGCATGATTGCATGTTACGAGTATGTTAAACAAGGAAGTCTTATATTTTTTTTTACCATTAAATAAATATACTTCGACCTGGATCATTTTTGCTAAATGATTCGCGGGAGCCGACCGCCAAACAGTTCCAAACTATAAATTGATTAAGGAGAGATATTACCACTACCTACCTAGATATTTAGGTATCTCAGACCTTCGCTAGATCTATTTCGGATGTTTACACTTCGATATTTTTCTTAAGAAAATTCACGCGCAGATTAAAACGTAGCAAATTGTGTTGGACACGTTTTAAATTTAAAATAACACGCAATTCAAACAGGATGCGGGGGTTTTATTTTAATACATAAATTAGTCTGGTTTATTAACGCGAGTGTTGCTTTTCTCATATGAATTATTTGATCTCAAAAACTTAAGTACTTTCTGACCGCCAACTAAACTTTATAATTCCTATATATTAATTCAGTAATAAAACTTACTTATAACTGTTTTGTTTCTAGAACTTGAGCAAGATTTTTTTAAAACAAACTTTTACAATAAGAAATATGATCGCGATGTCAGATTTACACACATATTCCTACTATAAATAAATTAGAATACTGGCAAACGATGTGGAAATATAAATGAATTATTAGTGTGCGTTCATTTTCACCGTAACAATGACAAGGCACCGACGTCGGTTCACTGATCAAAGCCATCACAACAAATCAGCTTTTAATTTCCATTTTCACAGGTTAATGACTTATTAGCTATATTCCATTTTTATTTAGAACAGGAAGTCTCGAATAACAATTCTTAATTATAATTTTAAAGGAAATAGTACAAGCTTTTGCTCAGACCATCTAGATCAAAATTGATAAAAAACAAAATTCTAAATATCGTTGAACTGCACAAACCTATTTTGTAAATCACCATTTAAGTCTTAAATAGCTCATTAATTTTAAATGGCATATTAAAATATAAACTCATAACTCACATAAACGCTTAATAAGGTTATGTAGCTAATCAAAAAAAAATTGAAATCCGCGTAGGTTTGTTGTATGGTGTGTTATTACCAAATGGGTCACGTACCGTAAAGATCTTTTTAGTAAATTAGTGTAGTGTGCAAAATGCCACGGCATTTCTGGGAAATTTGTTTTGTTTACAAGCTGGAAGATATAATAATATTGTTTTGTTTGACAGAATTGAGTGCAACATGCGCAGCCGCATCTGTTTCTTTTCAGGTTATTTTCAAGTTATTTATAACATTATATAAGATATATTTTTATTAGAGCTTATTAAATTGCCTTATTGTTTATTATCGTCGGTCATATCATCGTAAAGATCGAGATTTGTATTATCTGTCGCGAAAAGTTGCGAGGTGACTATTAAGCGCACTTGAGGCAGCATCATGAGCGCCTGTAACTCGGACCCGAGTTTGTCTCAAATGGAGGCCGTACTTGGAATCCAGTGATCAAACTCAAGGCAAGGTCTCCCCTTCTACAGCCTCTTGTGGATACGCATAATTACCCGCTGGCCGTCATTATTTGAAATTCAGGCGTAGCAATACTGCCGAGTATAACTTTCATAATATTATAAAACATAGAACAACTCGCTGCCTGCAGCTAACTACGGAATAGTAATATCCTGATGGTATTTTTAGCAGAAAGTCAAGTGAATAGTATAGGTAGTTTCCTCTCACCTGAGGTGTATCAGTATCGCCATCTCCCTCGCCGCCTCCTCCGCGATCGTTGACGATATCCTTAAAACAAGGGCATTATTTTAAAAAATGTATTTTTAACACCTAATTATAGTTTCAGACAATCTTTTCGAGACATTTTGCGAAGATAGTAAGAAACGAATGAACTAGAGAAAATTTCCTATCATTTATGCTTTGATATTTTTTGTTAAGTAATGAAATTATTTAAATCAAATGATATTGATAATTTCAATAAATCATGTCAACATTTTTATTTTTTTATAATAAGGAAACCATTGAACCAATTTTGATAATATTCATATTATGTGACCTCTAAAGTATGACCTACCAAACAAAAACAAAACATCAAAACCCAATTCATAATTCAATCTCCAAATACATTGTTGGAGATATGGGCAATGCGCTAATGTTTATAATATGTACATTGTAGATAGTACATACACACTTTTATCTATTGAGGTAAAACCTGTCAAAAGAAAATACTCGTATACGACCTTTAGATAAAATATAAATTTGGGCATAAAAAATGTACGTTGACTTGCGTACCAGATCTTCTACGGGTGAAGCCTGGTATAGCTTAAATCAATGAATTTTATCTACACAGTATAGGAAGCCAAGCCTGGATATTGTTATCCATCCTGGGGCAAGACTGTGGGGTTTGGTATGACAATTTAAATTTATGACCTGGCCGGGATTCGAACCAGGTACCTGTGGATTAGAAAGCAGGGGTACTACCAACTACACCATCCAGGCAGTTGATAAAGCTACTAATTTATGAACCACTTAATGAAAATTAATATTTTTTTAAGAGAGGTTACCTATAAATGTAATAAACACAGATACAATAATGCATCCTTAGGACGACGCTTTCACTTTTAGTAAGTAAGTAAAATCGCCAATAGATGGCGGTGTGCGAGAGTTTGGAACTTTAAACATGTCATGCGCAAAACACTGAATCTAATGAGAAATTAAAAGGGGTAATGCTTGCTGTTGTTATGCAATACCACTGCATATTATATGCTGTTATGCAGTGGTACTGCATAACCCCTATATCGTCGTCTTTAGATTGAATTTTCTGTAAGAAGTGTAATTAATAAGTTTTAAGATCTAATAAACAGATCATCACGACAAAATGTGAACACACGCCCTTAATTTGTCGTGTACATCGTGTACACGTATTTTATATCTAACGTGTGAACCTAATTCAAGCGCATGTGTTTGTCTAAAATAACTTTATTGACTGTAAACTACTCTATTTGTGTTTTCTATTTGCTTCTGACATTTTCCATATTACCTACGAGTATTACTAATAACACAGCGGTATGCGATTTAAAGGGGATCTGATTTGTGTAATAATAATATAATAATAATAATAATAATATAATATGGGACAACTTCCACACACGGTCATCTGGTCCCAAACTAGGCTAGAAGCCTGTACTATGGTAACCAAATGACTGATATACATACTTAAATACGCTTATAACACCCAGACACAGATCAAACAGACATGTTCATGCACACAAATGTTTGACCTGGCCGGGGATCGAACCCGGGGCCTGCGGCACAGAAAGCAGAGTTACTACCGTCTGCGCCAACGAGGCTGTCAATAATAATGTAGATTCTGTATTTAGATTTTCAACCTCGACTACTTCGGTGGAGCTGTGGTTCGAGAGTGCTACTGCCGATCATGAGATCCAGAGTTCGATACCTAGGCGCCAGGCTACCACTACCATCTTCGGCACCACCCAAGAACGAAAACGAGAAACGCACAGTTTTGGATCAGCTGATCGGTCCGTTTGTTTGGGAAGTAGAAAACCTTCTTGAAATTCTTTTTCCACTGTTTACTTTGACGAGTAAAAATTAACCCCTCCTCAGTGTTACTCACAGACAACTCTGCCTAAAAGACCTGGCAATCAATAGTTTTAGTATGAAAACTAAATCACCAATGAGTGGCGGGGCGCGGGGGAGATCAGCTTGTTTCTATTAGATCGTTTGGACTTTAAACATGTCACAGAAATATTAATGTCGTTTAAACATTTAATTTAAACAGAATCGGCGATGCCGGCGGTTATGCAGTATCACCTCATAACTTAATGCATCGTTAGGTAGAGTTGTCGGTGGTGTTGCTAAACCTTTTGTAATACTTAATACTTACATCCATATCAACATGTCCGACGCCGGTGGATCGTCGCTTGGGCCGGCGCCGGCGCTGGATGACGTTGAACGCGGCCTGCGTGCTCGCCGGCGATGGGTTGCTCGACGTTTTACTTTCTGCACTGCTTTCTCGATCTTTCTCTTCTTCCGCTATGAGTACATGATGACATTTATCATTGCTTGTAGATTACAGAAAACTATATTACAGTCTGTGTCAGATGCAGAGAAACTACCATTGATGCTGGGTATATTATGTTCGCAGAAAATATCTGTGACACGGATTGTTTATGATATCAATGGGGATATGGTTAGTTACCGGGTCTCGGTTCCTCCTTGTTCGTGGTGTTAGGTGTAGAGGAAGGAGGCGCTCGACGCAGCGGGAGCGTTACCGTCGCGTCTGCCGTTCGCGGCGACGATCGTCCCGCGTCCTCCAAGTCGAACTACAACATTACACTCTTTTAACACTCTAAGGCTCAATTGCACTTTCGTGGGTTATCGTAATTAAGCCGGTGTTAACAGCTAACACAGGATGACGTTGATAATTTAACTTGCCCTATCAACATTTAGGAGCAAAACTTGTAACATTTTCATGATCTAACCCTGTGTTTAAATCTCTACATTTATTTATTTAACCCCGATTTGCGTGCAAATGGGCCTTGTATCATATCACTAATTATATATTGTTTATTCCGCATATGTAACTCGTCACAGAGGTAAGCCAACCGGCTAAATCCGACAGGCAGCCAAATTGGCTTCGACCGAAGACGGTTTTGTGTAGACAAAAGTACGGATTTAATATGTGGGAGTTAGTAAACATAATATTATGGTATAACTTTCACATAATAAGCTGAGCTTGTACACAATTCATTCACGTTAGAAGTCATGCTGGTAAAGCTTAAACCATTAGGAAATGGATATCAACACCAGAATCAGATACAGTTTTATATAAGATACATTATTATTTATATACTACATATTATTATTATGTAAGTACATATCTCGTATAATCACAAGTAATATTGTTTTGTCTTTAGGATTCAGAACAACTATATGTATTTCTTACGTAATGTATGATATTACGAGTACATTAATAACGACACAGTATTTAATAGACACAGTAAAAGCATACAAACGTGTGAATGTTATTCGAAAAAACGCCCTTCATCATTAAGATAATAATTTTGTAAGTTTAAAAGAAAAATACGTTATTACGTTTTATACACACACAATTTATAATCATGCAACACAAAATGCCATATATTTCTTATAATAATGAACTTATGAATTCAATATCACTGATTCGTTGGAAAACTAAGTTTTGAGTTTGTTACACTTTCCTATAGCATATTTCAGGGGCTAAGCTACTAAATTATAAAATTATATGGTTTATATAAAAAACAGTATTCTCAAAATAATAGTAGTTCAATAATAAACATCAGTGGTATTGGTTTCGGTGAGCTAAGGGTAGACAACACAAACATTTACATGCCCAGAGCTGACAATGTGGAACATTGAACAAGAACAAAGCTTTTGACAATGCTGATGGTAACCGATCACGCCATGCCATTTGCTCAATTGAAGGCCCGAACACAGAACCAAGCAAGATTTTCAATTTGATGACGGAAGATGCATTGGAATCTCTAAACGAAATTAAAACTTAACTCTATAAATTTCTGTGTGTATCTTTGAATGTAGAGTAGATTTAGTCATCTAGTATTATTTTATGTCATACATTGTTGAGCCAAATGTAAAATGCATTCTTTTCATTCTATAGGTAAGTGGTAAATGGACGCCGGTGCCAATTCTGTTATTCGTCAGACTAAAATCTGTACTAATCTTGTGAATAAACTAGCTTTGAATTTTAAAGATTTTGTCGTGATTTGATTTGAACTATAATACAGTATATTAAAAATGGTTTAACACTATTTATTTTAGTTCGAATAGGTCTTAGAAAGCCTTGCCATATTATTCAGATCTCTCAATCACATCTAAAGCAAAAATGTTTATACCTTTACACTATATAGCTAACTCAGGTGAAAACCAGAATTGGCACATTGTTGATGTTTTGGCAGCCAAATCTGTAGGCACGGGGAATGATGTGAGCAATGAGTTTAAAATTGCGCTAGATGTAGCCATCAGCTTAAAAGGTGATTATGACATTATATATGACACTACTAGTCACGAGAAGACTGGCGTCTTCAATGGCATACCATTCAACTTGGTCTACGAAGCTTGTCCGCCGACCACTCTCAGAGACCTTTCGTATACTAAAGTTATTATGTGGGACCTGTCTTCGATTTTGAATGTTTAGGTATTTATGTTGGGTCAAATATTGTTATTCATAACATTTTACCCCTTTTCTTTTGACAGATTGATTTAATAGTTAGTACGCAGCTTCAGTTCTGATGACAATACTATAAAGCCGTTTTTTTTTAATTTTTTTTTATTATATTTTGAGTTTTGCAATGGAGTTTGAAGGTTGAAAATCTCGCTTGGTGTAAACACCGTTAAACTAAGGACCTTATTGGCGGGGTCGAGCCTCAGCCGCCATGAAGGGCGACGTTCGCTGTTAGCCGCGATGGTCGCGGTCGCGGTGGCGGTCGCACAAGCCAGCGCCAACGTCACCGCTACGTCTCCGCTGTTGATTGCTCGCGCCTATACCGCAGTCAAGTATTACATACATACAGTCACGCCTTGTCGTTGAGGGCCACACACAAATTAACCTAAAGACGACGCCTTAGGCGGGTATGCTTTCGCTAACGTTTGCAGTGATTGCATAACAGTTAGTCCCGCCTCTTTTCATTTTTCATTTAATATTCAATGTTTGAGCATGACACACCGCCACATGTTGGAGATTTTGTTTTTATACTAAAATTCATTCATTAAGGCGTCTTTTAGGTTGGATTGTCTGTGATGAGCAGTCACGCCTATTTGGACTGTCATTTATTGTCCAAATGTTAACGAATCTTAACTCGGTGGTGATGATTTTTCAAAATATATGAAGTAAAATGCAGAAAACCTTTGGACTATATAGGTACAAGACTTTTTTATAATACATTACGTGAAAGCGTGCAATTTTGCGTGCACGAAGGTTCTCAACTATGAGTGTTTATTTACATGTGATTGGGTAGATGTGTTCAAATACATATAGATGTAAGAGTTGGTGTAGTAATTAATAGTCATACCGATATGTTATTCAATGTAAAACAACATAAATATGAATATATACAAGTTATACTAGGCAAAATACATAACAATTTGTAATTCATTACATTTTCTATATGTGTAACAATATTGCGTTCTTTTTAATAATAACATTTACAAAGAAATCTTAGACAGATTTCGTACGTGTGTACTGAAGTGCGTGTATAACTTTCATGAATCGTAGCGTCGATATCTAAAAAAACTTATTTTTCTTCTTCTAGCCTATACTGTCCCACTGCTGGGTAAAGGCCTCCCTCAAGTCCTTCCATACGTCGCGTTAGCCATAAACTTAACACCTTTCATCAATATCATTAAGTACTTATCAATTTATAAAATTTGGCTACATTATACAAAACTTATACGGAGAACAGGGTCCTCAGTCTGTAACTTACCGCTCCATTGTCCACACTATTAGGTGGTATATTTTCATCGGTCTTTTTCTGACTAGTTGGCGAAGGCGTCGCAGGTGCTGCCTCTGTGCCATTGCCGGTTTTCTTCTTGACAAGTTGTTCGGCTGATTTGATCTCATCTAAGGTTACTCCTTGCGTGGATCGCCGCGTTTCACGCACTCTCTTGGCGTGAGCCTTGCGCTGCGTCTCGCTTTCTTCGTCCCGAACCGGTGGCACGAATGATCTAAAGTCATAATGTTTTAATTAGCATAACGTCTTCCAGATAAATGTAATAATTAAACATGCAAATATAAATATCTAGTGTTTAAAATGTAAGCAAAAAGTGAGTAATTAAAACTCAAATTCAAGACTATTTCTAATATATATATAAATATAAATAACCATGCGAGTGAATAAAAACAAATCCGCAAATTAAATCGTCCGAGCACAACTGCAGACGAAGCTTACAAGTTTCACACACACATTGATAATTTCTTCACTTTAACATAAAAACTACGAGCTTTCGGGCGAACTGTAACCATTGAACCATATCCTTATAGGTTGGCCATATTCACAAAATTAAGAAATATGTATTTTCGGCTTTAACTTAATGCATAATATTGTTTACTAAACGCGTCGTCAAAATACTCACACTATCACAATTTGAATGAATAGTTATAAAAACAGTACAATAAATGGTTATTGTTCTGTTTTCTCCTTCATTGAAGGCGTGCAAGACATGGAAACTGTTCACGATCACGTACGACGTCACGTCATGCAGTGCACATATTTACAACTCAGAGACACTATGGTCACCGTATTGTAGGCGCCAGCGTTTGGTAACCGACTGTAGTTTTATGTTCAAGTGAAGATATGATGTCAAGTTTGTATGTACTTGAAGAAGTTCTTGAAAATGTTGCCGGGCGATAGTTTGGTCGGCGTTGTGGAGCTCGGCGTAGAATTGCTACTGTTCGACTCCGTGTCAGTCGCGCTGCCGTAAATATACGCAACAATTTATGAACTAACAATAAATATGTTTCGGTTAAACATTCAACAGCTCTTCAACCCTCATGAAAATCACAACTAATGTTTTATTTATCTATAGAGAGACATCCCTTATCAGTTGAAACTGTAGGAAACTGCTACAAAAGTGTCTCCTTTCACTGTTTTGTTAAAAGTGTAAGCGCTTCAAAGTACCCAATTCAGTGGTAAGACAACTAATAATAAATATATAGGTAGACCGCTTAATTGAGTCCTCGCCTTCCCCCCCGCATCCCTGTACCCCGCAAGCGAGGTTTCAAGGACTCAAAACAATGCGGTTTTCTTTAACAAAATATTTTTTCTCGCAAATAAAGGCCAGATCTAGAACCAACGACAAACAATTGAGTGGAAAATGATTTCCTATTTCTTCATATTTGTGTATTTTTATTTTGTATGGAAGACGAACGACCTTAAGAAAACAAAAAGGAGGCTTCATTGTGTTGCAAAATATTTGAGTTTGAAGTGTTTTATTTAACAATATTGGCCTTTAGTGACTAATTAAATGTTATAAAATATATTACCTTCTGACAGTGGTCTGTGTGTTGGTAGATGGGTTTGTAGTGGTGGTGGTATTTGGTGCGGTCCATGTGTTGGCTTCCCTTTGAGTCCGCTCAGGTCGCTCCGTCGGGCTAACTCTGAACATAATATTCACACATTATAACATTATGTTAATAATAATCCTCGTTAATATTTGCATGCAAGCTATACATTTTACTTTAAAGTCCGATCACGGACTATGATTAATTAATATGTTTATTGAATAGCTTTTTATATGTATCTTATAATACATAGTTGAACATATCAAAAGTTTCAAGGGTCAGTAGTTTGGTCTCATTTTTAAACTCATTTTTATAAACACCTATAGATGATAATTTAGTACAATGTTCCTTCTAGATATTGCATTTATTAAATATTTACATAATATACATTATACATACTTATGAATGGGAAGCATTCAATATGAGGAGTTGATTTAGATGAGTTTTATTAGATGTTATTTGTTTTATATATTAGATGTTTTATAAAATGCAGAAGTTGGGCGTAAGAACCGACTTTCTTAAATGAACATAATATATATATATATATATATATATATATATATATATATATATATATAATATAATAAAAATAAATATAATAAATGAACACATAATATACAGGTATATAAGATCGTTTTATATGTTTAGTTTGGAACTAATGTAGTTTTTGTAGGTGGAACATCAAAAGCTCCTGTTTGTTTCAGCCTCATGCATTTGCTAATAATATTATACATAAACCTGAACTTTTATAATATAAAGTGTATGTTCAAGTGATTTATACAATCAATTTGTTAACTCCGATTGGACGAATAAAAAAAAAATTAATAGCTAAGTACGAATTATGACATATAAATGCAGCCACCAACCAATTCTCTAAACTATTTTAATGAACAGATAAATATGGATAAGGAAAAAGATGTTTTCATTAATAGTTTAAGAATAAATACAAACACCAAATATTGGTTTCATTGAACTATTTAAAAAGAAACGAGTAATGTTGCATCTTAAGAGTGAAAACAGAATTTTTCCTCTACCAATTAGGGTATAATATTATGTTGTTCCGGTGAAATCAAAAGCAGGCATTCCACTCTTACCATAAGTATTTTAAATTGATATTATTTTTAATTATTTTAAAAATACTTGTAAACTTAATGGAACTTTATAGATAGTGCCATCAACATAAACTCCTCTACTCTTTTGCACTGTAAGCGGTCGGAAGGACAATCTTACTTTGAGGACAACGTACCTCATATGAAGGCAAGAGTAGAGAGGCGAATATATAGATAAACACTTCATTGGCACACCACAAACAAGAAACTATCCAACGAAAATGAAGTTTAAGAAGAGAAGTGGGTTCATGGATGGCAATGAATCGCTTGAATTAAAATGCCATCAAGTCAAAGCGACGCCTATCTTTAAAAGAAAGAACTTCCCAAAGTTCTTATTCCAATACCCTTCCACATACCGTCCAACCCTAGATAGCAAGCCCATGCACTGAATAGCTTCTAACATATACAAAATAAAATATAAAATAAAATAATCAAAGCTACTATCAACTTTGTCCTCTATTAGCATTGCCATAAAATTCTTATATCCGTAGCAATACTTGAACTAGTTTCTCATTGTAATAGCACGTAAAGGTGAAATCACACGTTAGAAGGGTTATCCATAGCTATATATAAGGGCTATTTATGAAGTCTTGAGTTAGCTGTTTATTTTGTTTCCTTAAAACTAAGGTCACCGAAAGTTAAGACATATTTTTTTAATCTCATTTGTTAGATAGAAATAAAGAGAAACAGGAGTTTTTTTATTCACGCTTAGTCGAACGATGGTTAAAATTCTTTAACAAAAAAGTTATTTCGGTCAAAATTTGTCTTTAGTCTTTGTCGCCAGTTAGCAATTTTCAACACGTATACTTAAACCATTGGTTAGCAATTTAACTTAAGCGTCGGTTTTTTGTTCGTTGGTTTCGGTTAAGTTAACCATTAGTGAAACTAACTATAGTTAAACTAGCTGCTGGTGGTAGTGGTCAATATGTGCGATTTCACCCTAACGTTCCGCATCCAGCTTGCGATCTCATGGACATAGTTTAGTATGAACCTCGTCTGAACGTCCTCGATATTGTCAGTGGCGTTAGGCTGCTTTTTCCTTAGCTCGATGGCCGCTAACGTAGACTGCGGCAGTGGCGGTATCGAAGGACACGACGATGCTTTGATACGAGCGGTCACGTCCCGGTAACGTTGGTAGAAGCTGTGCACACACAAAGCTGACTGCGACGGTGCGTAACGACGGAATGAATTAGGGCATTGAGGACCACGGGACGCCATGTCACTGTGCCTATGATCATTATGAATGTGGCCTGAAAAGGGACTAGCGTTCTGCCAAAAAGCTCTTAGCTAAAATCATATTATCGGACACGGCCGTTGAAAGCGACCGATAGGTAATCTGGATGATGGATGTACACTGAACTGTGCAAACTATAAGACGTTACACGCGAAATTTGAGAACGGTATTTATCGTCTGAACACGTCCGATAAATATCTAGATAGCTGGATGTATTTGTCATCCAAAAGCTGTGTCCTAATGTTAGTACACATGTATTGCACACGGTCATCAGTCGCGTCCATCATCCGCGTCTGATGATTCCAGCTTTAGAGCCTGGCTCGAGAGGATATGCGGCTTAAGAAGTAGCTGTCACAATGTCCTAAGACATTAATTAGCACTCTCCCCAACATTCATAAAGATCCTAGACTATTTTGAGTATTTTAACGACAGTCTAATCAAGCGACATTTAGTGAATTCAGCAATGCCCCTTCGCCAATCACATCTTGTTATTTATTGCGACCTTATGCCTCGAGTTATTCTGTTGTTATATTTTATTAATCAGGCAAACCCGAACACATTCAACATTATCACGATACCACGGATTGTCTAGTATTGTGCATGTAGGCTAAAAGTGATAGATCGGTGAACATTGACGGATAATTCATGATAATATTGAGCTTGTCTTCGCCTTATGATGTTTAGTGGGCGTCTGGTGATGATGTTGTATTTGTACAAAATAACTCATAGCATAAGCGTTTCATTCCGTCATACAGTACACAAAACATTGCGCCCCACACCGCTAAAACACGAATATAAGACGACACAACTTTATTCGACAACTATACACTTCTCTAACATATATAAACACATATTAAATTGCATTGACTAACTGGAGTCTACTCAAATCCTGAAAGGTCCTTGAAGACCGCTTATCAAATCTGCTTATTAGTAAGCTGACAATGTTTCTGTTCTCTTTATCTCTGAAATCAGCATTATATGAATGAAATAATTAATGTTAGCACATTGTTATTTGAATAAGTTGATATTCGAGTTGCTTGTGCAGAAATTAATCTATTATACAGTTCTTTTAGTGCTGGCAATTATAATCATCATATAGCTGAATCAATGAATTGATAATGATAATGATACCCAAAATATATTATGTCATTAAATCACAAACAATATTTAAATTGTCCCAAAAAACGATAAGCAATATTAAGACATCAATTCACAAGTGTGGTGCTCCATGCCAGCACTATACGAGTCGATTTCAGCAAATCAAATATTTTGAACAGTGAAAGACTAAACACGGCTTATAATACAAGTAAATCTATTAAGTTCAGTGCTTATAAAAATCTGTTATATGTAAATAACACTAGCACGTTGTTTTTTTTTTCACTTTCACTTTTAGTCGATCACTGTTTAAAACATAACAGCAACTGCATAAAAATTATAACAATGACGTATTTAGTTTCATCGCATGCCATAAGATATCAGTTTTTAGTAATGTAGAGAATAAAAGACTTACGTTTTATCGTTTTCAAAACTATGAGTTCTGCGGAGAATCGTATCGTTATCGATGTTGTTATTAGTGGGTTTGTTGTTGTCTCCTATAATGAAAAATATTTTTATTAAGACAAAACAAATTATAAAAATAGCCTTCTCACGGATTCTATGTCATTATACTAAAACTTTATATTCCTCCTCCTTGTTTTATATTATGCTTTCACGTTTCATTACCAGGGGTTGTAAATCCTACCAGGCAAGGTACATGAATACACACAGAATTATGGTCGGGAGGTAGTCTCGATGTGGCGAAGTGTGAGCAAGAATTTTTTGACAATCGGAATCGTATCGAATTCATACCGAGATTATGTCAAATGCAATATCTGACAAATTACGCTAGAATTCGTAACATATACTATTGTCATACATATTAATGCTAGATCCACTGATCCAAGCAACGCACCGGACTGCGACTACAGGGCCTTTCACTTTCCCCCTTTTGAATCTTGAATGCATCATTGTTCTACTGCCGAGATTAAGTCCTGGGTTCCAGACCCAGATCGGGCACAATGTGTTATGGGATTCTTCTATTAGGAATTTCCAAATAGCAGTCAGGAGTCCGGTTGATGACAATAGGCTCCCTATTACATGAGACTTAAGCATATTTATTTATTTATTTATTTATTTAATGAGTACAGCCACATTATACATATACATTTTTACATAATTTTAATTTTACATAGTCAAGTTCTTATATGTATAACAATATATAGGCGTACATAGCATTCGCCATAGAGCTCGTTACTAATTAAATATTATATGAGTGAATATAAACAATGGCGATACGTTATGTAATGTGGGTGTAAACCTACTAACGATGATGGTACTTGGAACTGGGTACAATCTGCCTAATCCTACGAGGAAACGAGGCGTGATGTCTGTCATGTTATGTACTCACTGACGGGTTCCTGTTGTCTGTTGCGGAAGGATGCGGACCTGCGCCACGAAGGCGGCTCGTCGTTAGTCGCCGGTTCGGCCTCTTGCTCGGGCGAGGGCGCTCGCCCTTTAGGCGGCTTCGTGTCTGACACTTTCATTATCTCTGGCGACGCGGACGGTTTCTCTGTACGATGATTACATTACGATGGGTAAACGGATGCTTTGGACAACAATACTTTAGCTGCGGGACGAACTTTTAGGAAGCGACAAGGCCTTGAAGGCGTCCCAAAAGCACGCTGTTTTTCGACGGCTGCAAATTTGTCGTCTTCCAATCTCACGGAGTTTAATGTTACAAGTTATATAACATTAATCTCACAATAACCGCAGTTTATGGTTAAACTCGAACGGCACTTTGCCAACAAGTAACTTTTCTTTGCAATTGACACGCCATATTTATTTTTGTAAAGTTGATGTCCAAATGTCAAGCGATATAAAATCGTATTGCCCAAAACATTATGTTATAGAAAATGTTATGTGAACTACCGTCGTGAAGGTAGAGTTGTGATAATTTTGACATTGAACAATATTATTGACAATAATAATAAGATGCGTCATATATATAGTACAATGACAATTATTTCAACGTTTTTAACAATGATCATATGATCATAGCAAACATGACACAGCATTCAAAATTTGAAGAAATCCAAAAGTCTCACTATAAAACTATGTTAAACATTTTCGTTTAGCTTCAAAGACACATTATTTTATTGGACAAAGCCATTTTCCGTCTCTTTTTGGATTTGTGTTGTATGACAAATAAGATCCAGGCGCTACCGTGCTTCGGAAGGCACGTAGTTACTTTGGTACAGGATCGTTCTAGTTCTATCTGACATAGCGGGCTTAGGTCGTCTTTAAACTAACCACATTATGTCCACAAAATTACTCTGGACTGAAGCTTAACGACATTTTAACATATTTCATAGTAAAACCTTCACATAAAATATAACTAACCGTTAACGAGTTTATTATCATTGGTGCCGGTGATCTCGATGTCGACTCTCTTGACGTCGTGCTTGGGCGGGCTCAGTTTGCGTTTGTTTATGTTATTGTTGTTGTTATTCTTGACGCGACGCGGCGCTGCTTTCAGAGTTGCGTCTTCGAGCCACGACGATATGGACGGATCGACTAGATCAATGCACGTTTGACCCTGGAATGAAAATTATTGTGAACTCAATGTTACCAGTTCTATTTATATAAGAGTCAGTATGTGGCTAATCTTGGTTTTCAGGTTGCCTTACTTCATTCAGGGTAATGGTCCAACTGTTAGTCTAAGAACCTTCTTTTATGAGAACTGTCGGGAGCAAACCCTTTACGTGCCTCCCGCACCACAGTTGCGTCCAGAAGTATTATGTCATACGACATAATATTATGAGATTTAAATCCAGTGTTCCGGATTCAAAGCCCAACAATTTTTTGCTGGGCCACTGTATGAATTTATTGAATTCATATAATGGCCCAGCTCGGGTATAAACAGGTATAGCAAGTGCCAAAGAACCGCTTCGCCTTACTAAAGGACAATGAGAATCATACTAAGCTGAATCCCGATAATCACAGGCACTAAAAAAATCATTGCAAAATCATGAAAGTTAAATACTTCTGCCAATTAATATTTCTTTGCGCGTCTACTGCTGTATTGATATTGTAAACAATAGAATATTACTAGTCTGTCAGACAAATATAGTTACAGAGAAAGCTTGCTTTAAAGATGGACTCATTCAGATGAAATGTGTGTATAGATAGGTATTATAGAAGTTTCTTAATAAAGTCGTCAATGGGCTCGTTGTTATTTGATTTCAGTTTCAACTAGCTTTTACACTTACAGAATAGTTCTTAAGTAGAGGATCGGCACCGTATTTGAGTAAAAGTGCAGCGGCTTCCTTTTGTCCCCACAAGGCGGCCGCATGAAGAGGAGTCCATCCTTCGTAGTCCATACAATCTGGCTCCGCGTTGCAATCCTCTAGTAATATTCTGGCCACCTGATAAAGAATAGTCAGCTTTAAATCTAGTAGTAAACGGTTCTCACTGTTGGGACCGTATGGAAGTTTAGTAATTTGAGTAAATTATCGTCCAAGTATTTCGTTTCATTTAAATTTTATAATGAACACCATCCAATGGGAATTCATCTTATTTTCCTACTCGTATAAAGATGGATAAGTCTTTATTGAGACCAATTATTTTATTACAGTTTCACGTCAGTCTCATAATACCAGCTAATCTTATTGGTCGACAATGGGCTCGTAACATGTAATCTTGTAATCATTATAACAAAACTCCTAAACTATATACCTTTAGGCGTGTAATACACGTGTTAGTGTCAATCAATACTGATACAGAGTGACGGACACTAAAATATTTCTTGAATGACGTCAATCATCACATTAAATGGTAAATAAGCCATCAATCATAGCCGTGACTGTGGCAAAACTAACAGCGAAAACCTATCGTGTAATGGACTTCTACGTATGTGTTGGGGACTGTAGCCATAAAGCAACACATTTATATTTTAAAAATGATTACCTTCCCAACCTTATCCCACACTAGATGAGTTAGGCTCAGCACGCCATCTTTCGCTATTCCAGTCTATCAGCAGTCATCTTTGCACTCAATTAATTTTTCAAGCATATCCTCATAAAGTTTTAAGATAATCAAGGTTGCATAATCAATAAATTTTATGGGGGTTTTATGGGGCGAATGAGCCAGTGTTCTAGAAAGTTACGTTTGATTTTATAAAGTAGGTCGTATGGTAACAATAAAATGTGATTCCAGCGTCCTCATTCCCAGACAATATCAACTATCTATAGGTGTCTTGCAAACTGACAGCAGGCCGGTAACTATGTGTCCTATGAATCTATTTTTATATTGATCTATATTCCTATGAAACTAGGACATCTAGACTCGCTCGCATTAAACTCGACTGGGTATTTTTAACGTTGACTTCCATCATTTGATATAGTTTCATACTAATTATGTAGTCAATCGTATGAGTATCTTCCGATATATTTCGCGGTTCATTTATTACCAATTACAAATTCATTAACTAATAGATTATGAGCTATGTGTAAGCGTAAGGTGTCTCAAAGCAAAGAACTGTGTGTGAAGCAAAAGCGATGAGCGCACAAAATATGAACCATAATAAAATCATTGAGTGGCATTAAATAATTAACTAAGATGACATAGCGACCTAAATAAATATTGACATCTATTTTTTCTGCAATATGGCAGTCCACATTAGCCGCTTTGTATAAACAAATGATCGGCTGATCAGAGATTAACCGGATACAATACGACTAGCCGTTTCGTTTGAAGACTCAGTTTGGTAAGGCATACCTTAAATCTTTTAAAATCTGAGTTCATCTATCATACACACACGATAGGCATTACTAACGGCTCCTTCGTCGTTTCGGTCAGGTTCGTCCCATTGGGACGAATCGACGTAACTTAACAACCCGATATACCTAAGTATTTTAAGGTATTCGACTATCACAGGCAATATACTATCGTCACGCACAACGCAAATGCTATCAAAAAACGTGAGCGAATCCGTAAAACCACTAAAAGTAAATATTTAGTGCGTTGTCAACATTTAGTTTCGAATGCAGTGACCTTGTGTCAGTACATTATTATACCTAGCGTAGATGTAGCATATCTCTGTGCGCAAGGTCGATGTACGGAAAATACAAGTCTTTCAAACCTTTCATGCAGTTTTAAAACAACATCGTCACCAAAACTAAACTGTGAGTAAACAATTTCGAGTAATTTCTGAATGTTAATGTTTTTATAATGGGCTCATTCACCTTGTTATTTTAACTATTCGATGAAGATACTTCTAATAATTCTATTTTGTGTTTGAAGAGACAGTATGCATTATTTCAAATAAGTACATGCTCTATTTATGATAACACTTATCAAATGGATTCGTAGTGGACACTTCCACGTACATACTTTGTTATGAATGAATCTCAAACTTAAGAATGCTTAATCCACCTGCACTTAAGAATTACGTTGAGCAGAATTCGGCTGAAGCTAATGTAATTAATCCTGTTCAAATTTTCCTTTTTAGATATACGAGCTTTACCAAGGCTTTACCAAGCATGTGGTTTGACATATTAATGCAAAGTTTTTAACTCTAATGACTACGTGAGGCTTGTTTCCCACTAACCACAAACACAATGACAACCACGAGCGGGGTCTAATTTGTATGAAAACTAATAGTAGAATTCACGTAACCAAAATTTTCCGTCATTATCGACCGCGTGGGTGACACCGACCACATCACATCCACGGAGCACCCACACCGCGATTTATCAGGTTGCAAGCAATTGCAAGAAGATGCACCGACACTTTTTACACGTAACACTCCTTGACCAAATTTTGCCGCTACGACATGGTGTGGTTGTGATACAGTCAGCATTAATCGATGTAGTGTTCAGTTAATTTTTAACACTATTCAAAATTACTTTCAAAATAAACTGAACACCACATATATATAATATGGTTTAATATGTTTTAAAGCGATTTTAAAAAACTGTATGTGGTCATCGACTTTTGATGCTGACCGTAAGTGTACAACAAGCCTTAAAGATAGTATATTAAAATACAAACATCGATGTATCCCTTAGCAGCGGCCACGTGAAGAGGCGTACCGCCAGTCTTTACGTCTCGAACTTCGACGTAGCCGTTGGCCGCCCAGTTCCTAGCGTCCGTGATGAGCGTGTCCACTTCTGCATTACGGGACTTCTCGCAGTCGACCCCTGGAACAAAAGTTGTTTATATCAGTTCCAAGCAACCCGCCCTCGCTTTGCTCCCGGTACTATAATTATAATTATATATTTTAACATTAATATTATAATATTAGACACAATTTAACAATTGTTTAATAAAATAAATTAAATTAATTACATTGAAATATTATATAAACTACTTGAACCACTCTGTCTGTTGATGAAAACAGTATATATGTCGAAACAAATATATGTCGTATATAAATCGAACAGTATATATATATCGAAGCGTATAGACGGTGGGAAGCGACTTAGTTTTATACTATGTTAGGAAAAGTAAGGTTCCAAATGCAGAGAAAAAAACGGTCATTGATCCTATATTATCTTCGCACCAAAACCAAACGACACGCTCTTCTCGCTATACGAATGCTTTTACGCTGCTTTTGACAAGGACTTAAGAAATGTTTTTGAGTAAACATGAATCAGCCTTTGCTGTTTTCGAATATTAGATTATTATTTTCGAGGACGACTGTGAACTAGGGTCTTTTGATACTAAGCGCTTCTTAGTTTCTTTAGGTACTTTAATTCTTAAAACGTAATCGGAAATACTATATAATTTACACTTGCAGTGTCGAGTAAAGTTACAAATATTACTAATACCTTTTTCATCGATAGCTTTCTGCAGAAGATCCCCCATAGCATCGCTCTCAGCTATATCAACAGCCAGTTCTCCATCATAGTTTACCGCGGCCACGTCAGCTCCGTTCTCCAGTAGATACCTGAAACATTTACAAACGACCATGAAATAACACATTACCGCCAAAGGTGCATATTCAAAAAGGAAGTTCAACCTTTCACCCCCCCCTGCCCCTGCTCTACCGAGGTACATGAACAATTCAGTCATGTATCTCTTCTCTATTTCTGTGTTTGTTTAGTGATTGTATGCGGTTTTTTTTTCTTATATTGAAGTTTTCTTTCTACATTATTTTGCGTGAACCTATAAGTACTAAAATGTGTTCCATTTTACTTCACCCCTGCGTAAACCGGCAACAAACATTTGGTACTGGACGTAGCTTTGACACTTTCCGTGCTTTTTGTTCTAAGGACATAATAATAATGAGTAATCAAGTGTTTGATTTACGAAGCCATTGACGATTACTCGAAAAGGTAGAAGATATATAAAATCTAGAATAAAATCTAAGATCTAGAATAAACTTTTTGTACTATAATTGGCATTGGCCAGGAAACAATATATATTTGTGAATTGATATAGACATTCGATTTCATGATTTGTCTCACAAGGTGTAGCCAAAAGAAGAAAACGTTTATTTACTCGTATCTATAGAGAAATAAGGAAACGGCAGTCAGACTGTCAGGGACACTTAATTTGGATAGAAACAGAATAAGTTTTAGGTAAACAGTAATCTCATTTAAACAGTAACATCGTCAAACGTCAGATGGTAATATTATCCAGTCTCCTCGCGGGCGCCTTTAAATTTAGATATATTTTAACTCGGTGACATGTTGCAAGTGACCCCATGGCATGTCAAAATGTCGCAGTAACCTTGGTTGGTGACTATCGAAGAATTTGCCAGTCGAATGTGAATCTGCGTGAAGGCATATATTGACTCTTCTCACTGAATGTCGTCTGGAGGCATTGAGTTTATAATATAAAAATATACCTTTATACTCGTATTATATTATCAGACAAATATACATAATAATATTTAATGTGTGTATACCAAGTCGGAGGTATATTTTATCGACATAGTAACATTGATATATAATGTTACAAAATATATTAATAACATTTTAATTTATTAGATCTGTATGTATTTATTTTATATTATGTTAGATATAAATGATGATTTTTTGGATTTGAATACAAACTGTAGGCATAGCACGGTGGGTAGGTATGTCAATTCTCATAAATTTTTGACAGTTGATGCTAGAATTCGGTACGAATTCAATTATCAAAAAAAAATATAGGAAAATTTCATACGTCTTATAGGAAGAGCTTTTGTAATGAAAGAGCTTGAAAGAGAGATAATCATGCCGCGACATTGTCGGCTTTGATTGTAAAAGCTTAATTTCAGCATTCTTGTGTTTAGCCTAAAATGAACTTTCCGCACACCGCCAAATATTAATTGGCGATTTTGGTTTCATTCATAAAAGAGGCGTCTTTAGATTGAAATGGCTGTGGTTTCATCACAATGATCAGGCGCGGTGCTTTGTTGTTATTAGTACTAAGACATTCAAACCGCGAGACTTTACCACCAGTGCATAGTGGTGGTGTTTAAGGTGAAGTGAGTCCCAAAACCTACGTTTTGACTGTACGGAATATCAATTTTAAGGCAAAAAAACATCGAATTTTTTATTTATTTTTTATGTCAATCAAAAGTTTAGGATTCTAGCCAGTATGTACTGAGAGTCAAAACACGATTCACTAAACTTGACTCGATACAAAAAAATCGCAAAGATTCCTCTAAATCTTCATATTTTGCGAGATACGTCTTCGGAAAAAGCAGTTTCATTTGCTGGTTTTTTAACATATTTCAATAAAATTTCGTCTATGTGTTCCTTAATAAATACTTTATACGATTATAATTTTATTTTATTGCAAAAAAGTATTATTTTGTAGTAAAAAATACATTTATAAACAATGTTCAGTAAATTGCGCATGGGCAGGCCATTACGCGGCTCTCGCCTTTCATCAGTCGGCCGCAGCGCCTCGTCGAGAGCACCCGTGTACAACTTTGTAGCGTCCGCCCCGCTGCCGCGAACGAAAACGAATATTGAAAAAGAAATTACGTTTTGCTACAAAAATATGTGAATATGTTAGAATAAAACAAAAAAATATTCGCGATTGAAGATACTAAAATTGATGAACCTGAAGAGGTAAGTTTTTTTAATTTACATATTTCTATTTTACAGATTTCCATCCAGTACGGTTGTAATGGATGGAAATGGATGCAGGAGGTTATGTTCAGCAGTGGACGTTCTGTGGCTGAGATGATGATGATATTTTTACAGTACTTTTGTCGATCCTGATCCTGATATCGTGGGGCTGCCAGCTGTGCAGGGAACAAGTCAAACCGTCGCAGAAACATTAGATGTGCCACTAGTAGAATTTCAATCGGTGTCACCCACATATTTTGAGTAAGCCACGAGACGCAACTATATTATTTTTCATCTGTAACTAGTTTCTGCCCGCTGCTTTGCACGTGTTTTTCCGGGATGAAAAGTAGAATTTTATTGTGAAGTAGTTTTAGTGTGAAGAGGGAAGAAACAGACAATTAACATCCAAACTTTCAGATTTGTACTAATACCTATTAGTGTGATGTGATAATTACCTACCTAACCTACCAATGTAATGTAATGTCTGTCTGTGTCTTCCGAGTAAAGTACGAGACCCTAATATGGCCAGGTGTATAAGGTGGCCCGGAGCCTAATATGGCTCACTTTCAAAAACATTTCCACTGATTTCAAAATTATTAAAATATCGTGGGAATGTGTGAACGCATCTATAAGTGGTCCATCTTAAGACCCTAGGTTTCTAATAATAAATCTTATAATATCTACATCTTATAATAAAAGAGTATCCAGGTCCGAGATTGTAATACTATAAGGAAGCATCTTTAAAAAAAAAAGTAATTTATAAAAGGAAAAAACGTAAAACTTGATTTAGTCAAAAATATACCATGCACCTATTTAAATTGTTTCAGTGGCTCAGAAGACCTGCCTTACTTAGTGGAAGAGGAGTATGAGACAAATAAAATCAAAAATCACCTTATAAGCGATCGCGATGGTATTCAAAAACGCACCACGCAGCAACGCGAAAGCATTGAATAGTTATAAATCAGGATATTGATGATAACTGCCTCAAACTTTGGAGAAATAATAAAGAGACAAAAAATGTTTTCCATTCTGGTGAATAAAATATTATACAAATCCAATATTTTGTCAGTCGCATCGGTGGTCAATCATTGCCTCAACAATGAAAAGTTCGTGCTCCAGCAACTGAGCATTCAAGAAAATTTACGGATTGAAGATTGCGGACTTTTCGTAGACCAGGAATTTCTTTATATTAGTTCCATGTCAGACGGAGTTGTTGGAGTGTTGGAGAAAATTTCATAGTCAAAGTTAAATGCCCTGTCTCTGCCCTTAAAACTGGCATGGAAAGTTTAATCAAACATAACTAAGTTCAAATTCTAAGGCACAATAAACAAATGGCCTAGTTAATAAAAAGAGTAACTGGTACTTTCAGGTTCAGGGGCAGCTACAAGTTACGGGCAAACAGAGATGCATTTTTGGGATATGGGCAGGAGAAAATGAAAAATTGGACTTTGTACAAAAGGATAATGACTGTTGGAAAAATAATATGGAGCCAAGAGTCGTGAGCTTTTACCAAACTCATATACTCCCAGAGTTGGTAGATTCTCGTCGAGCTCGCGGCATGCCATTGAGAGGTTCAGAAAAGTAATTCAATCAATATGTCTAATAAAAATAATCAGATCTAAAATACCTGTTTCATTCACAATTGAACCAAATCTTGGCCCACTTTTTATTTATACCCATAGTAGACAGATATTCTACTAATATTATAAATGCGAAAGTTTGTGAGGATGGATGAATTAATGTGTGTTACTCTTTCACGCCATACTACTGAACCTATTGGGCTGAAATTCGGTATGTAGATACTCTAGACCCTGAAATAACACATAGGATATCTTTTTTCCCGATATTTTCACGGAGAACCGGAGAAACCGCGGAGAACAGTATTGTATAGGTTTTATAAATACAATCCAAATTTTAAAATCATACAAATAATATATTTTTGAAAGTGGGCCATTCTAGGCACCGGGCCATCTTAGGCACTGAGACATCTGAGTGCCAGTTCTCTAATAGGTATATTCTAGAAATGATAAAAACGAAAGTTTACATTCTTTGGATTTAAAAAAAGAGAAGTACCTTCTCTTCTTGTGAAAGAAATGTATCTTGAAGGTACATATATATATAAATGGATCCGGATTTTCTATTAAATATATAAAATAAACTAAAAAAATTTAAAAATACCGGTGAATTGCAACTTCTTCTTTTCAAGTCAGTTGCTAAAATTATCTATTCGCAAATTATATTAATTATATTATCTACTCCTCAATAAATTAAAAAAAAATATATTTATGTATATTTACATACCCACATAATATTTTAGTATTAGGTAACGATATTCAATGCAAGTAGTTCCATTTCAATTTTATTACAAATAAATCCTTATTGTATCAAACATACGTAATTGTACCTGTCTATTAGTTAAGTAGTTAGCCGGGAGAGCGCGGGCGGACCCCGCGCGGCGATCGCCCGTCCTTGTCTCTCAAAATACCTACGCAACCACGATCTCACTTCGCCTTAAGATACTAGAGTGGTTTGTGTTTAGTTGTGAGTCAACTTGTGTTTACAGTATAATTTATAATATTTTCCATCGCGTATCATAAACGCGTCACGCGTGTGGTTGTCGACTGCCGACTGTCATAATATGCAACAATAACAAAAATTATAATACCTAATAGGTACCTACTACCTACTAAGAAATTGCTCGTACGTACGTATGTCCAGTTTTATTTCCAAAAATATGAATGTATTAAATTATGTACCTAATACTAAATGTTCTATATACCTAATACAAACATGACGTCTGGTTAAAATAACAGTCTAGTTTAGGACCAAAGGACAGTGTATTCAAATGGTCCCATTTTATTATATTGTAATATAATAAAATTATTACATTTTAATCGCTTATTAGCGGTAAGACCGCCGCTTGTACATTTAAGTTTAGTTTATGTGTCCTGTAATGTTATTTCATTGCATTGTTAAGCAAGCATTGTTAATTAAGCAGCGCACGCAAATTAATGACTATTTTTGTTACAGTGACCAAACCTTAACAGATGGATAAATTTTCCACGGACTATTTTGTAGATATAATATATTATATAAGTACTACAAACCCCTAGTAAATTTCTTCTACCACCAATAATAGTTTCTACAGCCCATGAAAAACAATGACTGCTTCGATTATTGTGACTAAACCAAAATAGATGGATATAATGTACGTAATCTATTTTGTAGACAATAAGTACTACGAATCCCTAGTACATTACTTTATTCTACCACCAATCGTTTTCGCAGCGCAAGAAACTAATGACCTTTTGACCTGATATTTTTTAAATCGGTACAGCAGTTTCGGAGCCTATTCGTTACAAACAAAAAAAAACAAAGGTTCACTCGTTATAATATTAGTAAAGATAAGTACATAATTAATAATACTATACTACACTATAGTAGAAAACGTTTAGCAGACATAGGCTTATTGCTGTAAACGTCCGTTTTTTCCACCGCGCATCCGACCAATGTTCGTTTTATAAATATTAGATTATTATAACTTCTGATCCTATATAGGTCAGTATTCTGTTCCGATCCTGTATCCTATGCTTTAACATGCATGTATACAAATTTTTTATACGCTATAAAATTATTATAAACTCACTGCTGATTACGGCAAAAAAATCGAACCGTTATCCGGTGGGCCCACAAGAGGCCTTACAGGGCAGACATGGCGTTACTCATGTAACCGGTACCGAAGCCAACACTATTTGTAATATTACATTTTCTTCTATTTATTTATTTATTTATTTATTTAATGAGTACAGCCACATTATACATATACATTTTTACATAATTTTAATTTTACATAGTCAAGTTCTTATATGTATAACAATATATAGGCGTACATAGCATTTGCCATAGAGCTCGTTACTAATTAAATATTATATGAGTGAATATAAACAATTGGAAAAAACTCAAATGATATGAATGAATACAATTGAAAAAACTTAGACAAAATGAACAAAAATGAACGAGTAGGTATTATAAAAGTTAAGAAAGAAAAAAAGATAATTAAAAATTAAACAAATAATAAGATATATAAGATACTTTAAGATTATACATGAATAAAGAAAATAATAATAATATATTTCAAATAAATAATTAATGAAAGTGTTTTTAAGGATTGGTATTGTTATGATCGTTAATGGGTGTGTAGTGCTCAATGATTTTTTTTCTGAATGAGGGAAAGCTATTGTGGAATACGTCAAGGTCGTGAATTATATTGGATAGTTCATTGTACTGTTTGCAGATACGAGTAAAGGGGCATTGTAATCCAAGATTTGTTCGTGAAAAAGGTACATGAAGTAAGTTGCGAATGGGATGTCGTGGATATTTGTGAGGAACTGTCAATGGGAAATTTTCTATTAGGTTATTGCTATTTGATTTGCTATTTAAAGATTTGTATAGAAAGTACATTTCTAATATTTTGCGACGGTCGTAGAGGCTAGTCATTTTAAATTTCTGTAGACGTTGAGCATAAGGTCTTCTATGAGAGAATGATGGGGTGTGATAGGCGAGGTGTCTTGTGAAAGCACGTTGTAGGTTTTCGATGCGTTGAGAGTGCGTAGTGTAAAATGGATTCCAAACTACACTAGCAAATTCGAGGTGGCTGCGTACAAGAGAGTTAAACAAAATTATTTTGGTATTGGTATTGAACTCTCGACTCTCGACTTCTAAAGAAAGAAACATAATGTCTTCCTTATTCACCGCCACGCACAAATGTCGCGCTTGGCATTGAAACAATAGTTAGGGATTGTTAGCTTTAAATGAGTTGGATAACAAATATAATATAATATAATATGGGACAACTTCCACACACGGTCATCTGGTCCCAAACTAGGCTAGAAGCCTTTACTATGGTAACCAGATAACTCATATACATACTTATATAAGTTATAACACCCAGACACAGATCAAACAAGACATATTCATGCACACAAATGTTTGACCTGGCCGGGGATCGAACCGGAGCCTGCAGCTCAGAAAGCAGATTTACTACCATCTGAGCCAACGAGGCTGTCAAATATCAAATCAATAACATCCAAAATATTTCCATAAATGATCTGGCAACACTTGTTTCATAAAAATGAGTTCGCGAAAAATAAAGCTCTCGTTTTAGCTGAGACCACAGAGAGAGACAGATAATTTAAACATTATAACTTAACGAAAACTCATTTAAACTAAAGGTATACCTGGCTATGCTGATAAATCCACAAGAGGCAGTGGCGTGCAATGGTGTCCACCCTTCATTATCCCCGCGGTTAACGTCTGCACCGTGGGTGACCAGGAACTCCACCATATCTAGATTGTCATCTATGCAGGCCTGGAACCAATGATTAAATGTTTAAATATATGATGCATCCTTTTCATATGCTTTCTTCAGGTTAGTAGGTATTATAGTATGTGTACAATCTCTGTAAATGAAGGAAAGGTTTCTAATGTATATGGGTGAAACGTAAGGGCGTTTTGACGGACTTGGCTTTGGCGGAATATTAGTTCTTCTATATACATTTTTAATTTTTTTATTGACACATTCATTCATAAAACAGAACGTACAAGCGAAAATGTCCTCACATAGAACCCTAACAAAACTAAAGACAAGTAAGGTAATCGACCGGTAAACGGCAAAATTAAAATTCAATTCATGATAAAGAGAAAATAAAATAAAATATTCGGTGTGGCAAGTTCAGTGACCTTTTATGTATACTAAGTTTATGTAACTTTGAATACAAAGGTATTTTAATTCACAAGCATAATCATCTTATATACACCAGCTACCCGCAGCTCAGCAGCATCATCAATCACCAATTCAACTCTGACTTATATTGCAGAAAGACTCACTTCGACAATGATCAATTTGGCTAGACTATGAGCGAATCAGCACACCTAGACAATGTCTGAACTGAAATTGCAAATACTCACGCCAATCGACCATAACAGTATCGTGAATTGTCTTATAGTATAATATAATTAATACTAGTTCTTTATGATACACAGACAATTTATTTGTTGATCAATGACTATGGGGATGTTAGAAACCGGTAATTCTATGAGAGAGCGTAATAAAAATACTTTTATTTGCAGTGATACAAGCATTCATGAAGTAAGTGCAAAGATGACGAATGATAGAATAGAACTAAAAGATGTGACCTGATCTTATGTGTGTGTGTGGTATGATGTGACTATTATAGGATAGAGCATACATTTGATTGCTTTTTTCTTTGCGCAAAGAATAAATTATATTAATAGATTATTTCAAATCGCGATTGCAATATTTTCATATGCCATAACGGCAATATAAAATGTATTTCCTATATAAAATACAAACTCGTATTTCTAACAAATAAACCAGCATAATATCAATCTATCTGCAATGCTCGAAGAATATACACATTTGCATTTTGCACCTCTATGATTATTCACCGCTTTCAAAAACTGATAACACTATTGATGAGTTAATGGAATTTTACAACCATTAAATGTTGAGCCCCATGAAAAACTAAACGGGCAAAGCGCGCGCCAGGCTTATTCACGTAGAGTTCTGTACCACGCCACAGCTCTCGACGTTACGTCTTTTAAAAAAATTATTAACCTATAAAAAATGTCTCACTGTTCACATGTCACAGAACTGTAGTCTTAGTTAGAAAGAGTTCCGTTGGCATTCCTTGTGAACGCAATCTAAAACAGAACCCTTCCCAATCCCAAAAACTGACTTCATGTTATATTGGACATACAAATGTTCTTATCGCCAACTGTTCATGAACTTCCGATACATAATATGTCAGATATTGCAAAACATTACTATTTCAAGGGCATCACTTTGGAATAAGTGCCAAAGGGATAATGATTCTTTTGGAAACACTTCACATAACGACGTAACTGAAGAGCGCTTGCCAATTCAGTATTATAGCCACATAATTTCCATTATCTCCTGTAACACCAGAAAACAACTAGAATAGAATGAGGTGTTAGTACTGTTCTTTACAGTATTATATTCACGGAAGTGGATCATCATGTTATAACTCTATAAAAAAATAATTATAGTCCTGCGGGTACACACTTAGCTGCTATGTCTACCACTTCGAGAAAATGGCGTGATTGTATGTATATGTTATGTAATTCATCATGATCATCATCATCAGCCTTCTATATATATATATATATATATAGCCCACTGGTGGGAATGGCTAGTCCTTCCTGTGTTGCTGCCAATTGTAATTATCCTACTAATATTATAAATGCGAAGGTTGATTGGATGGATGTTTGTTAATTTTTCTCGCCAAAACCGCTGAACCGATTGGGCTGAAATTCGGTATGTAGACAGTTGAGACTCTGGAATAACACATAGGTTACTTTTTATCACGATATTCTCACGGGAACGAAGACTATGCGGGTAAACCGCGGGGCACAGCTAGTTACTAATAAACAGAACGGGTTCCCCAAATTCACTATTAGTCACCAGTTTGTGTGGCCAATAAATATGATCTGAGTTTTCAGGCCGCCAAGGTTAAGGCAAATAGTTATTATTCTTTGGTTAAGGCCTCCGACATGACCTGACGACTGCCTCCCTAATAAGTTACATAATATATAAGGAAAACATGGATTTGCATGTTAAGTTAATGAGAATATTTAATGTTCGTGTTGCACGCAAGCTATTCAGTACCGACTACCGAGCCTGCATTAGAGTATTGTGCAAGGAATGAAACCGTTGCAGGGTCAGTGCCAGTGCCGTGACCGCCAGCGCAGACGCGTGTCCGCCGACCAGCGTGCGCTACCCACCAAGACAAAATTATAATATAGCTTCATCTTCACCTACCTGCCCTTATCTCACAAAAGAAAGGGTCAGCACAGCACATCTTCCTTCAATCCACTCTATCATCTGTTATTTCTGAACGAAAGTGGATAGATTATACCTACATAATACAACAAACAACCTATCTTATATACACTGCTAAAATTACCCTTTTCGGCTTTGTCTTCGGTTAGGTGTAGTCAATTAACGACTATTAAAATTCAATTTAGAAAATTGGAGTCATACGTAGTTATATGATACGCGCAGCGATTTGACCTAGTGAATCATTTCTTATCAATTTTGATAGAATATATCACAGCTATATAGAACCCTTCGTTTTGGAAAGTCCATTAGAATATATATAACACAACGTAAAGAATGCCAATTCTTAACTGGTTCCTCATAAAAGAAACGAGTTTTAAAGTCCCAGATCGATTCGTCAGCTAATTAAAACATCGCTTGAGACGTCTCCTGGCGACTGCAAGACATTTTAAAGACAAATTGGAGATAGTTGACGCATGCATCCGTCCGATGAATCATCACTTTCGCCGAGAGTACTAATAAATACCAGGAATTCGCATACTCGTTAAATTACATAACATTTGCAAAAGCCAGCTGAAAAGGGAACATAAAATTAAAGTGTGTTAGAAAGTGGTAACGTTGTCAAGAACATAGGTTATTGCTAGAGGAACTTCGCAAACAATAAATGTATGAAGCCAATAAGCTTCTCGGCCCTTACAACGCTCTCATTAACAATAACTTACACTATGAGCTATACATGGAAACAACTTTTGAAATAGCAAAATCATGTACCTTCCTACTCGATACGTCTACTTCTCATTTGCAATTCATGAGGGCTGACGGACTAAGTTCGACACAATTACAATAAAATATTGCCGATGCGATGTCGAGATGTCTGCTAGGCTCTAAAGTTACTATTTCTCGACATAAGATCATGATGGCAAAAATGACCTCATTTCAATGTGAATGTTAAAGCAGTTGAGTCATTAGGACTTCCGAAAGTGTGACTCTGAAAAATCACTTGTAAGAGTAGAATATTGCTAAAAAGTCCTATTCTTCGAGTCGGTCTGTGGTGGTGGTGGTGATCAGTGGTGTTACAGTTTATAGGTCCCACGATAGATTCTGACGACATAACCTAACGACTATCGTCAATGATGACAGCTGGGTGGAACAGGTGCCTTTCAGATATAAAAAACTACCAGATGTTATGGTTATGGACTCTAGTTTCAAACCCGGACCTTTCCTTTCACACATCAGACGCTATTTTGATAAGTGCTAGATTGTAAGAAAACATCGTCATCGCAAAAAAACGTCATAAATAACTTTTCACCAGCAACATCATGAGAATTGGTGCTAAAGGTTAAACGTAACCCATACAAAATGAAAATACACAGATATTCATATCTGATGACAATTACTTCAGAAATAGGGAATAATTTTCCACTCAATTGTTTGTGGTTGGCTCTGGATTTGGCCTTTATTTGCGCGAAAACATATTTACCTTAAATCTTACAATTTCTTCGTATGTATGAAAATTGTAAAATAGTAGTTTTTAGGTATGTTAATGCTTTTTTAAATAGCAAAAGAACCTTTTGGTTTTCTTTAACAAAATAAGTTTTCGCGCAAATAAAGGCCAGAGCCAGAGCAAACTACAAACAATTGAGTGGAAAATTATTACCTATTTCTTCATAAATATGAAGATGAATATGAAGTGTATTTTCATTTTGTATGGGTGACGTTTAACCTTAATAGTGATCAATAAGCTGACCAAATGACGATTGTATTATACAAGTAACAAGATAACAAATGACGCGCCTTGTGAATTCACACTATTGTGTGTAACTCAAAATTTAATAGATCGCAAATGACTGCGAACAATGGACAAACGGTCTTATCAAGGTCAACATTATCAGAGAACTCAGGATAGTGACCATTAGCGTTCACATTATGAGATTACTACACAATTATTATAAAAGGTCTTGTTTTCTATGCAAACCGAGACCGGTTGCTGGTTTCAAAGCTGGAAAACACTTAAGATACTGAAATTAGAAGCCTATACAATTTTTAATGTTTTTGCTCTTACATGATATACATCTATTAGGTTAAGTATATACTTAGTCTTCTTCCATTTTAGTATAACATCCGTCCAACTCTACAATAGCACCTTTTTCACGCTAAGCCAAAGCGCCGCCTTACCCACATTGGAGATATAATTCAATTACAAATTAATGTGAATTAAGTCAGACTGCCTCGATGGCGTAGTAGGCAGGCGCTACTGTTAAGAATGATGTCCTGGGTTTGATACAGGTCAAGCAAAAGTATGGATTTTATGATTACCAATTTTCTCTCAGCATGAAGTCACAAAACCAAATCTGTGAGGAGGAGATAGAGAAAGAAAGTGCGGAGATGACGGATGATTGACTGGAGTGGCGGAAGAGGACGTACTGTAGTGACCCCACCTTATGTGGAATAGGGGCAGGAACAAGAAGAAAATGGAGTCTGGATTTGTGCCCGGTTAGTGACAATAAGCTCGCCCCCTATTAAGTTCATGGGACTTTATAATTGATGAGTACATGAATTATATTATTTTTCTTTAATATTTGTCAACTGAGGCCACTTCTCGTTGGTAAACTGATCCCGCTCTTTATTTGAGTCAAAAGTATCTCTTGTCGATGGACTATAATAAAATATGTAAAATCACGCCTCACGCACTATATTTTGTATTGTATCTTTTGTAAAATTGTTTATTTTTATTTTTTGGTATGCAATAAAGTATTATTCTATTCTATTCTATTAATTGAGATGATAACTATCCTATCAAGTAAGTTAGACCAAAATACGGGTACACGTGAAATTTGATTGAAATCGGTTCAGTAGTTTTGGAGTTTAATGGCAACATACATCGTGACACAAGATTTTTATATATATATAAGATAAGGAACGTGTAAATTTTCAAGTCTATAGGGGAGAAACTAGGCGTAAATACCGTTCTTGCCCAAGTTGACGATGTGGTCAGGAATGGACAGGTCAAAAGTACCCACGACCGAGGAGCACACATAATAAGTATGAAGGATGTGAGGAAAGTGAAGCGAAAGTCGTGGATCAGGATCGTAGCAAGTGGAGAGAATTGTCTCTGCCTTCCCTAACGGAAAAAAGGCTGCGCTGTATGTTATGTATAACAAACCAATGGAAGGAGTGAATTCTGTCTCCTATTTAGTCTTTTATATTGCTCAATCGGTCGATAGTTGTGCTGTGTAGAGGTAACAAGCATACAAATACTAACTTTGGCGTTTATATTAGTTGGAAGTTGGAAGTGCTCTAAAGGGTTCTTCCGCATTTCGCTAAATAAAAAGTTTTTAAGGACTTTATACAATATAAACATATTATAGAAAATTACCTATCTTTCCTTTTTAGGAATACTTTTAATTTTAGAATACTTTTTTAAGTATTCTTAACGAAATATCCCAAATAATCACGGGAACAAATTACCGCAGGGCCTCTAGTAATATACTAATTTTGTTACTGTAGATAGGAAATTAATTGTATCACTGTAAATAATATAACTACTGTAAGCATGCCTTTTCCATTAAATAATACTCGAACACTTCAGCATATTTTACATGATTTATTCCAAGTCCACCATCTTCAATCTCGCTCTACAATCCTCTGACGCGCTGGCATCCACCTCCCTGTGTTGCCATCGCGCCCTCGCACATGCCATAGATCTCCGTGAAATCACACGTTGCCATTAATACTTTCCATAAAACCACCAAAACGTTCACAGAATCCGTAGCATGCGCGTCACAAAATAACATCAACCCTACACTCGGCCAACCTGACAACGTTTATGCCCCCATACACGCATTATATAATAACCCTACACTACCTATAAGTACTAAACTTATAACTGTCGGTTTGATGAAAGAATCCTGGAAGGAAATTCGAACCAAATACATAAATTATTAATTCGAAATTGATAGGGGCGTTTTATAAATATACTTGTACCATCAGCAAAAATGAATTCAGATTCGAATTAAATACAAACACCAGACGGGCGGATCTCATAAAATAAAAACATCGTTTAAATGCAAATTCACCAAGAAACTAGAAATGAGGCATGATTAATTTGTTACTTATTTACAGTCAAACAAAAATGGTATTTTCGACGTGGATATTAAGGTCTTTATTGTACTTCTATATTACCTACCATCAAGTTCGTATGCTGTAAAAGGTAAGTATAGATACGTTAGTACTATTATTTATTCTGTGGTAGGTATAGGTACAACTTAACACCCGTAACCCGTCTTATTGTAACTGCCAACTGTAAACAGAGACAGATAATACCCATTTTATTAGTACAGTAAGAAAACATTGTATAACATATTTATTGGTGCCCTAAATACAGACCCTTTTGGACCTTCACCAAAGGTATTATTTATAAAACTATATACTGATATTTTAGAAATACCTATGTATAAGGATGCATAACAACTGTATTTTCCATGGTGTATATCATATCATAAACTCTCTCTCTCTCTCTCTCTGCGAAAAGGGCGCATGTTCGAGACGTGTTTCTGTTGTAGGGACTCTCGTACCCTAAGATACAATGTTTTCCTTAGTTCGGGGAACGAGGTATCTTCAAGTGCGGGTCACGTTTTGGGTTGCGCCACTGAACATACTAAATTATTTTACTTTTTACCTATTTTTAGTATACTTTATACCTACTTACTATTGTCACTCTATTACTGATAATAAACGTTTTGTATTGTATTATTTAGTATTAATGTATTGCAAGGTAATAATATCTCAAATCAATGAATACCACGGCTGTGTACATTCTTTATTAAAAACCACACTCTTTATTTCTGCAAGGAATTGATATAGTATTAGTTCGAACGTCACGATTGTGACTATCACTATTGCAGAGCATTCTTTAATTTCTTTCTATCGCGTGCTTCAGCAAGAGTAAGAAGAAGACAAGTATGGTTCTTTTTTAATCATTAGTTTGGTACCTAATGATATAAGCACTATTTACTCACTTTATCAACGCGCATTCCCCAATTAATACCCGAAGAGTGACGCGTATTGCTTTAGAATGTTAAATCTTGTGTGATATCACTCATACCTAATGTCTCACGAGTCACAAGATCTCAAGACTCAATGAAATTCTTTAATGTTTGCAAACTAAAACAACGGGATATTCAATAATACTGACATCACCTTAACGTATTATACAGCGAGTAAGTATTGGAGAACCCGCATGTAAATATAGGTGTGAATCATTATCATGACATATTCAGACCCACTATGAGCTAATTAAAACAAAAAGCCTGGGCCGCTTTACGATTATGAAGTTGTTTTTGTGGCCTGTATTAGAGATCCCCAGAACTTCAGGCAAAACAATAAACTCAGTCTTAAAGATAAACGGAAGTAGGAAGCAACATTGTTTTAAAATTTATTTTTTTATAGGTTCGACAATATGATGTGGGAATTCATGTACCTTGAGGTGTAGTTACAGCATAACATAAAGAGTATGAGTGGAATAAATTCCTTTGGTTTATGGTCCACAGTCCGCATATAACTTACGATATAATAATTATGGATGGAGTCAACCTAACATCACACCAAACTCACAGAAGCCAATCAGATTTGTGATAATCTGAGGGAAGTGATGGAACTTTTACGTATACTTTTCTCTGTGTATGTGCAATATTTTTCGAATACATAGTGTATGTCTTTGTATAAATATACAAAAATAAAAGATTGCGCATCTAGATGACGTAATCGCACAATATCTACGAGTCGCTAATCTCTACACGACCTCGAAATGCAAAAATTTTCTTGTCCGAATCCAAAATAGCGCGGCGCTATGTCATTCAACGGAGAATACTACGTCACTGCATCACGGAATATTTGGGGCGGTCAATGACAGCATTGAAATTCGAATCTAGACTAGTGGTATCTGGGTAATAGGAGAAAATAATATTTAATTGGGACGATCATATTTAATCGTTTTCTGTTACGTTCTTGAACGAATTAACCACTGGACGCGCCTTCATTCCGTTCTCGCCTAATACCCCGCAGGTTAATACCATGAAACATCGGACATCGTTGTAGTTTTACTGTCACAGTCGTTCGTACACCATCGGGAGAAAAACATATTTAAAAAAATGACGAAACGTGCAGTTAAATGGTGTAAAAGTTATAGTGGTCAAGCAACTAATGTTTCTTTTCACTTGTAAGTTTAATTTTTCTTTATTAATACAGCTATTTATACCAAAAATTAATATTAATTGAAAAAATATATCCAACTTAATCCGACTATATTTAATAAACGGTCATGAATATTATACACCACGAACAAAAAACACCTATCTAAATTACCTGGATTATTTACGTCAAAGTCAAATTTACTAGGGCTTGACAATGTTTTAAGTAGGTATAATAATATCGATAAAAATAAATGACATATATCGATAAAACTGTATTAATACACTTGAAGCAAATCGGGAAAGTAAAAAAAAATTAACGATGTGTACCTCATAAATTGAGCATAAATTGAGCATAAATTGAGCTCAACCGACACAATAATGAAGGGATTTTAAATCGAATCATTACTTGTGATAAAAAGTGGATACTGTACGATAATCAGAAGCGCTTGTCGCAATGGCTGAACCCTGGAGTCCCAGCCGAATCTTCCCCTAAACGAAAATTGACTCAGAAAAAGATACTTGTGCGTGTTTGGTCGTTCACTACAGCTTTCTAAAATCTGGCCAAACGATTACGGCAGATATCTATTATCAGCAACTGCAAACCATGAAGGAAGAACTAGCTGCTAAACAACCGAGATTAGTCAAACGCTCTAGGCCACTGCTGCTTCACGACAACGCAAGACCACACACTGCACAACAAACAACCACTAAGTTAGATGAGCTACAATTGGAATGTCTGCGACATCCACCGTACTCTCCGGACCTCGCTACAACAGATTACCATTTTTTCCGGTATTTGTACAACTTCTTACAAGGAAAACAATTCAACTCCGATGTGGCAGTCCAAACCGCCTTCAAAGAGTTTATTGATACTCGCCCCCATGGTTTTTTTACTAAAGGGATTCATGAACTACCCATGAGATGGCCAAAATGCATAGATAACAACGGTGCATACTTTGATTAATTAAATATAATTTACAAAAAAAAAAATTACTATAATATATTCCTCCCGTACAAAATGCCAATTTCCTATGTAAGGACCTAATATTAACTAAAAGGCAAAATCAAGCCTACTGAATGGCGGGGATAAGCTTATCAGCAACTTAATAGTAGCACTAAATAGTAATAGTATCCGCGTCTGACAAGCTATCATCTGGTTTCATCAACAGCTCGGCCAACCCATATAAAAAAAACCGTATTTTCAAAATCGTATTTGAATATTTATTGTCAGACTATCATAAACTCGTTGTTCTTTCATTCGTCCTCGATAGCAATTTATCGACTATGTCAAGCACTAGTGTAGGTGACATAATTTTACGGGTACTTCTCGCTGTCCACACCTTTTTGGTCAACACTGGGACTTTTTTCTAGGTCACTAATGGTGGCAAGTAGGACAAAATAAAAAAATATTTTTAGAATATGTTTCATAAATCACATAATATTATACGTTATAAATTCATAATATTATTATAACGTCATTAATTGCATCATTATAATATTTTGTCAAGTACGTATATATATGTATATATACGTATATATTATATGCTACGGTAAATGTGTTTTATTGAAAATAATTATTGATCGATAATTATTGATAATTTTCAATTAATCACATCTACCGTAATATGTACATTACACATACTACCTATTATTATAATATCGTAATCAGAATGAATGGATGCACCAGCAGGCCCCGTCTAGTATTCTTTTCTATGGCTAGCGTAAATTACTTATAATTATTCTAACGGTAGCTGGAAGTTCAACATTTATATAAGGTGAGGGTTGAATTGAGGATGTAAGAATCAATATATGTATGATAGGCAATTCCCACATGTCACGAGTGGAATACATATTCTGAAATAAAAATTGCAGTTGTCACTAGTGGTGGGCAAGGAGATGGGGATCAAGTGGGAAGTACCCAATTTTTCTCTCTGTCATTTTAATCGCAATTGTCAGTTGTTTTGCTCTTAGACAGTGACAATGCTACATGCGAGAATAGTGCAACAATATAATACACAAAGGTAAATCTTTGTGTGCGCGCAATTATGGATACGAATATTACGGTAGTGTGTGTATATCTTCGTAAAAGTCAGCAATGTGTGAAATCCTCCTCCCCCCGCAAAAATCGGTTGAACGTGTTTTCATACTTCATTATGTACAATTCGCGTCCAGTGGTTAAATCGTCCTAGGTTACGTTCGATCGATTTTCAATAAAATATAGTTTATTAAGTTAACAGAGAACAAAACGGCAACCGATCTAAGTCTGAACTGAAACTTCTGATGGTAGATAAGACTATCGAAAATAAATCACACTATGATAAATACTGAACCTGGTTTATAAATATCACAAGGCACACTATAGTCGAGATAAAACGCATCCGCGGTCATACGCTGCCAAAATAATAAGTCAAGACTTGATGGCTATATAGATAGCAATGTTTACAATTATAATTATGTATACACGGAAAAAAAAGAATTCTAAAAAGAAGAATATCAATATTCTCAAGAAATTTGTTTCAATCCAAGTAAATATTTTCTTAACCTAAGTAAATGTTCTTAATCCAAGAAAACGTGATTACTTAAATGAAGAATAATTTATTCTTCATTTTAAATCTTGAATCAAGAATATATTTTTGGTTCAACAATATTGTAATCTCATTTGAAGAAAAAATCTGATTTTGACTGAAAACTTTGAAAACTTTTTATACCAAGATAATCTTATCTTCCTTCAAGATGATATTTTATTTCGTTTAAGACAATATCATTATTCTTGGCTCAAGATTTTTTTTTACTTAATCTAAGATACATTTACTTATTACAAGAATATGGCATCATTGTGTTAAAATTTTTATTTTATTTAACCTAAGAATGTAAACGTATTTCAAACCAAGTCTTTTTTTCTCATTCCAAGAAACTGCTTTACTTGATTCAAAGCATTTCGCTTATTTTTGACACAAGAGTCTGCATATTCTTCGTTCAAGATTTTAACATATTTGTGTATGCTTGATTTAAGAATATACTGGTCTCATTTGAAGAATACATTTATTTTAACCTAAAACTATAGACTTATTTCGTGTCAAAACATTTTTTCTCATTCCAAGAAACTGCTTTACTTGATTCAAAGCATTTTGCTTATTTTTGACACGAGAATTACCATATTCTTCGTTAAAGATTTTAAATATTTTTTGTATGCTTGATTTAAGAATATTCTAGTCTCATTTGAAGAATACATTTATTTTAACCTAAAACAATATTTATTTCGAGTCAAAACATTTTTTCTTATTCCAAGAAACTAATTTACTCGATTCAAAGCATTTTGTTTATATTTGACACAAGAGTCACCATATTCTTCGTTAAAGATTTTAAATATTTTTTGTATGCTTGATTTAAGAATATGCTATTCTCATTTGAAGAATACATTTATTTTAACCTAAAACAAGACTTATTTCGAGTCAAAACATTTTTTCTTATTCCAAGAAACCGATTTACTCGATTCAAAGCACTTTGCTTATATTTGACACAAGAGTCACCATATTCTTCGTCAAAGATTTTAAATATTTTTTGTATGCTTGATTTAAGAATATGCTAGTCTCATTTGAAGAATACATTTATTTTAATCTAAAACAAGATTTATTTCGAGTCAAAACATTTTTTCTTATTCCAAGAAACTGTTTTACTCGATTCAAAGTATTTTGCTTATATTTGACACAAGAGTCACCATATTCTTCGTCAAAGATTTTAAATATTTTTTGTTTGCTTGATTTAAGAATATGCTAGTCTCATTTGAAGAATACATTTATTTTAACTTAAAACAAGATTTATTTCTAGTCAAAACATTTTTTCTTATCCCAAGAAACTAATTTACTCGATTCAAAGCATTTTGTTTATATTTGACACAAGAGTCACCATATTCTTCGTTAAAGATTTTAAATATTTTTTGTATGCTTGATTTAAGAAAATGCTAGTCTCATTTGAAGAATACATTTATTTTAACCTAAAACAAGACTTATTTCGAGGCAAAACATTTTTTCTTATTCCAAGAAACTGATTTACTCGATTCAAAGCATTTTCTTATATTTGACACAAGAGTCACCATATTCTTCGTCAAAGATTTTAAATATATTTTGTATGCTTGATTTAAGAATGTGCTAGTCTCATTTGAAGAATACATTTATTTTAACTCAAAACAAGATTTATTTCGAGTCAAAACATTTTTTCTTATTCCAAGAAACTAATTTAGTCGATTCAATGCATTTTGTTTATATTTGACACAAGAGTCACCGTATTCTTCGTCAAAGATTTTAAATATTTTTTGTATGCTCGATTTAAGAATATGCTAGTCTCATTTGAAGAATACATTTATTTTAACCTAAAACAAGATTTATTTCGAGTCAAAACATTATTCTTATTCCAAGAAACTGATTTACTCGATTCAAAGCATTTTGCTTATATTTGTTTGACACGAGTCACCCCATATTCTTCGTCAAAGATTTTAAATATTTTTTGTATGCTCGATTTAAGAATATGCTAGTCTCATTTGAAGAATACATTTATTTTAACCTAAAACAAGATTTATTTCGAGTCAAAACATTATTCTTATTCCAAGAAACTGATTTACTCGATTCAAAGCATTTTGCTTATATTTGTTTGACACGAGTCACCCCATATTCTTCGTCAAAGATTTTAAATATATTTTGTATGCTTGATTTAAGATTATGCTAGTCTCTTTTAAAGAATACATTTTTTTAACCTAAAACCACACTATAACTAAAGACATATGCAATAGGTAGGTATATAATACTTATGCTTAGGCAATGACTTGGTAACCTTGACCTGATGCAGCATTAGGTTCAGATGTGCCAAGTAGTCAAATACGAGTATATTATCGTGTTTGTGCTCATTGGAATCGTTTCAATAAACAGGTTACAGATAGATGGTGATCAGAGTCTGATGATGGAGCAGGATAAGGAGGAGGAGGTGGATTTTTTAATTTCTTAACTACACTTGTTAACCGTGACAGCTTCATGATCTGTGTCCTGTGTAAATAAACGTTTGAGGCAGCAAATCGGTAGCTATTATGTAGTCACTTACGACTATTTCAATGTTAAATATTTATACCACTAAAACAAATAGGACCGTTTATTCCGACGGACAAGAAAACAAAAGAACAAGAAGAAGTAAAGTTAAGCCTTGTACCTACTATTTAATCGCAATTTGTTATTATTCATGTGCTTTCCTCTCATTTATAACAGGCGCCGCATATTTCCAAAGTAACTATAACCGATATCCATAACAGCTACCAGATCTAGTTTTATAAAATTTTGAGACAGCAAATGGGCACTAAATAGGCACTATCTATATGGAGCCCCATTTCAGCGTTAAGAATGAAAAAAAAATAAGAGTGACCGGCCATTCTGACGCACACTAATCTTGGAAGCAAACTGATCAAAAATCTTTGATGAGTGGAATGGCACCCTAATGCGTAGGTAACAAGGTGTAAGGTGAACGAAGTGCAAACAGAGTGTAGAGGCGCCATAGGCGCATCGATAAACCCCGCCGTTGCCTTGCCCAAAGAGCATATTTATTATGAGGAGTTGTGCTTTGCTACAGAACAGATAATATGGCCCTGCCTCACTAGGACGCATGTACCTACTAGGTAAGTATCGGTAATTGAGAAAAAGTGTCTTGTAGTATATTGTGTATGTAGAATATTGATTCTTCAGTTATAATTACAATGAGATTATTCATTTCATGAGTTAAGAATCATATTCTTGTTGTTTGTATTACTGACTATTTAAATCAGTAGTTATGTAGGTGTAAGGTGAACGAAGTGCAATCAGAATGAGAGACGCCAGGCGCATCGACGATTCCCGTCGTGGCCTTGCCCAAAGAACATAATATTTATAAGGAGTTAGTGCTCTGCCTTAGTGAAGAAACTCATGAAATAAATATTCTTATTAATTATAACTCAAGAATCAATATTCTTACTACAAAACACTTTTTCTCAATTACCGATACTTTAGTATATACTAAAGACGCATATGCGTCCTATTGAGGCTCCATATAATATGTTCTTTGGAAAGGCCTCGGCGGGTTCGCTGATGCGCCTGGCGCCTCTACATTCTGATTGCACTTCGTTCACCTTACACCTACGTAACTACTGATTTATATAGTCAGTAATACAAACAACAAGAATATGATTCTTAACTCATGAAATGAATAATCTCATTGTAATTATAACTGAAGAATCAATATTCTTACTACAAGACACTTTTTCTCAATTACCGATACTCTTTTCTACGAGACAGGACTCATAATGTGTGTTGTGATTTTCCTGTGTTAAAAAGTGTAAGAACATTTGTAATCATGGCAGGGGACAGGGATCATCGTACTATTGAAAATTGTGGTGTGAAAGCAAAACAGTCTTGAAAATCGGGATGCTTCGAGACTTCGAGGCATATTTTTAATGCAATGTGGTGGGACAAGCTAGTCTACGCACTACACACTAAATACCTATATATAGTATCCCCGTCTGCTATACAGAAAGCTTGTTTTTTGCTTTCCAGTTAATATTATTCTAAAGCAATCGGGTCTTATATTTTTTTAATAATTAAATTTATAACGTGACGCTATTTATAAACGTTTATTTTACGATATACATTTCAAAGTTTGATGAAACAATAAACAGGTAATAAGTAAAAGGTAAAACTACTTTACTAAATTCTTCACTGAACATTGCTTATTAAAAAAGGTGTGGGCCGTAAATTTATTTCAAAAATTTTATTTTTATTGTTTCCAACTATATAAAACTACCAAATAATGTGTAAAAAGTCTAAAAAGTCCATAGCGGTATCACCACTAAATAGGGGAAACTTTATATTCCCTATTCAGTGGGTATCACTGAATCAATTTGTTATGTTGGCTAAAGTCCTTGAACCGTCCAATCTCTGCGTAGTGAGGCGTGCTTGACCATAATATAACGAACGCTTCCGGGAACTTTCTAGATGCTAGGGATGGGTCTTTATGATAGGGCTGCACCCTGTCGCCAAAATAAAATAGGTGTTAACTTAATATCAAACGAACAATAGATAAATGTTCCTTTTAATTCTTCAATTAGAAAAACATTTCTTAATTCAAGAAATATTGCTATCTCAGATGAAGTCTTTCAATTTAAAAATTCTTGTTCCAGTAAGTTGGTATACTTGATTCATATCATTTCACTTGGTTTTGACACCAGACTCATCATATTCTTCAATATTTTTATATAATTATGTTTTTAAGCTTAATTTAAGAACACAATAGCACTTAAAGAAAAGAGTTAAGTAAGTAAAACTATCGATGCTATTGATATAAAAAGCGATAATATTGATATTATTTTTAGTGATCAATAAGCCATAGCCATGCATTATACCATATCGATAGTTTTACTATATCGATACTATTGATATAAAGCGATACTATCGATACTAATATAATATAACGTAATTGAAGGGTGAATTCAGTATAGTTATTATTCTGATATAATAATGAATATTATTTTATGAACTCCGTGATTTGTATATCCTTTTCTTTTCTATATACAACATTGAATAAATAAGTTCAAAAATCTATATTTTAAAATATCGATATTTATCGATAATCGATTATTATTTAATACTGGGTGAATTATTATGCACTTGCCGTGCAAAAACAAATTGAAAAAAAAACCTAACGTGGTACGAGACTTCCGGTCAGTGTTGCCGACACAGTAGATTTTTCACTGAAACTGGTGGTTTCAACCCCTCTTAGTGTGGTGAAATATTGCGTCTAGTGGGTTTTTTAGTCTTTTTTTTTTCAATTAGGTAGATGAAATGGGATCACTCAACCACGAATGTCTATTAAGTAATGCTGAACTTCTTCTTATTACAAATACAACCTCTTTTTTTATTCATGATATTAATGTAACCGTAACCATCCGTAATCAAGCTCTCATAAAATTATTAAATATATGATATACAAGAACTTATTATCCACTTTTTGTCTGACCTGGGAATCGAAACCAGGACCTTGTGTTCAGCAGTAGCGCTTGCGACCACTAGACGAAAGAGGCAGATATATTTTACCAGGTTTTGCAAAAAGGTGTAGTAATACTTAAGGAGGTGCATCTACTCGTCAAGATGACCACATTACAAAAGAAAAAAATTGCAACATTGGCGCAAAATTTTTGACTTTTAATACAAAATTGATCAGCTGATCAGTTAATTTGTATAGAAAGTCGAATTTCTTTTTCTCGCGATTTTTTTGGAATGAGTAGATGCACCTCTTTTAGTACTAATACCTGCACCTGTTATGATATACTACTCGTAGTTTCATTGTTTATATATTAAGACATAATTGTTTACTTTGAATTGTTAATCGATACAAAATAATCAATGCTGGAATAGTAGATTGTTATACAAGGGGCTACAGAGACACATTATTGTATACGAGGTAGTTTTAGTAACTAGAAACCGAGTTACAATGGGTTTATAGCGCCGTGTGTTACACTCTACTTACTTTTCACTAAGATTGCGAGAATATGTTATAAACCAACACAATATTAAAGATCATCATCATCATCATCTCAGCCACAGGACGTCCACTGCTGAACATAGGCCTTCCCCATAGATTTCCATTCAGTCCGGTTATAAGCGGCCCGCCTCCATCGTGTTCCTGCCGTCTTTATGAGATCGTCTGTCCACCTTGTGGGTGGACGTCCTACGCTGCGCTTGCCGGTCCGTGGTCTCCATTCGAGAACTTTGCAGCCCCATCGGCCATCAGTTCTACGTGCTATGTGCCCTGTCCATTGCCACTTCAACTTATTAATCAGCTGGGCTATTTCCACTACTGGGCTGGGCTATGTGTACTAAATATATTAATCATGAATTCGATGTTGTTATCTTCTCGCAGAAATATATAATAAAATGTTCTTTTCTATAAATCATTACTATTCTGCCTCGGTGGCGTAGAAGGCGCATGCTCGACTGCCAATCAAGAGGTCCCGGGTTCGATCCCCAGGTCAGGCAAAGTGAAAAATATTGGATTTTTCTATCAGGAATTATCTCAATCACTGCCTGGAGTCTGGAACTGTGCCTGGTTGATGGCAATAGGCTGGCCCCCTATTACATGGGACCAATAACATACTAATAAATGGGTGCGAGCTCAGCATGTGTTGCAGACAGACAAGTCAGCAACGCTGATTTTCAGCTCGCACCTTGACGTGACGACACAAACTAGCCATTTGTAAAAAATTCAGTTACTATTTTTGCAATACCGGCAGAGTTAAAAAAAAAACCATATTATATATAATATATTATAATGTAAATAATACATAAATACCGAGATATAGATTTTTAGTGTGAAATGTGGGTGAACCTATGGGACTGAGTCCTGGGTACACCTCTGCCTACCCCTTCGGGAAAAAAGGCGTGAATGTATGTTATGTATTATATAGATAATTATAAAAAAAAATAATGCCGTACTTCATGGGCATAAAATCAATGTAAGCTGTCAGCGGGATCAAACTATCTTACTAAGGCAACACTAAACTTTCAATGTATTATACACGGAAAAAAAGGAATTGTTAAATTAAAGCAAGTTGCTTTAGTTCAAAGCAAATCCTGTCTTCCTATAGAGGAAGACTATATTTACTTAAATATACAATGTGATATTGATAAGAATATTGTATTCACACAATACAACCGTATTGTTAGTCCAAAAACATTTGGTTTTGTTATTATAACAATATAGTTTATTTATCTCAAGCAACCTTATTGATTTGATGTAATACTTTGGTTTATTTGAATAAACAAATCAAAATTTTTGTTTTAACACATCATAATCCCTGTTTCAACAATACGTATATCGTTTTTGCAAGAATATACATCAGATTGTTTAGACAATATGTTTTTTTTGTAGCAACAAGACATTGTTTTGATTTGATACTAATAGTTCACTTATTTTAACAATATAATTTTTAATATATTGTTTTTATAACAATACGAATTAAATTAGTTTGAGAATAAACAGATTCTTCGTTTAACAATAAATATCATTGTAGTCATGAGAATACCAGATTGTTGTTGCAAAACTAAGATTCTACTAGTTTCAAGAAAATTTATTCTCTTTAGGAGAATACACACTAGCTTGGTTTAAAACTATGATTTATTTGAACCAACAAAACATAGATTTTCGCTCAATACTTTTGGTTTTACTTGTTTCAGTAATTTTTATTGTCTGAATGAAAATACAGGAAATGTTGTTTGAACAATATTTTACTTAGAGCTACAGTAATATATTGTTGTATCAAAAATATAGTTCACTTAGACCTACGGTAATATATTGTTTTTTGAACAATATATTTTACTTCGATCTACAGTAATATATTGTTGTATCAAAAATATAGTTCACTTAGACCTACAATAATATGTTTTGTAATAAAACTACTATTGTTTCATTTTAAGACTTTTATTTATTCCTTCAAAAAAATGTATATTACTTCTAAACAATATGTATATTGTCCAGTAAATGACTGATAGCTTGAAATAACAATAATCAGTAGTTTTATGAAAGATTTCATGTGTTTGGCTTAGTAAATAATATGCTAATTACGCAAAAAAAAAAATTGCCCACGTCTCGCTTGCTGTGGGCAACATTTTTGTACAGTAAGCTTTTTCCATATATTCCCAGTAGTCCCCACATAAATTGCCCTTAGGTGGAAATCTGGAATAAAATTACATTTCCCCCGGTTGACGATTGAAGTTATTGCCCTCACTTCAAATCGCTGTACACTGCTGCGTGGATCAACCCCCTAGACTCTAGGGGTTGTCGTTCAGATATTTCCAATGTGATTTTATAAGTAGATAAGTGAGATTATTAGGGACATACTTACAAACAAAATGTTCCTCATTATCTGTCGAATGTACACCAGGTTTTTATGATCAACAACAATAAGTGATTATTAAAAGCAACTACGATAAGGAAAATTTTGTTTTTTTGTCTCTAATAATATCACTTATCTATAAATATTGGAGACCATATTGGAAATATCTGACCGTCAATTCCTTCATCGCGGCCGTAAGACAGACAGTGATGAGGTGGTGATGCACGCAGCAATGTACAGCGATTTAAGCTGGGGGCAATAACTTCCCATTCGCCACCCGGTGATATTTTATTCCCGATTGCCAACTGGGGGCAATCCATGAGGGGATGACTGGGAATATACGGCGTTTTATATCTTTAAATGAAAAAATCTTTAAAGCCATGAATGACGGGAAATACAAGTTTTTAACAATTTTTTCATTACTTTAGCCAAGCAAGGTAACTATTGTAAAAGTTTGCAATAAGTTCTTCATAATGTGAAGAATACCTAATCACAGACACCTACCGTTATTGCGATCAATTATAATTATCTGGCTCATCTATACAATAACAAAAAAAAGGTTTAAAAACAGCCCTTGGTAGGTTTTTTTGCGTAATGAGCGTTTTTATTTTAAAAGCCTCACAATTATAATATATTTTCTGTCAAATGAAACTATTTTTAATTAGATACTAGATACTGACAATTCAATACTGTTATATCCAGCTATCTTTCATTTACTGGATAGTTAGTAGGTAAGATAACTTATAACCATTATTATGCCATCCGCTTTAGCAAAAACAATATTTAAAATGTAATCCTGTACATTGAAATAAATCTATTACACAAAAAACTAGTGGAATATTTAGAATAATATGGGTTAGGTCCTGAACGCACTTCCCGATTGGTACACTTACCAAAACGGGCATTTTTCAAAATTAGCACTTCCTAAAATATAAATATTTTTTTAAAACAACGTAAATATTATCAGAATGGTGTTATGTTATTTAAATTTTTTATCTAAACATGATGACTAAATTAACATGTTTTACTAAAATCAAAATAATTTACTACCGTAAGGTTCATGTTTTCTAAAAAATTGTATAATATATTAGGCTGCACTCTTTGTGAGAAATGCACTTTTGGGAAGTACACGTTCTGAACCTAACCAGTTTGGATTAGATTAATTTAAATTCGTAAGTAGTTTTAGTCGAAGGAATCACATTTTCACTTAATAACATATTCAAAACTTTAAACAAAAGATTATAAATTATGTTAAGTTTATTCCCAGTTGCCATCATTTCCACCACTGGTGGCAGAAGAAAAAACTAAAGTATAAGGGCATGCAAAATTAACTAAGAAGATTTTAGATTTTGTTACCTGTTTCGCACGCCGCTACAGGTCAATAAATACAGCAATATCAAGAAATAAACGACCCAGCTGCCACCGGTGTTGATATTGGAGGCAATCACATTTATAAAAAAATAAAGTTACCCATACCAGACACTTCACTTCACTTCATTTCTGTCAGGTTGTCTTGCACACAAAGTATTCTTTCATCATAATATTATGTGTTCATCCATTTCTGCATTACAATATCCCATGGTTCATGGTTATTTTTCAGCCAAACAATGTCATCATTAATACCTGGAATTTACATACTTTATTATACACATATTATTATACATATACCTATACATCATCATCATCTCAGCCATAGAAAGTCCTCTGCTGAAGATAGGCCTTCCTCATAGATTTCCACCCAGTCCGGTTGTAAGCGGCCCGCCTCCAGTGTGTCCCTGCAGTCCTTATCAGATCGTCCACCTTGTGGGTGGACGTCCTACGCTACGCTTGCCAGTCCGTGGTCTCCATTCGAGAACTTTACAGCCCCATCGGCCATCAGTTCTACGAGCTATGTGCCCTGCCCAGTCCACATCAATATGCTTTAATTAATTAATACACTAGACTATGTCTGTAACTTTCGTTCGTCTATACGGATCTCTTTATTTCTGATTCGATCTCATAGAGAAATCCTGAGCATAGCCCTCTCCATAGCTTGTTGCGCTATTTTGAATCTGCTGATAAGGCCCACAGTCAGAGACCACGTTTCAGATCCATAAGTAATCACTGGTAACACACACTGGTCAAAGACATTCAACTTGAGGCACTGAGGTATTTTGGACACACACCTAGACATACTAATTAGCTGTTGCCTGTGGCCTGTTGCCACTTGCATTACGTTGCGTAACTGATTCTTGTCCCCATAGAACTAAAATTACATTATAAAATAAACGAGGTATATGTTAATATAATTATTAACGAATACCTTGTGATTCGTGAAGCAATTAACCTGCTACTGCTGCTATCTAACTACTTATGTTTAAAGCATAACATTAAAAAAGCAGATACTTATCCAGATACCAACTATAAAGGCTTTGTATTTTTAATAAGTATGAGTTATTCCTACAGTGTGCTCAATGGCTCAATGGCTACACTCTTAACCTCAAACTTTTTGGATGCCTACCTTCCTTCTAAGGCCTTCTAAAGGGGTTAGTAGTAAATTTACTTACTTCTGAAACATCCGAGCATCCGATGGCATTAACCACTTAGACAGCAAATCAAGAGTGGCTTTCTGACCAATATAATATTCTTCTTGAAATGAACATTTAACGGCGCCGGCGTCCATATTTATGCCCAATCTAATCGGAAAAAAGAAGTAATTAGGCACCTTCTAAATAATCCGTATAATGCTGGATGCATTCAAATTTTACAACAATGTATTCATGAATGAAAACTGACCTGACTGAGCTTTTTGAAGCTAGCCAACATTACCTAGTTTTTAAATCAAAAACTCACCAAGATTCTCGACTTCTCAATGATGCAGGCTGCCGCAGCACACACTGAAGCAAACTAATAACTCACATTCTCGTATTGAAAATGTGTATTCTTCGTCATATAATTTGCTGCTTTATGCAAATAATATTCTTGTTTTGAATCAACTTTATCTGACAACTTATTTGAAAATAAAATAGCACTTGGCTCAACAATCGACATTGTTGTTCTAAGAAATAATTAACCTTCTATCAAGACGACTAGTAATTTCCAAGTAACTATTTACATATTCACGCATCTAAAATGTTTAATTTTCGTCCTACAATTTGCCGCGTTGTTATAATAATATTCATGTTAAGAAACAATTATACGTATATGACAACTTATTTAAACATTAAAGGAATTTTAACTGAACAATTGATAATGTTATTCTTAGAAATAACCAATCTTCTATCAAGACAACTGGATATTCCAAGCAACTATTAAACATATTTTCGCATCGAAAATGTTTTAATCTTCGTCTTACAATTTGCCGCGTTATTAAAATAATATTCATGTTTTGAAACAACATTAGGTGGCAACTTATTTAAAAATTTAAAGAATTTTACCTGAACAGTTGATAGTGTTATTCTAAAATATAATCAATCTTCTATCAAGACGACTAGTAATTCAAAGTAACCATTTAACATATTCTCACATTGAAAATGTTTAATCTTCGTCTTACATTTTGCCGCGTTATTATAATAATATTCATGTTTTGAAACAACTACATATTATGACAACTTATTTAAAAATTTAAGGAATTTTAGCTGAACAATTAATAATGTTATTCTAAGAAATAACCAATCTTCTATCAAGACGACTGGATATTCCAAGTAACTATTTAACATTTTCTCGCATCGAAAGTGTTTTATCTTCGTCATACATTTTGCCACGTTATTATATTCATGTTTTGAGATAACTATTTATGACAACTTGTTTAAAAATTTAAGAAATTTTAGCTGAACAATTGATAATGTTATTCTAAGAAATAAACAATCTTCTATCAAGACAATTAAGGATATTCCAAGTAACTTTTTAACATATTCTCGCAACGAAAATGTTTTAATCTTCGTCTTACAATTTGCCGCGTTATTAAAATAATATTCATGTTTTGAAACAACTTTAGGTGACAACTTATTTAAAAATTTGAGGAAGTTTACCTGAAAAATTGATATTGTTATTCTAAAAAATAACCAATCTTCTATCAAGACGACTAGTAATTCCAAATAACCATTTAACATATTCTCGCATCGAAAATGTTTAATCTTCGTCTTACAATTTGCCGAGTTATTCAAATAATATTCTTGTATGGAAACAACAAATTGTAACGACTTGTTTAAAAATTTAAGGAATTTTACCCTAACAATTGATATTGTTATTCTTAAAATTAACCAATCTTCTATCAAGACGACTAGTAATTCCAAATAACAATTGAACATATTCTCGTATCGAAAATGTTCAATCTTCGTCTTACAATTTGCCGCGTTATACAAATAATATTCAAGTTTTGAAACAACAATATGTGATAACTTATTTAAAAATTAAAGGATTTCAGCAGAACAATTGATATTGTTGGTTTAAGAAATAATCAATATTCTATTAAGACGGCTAGTAATTCCAAATAACCATTTAACATATTCTCGCATCGAAAAAGTTTAATCTTCGTCTTACAATTTGCCGCGTTATTCAAACAATATTCTTGTTTTGAAACAACAATATGTGACAACTTGTTTAAAAATTAAAGAATTTTAGCTCAACAATTTAAATTGTTATTCTAAAAAATAATAATCTTCTATCAAGAATACTTGTCATTTCAAGTAAACATTTAACGTATTCTCGCCTTGATAATGTTTAATCTTTGTCGAATAATTTGCAGTGTTATTATTATAATATTGTTTATTTTAAAATAAGTAGTTGCAAATTTTTAATTGAATAATTTAGCGTTTCAAAAGAACAACGAAATTGTTAGTCTAATAATTAATTTATCCTAATGTAACAATGTTTATTATTACTACGACATTAATCCTTGTCTTAAAACTAAACTATCAAAATGTTTACGTGACAATATTTACTTGTTTTAAGACAATAAAGCAACAATATTTTTTTGTATTTTGAAGGAAATGGAAATTATTAAAATGACAATATATTGGTAAGTTAAGTAAATATTGTCTTGGAATTGGTAACAATATTTTTTTTGTTGATGGGACAATTCCTTTTTTTCCGTGTAGGGAAATAACTATTACCGTTGGCAATATTACTTCCGCTTCCGAGTTTCCGGGACGCTTGCGCTTGCATTGCATTCGTCATTCGTCATTCGCCATTTTATGTTTTCTTCTCGTCCGTACTATCGCATTTTTTACATTATTAATAGTCTCGATTTTCTAATTTGCTCTTAAATATTATACGTTATTATACGTTTTTGTGTCGTGTCGTGTTGTGAAACGTGTTGTGCTCCAATGTCAGAGACTGAGTGTCCAGGATCTAGTTTATGTATAAGGGAACTTCTGCTATCATGGAACATAGATGAAGACGTGATTGACAATTTTGCAAGTAAGTAAAATATCACTCTTTCATGTACCTAGTATAACAATGTATAATATAACAATATGATGTCTTCAATTTCCTATTTTCGACTATACAGGTAGGTACAATGCACCTTCTAAGTATATAACTTGCGATGAAAGCGGTAATAATTAGAACGAAGAGGATTTGTAGTGACTTGCTTAGATTTTAATAGGTAACTACTACAACTACTGATTTAAAAGGCCAGTAATAAAAACAAGAATATGATTCTTAACTCGTGAAATGAATATTCTTATTAATTATAACTGAAAAATCAATGTTCTTACTTCAAGACACTCTTTCTCATAGAAAAAAGGACGCTTTTTCTCAATTACCGATAATTAGTACACGCGTCCTAGTGAGGCAGAGCAACTCCTTATAATATTGTTTTTTGGGCAGGGCCACGGCGGGTTCTTCGTTCACCTTACACCTACATAACTACTGATTTAAATGGCCAGTAATAAAAACAACAAGAATATGATTCTTAACTCATGAAATAAATATTCTCATTGAAATTATAACTGAAGAATCAATATTCTTAGTACAAGACACAAGACATGACCAATGCACTATGTTGCCGCCCCCAACTTCGTGTGACTAGGTACTTAATGTCTTTTATTTTCAGAAAATGGGATTGATACAAGTCATTTTAAAGATTTGACTGATGATTTGCTGAAGGAGCTGTGCCCAAAAATTTGCACGCGAATATATATAAAAAACAAAATCAATGAATACATAACAGCAGAGGTTTGTATAATTCATGATACTTGTCTATCACAAATGAGTATATGTAAGAACTTTGATTTGTTCCTTCTGCTATGAAAAAAATAAAAAAGGCGACTGAAATGAGCATTCGCTCGATGTGGGATATTAATTAATAGAAAATTAATATAGAATTACATCAGTTATTCCAAATTATTTCTCTTTTCAGACTAAAACATCAACACTCACAAACACAGAAATCAGTGTGAGCGAATTGGAATCAGACTTCGAAGACAACATACTGCTTGAAGTTATAGGATGTCGGCCAACATTTCCTGATTTTGATTTGAAAACATTACTTACAACATCACCTTCGGGGAGCAACATAATAAAATATTATGAAACACACAAACAGCTCCTGGCCAAACACAGAAATACACTCACAGACATAATCTGCCGACGTATTTTTACGCGCGTTGTAAATCAGTAAGTATTTATTCTTATTATCATGTTTTTTTCCAAATGAATATTTTGGTAGTATGAGTGAGCTCATTTGCAAGATTAGAGCTTGTCTGGCAAAATACTGATGCAAATACCATCCTAGTATCAGCATGTAAGTTGCAAGTAACCAACTTTAATTTAAATTTAAAATATTTTAATTATTAATATTTAAATTAAAATTATTTTACTGTTTATTTTACCCCACTGCAGAAAGAAAGTTCATTTTATTGATAAAATAAGTTGGCTTTTTTGTTATTTTCTAATAACTTGCTCTATCATCCAACGTTGATGTAATTCAACACGACAAAATTCGTTTTTATTTTGCAGTCGTATCAATCACGAAGAGTATAACATACTTACTTCAAAAATTATAGCTCTGTTTCCAACTGAAAATGCTGGAACATATTTTGTTCCCCCTGTTAACAAACGGGACTCCATCTCTGGAAAACCCTGCTTTGCAAAGGGCAAACTAGTAGATAAAATCCGCAATACCCTGTTTAAATCTGGTGAACGTAAAAGAAAAACCATAGAAAAAGAAAATAATGAGCTTAAGACACACAAAAAATCTAAGAACATAGAAGAGCTACAAGGTTTTTATTTATTATTTTACTGTACCCAGCTAGCAAAAATTGGTTTGAATCATGAAAATGTGCCTTGAGGTTATCCTATCATCTAATATTTAATTTTTATGATACCTAGGTACCTATACAAAATCGCCATTAGTTTAAAAGCTCTTGAAAGTCCCTGATTTTAATGCTATATTGCTAGCTGGGTATTGTTGCGACAGGTAGAAAGGTTTTTTAATTATAGTTATTTGCCTTTAGTTAGCGGTAAATACAATAGATTGTAGTAGATAGTTTGTAGTTAGTATAGTATCCTATATTACCTATTTACCTTCATGTCAATTGTGTGTTTATTTTTGGCTGTCTTAGCCTATTCTAAAAAAAAAATTTGTGAAAACTTTTATTTACTGTTGAGTACTTTATACATGACTTTAGATACAAGCGTATAGTTGTCCAACTGAGGGTGCAGAAACTCAAGTGACCAACCCTGGATGCATGTTATATCTACCTAGATATAGTCTCTTATATATCTGTCACACTCACTTGATATCAGAATATATATGAATATGTAGATGTTCGTCTGCAGGTAATAAGTCCGTGCAAATTTTTTTGAGCCCTCTGAAGTTAGCTGTTTTGGCTGCACAGTATGCAATGTGATACTCGTACTGCGGAGCCATAATCGCTAACTTCAAATGGCTCAAAAAGATTTGTGCGAAGTTCATAATATATAGTAGTGTTGCATATAGGGTACTTAGTAATAGTAGTGCCTTAAGGCATTGTAGTTTGCAACATTCATCATGTTCTCTTTATTTTAGAATCGCACAAAGATAATGTGGTTTGGCTTAAAACAAATCATGAACCATGGGAGGATGTTATAAGAAAATGGAAAGAAACGTTTGAACTCCGCCAACTGGACTATGAAACCGTGGGCGAATTTATCGAAACTTGGCCCATAATCAACGATGTCAGAAGCTATGTCTTGGTAAGTAATAGAGAAACTCCTTTTTCTTGATACCGAAGGATAATGTATATATTAGCAGTCATGACCAAAGTCAAAGTCAAATCTGAAATATGCCCCGTTTCAAATCCAGTGTCCCTGAATCAAATCTCACATGTATAAACTGGATAAAGAACTTAAACTTATTAATAATACACATACATCCAAGAATAAAATCCGTAATTTCTTATCCTCCTTGACATATAGAACTACTGAAGAAATTTTGCGTGAATAAAAATGAGCGAACATAATACAAATACGACACACAATACACACACAGACCCTCCCACACCACTGAAGAGCACTAGTTATTGCAACACAGGGAATCCTACCGGGATAATGAGTGACACAAAAATGTATCTTGTTTACTTCATCATCATCATCATATCAGCCATAGGACGTCCACTGCTGAACATAGGCCTCCCCCTTAGATTTCCATCCAGTCTGGTTGTAAGCGGCCTGCATCCAGCGTGCTCCTGCCGTACTTATCAGATCGTCTGTCCACCTTGTGGGAGGACGTCCTACGCTGCGCTTACCAGTCCGTCCGGTCTCCATTCGAGAACATTACGGCCCCATCGGCCATCAGCCCCATCAGCCATCAGCCCCATCAGCTTATTTACTTATTAATCATTAATATTATGCTAGATACTTACTATAATAGTGTATTATAATTTATTCTAGAAAATAATTAATGTACTTAGCTGATACCATGAAATATCATAATATTGTGTGTCAAATAAAAAAATAATTATTATGATGTGGACTTTCCTGGGCCAGCAGGCCTACCATCAACTTATAGGCTAGCTATTCAATTCCGACTCTATTCAATTTAGGTACCTAAAAAATTTCATACCATCAACTCATTAAGCGACGATCGCATTTGAATCGTATTACGTCAGAAAGAATGAACAAAACGTTGTCTCTGATCCAACTTTCCGCCGCCGAGCGAGAAAAAGACAACGCTATATAAAAATCTCGTGGTCTCATTCAATGGTCGCTTCGTTTTGAAACGGCATCTTACATAAAAATCGGAAATTACCGGATTTTTTTAGACCCCAATTTTATATTAAGTTTTGCGAATTAAATACATTAAATTATTTTATATTTCACAAAATTTTATTTATTTAATATTTTGGGTACAGTGTCTTCCCATTAATGCTTGAATTTCCAAGATTATTATACGAAATCGTAATTAAAATTTTTGAACGAACTAGCCGATGTCATCCTTATTACCTATTTTTTCTAATTCGTGTCATACTTTACGAGCGCGGTAGTTTTAAAAATGGAATTATTAGTTTGTGTTTGGCGTTTGGAACAAAACAAAGTTAGGAAATTTATAATGACGTAAGCTGTTAGTTTATGTTTTCTATTTAATCAAGTGTTTTGGATATTATTTAACGATTCGTAATATCAAACCTCAATAATAATTCCATGTCCACTCAACAGTGTGGAATTTCGTGTACCTTTACCTTTCTTAAGTGTTTTTTTTGTATACAGTGAACAATCTCGTCAAGTGGTGGCACGAAGGGTTACGTACCACCAGTTAGAAATATTGTTGGAAGCTCTAAACTCTCATCGAGAACATCTTCAAAACAAAAGCATCTTCGTTGATGCACTCCATCAGCTCAAATAATAGTAGTTCGTCAGACATACTATTCAATATTCAAACAACTCTTGCGCACGACGTTAAACTTAGTTGATTAGTATCTTAGATAATATTATGTCACAGAGTCACAGCTCTACTTATCGACTTTAGTCTCAATAATGAAAATAGCACACTTACACTTACACAGATTTAAAACATACACGGAAATTTGTAAAAACGATTCAGTTTGGCGAAACAAAACTAACTTTTATTGAATCGCTAGAATTGACAGTTATGCTATTCAGTTTCAGTCGTAAGGAAGCATCATAGTACGAAAAGAATGAACGAAACTAAGCTTGCCATTCAGTTTAGGTTTTGTTTTGGCGGGAATTTTAAACTGATCGGCTTAACAAGGTCATGGTACGAAAATAGCGACGCAGTTCAGTTTAGGTCCTAAACTGAATTGCTTAACTAGTTGATGGTAAGCCTGCTGGGCGCTCTAAGCGATAAGACCGTCAATAATGGTTAAACTATTTATTTATAATGTTTTCTAGTTTTTTTAAGGTTTTGTTTGTTATGTATCAATAAAGAGTTTATCTACCGTGTTTCGGATTGCACGTTATACTGAAGGTCCCGATTGTTTCCTATATTTATTAGGTTTCCATTAGGTCATGTCCAAATAACTCAAATGAATTGGCTTGAGCAGTGTAATTGGGAAACCATTTGTTTTAATATGTAGTTCATTTGCCTCATATTTTTACCTATTTTCAGATTCATTTAGACTTCGACGCAATACATCCTAAAAGAGCAAATAAATTTTACCTTCATTGGAATGAATTCATTGAAAAGATAAAGGACTTAAAAAAAACAAACATAAGAGGAGAGGCGGCAGCTTTAGTCGAATATATTGACGGATTAACTGATGATGGTTAGTACTTAATTGAACTTAGTGATAGCAGATGCCTCTTTTATTTTATGATTGAGGCCACGGTGTCGTAGTGGGCGCAAGCCCGACTGACAATCATGAGGTCCCAGCTTTGATCCCAAAGTCAGGCAAAGTGTTATTGGATTTTTCCATTAGGAATTATCTCAATGATAGTCTGGAGCTGTGCCCGGTAGATGACAATAGACTCGCCCCCTATTATATGGGTTATGGGACCGATAACATACTGGCAAAATGTGGGTTTACCTACTATGGGACTGAGTCCTGGGTACACCTCTGCCTACCCCTTCGGGAAATAAAGGCATGTTTATATGAGGCCACAGATTAATGTATTTGAAATTAATGATAATACCAATTCTGCTAGAAATACATTTATAATCATTGTTACACAATAAATAATTAAATAGGTGTGCACCTTTCTTTCTTTCAGATCATAAACTTCCATCTCAAATAAAGCTGCTCTGTCAATTGGTGCCTCCAAAAGGACGCCTGAACAAATGTCGAAAATTCTCAATAACAGAGTGCACTGAAAGCTTCATTGTAAATGTAAAGGTAGGTAAAAAAATCTTCCGAATTTGGCAGTAGGCGCTATTATTTCATCCAAATTATTTTTTCTACATAAAATGATATAAGAAAATTATTTATTATTTATATTGTTACAGTTTTGTGTTATTTTATATAATAATAAAAAAATAAACGTTAATTTTCGGTTTTTCTACTGGTCAATGTACCAAATTAAACTTAATGTCTGTGTAAAAAGAAAGTCTAAAATTACAATGATACTAGCTGTTTAAGAAATGACTGCACTTTAAATAATTTAATTATTTAAACTCTTCTTTTAGGTTCCTGGTGATATACAAAGAAAAATAGATGACATATCAACTGACGCTACAGGAAAAAGAACTGTGCAACCATACATTATCCATTGCACAGACGACGAAGAAAGAGGAACATATTATCTAATTATAGATAAGGTCCGGTATGTTTTCAAATCAGCCTACAAAGCCTTCGACACATTATTCAAATGTTATCACGCACTCCATGTGTCATATCCAAAATCAGGCTACCACCTGTATTTGCTAATTCAGAAATGTATCTATGATATAAGCACTAAATACGATGTGATCCCACCCTACATTGTAGATTTGATTTCTGGAGCTAAATGCTAGGCGTAACCTAAGAATTTTATCTTGTTTGCTGCAGGCAGGTACTTGATTTAAATTTTTACTTAAAATGCAATGTTCGGTGTGTAAAACTGAATACTCTGATTTCAAAACATATTTTGTTCATTTAAATTATTACCACAACATAACTGATTATTTTAAATGTCCTTATCAAAACTGTGAGCGAGCTTATAATACAAAATCTGCTTTGAAAAAGCATGTATGTATACATCATCTTGTTCAGAATGAGAATAATGTTATTACTAGTTTAGAAACTAAAGATGACCACCGTAATACTGAAACGGATGTGAAACTTGATAAACCTTCTAACGTTTTTGAATCAACTGTACACAATAATGAGCATGCCAATGAAAGTTCCCCGTTGACAAATTTTAAAATTGAACTGAATAAATTACTTCTTTCATTTTTATCTCAACTGTACAGTATATCTAGCTTACCTAGAACTGTGATTCAAACCATAGTACAGTTAGTGACAAATTTATTTACATCGGAACCCATTACAATATTAAAGAAAACCTTGAATAATAAATCACAAGAATGTTCATCTATGTTATCACTCCTTCAAAGTTCTTTCGAAAACTTAGGAACTGACTATAAAAGATTAGAATATTTTAAAAAGTTGCATACATATACTGAGCCAGTTCCAATAACAGTTGGAGTTTCGGAAGACACTAAGTCAGTACATGGTAACATTGAAATGACATTAAAAAATAGATGTTCTTATATGATTCCATTGCGTAAAAGTCTCAAATCGTTTTTAGAGGTACCTAATGTATTAGATATTATATTAAATTATGAAACCGGCGTTTGTAATGACAATCTCACTTTGAGGAACTTAGTAAATGGGAATTGCTGGCAAAATGCGAGCAAAGATTTTGATAAGAAAGCAAAAGTTTTACCGTTAACTATTTATTACGACGACTTTGAATCGGGAAATCCGTTAGGAAGTCATGCTGGCAACCAAAAAATTGGTGTTGTGTATGCAACTATTTCGACGATACCCCCTAGTTTAAGTAGTCGTTTAGAAAATATTTTGCTAACGCTCATATTTTATACTTCAGATAAAACGACATTTGGCAATGAATCCGTTTTTGGTCCATTAATTGCAGAATTGATATTTTTAGAACAAGAAGGAATCTCGATAGTTTCTCAGGAACATACAACTATTGTTAAATTTTGCTTAGCAAACATATCTGGGGATAATCTAGGGCTACATTCTATTTTAGGGTTTCACGAAAGTTTTGCTTCAAATCATTTTTGTAGATTCTGTATTACATCCAAAGATTTCACTAAAATTGACACAAAAGAGCGTCTTGAAAACATCCGCAAAACTTGTGACTACAATAAACATTGTCAAGACAAAATAGGCATAAAAGAAGTATGTGTATGGCATCAGTTAAATTTTCACACATATAATAATCTGACATGTGACGTTATGCATGATCTTTGTGAAGGCGTACATCGATATGATTTATGTGTTATTATTAAAAAATTACTCGATAGTAATTATTTTTCACTAAAGACATTAAATGCTCGAATAAAATTTTTCACTTATTTGAAAACGGAAAAAAATTGTCCACCATCGGTTACCAAGCAACATTTACAAAACGGACAGTTAATTTTTTCAGCTTCGGAAATGTTGTGTCTTGTTCGAAACTTCAGATTTATTGTAGGTGACTTAGTGCATGTAGACGATCCTACATGGCAACATTACTTAAGTCTGTTAGAGATAACAGAAATACTAACTTCTCAGGTTTTTACTCGGGAGCTACTTGATTATTTGAAAAATATGATCGAAAATTACCTAGAAAATCTAAAAAGTTTATTCCACTGCACTCTGAAACCAAAACACCATTTTCTTCTTCATTACCATAGAGTTATCAAACAAATTGGCCCTCCCATATTAATCAGTGCATTTAAGTTTGAATCGAAGCATAAAGAATTAAAAGCAGTTGCTCAGTCAATATCTTGTAGAAAAAAACCTACCTTTAACACTTGCAACGAGGCATCAGTTAAAAAGTAGTTATAGATTAATAGCACAAAATGGTTTTGCTGACTCCATTTCTTGTGGCAAAGTGATTCACGTTCGCAATTTCCCGAGTGAATTAAATGAAGCTGAGTATATCTGCGTAGATTATTTCGAAATTAATGGGATAAAATACAACGATAAAAATGTTATGTTGTACAAGTACGATATCAACTTTCCATTATTTTATAAAATAGACCAAGTGTTTATCAAAGAAACTGATCTCAGTATGGTATCATTCTTGTGTACAGTACTAGAAACGGTAGGCTACTCATCTCATTATATGGCATATGTTGTGGAAAGTACGTCTCAAATTAAATTAATTAATTTGGTAGATTGTGATAGTTCAACACCTACTTTAATCAGAAAATTAAATCAATGTTTTTATGTGGATTTAAAAAGTTAATAATATAATCGTAATAACACTTAGCTTATTTTGATTGGTTGATAAGTATGATGTTCTCAAAGAATATACCTTAGTTTTAATGTGAAAATTCTGTGATATTATGTTCATCACACCTACATTTCATTTCAATACGCATTGCGTCATGCTGCCCCGTTTAAGGCTCAATTCACACTGAAAAAGGCAGAAGCGCGGTGAGTTGCCGGCCGCTGCCATTTTAGTATCAATTGAGCCTTTTTAAAAAGGGTATTGCGGATTTATAATCTACAAAAAATTAGGCCCTTATTGTAATTATTGTAAGGCTCAATTCACTCTCGAAATTGCAGCGGCCAGTAGCGCCACGACGAGCAGTTTTTAATGTGTATCGCAAAAATTATCGACAGTAAATAATGTTTGTGAATGTATTTCTGTGCCTGGCCGGCCAGGAGCTGTTTGTGTTTCATAATATTTTAAGGGATTATAAACATATCAAAAAACATAGATTCGCTTGATAGATCGGGCTGCCGTGGTCGCCCTAGCCGCCTCATGCCGCCGCTCTCAATTGTATCAAGCGAATCTATATTTGTTAATAAGTTTATAATCCCTTTTCATTAAAAACTACTCATCGTGACGCTGCCGGCCGCTGCTCGCCGCTCGCCGCTGCCATTACAGTATGAATTGAGCCTTAAGGTAACTGAACTGCAAATTTTAATTGTTATTCTGGTCTAAATTAGAAGTAATACCATTGTATAATAATAATAATAATGTGTAATTAAATTACATAATATCATATTACAGATTATTTGAATTTGTTTAGTATTTGTGTTTATATCGTATATGTGACGTGTTATAAACACATGCTGAATTTTAGTGTCATACTTCCTGGCACAACCACTTTAAATTTTCCATTTAAAGTACTAATTGTAAAAAAAAATTATAAACTTTGTTTTTGTAGTAGTGTAAATAAAATTGTACCCTCATAGTTATTTGGAAATCTCATTCAATTTATATGGAATAGTTAGTGATAGAATAGTTAAAGTGGTTCTGCCAGGTAGTATGGCACAAACTTTTGTAATTATTGACTTAATTAAGAAATAATACAATTTATTTATAATATGTATAAATAATATCATAAAGACAGATTCTTTATTTGAATTAATTTGTTACGATTTATAGTGTTGTTGTGTCGCATTTTTATATGTATCTTATGCTAAGATTTAGCTCAATAAACATGAAAGTTCTTTCGAAAAATTATCGTACTTATTTTTTGTGACAATATAAAATTCATTATAATATAATATTATCTTAGGTAGGGCTGTTTATTCTTACCCCAAGTGGGTACCTATTTATTTCAAGACCATTTTCGTATGTGTCATGCTGTGTATCAATAATTATATTTTTTTGTGAAACCTGTACAATTTTTAGCTGAAGAAGTAACGTATTTCATTTGTCTTGTGACAATTTTCGTATGTTTCATGATGAAACAATAGTTATATTTTTTGGTGAAAATTTTACTATTTTTAGTTAAAGAAGTAACGTATATACAATAATTTGTTTTGTGACAATTTTCATGTTGAAACACTAATTATAGTTTTTGGTGAAACTTGTACTATTTTGAGCTGAAGAAGTAACGTATATAATTTGTTTTGTGACAATTTTCATATGTTTTATGCTGAAATACTAATTATAGTTTTTGGTGAAACTTTATTTTTAGCTGAAGAAGTAACGTATATAATTTGTTTTGTGACAATTTTCATATGTTTTATGCTGAAACACTAATTATAGTTTTTGGTGAAACTTGTACTATTTTTAGCTGAAGAAGTAACGTATATAATTTGTTTTGTGACAATTTTCATATGTTTTATGCTGAAACACTAATTATAGTTTTTGGTGAAACTTGTACTATTTTTAGCTGAAGAAGTAACGTATATAATTTGTTTTGTGACAATTTTCATATGTTTTATGCTGAAACACTAATTATAGTTTTTGGTGAAACTTGTACTATTTTTAGCTGAAGAAGTAACGTATTTAATTTGTTTTGTGACAATTTTCATAGAAACACTATTATAGTTTTTGGTGAAACCTTACTATTTTCAAACTGAAGAAGTATTTGTATTGACACACGACTTGTATGTTTCATACTAAAACAATTTAATCTTAAATCAAAAAGTCTCAAAACAATGAGATATATTATGTTACTTCTTCAGCTACAAATAGTAGAGGCTTCACCCAAGATTATAGTTTCAATTTAAAACATAAGAGTCTTGTCTCAAAACAAATATTTCTTCAGCTAAGAATAGTAGAGGCTTCACCCAAGATTATAGTTTCAATTAAAAACATACGAGTCTTGTCTCAAAACAAATACTTCTTCAGCTAAGAATAGTAGAGGCTTCACCCAAGATTATAGAGTTTCAATTTAAAACATACGAGTCTTGTCTCAAAACAAATACTTCTTCAGCTAAGAATAGTAGAGGCTTCACCCAAGATTATAGAGTTTCAATTTAAAACATACGAGTCTTGTCTCAAAACAAATACTTCTTCAGCTAAGAATAGTAGAGGCTTCACCCAAGATTATAGAGTTTCAATTTAAAACATACGAGTCTTGTCTCAAAACAAATACTTCTTCAGCTAAGAATAGTAGAGGCTTCACCCAAGATTATAGAGTTTCAATTTAAAACATACGAGTCTTGTCTCAAAACAAATACTTCTTCAGCTAAGAATAGTAGAGGCTTCATCCCAAGATTATAGAGTTTCAATTTAAAACATACGAGTCTTGTCTCAAAACAAATACTTCTTCAGCTAAGAATAGTAGAGGCTTCACCCAAGATTATAGAGTTTCAATTTGAAACATACGAGTCTTGTCTCAAAACAAATACTTCTTCAACTAAGAATAGTAGAGGCTTCACCCAAGATTATAGAGTTTCAATTTAAAACATACGAGTCTTGTCTCAAAACAAATACTTCTTCAGCTAAGAATAGTAGAGGCTTCACCCAAGATTATAGAGTTTCAATTTAAAACATACGAGTCTTGTCTCAAAACAAATACTTCTTCAGCTAAGAATAGTAGAGGCTTCATCCAAGATTATAGAGTTTCAATTTAAAACATACGAGTCTTGTCTCAAAACAAATACTTCTTCAGCTAAGAATAGTAGAGGCTTCACCCAAGATTATAGAGTTTCAATTTGAAACATACGAGTCTTGTCTCAAAACAAATACTTCTTCAACTAAGAATAGTAGAGGCTTCACCCAAGATTATAGAGTTTCAATTTAAAACATACGAGTCTTGTCTCAAAACAAATACTTCTTTAGATAAGAATGGTAGAGTCTTCACCCAAGATTATAAGAGTTTCAGATTGAAACATACGATTCTTGTCTCAAAACAAATACTTCTTCAGCTAAAATTAGTAGATACTTCACCCAAGGTTATAGAGTTTCAATCTAAAACTCACCGAGTCTTGTCTCAAAACAAATACTTCTTCAAGTAAGATGTCTATATGCTTAACCCAAGATTATAGGAGTTTCAATCTGAAACATACGAGTCTTGTATCAAAACAAATACTTCTTCAGGTAAGATATCTATATGCTTAGCCCAAGATTATAGAGTTTCAATCTGAAACATACGAGTCTTGTCTCAAAACAAATACTTCTTCAGGTAAGATATCTATATGCTTAGCCCAAGATTATAGAGTTTCAATCTGAAACATACGAGTCTTGTCTCAAAACAAATACCTCTTTTGATAAGAATGGTAGAGGCTTCACCCAAGATTATAGTGTTTCTATTTGAAACATACGAGTCTTATCTCAAAAAAATAATTCTTCAGCTAAGAATGATTTGACTTTGACTTTGACTTAACTTAAAATATATCAATAAATTTATAAGAACGTTTATTTTTGAAATAAGACATACATTCTTCAAACGAGACTTCAGAATTCTTGTCAAATAAGACAACGTACATTCTTCAAATGAAACTTCAGTATTCTTGTCAAATAAGACAACGTACATTCTTCAATCGAAACTTCAGAATTTTTGTTTCAAAAACGAATATCTTGTACGAAGACAATAAAACTGAGACAATATTTTACTTGGTTGAAGAATATATTGTTTCCGCCATATATGAAACAGTATTTGTCTTGACCAAGTCGATATTGTCTTGGTTTAAGACATCTTTTTTTTCCGTGTACATTTTCTAAATATTTGAAGTTCTTTCAAATACGGAATATAATGGGCCAAGCAAAGTATTTATCTCGTATTTGGTCTTATTTGCGACGATTTCGCGGTTGAGACGACATACAACTTTAACTTTGTGCATATAGGTTTCCGCTGACAGCGATGAAAATTATATGTTAAATTATACGGATATGGAAAAGTGGACAGAAAATTAATGTCACAGAGTTCACGTGTACCAAACGGTTGCAAGTTTTCAAGCGCATCTAGACTAACCCATTCCCACTTTTAAATACATTATAATTTGGTAGGAACCTATAGCAACACGTAGAAAAATGCTAAGTATAGTCAAATCGATCGTTCTAAGAGGAATAATCGTAATACCAATATTTCATAAAACACTATTGGTTTACGAAGCGCTAGCCTGGGTAAAGCTCCCAGTCGGCATAATTTTTATCGACCTTTTCAACATTCGCTTGTCATATTTCAGCTTATATAAAAAACCTTATTCGACGCGCCGCTCTTTCACACAGGGTGCATGGATCCAAGGTGGATATATTTCAGACATTTAAATGCGAGGTTCACTAGTTGACAACACGGCGTCCCCTCGTGGGCAAAATCAGTCGACAACGAGCGGGCACCTTAAGTTGAGGCGGTGTTTGTTAGGTGCCGGGTCGTTATATAGGCTATACCTATATACCTTTACGAGGAGATAGAGAATATGGAGACAGACAAACGCGGCAGGAGATTTTTTTTTATATTATGTAAGGGAGATCATGTCTTAGGGGCTTGCGAGCGTTCACCATATGCCATTGGAGTCCACTGTGATCTCTCCAAAGCATTCAGCTGTGTAGAACATTGTATGTTACTGCGCAGGTTAGAAATCTATGGAATTCATATGAATGCCCTAAATTTGAATAAAATATATTGACTTTGACATCTCGCACAGTAATTATAACTTAGACCTAATAATATGTAATGAAGAAATATTCACGTTATATTCACGTTTTATATCAGTATCCACGATTTATCCACAGCTGAGTATCGAAGCTTTCTGTTCAAAACTACGACAAGTCCCATCGGCTTGGGTCGTTGACACAACGTAATCTAATGATATAAATAAAGTGCAATGGTTTAACATCCAATCTATCTAGGTAGGTAGGTATAATCAGATTTTATGTTGTCATGTGTTTTGTTAGCGTTGCGTTGCATGTAGGTATCCGATCTAAGGTAACTAACCGCACTTTATAAATAGGGCAAACACACGCCAGATGCGGTACGCATACGGCGCATAAATGTAAAAATATATAGCAATCGATAAATGATCTGTGCGCCGCGGTTACGATGATGTAAACAGAGATGAATGCGTATCCGCCGACTATACACGTTGAAACATTTTCGACTATAGGGCAACGCTGCTTCTGCTACTAGGTACCTATTACCAACTTCCGAAAGCAATTATTGTTACAAGATAAATTTGACGTAAATAGTTCTGATAATCCTCAGTGATTGTATATATTTATAGTCTAAGAGGTCTACTCGCTTGATATAGTGCGAAGGGTACGTGGTTCAAATCCCGCCCGTGGGTGAAATTTTTCTTTCCATATTCGTATTGTATATCCTCACTGATTGTCGTATTAATAAAATTTTAGATAAATATTATAACATTTATGCCAAAACCTTTAAAAATACTTACGATGTTATTGTACAAGTCAGGACACGTATATATTAACAGGAGTCTCAGTTGACGAAAGAAAATTAAAAAAAATTTAGTAGGGCAGCTGATCCTGCTGGACCAGCTCGGGTCGGCCTCGGTAGCCGTAATAGCCCTACGTAGCACAAATTACAATACGACTACTACCTATTGATTTAATTAATTAACCAAAGAAATTTAATAATAGTCAGCCTGGCCTTTAGCTACCGTCTAATGAAATAAAATATGTCAGTAGTAACAATGTGATGGCATAATACATAACTTTGGCTACGACTATTCGCACCAAATATAACTCTCCCATTGACGTAGAGTAAAATCACCACTCACAACGCTAGTCTATATATTTCCGTTTCATATCCACTCGTCCCCGCGAACATTTAAACAACATTGTTATTTTTAAACGCAAGGTTGCTACAATATAATACTTAATTTCGTTCTTCCACAGATTTACAGTTATCGTTTAGTCAGTTTTATAAGTGTTGTAAATCAAGTCGAATGAACGTTCGATATGGCCGAAAGATTTATTGATTTTAGCTTTGATTTTCTAATTAAAAATGATTTTATATCATATTTACATTCACATATAAATTAAACTAGAATGTGTTTGATTTTAAATTTCCAATAAAGGTCTATTTTAAGATGTGCTACTGTCTGTAAAGCGCATTTATTTGAAAGTGCACATTTTGCTAAGTGTTCGTTTATACTCGTATGTACGTACGTGTTATAGAAAATTATAAAATAAATATTGTATACCAGAGGTAACCCGTTAGTTCAACAGGTATCTGTCCGCATCAACAAATATTTCAAAACCTTATTTTGCCAAATCAATCCAGCCGTCTTCGAGTTTTAGTGAGACTAACGAACAGCAATTCATTTTTATATAACAAAAAGATTGTAGATAATATGAATAAGCAAGTGTAAGCCCAGCGGCTTTGCCCGCTTGCAATTACGAAACATGGGAGTTTCATACCAAAATTTGATGCCCGTTTTGGATCCCTTAGAATGTGATAAGACGAGCAAATCAGGTGCCCGATGGTAAGCATCACGATTGCCCATATCAGACACAGTTTACCCAGTGTTTTGAAAATACCAAATTCTGCGCGACACTGCGCTGATAGTGGTTGAAACTCGTCATGCCCAGTAATTTCGCTGGTAACATTGCCTTCAGACCAGAACACAGTAAAGTTAGCACATTACTGCTTGGCGGGTGAATAACTGACAAAGGTGTGGTACTTCCCCAGGCGGCCCCCTACAAAAGAGGCCTACAACCACTACACACTAAAATGAGTCATTTAGGATTTATATAATATAGTGATTATGCTTACCTATAAATATATGTACGTAATATAAAAAAACTTATTTACTGTAAAAAAATTACTATGTACCAAATTTTTCGACAGTTCTGGTAGTTATCGGTCAACTGTCTTATACTCGTATTTAGAGCAATCGAAATTTGCTGTTATACGGCAACCGTGCCGGAACGGTAGAGGCGTCGACACGGCTGCCAAATCGGCACCAGTCCCGGCTCGTAAATCTCATAGTTTAAAGCTAACACACAGCGATCTGTCACGGAATCGTCACCAGTCGCTACACTACACAGAGAAATTATGTTACCTTTGCAACAGATAAAATATATAAGTGAGTAAAATAAACGCGACATGGTTTTTCTCAAATAATACGTGTAAAAAACGGATGTTTCAATTAGCACTTAGGCCTTATTCTTGGCACGAAGGGCACTATAAGAACGTAAGAGATATTAGCAGATTTTAACACTGTTGGCGTTGTGTTTGGTTATTATTTAGCACAAAATAGGTATTGCGTGATAGCACAGAGCGTTAATATTATTATATACATTTCTTTTCTTCTCATTAATATACATTTCTTTACTTTTAAATAGTTTTCATTTCACATAATGATGGGACAGATAACAATGGGCAGCAAATAAAGCTTTTGCTTCACTATTAAAACCAAAAACTTGCCAATTATAATTTGAATCATATTTGCAAATAAAATTATAAAAATAATCAATTATCAAAATAATCAATCTTATTATTGTCCTTCAAAACATTATTTAAAAAAGAAATGCCAAAATCAACAATGTAATGTGTGCGAAATACCCGGTAGTACTCCGTAGGGCTATAGAATTAGTAATAACAAAAGAAAATGCAAAAGTTAATTTAACGCTTGTATTTTCTTACAATTTAATGCTCTCTGCTGTTACACCCGTATCGTGTTCTATGCGTCATAAGGAAAGTGTGATGCAATCACTATACAGAATACAGACGCAAATCGGTCCAAGAACGCATCAGCTCTGGTTACTGGCAGGTTGCTGAGTTTGTTACTAGTTGTATCTTTACACGGCGAATTCTTCCTTGTTACTTGGAAAATAATTTTAAAATATCTCGGAAGGTTTAAGTCCAATCAATTTGCATTGATGAGCAATCTTATTGGTAACTTAATGGTACTGTAAAATATTTTTGTGATTGACTGTTTTTTCAACTATAGTGACTTCGATTCATAATGCCTTTTCAGCCAACACTTATTAGAAATTAGAAGGTTAAAATGAAGGTTTATACAAAAACACATTACAATTGCGGTGGCACGAGAACTCGCTTGTGTTAATCAGTCAAATCAATAATTGGATCCTCATCAAGGAAATCTCCATTGCTGTCGAACGGTATTTTTAGACTTTGTCGCAAGTAACTTGGCATCTAGAATCCAGATGCAGCGTGGTGCGGCGCTAGAGTATTTGAAGACGCCGCTACGAATTTTTTATTCTAATTTTTGCCGAATGCCAAGTTATTTAGAATCGGCTTGCACAATTCCTGATGGTTGAATTACTTGAAGCAGTAAGAGATGAACACTAACCTATGACTTGAGGTTTGGTTACCTTCTTTATGTATATCCTAGATAAAGATAATGGGACTTGGGCTCCCTACGTACACTCGGGCTTGTACCTACAAGAGGCCTTGAGCCCAAGTTTAGTGTCTCTTCATGAGCTAGGTATTTAAAATATTCATGAAAGATGATTCTTAGAACTTTTATAATATAATTAAGGCATGTACTCGTATGTAGGTCCTATGCGGCGAATGCCCGATAAGGTTTATGTGATAATATTTTGATATGAGTACAGCAAAATGTGTGCAGAAGTGCAGATAAAGAGTAATAATTGATTGTTAAATATTTAAATTAAAATACGTAAGAGGCAAAAATAGCCAAAATGAATGCTATAACTGAAATGACTAGCTGTGCCCCGTGGTTTCACCTGCGTAGTCTTCGTTCCCGTGGGAATATCAGGACAAAAAGTGGGTACTTTTTATCCCTATGAGTTATTCCAGGGTCAAAACTACCTACATACCGAATTTCAGCCCAATCGATTCAGTGGTTTTGGCGTGAAAGAGTAAAAACATACATCCGTCCATCCTTACAATCTTTCGCATTCATAATATTACCTAGTAGGATTTGAAATACTTACATAATCGATTTCAGTTTTATATGTGAAAAGAAGGAGCAATCAATGCCCATTATCTGATATCGCTTCGGGAAACCAACCATGTTTAGGCAGGTATATTAGCACAAGGCGTTTATAAATACATGATCCATTGTCAATGTATTCTTGGAAAATCCATATCCTCGACAGACACAAGGTTGTAGTAGGTACTCGTAGTATCAAAGAAATGTGCGTAACACGGGTTATGCCACTCCTCTCCACGTCTATTGTTCTCAAATGAGCAAATGTCCATACATTGATTCTACTGCGCACCACCTAACCAGTTAAAATAATATTTTTGGTCGACATAGCTCCATGGAAATTTGAGTACTGTTAGCAACGGTATGGTCAAATAAATCTGTTATAAAAAATATGTGTTTCTTATCTAACATACAATATTGAATGAATTTACTTAAAGTACCAGGCGAGCAGAAACTAGTAAGAGATCGTATTCAGTATGAGCATAATAAGTATATCTCCAACATTTATTTTATAAAATTCTTTGCATGTACCAGTCGAGTAAAAACTCATAAAGGGCACAAGATATACGCTATGGTCGACATTGCTTAAAAGTCTTCGAAGTTGAATCAAATTTAAAAATAAAAGTAGATACAGTGAAGCCTGGCAGGGTTCAGCTAGTAAACCAAAACAGACTTGAGAATCAGTGTTCATATAATATTTGGTATTAAGTATATTAAAATAATATATATATATTTTTAACAAGTTTTTATTTAAATACTCTAAAATGAAGAAAATAAACATTTAAAAATAAACTAAACAAAGCCATTCATTTATAATATTACACAATTTTCATATTACCATAAAAGCTTGTCGCGAAATTTATCTATTATTTTATATCTATACAATGCAATCAAATCTTGCAGCAATCGTTTGTGATAATAAAATTGTGTAATATTATAAATATATGTATTTTTTATATTTATTTTCTTCATTACAGAGAATTTAAATAAAAGTAAATTTTTTTTTTTTAGTTAACCAAATTTATTATCAGTTTTCTAGTGATCCTTATTATTCCCCTCCCCACAAGGTCTCAAAAACAACAACGTAAATGTGGCTAACCTCGACTATCGTCAGCAACCTCTCGGCTCCATCATCAGACCCTAGTCATCATGTAGTGGAATGAAAAGTACACATAAAGACTTGACATACTTGCCCAAATTCAGCTATCCTATGATTTGCTATCACGGAGTTCCAGTCGGCTACGTTATGGCGCCGAACTTAAAAAAGTATGCAAAATTTATGTTAACTGCTTAAAAATTCAGTTGCTAGACTTGTATCGGACATACATTGCAAGTTGATTATAAGCTTGTAACTTGATCACAGCTTTGGATTAGAAATAGTCTTATAAAAAAACTAAGAAATTAACACAATTATAGATAAATATGATAGACATAAACTGATATATATAAGCCATAATAAGTATAGTAACAATAGTAGTAACAATACATAGGTATTGTTATTGCTTACCCAGAAAATGAGTTGAGTAAGAAAAAAACTGAGCGTAACGACACTATTTTATTTTTTAATAATTAATTAAATATTCATTTAATTCCGTATTATACGTATCTATCTAATCGTACAGGATTTGGTTGATTTCAAATTTGCCCCACCAAGCCCCACTAGTGGGGCACGTAGAATATTAGTGGATTCTAACGTTACACATTATTATACAATCTAGATACTACAATATTCTCAGACATCAGCTTATAATCATTATTTTGCTCGTAAATGTAATCCAACATAGTCTCCATATACCTATTGCGCCTCGAGACATCGTCAGTGAGAAAATTTGCAAATACGTTGAAGCGGTGCGGTGTCCAGTCGTCCGTGTCGCGAACGCACTGGACTGGATAACGCTACGCATAAACGAGACTGTACAAATTTGCGGTCATTTTACACAGCCTAAATTGGGGTTTCGTTGTGGATGGCTTGTAGATGCCTGCCTTGTCCATGCGGGCAATCGACTATTTTCGACTTTTAGGCGCACTTCGAATCACATTGTGCTTGCTGTACACAGTGGATCGCACTGTGTACAGTGAATCGCGTGCAAAGGCGCAAACTTTCCTAATATTATTAATCCCAAAACTCAGTACAATATAATAAAATACATTTGTAACAGGTAAACAAAACGCTAGGGAGTTGCGAGCGCTAGCGCTGTGTTCTTGTGTGTATGTTTGTTTCATTTTCACGCTAAAACTATACTGAACCGATTAAACTGGAATTTGGTATGTAGATGGTATGTAGAAGCTTAGGCTTAGACCCTGGAGAACACATTATCCCGATATTCCAACGGGAACAAAGATTAAGAGGTGAAACCGCGGGGCACATCTAGTCTTTACACTTATAGATTCCTTAAATCACTTGTAATAATATTATATATTATAAAATCCTAATGACTCACTGACTGACATGCAACGCAAAGCCCAAACCACTGATCTTAGAGATTTGAAACTTGGGAATGTAGATAATTTTCGTTGTCTTCAGGTGTTCTAAGAAAGTATTTTTGAAAATTCACATACTGTGGGCGTCAATATTTCGGTATAAAAGTCCCATAATTTATAATTGCGAGCGGGCAAAGCCAAATATTTTCATTTAGCTGTGCCCCGCGATTTCACCCGCGTAGGCATCGTACGAGGGAATATCGGGACAAAAGTACCCTATTGGTCCAGGGTCTAATATATCAAATTTCAGCCAAGTTTTTTTTACATTGTACTGAAATTTGATATAATATTTATAGGATAGTAGGATTTATAATAGTATAAAATCAATTAATTTTATTTATAAGTATTTTAATTTAACTTAAATTAGTAGAACGAAAATTTCTGTCAAATTAGAGGTTGTGCAAGGTATTATTTCTCTATAATAGGCTTATTAATAAATCGCCTGCAGCAACTTCGACGTCCATCCATGACGAGCGCGCGATTTATACCGTGAACTCTTGCGAATGTGGAGAGGAGAGTGGACACGAGAATGTTCTCGTCGTAGATCACGCCGCGATTCACGGTGCGACGTCGCGCCCTTAATGTAGAGCGGGCATAATGGCTTATAATCTACAGTGACCAATTGCTGAATACGAATATGTACAGCCGCCGTAATAGGTGTCCGTCTCTTCACTCTTTATGTGTGTAAAAAAAGTATTAGCACAGATTAACTAATAGTTTTAGGCCGAATGTCCGATTTTGTTTTAGTCTGGACTCTGAACATCTTGTATCAGGTTACGGTCAAATAAGCATCGCATTCCAGTGTAGACATGTGCGCCGACGTTAAAATAATCGGCGGCGGGCGCCGGCCTGAAATCGGCGGCGGCGGCGTGATTATGGCGTGAAATCGGCGCGTGTATAGTATTTGTTTCTTCTTCTTTGGGTGCCATCTTCTAACGAAGGTTGGCGACCATCATGGCGACTTGAACCTTCGACACTGCAGCTCTAGTATTTGTTTAGGATGTGTTATTATTAATTAAAAAATGTTTAATTTATTTAAAAAAAAACAAGTTACAAGAAAAATTACTTATGAATGAAATACATCTTTAGAGAAAGTATAATTATCAAAACAAATATAATTTTGTCAAGCCGTGCCGAATTCAGTCTTGAGCGTTTTGCTGTACCTGTTAGACCGGCAACAGAAAACACTCTCGCTGGGTGTACTCATAGCATAGGTCCATTAGACACTAGTGCTGAAAGAATAGCCTTTGCTAATTTATATATCCAAGGAAATGCTGCTCGTCTGTCTCTCCAGTATTTAATAACGTTTTCTTTTGGTTAAACTTACTGCCCAAGCTTTACAATATTAATAAAGTACTATGCCAGCGAGTGGGTATCGCAGACTTGATAGATGGTACCAGTAATCCTCTGACTCCGAGGCTGAATAAGTGGAAAGCTTTCATCATCCTCCAAGTGGTCATGCACATTGTCAATTTCGGTTAATATATGATGCTGTTCATTGTTTATTATCAGCTTCCTCTTCTACCTCGGTGGCGTAGAGGGCGCATGCTCGACTGCCAATCAAGAGGTCCCGGGTTCGATTCCCAGGTCAGGCAGTGTTAAATATTGGATTTTTCCATTAGGAATTATCTTAATAAACTGCCTGGAGTCTGGAACTGTGCCCGGTATATGGCAATAGGCTCGCCCCCTATTACATGGGACCAATAACATACTGGCGAAATGTGGGTGTATCTACTATGGGACTGAGTCCTGGATACACCTCTGCCTACCCCTTCGGGAAAAAGGCGTGAATGTATGTTATGTATGTTCCTCTTCTACGTCTGGCAATCGGTATCTTAAAGTTTCTACCACATTTTTGAATTTAAGTATAATTCATATATATCATTCAAGCCTTCACGAGATACGGTAGTTACAGCCGCTAATAGCTGACTCAAGTGACAGAACCTATAAACAATATATATTCAACAAGAAATATGAGGTACAACTAAGGGGAAGAGGAGCGAGACCACTCGTGTCATGTCGCGAAGTACGCATATTCACTGACGGGTCCAAAATGACGAATGGTTCAAGAGCAGGAGTATACTCCTCCTATCTCAACATAAACATACACATTCCATTAGGTGCATATAACTCCATCTTCCAATTTGAATGTGTAGCATTAACCAAGGCTGCAAGAGCCGTCCACAGACGGAAGTTGAACAATTTTATCGTTAAATTTCTATCCGACAGTGCGTCTGTGCTGATGTCTCTTTCAAATAGACATACCACTAACAAATCATCGAATATCGAATGCCATTAGGCCCTGGAAGAAATATCTTCGACTAATCGAATTATTCTCCAGTAGATAAAAGGACACAGCGGATCACTTGGAAACGATGCTGCGGATGAACTGGCGAGGAGAGGATCTGGGATGACAGTGAACGGCCCGTACCCACTTTTTCTGATACCCTTCTCACAGTTTCGTACGTGGATCCGCCAGAGATCCGTTGAGCTTCATAACCAAAGAAACAAACAAGGGTACAAACAATAGACTGCAGACAATCAAAATCAGCTTTACCCGCTTTAAACATGCGGCTTACTAAGCGTCTGTTAAGTCTTAATAGAAAGAACATTAAAATAATGATAGGGACTATAACAGGTCACTGTCCCTTGAACAAACATTCATTCACTATAAACGCCACAGACAGTCCTCTATGCAGAGGCTGTTTCATGGCGGAAGAAACGGTTTCCCACGCAGTCCTGGAATGCAAGGCAGTAGCCCTTCAACGTGAACAAATCCTCGGAACAGTGAGGTCACTCCGCGAAGCCTGCGAAGTTCCCAGGAAGCTTCTGAGCTTCTGGGCTGGCTAGATTAGCCAAGACTTCACGCACAACGGACCTAAGTGTTTAAGTGTGTTTGTCTAAGTGCGGAAAAGGAGTCCACTTTCCATTTACATTTACACGATTCGGTAGTTCGTGGTGGCAAATCTTCTTTCTTACAAATGACGTCATATTTTTTAAGAAATATAAAACGGCATAAAAGATCGACAAAACTATACAAAATTCCTTGCGAGAATCCATTGTTTTTGGGTTTTTGTAGACTGGTCCTAGACCAATTTTCCAGGAAGGGAAACATTGAAAAATGGCGTCGATGAAGTTTTTAGCTGTCGTAGCAGGGTGGTGCTCTGCCCTAGTGTCAGATAATGTAATAATCAATTAAATGACCGAATTTCAAAGCGACTAAAAAATAACGTTTCACGCCGAATTCACGCCGATTGGCCGATCGGCGGCGGCGGCGTGAAAAATTTGTCGGCGGCGGCGGCGGGTCGGCGCGGCGCACACGTCTATTCCAGTGTAACCTGTCACCTATGTGTCCATGCATGATACCAAGTACTTACTATTAATGTCTCACATTTTGAACAAGAGACTTGAAACTTGGAAAGAATTATGCACTTTGTTCGTCGACAATACTTTGAGACGTGTAACGTGACACAAGTTATTTGTGCTTGTGTCAAATTAACATTGAATCTGTAGATGGATATAAAATATATCAAAATTTGTGCGAAAGAACTTTGTGAAGAAATAACAACAACCTCCTTAGAATCTCTAGTTGTTGGGATAATATGAAAGGGACGAAAACGGTGACGAAATCACGGGCTAACCAAGACTACGGTTGATCTAGAATCTAGCACATATAATATATAAAACCTATATCATAGATAATGGCTGATACTATTCAGATACCTAGTTATACGTATTTCTGAGTAAAGCAATGAAGTGCCAAGAGTCGAAACGGAACATTGTTATTATGATTCATCGAGTGCATTTTCGCAGAAATTATATCTTTGTAATACGAGTTTTATATAATTGAAAGTTGGACACATAAAGATTTGTTTTAACTTGCTCAGGTAACTTGGCTAGGCAGACTTTTACTACCCTGGTACTATTATTGACCGAGCGAGCGAAGCGTCTCAGTTTCGTGATTGGCCAAAAATGCTTTTGTCCGTCCGTCAGTCTGTCTGTTCTCGCCTGCAGGTTGCATTTTTCAACCGATGTGGCACACTAGTTACTTGATTTACCTATTTAAATTTTGTGTCGATCGCATTTTTTTGATTGGGGCGACATGGGGCGAATTTTGCTGTCGCGTTATATCCTATGGACGGATTTCTTATTTGATTTTTTCGAAAAATATATACTTACCAATACCCATCAGACTACACAGTCCTCTCCGACGTCACGAGATGAACCCGTAGAGACACTATTATAACACATGGCATGGGAGGCATGGTTGTAAGGGCTTGCGATGTGTGCTGTTCTCATAGAACCACAAATCTTATTCTGTGTTCTTACGTCTTATTGCATTTTTTATAAAAGCTATATTTTTATCCGTCAATAAAAATAGTAGGTAAAAAAATATATGATTATTGCTAATAAAAGAAAAAATTTTTGAGGTAGATTCAATCAACATTAGAACGGAATACAATTAATAGGTAAATTAGTGACAAGTAAGCTAAGGAAAGACCCCACGCTCATGTTAATTACATCTATTAAGGTTCGTTAATAATATCCTGTGAGTTAACTGACCGATCGTTTTAATCCCCCTATATGTTGAGGACCTTGAGCTTAGTACTTAGATCTCTGCAGGTCTTGTACCCACCGCGTTAACATTATAATGCCATATTGGGACGCTCACTTTAAAATTATAATAGATATAATGGCTACCCCTTATTGTACCTATACGAGTCCACTCACAACATGACAGCCTCGATGGCACAGATGGTAGTAACTCTGCTTTCTGTGCCGCAGGCCCCGGGTTCGATCCGCGGCCAGGTCAAACATTTGTGTGCATGAACATGTCTGTTTGATTTGTCTGGATGTTATAAGATTATATAAGTATGTATATCAGTCATCTGGTTACCATAGTACAGGCTTTTATAGCCTAGTTTGGGACCAGATGACCGTGTGTGGAAATTGTCCCATATTATTATTATTATTATAACAGGCGTGAAAACTATTATTTTCATTCCAAATCATATAATATTGCACAGAGAAAAGAGGTTACTGAGAATTGTGAATACGAGAACGCAAATCAATCACTCCAAAGCACACAAAACACGTAGAAAAATAACAATTATATCGAAGATCACTTGAGCAAACAAGAATTAAAACATTTACCTATCATATTATGTTAGGTGTAAGGAGATATTAAACTCTCTCTCTCTCTCTAACCTACCCATATAACCTGGCGATTGTCAAAAAAATTGGCTTTGGAACTAAATGTACCTAAACTATTAAGGGTAATATTGGGTCATAAGAATATACAGTACAATAATGGACGGACCCTAGATAATCTACGACGTATCAGAATATCAGGAAGGTATCTATTGTGATGAGCTATTGTTCTCCCAATAATACAAATGTTGTTAATAGCAGTTACAGCATTATTAACTAAACCAGCGATGAAAGCGGAATAAGTAGACGGGCAGTGTCAGAATCTAAATCCGTCCGCGTGATGTCCATCGTAAGGCAGAAACAATCGAAAGTTATTCAGAGTGCCAAATTCAGGAGCACGGAACTGGGTGCCGCATTCTAGCCGAAAATTTGATTTGCGGAAATATGTACACTACGTCCAATTAAATGTATGAGTACAAATATTATTTTTTAATCAATAAGCAAATTTGTAGTACCTAACGCGATCCGTCCCAAGAAAAGATTTACCTAGATAGATAAATAGATAGACAACGGCTTAACGGATGCCTCAATCAAATAATATAATAATATGGGACAACTTCCACACACGGTCATCTGGTCCCAAACTAGGCTAGAAGCCTGTACTATGGTAACCAAATGACTGATATACATACTTAAATACGCTTATAACACCCAGACACACCCAATCGAAAATAAATAGGCACCAATCAAGAATCTGTGCGATTCCGCCTGTGCGGCCGCCGGATCTTTAGTACTTATCTACTATTATGTACCTACTATTATTTTCGTGCGAATGATACAATACAGGGAAATGTTCAGTGTCGAAGAGCATTTGACCCTAATTGAAAAGGCGAATTGAAAAAGGGCGAATGCTCGGTGTTCTGAGGAAATGCTCACCTCTATCACCACCTTTAGAGTGTGTATGACAAAAGGTTTACGGGTGCCCCAATTTTAAATATTTATTCACATCCCTGTTGACCTGTTGTATGTTTGCGGAAATTTCTGTGAACGATGAAGTTGTCCCCCATCAATGCACTGCTAGTTCAGCGCGTAGAACTTCCCTCTCTCTCTCTCTCTCTCTTCGCAGGCAGTATTAATGCAAATGTGTAAACTGATTCAGCATTCTTGACATATTCTTCTTCAAAAACAAGATCAAATGTCTGGTTTATATGGGCAAGTGATTTCTTTTATGTACTTGGGTACGAAACAATAAAGTAAGTAGTTATGTGTAATTGGATGAAAATAGATTAATTTACATGATTTAGGTAATCATTTCCCGAAAAAATGCGTCTGTATTATTGTGCATGCACGTTTGCAATTACCTCGATATTAACTGTTCGGGGGTAAATGTTAACGTATTTTGAGGTAGGTAATTGTAAAAGTGCTTCTTGTGTGTTTCTATTAATGCTGTGAATGTGGTGGTGGTGGATAATTTTAGTCTATACAATAAACAGAATATGCCATGAACATAATATTATGTAAAAAATAAATAGCTAGCCGCCTCAGACTCAGTACACACATAAGAAAATATCAGGCAAACTGTTGAAGATGTCGCAAATAAAAGAAAGGCCTTTAAAAAAGCCAGTGAACAGTATGAGAAGCCAGTCAACTTAAGTCATCTTTCAATGTCAACTTAAGTCATCTTTCAATGTCAACTTAATTCATCCAAGCAGTAATGTGCAAACATCACTGTGTTCCGGTCTGATGCAATGTTACCAGCGAAATTACTGGGCATGACGAGTTTCATCAACTAATATCTCAGGGTGACAGGCGCAGTGCCGTGCTGCGCAGAATTTTGAATTTTAAAACACTGGGTGGCACTGTGTCTGATATGGCCAATCATGATGCTTACCACCAGGCACCTGATTTGCTCATCTTGTCACTCACTATAATAAAAAAAAACATTAAAAAAGCAGAACTTTTACAAAATACCCGAACTGATGCAAGAAGACCTCATGTAGTTTTTAGGGCTCCGAACCCTAAAAGGGTGCCGAAGGAGCCCTATTACTAAGCCTCCGCTGTCCGTCCGTCCGTCCGTCTGTCACAGGGCTCTATCTCATAAACCGTTATAGCTAGGTACTTGTAATTTTCACAAAACATGTATTCCTAATGCCGCTACAACTACAAATAATAAAATTAAAAAAAAAGTTTATAATTAAAGGTACTCTCCATACATGGAACGTGTTTTTGCTCAAAATTTATTTCTCGATTTCGTTCGTGTATCGTGAAAACGGCATCAGCTAGGTATTTGATTTTTTCACGGAACGTTAATGATTATGATTGCTATAATATGACATAATTATGACTAAATAAAATTAATAAATAACTGGAGCGTTCATACAAATCACGATTTTTTTTCAACGTTTCACGCTGTAACACCATAATGGCAATAGTTATCAACTTGAAAATCTTACACAATATGGGTAACTATAATAGCTATAACAACAAATACTAAAAATTCAATAAATTCAAAAATTCAAGGACTTTCCCATACAAGACACTTTTCCGACTAATTAAAATCAAATAAGACTAATTCTGACTAGAGTTTTCGAAGAAGATTTCAATCAATATTTGGCAATACACATATAACATTATCATTATTTACCTTATATTATACGAGTAAGATATCCTGTGTAATATTTATAATCTAGATACCTATCTATTGCATACCATCATTAGGTTATCTGTATAAAAACTCCTTAATGTGATGAGACTGCCGGTTACTTACAGTCCTCCTTATTATTTCAAGTTTTAACAAAAATCATTGCCACCTACGTTTCCTTAACTAACAACCCTTAAAATACCATATCTCTAAATATTTTCAATACGTAAAAATCATAGATAAACAAAGTACCTATTGAACAGCAGCAGTGAGGTTAACCTATTTAGGAACTGTTAAATAAATAGATAAAGAATACATAACATAATATTACATCTAAGCCACATATTGGTATTTTTCTAAAACGATCAGTTACCTCTTAAAAACAAAGTAAAATACTACAACATCTGTTCTTTGTTTTTTTTGGAAGCTGGTCATTAAGATTGAGTCTGGGACAAATAGATCGTCAAGTGGCACTTCAATGGACAGAAAAAAATGGACAAATAATGTGTGAAGATTGGTTTCAAGAGGAACAATAGAGTCCGAATAGTACAAGGAACGTGTTTTTCAATAAAAGTGGTAGACCCGCAGATTTTTTATGATACTTGCTTTAGAAATTGACGTTTGAAAATAATTTATTATGTGACTTACTTAACCGACAGTTGCTTTTTATTAATTTGCTGTGTATGGTACATTTATTTGATGAGGAGATGCGTGATTTCTATAGCTATATCAGTACATACGGTGGAGAGTGAGGAGCCCTTCACATGCGCGTCCCAACACGCATTTGACAAGTTTATTTAATTTGCCGACACGCTGTCCAAAGAAGCTAAGATACATTTTAACGCTCGCACACACATTACATTTTAACTGATGAAAGTGGATTTCATAATGATCTGTGCGGACTGCGAAGAATTGTGATAAAGAATCAAGTGGATTTTGTCGAGAAACAACTAGCGTTAAGGAGCCCGTATACGAAATTTTGCTGATTACCTGTGATTTTACAGTTAACTTACCATATTTTATAGGTTTAAATGCATAACATGAAAGATCAATTCAATTTTGATCTAACAAATGAGCTACTTTTTTATTTTTATAATTTATTTTGATTAATCGAACTCAAACCACCGACTGTTTTGTAAATTTTTCTATGAGAAGTTTAGAGAATATCACATATTTTTGAATCGTTTTGACTTCTTACCAGTATGAAAAAATTACAATGTATGAACAATGTATGAATGTGTGTGTGTATGAATGTAATGTAATGTATGAATATAATGTATGAATCGCTTTTTACCATCTTATATATATAAAAATCTTGTGTCACGATGTTTGTCCCGAATAAACTCGTACATTTTCACATGTACCCGTATTTTGGTCTAACTTACGGGATAGGATAGTTATCATCTCAATTATTCGCTTATGTCGTGAATTTAAACGAATAAAATGTATCAATTAATTGTTTCTTAAGCAAGTGTTTATTTACTGTTTAGTTTTATGAAGTTCTCATAGATGGCGGTGTACGTTGATTCAAAGATAAAATTCTTCAATATTGTTTGACATCTAGGTTACAAATACACCCAATAGATGGCGCTGTGTTCTGTTTCTTAGAATATAAATTCTATTAGGTACTTTATTTCACGTTATATTTATTTATGCTCACGATATAACCGTATTATTTTAAAGGTTTGTGACTGATATTTTTATAATTATACTGCGTATTATGTTACAATATTATTACCATTAATAACAAAAAAAAATTGTACTATTTTTGTTAGAGAATTATTAAAGTCTTGGCGCCAAATTTTAATCAAAGTTTCAAGATCTGGCCATCAAATTCTATCGAGTCGCCATCTCTGGTTTGAATGTCCAAAGCTTTGGTATCTCATTCGTTTTCGAGACCTCCTCTGAGCGTAAACAAAGCTCCCTCTCGAACCATCAAGACCCACTATTTCGAACAATCGATCAATCGATTCTTCTCGAAGCATGCGAACTAGAACGTTCGGGAAATTCAAGGTTCAGGTATAAATACTGGCGCCGAGTGTGACCGCAGTTCAGTTCCTTTTTAAACGTACTATCTCCCGGAAAGTGATTGTCCACGCATTTTGTACAACAATATGAATTTTTCAATTGAGTACTCCAGTTTTATTTTAAATTTAGGTAATTCGATTTTACCGGAAGGGTTTTATTTCCTCAGTTGCGATTAGAGAAATAAAATATGGCGGTACGAAGTTCGCCGGGTCAGCTAGTTTTATATAAAATTTCTAAGTAAAAAAATATTTGCCTGACCCAAATTTTTGGAAAAATAGGAAAAATAGGTTAAGAATTGATTTTGGCCACTTAGAATAAAATACACATCACAGAAATAACTTTAGTTCAACCTCAATTAATTTCATAAAAATTAAAAACAAAAAAATTAAAATATTGGCAATTAAAAATCTTTTAAAAAGCTTTTATTTCAAATGATAAAAATCATGCGAGTAAAAGATATGTATAATATAAATATCAAATCGATAAAAATAGTTCAATAACCGTACTGGCCATCGACTACTCCGGACTCACGCAAACCAGCGACCATACGCTCCCGCATGAGTGTGTGAGATTTCCGAATATCGTTTAGATTTCGTATACGGCCTTTTAATAGGCTAATTGTTTCTAGATCCATTTCTTGCCATCTTGTATAGTAAATAAATATTGTCTTTATTAGTTAAAATAATTCTTCATTACAACAATTATTACAACACAACAATTATTCATTGGTGCCCTAAAAATAAAATAAGGAAACGAGGCAGACCATGCAAACGATGGGTCGATGAGATCAAAACAGCAGCAGGCAGTTTATGGACGAGGACAGCTGGGAATAGAATGTTATGGAGACAGTTGGGAGAGGCCTTCGCCAAAGGGCGAACAGATAATAGTATTATAACAGTAGATTAAGTGATTGTAAACCGTTCAAGAAAATCTGAATAAAGGCTATTTATTATTTATTATTATTAGTTACAATAATAAAGGTCCGTCGACCATAGCGACGGGGGCGGAGTTGTGGTCATTTCAACAAACGGAGACACAGCGGCGACGATCTAATATTGTGAGAGATATAAGAACTTTATGAAACAGTGACTTAATACGTCACTGTTTTAATTGTTTTTGGTTTCTTATTGTTTGCACTTTAGATTTTGACAAGTTTTGGATACAAACGGAGGATACAATATAATTTAAGAAATAATATAGTTATTTTTCTTGGTGTTCCCAACCGCATTTTTTAAGGGCCAGCGGGGCCTGAATGTGCTCATTGTACCCACAAACAGCCCAGCGCCCAGCAAGGCCGCTCTTATTCAATTGGCTACAGAATTTATTTATAATCCCTACAGAACCTTTTTGGCTAACTCGCACCAAATTAAAATTATCCATTTCGTTGGTAAGCGCGTAGCTCGGGGGGCGAGAATCATAGTGGCTTAAAATTTGTCTCAGAATAACAATACCGTACTAAATCAAAATTCAAAGAATCTTGGAAAGACATGCTTAGATTTCTATTTGATGTTCCTCATGCAAACCACAGCAATTCGAATCGACCACTTACCACTATAATAAATAGCAACTGCAATGCACCCAACGATATCGTTTCAGTTTCGGCCTATAAACCTACATTTGTCGCCAACAAACATGAAATTTCCAAAAAAGTAGAAAACAAGTTTGGCGATGGATTAAGGGCGTTGCACAACTACTTTTTTCTTCAGACACCCCTGATACTTTGGCTCGCTTGTCGATGTCGACGGTGGTGTGGTGATGATGGCGGCTTTAGACCAATGCAACCTATGGCAGGTTGCACGTACAGAAGAAAAGTGTTCTGCAAGAACATTTACTCAAAATTAGCCGAAACATTTTAATCGAAACAGCTAGACTTTGACAGCAAATGTGGGTGCGAAGCTGCAGTGCACGATCTTCGTACCTATATCAATCGTAAGGGGGAGAGGTCATTCTCGAAGGTGGACGTTGAAAATGCATTCAACTCTATCAACAGAATCATACTTATGAATGATATTCAAAAATTCAATTCAGAAATTCATGATTTATTTGGCAATGTTTACGGTTCAAACATTATACAATAGTCATGTCGTAATAACCTTCTTGAAAGGATGCAATGATAACATTAGAAGACCACAGAAAGAAATAGTATGATAATAGGTGTTATCAAGATAAAATCAAGATAAAATGACAAATCGCTCAAATGTTGTTCCTGTAAAAAACATTACAAACATGTCATTAAAATGGAAAACATTGAATGATTTGTGCGCAAAAATGCACTTGTTATCGAGAAGTGAAATTATTGAACCAACTCTTTTACTTGTCCTTTCTTCTTCTTCTTGATTGGCTTCTGTGAATGGCTGATACAATCGACCGATTAATAGAAGCTGCTGTTGGGAAGGGTTTGATTGGGGAATATAAAACATCGATTTAGTAAATTTTCCATAGGATTGTGTCAAGCTGCTAAGAGGTCTTCTTTCCTGTTAATATCTCCTCTTACAAACTAATTGGTGATGTGGTTTGAATTCCAACTTCTAAGATCATTTAAAGTTAAAAATGTCTACCTTTTGCCTGTTTTTATAAGGCCAGTTTTTATATATAGGGAAGCTATTGAGATCCTGGTAACCCTTCATATTAAGATGTTATATATATTATGCACCTAACTTAGTTCATCGTGAACTGAGATCTCGCAATCCTTATTTTGATAGACTCGAATATTGCTGATATTCGTACATGAAAATGTATTCGTAACAGAGATGTTGACGTTTTAGGCTAGACATGCACTGATAAAACCGCGATTTACTATCACGCGTGACGGAAATCAAGCCGTGCCACGCCGCGCCGATTCGTAGCCGCATCAGTGTGCGTTTAACCTAATTTCCGTGGTATGACGAATGACTAACGATATATTATGCCTATAATTAGGAGTAGATGAAACTTTATACATTTTCTAGTTCTGTTCATAATATTAATGTTGGTACGACATACAGCGAATAAAGCACTTTCTGACACTGACGTAACAAATATTATGAAAAGGGTACTTTTTGTCAGGTGTGTTTTTGCCACTGCACACATTATTTTGGCTTTCAGCACACCACATATATTGTTGTTGAGTTTGCTGATCTGCTTTGGTTACGTTGCGTTGGGTTGACGCTTGGTTGACGACGAGTCGAAAGGCGATACGGTGACGATTCCTATCAGAGTTGGTATGTGTCATATTATGTGTGCTACGACCTTAATGCCATACCATTTGCATAGCTAGTGCTATTGTAATAGATTTTTATTTCATAATACTCCTTCATTTATTATAATCATCAATTATTATAATTTTTTTAGAGAGAGATAATTATTTTCCTCATATTAAATTTTTCGCTTTTAAATCTAGTCTCCATGGCCATTACATAGTGCAAATTGCTTCACCACAATTTTGTTAAAATTTGGATGTTACTGATGTTACCACTGATTGAAAGAAAAGGGGAGATATGGTACGTTCTCCAAGCGCCTACTCGATAACTGGCACGTGCTATTTGCTCAGTGTGCAGTGTGCACAGTGCAATATAATGAACAACAAAGATAATAAGACGTACCTAAGACTGAAGTGCGACCGAGACAATAATATTAGTCGCCCACTTTAACGTACGTGGACCTAATTTGTGCTTTTCCTTTCTGCTGATGGTAGAAACTATATCTACATTGGTGTGAATTGCCTGTTGATTAATTATATTTTGATAGAAACTTTTGATGAATATGTAGTTGTTTAAACCAACATTTGAACATGGTTAACATGATCAGTTATCTTTGAAAGTAGATAGGTATACCTAGATAATAATTATGATCTTTTATTTGCAATGTACCTAGTTTGACTTAAAGAAAATTCAAAGATTTCAAAATTAGATAGTTGAATGAAGCTGGATTAGTTCTCAATATGTGGTGAAACTAATACATCTGCGGCCCTAGCACAGTGACCAAGGAACGTGAAATCCCAGGGAGTTAGAAAAAGGCAGCAGATATGAATTGTTCGGACGAGAAAGAGAAAAAATAAGGGGAAATCAATTAATCCTATGTCATACCTGGCCTGCTGGACGCTACTTGACTTTGGCGAGCCGTGTCGGTCCCAGCCGTCGTTAAAGACTATAGACTATAGTTGTTAGTTTAAATCACCACAGACTCAACAAGTTCTCAATATTATTCCTTCGATAATTAGTTTGACCTCTTTGACCACACCATTTGAACACTTCTAGACCAAAATAAACAGAATTTCTTCTTTAGATAAAAAATCATACATAAGGTTACAAATATGGTATTTAATTTTAAAGGTTTTTTTTTTGGTTCAGTTCAAATTGTGTACGATACGTAAGTTTTATCTTGGCCAGTCTGAACATAAACTCCACTCCGTAAGACCACAGAATCACAGAACTAATAATGAAACCTAGACATCTCAAAAGTGAATAATTTCAAGTCAATGAAGCTAATTATTTTATGCTATCCATGGGACCGTGAGCCGCTTCGGCCATTGCCGATGTATTGTGGCAGCCCGTATGGATTATAATTCACTGCCCAAGCCCACTGAATCTAGAAATTTCTAGATTTTCTGGGGAGTGATGTGTTGTATCTCCTCGGGGCATATTATGTGTCATCCCAAGTGGACACTTATATTGAACATGAGCGGCCCACATTCGCAGAGGATGTGCATAAACGTTTTCTCTTCTTCGAGGGTGAATCTGCACTCATGAAGCTTAGGTAATGAATTTTCCTATTGAGATCTTATGTTGTATTTAACTCATTTTGGACAAATCTTAAATTTACCCTAAAATTACTGTTTTTCCAAATGTACAGTAAGAAAGTGCAATTTACCCATACATAAATAAACCTTTGTTTATATTATGTACACATTAATTTATGTATAGACAGATATTCATATCAGGAACAATAACAGTTAACTTACAACAACTCTAGCATAGGTTTGCTAGTGTTTATTTATATAATAAACCTATTTATATAATAAACAGCCTCATTGGCTCAGATGGTAGTAACTCTGCTTTCTCTGCTCGGGTTCGATCCCTGGCCAGGTCAAACATTTGAGTGCATAAACATGTCTGTTTGGTCTGTGTCTGGGTGTTATAAGCTTATATATGTATGTATATCAGTCATCTGGTTACCATAGTACATACCATACATACCATAGTAGGGAACAGATGACAGTGTGTGGAAGTTGTCCCATATTAATATATATTATTAATTTTATTATATTAATACATTTTTTACTAAAACACTGTGACCTTATCATGACATAATATGGGGATAAGATATCTATTTCTCCATTTTCATCCGCTCAATCAGAATGCAAACGCTGCCCACGCTAGTCCTCACAGCAAAGACCTGCTAAGCCTGCGGGCCTCATCAGAGCTAACTGATAGATGCACTGACACTAATCATTGAAACACACTAAAATTTCTACTTCTTCATGCTCCTTTGCCAGAGCTCACATGTTAAGCTGAAAAGTGTTTCCGATTGTTTTACAACTTGATAGTTTTATTTGAGACATTCTACAATATGATTATTTGGAAGTCGTTTCTGGAAGAGGTGATTTTAAGAATTGGTCAAAATGAGTTCAGTACAACATAAGATTCAGTCCAAATAGACCATATGCCATATGTGGCGCCCATAAAAGATTCTCATTACATATTAATGTACCTACATCCAATGTTTCACAAGACTCCAAATCCTAGGTAAAATAGATAGATAGATAAACTCTTTATCATTACACTACAAACATGAAACCTTAAATTTAAAATACAATTATAACAAATAATGTAATAATTGGTGGTCTTATCATTATAGGCATTATTTGCATAAAAAGACTATTTTCACCTTGATCATTCTCTCTTGGCATACATTGCATTATATACCTACTATTTTGTTTAATAAACAATAATAATATAGCTTTTATTATATTGAGTGTACTTATATGGTTTCATATATTATACACAAAATAGCTTATACATATCACAATAACAATAGTGTTACTTCTGCAGCTAAAACTTCAGTATATTCTGTATAGAAGATAATATATTGACTATCCAAATTAACTTACATAACATACTATCACACCTTTTTCTCAAAGGGCTGCCTACCCCTTTGGGAAAAAGGTGTAACCATGTCTCAGTCCCATAGTAGGTATACCCAAATTTCACCAATATGATATTAGCCCCATGTAAAAGGTGCGAGCCTATTGCCACCTATCGGGTATAGTTCCAGACTCCAGGCCATCATTAAGATAGTGTGTAGTGTGTAGTGTAGAAAGTGTGGTTATTACATATTGGTGTCCAGTAATAAGCACTGACCTGATGCAAAGCAGTGAGGCCGTCGACGTTGGCAGTGTTAATGTCAGCGCCCATCTTCAGCAACCGCTGTACCTCTTCCTTGTCCCCCGAGGTACAAGCGGCAAGGAACACGATCCCTGAAGAAAACTGAATCCGCGACGCGCGCTTCGGCGTCGGACTCTGCTTGTTCGTGTCCGACTCCTCCCAACGCTTCAACTGCTCGGCTCGCTTGAACAGCGCCGATGACGACCTATTATCCGTCATTTTCACTCGCGACTAACCACTTGGCACTCAATATGGACCATCCTTGCACTTTTCACCCAGCATAGATAACGTTTTTACTACATACAGTACACAAACGCAGGGTCCTTAATTCAATCACCAAAAATGGAAACATGAAAGAGGAAACGTTCCAGGGAGACTGATCTTAAACAGCTTTCATACGAACATTGTTCCGTGCACTTGTTGATCTCGAACCACACCACATACGGAAACCGAATCTATATACATGACATAACCAATAAGCTACACATTTAGCGTGGCAGCCATTACGAGAATAAAATTTACAGCTAACTAAAGTACCTACATACCGAATTTAAAGTAAAAAGAAAAACTAGACACAGCGATTGAGAATGACGGAAGAAGAATGAAATTTTACTAGCGACACCTAGCGGATTAGTATCAATTACGTGTTGCCAGTTGCCAACTACCTTATTTCTTGTCTATGGCCCTATGTAACAAATTAGCAAATGAGAACAGACTAACGATTATTATCTACACGATCAATCTTTTTGTTAAAGTGCGCAAGATATTTCTACGCGTGGTCGAATGGACAATGGGTACAAACGTAGCAAGCTTGTAACAACGTGACACTTATACCGCTAGAAAGGTCTTAAAAATGTAGTATTTTTTTATATGACAGCAACTTTCTACGGTGAAAAAAGGATAATTGACTTTGTAATTTAGCAACACAATAACAATCTGTCAAAGATGACTTAAAATAATAGTCTTTCAAAACTCTTTTTTTTTATATGGATGCAATCTTGTAGCTAAAACGAATAAAAAGTTATTGAACAAAATATATAGAAAACTATTTACCACAGAGCGTCCTATGCAACGTTTGCCTACTCGCGGTCTCCACACTACTCAAATCATGTATACAGCGGTTATCGGTTTGGTGCACGATATGTCCAATGTCCGGCCCGTGTCGTGGTGCTATAGAATAGTAACCCACCCTCTACTCGTGGTTGCCGTAACAGCCGGCTAAAGGATTCAGAGGACGGGCAGTAGCGTACTTTGCGTAAAACCATTGAACTGCGCACGACATCCCGCCTGCCAAAAGTGGCGTAGCCCCTCTAATGGGGAGGCCTATTTCCTACGGCTGAAATGATGATGATTATGGCCAGCCCACTGCCACTTCAGCATGGTTATTCTTTGACCGATATCCATGACCCTAGTTCTCTGTCGGATATCTTCGTTATTAAGCCGATCTTTCAAAGAAAGTCCAAGCATAGCTCTGTCCATAGCAGCTCGCTGAGTGACTTTCATTCTATGAACTAATCCCACCAGAGTCCACGTTTCGGCTCCGTTAGTCGTTACTGGTAGGACGCAGGGCTCAAATACTTTAACCTTGAGACTTTGAGGGTATTATCGACTTGAACACCTGGTGAAGTTTTTCTTTAGCTGTATTCGCCTACTAGCTTCTCTGTCGATGTTGTTTTACCCATCTATGTAGTAAGTTAAGGTAAGTATATCCCAATCTCATATTGGCTTATATCCATCAATCCATCATCAGGGTTCAGGGTCATCTTCAGGGTTCGGGTGAGGATTTGCTGCATGTAAGTCGTACAATCGGTCGTAGAAGTGTTAAATCTCGGACAAATTCTCTAGCGCTGAGGTGACGGTGATGCCAAATATTTTGAGTTTCGTCAGATGCGATTGAATAGATACTCAATTGCTGGGTTGAACACTTTAGACCCTCGATTCTGATAATTTGCTTTTTATATCTGCTCTGTGTTCTAGCCATTAAGGTCTCGTCGCACCCCTTTGTTGATCTTGCGATTGAACTCCCTTAGTTCCAACTTAAACGTTGAGACTGGCCGATTGGCTCAGTGGTAGTAACTCTGCCTTCTAAACCGCCAATTGACCTTCGGCCAAGTCAAACATTTATGCATTATGCATATGAGCATAATGTACTCGTATGTATATATAATGTTTGATTATGTATGTGTGGTTGTTAAATTCGTAAATAAGAATGTATTAGTCTTCTGGTAACGATTGTACAGGCTCGGCCTAAATTGGAACGAAATGATTGTGTGTGAGAGTGGTCTTATGTTCCATATTTTAGTAAAATAAATTGTTATGGCTTACGTATGTATTATGTATGCATGGTGTAGGATACCATACCTAGATACCTGAGCAAAACGCATCCAATACAAAAAACAATCCGCTTTTGAACATACAGCGCCATTTATTTGTTCCTTGCCCAAAGTATGGAAAGTATGGAAAAGTTTGAAGATGTATTATTTTTTTCGGCCACAAGAAACCGTGGATCTGAGTAGTTGATATCAATTTCAACTTAGTACCTCCACGCGTTCCCGGTAAAAAGTATCTTAACAGACGGACAGACGGACAACACAGTGATCCTATAAGGGTTTCTTTTTTCCTTTTGAGGTACTGAACCTTAAAGACTAAAGCCCTCTAACTAAAGCGTCTTTGAAAATATTTATTATTGAACTGGATGCCCATTCGAGAGTGGCTGCGACAGCAACATGAAGGGCATAGCTCTCGGTACTTTGCTTTTGGTGCACATGCAGGCAAACTAGGAGATTCATTATATTATGTTTTATTTAAATGACTGCGGGACTTTTTTCTCCCCCCCTTGCATAGTTTCGCTTAAATGACGCCTTAAAAATGCCTCTGATACTAATTTAAAAACTTTTGTATACCTACATAAATAAATGTTGAACCACTTTTATTCCAAAAATCTACAATGTTCGTTCCTGAAACAGTGGACATATATAAAAATAGCTCTTGTAATCAGCATGGTTTTTATTTTAACGACTTAGCAGAAATATATGAACCCAATCATTCTCACAATCGGGCAGATATTTTGCTTCTTCTCTGAATAGTAACAGAATCACAGAACACATAACAGAATAACGCTCCAAATGAGCGCGCAGGACATTATAGAGGCTCGCTCCCTACTAGTGATGGATTAATTAGCATTCGCATTCATTTATAGCATGCGATTGCTTTAATAGCATATAGCAAATTAAATGAAGTTGCGATATTCTGTGATTGCGATTTTAGCGAATTCATCGCTTCATACGATCATAGCGGCAGCGTGCGCCGTGTGCTATCACCTCGGCCGTCGGCCGTCGTAACCACGGGAAACGCCGAGACGGGAATACTGAAAACTATATCTGTTTCACATGACCCTGATTGACCTCGTTACTTTCGAGTCACGAGTGAAATTATTAGCAATTTGGTAGGCGCGATTAAGCCATTATTATCTTTATTTGCTCGTACTTAGGGTCGTATATTGAATGAACGTGTATGATTATTTAATTCGTTAAAATTAATAGCAGGGCGGTGTGAAGTATGAAGTGCGAATTATCATCATAGCATATAGCATAGCAATAGCATATAGCAGCTCTCTACCTGGGTTGCCGTAGGAACCGGCTAATAGGTAAAAATCCAAAGGACGAGTAGCGGCGTCCTCTGCATAATAACCACCAAACTGCTCTTGCCAACCCGCCTGCCAAGCATGGCGAGTATTGGCAAAACCTCCCCGATGATAAGCACCAGACAGACCGCTACCTGGCAGCTCCGTTATTCCTGACCCCGGCGGTTACGGTAATGGCCCACCTCAACGACGAAAGCCGGCAGGAACACGCTGGAGACGGGTCGCTTACAACCGATCTGGATGGAAATCCATGGGGAAGGCCTATGTTCAGCAGTGGACGTCCTATGACTGAGATGATGATGATGACGAGATAGAGTTACCCTCCATATTATCATTAAATTACATTTTGGAAGACTTTTCCAAAGATATAGGTCACATATTGTTACAAGGTGGGTACGGGGCCCATACAAAATGTCCCATTGTCCTTTAGCATAATAGTTATCTTGTCATGATCAAATTATTTTTACCCGACTGCATAGGAGGGTCATGTTTTTGTGTAGAAGGAGTGGCGATACTTTCATATTTTTACATTGTACAATGAGGCGTCTTTTTTTAAAAAAATGTTCCCAAACGAAAGAAACTGGCGATGATATTCTAGAAAAAATAGCGTCAACTTGATAATTGCTCGGAGGCGTCAACATAATGGGATTGAAATTGTTGAGCTATATGGTCTGTGGTACAAACATTTTGACATATTATTAGATGGTTTTTACATTACCCCATATAATATTGCTTCGAGAACTACATATATAAGAAAACTCCTTACTCATTATCTTCTTTGGAGTCTTTGGAGTAATCATATCGATAAAATAAGTAGGTTGTGATTGAATCGAAAACCGTTAGAAAGTCTTTAGATCTATTTGAAATAATAATGCATTTGGATCATACTTTATGGTTTCCTTCAGTTCAAACCATGGGCTTGACCTCGGAGCAAGCTTGACAAATAAAATTACTAATGTTTGTTAATAACCAATCACGAAACAACTATTAGTCGCCATTTTTTGTTCTTGTGCACTTCTGCAAATGAGAACAATAATTTACTGTCTATCCTTGCGACCTCTGGTGGCGACAAGATTGATAATATCAAACTGCCTTCAGTTTCGTGCGGGAATCCAGACTGAATATTTCTAATTCAAGATGGCCATGTGTCATGATGGTTTCTTGAATTATTGTTGTCGTTAAAAAACTTCATTTGTTTTGTGTGAGAAAAGTGTTTTTTTCACAATGGCTGACTTAAGTGTTGATGTTTCGAAGCTACCGGAGGATGTAAGAGACAAACTAGCCGAACTGGACTTGGAGCTATCGGAAGGTAAGTAAGAGCAGTGCTAAGTTTGCGTTTTTAGAATAGATCGATAAATTGTTTTTAATTATTGTTATTTAATAATTATTTTTTCTTAGATAAGTGTATGTTGTGAGTACAGTATTAGAATAGGTACTAATGTGAGTTGTGTTGTATACATTTATATGTGGTGCATTCAGTCTAGTTTGGCGTGGAGTTGACGTAATTTTGTTCGTACAGCTGATGGTTTAAGTAAATAAGGGTATGATTGAGAGCTGCGGTTCGTGTCCGCCGCGAGATGATATTATATTTTTAGTCGATGTCACGCTCCACTCAGCCCATTGTTATATGCGTGTGTAAGAACGCTCATCGTCTTCAGACGAGAGCACGAATAGGTAATGAATATGATTTGGAAAGATCTGGCGCTCCACGTTGGAGCGGCTTAGAACAAACAAGTACCTATGTTGTATATACTTGTATCATTTGTTCAAATTGGGTTTTTAATCAACTATTTATTTCACTTAACAAAAATGTGTGTCCATATCTAAAGCTATCTTGTGGTTACTCCTCCGTCAACTCTTAACGGGGACCCTGTTACTACTTAACTACACCATTAATATAAAACTAAGCTAAAATGGTTAAAATGTAGCATAGTTGACTGATGATTACCAGTTAAAAGTGCCATTTTGTGGTTAAAAAAAATGGTTAAAAAAAATGCCACAAAAGAAGTTACGTATAAAATTTATAATATCCAAAAGATATACAAATATCTTTTAAAAGTCTGATTATACGCAAGTAAAGCAGAGTGACTAAAATTTTTATTAAGAAATACTTTGCTTACTCAGTCAATAAAATTGTGTTTAATGCCTTTTATAAAATAAAACTTGTATAAAGTTATGACACAAAAGTGATTGAGACCTTACTAGTCATTGTATGACCAAAGGCAAGATTCAATCAATGGAGACTTCAAGTGAAGAATATATTCATATTGATATTAGATTTATAAATATTAGGTTATTTTTGTTAAAAGGTATGTTCTAACAAGAATATCATTAACGTAAATAAAACCCCTAATCAAAAGGTCTAAGTAGCAAAATGTACAACAGCGTGAAATGTCTAATGAGCAGTAAGTCTAGCTAGCATAATGTCGAGGTAGCAAAACATCCAACTCTCAGATGGTCTATATAGCAGGTCTATCTATTTAGCAAATCGACAGATTCTCGAAATGTCTGGATACTCAAGCACAAAATTCAACTCACAATACCTTATTCGCGGTGGAGTTACCGGCTTTAGAATAGTGCTCCACCCTCTCTACCCGCGGTTGCCGTATCAGCCGGCTAAAGGTTAACAGATCCAGAGGACGGGCAGCAGCGTCCTCTGCAATAAACCATCAAACTGCGCTCGACGACCCGCCTGCCCTACGTTTACTAGCCTAGCTGTTATAATTTTAACGTTATATAACGTTTTGCTACTTAGACCTTCTGATCAGGAGGCAATAAAACTACCTATATTATATCCTTTTTACCTTAACTACAGAAATTCACCAAGTTTTGAAGGCTGTCTAATTGAAATTTGTGTTTGAACACTCAGTTCAACTGCCAATTATCATTTTAGGACTTAAACCTGATATATAAATAATCATTAAAACTTTATATTATTTATTTTATCAATTAATCAATTAATATTTATCAAATATTATGGATAAAACAATGAAGTTATTCTATGTTTATTAGTCATGTAAAAATTGTTGTGATAAGAGTAAAGTTATAATTATTGTTCAGCCTACCTACTTACATTATAATATTACTGGCTGCGCACCACGGTTTGACCCGCGTAGTCATTGATCTCGTGGGAATAAATACCCTATGTGTTATTCCAGATTCTAGGGTCTTAAGTCTAAACGGCGTGAGAGAGTAACAAACATCCACCCATCCTCACAAACTTTAGCATTTGTAATATTAGTAGAATGTACAAACCTGTACATAGACATAATAAGTACTGTTACAATTTCATATAAGGTACGGACCACCTTGCAAGTATCTACTTTTTTTGATAACCTTACATGATTTTGATAGAGGACTTCATTACTTCAACTTATTGCTGATATATTATAGTATGATATTGACTGCCTCGGTGGCGTAGAGGGCGCATGCTCGACTGCCAATCAAGAGGTCCCGGGTTCGATCCCCAGGTCAGGCAGTGTTAAATATTGGATTTTTCCATTATAGGAATTATCTCAATAGCTGCCTGGAGTCTGGAACTGTGCCCGGTAGATGGCAATAGGCTCGCCCCTTATTACATGGGACCAATAACATACTGGCAAAATGTGGGTGTATCTACTATGGGACTGAGTCCTGGGTACACCTCTGCCTACCCCTTCGGGAAAAAGGCGTGAATGTATGTTGATGATATTGAATGCACTGGCGCACGTGTCTGCGATAAAATACCTTAAGGAAACATTGAAATAGGAAGGTACTAGTAATAACAATAACTGATAGTTCTGTTAAAGCAATAGATAAATAGCATAGAAGAGATTAATATATGGGTCGAATAATATAATAAATAAATACTTACCTACTATGTCCGTACCTACTTGGCTATCCTTTTTTCTAAACTCCGAATTCCGAACATAATCAAAAAGTACTGATAATATTCGTAATTTGGGCTAACATTATTATATTTACTTTTAATTATCTTGCTTCAAACGAAAGTCATTTAATTACTTGAATAGTATTATATATATAAATACACTCGTAGTATGTAATCCTAATCATATTATTATTTTGTGATAAATCATATTAGAGTTTATCTATAAGCCAAAACACACATTATGTCTTTGGATTAAATTGGATTTTTTACTGAATCTTTGTATTGTTATTTTCTAGAACCTAGTTGTCTTTATTTTACGTAATTACATTAAGTATTTTTTATATCTTCAAAAATGTGGGTACGTGTGAACAGAGGGCGAATTTGCTTTGAACCGCGCCTTTCACTATATTCTTGAAGACCAATAAACACGTTTTTAAGTTTTCCGTGATGGTATCGTCGCGTCCGGGGATGGTCAATTTTTATAGGATCTTTAAAATAATATAATGTAGAGTTAGTAATATGTAGATTTAAGTGTTCAAATCAATACAGCAAGTATGTAAGTACTAAAAACTAATTCCCGCATCATTTCCTCTTTTCAAATGGATTCGTGATTGGTATCTTCAGTTTTCCGAAGCAATTAAACATTTTGCATCCAAGTCACTGAACATTCGTAATTCCATTAATTATTCATAATAGCGATAACTTAATCATTCCGGTTGACTACGTTTCCAGCACAGCTCCGCGAGGCTGTCGACCATCGGTACGTTGCTAAACTCATGACTTTTCGGTTATGTATAATAATAACTATATTACCAGGAAAGAGGATCTCTTAGCAGTTTGACACAATCCTATGGAAAATTTACTAAACCAAGGATTTATAAAAAAAATTAAAATTACAGGGACATAGGTTACTTACTATACTATAAAAATATCAAGATATAAAAATTTATAGAATGGCTTTATTCTATTCGGAAGGAACAGGGGAATACAAAACATCGATTTGGTAATTTTTTCATAGGATTGTGTCAAATTCTTAGAAGGCCGCGTACGCTCTTAATATGTAAAGTAGGAGAAAATAAAGTTATTATTTATAAATCCTATAAATGGCGACTGAGGACTATAATTGAGTTTAATTTGTCAATTGTAAACAAAAACAGAAAACATAATTGTTATCGTCAGTCTTGTTTAAAGCGTATAATATTGGTTATGATATTACTTTGTTTACTCTCTAATAAGGGTTTTTACTACAGTCTTTACCTTAACTAGCAATAGTTAAAAAGATTGTAACAAGTATTAATAAATACGAGCGGATTATTGCGACACTACTTTAGAAAATACGGTAACAGCAACACAAATACAGACCCAAACCATTGTTCCTTCCACATCAGAAGCAAAGGACAATGGGCAACATGTTATATTGAATTCAGTCCAACCCTAACTTTTATTTCTGAGACGTTTTCAAGGCGCCGGCGCGACAGACTTGTTGAGAAATAAGTTTCGTAAAGTAGAGAAATTCGCGCAAGGTTCAATGCTTGTATCAATCGAAACTCGAAACTACTTGTTTTTATATTTTTGTACTTGCATTCATAATTTACTCACTACGTTCATAATGCGTGGTGCATTGCCTTGATCTTGTTTCTCTATAGTGTAACAGTTTTTGTTATTATTTGACGTTGCGAATGCGCATGGAATGCGAACGTAATTTTGTTTTGCTTCAATGTTTTTTGTTTTGTTATATTGCATGCATTACACAATAAATGTAAATATAAAACTATTATAATATTGAGTTGATAGAAATAATGCTGTAGCGAATTTCACATTTTTAATTTAGTAGTTACTATAGTAGTTTATGTTTATACAGGTTTACAGGTAGCCCGGGTTACCACTATGCCGGAAGAGCTAGTGGCTAAAGAAGTTCTATGAAATAGGGATGCGCCGATAAGATCGGATCGGATCGGCAGATTTGCTGGCACCCGGAAGAGCTAGTGGCTAAAGCATTTCTATGAAACTGTTCAGATCACGTCGGACAATGTGAACAGAGCCGGTTTCCGGCAAATTGCCGGTCCGGCATAGTGGGAACCCGGCCTTTCAGCCTTTCTTTTCTATCGCCATAAAGTGACAGAGTACTATGTTAAACCATCCACTTAGTTCTAACTTGTTCGACAACACCACGGACCTCGAGCTTCTTCGGGCAATGCTACTACGAATATTATACAAAGAACTAAGCTGATGTTTGGTATTTTGTATAATATTTGAATAAGTAGGATCGAAAACTTGTTTGGTAGTAAAAATGGTTTATTTATTTTGTGTTTATCTAAAATACATTATTCAGTCACACATGACTAAGCTCACCTACTTTATATCCTGCGTATCACTATCTCTACCTGTCTAACAAGTCGATTAGTTGTGCACCAACCGCATGAACCGCAGTCAATTTCTATACAATACCAGTATGGGCTATCTCGCTCTCTGAAGAGATTGTTCAACGGTCGTTTATAGATAAAATGTGTTTTATTTTCATACTCAAGGAGGTATATCTTGGTTTTCTGAGCATTACTGAATGTCTAATGTTTATGAGCAAAGGCGTGGCGTTATTCCGCTTAGAGTGGTAGGTTAGTGTGCGTGTGTTATGTAGAACGTGTAGTGGTGTCGTGTTGAGCTACGGTGCGCGAACACCGCACGTCCTTCCGAGTCTCAAGTCTCGCTTCACCATGACGCATCATTGCAAACTCGTTTCATGTTCCATCGGCATCGTCGCGTCGTGACACGCGGCGCGGCGTCGAGCCCTACTCTGACTAACCACTAACCCGCCCGATCCGTGGCCCCAATTACGCTTCTCGAAAGTAATAATTGTTAAGGTGACGCAGTCTTAAATAATGAATCTGAAATCATGCGCTGAGCCCCGCAACCCGCTTACACCCCTGTAATATTACGTAACTTGCGATTGACCGGCTCGATCACAGAATACTATTACTCGACTCGAGCCGTCATCACAGCGCGACTTATTACGCACTGGAACATAGACGCCGTAGAGTCTCCGTACCTTATTTTTTTTGGACTACCTTTTTTCATTAAAAATATCTACACTATTATTATATTACTTATATATAATATTATATTACTATACACTAATATTATATAGAGGTTAAAGTTTGATGTTTGTTTGTTTGTAAAATGTAATCTCTGAAACTGAATAATGAAAGGCCCGATAATGAAAATTATTTCACTAATAGGAAATTCAATTAATTAAATATATAACGGTCTATAGTATTCATGGTGCAGAACTACTGCTATAGGTAGAAATATGATCTTCTAGCTTTTAGCAAATCCGTTCAGCCATTTATTATTGTTGAGTCATACAACGTGTTAAAAAATGGTTTAGTAATACATAAAGGGGTGTCTTACTACACCCGTCAACCTAAAAGCAAAAGAAAGAATTTTGAAATACGCACAAAAAAATTCGACTTCCCATATAAAATGGATCAGCTGATCGGCAGATTTGTATGGGAAGTCGATAATTTTATTGCGAATTTAAAAATTCTTTCTTTTGAAAGGTGTTCAGTTTGATAGGAAGATGCACCTTTAGTATTAATACAATTTTTTTAACACGACGTATATACGTAGTTATATACAAGTATTGTTACCAACATAACAACACAACATAACTACATACAGCTAATATTAGTAGGATATGATGTTATGAAGGATATAGGTATAGGCATGTATGTAGGTACTACTACTGAAGTTACAGTTAGACAAAACTGAAATCGTCGGTAAATATTGGGTACAATACATATGAAATTGGTGTTTTGTACGGGAGGAATATAAAGTTTTTTTTTTTTTTGTAAAATATATTTAATTAATCAAAGTATGCACCGTTGTTATCTATGCACTTTTGCCATCTCATAGGTAGTTCTCTTTACTAAAAAAACTATGGGGGTGAGAATCAATAAACTCTTTGAAGGCGGTTTGGACTGCCGCATCGGAGTTGATTTTTTCCTTGTAAGAAGTTGTCCAAATTCCGAAAAAACTGGTAATCTGTTGGAGTAAGGTCCGGGGAGTACGGTGGATGTCGCAGACATTTCAATTGTAGCTCATCTAACTTAGTGGTTGTTAGTTGTGCAGTGTGTGGTCTTGCGTTGTCGTGAAGCAGCAGTTAGCTAGCAGCTAGTTCTTCCTTCATGGTTTGCAGTTGCTGACAATAGATATCTGCCGTAATCGTTTGGCCAGATTTTAGAAAGCTGTAGTGAACGACACCGGCGCTAGTTCACCAATCACTCAAAATCCCTTCATTATTGTGTAATTTAATTCTTCATTTTCCACTTTGGTCTCAGCTTCAGATGTAACTTCAACTATGTATGGAAGCGCATTCTTTTTTTGACATTGTTTTTCTGACTGAAAAACATAAAACCTATATTAATCTCACACAAATGTAGCAAATATTACTTTCATTAAAAGTAGCTTATATGCATATCTTGAACGGCTATGTCTATTCCAAATGTCATCAAATTCCCACTAGCTGTTTCAATTCTAAGTTTCAAGTCTAACTTATATTCTTGCGCGGAATCCAAAAACTTCTATTTCTTTTTTATTTCTATTCTTCTAAAATAAAAGTAGGCTAACTCTTTAGTATATCAGATATCTGCCTGTGAAAGTCCCTTCAAAATTGGTTCCGCCGTTTTAGAGATCAGGCGTAACAAACAGACAAAACAAAAATTGTTTTTTTTGTTATAAGTATCAAGTATCAAAAAAAACTGTTATTTTAAGATTACAAACAGACACTACAATTTAATTTATTGGTATTTGTACAGATAATAAAATGTTCGAATAAGGTCCCAATCGAGTTATCGAGTAAAGAATAAAACAAAGATCTTACCATTTGCTCAGGTGCGTATTCTTATATGTTTGAGAGCGTGTCATCATCGTTACATTCATTCTCAGTCTGAAACATATACACAACAATAAGTGTATGATTATCGAACCTTCAGGTCATGTAAAAATATATAAAGATAATACATACGATAGCTGTAGGAGTATGTTCAAAATTACGTGTATGCGCATTATTATCCTATTAGTAAACCTTTATTGTTCTGTAATTCAACATAAACACTGATAAGTTATAATAAAATCTTACGTGGGTGACACGTTTTGTAATTCTGCATAACTGATATGGGCAATCATGATGCTTACCATCAGGCACCTGATTTGCTCGTCTTGTCACTCAATATCATAAATAAAAAAAAAATAACTCAGAGGCATTTCTTGTATTCTACAAAATAAAATAAAGAATACGTATGTATGCATAGTATAGGATTCCATACTTAGATACCAAGAACATACAGCGCCATCTATTAGTTCCTTGCGAAAAAAAAGTAGGGAAATATGTAATAAAATGGCCATAACTTCTCATTGTGTTAACTTAGAAGTATGATTTTTTTATAGCCACAATATTTTATAGTAATAGTAGTATTGTATAATAATTTAATACGTATCGCAGATCTGAGTAGTTGATATCAATTCCAACTTGACATATCCACGCGTTCCCATTAAAAAATGTCTTGACAGACAGACGGACAGACGGACAACAAAGTGATTCTCTAAGGGTTCCTTTTTTCCTTTTGAGGTACGGAACCCTAACAATATAGTTTACTCGTATTTATTACATCATTAATACCTATTATAAGCGGTCCTTTAATTTAGTGGATGTGTAAAATGATTAGGTACACATAATCACATGATTATACATACCCTTCTAGAGACTCAACTGACATTGTTTTATTTTCAGCTAAATCCAGAGACGACTCCATTGCTTTTCTCTGTTCTGACGATTGCTTCCTACAATATAAATGGTTATTTTATTTTTTCATTTTATATTGTGGAGACATAAGAATATACATACTTACCCATAGATTATAAATAATATAAACCTAGACCAGATAATCATACTAAAAACCCGAAAATACTGCAATGTTTGGTCCACGCTACTGATTTACCATTTTAGTTATTTATGATGGATAAAATAAATAAACCAAACCAGTAAAAAATATCAGGAAAATAACTAGCTATCCACCTATCCCAAGGAAAACAGTCATACGGAAGTATCCATACATTTAGTACATAGGTATATTATGTATATGTAGTAGGCAGTTAACAAATGTTCTAATTATTTGACGTTTACTTACCTTTTATTTACCATTTTTTTACACTTTTCAATTAAATAAGCTTTCCTCTTTCTTTTAGGAACTCTAACAGATTTTTTCCCCATTTTTAATGATAAGATATTACTCGGTAAAATATTTTGATCACTACTTTGATACTATGGTTATCGAAAGCGCGCGGGAGCTCGACTGGCACAGACCCGTCGCTGACAATGGTCAGTAGCGGACTGAGGGGGGACAGATTGCATACTAAAACACGCGCGAGCTTGCGTGCACTGAAAGGTCGTATGCGCCAAAACAGTATTTCTCGAATAATATTAAAACTATTGCTAATTTTATAAAATCAAATTAACATATTGAAGTATTTGTATAGATGAATCTACACAAACAATTTAGAGGCATAAATCAGTCTCATTTCCCTGTAGAATGAAAATCTCTGTTTTTATAGACCAGTCTTTGATATTTTTTTCTCTGCTGTAAAAGTTAACCAATCATGTAAACCAATTACCAAAATGATGTCAATATCATGATAAATGAAATACATAAACATTAGTTTCAAATGTTTTGTTGTTGCTGAGAAATATTGAGATCCCTACCGCCAATATTTTCAATTCGTCGTCTTAACATGGTGTAATTTTATTATTCCAGTTTCTTACCTCATTATAGTCGTAGAATGGCTGCGCAAGCAATAGACCTCCCGGCCTAACGGCCGACGCGGTTAGCCTAATGTTCGCTGTATAGCAAGCTATTTTATATATCTCGTAAACTTTATTTACACCTGAGTGCTGCAGCCTGTGAGAAAATAAAATTTTCTACAATATAATGTAATTTTTCACTACTTGATTCATTCGCTAGTGTTAGCGTTGCTTAGTAACTATGTATCTTATTAAAATTCTTGTGTAAAAAACAAAAATGAATAGGTACCTAAAATAAATTGATAGCTAACTATCACCGTCACACTTATCTAAATATAAATCAGAATCAAAACTTCTTTTTATCTCATACTCCCAATCACAAGGTTGTGTCTGTCTGAGATGATGTAGCAGAAGTTAATTAGGTATTGTCATAAAATAGTCAAGCTATTAAACCGCATGTCGTTGCTCTATACGTTGTAAACACCCCACATGCTTTCCATTAAGACTAAAGGCTCTTCTATTCTGTAAACACAGCCTAAGTTCAATAGTGTCTCAATTGAGTACGTCGATAAGGTGAAGAATGTCGGTGGAATTTCAAATAAATTTATTTATTGTTTCAAACTCAAAAGGATTGGGCTCTTGGGCCCTATGCTCGGTGCGTGCATTGCATTTATTAATGCAGCTCTTTAAGAGCGTATCCTAGCTATTTGACACAATCCAATGAAATTTAGGAAATCGATGTTTTGTATTCCCCTGTTTCCTGTGTTAATAGAGCTTCTATGTTTACTTGACGTTGCAATAAAAGTAACTTCACTGCTGTTTTACCCAGGACGAGTCACCAGTTACCACGCATATAATGTATTGTTACAAGGGCCGAAGCTAATACTAGGAGCGCCGCGTCATGCGTCGCGCCAGTCTAATTATCGCTTATTAGGTCGATAAGTATATGAGTAAAGCGTGTGTAGTAGATCAATCTCTAAGACGATACCAGGTGCCAATACACTACGCTGAGCTGAAGGCCACGGCGCTGCAGGTAATTTGCAATAACCATTTTGTGTTCACTACACTACACCATGAGTCACAATCGAGCGACAACTTCTCAATTGTCCATGGACTGAGATCTTTACACCACTCTCCAGAAAACTTCATCTACAAGTGTCTTGCCGAAACGAATGTGTATTTGCGCCTATAAGAGAGCTTTCTAGATATATATGTGCTTTCTGGACTTATAACAGCAGTAGACACTGCGTGGGATCAATTGGGTTAAGTCCACTGTCCACAGCTGGATTATCAGACAGATGGCACACGCATTCGGTACAAATTGTACTTAGAATAAAACTTACATACAAAAGCTTCTTAAACTATTTTCACACACAATTACATATTATATAATAAATAGCCTTCAGAATCCAGCATTTCATCAGTCGTTTACTATCTTCCCTTTCACTACCTTCAGTAGAATACCTATGTGAATAGAACATAAGATTGGTAAAATGTTACGTTGGATCATACGCTATACGTCAAACAAGCACAAAGTCAAAACCCACAAAGTCAGACACGCATAAAGTCAAACACGCACAAAGTCTAACACGCATAAAGTTAAACACGCACAATGTCAAACACGCACAAAGTCAAGCATAAATACGCATTATAAAATAAAAGGCTAAATCAAAACGCACTATTATGATTATGAATCAAAGCTAGATTAATTAAATAACTATTTTACTTAACTAAAAATCATACACTTCTCACAACAAGTCCAACTTTGATCAACTATAAATAAAAAGTAACACATTAACAAAATATTTTATATTTTTCTTCTCATGTCAGATTGATACATCAACAAAATAACCATATTAATTATATTAAAATCGTACGTAGCAGACTGTTCAAACTAAAAAATACTTTATCTCGGTAACTACTCATCTTAGACCAGTAGTTTCTTTGTAGTAGTTACAGTTCGCTAGGCGTTAATAATAGATTGTCTGATATTGTCCTGCCTATAATAAGTTCCTGCGTGTAACACTTGTGAAATGAAACGATGAAATATGTACACTGGTGGATGGGTTGACAATACGGACGCACGGTACCGGGGCCGGGAAGCAACTGCTTCTTTGAGTGGCGCTAACTCCAACTAACTCCAATTTGCAACATTGCATATTTCCGGCTCCGCGCCCCGTCACCGCTGTGTCCCTACAAGATCTTTGTTTCGGATGACAGCTGTCAAACTAAAAAGGCTTTATCTTGGTAACTACTCAGGGCAGCTGTCGCGACAAGCGGCCCGCACTACGACGACCAGAAAGCCCATGGTGACCTATCTTGTCCACTTCAACTCCACAATGGCAGTGGTGGGGCTCAAGGAGCAACCCAGGCGCAAACCTATGGCAATAGAAAAACTTAAATTATATAAAAATGTACCTAAGCAAACCTATGGCAATAGAAAAACTTAAATTATATAAAAATGTACCTAAATTGGCTGAAGGCAAAGCGTTAAGCCAATAGCCAGACTCATTTTTGACTAATAGTAGATTAGTAGCCAAGGGCTGTAAGGCATCAATTGCAGCCCGAGATATTTAGGCGCACGAGCGCAGCGAGGGCGCCTATACTTCGAGGGTGCAATTGATGCTTACACCCGAGCTAACTACTCTGCTTTACATCTCGATTGTGAGGTAAGTAGAAAAACACCGGCATTACAAGAATAAAACATTTTATTAGTTAAAATTTATAGTGAAATGAGAACAATTTTCAAATTTTAGGGACAGGTGTTTTTTGGGTATGTTAATAGTTTGAGATTGTAATATTTGTTGGTCATGGACAAAATCTGACGGGATGAAGCTTTCTTCAGCAAAAGTTGATGGTTGCGGATCATCTCTTGAGAAAGATGTTTCATTTTTTGAAAGCTGAATAGTTTCCGTTATTTGGTTGGTAATTTTACTTTTATTTTGTATGGAATCTTCGATGTAACCTTCAGCCACCTTGCTGGATTTCCACCCACCGTGCCTTTTTATAGTGGTTAAGTTAGCCCCAGCATCGGCTAAAAGTGTAGCCGATGTTCTCCGGAAGCAATGACCTGTGTACAATTCCGGGTTTGCTAACTTTAAATAACTTGCGATTTGCTTCGGCATACTTCTGATGGTATTTTTTCCAATAACTTGTTTGTAGCATTTGCCTTGGTAATACTTCAAAAAAAATCGGTTGGTGTTTACATTTTCAGGACGAAGATTTTTGTATTTTTGTACGAATTCAGAGAATTCTTGAGGAACTACAAATGTTCGGTCAATTTTAGTTTTTGTGTACGGTAGTTTAATTACTAACAACTGCCCCTGTTGTTCTATGTGCTCTATTGTTATATTTGTCAATTCAATACCTCGGCATGCGCCAGTTATACCGAAGATAAGAACCACCTAAAACAAGCGAAATATAAAAATAAGTATGTTTTATAGGATTGTAAGAATTTAAAAGATAAATGATGAAGTATTACCATTATGTGATTTGTTATTTTACGTACCTTAACAGCTAAATATATGTCATCAGGGGCTTCATTTATGAATGTTTTCACGTCTTGCGCTGTAAAAACCCTTGACTTTTTGCTTTTGTGCCCAGCTGATTGTCTTTTTAGAAAAGATGATAATTTTGAAAAGTTCTTGATATTGATGTCGTGTTTAATACTCATAGTTGCTTTTAACATTGAATAAATGCACCACAAACTAGATGGCTGCAGGTTTTTTGATAGCTCACTAAAGTATGTTAAGAATACAGTCTCAGATAAAGACTTTACTCGTTTTTCTTTTCGCCACTTCATGAACTCGTCGTAAGTTTTCAAATATCTTTCTTTAGAACTTTCAGGCAAAATATTGTTAATTGCTGCTTCAGCTTCCATTTTTATTAAATCGGGAGTGCAGCTTATATCTTCATCACTTGCAGAACTCATGTTTTTTTGCTTATTAGCACGTAATTATAAAAAAATCCAGAAAACAATCAATATTTAAAGTAAAAGTTTTCTATTCCCGCCTTTTTTCATCTCTTTTTTAAATTATTTTTTTCAAGAACGAAATTGAGCTTCGTAGTTCGATATTTAAAATTGATGACTATTATACTCATACGAAGACAAGGAATAGCGAAGCGACCTCTTTTGTCATTGGCCTGAATGCATGATGTCTATTATACTGGCAATATGATGGTTAGATGTATGCAAACTTTTTGAAAGAGTGAAGTTTTTTTTTAATTACTTACCGCCCTAGGGCTTTTCTAGCTACATTATTACCCTAGAGCGCTAATTGGTCACTTACAAGCCCCATTTGGGGGTAATAAGGACCTACTTACCGAATATGAGAGATGTAAAATATAATTAGGAACCTAGATGACTAGTGTCTCATTCCGAATAACGTCATTAAATGTTGGTAATTCCAACATTTAATGCTCTGATTTCAAATAATTTTTAACTATTACGTTTGTATGGGGAATTCTCCAGTCGCCGCCCTGTTAAAGGCTGTTCACTTTCTTTAAGCCTTCGTCCACGAGTGAACAGACTTGTGACTTGTGACGTATATGAATATTAATAATTAAATAAAATAACACTTTTAACCGGTTACATATTACAAAAGCACTAACCAAAAATACATATATATAAATTAAATGTAAAATGACAATATCAGATTTACTACTATTCGAATATGTTCCGCCATTCCAACATACTTAACCAAAAAGATTTTATTCGTTTGTTAATTTTTAATTGAGTACTATTATGACCAACCTTTTTTCATCAAACTCCATAGGAGTATGTATGAATGGATGGATATTTATGGGTGTTTGTCACTCATTCACTCAAAAAGGCTGACAAATGGATTGGGTTGATTTTCGGTATGTAGGTAGCTTAGGCCCCGGAATAATGGTACTTTTTATCCCGATATTAGATTACTCTTTATTCGGACCATTTTCATTAAATTACACAGTAGAACCATAATAACTTATAAACAAAGCTATAACTAAAAAGTGTTTGGTCAACAAAGGGCGGCCTTATCGCTTTAAGCGATATTCCTACAATAACGTAGACTACGCGGGTAAACCGCGGGGCACAGCTAGTTAACAATATTTTAATCTAAAATACACCTTTTTTGAATAAGTTGCATTGGAGAAATTTCATTATTAGAAAATTTTTCAATTTTTTCGTGTTTTGTCAAAAAGTATGCTGGAATTACGTCTATTTTTATGATATATAGTCGTGATGGATTGACTCTTTTATTTATTTGTATATAAAATTATATAGTGTTGGTCGTTTTGGTATTTTGGTTTTAAGCCTTCTATGCCACCCTTCGAGCAAGTTTGTGGTTTTATGCTTAGTTGCAGAACAGCTTAGGGTATCATGTGCGTATTTTTTGAGCCAATATTTTTCAAAATATTTTTGAAAATTTTTCATGTCATTGCTGATTGGAGCTATTTCTGAGATCGACCTCTTTCGTTCGTATATTTTATTAGCTGTTAATAATGGCAAATTTGCCGTCAACCTTACAAATTTTCTCACATCTGGTGTATTGTCTAGACCTACGTCTTTAGCTTTCTTTTTGATCGCTTTTTGGAAGTGGAAAAAACATCCATAAATCTCAGCTTCCGGAAAAAGACGTTTCAAAGCATTCATTGCAGCAGCCTTTTAATTTTTTTATATTTATATGTAATTTAATTTTTAATAAATCAAAAAGCCTGTTATAGATATCCTGTTTCTATTAGGTAACAACGAATACGCGATGGGTACCACATTGTTCGTCTCAGTGTTGGAACCCAGATCCAAATGAATTGAACGGTTTCGGACACGTATAAAAAGTTCCATTACCAAAATAAAAATCATCTTCGTGGAACATGTTTAAGTAGTCCTAGGTCACTGTCGAACAAAAAATTAAAATTTTGTTCTCTCCACTCTCAGTCAATAAAAATGTTTCTGCCAATCCTTTAGGAAATGTCACGCTCGCCAAATCGTTAAATATTAATTTTTCTGACTGCAGATGTCTTTTTCTTACCTTATATAAACCATCTTTTACCTGTTTGAAAGAAGGCATTACATCTATATAACTATTTCCTGTTTCAGAGGTTCCATATATTTTTCAAATGTTGCTTGAACTGGTCCCATATCCTCACAAATTCCTTTTTTACATTTTTGAAGAGCGTCGAATACTTCATTTCTTTTTATATTTGGCTCACATGTATGATTGCTCCAAAGAACAATACATTTTTGGTCATTGTCCTCTGTAATAGAAGCTGTACAAATACTTCTATTAACACAACGCCACAGGGTACCGGATTAGTTTTTTGATTTAAATTGTACCGAAAACCACCCTGGATTACGGTTGGATGATTTTTTTTGATTTGTGGTGATAATAAAATTACCTTATATATTTTCAATTCAAGAAAACAAATACTATTTTGTTTCACAGTTTTATTTTCTTGAATTGAAAATATATATAAGGTAATTTTGAAAGAAAGAAAGAAAAATTATATATTTTGTATGTGTGTTGTGAATAAATATATAATTTTTCTTAATTTCTTTCAAAATTACCTTATATATTTTTAATTATATATGTTTCTCACGCAACAAACTGAAGAATCTGTCTCTCCTGTATGTCTCTTCTGTTTTGTTTGGTAATAAGCCATAAATTACAGGGACAATATTATTTGTTTCCTCGGTCAAGCGAGTTTAAACCCAGGGTCAAACCCAGATCTAAATGGAGACTATATATTTGGTATACTTTCTCGATGAGATCTATCACTTCTGTGAAAAAAATACTGGTCTAAGATGAGTAGTTACCGAAATAAACCCTGTTTTAGTATGACAGCTGTCATCTAAAATAAATACCTATATAAGATCTATCACTTCTGTCATTTGAAATAAAGATCTTTATGAGATCGGTGGAAAGTCAAATAAATATTATGCCGATGTGAGTGGATAGAATCATCTGGTGCAATCTGTTTGTATTGATTACCAGGGTATCATGAGATACGAAGAACTAGATATCATTTGTACAAACATTATTTTTCAACCATAAAAACTACACAGACGCCTACTTCTTTGACATTATTTGTTGGCATTTTTATATCTCGACATTTTTATACGAGTAGACACTATTATACTTTGTCATTATTACTCGTGGACCAAAATATACTTTGGCAAAATTCATTGTTGGCATTTTTATACTTCGACAATTTTATACTTTGACATTTTTACACGAGTGGACATTATTATACTTAGTCATTGTTCATTTTAGACCAAAGTCGTCTAACTCGCAATTCTCAATAATATAGTCAAAATGTTTGGCCTCTTTTTTAATTGAGTTTACAAATAATACAACGCTTGTTTGTTTTGGAATTATCACATTAACTCGCCGATGCCAGCCCTCCACCACGTTATTAGTTCGTTGAGAAGCTCCAGAGCAACTTAGAGTTTCAGATGGCAGTTTCACGAGCTATTGTTTCTCGAAATATTTCATAAAACCAGCCAATTCAATGGTATCAGTGCTTGCTGATATTACGTCAAGCCAAGTCGTTTTTATCAAATGTTAAGGTAAAAGAGGCAACGTCTTGACCAATCTTAAAGTTTTCCTGCCCTCTCTGGTCTCTTTTAAATTAAATCTTTCTGCTTTTTTGTACTCGTAGTGAAAAAACCAACCGAAAACTTTAGACTCAGGAAAAACTTTATTCACACTGTTCATAACGGCTGCTTCGTAATCACATCTAAAACTGCTCATTTTTAAACCAATATTCTCACGCAACAAACTGAAGAATCAGCAGTATATCTCTTCTGTTTTGTTTGGTAATAAGCCATAAATTACAGGGACAATATTATTTGTTTCCTCGCTCAAGCGAGTTTAAACCCAGGGTCAAAGCCAGATCTAAATGGAGACTATATATTTGGTAGAACGGTTTTGGTGTGAGCTCTGAAGGTCCCGTCGCCGTAGTATTCGCCTAATTTGATAGCCTTCGACGTACTCTTGATAATCTTTCTAGAAATTTTAGAAGCAAAAATCAATATCTTTTATGACCGTCATCACATATAAGAACATCCTTAGTAGCGGCGATTGGAACTTTTACATCTTCCTATTTAGAAAAAGGTTATGTATTACATTTTAAATAACTAATTCTTTCTAGACCTGCACAGTGAGTGTTTTATATTTTTTAGAGAATGTATATACGAAATATGCACTTCTTTTTACTTTTAAATGCTCAAAGTTATTTTCATATATTTTCTACACGAGGCCAAAATCATACGTCACGTTTACACTGCGATTTTGCAAAGTAAACTTCGTTTATGTTTTCATCTGCTTGGCGAGTGTGACAACATTGGCGTATTATAAGTTTTCTTTCATTGTCTACAGTTATAGAACCACAACACTGGGAACTATTTACACAACGCCAATTAGAAGAGTGTTTATTTTTTATATTGCAGTTATAACGATATCCGCGGTGCAATAAAGTGTAATTTCCTTTATTATTTTGCACAAAGATCAGCTGTTCCTCAGGTTCTTCCATTTTTAATAATTATGTGATATAAACACCAAAATAACTTTCATAATGTAAAGAATAAGATATACAGTCACGCCTTGTTCCCGTTGGGGTAGGCAGAGACTATTTCTTTCCATTTGCTACGATCCTGACATACAACTAAGAATCCTGACATAAAGAATAACTTAATAAGATATATTGACATGTAAAATTATTGACAGCACATTTGAAATTTAAAACATAAACACAGTTGAACTAATATATTAATGAAATGAAAGTTACTTTATCTAAGCTCTAATATTGGTGAAAGACTTAAAGCATTTACTAGTAATGTAACATTCTTGCTAATGGACAATACAGGAAAAAGCTTGGTGGACAAGAGCCTTTTCATATTATAATGTATCGTAATGCTCGGATGTTCTGCCTAAATGCTCACGGTGAGTGAACAAAACATCGAGCGTCGTGTTCGATAAAATTAAACATACGATTTTTTGTGAGGTTCGCAATCCTTTCTTTTGGAAGTTGTTAAGTTTGCATGATGATGATGATTGCACGGGATGCACCCCCTGTTATAGTAAAGATTGCGAAAAATCTTATATAATATTAGCTTACTGTACCGCCCACGCTAAAAGTAGATTTTACATATGAATGAAATATTTTTACGAGTTTGACAATTAGCGTTCTTGACAATATGCGTATTGGACAATAATATGCGTGTTTGACAATATGCGTCAAGTATTGCACCTTTTTAATTCCAATTTAGATCATTATCTATTTTTGCTTACTTGGGTGGCAATCTTAGACTGTAGAATATTTTAAGAGCCTATAGCGTTTGTTTTGTTTGGAAGATACCAAGTGAGTGGTGCCACTACCTGCCCCCTTATTAAGGACGCAACAGAAGTGTGGAAAGCGTTTAAATTGCTTAATGTCTGCTGTCAAACGGCATACAAAAAATGACGTTTGACAGCAAAAGTTACTGCTGTTGTTACGCGATTGAATAATTTATGGAAGGAATTTTAAAGAACAGTATATTACCGTCTGCCCCCACGGTGGCAGGTAGGCATGGCTATAACCGCCTGTCACCACGTAAATGAAATGGTGGCAAGTGGTCTCAAAAATTTCCTTCTGCCACGGCAGAATCGCCGGAGGCAAAAGGGTGATATACAATTAAATACCTAACTCATTTCATGGAGTCTTCGATAATAGTAAATTGTGTGAAGACAACTCCCGCAAGGAGTTATTTGTAAAAAATACATTCATCGACATGGAACACTATAATAACTGTTTATAAATTAAGAATCGTGTGAGGTGTACTCATTGGCATAGTTTGCATATTAATGCGCTAACTAACATTCCAGTCACTGTGATAGCGCAGACTGCGCAGAAGAGACGCGTGTTGCGCGTGCGCATATTGTTCAGTGCATGACATAATCATCTGTTCGTAGCTATAATGTAAATTTTGTTTTGGCTTCAAACCTCAGACTCTTTGTTAGTTTCTAGATAACTATAATCACTATAGGTATTTATTGAAGCTTTTAATGCAATAACATATATATAGAATAAATAGTTGTTAACCTTTTTTGGTTTTACCCTCATTCAGTCTAGCCCTATGAGTGTGTCACTAAAAATAATAGATATGTATATATTCATCTCGGTCAAGTACCTACTATATCCTTCATTAACTTAATTCAGTAGTTTATTTAGTTCAGTGACACAAAAGAAGGATCTTGTTGACGTTCTATTTCACTATTTCACTCTTTCACCAGTGTTCGCTCGCTCACTCGCTCACCATAGTCCTTCTCAGGTAAATACTAAATACCTCTTTAGAAAGAGCTGCGAACGAATATACAGCTGGCCATACACGCTAGTTTTTTTTATTGTCCGTTCCATACATCCTAGCGTGTATGACAGCTTTATACTGACCGCTTATTTTCTCATACTGAATGTTAAACTCGGCAATAAAATGACGTCACTTTGCAACTGTTTCCTAACCATTCGCATGTTCGTGTTACTGTCACAAACCAGTTGCGTAAACTCATGGCACTATCATCACAATTTATTCATTGAAATGTTCCCTCTTCATGCTTCGCTATGAATTTCACAATAAAGTTCGTATAGTTCAACTCTCGACGGTTTATGATCGAATCTAATAAGACCATAAGCCTTTTGAGTGTCGCTGAATTGTCATTCATACATTGCAATACATACTTGTATTATTGTCGATTTACGACCGGCCCCCTTATTACGGACGCAACAGAAGTGTGGAAAGCGCTAAATGTCTGCTGTCAAACATCATTTTTTGTATACCTTTTGACAGCAGACATTAAGCAATTAAACGCTTTCCACACTTCTGTTGCGTCCGTAATAAGGGGGGCGTTCTATGGGTACAATCATTTCATATAATATTTTTACGATTTTACCATAAAATAATTATTTTCCGAGCTTCACATATTAAAATCAGATAGAATAGATAGAAGAGTAGAATAGATTTATTTTATCAGAATTGGTATTATAACGTAGCTATTATTCGTAATTCTGTTGTATTATAGGCATTCTTTACCCAACTTGATCGTTTTAAGCTCTACTCTGATTCCTTTTGAAAGCTCAAAATATGCTCTTTACCATTGAATGTAGAAAACGAAACAAATGTTTTAGATAACCCTGATTCAAGTTATTTTTCAACGTTTTATTGTATCCGTAAGAAGCAATTCAACGTCATTGTTTTATTGGCACAAAAAAACGAAAGGGTTGACAAAACCGGATTTGTGATTTCTATTGTCGAAATGTCATATTCAAGCTAATAAAGAATCATATTCTTGTGAAAGAGTTCTGTAAAAAAAGATTGTGTGAAATGATACCGTTTTCATACATTAAGTATGTTTGTGTAGAGAGATTACATTTTAAGCTTCAGCGAATGTTTGCTTATTTCGTGTTTGGCTTCTCTCTCAGTTTACTGGTATTACTCCTTTCATTTTATATTGTGAGAAGGGCATGAGTAATAGGTATACATTCGTTATTTTTAAAGATCTTAATTAAATAAGTCTTAAATAGGACATAGATGCCTGGAAATTTTTGCATAGTCACCACGCAGCACCTTCATAACAAATAAATCATAACGAATAAATGTAACCACACCAAATATTGTTGAGTAGAAAACGATCACGCTGGATGCAAGCCGCTTACAACCGGTCTAGATGGAAATCTATATGTTCAGCAGTGGACGTCCTATGGCTGAGATGATGATGATGATGCTTAGGAAAAATTAAGTCCTACAAGTTTCCTGAAAGCTCCTCCTTCCTGAGAGATATATTTCCGAACGCACGGTAGATTCCATTTCTTATAAGCTTCATTCTTTTGCAAAAGAAAACTCTTTTCAAGTCCAAAAGAGTTTTCTTAGGACCTAATTGAATAAAAAATATTTGAATTTTATTTCGACAGTGTACATGGCGATTTTCATAAAAGAACTCTTTGATAGTCAGAAGTTTTACATTGAGTTACTTTGTGGATTTATTAATAATGGCGTGTCATAACGTCGACGTCTCACAACGTAGTCTTACAGCGACGAGTTACGAGTCTACTAGTCGAGTGTCGAGTCTTGTATACACAAGCAAGGGTTGCAGAGATGTTCTCGATACAAAAATATTAAGGGCCGGCGAGGTTCGACAGGTATCCAATAAATAGCTTATCCATTTGAAATCGAACCTGTGGCAGCTGTGATAAACACGCCGCAACAGTTATATCTCTTTACAATATATCTACTCTTATTAAGAGTTGTCGATCCTATAACGTGGTGATTTTACCTTATCCCTCCAATGTGTGGTTTTGTAAGATTTTTACTCACTTCCGATTTAAGGATCTCTATTTTGAGATGCGTTGCTGGTAAATATTTTATTTTTTTCTAATTAGAGCCAGCCATATTATAATAATAACACAATGTTTGGTCGTTCTATTGTGTTTGCGAAATGTTGAAATAATAGTCGCATTTTTTATCCATTTGCGACATACAATTTTGGAAGGTTGACACAACGTCATCTTTAATGCAAAGTTGTCCCATCAGATATGTCTGTCAGGGCCCTTGTAATATTGCCGAAATCATGGAACGTTCGATTATTTCATTAAATGGTTGCATTCAGTTTTTATTCAGTGCTCATTGGCTACATCATGACGTGCTTTGAGTCAGATCAATGGTTAGAAATCTTTTATCGATACGGTTAACTAAATGCGCGACTACTTCATGAAATGGTCCAGCTTATTTGATATTAAGGCTTTGAAAGCGCTTTTTTATATATGTCTTAATTCAACGAATAAATCTGAGTGCAAAAATCCCGACTTCCTCGCATTTAATTGACTTTTTATTTATTTTCTACAAAATTTTCATTTCGTTTGCTTTTTATTTCGTAGTACACTCAGATAATTTGAGTGTACCAAAATTAGGCTACTTGCGTCGAAATAGGACTACAGAACACAGCTTGTCACTTTGAGACTTAGTTGACGTCGACTGTCGAAGTTATGACACGTCCCTGCTTAACATATAAAACGCTCATCGTTTTGTGGACTCGAGTTACAATGAACATAATATATTATGTAGTACTGTCCTGGATTTAATAAAATGGTCATCTTGTTTGTTATCCCTCTTACACTTCTAAGTATTGACTGATGAAGATAGATTAAACTCTATCTTTTGCAGTCGGTACTAGGTTAATTTCTACTGGATTGTAAACTACTGGCGTTGTATAAAAATGTTAATGATTAACGTTACACGATAAAGCTTTTATTTATCTCTGGCATCACGATAATGGTTGCTGTCTATTGTATTTATATCATCCAATACTTGGTTTGTGTTCCGGTCAGGCTGGCTTCAACAAACAGTGTTATCTGATCCACCACGAGGGTTTGTGTTTATATTGTTAATATAACATACATATGTTATACAAACAATTAACATATTTGATGGAAAAAATCGGTGTTCTATGAAAAAATTCGACTCGGTGCGTGTTGCTCAATATATGGTTATTAAAATTTTGGATATTAAAAAATGTCATCATCATCATCATCTCAGCCATAGGACGTCCACTGCTAAACATAGGCCTCCCCAGTAGATTTAAAAAATATATACTTTTTTGCAACTAACAATATCACACTAGTAAATATTATAATACTATAAATAAATATAAATATTATAATATTATTTACAATAGTAATCTGGGGTCAATAGACAATTTGGTAACAAGTAATTATTACTGCCTCGGTGGCGTAGAGGGCGCATGCTCGACTGCCAATCAAGAGGTCCCGGGTTCGCTCCCCAGGTCAGGCAGTGTTAAATATTGGATTTTTCCATTAGGAATTATTTCAATAACTGCCTGGAGTCTGGAACTGTGCCCGGTAGATGGCAATAGGCTCGCCCCCAATTACATGGGACCAATAACATACTGACAAAATGTGGGTGTATCTACTATGGGACTGAGTCCTGGGTACACCTCTGCCTACCCCTTCGGGAAAAAGGCGTGAATGTATGTATGTAATTATTACTAATAATACATTATCAGACTTATTCTACGTGTTATTATGTACTAGTACTGTGTTATTGTGTTATTAACCGGCTTCGAAACTTCGCTTGCAAACTGAAGCGCTACTGCTAATCATGAGGGTCTTGGGTCTTTAATGATGTTATGTTGTGTAGTAAATTTTAAAGACTGTTAATAATTATATTCACGGCGTATGTATTTTTTTGTATGTATGTTCACTGCCTCGGTAGCGTAGTGGTCGCAAGCTCGATTCAGATGAATATCGAATACCGTCGCCACCTATCAACAACTCTTCACAATTCTTCATTGATTGAAATGGTATATTTGATCTCATTATCCTTCAGAATTCAAGAACATTCTTTGACCGAGCGAGCGAAGCGTCTCAGGCGAGATTGGCCAAAAAATGCTTTTCTCCGTCTGTCTGTTAACTCTCGCCTACAGGTGCATTTTTCAACCGACTTTGATGGAAAGGTTCACACGTTCATTGGTTTATATAAATTTTTAGTCGATTGTGATTTTTTATTGGGGGAAAAGTTATTATTATGCTTTTTAGTGTGCTATTGATAGCTTGACCGGCCTATCAGAGTTTTATTTATTTTAAACACCCTCACTCTAAATGATCCCTTATTTTATTATTGGATTATGCTGCTTATTACGCAAGTGCGTAATAAGCACGTACAGTAAAGTTTTTACGTACAGTAAAAAGCACAAGTGTGCTTTTTACTGTACGTAACATCACTAGTACTTTAAAGATTATTTTTAATCGCCACGAAGAGTTTATATCCCAAAAAACAATATTTATAATTTAGCTGTTATCGTAAATTATTATCATAATATCATTTTATTATTTATATTTTACAACAAATTAACTTCAGTTGGCGTATTGAAAACATCATTTTGCGTTTATTATATTTTTGTAGATGGCTATAGGTTCGCCTCCTATTACATAGAACTAATAAAATACAGGTGAAATAAAGGAAAGCCCACTTTTTAACCGAGTCCCGGGTACACCTCTACCTCTACCTCTCTACCTTCGGAAAACAGGCGTGATCGTGTGTTATGTTATTAAACTGTATATTTTTATATGTATTTTCCAGTGCATTTATTTACTCCTGCGTAGGACAGGCATTCGTATAGCGCTGCATAAAAAACAGCTTGCCATTTTTATCAATTAATTCATAGGTAATTTATCATTTGTAAATGTCAATTTTACAGGGAAGAAAACAAAGAGGTTACACTTTATCTCTTTGGAAGAAGACTGGTGACTTTCTAACATTGGAACCTGGGCTTTAATTTTTAGCAGACAATATATTGTCATTTAACCTATTATTGTATTTCTCAATTCAAATTTGCATAATTTTATTACTTACGCGTGAAAGTATGAAATTAAGTTAGTTTAGTTGTTGCCGAGATAACAAAATTTAGTAGGGCTGACCAAGGACCAATCAAAGCGATTCACACTGTAGATAGACTTTAGATTTAAGTCGATGGTACCTATACCTTTATATTAACATACTCGTTGCGTGGTTAACAATAATTATAAAAAATGTCAACCTTACATAATATGTAAATTGACCCCGCCGTAAATACCAATCGAGGCACAAAATACGTGTAGTACCAGCCAGGGGACTACGAAACATTTGAAAAATTGTGTTTCAATAATCAGTAATTAAAAGTGAAGCACTTCATAAAAATGCAAGTAATTGTGTTATTCGTTACGGGTGTTGAAAAGCGTCGTATGAAGACGTGCGCTACTAACATTACGAACCTCGGTTCTGTTCTCGCTCGCCTTTTGCTTTCGCGAATAAAATCACTTCGTGCGTTATGTTCAACATAGCACACTTGTATCGTAACTTATTTATACTTATTATTTTTAAAAAATACATATCTTTTCATTCAGGTATATTATGTAACTATACTGTCTGTTGAAATACTGGTACTTATATTATACACTTATTCAATTAGTAACCTCTCACATTTATTGACTGAGAGTTTCAAATCCGCTGTGAAAATTTTAGAAATCTAAGAAAGTGATATTTTAACGACGATATTCCTGTCGTCCATTTTATTATTTGTTTATTTAGTGTGTTATATAGTATACGTTAACTGAAAGAGAAGCGCAGTGCGCCTGAGTCGCGTCGGGCCCTCTCCCCGTTTTGTGTCAATGGGTTAATGCTCAATTAGGATGGCAGTACGACGAACATTGGCTGCTCTATCTAGGGGAGTGGCTGGGATCTAACAACTAGTGATAGTTGACAGAACTAGTACAGGGCTTACAAATAAGCGGAGCTTTTTCATCCTATGTAGAATTGTAGAATGCAGACTGACACAGCTCTACATAATTGTAGTTTTCGTGCTGCGACATGAATGCATCGAAATTGCACACCGACTACCTACGCGTTTTGCAATATGTATGCAGTGTTCATTGTACACATAGTTGATTTGACTATTAACGGATATACCGTATTCACTATTAACGGATATACCGTATTCTACACGCTGCGCGGATATTAAATAAGAAGATTATTTTGAGGTTTGTAAAGCGTACATTCAATAAATCGTTCGAGTTGTGGAGCAGATTGAAATAGTACATCAGTCCATCGCCGCGAGCGTCCATCGTGTGCACCAGCCCGCACATAGCGCACGCTCTAATTATGTAACACGCGAGGAATAGCAACTTTCATCCTGTCTTAATGCTGGATAAATGTTTTATTGTCATGTGAGTCGTGAGTCCTGAGTTTAAGTACCATTACTGTCGCGCCGATACATTCGTGCTACAGCTGTCTTTACTCTTTACTGCACATTAAATAATGAAAGTTTTACATATTATATTTGGTATCTCGTGCATCTTAACCTAATATCAGATTGTTATCGGATTGCAACTAGTTACACATCTTCATAATATTATTATCTCGTAGTGATACACTTGCATGCAACCACGAAATGTCCTGAGACTTGTGAAAATGTTTCAGATATCTCTATGTCTGCATATTCTGGTAACAGAACTATGGAACAAAAGCCATGAATTATGTGCATGTGCTCTCTATATTTGTATCATGGACTAGCCAAGCGTATGGATACATTCTAGACGACGGGTGAATCACTGAAAAATATGCCAATAAACTTCAGTCTGAGCGAAGAGCGCGCCATCTGACAAATTAAACTTTACATGCTTTATATGCCACTACAACATTTGAGCATTCCACTTTGCCCCACCAGTGTGGCGGCTTGGTGGGCCAGGCTGGAACAATCCATATTAAGTTACATCTATCTAGCAAACTTAACAACGTCTGATTGTGCCTGAAGTTTTTGCACTAACTGTAGATCAATAATGTTTGTGGAGTACGCTGAGATTTCTTTCTATAAAATGAGTGTGGAGAATGAGACTTTGTTTTTATCAAGGAGGAGGATAACATTTTATTTAATTATCATTTTTTGATCGTAGAGGCTATTGGCCAATTGTTCTTAATATTATTATTGGGAGGCTATTGGTTGGGCCATTTTCATGGAGGATGTTGGAACTGATCTCTTTTATTATATGTGTGCATTGAGTCGAATTGTATTAGATAATTAAAATAACATATTATTTGACTATATTAAATAGATAAAACGAATTGTATATCATGGTCTGAATACTACCCCTGCAATTAAATCTCAAAAATATAACTCAGGTTCTCAGAGGGTAAATTCGAAACCTATATAAAATCTACTTTACTAAAGAAGGCTTATTATAAAGTCAACCAGTACATAGAGGACAAAGATGCCTGGGAACTTCTGCATGGCCGCCTCGCGGCACCTTCAAACTTACGAATGTAACCAAACCAAATATTGTGAAACTATCTGTTGAAAAAGTTAAGCTCTACAAGTTTCTTGTGCAAGATTCTTCTTGTAGAGGTATCTTTCTGAACGCACGGTAGACTCAGTACTGTTTATCTTCATTGACGTGCAAAAGTGTCAGATTATAACCTATTTGAATAAATCTTTTTGAGTTTGAGTTTGCAGGTTGCATTTCTCGACTGATTATTGTTAAATTTGGTGACTAGATTCTTAAGTAAAAATAAACTCTCGATGTCTACAGCTCACAGAGCCACTAGTTTTTGGCTACTCAATAAGATCTCATTAAAACTCATTCCACATTGAATGGAATATTTAATATTCCTCCCAGGATTTGCATGGGCGAGATATGAGAGAATGGAAATGAAATCTATTCATCGCTTCAAGCTCATCTTTCGAATTATATGCAGCCCTTTAGTTGCAACGCTTGGAATTTAACCCTGTAATGTTATACAAAAGGTACATCTGTAACGTTAAATTCACAGACTGACTGACTGTGATACGACTCGACACTTTAGACTTATTGATTTATAAATTTTTCGTCTCTGGCCTTTCACGCCAGGTCGTTCAGTTCAAATCAATACTGTGTTAGTTAAGATTGTCTACAGCTCTCAACTCGGCAGGACCTATGAATAAAATGAGAGAGCAAAATTTGTTCAAACACGCTTTAAAGTTTTCAATACCGTTTGAAAATGGACTGAATTGTGAATCTGAGAATGCACTCGTATAGGAGAGTTGATCATTCCTTATATAATAATAATACTCGTAGGCAGCCGCCGGAGCGGGCTTCGACGTCGTAGTATTACCGAAACTTATTTCCAATAGAACGAGCATTTTATGAGGACAATATGTACTCTTATACGAGTAAACGTTCGTGCTTCAATTTTTGAGCTTCCATCTGATTCTACTATCGTCGATGTAATATGCATGAAACCAGATGATACACAAAATTTTAGTAACACCTGTGCAGTATTTTAAGCGGTTAAGAGTTATAAGGCACGTTATTAGCAAACATAATTTCGTGGCAAATAGGTAACTTTAACGATTACGGTAACTAAAGCCTGGGAGTGACTATGTGCTATTCCTCTAGGAAATTGATCGATGATTGTATTTTAACCTAAATACTGCGATCATCAATGTTTTAGATTCTAGGTAGCGCCTTTAAAACGACAAGAGAAATTAGAGCACAAATAAACGTGTGGTCTTATTTGAGTTTAGTATCATCCAACGACAATTAACGTGCGGACGCGCTAAAATGCCTCAATGCGCTTTTGAAAACTGTCAAAATAACCACCGGAATAGTAAGGTCTCGGGAGGAGTGTCTCTCTTTCGGTAAGTACGTTTTTGTTTTACGGTACCTACTTTAAATCATTATAAAACAATTAAAAACAAATATTTCACCTACGACCAATATTTGCCATCGAAGCACCAACAATGTTCCCAATATGGAACACGAAACGCATGAAACGGATCTGAACACGAAACGTGGATTTTTAATTTAAACGTAATATTTATGCATGTAGAATTCCAACTGATCCATTTTGCTGTGCAGAATGGATATCCATTGTTGAGCAAGAAAGACGAGAAGAACATTACAGGCCCTACAAAAATTCTACAATATACGTTGCGATATTTTTGTATTTCTTGATTACATAACATAACATACGTTCGGGCCTTTTTCCCGAAGGGGTAGGCAGAGATGTACCCAGGACTCAGTCACTCAGTCCCATATAGATAACCAGTCCAGTAGATAACCAACTGGTCATATAGATACACCCACATTTCGCCAGTATGTTATTGGTCCCATGTAATAGGGGGCGAGCCTATTGCCATCTACCGGACACAGTTCCAGACTCCAGGCAGTTATTGAGATAATTCCTAATGGAAATATCCAATATTTAACACTATGCCTGACCTGGGGATCGAACCCGGGACCTCTTTGATTGGCAGTCGAGCATGCGCCCTCTACGCCACCGAGGCAGTCATTTCTTGATTAATATATCTTAATATATAGGATAACATTGTAAACTCAAGTATTTTTTTTGAATTGTTTGAATTGCTTCACTACAGATGTAGTGATCTGTAGTGAAGCAATTCAACGTCATTACCTAAATAATATAACCTATGCATAGCTTCTATGCATAGGTTATTATTAATAATAAAAATTAATTCAATAAACAATGTCACGTTGAAGAGACTTCTAATTTTCTTATTATAGAATAAGTACATAGCAGATATGTAGTCCATATGGTAGAGCTGTCAATGAATACAGTTTTTGGCAAATAGTGAAATCATTTTACAGTCTGCCTGTAGGCGATCTATATTCTGGCTTAATGTGGCTGGGAATGGAACTAACGTTCAGACTTATGAAGTAGTTGTCAATACGCATCAGCGCAAAGACGGCAGCGCCGCGCCCTCGCTTACAATAAAAACTAACAAACAGACTTATTGAATACATTATGAATAGCTATTAGGTATAAACCAAATGTGAAAATGACAGTAATCCATTAGAGTCGCGCCGAAACTTTGTCTCTCTTTGTCGACTTACTTATCTGAATTGGGCAGGCCAACATATAATAGAGTTGCTTTATAAGCATAATCAGGCCTGTGACACTCCACGTTTTTGCTTTGAAGCTACAGGTACCCGGAGAGCGTGGTCTAGACGTGCTAATTCAGTGGGTTGTCGCACGCAGGCGCGCGCCGGCACAGTCGTACGTTAGCGCGTAGCGTTGCGTCGTCAATTGTTTTGTGTTCTGTGGTGCATTCGTCTGTGGTCCATTCCATCACCCGTATTCAACGTATTCAACACTACGCCCGAATGCATAGGGCCGGTAAATCCAATGCTTAAACAATAGGTACTTGAGTGAGATCTAATCGCTATGCGTTCATTCGGGGCGGCCCTTAGGAAAAGAGCCCTATTTTAAACGCACGCATAGTGGAGCCTACAAAACAAATGTTCCTCTATACTCTATACTCTGTGGTAATGTTGAGATTTTGTCTCGGTACACATTTTTCGGTGTTTTAATTTCTTATTTAATATAATATTAGAATATTATTTATTTTAATGGGTCAGCTAGTTCGTGAAAACTGACGTTTTTATTTCATCCACAAATCAGGGAAAAACGGACCAATCATAATATTATATCTGTAATCGACGCTGTGCGTTCGCATTTCGCATAGATTGCTATGCGAACGGTGAATGAGATGGCCCGCCGTGATGAAAGCAGTGAGAAATCCCTTAATTTGCACAGTGTTGCTTGCAACCTTACATAAGTTTTATTCTTGAATACGGGTGTAAATGTATATAACCTATATCCACCCTTCTATCCTACTAATATTATAAATGCGAAAGTTTGTGAGGAAGGATGGATGAATGGATGGATATTTATTACTACCCTATAGCTCAGTAATAGCTACCCAGACACAGATCGAATAGCACATAAGTTCATGCACAAAAATCTTTGACCTGGCCGAGAATCAAACCCGGGACCTACGGCACAGAAAGTAGAGCTACTACTATCAGAGTCCGAAGGCTTCATCGCATTCGGATGGTTAAATTATTACAAGAGTCTGAACCCCACGAATTTTCTTACTTTCCAATGGCCATCGAAAGGTAAATAATGCATGTCTATTAGTAAATAAGTAGATACCTACAACTCCCAAATTTAAAACTATTCTTAAGTCTTACAAACATGTCACCTGGCACTTGTATTACCTTACACTGCTTACACCTAAAACCTAAGAGAATTATATAGTGTCATAAACAAATTAAAAAGATTACATCCCTAAAGTCGTAAGAAGGAATAAGAAATACGCTATAGAAAGAGAGGCAGCTTGAACGATAATTAGTTGGGCGCCGTGCGACCTGAATTGCACTTTATTGCGTTGAGCTAGAGTCGCTATTTATTTGAATGATTTTGAGGAGTGTCCCTTCTGTCCCTTATTAGTATTCTGTGGCATAATATTAGTATGAACTACATAATTGCTTTGGGCAATATTCTAAATACCGAGTAACATCGGCACAATGTAACAGAGGGGTAATGATAATTTATTTTATCTCTACTATATTACGAATATATGTAAACATTTTATTATAATATTAATAACTATTTGGACTTTAGACCAGAGTTCTCAAAGTTTCCAACTCTGTAACAAGAAATCCTAACGGATTAAATCTATAAACGATCGTCCATTGAAACGCAATGGACGTTGCTTGATGAAGGCAGGCCTTAGTTAGTAAGCTCATATATAGCTACATCATCTTAATTAATCCACAGGCGCAGGGTAACATAACAACGTTTGCAATCCTAGACGGCATGGAAGTTCAACAATTTCCATGCGCGTAACTATATCTGCGAATATGCCTCACCAATCTTGTGTGACCTATTTCGAGTGTACGCTTCGCTTAATTGATACTCAGCTCTGGATTTGTAACTAAATGTAGTTGTGTCATAGCAACACATATTTCGGAAAACAATTCTTTCTACACTGTCTCATTGTACACTAAAATATTATATGAAGAAATAACATTTGTCTATCCTATTCCTATATTTCCATTTTATTATAATATTATAGTCCATTCCATCCATTATATTATAGTTATATTTGTATAACATTTGTGTCTTTCTATTCATTTAACGGGGAAATCATAAATAACTATTGGACTGATGGACTGAAATTTCTCTTACTTTTATATACTGAAAGCTAAGTTATCTCTCATTCTATGATTACTATAGGCTATAAGAGGGTACCGAAAAATAAAAAAATTGCCACGCGTTTATTTAGTTATCGTTATTTAAATTTAGATTAAGATAATTCCGAACTCACACATACTAATCGCCCGTATTTTTCGTCGAAATATTGCGTCTAGTGGATAGTATTATTCGTGAAAATGCGATCATTCAACCACTAAATATCGTGTTTTATAAGTTAAAAGTTTCAAAACGTGTATAATTTAGATATCTAAGTATTCATCTACTTTAATTAGTGTTCATATATATCTAGACACTAACGTGACTACATCAACTTCTTACTCTCGGGGATTTCACGTAAAATATAGATATTTAGAATACCTAATCCTTATAAAAACATAGGCTAAAATCGATGCCGGTTATAACCTGTTATGAGCCGACAGGATGTAGGAAGATTGCGCTTCCTCTTTCACCAAGTCTTTCAATGGGAAAACTTGAACATACGAGATTGTGTAACTGTGGGGTAGATATCTAAGGCGATAAAATAGAATTTTTAATTGTTTCAATCGAGTTCAGTGTGATTATAATAGAATTGAATCGAAAAAAAATGATTTCAGTCTCGACTCAGGTCATCATTATGAAACGTTAACAATCCAATTTTAAGTTCTAAGTTCTAAAGCATTAACAGTCAGAATATAAAACATAGAATTAACGCCGTTGGATAGTTGTTATTATAATGATAGATAAACAGAGTTTTAAAGAAACCCGGCTATAAAAATTTGTGCAAAAACTTGTCGAAGTTTGATATTTGACCTAAGGACGGCATCGATCACCGAACCCGTCTCATGAACGTCCCAATATCCTCAATTTTCAACCTAAATTACAATAATTGTACCACATTAATTTGCGGAGATTGCACTGTGAGTTATAATAATTTGTGTTAATTGGTGTTTAGTGTTTATAAAGCTTTTAGATTTCGACTGGCTACCGGTTTCGGGGCCTTAACAACCGGTCTTGTATGGCTGCTACTCGACAGTATCCGTTTTCTGTTACTGATTATATCAATGTTTTAGTTTTGTATACTGTTAACTGTTTTATGGGTTAGATGGGTTAGAAAACCATTTTAAAGGCATCGACGCTCAGCGTTTGAACTTTTTTGAATAACAGAACCTATAAAATTGCAAACTTTGTTGGACGAGAGAATTGTCTATCCTTGAGATTTAATTTATTTTACTTAGCAGTCAAACTTCTTTCTAAAAGTTTTCAACTCTACTTATTACTCATCACTCAACTACAAACCTCGACAGATATATTATTCTAGAGTGTATTTTCTACTAAGCAGCTAGCATATCTTCAAATTGTCACATATTATCATCAACTCCCCCCGACCTCTGATCTGGCTATATAACGATGATTGTCAGTAGACTAATTGCATTGAATGACAGCTGTCAAGGAGGGAAATCAATTTTCCAACACTACCATGCTACCGACGCGATGTAGGTATTTTTTTAACTGTTAGATACAAATACATTTTGTATGAATGTTATGGATGTAATGTAATATACATATGGTAAGTTATTGTAGCTAAAGTACTTATGGTAGAACTTAAAAAATAGTTCTAAGATTTGCCTTGCTTAATTAACTCTAATTAACATTTACAGGTGACATCACACAAAAGGGCTATGAGAAAAAACGCTCTCGTCTCCTGGCTCCATACATCCAACAGCAGCAACCGCAAGGTAAGTCGGTCTTTAAAATATAAAGCGCAAGATCGCTGCTAACCCTGATGCTTGAACTAATAATAGGTGAACTACAAGTAGCCGCGAGTACTAGTCGCAATTGATGACGATATGCACCAATTTAATATTAGTCTCTGGTACTCATGAGCTAGTATCGCTACTGAAGCGTCGCAGGGTCAAGTGTCAATTAATCGCAGTCGATGGATGCTGGACAATCGCAAACTATCGCTCGGCCCGAATCAGCAATGGGGGTCAAACGGTGGGGGCATCTTGAATCTGGATGTAAGATGGTCGGTGCGATGAACCGTCGCGATACAATAACTACCTCATGTAGACTACTGCTTGGCCGAGAAACTTACATAAACTCTTAAATCATAAATCCTCTTATTTAAATACTTTGGCACGTTTGTCATCAATCTCGATTTTAACCGACTCGCTCATTATTATTGGACGTCTACTCGTTCAGATGCACTCCAACGTCAACCGCGAAAATTAATTTTCAGTTATGTATGCGTTTCAGTGACAGCTTTATGCATCAGCATTAAATTTCGAGTGTATCCATTCTTACATAATTATATCCATAATTTATTTATAAATAGCTGTTTGCTATCTTTAGAGCTGACAGATGCAGCGGCCGGGAGGTTAAAATTATTAAAGTAATGAGGTCGGCCTTCAACGTTGGCCGACGCTAAAAAACACGCTATCTAAACAATGAGCGATGACGTGTCTAGGCAACCGGCAACCATCGACTGCGACTATTTATTTTTAGATTTATTTATATTTTATTAGTTTTGTTCTTTAAGTTATATAATTTCGGTTTAGTTAGACTGTAACACACGTGCACACAACCACACTTTATCATGGCACTCGTTAGATATAACTTACGTATTATTGGCACGGTCAAAACGATATAATATATGGCTTTGATGCTTACGGTGCTGTTTCCTGCAAAAATGGAGCTAAACCTTGGCTCAGGGTGAAACGTTATTGGGAACTCAGTACATAATATTATTAATGATTATTTTGGATTTACTGCTTGAATTGCTTAGAGGCAAGTTAATGGTTTCAAAAATTTATTAGATTAAAATATTCCATAATATAATATGCAGGTATGTAAATGGTAGAACAGAATACTGTTTATTAAGACCACAAATTAAAATAGATACATGTAGATTTTATTTCTTATTGTTTAATTAAGCTTTAATAATGTAATGTACATATTTTACTAACAATACACGGCTTTATAGGCAAAGCAGTATCTATATTGAAAGGGGAATTCAATAGTTGTTATATTATAACATATTATTATTATATATAATCTGTAATTGTTATCGCGATAAAAATTATCTGGTCATATTATTTATTGAATGAATTATTGGCCCCGTTCTGTTTCAAAGACACTCGGCACAAGCACCAAGGAAGGAGACTTTTGAATATAAAATTATATTACGGACGCATATGTGCAAAGTGCAAAACTATAATTGCTTGAAGTATATTTGCTGCGAATAAATTTTAATTTACAGTTCGCAGAAATATGAAACGAAACAACTATTTCATTAGTCATAATTTATCAGACACTTGACATACCGAATACCGAAGTTGTTTGGGACTGTGGTTCCAAAACGTCCTAATAACCATGGATGAATAAAACAGTAGCTAAAGTTGCTCATCAACAATGAAGCAGATGAAGATCAGAGGCAGAAAAAGATGAACAGGTTTTTTTTTTCAATAATTTCTTTTTATTTGATAGATAGAAAAAACATACAATTTCTATTTATGTGTATGTTGTAGTTTAGCATTATAAGATTTCAAAGGCATTTCACCAGTAATTAGAAACAGAAGTCAGAACCTTTGCCTGCAGGTTAAACCGATTACACGCCATGGATTAAGTGAAAGGTTAACGTTTGGTTTGAGTTCAATGCATGTTTTGGCCAGTGTAAAATGTGTCTTGCAAAAGGCTAACAATTATAAAACTTACATAAAAGTTAATGTAGTGCAGTCCATGAATTTAAAATTTTAAATATAGGTATTAGGTAAAAATATTGCAAATGCAATGATTCATTGAAGCAGTGATACATTCTGTATCTTATCGGCTATCTTACATTTATCTTCCTAAAATAGCTAGTTACATTGAAGTTGATACCGATATTACATTGAATTCCATGAAACTACTGAATGCACAGTGTTCATGAAACATTGGATGTATTTCGGAATTTAAGAAATATCGGGAAGCACTTGTCACCTAATAAATTTTAGAGCCAATTAATTAATGACGTATGTTGCTCTCTCCAGGAGGAACCTGTAGGTGAAGTATACGTATTTATATGACGCAAATAGCAGCTCCTGTTTTCGGGATATCGCATTACTAATGGATGAACCAATTACGGTCGTCCGCAGGTGTCATAGGTCGTTAATAAAGGGTGGAAGGTCAAAGGGACTATTGGTTCAGTTTATTTTGGGATTTTGAGGGCTTCAAGCCACTGTTTGCGTAGCAGCCGACACTTCTTTATGACTATCTCATGTAATATGTCGTATTTCGTCACCGATGTTGGCAGTTTCAGTCTATATTATTTTCTAAACGTAGGACATGCTTATTGTTCGATCTTGCAGCCAACTCTTTAATGCGATCGAGACGGTGTGTCTCAAGTTCTATTACTCCTATTGGAAGGAATACGAATGTTGCCGACTGCTATAGTTCTACTTAATCTGGATTGAAGACTTTTTCCATGAGGGCGTGTGTTTAAATTTTCACTTCATTAATGCACTGTTATCAAACCGTATACATTTTCTCTAAATTGATATTAGAGCTCTTAGCTTTCCCATAAGTATTTAGTTATGTGTACACAAAAACTATGCTATCTTACGTTGCGTGCGATATTGTTCTTTTCCATAAGTGAAACATTGTGTGAGTAAACGGTACTAGCAGAAGATGCTTATAGATAATATTGCTACTGACAATACTTATTGTGCGTGAAGATTGTGTCTGAATACTCAAGATTATCACACTTCAAGTCTAGAAAAGTTTCCGACGGAAAGAACTTCACGTTCAAAGGCAAATATTAAATGTTTGATGTAGCTCTATATTAATAAAAATTACTATGGAAAAACGCAAAAACCCCATGTTAATTTTTAATATAATTGTAAGTTGAGCCCACATAAATACACTGGAACATATTAAACAGGGTTCAAGTTAAGCAGGCAGCAGAGACGCCAACCCGCCCTAGATTTGCATGGGAGAGGTGAAAAATGAATTACATCCGTACGAAGCAAGGAGGGTGTTAGTTTAATAAATAACATTGGCTTGGGATCCGGAACGAATATGGTTTCAAGTTTCTATAAAGGGTCTATTGACAAGATCTGATGTATACTTCGTATAATAACTCGCTATATAACAAACACATGATTCAGAATTCAGATCAGATATCAATACTAGATTCCTTTTCAGTATGCTGGAGAGTGATGAAATGATTTTTTGATTAAAAATAGTCACTTCACTTAACAAAGTATTGTGAAATGTAATGGTCCCATTCCACCAGTGTGCTAAACGTGTGCGGCACTGCAATAAATCTTAAATCAATACACACTGGTGGAATCGCACCATAAGAAAAATTGTTAATTATTGTTAACTAGCTGATCCACTGTACTTCGTATCATCATCATCAGCCGGAAGACGTTAAGTGCTGAACATAAGCCTCCCCCATATAGAATGTCATAAACTATTTCTAATATAAATATAAACATATACAATATATATTCATTCCAAATATTATGTGCCTCTGCCTGGTCTCCCGGGAAGAGGTGGCCCTATTATATAGCCGGGAACCACACTTATATCTTATAGTGCCTTATAATTATTATTAAATGTTTTGTAAAGTTAATTGCTAGTTAACTGCTATAAAGATATGTTTTACTTCTTTATAACATAACATACATTCACGCCTTTTTCCCGAAGGGGTAGGCAGAGGTGTACAGGACTCAGTCCCATAGTAGATACACCCACATTTCGCCAGTATGTTATTGGTCCCATGTAATAGGGGGCGAGCCTATTGCCATCTACCAGGTACAGTTCCAGACTCCAGGCAAAATCCAATATTTAACACTATGCCTGACCTTGGGATTGAACCCGGGACCTCTTGATTGGCAGTATTATATAGATGTCATACTTACATAAAATATTATACTTTTGTCACTCTTCCCAGATTTGGATCTCCCATATGGTAGCTTGTTAAATACTTGCGACGCGTTAACTGTCTAAACACGCGTTGTTCAAGAGTTGTTAGGGATTCTGATATTTTCCATATTTCTGCATATTTTCTTGATTTTTCTTTCCATAAGAACCGTATATATTTTCTTTTAATATTAGAAAACTAAAACAAAAGATAAATGAAATAGATTAAGTCATTCTCAAGTTATGGCTTAGGGAATCAGGGATTCAGTTTAAATTTTTTTTAGTTAGATCGATTTTCATTAATATAATTTTTAAATTTTTTTAGAAAATGCCGAATTTAAAAATTTTTAAATGGTATATGAGTAAGAAAATTCATTAGCAACATAGCTCTTCAAAGTCCACACAAGTTTTAATCGTGAATCATGACTATGGTCTTGTGTTAAAATAAATTAATTTAATTTATTTTCACATAAAATATCGAATTACAATGTCAAGGAGTCAACTAAATCAATAGAACTACAATTGTATGGATTCCTTATCACGTTGGTTCAACAAGAGTGTATAAATAGAGTGTATGCCGGAAGTCCAACAACACACGAACAGGCTCAATTGCTTTGAGTAGAGTCCAGGTTAAAACTCTATGACCCCTTCATCTCACAGTTCATCTGAATCAGATTCAGAAACGATCTTAAGTGATTTATGCAACTGTATGGTTGCAATTTAAATGGTGTCTCACTGCCCATAATTGTCGTTTTATTGAAACTGTCTGGAAGCGTGATAAATCTTTCTACGTTAAATAAACACTGCATTGATTTTGTGAAACTTTCAAATCGGGGGGCACGGCAGTGCCCGCGCCAAGTCGAGCGCGAAGCAAACACTGCCGTACCATCCTTTACTGGAACCATTTCGCCGCATTTTCAGGCCCCTATTTGAGAATGTCTGGATAAGACCAGAACGCAGAAATTTTCGTCATCCAGTAAGCTATAAATCACATACTTAAAATAAAAAAATTCAAGTCTGTAGGTCATTTAGCACCGAAGTTAAGCGAAAGCAAAGATTCGCATTTATGACACTCACTCACTCATGATCATCAGAATAGAACTAGTACTTCCCATAAACTCAGAGAGCTGAAATTTGGTACAGAGTTAGGGTTTAATGGCCACATAAAGGGAAAACTATAAAAACTAGGATAATCGAAGATCTGGTTTACCTAGTGACCCTTGTTTGAAAACACAAGAGCCAAACCAAACTATTAAAGATCGACATACCGCCTTTTCAAAAAATATTCAACTTTGTGTGCCTCTTCATTTGATGTCAAAAATCGAAGGTCTGAAGTATCTGATGAAGAACCCTCAGTACCGCCTTTACAAAAAATATTCAACTTTGTGTGCCTCTTCATTTGATGTCAAAAATCGAAGGTCTGAAGTATCTGATGAAGAACCCTCAGCTTGTCTCAGCTGTATTAGAGATATGGTAATGCCCCTTTCTACTATTGGTACATAAAAAAATAGACTATCATTGCAAAAATCCAGCGTAGTGGGACACATCTTCTAATTTAATCTATATAATCTATTGCTTCCCACTGCTGGGCGAATGCCTCCCCTTCTGCTTTTAATACGCATATAAACAAAATTAAAGGAAAACTGTGGATAAAACTAGACTGGCTTTTATACTTATTTTTTATACTGACAGACGGACGGACGGATGGACGGACAGCCGAGGCTTAGTAATAGGGCTCCTTTGGCACCCCGTTAGGGTTCGGAGGCCTAAAAATTTACTTGTACCCACTAACGTATAAAGAATGTTCAACGGCCAAGTAACACTACATTGACTATAATAATAAAGAAATCGCAGTAAGGAACCTTAGAATTGGCACGACTTTGTCTAGATTTCATTACTTTTTAGAGATAAACAAGAATGTTGGATATGATTTACTTTAACTACCATTCCACATGCATGTGGCATCAATTCCACTATGTTTAAACTGTAATGAAATGTTCGATAATCCTGCGAATTCTCGAGGACCGAGACTCATTTGAACGTTGACAAGGAATCCTTCTGTAAAGTATTAACTTTGGCGTTTTGGGTAGTGCTAGGTGCCCTGTCTTGTCAAAAATGTTGCTATGAAATACGGCTATTGCGGTGAAAATATTTTCAGAACTACGGATACAGTCAGGTTATATTAGATTTTACTAGTCTCAATATTGTTTTATACTTAAAGTATATTAGTTTTACAATATTTTGACTAGTTGAGCGAGTATTAAGCGGTATTAAATCGCTTATAAGAGATGTGATAGGTACGGTGGGCAGCCCTCACGTATTGATTGCACACCTCTCCAGTTTTCGGGTCTGCATTGCGCCACCTGATAACGAATGTTATCAAACTGCGAGGACGTTGATCCCGCGTGATAAGAGCTCAGCGACTCAGCGCTTATCCCCAAAAGGTACCGAAAACGCATGATTTGCTGGTACAATCGAAACTTTAACACAACTGATACTGAACCCACTTGGGTTTGTGTGAAAACTTTGCAATCATAATTAATCAAGTAAATAATAAATAACACAAAAGTTCATCGGAAAAATATAACATTGAAAGACGTGGCAAAAATTAATAAACCTGCAAAAATAATTGTAGACAACACCAACTTCGTTTTAAGCTACCTACAATTATTATTTTAATTTTATTAATTTTTGCCACGTCCTTCAATGTTATATTTTTCCGATCAACTTCTGTGTTTTTTGAATCTCAGTAGCAATGAAAAGATATTTTATTGCTACTCAAGTAGAGCGATGTAATTTCACTACTGTCGGTGGAAGTGAACCCTGAATGATTAATAATATAATAATTCTATGACAATCTATACTTCTATACTATCTATACTAATATTATAAAGAGAGAAACTTTGTTTTTTTGTTTTTTTGTTTTTTTGTTTGTAACGAATAGGCTCCGAAACTACTGGACCGATTTTAAAAATTCTTTCACTTATGGATAGCTTAATTCAGTGTGAGTGCCATAGGCTATATGAGATTTTGAAAAAAAATGGGGATCCGTAAGAAAACTGCAATATTGTGAACCAAGGTGTTACATAATATAATTACCATATTCATAAATTTGCGTGCGCTGTGAAATGCATTGATGGTAGAATAATATAATGTACTAGGGGTTTGTAGTACTTATCAATACCTACAAAACAGTATACATAGATTATATCCATCTTTTTTGGTTTAGTCACAATAATCGAAAAAGTGATTATTTTCATGCGGTGTGAAAACTATTGGAGGTAGAGTAAAGTAATGTACTAGGGGTTTGTAGTACTTATCAATACCTACAAAACAGTATACATAGATTATATCCATCTTTTTTGGTTTAGTCACAATAATCGAAAAAGTGATTATTTTTCATGCGGTATGAAAACTATTGGTGGTAGAGTAAAGTAATGTACTAGGGGTTTGTAGTACTTATCAATACCTACAAAATAATATACATAGATTATATCCATCTATTTTGGTTTAGTCACAATAATTGAAGCAGTGATTATTTTTCATGCGGTGTGAAAACTATTGGTGGTAGAGTAAAATAATGTACTAGGGGTTTGTAGTACTTATCAATACCTACAAAACAGTATACATAGATTATATCCATCTTTTTTGGTTTAGTCACAATAATCGAAAAAGTGATTATTTTTCATGCGGTATGAAAACTATTGGTGGTAGAGTAAAGTAATGTACTAGGGGTTTGTAGTACTTATCAATACCTACAAAACAGTATACTTAGATTATATCCATCTATTTTGGTTTAGTCACAATAATTGAAGCAGTGATTATTTTTCATGCGGTGTGAAAACTATCGGTGGTAGATTAAAGTAATGTACTAGGGGTTTGTAGTACTTATCAATACCTACAAAACAGTATACATAGATTATATCCATCTTTTTTGGTTTAGTCACAATAATCGAAAAAGTGATTATTTTTCATGCGGTGTGAAAACTATTGGTGGTAGAGTAAAGTAATGTACTAGGGGTTTGTAGTACTTATCAATACCTACAAAACAGTATACATAGATTCTATCCATCTTTTTTGGTTTAGTCACAATAATCGAAAAAGTGATTATTTTTCATGCGGTGTGAAAACTATTGGTGGTAGAGTAAAGTAATGTACTAGGGTTTGTAGTACTTATCAATACCTACAAAACAGTATACATAGATTATATCCATCTATTTTGGTTTAGTCACAATAATTGAAGCAGTGATTATTTTTCATGCGGTGTGAAAACTATTGGTGGTAGAGTAAAATAATGTACTAGGGGTTTGTAGTACTTATTAATACCTACAAAACAGTATACATAGATTATATCCATCTTTTTTGGTTTAGTCACAATAATCGAAGCAGTGATTATTTTTCATGCGGTGTGAAAACTATCGGTGGTAGATTAAAGTAATGTACTAGGGGATCGTATTAATTATCAATACCTACAAAACAGTATACATAGATTATATCCATCTTTTCTGGTTTAGTCACAATAATCGAAGCAGTGATTATTTTTCATGTGGTGTGAAAAGTATTGGTGGTAGAATAAAGTAATGTACTAGGGGTTTGTAGTACTCATCAATATCTTCAAAATAGCCCACGATAAATTATAACATGTGTTAAGGTTTGGTCATTGTAACAGAAATAGTCATTAATTTGCGTGCGCTGCGTAAACCATTAGGGTTATATTTATTAAAATACAATGTATCACGAATTTACTCCTGATAAACGTCCACTATACCTACTTCTGCTACCCGTGCGAAGCCGGGGCGGGTCGCTAGTTATAATATATTTTCGATGCGACGAACCTTTGAATATTAAATCAGTACTGATAATTAAATCAATACTGAAGTTCTCTCTTTGTTTACAAAATTTTTTATTGTAACTTTGACTATTGACTACAACCTAACTCAGTTTACGGAGCCACAAACAATTTTATATTAAACAGGTTTTCATAGTCATATTGTGATTAAACTGCCAAATATTATCACCTGATAACGCGTATCATAAATAACGGCACTGCTTGTTGCAAGATGCAAGATTATTGTTTGATTAAGAGCAGTTTTGACAGAAATTATGTAATGAGTAATCACACCAAAGATACATTTTAAAAATATTAGTATTGAGGCCGACGAAACAGCTGTGAGTTAATACAAGTATATTTAGTATTATATACGTCTTTGTTTCACGTAGGACCACTTTTTGAGTGAAATTATTCGTATTATTCGTAGGTTATAATATAACCCTCAGATACAATGATCTGAGGAGGCGGCGAGGCGCATTTATATGAACTTTCTTATTTATACAAATATACGTTATACATAGGGGGTTCTTCAGGTTGCAGATTCACCTTGAGTATCCGACATCGCATGAGTTTAACGTAAAGTCAGTCATTACTTCTTTATAGGTATCCTGATACTCTTGATGTCACTTCTGGTTTTTAGCCGTTGAATGCAAGTAATTCCAAAGCCGGCATTGCTGTTTGTCAATTTCCCAAGGATCCTCGTGCCGCACCGCGAGTGGTTCCTGCCTGCCGGCTGTAGTCGACGGAATACCTTAAGGCACACTTAAGGTTCAAGTCAGAAAGAGACAGGAATACAGTCTAGTCGAGCCGGAAGCCACGCAAGTGCTTTCGTGTCAAGTGCCTGTAATACCACGTATTAAATGACATTAAAAGGACCGCGGTTTTCCTGTAGAACTTGCTCACGCTTGGATTTAGTCTTCAATCCTTTGACTAGCTACATAAAGTATTTACAATAACATCTCTGCTATGACGCACACAGCCACGCTTGCGCGATGACCATTGTTATCACAATTACAACACTATACTAACGTATAATTTAACCATGACACATAACAGTGAAAATTATTTATTTGCTCGTGTAGTTCTCGAACTGACTAATGACTACCTCCTTATTAATTATACATATTGTACATAAATTGTTCATTTAGCACGACTTGCGATAGCTATGCAGCAATGCTTGTAGGATTCTATTTTCATCATGGATATAAGACATAGAGCCAGCCTCGTTTACGTAGAGAACAATTTAGAGATAATAGACACTTTACAAATAACCCAGTACATACTTAGGAACGTAGTAGTTATCTATGACCAAACGCTAGAGCGTGTATGTGTGTAAACCTGCGCTGTTTTCCATATATTCACGTTAATGTTTGTACAGAGAGTATAATACTATGTAATACGTATCGAATATTATTTTTATTTAACTGATACATTTAATATTTATTTTAAAGCCATTGTCATCTGGATCTATATATGTGATAATTGAATCCTACAAACATTCTACACTAGAGTAACTACATCGTAACGTGTATATATGGAAAACAGCGGCTATTATACATTATAGATAACAACTACGTTCCTAAGTACGTACTGGGTTAATTGTCAAGTGTCTATTATCTCTAAATTGTTCTCTACGTAAACGAGGCTGGCTCTTTGTCTTATATCCATGATGAAAAGAAAAAACTTCGTAAGCTTAAAAAAGGTAAACGTCCAATACAGGCAACTTATGAGCAGAATGCTCGCAAAAAGGCAATAATACCAAAAAATTAGTATTATCAACAAAAGATTTGTCATGTTATATTTTTGTAGCCAGCCTCAAGATAAAATCGTGAAAAAAAATAAGTATTAATGTATTATACGCTTATTTGACTACGATAATATGAGCCACCATAAATAAAAAAATGTTGAGCATTACTCGCATTGACAAAATGCTGTTATGGCGGATTATTTTGAATAGTGACTATAGTAGTATAGTGTGTAATGTCGTTAAATATGATGTTTAACGATTTTTCGGTTACTATTGTGATATGTAACTACCGATAATATTATGACATTTCAAACCATTAGTACCTAACAGACATTATCACACTAAACAACATTTTATTTATTTTAGTTCTATATTGTTTGAAAACACCGAGACATTTGACCCAAGTATTCTATGGTACAAATTATTACCATAAACGTTTGTAGTATGTTGTTTTTGTAGCTTGATCTTATATTTTTTGTCTAAGCACGACATAATGTCCAATACTTACTATGTACCTATAAAAATTGTACATGGCATTCGTTTTTACAAATAGTTATTACAATAAGTACTGGATAATTGGTAATCAGTTATACCAACTCTATGAAATTGCTGAAACATCGACTTTTCCATACATTTAGCAAAGGGTCAATTAACTTTTCTATAGCTTTATAGTGAAAGTTTTATGTACAAATTTTTGATTACAATGACCTTATAAGAAGATGCTGATTGCCAGGAACCCTGTACCTCTATAGTTTTTACGCTCATAAATTAAGGCACTAAGTGTTCATTCAGCTGAATTGCTTGTTTAAACGGCCTTTTGACTGGGCAATAGTACCTTAATTCATGGGTATAAACAGTTCGCAATTGAGACATTATCTCAGAAGGGTAAGTGTTTTACAAGGGCACAGGGGAATATATCAAACTGTGTTCAGGTTTAGCAGATGATTAATAAGTTTTGGTAAGAATAACGTGTGGCATGTTCCGGACGCAGCGGGCAGCCAGCCGGCCCGAGGACCTCGCGGCGAGTCCTGCGGCAGCCGCCAACATACCAGGAACCGGCGGACACACCACCGGGTCACGCAGAATGAAAAGAGATACCACTCAGGTATCCTAACGGGACCTCTCCTTGCTAGTTGCCACCTCGACAAGCACGAACTCTACTCGCTATAAAACCCTAGATAGACCCCAAATTATTATAAACAAAGATATAACAATATCTCAAAAATATTTACTACACAAATATCTTTTATTAATCAGGACTACAGACATTTTACATCTTGACAGACTTAATACTTTAGTAAGATTCATCACACTAATGTTATAAATGTGAAAGTAATTGTTTTCACGTCTAGATTGAGCTGGGTCGATATTGATGAATTTGGTTTGCTATAATGTGTTTACATTGTAGGTACCTACAATAGCCGCTGCATTCATTGTAAATGTAACTCATCAACGTCCAGAACTGGAGCATCCATAAACCTGAATCGCTCCTTATTCCGTATCTGATAACCTGTAATGGCGGGCGACTGTTAGTTAATACACTATCTCATAGCTTTGTTACGTTCCATTACTTTTTCTAAAAGCTTCTGACAACACTATCATGATATTATCTCATTGTACAGCCGAGTACAGCGTTACCTAAAGGCGTAGGAATACTTAATACTTATTAGGTCCATCAACCTCAACATTTTAAAAAGAAAATTCGGGTTTACATATAAATTGTTAAGTTTGACATGTGCTCGATGCCCTTAAGTATAACTACACTATTCTAGATATGTAGCGAACAGTGATGATTGTAATAGTCGTCGAAATCCTAGTAGAAATATTTGCGGCCTGATACTCTGACTGATACGGGTTGGCCACATGATCCGTTGAATTGATTCATCTAGTGTAGTTGGGGAAACCTGTTTTATGAGTATTAGGACTATTCAAATATTATTATTTTTGAAACGCCTCGTATGGCTTATGTGTACAAGCATAACCAAAGAAACAGCGGGCATTGAACCACCTGCGCTGTGCGGTCGAGGCCTAGAAGTAATGACTGCATGTTGCATACGGGTACGGGTGCCCGGGGCCACTGGCATTGCGCCATATTTAATCTTCACCTGCTTCTCTAGAAACTTTAAAAAGAAATGTGTACAAGACGAGATCAAAGTGCTCAATTTAAAACCAAAGTGCTATCTAATCACTAAGGAAATTTTTAAAGATCACAATAATGGGATCGTTCCACCCTGTCCCACCAAGCCGTCCCACTGGTGGGGCATAGTGGAACGCTACAAATTATTTCGCGGAATATGCCCTACTAAATGATCTATTGGACCAAATAACGGGAAGAAATAAACATATTATTGTTGCAACTGTAATGAAGAAGTAAGATATTACTAGATCATTTGCTATTACATAATATTTTTTTTATTGTTTTTTTTTCGGGGATGAACACTATTATTTTCGAAAAAACTCATAATGCTACTTGCTCTGTGAGTAATTAACTTATATCATCGTAGTCCACGTTCAGTTAATATGTCGATCTGATCGGCGATCTTTTGTTCCATTAAAGGGGCATTGTCATTCATACAATAATAATAAATGAAAAGCCCCAGCAATTCGTAAAATTAATGTGAAATAAAAATATCGATTTCGGTGAAGATTTGTGACTGATTTAATTTTACTTGTTAATTTCTTTTACAAATAGTTATAACAGGTGTGACAACATGTCTATGGACTAATCTCATTTAACTAGATTTCCGACTTTTATGATAAATCTCATCAGTCAGTAGATTTAATAATAGTACTTTGATATTATTAACAGGAGTTCACCTTTTGTTTGCTTTAATTGAATAAACGGGCGTTTAATCTCCGGTCTAGATGACTTGAAGGCCCACTTGCACTTTCGTGGGTTAACGTTAACACATGTTTAAATAAATAATAGAATTGATCTTTTGCCATCAACATTTAGGAGCAGCAATCTTAACATTTTAATGATTTAACCCTGTGTTAAAAACTGTGCTTTTATTTTACTTTAAGTTGATGCAATTGGGCCTAAATCGTTTGATTGGGAATAAGACAGTCAATCAAAAACAACAGCGAAATAAATATGTTACAAAGAATGTAATTGATTATGGCTAATGGATAAAGTAAGACAAATAAAAATGACGCGCTCGGCGAGCTCCATTCTTATGTCTACGGTCCATCGGTTGTTTTGTTTTTACTGTGTTAGTGGGCCGGTGAGGCGCAACTGCTTCTATGTTTAAGCGTCATCGGACAACGGCCCAAAAACGACTCTATGAACAACTTACCCACCATGGGGCTTCCGTTATCCGGTTCACGAATGAAAGTTGGACACTTACCTTTTTCATGATTATGTGAATATGTCCTTTCTGAAGTTTACCGTTGCTCCACAAGTTTTCTTAATTTGCATTGATCTTTATGTCTGAGATGAACGAGTACCATATACCTACATAATTGATAACAATATTGGTAAGAAAACACTCGCTGTTAGGATGCACGGGATCGGAGACGAATGAAATAACCGGCTCACGTAATTGATCACTTATCTGTTTAATAATAGTGTTAACAGTCAACATATAATAATATTTGTAAAGTTATTAATAATAATGTTGACGTTTAAAAATATCTATATGACTTATTTAAATACATTTTTGAGTTTGAGTTTGTCGTAGTACCTTTTTCTACTTCATATAAATCAAAGTATGGGGGTCTTTCCTTGAGGTCTGAACTTCTGTTCCATACTGTGATAAAAACTTCCCTATCAATGGACCAAGACGATTCAGCGATTCCTTCTGTCAGGATGAGTATCTTGTCAGGGCTCATGTTTATCTCAATAAGAGACAAATTCTACTTGTATTGAATGACCCTTTCATATTATTTTCAGCACTATCCGAAAAGTACTTGGTAGTGAAGTCGTCCCTGGATCGAATGCACATAACCTTCTTCGCATTCTTCATTATCCTGTAATTCATAGGCGAAATACCCACAGTAAAGCTTGCTGCATTAAGCATTCCCATCAGCATTCCTTGACTTGACATAAAACCTTTTAACCGATGTTATCTGGTCTTTGAGCTTAATGAACCATTCACTAGTTCGGTCATTTATTGTAGGCATATATGCTCATCAATCCACTCTATCCTTGAATAATGATGTTCATTTATTAGATATCAAATAAAAGTTATACACTGATTGTGTCTGCAATTCAGTGTTAATATTCTTGAGTGTCACCGAGTTAATGCAGAAGGCAGGCGGCATTATTTGTATTTAACTGTACTAGTTCTACATTACTATTGCTTCATGTTCTGCTAACCGATTTTGTACGTCAGTGTAACTGTTGAAAATAGCCTGTTTGTTCGCGTAGTCCCAGTACGTCCTCATCGTAGAATTTTCTGCTTATTTCCATGTCCTAGAACATGAATTACGAAATTGTATAGACAATTTTGGAATTGATGTTCTATTAAGAGTAATTTATTTATCAATTTCATGTTTTTAGAATAGCAAAGTACTCTTTACATTTTAAGTTTATGTTGAAATCTATGAACGTTTTTTTAAATGTTTGTGTTATTTATAGTTCACACATAATTGCACTTTGCCCCACCGACGACTTGGTGGGGCAGGGTGGAACAATCCAATTTCTCCTATTCACGCTTTACTTTCCCTACTTTAGGTACCAACCTATAGCTTCTCTTGTGGTTTAAAACTTTTAAGTGCAAGCGGATATTTCAAAGGTGCAGACAAGTTCGTTATTTGGTTCATTTTCCCTTTGTGCTTTTTATGCGGGTCGATCTAACAATAGTTAGCTGTCAACTCATATTCGCAACAATCACCTTTTTATTATGTTTGCATTGGCACATTTCTATTTTGACCCAATCATAGAATAAAAAAAGACAGAAGCTGTACGTAGAAGAAAACTAATTATTACGCAGTACTATATCAAATTTTAATTAACCCTTATAATATTACTTTTTCGTATTCAGTTAGTCTATTGCCTTATTAAAATTCATCTCCCCAGTATCATTTTGGCAGCGGCGAAAACTCTGGTCTTAGTCGTGTGGGGTTGCACTCATTTGTCCTTTGATCATATTGAAAGACTTTGATTTGTTTGTATCGATCTGTAGCATCGAATATGGCTAGCACACGCATAATCTTTCTGTTTTAGATAGTCTATGCGTTCCGTACATTTTCATTTCGTATGATTTCTTATATCGATCTACACGCGCTCTGTAGAGTCGAATATGGGAAGCCCACGCATAATCTTTGTTTCAGATAGTCTATGGGCTCCGTAAATTTAAATACGTATGATTTCTGATTACCGCACTATCGCAGATTTTTTTCAACTCTGATGCTATTTTTGCTCTTCGTTCAATCAGTTTCAATATGGCTATGGCGTACAAGACATTGCACATCGCAATATTCTGAACAGTGCTGTTTCTTGGGATGTTGTTAGGATACATATCAATGTTTAAAAACAAAATTTGCATCTTCGAAAGACCTGTGACCTGTATGTTACTCGTACTTCAAACATTAGACCAAAGTCATGGGAATAGAAGTACTAGATCAATTATTTAGCTTTTATTCAAGTACAAGCAGAACTGATGACAATAAGTTCTCGTGTAATCTGGATATAACGAAAATAATAAATTTGGATTTTCCAAAAAAATATGATTAACAAAAAACAGGACTTCTTGTAAAGGATGAAAAAAAAAAGATAATGATTTAAATATTGTTGTGGCAGAAAAAACAAATATATACGAATATACATATTAAATAATTAATATTTATTATTATAACAAAATTAGCACACAGCTATAGCGATAGCGATACCAATGCGCAGTCCGTCCTTGTCATTTTGTTATGATATGACAAGGAAGATTTGATGATTACAATTTCCAAAGCAATTTTATTATTCAGTAACAGATATTTGAGCAGGTTTTCTGGCTCTGGCTTCTTTGTTGGGGTCATCGGTGTCAGGCACTGCTAGCTCCTTGTCTATCCCCAGTTGGTAGGTTCTATCTGTACCCAACTACTTTGCGCCTGGTGGTACGTTCTGTAGAAATGTTGGGCAGCGGCTTTTTCGGTTGGGGACAAACGAGCGCTTTAGCGTTGACGGTAGTCCGGAAAAACATCCCGTAGCGCTTGGCGTGAAGAGAATCGCTTTTTCCACGCCATTTAGCGTTATAAAACATTCGTTGCCAGTAGAGGCTATGTTCTCATGAGTGGCGTTCGGGTTCAAAAATTGTGCAACTGCTTTAATAAGGTCCTGTTTTTGTAGTGCATAATAAGCAGCATAATCAAACTAAATGCTTTGACATAACGGATCATTTACGAGTGATGGTGTTTAAAATCATAAAAACAGCACAGGCAGAGAGTAGCAGACGAGTGGCCCAAGCAACCTGTGATTTGCACCGCAGGTTGAGCGTCGGACGATGGGTGTTGTGTCAAGGAGGGCTTCATGTGCCTTCTGAATCTGACCCTTGACCCAACCCCTTAGCGAGATGCTCTTCGTTATCTATTCGTCTCATAACTTCAGTTTTCAGCACTGCACTAAGACATCATCATCATTATCATCAGCCTGTGTTAGTCCAGTGGTGGACATAGGCCTCTCCTAATTTGCGCCACTGAGCCTGGTCCTCAGCTCTACTCTTCCAGTTGTACTGCTTGTCCTAGGTGAACAACTTCTAGAACCGAGTTCCCAACCCATACTGAGGCCGGCACAACATTATATACACCTACAAGTATTACCGTTCTAACGAGCATGATGATGTCTTTCTATTAGATCTAAGGTGATTGAGGAGGTGTTTGACGAATCAAAAACGTTTAATTTCATAGGTCAGCTTGACCACTATGAAAACAAAAGATTCTAGACAGCTTTAAACGATTTCCGATGTACCAACGCTTTAATATCGTCCCGAAGCGATTTAGGTCGGTACTATACGGTATACGGTACGGTACGGTATAATAATTTAACTACACTATTCATACACGCATCGACACAAAAAGGTGGCAACTAGCAATATTCACTTCCCTTTTAACCTTGTACGCGATTGAATCACGTAGTCGTAGTCTGTATTTTATTTTTTGTTGCGTTTCTCTTTATACATTTTAAGTTTTTTAGAATGAGTCATGATGTAGTTACTAGTTTATTAAGCTTCATAGTAATTATGCACAGCTTTTATAGTCTATAAGTAAATCTCATATAATATCGAATTTGAATTGATAATATTATTATTGTTATTTTGGTTTGCAAATATGGTCTCGATTTAGGTGTTTAATTATGGGATTATATTATTATTTGATTCTCTAAAATCATATATTATGCTCTAAAATATTATTGGTCAATATTTTTAATGACAAAATATGCTTAAATTTATTTACGCGGAACTTTGTCGGTGATCGCCATAATATCAGATTCCGCCATAGTACATACTTCAGAGCAAACAGACTGTAGGCTTAGTTTAGGTTTGTTTTGTGCCCTCAACGCGTGAGCGAAGCGAGCGTGCGGCCGGTGCGCTGGCAAGTATTTTATTATGATACTTCGTATTGTTGCTGAGATTTTTTTGCTTTCTATATTTTTTTTATTTAAACGATCATTTAAATACGGCGTAGGGTCAGTAGTACCATTGGAGTTGTTCCATTTGGTGCAAATGATTACATGCTTTTAATTTTTTTTTTATAGTAGTAGTAGAATGTAAGAATGTAAATGTCGTTAAAACATTCACCTTTATTATAACTATTAGCAGGAATATAATATAGAGACTAGGGACGGTACGAGAGACCGTTCAAAAAAACGACCGATAAAAGAAAGACCGACCGTCGTGAAAGGTAGAGAAATGTGTAGGTATGAGTACCTATGTATAAAGAAACTTAACGTAAGTACTAATTAATCAATTGACGAAGTCTATAACACTAGTCTGTAGTCACTATAAAAGTAACCTTAAACCTCTACGAACCATATAAATTCATTTAATACGTGTATAACATCAAAATACTCTATGAATATTCAGTCGGAGGGTAAAAACCTCGGATCTTGGATAAAATAACCATGAAGTCAACCTTGAAGTCAACCAATATAATAAATATAGTACCTATGTTTGTGTATTAGATATAGTCTAGAGTCCTGGTTATAAGGAAATATTGCACATAAAAATATTAATTTAGCTACTCCGTACTCAAAACAAATAAAAATAAACTTTGTATTGAAGGGGTAAAGAAAATAAAATATAATCTCTTTCTATTGTGAGATGCTTCTTTGATATTTTCTGTTAAAAATATCTTCGCTACGAAGAATTATTAGAAATTGAGATTTGATTTAGATTTTCCATTTTCTTAAATTGTTTCATAAAAAATGGTATAGAAGTCTTAGGCACTGCGATAAGTTTTAAAATGGCATCCTTTGACCCTATAAGGCCCACTTGCATCATCCTATTGTCCCTGGTCCCTAGGTTAAGCACTCGTATACAGGTATAAATACATAATTTCTCTTAATTCTCAAGGGTTCGTAGTAAAACTCTTAACATTTTAAATGTTATTCCTGAGATAATGAACTAAACATTATAAATAATTTTTTTAACCATAATTTTCGTGCAAGAAGTGATTCAGTTTGGCTAAGAATAATATAGGTACCCCCGTTTACTGCTTTCCAATTTTCTTTCATACAGCTTTTTCTCTTATAATTGCTTTTTGGCAATATTTCAAGATTCTGCTCTGAAATATATATAAAGGTGTATCTCTGCTCGACGGACAATGGGCACATAAATCTCGGACGTCTGAAATAAACAGCTTCTTAATAAAATAATTGACGCATTTGTGGTCAGTGACTTCACAGATTATATTATAGTTATACTCCCACTTTACAGTTCCTATGTTTAAACGAATAGGAATACATAGTTATTTTTTCCCGAATACCTTATTACTTACGTTTAGATGTGTTTATAAATGTAATACTATCAATAAATAATACTTAATCCCAATAAATTCATTAAATATTTAAAATAAAATCCCAATAACTTAATCCGTTAAAGTAATATTCTGATTTTGAAAATTACAGGCCTTTCTGAGTTCTGATACATTCTGCATAAGGTCTACTTGTTGCAGCAACAATATAAGCAATATGGATACATAAAACAATCAGGGTAATAGAGGTTAGATCACAAAATAATGTAATACAGTGCATGACTTCACATACACTCTTTCAAGAATTCTTCTTATTGTGCGGGTGTCTGTAATTCTGGGTTCATTGCAGAAGCCTATAATAAGTCGCGTCGTGCCGTGGGCCGTGAGCCGAGCAAAAGGAACGGCTCGCCTCGATTGGTATTGGGGTTTCTTTAACTGATTATGATGCCCCCAATACTTTATAATGGTTATTACTAATTGACCAAAATAAGGTTATTTCGGTTGAGTGCTTAGATAATATGTGGTTGTTCTGTGTCGATTGTTTTTCAATTAAAATGTACAATACATAATTAAATCAGGTAATGTTTGTAAACAACTTAACAGCGTTTGAAACTGAAGCTAATGAGCTGTAAGGAACTATAACTGGTGTAAATATAAATGGAGGTTTTTGCAAATGAAATTGGCTTCGAAAATGAGTTTGTTGTTGTGAGTCATCATTTGCACTCCATGTCGCATCGGAGCAAACTGGCAACAGGTCTCCAGTCTCCAGAGATCGCCGCGACAGTCGTTTTTGATCCGAACTTGAAATAAGACGTGCTGTTTGGTAATTTTAAATTAATCTTATGTGTACCAATTTCGATACCAAATTCAACATTTTCCTGGTCGTTTGTATGTGTGTGCGTATTACGTGTACGTGTGGTGTTTTGGGGTCGCAGTGCGTGGAACCGCGGCGCTCCGTTCCCCGCCCGGCAGGACCAACCGTCGGCTCACTAGGAACGAGAGCCGCTACCACTCTGGTGAGTCATTCTACTCAACACGGCACAACAGCACTACCCGCGTGCGCGTGCCTCGGACTGACTCCACTGCAACGCGAGACGGAACAATGCAAAACTACATTACCTTGATATTATGAACTAGAGAATTTTATTCATTGTTCACTTAAGAGGAATAAGGAATGTATTACTTTTCCCATACCCAATTTATATCCGACCGATAGATCTTCCTGAACCATTGGTTCAAGGAATTTCATAAAATACATCCTATTGTATTTAATAATAGATTACTTACATAATAACTAGTAATGTGAATGAAAAAAAAATACCTGACAACATGACAGAAACAAGGCCACTATAAGAAGCCTATGAAAAGAAATTAACATAGAATACGACATAACTAACACTAAGTTCATATTTAAAAACAAATAAATAAGTATAGTAAATTAACCCTATTTTACAAATTTCGAAACCGAATTCAACATTTTCCTGACCGTTTTTATGTGTGTGCGTGGACAGACACGTATCCTACAAGTTGAACAGATGATCTAAAAAAGGAAAGAGATGAAGTAAAATAATAACAAATATTTTATCATTTGTAAAAAATATTTGCATTTTGTACCAAAAAAACAACATAATTTTGCATTGTTCTACCGCAATGTGGATAGGTTCACTGAATTTGGTCTACATGTTATTGGCTTATACCTACTCTGGTTTCCATGTCTTCGGGTGATTATTGGTATTTTGCATTCTAAGCTCTTTGTGTGAAGGGTTAGATACTGGTATGTTAGTGTTAATATTTTGTGTGTTTTTCTTTTCTTTAGTTTCTCTTCTGTTTAAATAACTTTATGTATATTACATATACCTATATTATATCCTTTTACACTATTTTTGTACTTATATGATTCTACCTAACCTTGGCTTTGCCAAAAGTGTCATATTGTAATAAAAAATACCAACGTATGTAGAGGACATAGAAACACATAAATAAAAGTAGAAAATAATCTTAGGTGAACGATTCGACTCAGTATATAAGGCTGTTTGCCCACTAACATGTCCGGTCCTATAACGTACCATTAACGTATTCGACTAGGCGACGGATACGGATCGGTGTAACTTGCCTACTATAAGGTTCAACACAGTTTTACATAGAAATTGTTCAATTGTTGAATGAGAGTGACTGTTAGGAAACGGTCTTGAGGGCAGTAGTCTCATAAATTTCAATGCAAAGATATTATTTCACCGCTTACGCCCCTATAACGTTTCTATAACGCACCGGTATAGTGGACACAGTGATTAAGAGTGTTTGCAGCCTCAAACCCGTTGGAGTCAAGTTAGCTTCGCAGCTCGAAACTATTGCGTAAAGACGTTAGCTAATTTTAAGATAAAGCCCATTGGCGGTTTGGAAAACAATAAATGTAGAGACAGGTAAAGATAAATGTAGAGATTCTGAATATAAATTATTAATTAATAATGAACACATTACAAATGTTGAAAAATAAAAAACACAATTGCTCCTTACTTAGCAGAATTATTTAACCTATGCATAGATAAAGGCACGTTTCCAGAACTAATGAAAATAAGTAAAATCACTCCTATCTTTAAATCGGGAAGTAAGACAGATCCCTCAAACTATAGGCCAATCTCTGTTTTGCCAGTATTAAGTAAAATCTTTGAGAAATTGATGCTAAACCAACTGCTGTCACATTTCAATAGAAATAGAATACTGCATTCAAACCAGTATGGTTTCACCAAATGCAGATCAACAACCGATGCGGGCTGTCATCTCATGACTCTTGTCTTGGAGGCTTGGGAGAGTTCACAGGATGCCATTGGAGTGTTTTGTGATCTTTCCAAAGCATTCGACTGTGTAGAACACTGCACGTTACTGCGCAAGTTAGAATTATATGGAATTCATGGGAATGCCCTCAACCTGGTGGAATCATACTTGTCTAGTAGGCAGCAGAAGGTTAGCGTCAATGGTATCACATCTGCTAGTTCTCCTGTCAAGATGGGAGTCCCACAGGGATCAATTTTGGGTCCTTTCCTGTTTTTGGCATATATTAGCGATTTGCCTTACATGGTCCACGGTCTAGCAGATATAGTTCTATTTGCCGATGATACGTCATTGATTTTTAAAGTTGATAGGAAGGATACTTCTCTATTACATGTTAATAATACTTTAGCAAGTATATCCAGATGGTTCACAGCAAACAATCTGTTATTGAATGCGAAAAAGACTAAATGTTTGAAATTTTCGTTGCCTAACGTCAGAAGTATAGAACCAGTCATAGTTCTTGACGGTGAAAGACTCAATATTGACAATGCAACTTTGTTCCTTGGCATAAATATAGACTCTAAACTGCAATGGAGCACTCATATCACCGAGCTCTCAGGGAAACTAAGCTCTGCAGCTTACGCGGTTTATAAAATTAGGCAACTAACAGATATAGCCACGGCGAGATTAGTGTACTTTGCATATTTCCATAGCTTGATGTCTTATGGGATTCTGTTGTGGGGGTCAGCCGCAGATATAGAAACTATCTTTATACTACAAAAACGTGCGATTCGTGCCATCTATGAGATGCGTCCACGCGAATCCCTGAGGGAATTATTTAAAGATATAAACATACTGACCCTACCATCCTTATACATTTATGAGAACATCATGTATGTGCGTAAAAATTTATATAAATTCAAATTAAATAGTGACCTTCATAATTTTAATACTAGAAATAAATACAAAATAGCTGCACCTAGCTTTAGATTATCTAAAACAAATAAAAAGACATTCTTAGGAAATAGTGTACGTTTCTATAATAAAATCCCAAAAGAGATAACTGGGCTCTCAGAGGGTAAATTCAAAACCTATATAAAATCTACTTTACTAAAGAAGGCTTATTATAAAGTCAACCAGTACATAGAGGACAAAGATGCCTGGAAACTTCTGCATAGCCGCCTCGCGGCACCTTTAAAGAAAACGAATGTAACCAAACCAAATATTGTAAAACTATCTGTTGAAAAAATTAAGCCCTACAAGTTTCTTGTGCGTTCTTCTTGTAGAGGTATCTTTCCGAACGCACGGTAGACTCAGTACTGTTTATCTTTATTGACGTGCAAAAGTGTCCGATTATGACCTATTTGAATAAATCTGTTTGAGTTTGAGTTTGAGTTTGAATAAGCAAGCGTTATAGCAGCGTCTTTGAGCACTGTAAGTGTTGGCACTTCTAGATTTGTGAGTTTACTAAATTAATCGCATTGCTGTGCCCATAACCTGAGAATAAAGCATATATACACTAATAAAAAAAAGTTTTGTTAGCGGTATGAAGTGGTCCAATTTGCCAGTGTATCTGTTAGACAGCAATACCTAGGTTTTTATTATAATTTATATACCTAACCAGCACTGATTATAATTTATTATTTATAATGCAAAACATGATGAAACATCAGTGTATAACAGAACATTCCTTGCCTTACCAATTTGCTCATGCAATCCCATTGTTTTCAGAACCAATTTACCCTAGTTACTACAGTCTACTCGTAGTGTAAATAAGTTTCCCCAAGCCGTTTGTTTCCTACAAACATTGAATATTCGCCTTTTCACTTTCGTGTTTATTGAAGGATGCTTGAGGCCATTCTGGCGCTACAGGTGGACCTATTATGGGAGATGTAATTTTTAAATAAAATTACGATACGAATTATAACGGTATATTTATTTTCAAAGCAATCAATAAAATAAATTGTAGAATGATAATTATTTATATATGAAGAAACAAAGAGAAAAAGATTTGGTAATTTTCTAGACTGAATATTATATTCCGACTCTGTGTAGGAGCATTAAAAATGAAGTTAAATGAAAATTTTCACATCGAAAATTATATTCAAACAAAACGTAAACGCTTACAACTGGGCTGGATGGAAATCTATGAGGGGGCTATGTTCAGCAGTGGACGTCCTATGAGATTATGCTGAGATTATGATGAAGATGGTGATGAATACGTGCAAATTTGTCACCATAAATCAAGCCTCTATGTTGTCGCTGGTGGACATTGAACCTGATCTGATGAGTCTGATCTACTCCGCCAAAATGTGAAATGTGTCATTTCACACTTTACCAACTCGTATAATTGTCTTATAAGTATTATATTATTATTCCGCCGTATCTATTGGTTTATGTTTTCGGTTGTCGTCTCTTTTCATTCCATTAAGTGCTAATAGTTCTATTCTATTCGCTATTGAAAATCCTCTGGATAGAGTTTTAGTGTCAACAATAATAATGTAAACAAAGAGGTTATGACATTAGTTTTTTCATTATAATATTAGTTTACAATACCATATTACTTGCGATTTAAGACTATATGTATACGTGTTAACTTTTATTTTTATGTAATGTGATTACATAATGAAATAAATTGTTAATTTATTATAAAATCATTACTTTTATTTCTAGATTTTCACGTCGATATAGAATTTATTTCCGATCAAATTGATTCAATTTGGATATTATTAAAAGATATAATACCATGCTTATTAGAAAAACGATTTGTGTAAGTAAGACGCAACTATTCGAATGCAACCGGTTTACAGTTAAGGTACATTCAACTGCGTCTACAAGGGGTTTACTATATCACAAATTATAATGTTAAATGATAGCTTGCTTCAAAATTCAAACGAGGCACTCATTTTTATTATTATTTTTAAAATGGAAGGAACATCCGTGCATTAAACTGCATTTCTTCTATACATACATATAACTTGTGAGACATCTGCGCGACAGTTGTTTGAGTTCTAGTTGTTTTGCTAATTTATAAGTGTTTTACTAGAACGTCTCACATATAAATCGAGTGAAACTTACTTCTTCATTACTTACACGTTATGGCTTCGGTGTTCTTACTTCTTTATTCTCTGTATTAGTAACAACATACACATAACAAGCTTTGCATTTTATGCGTGCTTTATAGCAGTAGGTCTATAATACTCGTACGATATATGAACATTATATGAACGTATCACCCGACTATGCGTATCCTATAAATTGTTGACGGAGAGCAAACACGATTTGCGCGACGGTAACTAAACGTCTAGGGGGCAAAAACTCATAATTTCAATACAAATAATTTTTTTGCCGCTTACGTTCCTATAATGTGCGAATTGACAAAGGGTTACTTTTTTGCATGATTCTTTGTATATCATACTTTTTATTATCTAATTAATGCATTAGTGTGGTTTGGCTTTCTTGTATTATAATATTTTATATTAATAAACATATTTTAAGGTCGTAGGTGGATTTATATCGCTTACCATTGTTTCAAAGTATATTTGCGAAAAGTGTTTTTATAACGTACTTGTAGTGTGTGTGGATTTTGTTTTATTTTTTTATAATCAATACTTGTTTAACTGCTCGTCTATAAGCAGCTCAGTCGTTGGTATATACCATAACTTGTATTAATTGGTTTGAAGATGCAGCCAGGTTCGGTATCCAGATTTCGTTTGATGATTCTTATTGAATTGGAACTTCAAATTAAGATGCAATGTTGCAGAAGTAAGACAGGAGGCGGTCCAGCAAGCTCTAGCCGAGATGCAGACCAGGCCGAAACCATCTCTGCCGATGCCTTCCAAAAGGACATCCATGATGGCCAAGAGTCCAGATAGAGAACGACATGATCTCTGTGAGTTTATTGGATTCTTACAACTTTATTGGGGTTTAACCTCAAGTATAAGTCGCCAGACAAGACTCACGCTATAACTTATTCGAGCAGGCAGTGAAATAATTTTGTCAATATTTCTAGGAGGGCAGGAGTCATGAGATTTTTCATCTGTCCTGCGTTGGTTACTATAAGACTGCCCAGAGCGGATTCAGGTCTATCTCTTGGGCCTGAGTTAATTGTTATTTGTGATTGTTGAAGCGTCCTCCTCGGATGAGGACTCCTGTGCCGGCGACGAGCTGCCCCCGCCGCCAGAGCTGGGGTCACCTCCTGCGCGCCGCCCAGCTGCACCTCACCCCCGCCCACCTCCTCCACATCCCATACAACAACACCATCGGGACAAGAAACACACATCGCAGAGAGAGAAAACGGACTTCGATTGGACGGAACTGGCGGCCCGTTTACCGCCACCATCATGTCAGTAGCCAATTTTTATACACATTTTTGACCTAAAAAGTACTCATGAAATATTTCAGAGACGAACATCCCAATTGGCAGGGTTATTCTATGCTATATTGTTTTATTTTGTAATATTACTATGCACAAAATAAAAAATACATTTGACAGTAGTAAATGCGCAATTAACACCCGTCGCGCTGCTGCCACAAAGTTCCATATAACCCCGCGGTATAGGTCACAAAGTTAAGTAACTCTGTTCCCTGTTGCTAGCAATTTAATAGCGTTGCTAGGTGACTTTTACTGAAAGAGCGTACATAATTGTGCACTGTCAAACGCAACTCCCAACAAAGTCGACGCTCAAAACTCGTTCGTAATTGGCTTTTCCATACGTAGAGCTTTTTAACTGAAAACTACAGCTCAGTGAACAGCATCGGCTGAAGGTGTTCATTTCCTTTGACTAGAAACATTTAATGTTCTTTTGTGTCGAATATATTTTCGAAAGAAATTAATTGAAAATCGTTTTACATTTTTCGTTGTTACGAGCATGTTTTTCTCCAATAATTAAAATATCTCGTATTTAAGGTTAGCAAATAAAAATAATGTATATTTTAATGCAAACCACAGGAATTATTGTCAAAAAATTCCTGTCTTTATATGCCTACGAATGTACGGTAAATTCATTCATATAAATTATTTACATTTTGAATTTGAAAAAATCAACATTGACTTTATTTTTAATATCATTTTATCAAGTAGTGTATGAGTGTAGGTAACTGATGGCTGATATTACACGTATCCTAATATACAAGTGGTTTTTCTAGATGTCCCGCCAGATGTGACCCACACTGTTTCGTCGACGCGTTTAATGCGAGGTGGTAGTGGCGTGGCCGACCGAGTGCAGTGCTACTCGCAACCAGAAGACTCCGGCACTGGCACGGGCCGGTGGAAGGTGACACATTCTAATCATATTAAAATAGCCTTTAGGTGATATTATATACTATTATTTTAGAGATGCGCCAATTCAGAATAAACGTGACTCGAGTTGTAATTCATTTTACTGGAATTAGATGGGAGCTGTGAGCTGAGTAAATGAATAGTAACAAATAATTTTTTTAACTTGACCACTTTATTAAATTTACCGGGCATTTTAAAACCCATCAATTACTGACAGGCGCTAATCTAACGAAAGTATCAAATCTATAATATTGTGACAAGTTTGTTAAGTTGGATAACATACATTCACGCCTTTTTGCCGAAGGGATAGGCAGAGGTATACCCAGGACACAGTCCCATAGTAGGTACACCCACATTTCGCCAGTATGTTATTGGTCCCATGTAATAGGGGGCGAACCTATAACCTTTTTGTCATAGACGGTATCATTCGGTCAATAAACTAATGGTGGCGCTATGCACGACTTGTTTGATCCCTTCATGTTACTAGTTGACACATCACTATTTTCTAATACAATAGTAAAGCTTAATTAATAAAATAATAAAAAAGAATTACGTAAAAATACGTTTTTTTTTTAGTAAAGCTTAATTAATAAAATAATAAAAAAGAATTACGTATTTTTAGCCGTAGTAGTCGCCTCTGCGGCGTGCCTATGTCTCTTCTTAACCGCTCCACACTTTTCTTTGCCGTGCCTGTTACATATTCAAATGGTTAATTCAGAACACTTACCCGCTGCGATACTAGTTTCTGCTAAGTTCGTCTTGTACACCTGTACAAGACGAACTCGGAAGGATACCTATCCTTCCGAACGCTCTGTAGATTCATTAGTTATTGTGCGAAACTATTATTTAAAAATACTTTGACCTTATCCGCAAGACCAAATATGACAAAAAAAGCTATATTGTTGGACTTTGCTCGCTCTCTCTCTCTCTCTTTCACATTGATACTCCAACTCCGGTGATTTAATATCGTCGCGAGCAGCGAGTCATTGACTTAACTATGGTAGTTCTCAATGAATTGAGACCTCGAGACTGTCTCTGTAGCCCCTCGACCTATTTTACTCGTTGAAATACTATTAGTCCAATGTAGTTTAAATAAATGGGATCATCGTACATCATGAAGTTCTGATCAACGATTCTCAAGTTAGGTACCCTCGGGCACAGATAATTATCTACTTATACGCGCACCTGTGCTGATTTGTCCAAGTTGACCATTTCAAATTATCAATATGCCAAGTCTTTTAACAGCAGTGTCGGACGGATCGGTCTTTAGTTCCAAACTATTCCTTCAGGTATCAGCCAAAATTCAGCAGCTTCTAAATACACTGAAGAGGCCAAAGCGACGACCTTTGCCCGAGTTCTACGAAGACGATGACATTGAGTTGGAACTAGCAGCGAACCCAAAAGATCCTAATGCACCTAAGCCCGAGGGTGGTACGATGACGCCAGCAGTTGGCGAGCAACTTGTTGTCCCAGCTGGGCTACCCAGGAACCTGGAGGCAGCTCTTCAAAGATATGGAACCGCGTCGTTCAAAGCAAATATCGCTACAGTTCTCGATCCGAATGGAAAGCTCAGCAATTCTTTGACTTACGGTAAGTTTAGCTTTCCAAAACTATTCCGTACGTGGATCTATATGAATGCTTTATCTACCCACTTGGAAGTTTTTAAAATTACTTTTCAAAACGTCATTTTTACATTTTGGCAGGTAATGTCATTACATTGCCTGGCATAATGTGAGAACTGCTCGTTAAAATAAATATATTTATTTAAATTCTACTAGATACTAATTACTCGTGTATGTTCGTATATGATTACAAGTCCGCTTGTAATAATTTAGTGTATTCCATATTATACCTATAAATACTCGACCATCAAAGAGGTCGTAAAAATAATAATCACAGAATATATATCATAACGCTTTTGATTCAATAGATACCTAAAATAATTTCGTGTTATTGGAACGTGGAGGCGACACGGGTGAATTCAATTTTTAGCATAACTCTCACAGTTCTGAATTTTGCCCTCCATATATCCAATTTTATGATATTGATATTAACGGTTCTCGGAAAATATCATTCCGTGAAATTTTCTGTGTGTCTATCTCCATATCTCCAGGTGCGCACGTTAATTAAAACGGACGGAATTCGAAACTTTGCCAATACAATTGCAGTCAGTCAGTGTACCTTGATGCTTTATGTGCAGTGCTTTATTATTCACAGTATTGGTGTCTAGCGTAATGAGTATATTGCAGAACTTCCGCTGTGAACATAATTATTGTTAGCTCTTAAAATACTTTTATTACTATTAAAAGAAATTCAAAGTTCTAGTAAACTAATTCGGCTTCTCATGCAGTATGGCTGATCAGCTGATCCATTTTATATGGTAAACCTATTTTCGCACAGTATATTGATGATTATAATGAATAATATTTTTTATTAGTTATACTTAACATTTTCATGGCTTAAGCCAGCTATGAGAATCTTATACTAAATATCAGCTCAAACGGTTCAGTTTTAGCGTGAAGACATAACAAACGTACACGTTAGTGTACAGTGTGTCAGTGTTCAATGCATTCGCATTTGTAATATTATCAAGAATATGTTTCCTTATACCCAGGTAAACTGCTCAGCCGTTCGCTGAAGATAGCGCACGCATTGCTCAACAAAACGTTCACTTCCAAAAACAGTAGCGGGGGTCCCCTAGCGGGCGACAACTCTATCAAGCCAGGCGACCGTGTCGCTCTAGTTTATCCTAACAATGACCCCATAAACTTCATCTGTGCCTTCTACGGATGTCTTCAAGCTGGCGTCGTGCCAGTGCCCATAGAAGTACCGCTGACTAGAAGAGATGCGGGCTTGCAACAAGTTGGTTTCCTTCTTGGTTCGTGCAGCGTCCAATATGCGCTTACCTCGGATGCTTGTCTAAAAGGTAGGTCTGTAATGACGCCTATTTTATTTAAGCTAAGAAAGAAGTTAAGGAGGCCTTTGATCTGCAATTCCCACTGGATCCCTTCAGCAAAATCATAATAAGATAATAATCATAAAAAACTAAAAGCTTTTTTAAATTTTCTGCTCTCATAATTGCTACGAGTATTCTGTGTGACTATTTGTAAATGGAGCCATTATCGACTTGGTATAGCCTGAATACTAATGACAACAACGATTGTTTAGGATTGCCGAAAACGTCATCCGGCGATGTGGCATCCTTCCGTGGTTGGCCGTCGCTCCAATGGGTGTCTACGGAGAAGCTTCCTCGGCCCCCTCGCGACTGGATCCCTCCGCCACGACCCTCGGAGGACAGTCCCGCTCACATCGAACACACTTCAGCGGCTGACGGATCCGCTATGGGAGTCATCGTCACAAGGTCAGCACCACCTATATTTCATGTTTCCAACAATTACTTTCCAGAGAATCAAAGGTGAAGTCAATTTTAAGTCAAGTCAAACACCAGGGGTGGTATTACGAACATGCAATCGCGTAACAACAGCAGTAAATTTTGCTGTAAACGCCATTTTTAGTTTGCCGTTCTACAGCAGACATTAAGCAATTAAACGCTTTCCACACTTCTACTGCTGTTCGTAATAAGGGGCTAGGTCTGTCTTTCCACTGGACAACGGACAACTTTTTTTTTAAATCGCTCGGAATTATCAGCGACAACACCCTATTATGAAATCCAGGCCAGACCAATAATTATAATGGTGTAATCGACAACTTTTATATTTATTGGTTATATTTTAAGTAAATAAATAAAAATTTTGCTAAAAATGAAGATCGAAGCTCACAGCCTTCAACTGTACTGTGATATGCAATAGTCCACTTTAAATAAAACAGCTTAGATAACGTGTAAAAGTGTCAGCAGTGTGCTGATATCGCTTAAGCCCTTTGCGAGCATTATGCGCAACCCGAACTCCATTTTATATAGGTATATAAAATCAACTCTCCGATAACTTTGTAAAGTTCCACCACCGACGCCAGTCGCGATCAAACCGTCGTTTCACATAACACCCAGGTTATTTAACTTTTCTCGCAAGTTTGGTGCAAACAAAGCCAGTTTCAATTTATGAACTATCGCTTATTTTTCGCTCTGTAGTCTGCGAAGTCGGAAACAAAAAAACTAAATGATATAATGATTGCGGAATTATTGAACACACTGCCGTGTGAACACGATAAACCTTAGAGATAGGATAACCTGAAATTTTCTAAACAAGTAACATTTTTTTAAATTTAACCCCTGCTCTTTGTCTTTCTGCTCCATCATCATACCATGATCACCACCTATCTGTAACATACTCAATGAGATGATTCCAATATATTTGACGACTGGCCCATCTAAACCTGATGCTGCAGCATCAGGTCAAGTTTACCAAGACGTTGGAATATTGATGAAATAACAGGATACCAAATTTCGTATCGATCGGATCACTGGAACTTGCTCATATTCCTTCAGCTGCTAGAAAAGAACTGATAATCTTCGAAAGATTGAACCGATTTTTATAAAACACAGATACCCAGACACGTCAAACTTATAACAACCCTTCCTTTTTAGGTCGGGGGTTAGAAATACCCGTAAGTAAGAGTATAATCCTTATTCATTGGTAAAGATTATAAATGAAGTAAAATATTTATTTTATATTATTTAAAGTTTAAGAATCTACCGTGCGTTGTGAAAGTACATTATTAATGTTGTTCCAATTCCTATTTCATATTAAATTTGCAATTCTAGAGCATTTTTAATGCACGAATCACTTATAATAATCATTTTATTTAAAATAAATATACGAGATGTAAACCGTTATACACAGTTGACAACGTATGTCTCATATTGAAACCAGTTTAATGCTTTTCGTATAATTTCGCATTTGCGTTCCTTATCATTACAACTTGGTACATTCACATCCGCCCACTTTGTGTAGGGAAGTTAGGAGTTAGAACGCCTTTTTGCAATAAGATTTGATATAAAGACGCGTCGTATGTTAAAATCGCTGTACTTATAAAATAGTTACGTTGTCTTTAGTTCAAAGCATGCATAGCAATGAAAATACGCGTGTCACAGTGTGCCTATGTGACCGCTAGCAAATTACCCTAAGACAGTGATGCTAAAAGAGAGTGCGCTGAGACGTCTCAGCGCACTTTATTATAGTTGTAGTACTATTTATGTAACATTTTCTCCAGTTTCCAGTATAACTGGCAGAAAATGCTATATTGTTATTAAAAAAATAAATACTAGCTTTCTTTGCATGAAAGAAATACGTGGTAGTTCGAGACGAAGTTAAAAGTCTGGTCGAAGTTTTCTACTAGAGTGTAGAAAACTTCGACCAGACTTTCGACTTTTGGTAGGCACTAAATTTTGCATCCACACTCATCAATGATCATGGACGGAAATGATCTTCAGCTAGTTTCGCTCAATTTAGTCTTGGATGCATGCTAGATGCTAAATAATATATACTATAAACCGACATTTAAACTAACTGGACTAAAGTTGTTACTTTAGTCCGGGACCTGAGCTGTTGCTCAGGTTGGTTACATTACTCACTCGGCATATTATTATCAACCTAAATAATAATTATTTCACTAACACCGCATTCAATGCCATGAAAAGAAATAAAAAAAGGATAATCCAGAATGACACAATTGCATACGTTGTGTAGATAAAAAAAAACATTAAACAAATTAAATTGTATTTTTTGACAGGTTTTCACATAACAACATTGCATAATATCCTAGTACTTGCACTATTATAATATGTACTTATATAATCTATTTTATCGTCAAATATTAGCGCACCTAATAACCGGTTGCTAAACGCAAAACATTTCCTATTCAAGGTCCCTGCTTTAGAAACCGCTCGAATTAATTTATCTACCGTCGATAAACAATTCATTTATGTGCGTATAATTATATGTGTATATTAGAAGTAGAAGAATAGGTTTATAATGTTAATTTTCTTTATAACTAAATAAATAAAATATAATACGATTTTGGCCAATTACACCGCTCAATTTAAACCATTATGCGTTATCTGGTCAACACTTACACCCTATGTCCAAGTTCTAAGTCGCTAAGATTCCTATATAAGACCCATAACGTCTACTCCTAAATGCTCCTAAAATAATTGTAGTTATTAATGTTAATTTGTAAAAGAGGTAGAAGCAAAGGCCCAGTCTAGATTGTTGAAAGTGTACTAGATAATGTTTTATCCAATACTGCAAAATCGCGAAATAAGGTATAGGTTTTATTTGTCTTCACTGGTGTTACAAACCATCCATTCCGATTTCGCTGAATCTATTGTCGGATCATACGCTATAGGTCAAACAAGCACAAAGTCAAAACCCATATAAAGTCAAACACGCATAAAGTCAAATACGCATATTGTAAAACACGCATATTGTCAAACACGCATATTGTCAAGAACGCTAATTGTCAAACACGCATAAAGTCAAACACGATCAAAGTCAAACACGCACAAAGTCAAAGTGTTTAGTAACTATTATCTAATGCATCTGTATTCACGAAAATTACTAATGTAAGGTACTGTGCTAAGTAAGGAATTTGTTTGGCGGACAATTGTTTTCAAATTGATTTACCGGCCCTATACTTTCGCACCATCATAGTATTGTTCTACGGGTATACGGAAAACGGGTGACGGGTGTAGTCCTGCCATCCTAGACCAGAAGTTCAATTCTGTGATAGATTATCGCAACAACATATTTATTTCAGTAGACAGCTGTCAAAATGACTTTATCTCGGAAACTATTCATCGTAGACCAGCAGTTTCCTCACAGAAGTGATAGATCTCATCAAGATCTTTAATTCAAATGACAGCTGTCAAACTACAAAAGACTTTATATTAGTAACTGATAATCCTAGACCATAGGACTTTCTTTACAGAAAATATAAATGCATGCCATCAAGATCTTCATTTCGGATGATAGCTTTATACATTTTTTGTTTGACAGTTGTCATCTGAATTAAAGATCTTGACGAGACCTATCACTTCTGTGAAGAAACTCCTGCTCCAGGATGAGTAGTTACTGAGCTAATAAATAATAATAAACCAACAATAAAGAAGTTAACCTGTGAAGTTCCGGGATCGAAACGCACCATGTCCTTGCCTAACAATCAACCGACGTTGTTGAGCAAATTCAGCTTTCAGAAAAAGTATGTTTTTAGCATTGCTATAAAGAAAAGTGGAGATGAGGTACTGGCTTCTCAAAATTGGCAAGATCAAATTAGGTCCCATTAGGTCCACGTACGTCAGCAAAGTAAAGTTGTACAAGCGAATAATATTGTTGTCTCGGTCTCACTTCGGTCTTAGGTGTACATCTTTCTATCTTTGTTGTTTATTCTATGCCACTGTGCATACTGCACACTGAGCAAATTGCACGTGCCATTTGTTGAGTAATCGCAGGGAGAACGTACCCTATCTCCCCCTTTCTTTATACCAATGTTAATAATCTGTGTCGTAAACGCTACTTATTTAGTGCCAACGGCCACCCCGGTGGCGGGCTCGAGGGCGACGAATGGGAAATAAGGGATATTTATACGAGTTTGACAATTAGCGTTTCTGACAATATGCGTGTTTGACAATATGCGTATTTGACTTTATGCGTATTTGACAATATGCGTGTTTGACAATATGCGCGTTTGACATTTTGCGAAAACTTCAATCATCTTGTCATTTTGAGTGTTTGACCAAATGCGTATTTGACGTTTATAGTATGATCCCTATTGTCAATATAAGAAGCTTAGGTGGTAGTTTAAAAGACTAGAAAACGTGCCATCGCAACGACCAACGGCTAACGATCGTCGTCGGGCACAGCCGCTACATCCTTCACATCTTCACATTGTAAGATGTCGCCGCATACGAGTACGTGTGACATTTACGCAATTTATAGTTTGTAGTCACAAGTGTAGTAGGTATTTGGTAGCCCCTTTGCGCCAAACCCGAGAGGTTCACTAAGTGTATTTTTTTGTTTACACATAAACGATTATTTCATTTCAGGGCTTCGATGCTGGCGCACTGCCGCATGCTTTCTGTAGCTTGTAGCTACACAGAAGGTGAGCACATGGTGTGTGTTCTCGACTTCAAGCGAGAGACTGGCTTGTGGCACGCCGTCCTCGCTAGCGTTCTCAATGGGATGCATGTCATATTCATACCATACGCGCTGATGAAGGTCAGCCCCGCTTCCTGGATGCACATGATCACCAAGTACAGGTAGGTATCAAATACACCATATTCAAGGGTCTAGTGCCGGTAATAGTTTTTGAGTCACCTCTATAGATCGTGTGGTTTACGAAAATGTAGGACTTTTTGTCGTCCAGAAGCCTCCAATATGACCTAATGACTGTACCCTACATATTTAATACATATCTATGTTGCAAGGGAATTTTGACTAATGAGAAACTTGTGCAAAGTACTTAAAGATAGTCTCGTAGCACAATAAATATTTATATATGTCACGATCGCTGAGATTATTATATGAACCACGTTCATTTAGATTGCTGACGATATCTCAATTAAAAATCGTAAGAAATACATTCGTCGCGTAACCTCGCGTGATTTTACGCAATTCCAAAACATTACGTTTACGTGACGTTACTAATTACTTTTCACTATTATTGTTTATGTTGATATTAAATAACAAAGAAATATCGTATTTGTAGACATTCACACTGGCCCTGACTTAAGTGGTTCAAAAACACGCAAACGCGGTTAACTTTTTGTTTTCGATCTTGATTTCTTTCTTGATGACTTGACCTTGATGTTTTCACTGCGGTAACTTGCAAATACGGTGCAAATATCGCGGTGGTTATAGAATAATAATAACTACCGACTCGTAGATTAAAATTTTGTCAAGTACCAAGTTGAATGCGTCGATCTTATCTCTATGAGAGTTTTATTTTATTTTTTCAGGGCATCAGTAGCGATAGTGAAATCTCGTGATTTGCACTGGGGCTTGTTAGCGACGCGAGACCACAAGGAAATCTCGCTGTCATCTCTCCGTATGCTCCTAGTCGCTGACGGAGCGAATCCTTGGTCGCTGTCATCATGCGATCAGTTCTTATCCGTGTTTCAAAGCAAAGGTATGAGTATTGATTTTTTCACAGAAGCAAGGGATTGTTGAACTGAGTAAAATATAACATTATATCAATAAAATACATATTAATAATACTTATACATTTACATAACAAAGTGATAAATAATATTTATTTCATTTAGTTTTAAAAGCATGAAGTGACTGAGACTGGACTGTCGAAGCGGTAATAAATATATATTATTTGCACTTTTATAATATTTACAGTCAAACACAGTACTAAGGTGAAATTCTTATGACATAATGACGTCACAATGTTAACGCCCAACTGTGGCGCGTTTGTAATCAAGTGACTTATACTGAAATTTCAGCAATTTTGAATTACTTATAATTGATAAAAACTATATTTATATAGTGATTTTAATAAAGTTTTAAAATAAATTTAAAAAAATTACCATATATACAATTGCTCCGAGGGAAGAAGAGGGAAGTTGTCCATTGTGTGTGTGTGTGTGTGCAAGCAAGCAAATCAGGTGCCTGATAGTAAGCATCATGATTGCCCATATCAGTCACAGTGCCGCCCAGTGTTTTAAAATTCAAAATTCTGCGCGGCATTGCACTGCGCCTGTCACCCCCCGTGAATCCCGTCATGCCCCGTAATTTCGCTGGTAACATTGCCCTTCAGACTGGAACACAGTAATGTTTGCACATCACTGCTTGGCGAATGAATAACTGGTAAAGGTGTGGTACTTCCCCAGGCGGCACCCTGCAAAAGAGGCCTACCACTAGAGAAACTGTTGTGTTTTAGGTGTCCGCGGCGACGCGATATGTCCCTGCGCGTGCAGCAGCGAATCTCTGACGGTGTGCGTGCGTCGCGCGGGTCGAGGCGGCGGCGCAGCCGGCCGCGGAGTGCTCTCCATGTCCGGACTCTCCTATGGAGTGGTGCGAGTCGACGCCGAGAACTCGCTCACTTCGCTCACCTTGCAGGACTGCGGTCAAGTCATGCCTTCATGTATGTACACCTCTTCATGTTGATCCACAACAATTGAGTAATTGAATTTTATTTTCTTTTGGCATAAATGGAAAGATCATAAGATTCGTACCAAAACTATTTTTAGTTTTCTTTTATTTGCTATAATTACAAAGTTATATCAAACTAAAAAATCATTTTTAATCCAGTACCGAAAACACGCCGATAGTACCCGAACGAGCTCGTGACCTGTAGTGACGTCAAAATGTTATAAAGTACCATACCACAGAATACTAATAAGGGACAGAAGGGACACTCCTCAAAATCATTCAAATAAATAGCGACTCTAGCTCGACGCAATAAAGTGCAATTCAGGTCGCACGGCGCCCAACTGATTATCATTCAAGCTGCATCTCTTTCTAACACGTATCTCTCATTCCTTCTTACGACGTTAGGGATGTTATCTTTTTAATTTGTCTATGAAACTATATAATTATCTTAGGTTTTAGGTGTAAGCAGTGTAAGGTAATACGAGTGCCAGGTGACATATTTGTAAAAATTAAGAATAGTTTAACATTTGGGAGTTGTAGGTATCTACTTATTTACTAATAGACATGCATTATTACCTTTCGATGGCCATTGGAAGTAAGAAAATTCTTGATGTTCATACTCTTGTAATAATTTTACCATCCGAATGCGATGAAGCCTCATTGGCTCTGATGGTAGTAGCTCTAGTTTCTGTGCCGCAGGTCCCGGGTTCGATCCCCGGCCAGGTCAAACATTTTTGTGCATGAACATATCTGTTTGATCTGTGCCTGGGTAGCTATTACTGAGCTATAGGGTAGTAATAAACATCCATCCATTCATCCATCCTTCCTCACAAACTTTCGCATCTATAATATTAGTAGGATAGAACGATGGATATAGGTTATATACATAACACACGTATTCAAGAATAAAACTTATGTAAGGTAGCAAGCAATACTGTGCAAATTAAGGAATTTCTTACTGCTTTCGTCACGGCAGGCCATCTCATTCACCGTTCGCATAGTAAGTAATCTATGCGAAATGCGAACGCACAGCGTCGATTACAGATATAATACAATATTATGATTGGTCCGTTTTTGCCTCTTTGCGGAAGAAATAAAAACGTCAGTTTTCACGAACTAGCTGATCCATTAAAATAAATAATATTCTAATATATTAAAAATGAAATTAAAACACCGAAAAATATGTACCGAGACAAAATCTCAACATTACCACAGAATATAGAAACATTTATTTTGTAGCCTCCCACTATGCGTGCGTTTAAAATAGGTCTCTTTTCGTAAAGGCTATGTAAATAGAAGTGTCCGGGTGCGCTCTGCGCGGTGACATATAGCTCGTAAATAAAAATCAAAAAAAAATAGTTTCTGTTTGCTCAAAGTGTTAATAAGTTTTTATCCAGCATTATAACAGTCTGATTAATCGCTGGTTATTGAAAAATATAACGTAGATACGACGACAATTGTGATATTGTCCAAAAAACCGTGAGTACGTTCTGTTTCACCCAGCTCACTGAACTGCTTCTTTAACTGAAAATATTCCAAGGAACTTGCTTAAAACTGTCCAGAACTACATCAGTGTCGTGTGTGTTGAGTGTTGACTAAATACGACAAGACAAGTAATGTGTTTTGTGTTATAACCTCAATCTTTAAAGCTTAATTAATTGCTGTTGACTGTTGACCATTATTATAATAATACGTCACAGATACTGTTAGCGCCATCTAGTGAAATTACTTTGAACTTCTTTGAACTCTACAAATATTTTGATATCGGAAATCATAACTTAACGCAAGTACCTAACTACATAGAACGTTGAATTAAAACACAGTGCCTACGATAGAGGGCGCTAAACTAAGTTCATTCCTAACACAAAGAACTTACGGTGTACTATTAATAGACATTCTGTGCTTACGGTAAAGGGTGCTAAATATCTATAACTAACCTGCCCAAACTAACAAATACTTAAGAATATGGCTTCAAATTCGTGCGCAGCTTGCCTCAAGGCTTTACCTAACCGAGAGTTCCTTTCTTGTTGTCTGTGCAAGCAGAAATATGACATAAATTGCGTTAATATTACTTACAAGTCCTTCGCTTCTATGGATGCTGGGAAGAAGGGCTCGTGGAAATGTCCTGCATGCCTAAATAAACGACCAAAAAATGGAAACACTAACACTTCCGTACATTCGCAATATGGTAGTCCAACGCATGTAGGTACTTTCACTCCTGCGAGCACATCGTCTGACTCCTCTAACGTGACTCCAAGATACAAACCTCCTAAGTTGTCGTCGTCCGAAATTGAAGATTCGCAGAACGATTTCGTCACTGAAACTCGTCTACGTGAAATTCTAAAACAAGAGCTATCTGCAGCCCTCAAAGCTAATAAAGTACAAGTTTTCTCGGAAATTAAAGGCTTTAGAGAGGAATTTTCTACGTTCCGTGATTCTTTTTCATTCTTCAACGACAAATTTGAAAAAATAGTGGCGTGTCTAGCTGAAAAAGATGCGGTCATTAACAAACTCCAGGACGAGAATGATCACCTTAAATTCACTATGAAAGAAATGTCGGGTAGACTGAACAGCGTTGAGCTCCACATGAGAGAGTGCAATGTTGAAATAAATGGAGTTCCGGAGCATCGGTCGGAAAACTTATTCGAAACTGTTGTACAGCTCTCTAAAGCTGTAGACCACCCTCTGGTTTTAGAAGACATCCAACATGTGACCCGTATTGCGAAGATTGACAGAAATAGCGAGCGACCTCGCGGCATAATCGCTAAGCTTCGTTCACCGCGTGTACGTGATGGCTTCCTGGTCGCCGTCTCCAAGTTTAACAAAAAACACCCCACTGAGAAGTTGAACTCCAAGCACGCTGGAGATGGAGGTCCCCCCAAACCAGTGTTCGTTTCTGAACACTTAACACCTGCGAATAAATCACTGCACGCTGCAGCGCGCAAAGCTGCTAAAGAATTCTCTCATAAATTTGTATGGGTCCGTAATGGCCGAGTTTACGTCCGGAAAGACGAATCTTTCCAAGCTTTATATATCAAGGATATAGAAACTTTAAATCAGATTAAATAACGTTTTTCCATTTTTGTTCTAATTTGCATTCAACTAGTTTTTGTAATAAGTTTTATATTTCATAACTCTGTAACATAATTTCTTAATTTAAATTTTTCAAGTATTAATATGCTCAATATCTACTACCAAAATGTTAGAGGTCTTCGAACTAAAACGAATGATTTATTTAAAAACATATCACAATGTAACTATGACGTTGTAATGTTTACGGAAACTTGGCTTAACTCAAGTATCATAGATAACGAATTGTTTGATTCACGTTACGTTGTATATCGTAAAGATAGATGTCATAAAGGTTCCAAAAAAGATGGTGGTGGAGTCTTAATAGCAGTGTCACGCAACATAACATCCTTTAAAATTTCTCAATGGGAAACACATAACGAAAGCTTATGGGTTAACTTACTAATAAATACAAACCAAACCGTAAAAAAAATTACACTTTGTGTCGTTTATCTACCACCACCAGTCAAATTGGAATCTTTAAATATGTTTCTGGAGTCTGTAGAATTAGCACTGAATCAAACTGAAGAGATAATTATAGCAGGTGATTTTAACCTAGGTTTTATCGAATGGACAAATGAAAACTACTACAGCACCCATACTATGGTCCCAACAAATTACAATACTAATCTCGGTAACTCATTTATAGACTTCCTAGCTAGCAATAGCCTTCAACAGGTTAACTGTATTAAAAACTCCGATAATAAATTGCTTGATCTCATAGTTACCAACATCCCTTATCTAACAGTGGCACCATCTATTGATTATTTAATTAAATTAGAAGACAAACATCCATGCTTATTAATTAATATCCCTTACGTTAGCACCTCAAGACACCGGTCTTTAGCCCGTACCGACTATAATTTCTATAAAGCCGACTACGAAGAAATAATAAGCAAATTAAACAGTGTAGACTGGCTTAACAAATTGTCTAGTTGTGAGAATGTCGATGCAATGGTTACAAAATTTTATAATATTCTTAAGTCTGTTATTGATGAACATGTTCCAAAACGAAATGCTTTTAGAAGTAAATATCCGAATTGGTTTAGTACCTCACTAATTAAACTAATAAAAGAAAAAGAAAAAATACGTAAAAGATTCAATATCTATGATAACCCCCGTGATGAATACGAATACCATATCCTCAGAAAACGCTGTCATAAACTATATGATGTTTGTTATTCTAAATATAAAAAAAAATATAGAATCACTAATATCTAAAGATTCGAAAGCATTTTGGAGTTACATAAAAAATAAAAGAAACAATCGCAGTTCATTGCCAGCAAAGATGAATCTAAATAATCATATTGCTGAAACTAACACTGAAATTGCTAATCTTTTTGCTGAACAGTTTTCTTCAATCTTCAGTCCTAATTCTACTGACTCTTACAATTACTCTCACAACTTTTTATCCTCATCTGATCACTATAGCAACCTCAACCACGTTAATTTTAACGTATCTGACGTAAGCAAAATTATTAAACAAATTGATGTACATAAAGGTTCAGGTCCTGATAATATCCCTACTCTATTTGTAAAACGTTGCATAAAAGTTATATCACTTCCTTTAACTATAATATTCAACCAGTCTCTTAATGATGGTATATTTCCGTCAGAGTGGAAAAAAGCCCGCATTGTTCCAATATTCAAAAAAGGAGATCAAAATAATGTCAAAAATTATCGTCCTATATCGATTTTAAGTTGTTTTTCAAAAATATTCGAATCTTTGATCTGTCCCTTACTAAATAAACATGTAGAGAATGTATTAACCGATTATCAACACGGTTTCAGAGAAGGTCGCTCAGTTCAAACTAATTTAGTTTCATATGTTTCTGAAATTTCAAAAATAGTAGATAATAAAGGTCAAGTAGACGCTATCTATTTAGATTTCTGTAGTGCGTTTGACAAAGTAGACCATGCTATACTTTTACATAAGCTATCATTACAAGGAATTGGAGGATCTCTACATAAATGGTTCCACTCTTATTTACAAAATAGGCCACAAGTAGTTTCTGTAAATAACTCTAATTCTTACACGTATTTAGCCAAATCAGGTGTCCCTCAGGGGTCCCACTTAGGACCGGTTCTTTTTCTAATATTTATCAACGACATCACACAATACATCAAACATAGTAAAATTTCTCTCTTCGCTGATGACATGAAAGTTTACAAAGTAATAAATACTCCCCAAGATACACTAAATTTACAAGATGATATTAATTCTATTTCAAATTGGTGCTCATCAAATCACATGATTATTAACGTTAACAAAAGTTTCTACATAAAATTCACAAGAAAGAAAAAGACTATCCAATCCGCCTACTTATGTGATAACACTAAACTAAAGGATGTTCAAGAAATCCGAGACCTAGGTGTAATTTTAGACTGTAAGCTCAATTTTGTTTCTCATATCGATAACATTGTAACCAAATCAGCCCAATTATTAGGATTTATCAAACGAAACAGTCGAGAGTTCAATACCAATACCAAAATAATTTTGTTTAACTCTCTTGTACGCAGCCACCTCGAATTTGCTAGTGTAGTTTGGAATCCATTTTACACTACGCACTCTCAACGCATCGAAAACCTACAACGTGCTTTCACAAGACACCTCGCCTATCACACCCCATCATTCTCTCATAGAAGACCTTATGCTCAACGTCTACAGAAATTTAAAATGACTAGCCTCTACGACCGTCGCAAAATATTAGAAATGTACTTTCTATACAAATCTTTAAATAGCAAATCAAATAGCAATAACCTAATAGAAAATTTCCCATTGACAGTTCCTCACAAATATCCACGACATCCCATTCGCAACTTACTTCATGTACCTTTTTCACGAACAAATCTTGGATTACAATGCCCCTTTACTCGTATCTGCAAACAGTACAATGAACTATCCAATATAATTCACGACCTTGACGTATTCCACAATAGCTTTCCCTCATTCAGAAAAAAAATCATTGAGCACTACACACCCATTAACGATCATAACAATACCAATCCTTAAAAACACTTTTATTAATTATTTATTTGAAATATATTATTATTATTTTCTTTATTCATGTATAATCTTAAAGTATCTTATATATCTTATTATTTGTTTAATTTTTAATTATCTTTTTTTCTTTCTTAACTTTTATAATACCTACTCGTTCATTTTTGTTCATTTTGTCTAAGTTTTTTCAATTGTATTCATTCATATCATTTGAGTTTTTTCCAATTGTTTATATTCACTCATATAATATTTAATTAGTAACGAGCTCTATGGCAAATGCTATGTACGCCTATATATTGTTATACATATAAGAACTTGACTATGTAAAATTAAAATTATGTAAAAATGTATATGTATAATGTGGCTGTACTCATTAAATAAATAAATAAATAAATAAATAAGGCCGTCCCGGATGAACGCATAGCGTGAGATCTCACTCAAGTTCCTATTGTTTAAGCATTGGATTTACCGAACCTATGCATTCGGGCGTACCGTGAGACCACATAGTAGTTAGAGTTCTTATATATGGGTGATGGAAAGGAACACAGATGAATGCACCACAGAACACAAAACAATTGACGTGCGACTGTGCCGGCGCGCGCCTGCGCGCGACAACCCCCTAAATTTGTACTTCTAGACTACGCGTTCCGGGTACCTGTAGCTTCAAAGCAAAAACCTGGAGTGTCACAGGCCTGACCATACATAATAATAATGACGTCACAATCATGGCGACCACTCGTAGCGCGTTCGTAAACAAGTGACTCCTATTGGAATTGTATCAATTTAGTATTGGTTGTAATTAATAAAAAAAAAATTTTTAATAAGTGAATTTTGAATCGGATAATACATAATTTTCATTAAACTTACAAGATAACTTGATAAATACGACATTTTTTTTCAAATACTCAATTATGACTAATTGAGGTAGCTGGCCTGACATCTACCGAATAATACAAAATACGTTTTATAATTGCAAATAGGTATTTTATGTCTTTTGAGAATTCCATCTAAACGTACCTTATGTAGAATAACTGGATAAAGGCCACTTTATAATTAGTTAATACATACATACAGTCACGCCTTGTAAGCCTAGTTAGTGGGTAGGCAGAGACTATTTCCTCTCCACTTGCTACGATCGTGACACAGCTTTCGCTTCGTTCACTTTCATGACATTCATAATACTTGCTCGTCGGTTGCAATTACTTTTGACTTGGCCTTTCCTAAGAACAACGTCATGAAAAGTACGCCTAGGTCGACCCCCTACCAACTTGACCATTTACACTAGCCTTATAAACACTACATTAATGACGAAATTATATTTCTTCTATCATCGTCGTTGGTTCCTTAAAGTTTGTATGGGGAATGATGTCTACCCAACCACCTTAAATATGAATATTTGTTGAGACCAAAATTAAGATAGTAGTGATAATTAACGCTTAATTCAGAGATAATGCTAATTGATTCGACCACACGTATCATTATCCTGAAGATTGTTACAGCTTTATCCGAAATTAATTAAAAACAATCAGCAAAAGTAAGGAGTATGCAGTAACTTTGAGCTTTACCATTTACAGGCGTAATCGTGGTCGTCAAAATGGAAGGCCCATCGTATCTGTGCAAGACAGACGAAGTGGGCGAGATCTGCGTGTTATCCGGGGCCACAGGGTCCGGCTACTGGGGCCTGCCGGGTCTCACCAATACTGTGTTCAGAGTAAAGCCGTTAGATGCCGATGGCGAACCTATTGGCGAGGAACATTACGTTAGGAGCGGCTTACTCGGATTCCTTGGACCTGGCGGTAAGGCTCTTTTACTTAGTACTTACAGGTAACTCGACCTGAAGACGACGCCCACTACCTCTCCTTATATGTTATACCTATATTATATATTTTCCACTCTCTCAGCATGGTTATCTGGAAGAGATCGCTCTGAGCGATAAGGCTGCCAATTGGTTAAACTGTTTCTAATTTATAATATTTTTGTATTAGGATTGCCATTTTGTAATGTGGTATCAATAAAGTGTTATCTAATGTTATTTATCTTTATAGGTGACATGATAATAAGGGTTTTCCATAGAACCCATGCTGGTGATTCTAGCGAAGGCTTTGATTTCAGCACCCGCTTAAAATATAAGCATGCGCTTTCAGGTGGACTTTAATAAGGCATTTGCACGAAAATTAGGGTTTAAATGTTTAGTTTATTAAACTTAACATTAATGTGCTACTAACCCTTGGTGGCACAAGATAAATTATTTATATATAACTGTGTTAGTGGTTAACACAGCGATAAGTACTCGTATGTCATCCCAGGAAGTTGCAAGTGGGCCTAAGCTGCGTGTTTGTTTGCAATTCTAGCTATTTTGAATGTGTTAAGACTTGGATGCGATCCTTATGTGTTCTCTGATTAGACGGAGCTGGATGAGAACTGTGGGCTGGCCCTGCAAATTCATATTTTGTCTCTTTTGTGGCGATGATGCTGGCGATAACTTTTTTGTTTTTAAATTAAGCTGAGCAAAAAGCTATGACGCTATAGCGGTGAATTGAGGAGACGTTGATTTTGTCAGAGGTAGATAAAACGAATAATTGTTAGCTAACTAGCTTAAGCTTCTATGACACCTTTTTAACCCCCATCGAAAAACGGAAGGGGTGGTTTGAGTTTGACGTGTGTGTATCTGTGTGTGTCATTGTGTCTGTCTTTGACATCGTAGCTCCCAAAGCTCAATGCGTTTTTTTTTGGAAGCTATTATAATCGAGAGTTTTCTTAGCTACGTCTCATCAAAATCGATTCAGCCTCTTGAAAATCAACTTCCTGTGTCCTGAACGATTCGAAATTTGGTATCCTGTCAATTCCTTCAATGTTGTAACGAATTGGTAACCCTGGTCTGATGCTGCAGCATCAGGTTCAGATGGGCCAGGAGTCAAAATATATCGTGTTAGAGGGTTCATTGGCATCAAAGCAGAGCAGAAAAACGTTTGGTAGAAAGAGGATGTTTTTAAAATTTCTCAATTTACACTTGTATCATCATTGTATTAAATATTAAGTTCTCGTTTAAAAAATATTGGCTTGAGTTATAATATTTATAAATAAAGTATTAAAGAAACGCCCCGTGCTAGTCCATGATCTATTTGTATTTGCTTTGATACAGTGAATTTAAAATGCGAAATTCAAAATTAGTCATAAAAATGTTTCATAGTGGTTACAATAAGGTTTTCATTTGCGAATTGAGTTTATGTTCTTTTTCTTTATATGACACTGCTTTTTTCTGGGATAATTCTCATTACTATATTTGTTTAGTAATGGGTGATATTTTCGAAGTACAATTTACATATATATTTGTGCTTATGCGATAATGCACGTAAATATAGACTTCTTATATTACTTATAATTCCATTTCTTTATATATATATATAATAATATGTTTAGTATAAGTACTTATGTAATATTATTTTATTAGAATGTATTATTAAGTTAGTTTATTAGTTAAAATATTGATTACTTTATATATTATTTATATAATATTATTTAATATATTCTTTAGTTATAGGCATTATAATGTATTTTAAGTCTTTAATATGTACCTATAGTTTATGTAGGTTTATGTTTGTTAGCACTAATTAATTTATTAAATTATTTTTTTAATTTTAAGGATTATTATTTTTTGTGGTGTACCAATAAAGTGTTTATCTATCTATAATAACATCTCCATATGTCTAAAAAACCATCAATCATTGCCTGTTTAAGAATATGATCATTAACATAACAGTGGATAACGTCATTGTTATCAAGAGTTCTCTATCGTCCGCAGGTCTCGTGTTCGTGTGCGGTTCTCGTGACGGTCTCATGACGGTGACGGGCCGTAAGCACAACATGGACGATATTATCGCGACCGTTCTGGCGGTCGAACCGATGAAGTTTATATACAGGGGCCGTATTGCTGTGTTCTCGGTGAGGGTGTTGAGAGACGAGAGGATTTGTATCGTTGCTGAACAGAGACCCGATTGCGGTGAGGAAGAGGTAAGTTTTGGGACATCTCGCCTGTTTTTTAAGGCGGTTGCTCTACCATACCAAATGAAATTTTCCTAATATGGAGAAAAAGAGAATAATTTTCCACTCAGTTGCTTGTGGTCGGCTCTTGATCTGACCTTTATTTGTGGTAAAACACCTTCTGTTTTAGATAAACGTATGGGTTTTTTAAACTTACAAAAAACATTGAAATAACCTAATTTTTTTTTTACAATTTTTATTAATACGAAAAATCATTAGCAAAAATATTCTAATTTCTAAGCAAATATATTCTGGTTTTAAATAAAGATCAGATTAAAAACCAACAACAAACAATTGAGTGAAAAATTATATTCACTTTCTTCATATTTGGGAAGATTTATTTTGTATTGACAAGCTTAACGTCTTTATTTTTTTTTTATTTCATTTTCATTTATTTCAGGCAATAGTACGTATAACAATAAATTATACGCACCAGAGGCCCATATTAATAAATACCTTACAGAATAACATACATAAAAACATAAACTACAAAATTACAAAACACACACTTTAGGATAGCTGTGTCGTCGTTGCATCGTATTTACGTAATTTATTATGATGGATGATTTTAGTTGTGTGCGTAGATGAACAGTAAACATGTGCACTGTGTCTGTGTGCACGCGGTCAGTACTGCTAACACAGAACTTATATGTGTACGAGTACGCACACACAACTAAGAGCAAAATAATTCTTAAAAATGCAAAATCTAAGTAATAAGAGTGCCATCTATCGAAATGTTTTGGAGTCATAACTTGATATTTTATGGGTTCGAGAGTTCAGAATTCTACCGGTGTTTGTACCAATTCTGTTATACCATCGCTTGTTTAATTTAAAAGATGGCTCTCGGTCCAGACACAATTCCCACATACCACTGGGCTTTCCCTAATTAATTGTCGACGAGCTTGTGGCCAGTAGATTTGCCTGCTGAAATGTGTGTGTTATTCCAGGGTTTAAACTACCTCCATTCCAGAAAAGGAAAATCAACTTACAGACAAGCATACAAACATGAGTTTTTGCATTTATGTATAGAATATGTACGCGTTTGTGCTAGTTTCAATGACGGCGTCCTTGCGCTTTTTTTACGGCTTATTTCTACAAAAAATATACGCATTGTAATGAGTGTACTTCTTCGACAGTCATTCCAATGGATGTCCCGCGTGCTCCAAGCCGTGGATTCGATCCATCAAGTGGGCATCTATTGCTTGGCGCTAGTCCAGCCTAACTTCCTGCCCAAGACTCCGTTAGGTGGCATCCACTTGAGCGAGTGCAAACGACGGTTCCTAGAAGGGACTTTACATCCGGCTAACGTGCTCATGTGTCCACACACTTGCGTCACCAACCTGCCCAAACCGAGGGAGATACATTCCGGTGAGTTTCTACTTACATAGTAACTAGTATTCCGGCAGACTTGCCCTTACGTCAATTCGTTTTTGTTTATTAGGGATTATTCCAAATCTGTTCTGCTGAAAAAAGGAAATCCAACAAACGTCAGTCCATTTTCAGATAGAGGCGCGATAGACTCGATCTAACTATGGCCACCTGACATGACATGACGTCTGATTTATATTATGTGTACACATATTTTAATATACACAATTTTTTAACTTGTCTGGTGATTGAAGCCGGACTCAGCGACTCCGAAGAAGAGTAAGCCTATCATCCAGTCGATGTTATTCTCATCAGACTTGCGTTTAAGAACATCTTTTTTTTAAACTTATTGCAAATATACAGTCTGAACTGATTTAAAAAGCCCGTTAATGTAATTCCGATCCTATTTTCTTATAAATGTAGGAATTGGGAACACTTCATTGGTTACAGACGTCGGACCCGCGTCTGTGATCGTCGGGAACTTGGTCCAAGGGAACCGTCTCGCATCAGCTCAGGGTCGCGATATGGGATACACTGATGACTCCGATGCAGCTAGAAAGGTATACTCGCGTTATTCTATTTAAAAATAATATAAAGAAAAACACTTTTTCAGCTTATTTTACGATTTCTTTTTTCTATTTTCAGTATCAGTTCATATCCCAAATCTTGAGGTGGCGCGCCCAAAGCGCGTCCGACCACGTCATATTCACGTTGCTCAATTCGAAAGGCGCCGTCGCTAAGACCATAACTTGCGCCGAACTGCACAAGAGAGCCGAGAGGATCGGCAACCTACTGCTAGAGAAGGGTAGAGTGAACACCGGGGACCATGTCGCTCTCATATTCCCACCGGGACTCGATCTCGTTTGCGCTTTCTACGGTTGTCTGTATGTGGGCGCGGTCCCGGTCACCATCCGTCCGCCGCATCCACAGAACTTACACACGACCCTCCCCACCGTGCGAATGATCGTCGACGTCAGTAAAGCGACGCTTGTCCTCTCCAACCAGTCCGTTATAAAGCTCCTCCGTTCGAAGGAAGCCAGCAACGTCCTCGACAGCAAAACCTGGCCACTGACGCTCGACACCGACGACGTGCCCAAGAAAAAACTGCCGATATCGTACCGTGCGCCGACCGCCGAGATGCTCGCATATTTGGACTTCAGCGTGTCAACGACCGGCATGCTCGCCGGAATAAAGATGTCTCACGCGGCGGTGACATCACTCTGCCGAGCGATGAAGATCGCCTGCGAACTTTATCCATCACGACATATCGCGCTCTGTCTCGACCCGTACTGCGGGCTCGGGTTCGCTCTCTGGTGCCTCAGCAGCATCTACTCCGGACACCATTCCATCCTAATACCGCCCTCGGAAGTGGAGATCAACCCGGCGCTGTGGCTCACCGCCGTGTCGCAACATAAAGTACGGGACACGTTTTGTTCCTACGGTGTGATGGAACTGTGCACCAAAGGTCTCGGCGGTTCGGTCGCCCAGCTCAAGCAGAAGGGCGTGAACCTGGCATGCGTGCGCACGTGCGTCGTCGTCGCCGAGGAGAGACCTCGCATGAACCTCGCGAACTCCTTCTCGAAGCTGTTCTCGGCGCTGGGTCTGAGCCCGCGCGCGGTGTCCGCTTCCTTCGGGTGCCGAGTGAACGTCGCCATCTGCCTGCAGGGCGCCTCCAGTCCCGAGCCTTCCACCGTGTACGTGGACTTGCGAGCGCTACGCAACGACCGCGTGTCCCTCGTGGAGCGCGGCAGCCCACACTCGCTGTGTCTCATGGAGTCTGGCAAGCTGCTGCCCGGAGTCAGGGTCATCACCGCCAATCCGGAGACCAAGGGTCAATGCGGGGACTCGCATCTCGGCGAGATCTGGGTTCAGTCACCGCACAACGCGAGCGGATACTTCACCATTTACGGCGACGAGAGCGATTACGCGGATCATTTCGGCGCGCAACTGGTGACCGGTAGCACCGGCGAGGTGTACGCGAGGACTGGATACTTGGGTTTCCTGCGGCGCACAGAATCGGGCGGAGCGAGCGTGAGCGGGGACGACTCGTTGCCGCGCGACAGTGACGCCGAGTCGCTGGCGTCCGCGTGCGACACGCACGACTCGCACGACACACACGACGCTGTGTTCGTCGTCGGAGCGCTCGACGAGACCATCATGCTGCGCGGCATGAGGTACCATCCCATCGATATTGAGAACTCCGTCATGCGCTGTCATAAGAAAATCGCGGAATGGTATGTTCATTTCTACTCTCATATATCTTATTATCCGTTTTCTCTTTCTCTATTGTTTGTATGTGGACCGTGATTTCTTTGTTCACAGTGCTGTGTTCACGTGGACGAATCTGCTGGTCGTAGTGGTAGAATTGGACGGCAGCGACAACGAAGCTCTGAATTTAGTTCCGTTGGTGACGAACACGGTGCTCGAGGAGCACCACCTGATCGTCGGCGTGGTGGTGGTCGTGGACCCCGGGGTCGTGCCTATCAACTCGCGCGGAGAAAAACAACGAATGCACCTGCGAGACGGGTTCCTCTCCGACCAAATCGACGCCATCTACATCGCCTACAACATGTAAACTTCCCGCGACGTCGCACCAGCAACTGTAGGGTTAGTTCCTTATCATTTGATCTTCACTGATCTCCTACTTCGGCCGTTATAATCCGCTAAGCGGCGGGCGGTTGTCTTAGCCGTGTCTCGACTATTATTGTATATTGTTGAAGTGCAACCATTATAGGGTAACCGGTAGTATTGTTAGCACCCCCCCAATCATTGGCACTTTCAACTTTGAATCGTAATATTATAACACAACACGACTGCAGCCATTTCTAATATTTTTTCCTAAATAGTATTTTAAATTTAGCGTCTGCCAAAACCAAATTGTAAGTGACATTGACAGTTAAATTGGCGGGATTTATTTTTTTCATAAATTTGCGCGCCATTGCTGCTGATGATATGAAAAAAGTTTGAGAAGTAGAAAAGAAAACTGCGTGAAAATAATTAAATTTATGCAAGTTTTGTTTAATGTTTGTAATTTTTACGTAAGAGAAGGTGCATAATTTGGGATATTTGTGTAAGATTTGCAATTCAATGCTTACTTTGCCAGTTTTTGATATGCCAATAATTGCACTATGAACTCTATGACGGTGTAGTCATTGGCACCTATGCCAATCATTGTACTTTTTAAATGTTTTTTAAAATGCGACTTATTTTGTGTTGAAATTCATTTACATTGTAATGGAATTTATATCGCATGGATTTAACATATATTATCGATCAAATCCAATCATTGGCAGTGCCAATGATTATACCGTGGCATGTGCCAATGATTGTACCTTGGCATAATATTGGCCATTTTTGTGTATTTCTTTCGTTAGAATAGGATTTACTGATAACCAATGTAAAGTATTTTAGGTAAAAAAGACCGCAAATGCATACGTAAATAATAAATTAATAATTATCAGGGTAGCATGCCTACCTATTTCTGATTAATGTAGGGTTCAATACCGAGCTGAAATAATAAGTGATGATTAAATTTAGCTAAGGATCGAAGAACCCACATCCTACTTTATATTTAATCGCCGTACCTTTGTTTGCGTATATATCAAAATTTTATTAAATTTTATATTAGCTCAAAGGCAGGCACGGTAGCCATTGCAGACAACCTAGGTATTAGATATTAATTGACACTTCATACCCTTGACCATACCCCATACCCATACCCCTTTTTCCTTTGAGGTATGGAACCTTATACGTAATAAAATGAAACGGGGCCAGGATCTAATGTGATTTTTAAAAGGGTCAACACGGTCGAAGCTAAGCAAAGCCTTACGGTCAAATTTTAACTATACCGTTCAAAAACTGTTGACCACATACAATGAAAGAGGTCGTGGTCAGTTTATCAACTGCAAGCTTACCGTAAAAAAAGCTTTTGTTTTGGATACGGATTAGTAAATTATTACGTCTGGGTAGTGTTTCCTATTACACTTCTACCTCTAGCCATTATTCACCTATCTAAATAGTTTAAAAAAAATATTTTTGACTAGATGATTGTATTTAATATCTGCAATGAAGTGTTTATTTTTATTTCGTGAATTAACTCAGTGTTTTTCTAGTCAATGCCTTTCATTTAATACCCGTATTTTGGGGACTTTGAAATACGTAAGTAATCCGCTATTTTGTGGCGGCCGCCATCTTGAATATTTAATGATACCAAATATATTCAATTGTATTCTAATTAGAACTAAATATGTGTACTTAATATCAGATAAATAAGTCAACAGTAAAAAGAGGTAAAATTGAATGATTAAGAAACAAACAAAAAAGCCACAACAAACAGATCAAGTTTATTAAAACCGTTTAAAATGTTGATTATGATGTTTAAGTTACTATTGAAATCGGTCACGTAAGTTGTTTTTTCGAAATTCCCGGTAGATTCGGAGAACGCCCTAAATACCCATTTAAAAAAATCATCCTGAATACCATAATAATTGACAAATTCTTAAATCTGCAGACATAAATCCAATCAGAGACGAGAAAATAATCAGAATAAAGCAAAAAAAAATTTTTTTGAGTGCCAATGATTGTACTTTTTTTGAGTGCCAATGATTGTACTTGAGTGCCAATGATTGTACTTTTTGACCACTGCTGCTAAAAATGTCGATTTTGAATACATATTAATAATATTCGAACTGGAATTATTTATTTAATTTATCACCAATAATCAACAAATCAAATGACATGAGTGTATTTAACACTATTAACGCATTATTGAAAATATTCCATATTGAATGACATCTGTCACGATTAGGTGCCAATGATTGTATAGGTTACCCTACATCATTTTGATTCCCGCGATGCGACAAGACTGATGTAAGTCTGAATTCTACATTGATTTACTTTATAAACGTGTACAAGTTTTCTCTTTTTGAGTCCCTGGCTAACTTATATTTAGCATGTTTTGTTTGACTACTGTATTTTGAGGATAGAGGAAACGCACAAACTTTTTGCCTGCACTGACTTAGTTTACGCTACTAATGGACAAAACTTAGCCTTTGCGGGTCGATGTGAAAAAAACTTGTTTTGAATAAATCAGCATAAAAACGACTGACAACACTAGCGGTAAACTAAAATCCCATCATCAATTATATTGTCGCTAGGCCATGGCAAGCGAATCCGTGGTTCACGAACGATAAGCTCAACACTTTTCGATCTTTACACAGTCATATTGATGTGATTATTATAATATTCATCATTTAACTTTAAACTCTAGTGATGTATATGTATCTAGGTATATGTACGAAGTCGGTAGATAATATTATTATTATAAACTTAGCATTAGTGAATTAATCGTACGTAATGAATTAAACCATGTTCTGCATTTAATGTGTTAATGTTAGTGGTTCTTTTTGTCGTTGACATTATATTAATATTATGTATAGACTTTACGTAATATTATGTATAGACTTTACGTCTCAATCTCTTTATAATATATCAATTCTGTCACTCTAAGATGACCTTGACTGTTTCTTGTAGCATTTTCGATTTATTATAGATTAAGTGCAAATGCAATAACACTAGCATAAACGTAACTTTTTTTTTTGGTTGTAGAAAACAATTATTTCTTATTAATTTTGCGTACTGGGCAAAATACGTAGATACTTTAGTTTTTCTTTATTAAGTAATGCTCATACGTGCCAATCTGTTACACATTATTACTAGACATTATGACAAACTTTATAACTAGTCTTGCAGTAATTTATATCTAAACAAAATTAAATAAAATCCAATCTAAGTTTACTTTAGTAAAGATAATTTAGATGTAAACGCTTGTTTCTTCTACATTTTGATATAACTGCGAAATAAAAACCTGTGATCGGCCTATGTTAAAAACTGAAGTATTTGTCAATAGAGCCAGATTAATTACAATAATATTTGTACAGACCTATTCGATAACTGAATGACGAAATTTCAAGTTGGTGTACATTTTCTAAATAGTCGTTATAATGTGGTAGTGTGTAGTACATTATTTTTGCAATAGTTATTCACATAGCTTTCAGACTTTCAGCTAGTAAGACAATTTATATAATGTCATTAGCTTAACGTTACTTACTATTAAATTTCTATATAATTTTTAATTCCATTCCATTATTCGTTTAGAACGAAATACATATTTTCTATTTAGAAAAATCTGATTTTCATAAATTGATTCACTATTTTCTTCTTCTTTGTTTATGAATATTTTATTTATAATAATATTGTAATTATTTATTGCTAAATTGTAAATATATTTTTGTTATTTAATTTTACGTTAAATGATTTCTTTATTGTAAAAGCTTTACGTTGTTTTAATAATTTTTGCTTAGTCGACAAGTTTAATGTTATACAATTTGAATTTACGATTGAGCGCTCAGTTAAACAAACATATTCTTTTAGTTTTATTATATTACGATATACGATTATTGAATTTTGTCGTTATAAAAATGTAGTCATTTCTTATAAGTACCTATACAAGTAGCTATTATGGCAGTTTTGAACAAACAATAAATGATATAATGTAATCGTAAACATTATATTGTATTGTATACCAAGGAGGCAGCGGGGTTGGATCTCGTTCCGGTTCAAGGAATGTACACAGAATGCACTTGGATAGAATAAGAAACATTCACTACCAATATTTGGGCACGGACTTTCCGCAATATAACATGTTAGCATAATACGTATTATTGATGTCTAGATATTATATTATGTGTGACTTACTTTCTACGCACAAAATTTGATTGTTTTGGTAATTTGCCAGATATTGGCCTACTGAAAAAAAATTTTTACCGACTGTCTATCAGATTTTTGTGACTGTTTTTCGATTTCTCAATAATAAACGTGCATTTTGAAACCTTTTTTATTTCAATTAAACACCTTCAATTCAATGGATTTCCACAGGCGGTAACAACTGGGAATTACATGCCGCTCGTCACTACTGGTAACAATTTGAAGTTCCTTTCTCGTTTGTAGCTCGTGGCGACGACTGGAAAATTAATTCCCAATTGTCGCCACTATTATGATAATTAAAAAGGATTAGGTTCCTATATTTTGGTATAGTATTAAGGATTTTAATGGAACGAAACTTCAGGAACGCTCTGGATGCAAACCGCTTACAACCGGACTAGATGGAAATCTATAGGGGAGGCCTATGTTCAGCAGTAGATGTCTTACGGCTGAGATGATGATGATAATGGAAAGATTTTCTCTTCTCTCCTAAACGAAATGGTCCATCATTTCGATGGGTTTTTTGTTTGAAAGCTAACGTGATCAAGTGTTAATGTGACATGAAAATCTGCTTAGCCGTTTGATGATCATCAACTCTTCTAGCGGCTGGTTGAAGGGATACGAGAAACTTCTCTCAGCTCCAACAGCTGGAAAAAGAGGGGTTGTTTTTGTTTAATTTTTAGGTTTTCTTTTACAAGGTTACAGGAAAAAGGCGTGAATGTATGTTATGTTATGTTATGTAATTATTTTATATTTTTATAGAATAAGCGCTCTAATAGCTTGATGTACAATCTGAAATGAGAAGAAGAATTTCCCGCCCGTGGGTAAAATTTTTATTCTACAGATTAATTATCTTGGTAGATTATGTGTATGGTGTCTCTGTCTATTGCGTGTCCCACTATCTTTTTTCAGTATCGAGTTAAAAATTTCTGGATGAGGTGCTTATTATTGCGGGCAAATTTTCTGTAAAATTACTGAGTCAATTGCTATTTATAGCAAAAGGTATGGTTAGAATGAGTTATATTGTAGTTGTGTGTAAAGGAAACTTTCTATAGAATAGTTTAATCATAATTACGCTTATAAAAGTAACTTAAGTCAAATTTTATAATGATGGGTAAACAGGGAATGTTCCGACCTAAGAATAAAAACATTGCCCGAATCCAAAAAATCCTTAGGATACGAAAAAACCTCATTAAATATGCTTATAAGTCAGTCCTACTAATGTCTGCGTTATTGAATAAAAAGTAGTGCATGCTGGTTTCTTATCACTCTGTGCTGAAACTGAAAAAAGGTATTGTTTTCATGAGAATATATTATTTTGCATATATTTATCATAGGATGTGGATAAACATACTACACCAACAATATTTATATATTTTTTTACCACTATATGAAATACTTAAATTCATTGCCACTTTAATTAATTAATGCTGCCATTAATTAAATGTGGCAGCCCTGGCAAATTGCAATAGCAACTTTCAGCTTGTATGGAAAAGTGAAAAAATGCCCGGGTAATATTGTCAACTCATTTCATATGGAAAGTTTCGTCTGTATCAGTAGGATTTTGAAAGTCAACGGCCTTCATTACCATAAAGTTTGTACTAGTGCCTATCACATTTCTATTAAAGTTATAAAAAGGAACATGGGTAATATTGGCAAAAATCGAGATAACTTCGCCCGCCATCAAAATCAACGAAATCATGTAATAAATATCATCCTAAAATATAAACACTATTCTTATCCATACACATCAACACTATGTTGAAGCCTATAGCAAAAAATACCTTTTACCTCATTACCTTAAATACCTGTCTTTCTACTCAGTAGAAAAATATGCGATTTCTAATTTATTGATAAAAGTGGTCAAAAGTGAAGTGTTTTACGGTATCTTAAAATTTCACTATCTAGAACAATACAAAAAATACCTACTCTCGTTTTCGACAGCATTCCACAACATCTCATTGGAAATCAGATCATTGGAATGTTCAGGAATAGTCTAGAACTACACATCTATCATAAAATCTTAATATCCTCCCTTTAAGACGAAAAGTAATTGTTTACGTTGATTTAACCTAAAAAAATATTAAATAAAACAGAGAGTAATATCGGAACAACTGCTGGACTAGTGAAGTAATGAATGAAGGACAAACATAATCTGAATTAGCTAATAATAAACACCACACAATATCAGTTTTTAGGCCGAACTGTTAAGCGGAATCCATCGATTAGGAACACTTCTAATATTTCATTATATTACCGATGTATATCCCATCTCTATTGCGTAACATGGGCCTTTGGGCAGTATTCCTTGAACCTCTTAAGAGCGTGGTATTGTTCAGAGTATGAAAGATGCGATATGCATCGGTAATATAATGAAATATTAGAAGTGTTCCTAATCGATGGATTCCGCTTAACACTAACTACTTCATTTCCTTCATTCATTCGTGAACTTAACGGGAAACCTGAGTGACGAAGAATTTAAAATTTCGATTTTTGTAAAAACTATCGCCGTCGCTCTGCTCCTGAAAGTATGAGCTATGAATGTGTGTGTAATAAGATTATTATTGCGACTTCGCGCGCATATTCATGTCAGTAGTAAAGTTTGTGACGCTTGTATTCAAATTAGGTAGGTACTTATCGTAGGTATTATTTTAGACTTTTGTTTTTATTTACATTCTCGTAAATATGATTGCTTAAATTCATTAGCTACGTCTAGTATGAAATGGACCAGTGGTTACAGTATTCAGACAGCGTTCACAAAATCGTGTCATCGATCAACGAATGCGAGTTCGAATCCAGTCCCAGGAGTAATTTTTGCCCGGATATTTTTTTGTTAGGAACTTTTTTCTTCATTATCTGTATTTATATTATTGTGATATTATATAATAAAAAAATAGATACTATAATATATATTTATAGTTTATATGACACCAGTCGCCCAGCGCTTAAAAATTCATATCAATGTGTATAATATTATCTTCGAAGGTAAGTATTGACTTTTTCAGTTCATCCTGTCAGTCTGGACGTTTGCTGAAAATATAACTTTTCATTGTAATATCTACCTAATAATAGATCGCCTAAATAATTTTCGACCTGTGCTGTTGTTTACGGACTTGATTCTTTTGCTTAATATTTTAAATTTTTAGACAAAATGGTCTACTCGCATGAAATACAATACGAATAAGGAAAGAATTATTATTGTATTCGTATTGTATTTCATGCGAGTAGACCGCTTTGTCTAAAAATTTAAAATATTAAGCAAAAAGAAAGTGTTTATCAATTTCGATATGAATTCTAATTGTAACATTAGACTTGTCGGTGGGTAGATTGCGAAATGCATCACCTATAGATAAACACACGCCCCTAGAGCGTTAGGTAGAAGGGATAGAAAAATTTCGCCGACGACTAGTACCTCCACATTAGCTCAAGTGGTAGAGCGCCGGATTGGTGCGAAGGGTGCGTGGTTCAAATCCCGCCCGCGGGTGAAATTTTTCTTTCCTTATTCGTATTGATTCTTTTGCTTTAGTACTTACGGTTTTGGCTTGTTTGTATGAAATTCTTTCAGTATTTTGCTCAGAAAATGGGTAAAAACAAAAGGGGCAGGACGTTTATTTTTGAACGCTCTACGAAAAATACACCATTTACGTATAAAACGGCAAATACATTTTGCGCCTTTTCCATTCGTTTGAGTATAGGTAATACGTGCATACTTAATTATTTTGTGTTTTTCATCATGAAATTACGATAAACCGCAATTCAAATTAATTTCTTCAACCTAATGAGTGATGTTAGAGGTGAGCAGTTGATAGTCATGTCGACCGCAAAAATTCGAACCGTTCGAACCGTTGATCGCTATGAACTATAAACTTGAAAACCATTTAGGTGGTGTTTGAGCCAATCATATGATCATGAGAACCCGGGTTTGATCCACAAGTCAGCCAAAAAGTGTAATTGGATTTTCTATTAGGGGTTTTCTGAATGACAGCTTGGAGTCTGAACCCAATAGATGACAATAGGTACGACTTCTACTACAAGTACTACTACTACTTCTATTTAAAATATTACTGGCAAAGTGTTAGAAAATTTCACTGAGTCTTCACCCATGAACGCAAATGCCGTAGCTTGCGATAATGCTCTTGAACCATCTCTTTTTTAAAGATGTATCTACTCGTACAAGGCCAATAATGATTATGATGATAAAGTAATACATTTCAATACAATTACATATTATATAATATTTATTAACAAATTACTTACTTAACAGTATAGAAGACAATGAAAGATCACCATAAAAACAAGTGCTATGCACTAGACATCTCAACATTAGGTTCTCCGAAGGTCTAACTGAACGAGAATGGGCCATATGAAGATTGATATTATAGTTGAATTGCATTTAAATCGATATTGTTACATACTATTAGTCTTCTATTTCTTCGTAAGAAGTATTGGTTTAAACTCGTTTTCTATGAACATCACTAGGATTTTTCAAAATACTATGTCTATGAGTCCCTTCCCTAGTTGTATAAGTGTGAGTGGAACCCCCCCTCACCGCCTGCCGCACCCCGTAGAACGCGAAAGGGACAACTGCAGCTCAAAGCGATTATAACTACGAAAAAATGACGAAATCGATGTTTTGTATTCCCGTGTTCCCTCCGAGAATAATAAGTTTTATCCATAAATTTATATCTTGAAAATTAGGAAATGAATTAGGCTATGTCCCTGTTATTTTATTTTTTTTCCTAAACTCTTCATTTTTTTCTAGTGAACGTCTAATTGCGCGAATAAAACTGGGACAGTTTTTCATGTTTTTAAAGGGTCATATTTCATTTAATAATGAGTTTGTAGAAAAATGAAAATAACAGGGACATGCTCACTGAAGACCTAGATTTTATAAAAAAAAAAACCATTGCTCTGACGCAATTATCTAAGGAGGAAACACGGGAATACGTTTGTATGGAAAAATCACCCCTAATGTATCCTCTTAACGTCTTTGAAATAAAAATAATGTTTTAGGCATGTGTAAGCCTTTTTTAAAAAAACATTGAGAGTAAATTCGACAAAAGACAGATAATAAACTAATTCATTAGCAATATTTGACGGGCTCTAACGATATAATTTTAGGCATAGCTGATATCTAAAAGGGACGTTTAGAATTATCAGTTTCCTACCGGTGTGCCCATAGGAATTATTTATCCTGAACACCACACCGCGTCGATAACCTCTGACTATTGAATAATCACTAGCCACCGTTGCTGGCCACTAAGTTTTTTCAAGTAATATCGGTGAAATGGCTGAAAATAATCGGTCACGACCCGTCCACCCACTGGACTTTTCCACTGGTTGGTGAAGGTTAATTCACGATTACCAACCACTCCACTACCTACGTTAGCGTACGCTAGATACTGGGATGTTCTAGGGAGTACATGACACCAGAAGAGTTGTCATTCAGGAAGTTGTAAAATAATATTTTGTCTTTATCTACTATACTAATATTATAAAGAATCATTGTTTTTTTTGTCTTTGTTTTTTGTTTAAATGACGGTAGGTAACAGATAAATAAGGTAAACGACATCAAATCATATAAGAGGTTTATTATTTACAAAACACACCAAAATCATAATAATATAACGAAACTTCATGACAAGCAGAAATTAAATATTATTAAATTTACTTACTACTTATTATATACACCAGTTACACAGAAAATACACAGTACATATAGGTTCAATAATCAAGTACCATTATAAATATTAAGAATGAATCTTTGCCATAATTAGGATGGCCTAATTATGGCAATGATTCGTGGCAGAGATTCGGCAAGTACCAAAGCACAAGTATAAATATTATTCACCGTTTCAGGAACTTCCAAAGACTAAACTGGTATCTATTCCCAATGCTATATTTATAATTAAATTTTAAGAGGGAAACCTGACCGGTCCCGCCCATATCCTTGCCATATTTTTAATCAGAAAGCCATCTAAGACAGTCTTACATTAAAAATATAACTTAGGTATTATAAGTACTTAGTGGTCTATTTACTATTGATAATCATACTGTTACTGATGTCACAATTCTTTATATTAATTATAATGTTATTAAATGGATAAATACAACAAAGGTTCTTAACACAGAAATAATAACTTAATACATTCACGCTTTTTTCCCGAAGGGGTAGGCAGAGGTGTACCCAGGACTCAGTCCCATAGTAGATACACCCACATTTCGCCAGTATTGGTAAATAATAACTTCTTGGCAAATAATTCATATTTATGTTTCATTTTATATCAAATTGCTTTTGTGATGATAAATTATATCATGAATTTACATAATCATATGGACGGAGTCCTGTACACACCTCTGCCTACCCCTTCGGGAAAAAGGCGTGAATGTATGTTATGTTATGTTTATAACAAAAAAATTCAACTCAAATGCGGCAGTCCAAACCGCCTTCAAAGAGTTTATTGATTCTCGCCCCCATGGTTATTTTAGTAAAGAGATCAATGAACTACCTATGAGTTGGCAAAAGTGCAAAGATAACAACGGTGAATTTAAATATATTTCACAAAAAAAAATTACTATAATGTTCCTCCCGTACAAAACGCCAATTTCATATATAAGGACCCAATATTAATTAACAGACACTATTATCATAACTTGTCACTAAGACGACATCCTGTGAAGTAATTTAAACTATTAAGTACATCATTACATATTTTAAACTCGTTTAACACAAATTATCTTATTATTATTAGTCACAATAAATACAATTATAATTTATAGCAATACTAGATTGTTAACCTTAAAGTTAAGTACAGGAATCAAATCTACTACAATGACGTAAAAACTACAAACTACATGAAAGGACATTTCTGTTACAAGATTGAATGGATTAATTCAAACATATTTTCCGGCAGTATATGAATCATTATCTAACAAACACACAACCACCGATTGCGTGCATTTTTTATTGCAAAAACGATTCATTATTTCTAACGGTACAGAATTATTTCTATTTGTAGTGGATTTTTTGTGCGATATGATGTCACTTATCTGTTTTGTTTATAAAATAAACAACGTAAATAATCAACGTACATAACAAAGCATGAGCATAGGTACCTGTAAGTACAATTTATGTTACCTATGTTTCACTTTGACTCTTGACCGTCAAAAAAAATTAATAGTAAGTATTGGATATGTGGTACGTGGCGTTCAAATGTATCTATTAATTACGTACAATTTAATTGGCCTTTAGATGCTTTACATGTTTGTCGTTTCACACATCTCCATATAAAGGTGGATACTATAAAAATTTCAGAAATCCTTTCTGACAAATTGCATTGTACCAATAAGTTCCAATGATAATAATTTGACTATCATAAACTATTGTCCGTAATTGACGTAGCAAGTCAATTTTCAAAGATAATCACGCAAACAATCACACCTTTATCACTAAGGATTAGACAGAGGTGTACCCAGGACAGTCCCACAGTAGGTACACCCACAATTAGCCAGTATGTTATTGGTCCCATGTAATAGTGGGCGAGGTTATTGCCATCGGGCACAGTAAATGGTACCTCACAGGCTAATTTTGACCGACTAAACAAGTAAGTGGGATTATAGGTACTCATCTAAACTACGTCTGGTGCCACAATACCCACCAAAAGAGAGGCCGGATGATGGCCTCATTTCATTTTAGCGATGTTTTTGAAAATTGTGTGCATAGATAGTTGTTTAGTTGCACATCTCTTCAAAGTACTTACGATGAAAGTTTTCTCATCCGAAAACAGGATTTCCTTATGCGCCTTTTGCGTGGTTCTGGTACAACTTCTTCGCTTTGTTTATTCTTAATACAAGAGCAGAGAAACTGTCAGACGATGTTATGATTGAAACCACACGATATCGAACGTACCTACATACTGACTTGCGGTTAGATCTTAATCGCTCCAGTTGTCTTAGGGCTGCGGCGAGGCCATCGCAGTGGCTTAATGATGTGGCGCTCCGCGTCCATACCTACATTATACACAATAGTAGATACATACCGAGGTTCTGATTAGCTGGAATACGGCGTGCCGTTTCATGTCCCCGCGTTGACAGGAAGCCTCAACGTGACGTACTTACCTAGTACTTACACACAACACAGATGTTATTGTTATTGTTTCCTATTTGAACTAAGTAGGTACTAGGTACATATTTTATTTGATCACTGCTGGTTTCCTTGACTTGAAGTACTTACATTGGATGCCGCTACTCGGTCTGTCATCGACAGAAGACGACTCGGGGAACGTTTACATATACGATAAAATAATTTTATTTATTTTATTTTATTTGGGCTCCGAACCGCAACGGGGTGCCGAAGGAGCCCTATTAGGTACTAAGCCTCCGCTGTCCATCCGTCCGTCCGTCCGTCTATCACAGGGCCTATCTCATAAACCGTAATAGCTAGGTACTTGTAATTTTCACAAAACATGTATCCTTAATGCCGCTACAACGACAAATAATTAAATTTCAAAAAAGTTTATAATTATAGTTACTCTCCATACAAGCAACGTGTTTTTGCTCAAAATTTATTTCTAGATTTCGTTCTTGTATCGTGAAAACGGCATCAGCTAAGTATTTGATTTTTTCACGGAATGTGAATGATTATGATTGCTATACTACTTATGAAATAATTATAACTAAATAAAATTCATAAATTACTGGAGCGTTCATACAAATCACTATATTTTTTCAACGTTCTACGCTGTAACACCATAATGGAAATATATGTATCTACTTGAAGATCTTACAAAACATGGGTAACTATAATAGCTATAACAACAATTCTAATAATTAAATAATTCGAGGACTTTCCCATACAAGACACTTTTCCGACTTATATAGTTCATTATCAAATAAGATTAATTCTGGTTGTAAGAATATTAATACTTACTTATAAGAATAAGGCAATACACATATGCTCGGGATTTCTCTGCGAGATCGAGTCAGAAATGAGGAGATCCGTAGACGAGTAGTTTTTGTAGTGGTAGGCCTCTTTTGCAGGAGGCCACCTGGGGAAGTACCACACCTTTGCCAGTTATTCATCCGCCAAGCAGTAATGTCCAAACATTACTGTGTTCCGGTATGAAGGGCACTGTTACCAGCGAAATTACTGGGCATGATGAGATTCAACAACTCATATCTCAGGGTGATAGGCGCAGTGCAGTGTCGCGCAGAATTTTGAATTTTAAAATACTGGGTGTCACTGTGTCTGATATGGGCAATCATGATGCTTACCATCAGGCATCTGATGAGCTCGTCTTGTCACTCACTAACATAAAAAAAAAAAAAAAAAAAAAGACGAAGGAAAGTTACCGACATAGCCCAGCGGATTAGCAAGTTGAAGTGGCAATGGGCAGAGCACATAGCACGTGGAACTGATGGCTGAAGTTCTCGAATGGACTGGTAAGCGCAGCGTAGGACGTCCTCCCAAAAGGTGGACAGACGATCTGATAATTACGGCAGGAGCACGCTGGATGCAGGCCGCTTACAACCGAACTGGATGGAAACCTAAGGGGAGGCCTATGTTCAGCAGCAGTTCATTTTTTTTAATATTACGTAAATGCACCCTGGATCACAGTTGGATGGCTTTTTTGAATTGTGGTAATGATAAAAGAAAAAAAAAAAAACGTTTGAATTGATAATCGAGGATTCTCAAGACCGAAGTGGAAAGGCGAAATGGAGAAAAAATTGCCGGAAAGCAGACCCTGGCAGAGCCGGGAAAATTGCTAGGGAGACGAAGAAGAGTAGTAATGATAAAAATTATGTTATTTTTTCTGCTCCAAAGTTCTCTAACGTTATACCTCAGCCACTCGATTTACCGGCATAATAAGTTTTCACCCATTTGATCTTTATCAAAATAGTTTCCAAGAACAACCACAAGCTCCCTAGAGACTTTTTCTTCATATTCCGCGAGATGGCGCCTCTTGAGATGTGCAGATGTCCATGCCCATGACGCAGAGAAAGAGGATCAATCATTAAAAATATGATCGTTTAGATGTTTTTCCTTTCTGTTTTTGCAAAATTTAACCGATCATTTAAATACATGCCATTTTTATATATTATTTAAAGATAAAAATGATTGACTAATAAACGCAGGGCCAGCAAAAAAATTAAATGAGCTATGTAACTCTGGAGCTGAGGCCTAAAAAATTAAACAATATCATCTTTACAACCAACTCCTTATTAAAAAAATACCTTATACCTACCTAATATTTATAACATCATCAAATAACGACAATGGAGATAAAAAGGCCAAGTACTTAACCACAGCTTTTTACCTAACACTGGCATCACGCGATTGGCTTACAGTTGAACTAACTACGTACACAGCCTGGTACTTTCTTGTGAGATTTCCAAGCTCGCTGCTTGGAAGTGAGTATTGCATAAAATCTCTATGGTATCTCACCTCGATGTTCAACATTAATTAATAAATATAATTAGACATAAGTACGGTACACATTGAATACATTTAACATCGATGTTTTCAAAACTTTTACAATCGAATTCAACACATTATTTTAATTTAGGATTTACAACCTGAAGAATCTACACATTGACGTACAAAAGTGTCAGATCGTGACCTATTTGAATAAATCTTTTTGACTTTACACACCGATAATAAAAGTACCTAATAATTTCCTCTTAATCGTTTTCTGTAAGGTTAGATGTCGTCAGGCTAATGGACCTGTAAAGGGAGAAAAATATGTTTATAACTATAAATCTATTATATAAAATGCTAACTTCTTCACTTACAGACGATGTATTCCATAGACCTCCATTTTTCCGTCGAGAGCAAAATAAGTTTCCCCGCACCATTAGAGGGGCTAAGGGTGGTTATGTGGGAGTCTCCTTGCCGGAACTCCTAAACTGACCCTCGGTTGGATAGAATGCTCCCAATAAAGAAAAATCTGAGTACCTACTGTTTGACTATAATAGTCAAAGTATATTGTGATAAAGATTATTATTACTATTTAACAGGTCCTGTATGGACCTCTTAGCAGTTTGACACAATCCTATGGAAAATTGGCTAAATCAATGTTTTGTATTCCCCTGTTTCCTCCGAATATAGTAAACCTATTTGATATATTTATATCACGATATTTTAAAGGGATAAAAATGATAAAGACATACTTGTCCCTATCATGTTGTTGTTTATAAACTCTACATGTTTTTGTAGTATGTCCACTCAGGCGGGTAAAACTGCGATTTTCGGAAGTTCACTACGAAGTATTAAAATAACAGGGACGTAGGTTACTTATAATATCAGGATATAAATTTAAAGAATGGGTTAGTTATATTCGGTGGAAACACGGGAATACAATACATCAATTTGGTAAATTTTTCATAGGATTGTGTCAAATTCCTAGAAGTCATAATGTTGTAAACAAAGAGATTATGTTTAAAAAGGTATTGTCAGTCTTCATCCAAAGCCTTTGAAAAATTATTCATTTTACCTGTGCATGATTTAGGGCCTTAGCTTGTAACGTGACAGGATCAGTTCTTTATACAAGCCGTTTCAAAGAGGTGACATAATACAGAAGGTATAATATATCTCCCCGTTAAACCGAGCAACTTTCAAAAACGAGGATGCGAATTTCACAAAAAAAATTCGGCTCCCCATACCGATCATACCGGTCAGCTGATACATTTTAAAGGCAGCTTAAAAATATTTAAGTATTACTACCTTTTTATAACATTTTTTATACGTAATACGTCAGTATACTTACTCCACTGAGTCGACCAAATCTGCGATCACCTCATCCAGAAAGGGAGTGGGAGCAGGGGGACGCGGTCGCGGCGTGCCTCTATATGGCGTGCTACATCTTAAAACTCTTGCTTGCCGTCATTTGCGTAATTTACCGCGTTGCGAAGTCTGGTTGAAATTGGTATTTGTTCCTAATGTTGTCCAAAAGTCGTCGGTTTGTGATGGGGGCATTTTGTTGGAAGAAGGAATTGGCGTATCCGGCCGGGATGAATGTATTTCAGGGTGGTAGGATACAAAGTGGGACAGGGGAGAGGGAAGCAACAAATCATTACACTCCATTGGTTGTCCTGGTTCATTATTGACTGTGAAAGCCGGCTGCTTCGATGTTGACCGTTGCTCAGGTGTCCGGGGTGATTCGTGAATCTCCCGGGTTTCTATGGTGTTTTCTTCTCTGATACGTAAAAAATAGTAATCTCCCATGTTCCCCAAGTTCCCCAAGTTCTGTAATAAAACATAACGGTCTGAAGGGCAATGTTACCAGCGAAATTACTGGGCATGAAGAGTTTCAACAACTAATATCTCAGGGTGACAGGCGCAATCCAGGTGCCGCACAGAATTAGAAATTTTTAAACACTGAGTGGCACTGTGTCTGATATGGGCAATCGTGATGCTTACCATCAGGCACCTGATTTGCTCGTCTTGTTACTCAATATCATAAAATAAAAAAATCTAGGAAATAGCGATCGGAAATGTATTAGAGCATAGATGCTACCAGAAGTCAGACTCAAAAACATAACAAACATTCACGCCTTTTTCCCGAAGGGGTAGGCAGAAGTGTACCCAGGACTCAGTCCTATAGTAAATACACCCACATTTCGCTAGTATGTTATTGGTCCCATGTAATAGGGAGCTAGCCTATTGCTATCTACCGGGCACAGTTCCAGACTCCAGGCAGTTATTGAGATAATTCGTAATGAAAAAATCCAATATTTAACACTGCCTGACCTGGGAATCGAACCCGGGACCTCTAGATTGGCAGTCGAGCATGCGCCCTCTACGCCACCGAGGCAAAAATTTGGTTATAATATCGAATACAATATGGGAAATAATAATACAGATAAGAAAATATTAAACAATTTATAAATTAGAATAAACAATAAAACTACCTTAAAAGTAAATATTAAAAACTAAAATTAAAAACTAGACTTAAAAACCAACTATAAATAAAATAATTCACCAAAATCGCCGTCGATTGGTAGCGTGCCCAGAAGGCTGGCAGCATTGCCACGTTGTATGGCAATGCTGATCCGCTGTGCTAGATATGAGCCAGCCCTCTGGTCACGTGTCAGCTCTACCAATCTCCGGCTGCACTCTTTAAAGACCCTATGGGCGCTTTCCCCCCAGGGTCCTAGAGTCTCAACCCCAAACGGCTCAAATATACATCCACTATTTATATTTGTATATTTGCGCCGCTTGAGGGATTCAGCCGAATTGGCGGCAGAGCCAGCCTTTACAGCGGTGCCACGAAGGTGGGACTGCGCCAGAGTGTCGGCACACGTCGCGTCCCAAACTAGGGGCCGTCCCATCCTCCATGGCACGAGGGTCATGCCGTCGGGCCTCTTACCGTCGTCGCGGGCGAGGCCGGTCGGTTCTAAAACAGCCGGTGCTCCCGCGCTGGCTAGGGCCCGACGGATGACATCATTAAGGCTGGCATGGCGAGGGGCACGCCCTGCGCTTCTGCCGCAGGATAATCCGTGATGACCCAGCGGGTCAACTGGGTCACCACAGCGACAGCGATGTCTGGCAACACAGGTCACTCCCAGGCGAAGAGCGACAGACAGGCGGAATGTGGAGTTATCTAGTAGGGTGCCGAGCGATATGGAAGGTAGAGCTTGGAGCCACTGCCCGGATTCCCACTCCACAGTGGCAAGGAGACGAGCGCGTTCCGGAAGGCTGGTTGTCGTTTGAAATAAGTTATCCCGTACCAGCCTACAGAGCGGCTCGTCCCAAAGACGCTGCGAAGTAGGGTTAGCAGGCAGATCGGCGTTTGGACAGGTATCGCTCCACGCATTTCTGGCCTCTAACATAAAAGGTATGTCTATTGGGTTCATTGGAAATTTCAGGATTTTTGAAGTTAGTTCCAGTGAACTATGTACCGAGGACAGATATGCGGGGAGCGAAACGCTGGACACTTTCCTGATACCCAGACCACCGTGCCTTACCGGCAGAGAAGCTTGGGTCCACGAGCGGTCATCTAAATTGATGTTTATGACTGTAACTAAGAGATTATGAATCATTTTATCAATTTTTTCCAAAAGGTTGGGAAATTTCCAGAGATGACTGCACCTTAGGACGTAGGTGAATTTTGGCACGAAAAGGCAATATCGGATAATGGTGTAAGCTACTTGAGCATTTATTTTGGACATGCGGTCCGAAACTTCAGTGAGGTTTTTAATTTTGCTGTCTAAAAAATCTGGGAAAGATTCGTCCAACACAGGTGCCCCTAGGAGGTGAAGTGAGCTTTTCTCTGTAATTTTAATATTGGGAGCAAGACGACGGAATTTGGATATGACGAGTTCTTTATCTGAACACGTATCGGAAAAGAAAAGTTCACATTTAGAAAAATTCAGATCTAGTCCGATACCGCGGAATTGTTCAATTAATACGCGAAGGTCCTCTAGAACTTCGCTAACATCACCTCCTAGGGTGCCGTCATCTAAATACCATACATTAAATTTGGAAATTAGCTTCGTAATTATAGGGTGAATTGCGAGGCTGAAAAGCGCGGGTCCAAGCGGGTCGCCTTGTTGGCACCCTACAGCTGATGAGAGATGATTTTGTTTAAATAGTAATTTGGAAGTGCTGCTGTAACATTGCCAAATAAAGTTATAAATTTGAGGTGTTTTTTCACGCGTTTGTGCTAAGATGGCAGCTCTGTCAACGCTGTTAAACGCGTTTTTGACGTCTACCTTTAACAAGACCTTGCCAGAGTTTTGTGTAATGTGTGTTCTTAGTGCGTGCACCGCGGCCTCACACCCCCCCTTTGACCCAAATCCTAATTGGACAGGTTGAAAGTACTGGCTAAGAGGACCGGATACAGCAGCGCAGCCGATTTTGGCAACAAGTCGGCGGTAAGTTGTACCCACAGCAATGGGTCTGATACCGCCATCTTTTTTTACCAGCGCACACAGATTGGCGCCGTATAGTGTACTGGTAAATGCCGAATTTACATTACCCGATAACATAAGGTTGCTCAGGTCTGCCAGTGCCTTGAGCAGTAGCTCGCCGGCGTCGCCTGAGCTATGCCCAAGGAGATCCTTAAGATGTTGAGGGGTCAACCCGTCAAGCCCGCCGGCTGAGCCGCTCTGAAATGACATGACTGCTTTGAGGACCGCATCGGTAGTGGTAATAAGAGGGGCTGTTGATGTATCTGGTGGGTCAGGGAGGCTTTCGTTGGTGGATGAAAGTGGATGTTTGATTCTTAGGGCTGAGAGGGTTTCCTGATTGTTAGGAGCGATACAGTCTGTCGAAAATAGTAGGCGCGCTGCTCCTCTTATATCGCCTTCGCCTACTTTATTTTCAATATGTTTATATAATGTCGTGTTGTGTATTGTCGTCATTCTGTTGAGGTCTTCGAGAGAGAGGGGGTGCTGGCAGTTACGTTTTATTTTAGTAGTTAGCGATGTGTTTTTATTCTGGTCGGAGATGTGTAAGGTGCGGTAGGGGAAAGTGAGAAGTTGCTCCCAAGCCTCGTTAGAATTTTCGATTAAAACATTTTGTATAGTGGATGTAAGTTTTTGGGAAACTGAGATCCTTGCACCTCTCGGAACTCGTTTAACTACGCGAATGTTGTTTTTGAGATGACTTAATGTTTCTGAAATATCGCTTAGAACGGAATGGTCTAGTGTATCTATAATAATTTGAGGATCAACGTTCATGTCAGGTGCGGCACATGGTATTTTGTGTTTTTTGCCCAAGTGTATTTTAAGACCGTGCTGGTTTTTAAAGTACCTGGGTTGAGAGCACATAGAGCATTGTATCAGATTTTGGGATGATTCGTTGTTGTCGGTGAGCTGTGAAACATTGTCGCCTGGAAGTGACATCCTGTGTATCGATTTTAAGCTTAAAAGTACAATAAAAATTAAAACTAATAGTATTAAAACACAATATAAGAATATAAACATTAGCTATCAACAGTCCGGATGGTAAATAAAGCAGACAGTAGAGCAGTAGTGGCAGAGGCTGTCAATCAACAATGACGGCCGGAGTCGGCGCATGGCGCGCTCTCGGGCGGCGCATGTGCAGCAGAAGGTGTAATACAGATAAGTAAATAATCATATTTTATAAATCGCCCAAGTATTTCTCTATTCTATTAATATTTACCTATATACTTATTCATTTTTAACTAACCGAAAGCATTCGTTTTACTACATTTCCGGTAACACAAACTTGCATAATATAAAAAGTGGTACTGCTTTGTCATAAGTCACTGCTCCCAGTTCCCAATGTAACACAATATTACGTAAAATTGTTAAAATAGTTTTGGACAATTGTAAATGTTTCATCGCACGCAATAAACGCAATAAGTATATTTATACACTTCCTATTTTTACTTTAAATAAATTATAATGTGGGTGTATCTATTATGGGACTGAGTCCTGGTTACACCTCTGCCTACTCCTTCGGGAAAAAGGCGTGAATTTATGTTTTTTATGTTAAATTATAACGAAATATAAAATATATTGTCAGGTGGCGTTTCTTTCTATATGTAGTTAAGTCTAATGTATGATTATACAAGGTTATTGATAATCGGTTAGAATTCTCAGCTGTTTTATAGTAAATACTCTTTATCAAATTACTTTCTTACTTTTCTCTATTTCATATTTGGTTCTACCTACATACTTTACATATCGTATTTTATTAAAATAAAAATATGGAAAAAAAACGAGCAAAAAACAAGTGTAAAAATTAATATTTGAGTTCAAAATCGATTCCACGGCTCGCATCCCTCGCTCCGTAGTTTTAACCACTGCGCTAAGCTATTAGTGCTCTGATGACTACTATATGCAAATTTTGTTTTACCAACAGGAAATAGGTTTATTGTTGATTTTTTTGTGATAACTAAATAACGGTTTTCGAATATCTTCTTTAACTGGTGTTTTAATTTTGTTACCATTTGGTTTTGTTTATATATTCCATTTAACATTTTATTTAAGATTAATAAAATGTTATATACATATTACATCTTATGGATTATAGAAGATATAACATAACTTTTTTCTTTTTTTTTTCTTTATCTTGTAGTGGTAGGCCTCTTTTGCAGGGGGCCGCCTGGGGAAGTACCACACCTTTGCCAGTTATTCATCCGCCAAGAAGTAATGTACAAACATTACTGTGTTCTGGTCTGAAGGGCAATGTTACCAGCGAAATTACTGGACATGAAGAGTTTCAACAACCAATATCTCAGGGTTACAGGCGCAGTGCAGGTGCCGCGCAGAATTTTGAATTTTTAAACACTGGGTGGCACTGTGTCTGATATGGGCAATGATGATGCTTACCATCAGGCACCTGATTTGCTCGTCTTGTCACTCACTATCTTAAAAAAATATTTATAGGGCAGAGTGCATTTTTAAAAAAAATACTAAACAATAGAGCTACCTACCCACCTACCTATAAAATAGCACAAAACCCAACTCAACTGTATAAAGTACTGTTGCTCAACTGTATAAAGTTGAGCAATCTAGTTGAGGTATGGGGAAGCAACGGGTATTAAGCACTGCTCAACTGTATAAAGTTGAGCAATCTAGTTGAGCTATGGGGACGCAACGGGTATTACCCATTGCTCAATTGTAGCATGTAGCATTGCTCAAGTTGAGCAATCTAGTTGAGCTATGGGGAAGTAACGTTGAAAATACATATTTTCATACATATTTACTACATAGTAAAACGGCCTTAACTCTTAATTGGGTTCAGCTAGAAATTTGATTATTTTACAGCAGCAAGGGAATTTTAGATTCAAGTAATTTTTTTTTTTTCTATAAATAAAAAATAAAAAAATAATATTATAAACATATTCTGACGAATTTACTTTATAATTCTAAAATTCGTCGAAACTATGTACGTCGGGCAATTTAAAAAATCTGTAGGTACCTCCTTGCCAATACCAACTAACGAAAAATAAACGAGTTCACCCAAACCAGTCTTATTGTTCACAAGCGAGTATAAAAAACTAATCCCCGAGTTCTAGGAAATAGACATATCATATCGTAGATACGAGTACATAAAATATTAAACTTAAGTGGCGTCGCACGTTTATGGTATTGACATTCTTATGGACATTTTTTTTCATGTAATTAATAGCAGATCAGTCAGGGTACTATAAAACGATATTGAAAATGTTTAAAAATAAACTTTACGTACCTCTGTACTAGTACCTCTTCAAATATGAAATTTTAATTGGTGATTATAACTGATAGAATGAATTCCAAAGGGAAACGGAAATATGATATTGTCTTTATCAGAAGGAACGTTTCCTCTACTAAGTACGTAAGTGGGTACTTGAAATAGCTTTTCCTATAAATTTCTCAGGCAGGTACCTAACCTGCCTTATGTGCCCAATGAATTGAGGTTGCAGTTTTTCTCACATTTAAGTTTAATAATTTTATCAGAATTAACTCACATTTAAGTTCATTTTTAACCGACTTTAAAAATGGGTTATCAATTCAGGAGAGTGAGGGAGGGTTCAAAGACTATGTGTTGTTGTTTTTGTGCGTGTTTTTCCGTCTGGGGAAGTACCACACCTTTGTCAGTTATTCATCCGCCAAGCAGTAATATGTAAAGGGCAATGTTACCAGTTACCAGCGAAATTACTGGGCATGACGAGTTTCAACAACTAATATCTCAGGGTCAAAGGCGCAGTGCAGTGCCGAGCAGATTAAAATTTTAAAATAGTGGGTGTTACTGTGTCTGATATAGGCAATCATGATGCTTACTATCAAGCACCTGATTTGCTCGTCTTGTTACTCGCTATCATAAAAAATAGTTTATGCTCGTCAGAATTAATTTTTATTTCTTTAGAATAATTTAAAATAAAATAATTTAAGGTGTTTTGTTTTTATTCCATAATTTTAAGTATTAAAATTATGGATTATTATGTATATGAGTGAAAATTCTTTGCTCGTGGGAGCCGTGTATTATGAATACTTATGAATAATAATAATAATAATTAATAATAATTATGAATATTATGTATGTCGCTCTGCCGGATCTCAATCCGGCAGAGCGACATACATAATATTTGCACAGTGGTCAGCAGCGCTCTCCGTTTCCAAGTATTCCAACTACTGTGATCACCAAACCGGAAGCCGTCTGCCAAGCGTGGTGATTTCGGCAAAATCCCCCAAATGAATAGTTCATGGCGTTTGGCGTTGTATGTGGGAGGCCTGTGTTCAGCAGTGGACGTCTTCCGGCTGATGATGATTATGATGATAAATTTAATAGGTACTTAAAATTATGCAGGTCACTATTAAATTTGAATTTATGTAAATGATTACTCACATACTTCTCAGAGATATACCTATATAAGGATAATAGGGTCCGTATGTTTATTTCTTCAAAGAATTCTCGGGGCAGAGAGGTTATAAGGCGATTATCCCACTAGCAACGCGTACCGCCTCGGTGCGCGGAGCTACAGAGTGTTCTCAGCGGGTTATTTGGAATAGCGTGATTTCTATACAAATATACTTGAAGTAATGAAAAAAAGAAGAAGAAATCTTGGAAGAAAACCAAGTGGGCGTTGATGATGAAATATTATACCCAGTGTCCTATTGAAGGTCTAAGCTTCTTAAATACTAGCTACTCCATCAATATGTACTGTAGTTTTTGGGTGAAAGAGTAATAAGCACCTGCTCATGATCTGTCTAATTTCATCATGGTAGAAATTATTATTAAATTAAATTACTAATTATTTCTTTGTTCATTTCAAATAACAAGTCTATTTATTGCATCTAATACGATTGCAGTACAAGATAATATATAATATGGTTCTAGTATTACTATTATTATTGACATGAGAATTTATGAGTAATATCAATTAAATAAAGTCTTGTAAAAGTGCAATAAATAAATAAAAAATATATATGAATGAAATAAATACTTACTCGTTTATCCATTGATTTTAAAATGTACACTACATACTCATCCTTTTATTTAGTTTAATGGGCTAGAAGAAACATAAGGGCAGTATTGTTTACTTACAGCCAGGGATATGGCGGGAAACATCACCGCCTTTAGACTTTCATAGCTTTCCGTGAATCTAAAATATGTATTTTTAATTAAGTAATCATTATTAAATATCAACTAAACTCAATACTTTTTTAAACTGAGGAATTTAAACACTTTTAAATACAGATAAAAAGAACTTTTACATTTTCCGAATGATATTAATAAATATTTTTTAATTATTACCTTTAAATATGTTTAGTAATTATTTTAAGAAACTTCACTGCAACTCGTGAAAAAAAGTGTAATGTTACACACTTTTTTTTAAATAAATCGTACGCGTGATACTAATAAAAAGTACGCGGCAACAGGTGGCCGAAGCAGTGCAACAGTTGACTGCACGCGACCCAGACCAAAACTAAAATGCATCCCAGGCCCAACAGGTATACTGAGAGTCGACAGGAAGCGCTGTACCTAGGTGATATATAAAATAGTATATTCGTAAATAGCCTTTATACGTATAAACATAAAGCTCAGGTCAATTTAGATGTCTCCCTTGGATCTCGCTTTGATGCTAGGATGATGACTGCGTTAATGTGTAAATTAAATCTCGCGGAACCTTGATAGGTAGTTGAATTTTGCGACCAGCTAAGCGGCTTAAAGGCTTTAGAATGCTCTTCCATGAGGCTTTGTGTTATGGGATTTGTTTGTAAATATACACCAACTAGTGGAATTACCGCGACTTCGATCCCGTGCGAATTTTGAGGATCCCTTTCTTATTCCTTGTTCATAATGAATAATAATATAATATGGAACAACTTCCACACACGGTCATCTGGTCCCAAACTAGGCTAGAAGCCTGTACTATGGTAACCAGATGACTGATAAACATACTTATATAAGCTTATAACACCCAGACACAGATCAAACAGACATGTTCATGCACACAAATGTTTGACCTGGCCGGGGATCGAACCCGGGGCCTGCGGCACAGAAAGCAGAGTTACTACCATCTGAGCCAACGAGGCTGTCAAATAATTAATTGGTCAAGCGCGTCAGATTCGCACATGAAGGGTTCCGTACAACCGGGATATATTTAGTATATCTTTTTTTAATACTAAATACAACTAAGTAATTAATTATTGTTATTAGTTGTGGTATTAGTAATATTCTAATATATATCTATTGTTGTACAAGAGATGGCTCCTTTTTTTAAATAATGCTACAATTAGGTTTTTTCAAACGATTGATGATAAACAATTTGTTTCATAATTTGACATGTCATATTGACAAACTTTTTTTTTTGATAGGAATAAGTTTATTAAAAACTATCAACTGATCCCGGACAACATATTATACTGTTCGAAGAAATGTATGTCAATGATTGCTACATTGGTAGCTTATTATATTGATTCAGTTATAGGTAATATAACGGTATTCAACAATTTCTCCACAGTGATTAGTATATGTACTAATAACAACAACACTGGTAAATCCTTTAAACTAATTTCTATGACTACAGAGAGTGGTAGGTGACCAGTAAGTTCAATAGAACATCAGCTGAAGGATAAAAATTCTATAAAATGTTTACCACCTCCTTCAGCTTTTCTTTTGGTGAAAATTCTATTAAATATAAAGAACGATGATTTTTTCCAATTTTTCTTCTCCCATTGCGGGAGCAATTTTTACAGAATGGCCGACTGTAACGTGTGCTTCTGCCGCCTTCCACTCACAGAACACTTATACAAGAAGAAGTCCCACTACGTACTTCAGATTTGCGTACACGAAGCGACGCTAGCGCTACCAACGCTTCGCACTGGAACTATTCAGTAGCGCGGGAGATTTAATATTTCTAACATTAACTATAGGTACCTACCAATATTATATTTCTATATTTACTTCTATATCTATTCATGACATACGCAAAGGGTAAAAAATAAGAGCAGGTATTAGAAGTAGTCTTTATTCAGATGAAAATAAGGTAAATCTTATATTACACAACATCTTTCTAGAAGGGGTTGGCCGAGGTGTACCCAGAACTCAGTCTCATACTAAGTATACTCCCACATTTCGCCAGTATGTTATTAGTCCTATGTAATAGAAGGCGAGACTATTGCCATTTACTGGGCACAGTTCTAGACTCCAGGTTGTTATTGAGATAATCCCTCACGGAAAAATCCGATATTTAACACTTTGCCTAACCTAGGCGTCTTTTTCGCACAATCGCAATAATAGAGTCTATGATCTCGTTAGCACAAGAACAAAACTTTCTATAGCACAATATAACAAATTTTTTTTTGTGGAAATATGTTTTGTAAAGTTCGAGAAACTTTACAAAACATATTTCCACTAAAGATGTGCAAAGTGCAAATCAATGAAAAAGTGAAAATCGTAAACAAAAAACAGCCATTTCTATTATCCGGTTGCCAGATGGCAAAAAAGAAATTCTTCTAACGCTAATTCAAGTAATCATAAGAATCTGAGGTCTAGATTTAACTAATTTGAACAATATACGAGTATGTAATAAAATTATTAATTTTATTAATTTTATTACGGAGCTTACACAGACTGGTTTAACATCGAAAAAGGTGTTAGACAAGGATGTGTAGCTTCACCGTGGCTGTTCAACGTATTCATAGACAATTGTCTGAAAAATTTTAAAGAAAGTACGTACGGGTTAAGAATGAATGGGTTGACGGTCAAATGCCTCCTATACGCTGATGATCAGGTCATATTGGCATCGTCGGAGAAGGAGTTGCAAGCGATGGTTGATATAACGAATGCTGCTTTAACAAGCAAAGGAATGAAAGTGAATGTAAGCAAGACGAAAGTTATGGTTTTTGAAAGAGAAGAGAGTATGACAGTTTGCAATATTCTGATTGGTGGAGAAAAAGTGGAACAAGTGAAAGAGTTTGTATATTTGGGTTCTAAGTTTACAAGGGATGGAAAGTATCACTGTGATATTGAACGAAGAGTTTTGGCAGGAAATCAAGTGAATGGGGCATTGCATACCTTTATGAACAGTCAGAAAGTGTCTAAAAAGGCACGACTGGCTGTCCATAGAGGGGTACTGATCCCTACACTTACATATGGTAGTGAATGTTGGGTCTGGCAGAAGAAACATGAAAGTAAGATTAATGCTGTGGAGATGAGAAGCCTACGAAGCATGACTGGAGTGACCTTGATGGACAAAATGAGGAATAGTGCGTGGCGTGGTAGAAGATGTAGTGACAAAGATAGAGAAAGGAATGCTGAGGTGGTTCGGACATGTGGAGAGGATGGATGAAAGGAGATTAACAAAAGAGATTTATAAGGCTAGTGTGAATGGACAAGTCGGTAGCGGTCGACCTAGGCGTACTTTTCATGAACAAGTTGACGTTGTTCTTAGGAAAGGCCAAGTCAAAAGTACCTACAACCGACGAGCATGTATGAAAAATGTCATGAAAGTGAACGAAGCGAAAGTTGTATGTCAGGATCGTAGCAAGTGGAGGAAAATAGTCTCTGCCTATCCCACCGGGAACAAGGCGTGACTGTATGTATGTATTTAAATTATTAATAAATTTCATTACTTATTTCAAAAGTGTTTATTCTTTATTATTTCTATCTTCCGAATTAATTAAATAATTCCCATAATTTTGAATTCTACTAAAATGTTATATTTTCCTTAGTAGGGTCAGTAAATAGTGCGTTCTCTGTCGTTTTTAGAGCTCCGTTTCTTTTTAACATTTCCTTCGCCGTGTTGGCATTGGCCGGGAACTAAGCTGACACCCCCTGCTTCCACTGCGCGGAGGGCCAAACCCAGCCAAGCCAAGCCAAGCCATGCCGTCGGCAAGCCTGCCAGCCGACCAGCCGTACCAATCAACCAGAACACCAGCCACCATGCCACCTTTGCCGGCGCTCGACATCCAACCTTTGTCGAGCGATGCATCTGACGTCACAGTTGCCTATGGAAACCGCTAGAATTGTCGATGCCGTATTCGAGTTCGGAACATCCTGTCAATGTTCTGCTGGACTACGTACTTTTACTTGAGTTTTTGCGGTGGAAAGGGCTTGTGATACACATAATTTGATAATATTAAAAATACAAATACTAATATTATTTGTCTTCTTTTTAGCGTTTAACAATATTATTTCATGTTTTAACAATTCTTGCCGCCCCCCGTTCCCCTAACTAAAAACCTTAAAATATAATATCCTAAATATTTTCTATACGTAAATATCGTAGATAAACAAAGTAATGAACGGTTACAGTAAGGTTAATCTATTTATTGCATAATATGTAATAGGGTTAAAGATTTCGTATCTCCTTCTTTCTGCAGGTGAGCGACTGCCGTCTTGCTGTCGCATTGTTTTAGGATCGAACTTTTCATCAGCGTGTGGGCTTGTGTTTGATGGGCGTGTAAAATGGCCAACATCTATTTCTGGTTGCAGTGCAGATGTAGTTCTTCCTGTGACCACCACCCGCTAAGGGCTAGGTTATTCAATTGGGCTCACAAAGCTTGGTTCGACGCGTCCGTCACGAGGAAGTTGAATGATGGTACGTAATGAAGCGACGTTGTTTGTCCGAAATTCTGTTTCCACCATGTCAGTTCGTTGAGGACGCTTTGCGGTACTGCGTACGTCTTCAATGATTGTTTTGATATCTTGTTCATGAACATTAACATATGACGGTGATACAGTCATCCTCTTGGCACAACAAAACTGGCAAAGTTTAGAAGGCCTATTATTCCCCGTAACTTCTTTAAGGTTACTTACTCTCTTTCGTTCTATGACATAATCGACCTTTTTTATTATAGAGATTATCTTCTCGGCTGGTAAGGCTTTCAGATTAAGTCAGGGGTTTCATAACACTCTACAATATTCTTTTAAGGTAGGATTGTGTCCGATTTTTTGAAGTTAGGGTGGCAAATACGCCCTAGTTCTCGTAATGTCCATTATGGCAATTGTCTTGTACTTGCAGAGATTGTCTCGGTCTTGATGTTCAATGAGAAAATCGTCTAGGTACACAAAAATTCTTATAAAGGCTCAGGGCCGCCGGGTAAGCCGCCGGCCAAGCCGCCGTGCACCCGGCGGCATACAAAGCCGCCGGCTTTGCCGCACAAAGGAGCCGCCGGCATGGCCGCCGGGGTGTGCCGGCGGGTTACGCGGCTTGTCGGCATTGTGACCAGATTCAGTATTTTAATACTTTTTCAGTATATTTCATCGATTTTTCCGAACATCAGTATATTTTCAGGTATATTGCTGGCAGTCAGTATTTTTGGGTATATTTTGGTTGAAGTTATGGTGAGTGATCGTCTTTGCGACAATGTTTGCGGAATTTCCCGGATTTAGTTTATACTTATACATGTTATCTATGAGCAAAGATGAGTAAGTTACAGATATGACAAGAAAGACGGCCGTTGCCGGCGTTGTAGCATTGTAATACTACATATACAATTATCAATCAATACATAGTATTAATCAGACTTGCAGAATGTATATTCGCCTAAAACTTTACAACTGCTGGACCGATTTTAAGACGGTTGCACTATTAGATAGAGCGTAATTTCCAGATTGCATACATTCAGTTGCATCAATAGGTAGTAGTTAAACTTAAAAGATACTTTATTACTAATATCAAATCGTCTAATACGGTTCAAGTGAAATGATTGTCTCTTCTGCATTCGACTTACACCCGTATTCTTAAACATAACGTCAAAAGCTCCTCGACTCATAACTCATTCAAGGAAGCCTCAAGTCGCTCCTCCAACCAACCTCGAAATCGGTATTCATAATCACTTGACTGACCAAATTATGAGGTTCCTCGAATGAGTACGATTGGAGGACACTCGAATGAGTATGAGCGGAATACGTCATAAATTACGTCATCGGTTTAGAAAAATGAGCGCATTATCTGTGGTTTTTACCTTCGAGTTGTGTCAAGTGTCACATTTTTACAATAGTTTTTACAAAGTTTGGTTCTTTTTTATAAAATTCAATTATGGAATCTCATAAATCGTGGCCTAGGCAAGAAATGTGGCGATACTTGAGATGTAGATAAGTAGTTCGAGACTAGAAAAGTATTGCTTTACTATTAAAGTGTTACTATCCGTGGCGTGTTGTGTTTATTCATTGGATTGGTGAACTGGAAGGCTGTTTTTTTACTGAAAGTGAAAAGATATGATAACTAATAACAAACATGAATAAATAAACTCGATGGCAACAACAATGGGGAGAAATGCAGCTAAAAACTTGGGCTCACTTAACAAAGGAATAGTACAATACCATCGACACAAACTCAAAAGTAAGTACTTGAATATGTGCAACCATAATAATTAAATAATTTCTTTGAATAATTAGATAACTTTACATTATAATTAACTATTTTTATAGTTTGGTTACTTAAGGTTTGCTGTATAAAGGTTACAAATTATTATAGAAGTACCACCTTACACTTTTTGTTTTGGTTAATAACTTCACTTTTTATTATTATATTTCAGATCAGTTAAAAAATTGGGATAACCTAAAAAAGGGAATTGACTCATGAGAAAAGAGAACAAGAAGATCAGCCGGTATTCCAAGCCTAGCCAATATTTTGGAAGATGCTTTCACCGAGCAAACTGATATGGAATTGTTTAAAGTGACTGATAGTGGTATTACACATACCTTTTTATGCAGGTAAATAAATTACATATTATATCATAATAAACAATTAACTACCTAGTAGAAAACTTAAAACTTTTAACGGTTTGTTGGTCAATAAAAATATGTTAGCTCCTTAGACATATTTATATGTTTTTATTATTATTAATAAAATCATTATAATTATAAACTAGCATGATTCCCGCGACTGCTTCTAGGAATAGCTTTCTCATTTCTTGTTTGAATAAGTGACCTGGAAAAATATAGATATTATGGAAAGTTTATAAGGGGTAAAGCAAACTTGCAACCGCTTACAACCAGACTAGATGGAATTCTATGGGAGGCTTATGTCCAGCAGTGGACGTCCTACGGCTGAGATGATGATGATAAAAGCTTAGTTGAGAGTGATAGTGGTGAAGATTCTTGATATAATATTTTGCTTATTATGTTTCATCATCATCATCATCATCCAGCCGTTGGAAATCCATTGCTGAACATAAGCCTCCTCCATAAGGGGGGTTGTTGCTAATACTGGCCACGCGTGGCAGGCGGGTTGGCGAGTGCAGTTTGATGGTTTTACGCAGAGGACACTGCTGCCCGTCCTCTGGATCTCATAACCCTTAGCCGACTTTTACGGCAACCACGGGTAGAGAGGGTGAGGTACTATTCTAAAGCCGGTAACCCCATGGCATATTATGTTTACCTACATAAAAAAAAACTTTGATAATCAGAATAAACCGATCATGTATAGATATATTATTTGTTTAATTTGTTATTATTTGTTACATTACAGGATCTAGAAATGTGATTCAAGAAGAAATATTACTGTTTTAAAATAAATGAAGAAGTCCTGCTAAACTCCCTTTACTTTAAAGCTAAAGCTGAGAGAGATGCGGCCGTGGAACTCCTTCAATGCAATAGAATCAAATAGGATTATAAATAAATAGATAAAAATATAAAATGTATTTGTATTATTTTGAACTAGCTGTGAACCGCGGGTTTACTCGCGTCATCTTTTCCGTGGGAATATTGAGATAAAAGTACCCTATTTGTTATTCTAGGGTCTAAACTACATACATACTACATACCGTAATACCATAATTTCAGCCCAATCGGTTCAGTAGTTTTGGTGTAAAAGAGTAACAAACATCCATCCATCCTTCCTCACAAACTTTCCTATTAATAATATTAGTAGGAAGTAGGACTAGTCATCAACATCATCTCAGCCGTTGGTAATTTACTACTGAACAGAAGCCTCCCCCATAAAGGGTGGTTTTGCCTATACTCGACACGCTTGGCTGGCGGGGTGACGAGCGCAGATCGATGGTTTCTTGCAGAGGACGCTGCTGGATCCTCTAGATCTGTTAACCCTTAGCCGGCTCTTACGGCAACCACGAGTAGAGAGAGTGGAGCACTATTCTGAAGCCGGTAACTCCACGGCAAGTAGGGCTAGTAGGATGTGATTATATTGTTTTAAATAATGTTTATTATCTTTATATATAAGTATAACAAAAAGCTATTATAATTTATTTTATTTAATATCAATAACATATTGTGATATCAGATATTAATTAAATTAATTTAAAAAAATACTAGGTACTAGTATAATAGATAGTACTAGATTATTCTCGCGCAGTAACCTTTCCCATGGGAATAAAAGTATACACATTCCAGGGGTCTAAGCTATTTACATACCAAATTTCAGCCCAATCGTTTCAATAGTTTTGGCGTGAAGAAATTTAAAACATACACAAAACAAACACCTACACACCTGCACACCGAAAAATTTAATAATAATATTGGTGAGATAATATATTTTCCGCATTTCGTTAACAAAGCTATGTTGAAATATTCAATAAACTTTTGAAACAACATTCTAAAATCTCACGAAATACGTTTGTTTTCATCCATATATCACTGTGAGGTCTGTTCAAGGTAGATCGCGACGTACCTTATATTTGACAGTTGTTTCCTCCACTCCACCTTACCTTCAGTGAGGAAACTCCTTAAGGTGAGGAGTAAAATTACAACTATGAATATCAAATCGCTGAGGTGAGGTGGAGTCAAGTCGAGGAATTTTTGCGATTTTGACTCTGAATACGGGTGTTAATCTTTAAGTACTTTCTTTTCATAATTCGGGAATTTCCCCAAAATAGGAGATGTTTTTGTCATCATATAAATAGAACGCGATTGATTTTCGTTGTTTTTATTTACTTAGTTACATTCTTCCGGACAGTACTCGTATGTCTAGTTTTCAGCAAAGTTATTTCGCTAAGTGGGAACAAATACCGGAATTTTCTTCTTGGCTATAATAATTAAATTCTCTAATAAAAATGGACCAAAGAAACAGATTTATAAGCAAAAATGTTTCAGCTATTTTAAAAACAAAGCAAGGTGTTAAGGATGAAGGAGGTTGTGTAAATTTTAATCCTTCGAAAAGGATGTTAAAATATAACTCTAACATTTATTGTGAGTATGAATAAATAAAACGTGTTAAGAAAATCAGTCTTTTTATTGGTATATCTGTCCTATGTAAGTCGGTATATTTTAGTATTTTTTTGAGGTGCCTCGGTATTTTTATAAAATTTAATCTGGTCACACTGCTTGTCGGCGTCAGTTCGTGCCTGGCATTCGAGCGGTAGTGGTGTGCGGTTTGTGTGTATTCAACAAATTAAAATGTCGTTTCATTGGGACGATGAAACTGTGTTGCTATTAATTGAAAAATTTCATGAAAATGATATATTATGGAATCCCAGAAATGCAGACTATAAGAATAGGAACAAACGAATGGACGCCTTGAATGTAATTGCAAGTGTATTTGACATTGATAAAGGCGAAGTAGAGAGAAAGTTAAAAAATTTGATCTCTCATTATTTTCGGGAAAAAAAGAAGGAAATCTGGTGCAAGTACAGACGATGTACAGGAACCAAAGTGGTTTGCTTATAAGGCATTGAACTTTTTGCGAGACAAAAATAAACCACTACCCACAGTAAATAGTGAGAATGATGTAAGTATTCATGTTTCCTATTTTTCTTTATTTTATCACAGACTAACTACTCGCGGTCACAGAACATATACTAAAGTGAAGACGCGACACTTCTATTTACAGACGCATTCGCAGTACAGTCATCAAGATAATGCAACAGCGACTAGTTCCCGGAAAAGGAGATGCGGTACTGATGGAGACAGTGATATTGCCGAAGCTCTACAAGTTTAAAAAAATATGTCAGCTTCGTCATCTGCTCGCGACGATGCCTCGGTATTCGGAGAACACATAGCAAATAAAATACGAAAAATGGATCCCATAACAATATCTACAGTACAACATCATATTAATAATATAATATATCAGGCTGAGATGGGCGTTTACTCAAGACCTTCCACGGTGGCGGCAGCTCAAGGATATTTTACCACTTCGACACCTGAAAGTGTACGTCCTTCCACTAGCCATTCTAATTATACCGACAATTCTGATACTCAGGACAGCCTTTTTTCATATTTGGAAAATAATTAAAACTCTTTTAGATTTATGATGCTACATTAAGAATTTAATAATTAAAACTATGATTGTACTGGTACATTGTGATTGATAGTGAGATTAATGAGGCAAACACAGATTAACAAAATGTTACCTTTTTTTTTAACGTGGTAAAATCATCAAATGAGACCTCCCACCCCGGGCAGGGCGGGAGGTACTGTCAGACTTGTACTGACTAAAGTTAAAATTTTACTTAAAATATCATTATATAGATACTTATATGCTAAATAAACGTTGTTCCCAATAAAAATATGTTTGATTTATGAAATGTAATTTTGCCATGGAAGTTGTCCTTGCTCTGAAAGAAAATAGTTCATCAACTCATTTCTGACCATTGAAGGTTCCAAATTTCGATTTATTTCAATATTTGGTGCCGGTATCGTTATCATATTATCATCAACATCAACGTCATTTCTTCGGATAAAATTGTGCAGGCATACACAAGCCATTACTATAATTTTCATTTTCTCTGGCTGTAAATTAGCTATTGAATGAAATATTCTGAATTTTTCCGATAATATGCCAAAAGCATTTTCCACGACTCTCCTTCCCCTACAAAATCTGTAATTGCATATTCTTTTCGGAGATCCTCGCTCATGTTGTCCAGGAAATGGTTTCATTAAGTTAGGAGAAATCGGAAAAGCATCATCACCAAGGAAATAAAATGGTACATTCATAGTCCGTCCAGGCAAAGGTCTTGGTGTCGGTAGATTTATAGATTCATTTCGTAATGCTTCGTAAAGCGAGCTATTTCTACAAACACCCCCATCCGAAACTCTTCCTTGACAACCAATATCGACGTATAAAAAATTATAATTAGCATCGACTAATGCCAACAACACAATACTGAAATACGATTTATAATTGAAAAATTCTGAGCCACTATTATTGGGGCATTGTATACGTATGTGTTTCCCATCAATGGATCCACAACAATTGGGAACATTCCATTTCTTGAAAAACAAACGTGACACCGAAAGCCATTCTTCTTCTGTGGTTGGCATCTAGACGAGAAAAAGGAAATAAAAATTAATTTAAAATAAACATTCAAAAATAAATATATACTTAAACGTTTAGCATATGTGCTTGTAAGCCTAAATGTAATGCTATACTCAAATATTATCGAATTCCAGCAATATCACATATATTCAGGCCATATCGTAAATAAAAATCAAATAAAAAAATATTTATTTGGTCAATAGAGTACAAATATATATTAAGTTATGGTGTTCTCTAGCTTCCCCTCTAGGATTCCCTGTGAGTGAGCTTCCCTGTGAATATCAAGAGTGAGTCATAAAAAAATGATTACCTTAATTTGAAGTTTTGATATTATTGCTTGACAGACTTCGGGAATCAGTGAGGAAAGAAGTTGTGGTGAAATTTTAAACAGTTCTCCAAGGCTGAAATAACTTTCTCCTGTAGCTAAAAACCGCAACGTTACTGCCAACCTTTCTTTAGCGGGTATAGCCTTTCTCCAGCCAGTATTTTTTTTGCTAATGTATACTTCAGTACTCTCTAGCAAAAATTCAAAATCTTCATATGTCATTCTCAGAAACCCAAAGAACATACTATTGCACAAACGTTGACATCCCACATCATCTTTTTTATACTCTTCTATCATTACAGTACCGTTCTGCCATTTTCTATTTTGTAAACTTGGGCGCACCCAAAACCTTCTCGTCCTTTTGTATTTTTTTCTTATTAAAATAAAAATTACAACTGCGGCGGCAGTGCTGATGATTTTCGTATTCATTGTAACCAACCAACCAAAAAAAAGCGTTCTATGTGACTGTCACAACTGGAATGATGCTTGACGGCTTTGTGCGGCTTGTGCCGGCGGCTCGTATTGCCGGCGGCATAGCCGCTCGGCATGAACCCGGCGGCATTGCCGCCGGCATGTGTTTAGTAGTCTTTAGATATCTTTCTCGCAATATTTGAGCCATCCAGTTCTTTAGTAACGAAAAAGTCTTAGGGGAGGTGCTTAGACAGAAAGGTAGGCATGTCATTTCTAACAATTCCCGGTTGTTTATGATGCGCAGGAATCGTCTTTGAGATTTTGCTATTTTCAGGTGAGAATATGCTTGTGAGAGATCTATCTTGCACTTCCAGTCGCTAAGAAAGTTGGGGATGCAGTCAATGACGTTGAATTGCTTTCTTACTATTCGGTACATGTTTATTAAGTAAAACGGCTCGGTCTTGAGAAAGAGGTTTAGCGCTCTGAGTTTGAAAATTGGACATGGGCATCCTTTGGGTTTCGGAACCAAAAAAAGCTGTGAAATGAAGCTCGGTGAGGGCCGAGCTATTTTGACGTTTCATTTTCCTTATGATTGCGGACATTTCCTCTGTGATAGGAGTTTGAAACAAAAATTTCTGACTAAATTTGGGTAAATAAGAGGGGTTTTTTGGACAAATGGTATGCGATACCTTTGAATTAGTTTTAAAATGAGGACAGGAGCCCCCCGCTCCCTTCGATGTGTATATTGTGGGTATTGCGCCAGTTGGCCGGCTTGTAAGTGCTTTGTGACATTGTTTATACCGTCGATTACCTCGGGAGCTCACCTGCCGCTACCTAAGTCGCAGTTCACTCATTTCACACTTTACACTTCAATAACAAAAGGATATATCTGCCTCGGCTCATAGATCTCTAACTATGTAGTACCTACCTACATAGTTAGAGATCATGAACCCTAAAATTGTTAAAATAACATGAGTATAACATAAATCTTGCATTAAGGTGCTGTAAAAACATTTAAAATATATGTATCAACTAATCTTGAATAATAATTCATCATAAAATCCAATAAAGGATCGCGGACAATGAATAAAATTTTAAGTGACAGAACTTTTGTCAGCACTCTATAGCCAGCCTTACCTACGAGTACTATAGGTTTGCTTCGTACTTACAATTTTTTTTTTTCAAATTAATTACTTGAAAATACAATGGCGAGACGCAAATTGATTGGAAAGTTTTCATACCACCAAAATTAGTTCCATTTACGCCCGCTAGGCTCGTTAGGACCACTGCTCAAAATCCCATTCTGCTCCCGTCGACGATACGAGTGTTTTGACGCAAATCTTCCTGCTAGGGCTACTGTTGTTTTTACTATTTATTAGTTCTTATTCCATTTATTAGTTACTAGCTGTGCCCCGCGGTTTCATCGTTAGACATCGTTCCCATAGGAATATCAGGAAAAAAGTACCCTATGTGTTATTTCAGGGTCTAAGCTACCTGCATACAAAAGCTCAATGTCCATCTCTGTCCACATATGAGCAGCATGCTGGCGAAAAGGCAATTATACCAAAACATCTGTCTTTTCATCAAACTATTTTTCATAATATTTTTGTAGCCAGCAAAAAGATAAAAAAGTGATAAAATAAAAAGTATTTTCCAATGACGTTGAATTGGTATTGGTATTTATCAAGACTGTAAGTATACATGGGAAAATGTTACATAACATACATTCACGCCTTTTTTCCCGAAGGGTTAGGCAGAGGTGTACCCAGGACTCAGTCCCATAGTAGATACACCCACATTTCGCCAGTATGTTATTGGTCCCATGTAATAGGGGGCGAGCCTATTGATGTAATTGATTTTAATTAATTCTGCAGATACCTTGATTTTTTTATTTCGCCAGTAGTGCATTGCTTAGTCAAAATAAAACATAAACAACGCGATGACCAAACAATAAAGTTTATTTTCATCATCAACTCATTGCCTACAATAATAATAATATTTTTTATTCTATAATAATATCTATTAGGTACCATAATAATAATGTCTTAAACAAAATAATAATTATAATAGGTACGTAATAATGTGTTATTTAAATATAATTTTAATCTTAATTCGCTAACACTTATCTGATTTTCATTTACATTTAGTATTATATCATAAAATATATTCTTATTCTAAATTATATTTTACTGTATTATCACGTGGTTTTGTTACCCTACCTATCCTCAATACTTACTACGAATACGTCTTTTTTTTTAAAGAAAGAATAATTAAATGAAACAATCTCTTCATGGATGTATTAATATAAGTATAATATAAGTCTCTAATAATAATAAAAATAATGGCTTAGATATTTGAATGCAACAAATACATAATAAATAGATAATAGGTACATAAGTTCCAGTCGAAGTAAACAAACGATAGGTAGGTTGCCATGTTCCATACACCTAAGTAGGTATGACACTAAAGTATTGCTACGTTTAAAATTGCAAGACTCTTCAAAAAGCTTCCAGAAATACCTGAATCTTTAGACTCATATTTTAGTTAATCTTTGTTTTATGGACCTTAATTTTTTGACAGAATATACAATTTTAAACGTAGATTTACGAGAAGTTATACTCAATTATCAACTACGTATACCTATTTATAAATCCTACGAATAAATTTAACTATTTGATCTAAGTATCTTAATGATCGCTTAAATTATCTACGGTAAAATATAATTATTCGAATCAATAGTACTTTTACGGTGCATCTGATACTAAAGTACCTACACTCGTGTACATTAAACATTACTGGTTAGCTTTAATTGATATAACTAATTAAATAAATAACTTGAATACATATTTCTGAAATATATTACAATAGTAAATGTTGGTATATATTATTGATAATTATACAAATGTTTCAAATGGTACGACAATTCAATAAAATGATAATCTTGATATAATAAACTATGAAGTGTGATGTATATAAATGTTCTGATCAGTAACGACGAGTCTAATAAATAATAATGCTAACGAATGAAAACAGCGGCCAAAAAACATAATCAAAAAGGAAAATAAAAAAGCTACATTGTTGTTTTAATTTGACTTACAAACTATTAATGATTTAATTATTTAAATAATAGTAATTATGAATAATAAATGATGCTTACTATTAACAACTGGATCCAAATGAGGACCTGGGTTCTTGTAAGAGTAACCATACATTTTAGGTATGATATTATAATTACCTAAAATATTATATTGTCTTAATTTTATATAGAAAACAGCAGCTAAATTAATAGCAACCCGTTCTTAGCAAGTAAAGGTTGATGATACACCTTGTCAGAGAAAAGTAAATTAGTATTCTACTTACATGCAGACCCAGTAGGTCACAGTATAGAAACATAGGAGATAAAATTTCGGAGATAAAACTCGGAAAATGCGTGTTCGCGGACACAGCATGTTGAGTATGTTCATTCTCGATGAATCAGTGTTGTTTTTCCATTAAGACGGATATCCCAGTCTGTTTCTAGGAAAGCTGCGATCACAGTTTTTTATGGCTTTGTCAACTCGTTAATAAGATATGGAAATCTAATTTGGGGTAGATGCACAAATTTAGATCAATGTTTTGTAGTACAAAAAAGGTGTATTAGAGCTTTATTTGGTTTGAAACAAATAAAATCATGTAGACCTTTTTTAGAAATTTTAAAATTCTGACTGTAACTTCTTTGTATGTCTATTTGTTTACAATAAATTTTTTTTTCAGCAAATGAGCTCAATTAGAATCAACTTACTTTCTCAATACAAAAATAATTTATTCAGATCTCCAACAAGATTGACATTGACTTCAAATATTTCTTTTATAATGTGCATTAAAATCTATAGTAAAATTCCAAATAGATTTAGAGATTCCGATTTGACTTTAAAACCTATTTAAAATGAAATTGACGGGGTGGTTAGCTGAGAAATGGTTTATAATATTAATGATTTTTTTGAATATAAAATAAAATTTGACAGCTACATGACATAATATTATTATAATAATTATTTTGTAATTCTTTTATTATTAATTTTTTTGATATTTTTATTCTGATTTTTAAAATTTTAACATTGTTATTATTTTTTTATTGACATTAATTTGAATGTCAATATGATTTTGGATTTAATAATTTTATTGTCTAAATTATATTTAATATTCAGACGCCTGAGAAAGCAAATTTCGGTGGTGATGGTGAGCATGGTTGAGCATGGGGACTTATAAGTATACTATAAATAGATAGTATAAATATACTATCTATTTTGTACCTGAAATCTCTGAATAGTCAGTTATCTATTGGGAAACAGTATGACATTTTGGAGTGCAGCAATGCCATTTGGTGCGAATATTATACACGTCCACCTCAGCCCAAAATGCTCGGTAGCCAGTTTGAACTCCGCGACAGTAAAAGTACAGAGCTCCCGGCGCTCAGGAAAAAATTCTGGCGGATTATAGTCTTGACCTTTGAGTAATGTTTGGTGTCGTTATCAGATAACTAGATAGAGGCCCTATTCATTCCCCATACCAGTTTTTAGGGTTCCGCAGCAACATATGACGCAATTTAATAATAATTTAATTATTAAAATAATAAACTTTTAGTAGCAACGAAATGCGAACAAACCCTTATATTATCATATCTTTGTATTTTGTAACTCGTAACTTGGTTTATATAAAATACTGTTCGAAAGCCCATTTAACGCATATTCTAAAAACATTAACAGTAAATATAAATTTTACTTTTTAAATGTAAAATAAAATATTGAAAGTACTGCGATTGGCGAAGATCATCTACCCCGCCGTGCGCCGCCCGCAAAAATCAAGTAGGTACGTGTGCAATAATTATTTTATTTTACATTGAAAATAGTTAAATGTTTATTTAATGTTTATAAAATCTACATTAAATGTGCTTTTGCACAGTATTTTTAAAAAACCAAGTTTAATACAAAAATATAAAACTAAGTATACGGGTTTGTTTGTTAAAAGTTTATTATTTTAAGTATTGCGTCATATTTTGCTATGTAAACGTAAAAACTGATATGAAGAATGCATTGGGCATCATCTAGTTACCTGATAACGACACCAAACTTCCACTCAAAGGTCCAAACTAATCCGCCAGATTTTTTTTCTGAATGGCTAGAGCTTTGTAAGTACTTTTACTGCCGTGGAGTTCATACTGACTACCGGGCGTTTTGGGCTCAGGTGGACGTGTATAATACCCGTTCCAAATAACATTGCTGTACTCAAAATTGTATGCCTCACCATACAAGCATTCCCAATAGAAAACGGACTGGACTTACATATAATTCTGTTGACACAGTTTAATATTATATACTAAATATGGAGTCACACCGTGAGGGTTTTAGTCAGATTATGAAATTATCCTTGATTTAAAGAAAAGGTTAGATGAGGTCCTGACTTCTCGAAAATGGAAAGCTCAAATTAGGACTTATTAGGTCCACGTAAATCATTAAAGTTAATTGTTGTCTCGGCCGCACTTCGGTCTTAGGTACGTCTTTCTATCTTTGTTGTTTCAAATTGCACGTGCCAGTGTTGATTAAGCGCTGGGAGAACGTACCCTATCTCCCCTTTTCTTTAAATCAAATTATACATATTTATTATTTATATTGCATGCTTTATACAATTTGTGATAACTAAATAGTCTTAAATATTACGTAGATACCATAATTATATATAGAAGACAGAAAAGGCAGTAATATAATTAATGTTATATATTTATAAGTAAATAAGCTCGTTCATTATACATAATATTATTCAAGTGCAGTGGCATTATTTGCCAGCGGAACATCATTCCGTCCTTTTTCATTTTATAGTTTTAGTTAGCATTCTTTAGTGAGCTGAAGAAGTTTTTGTACTTGCACGTCATTTCCAGAGACTTCAGAACTTCATAGTTAACTATTGGATACATTAATTAAGATCTAATAAAATTATTCGAGTAAATTAAAATGTGATTTCGTGGGTTTTGTACGTTACCAAATATAATTGTTATGGCAAAATTAGGCACTCCAGCGATCGTCTTCATTTGGATGATGTAATGTTTAGCTGGATTGTAGCCTTAAATAGTTTTAAAGATGGGTAATTATGATTTCGTCGTCGATTTCGTCTTTCTCGTCGTCTTCCTCGGGAGGTTGCCGAGCGGCCTCTGCGGCTATGGCTGGGTCCTCGGCGATAGCTTTCATACGGCGAGTCTGTAACAACAATTTTGGAAATAAGTATATCTACATAATATTGAGCGTATATTAATCTGACACCCACATGTATCTACTATGTATCTACTATGGGACTGAGTCCTGGGTACACTTCTGCCTACGCCTTCGGGAAAAAGGCGTGAATGTATGTTATGTTTTTTCTATTAATCTGACTGACCTGATTGTTCCATATGAAATACTAATAATGTTCATACGAGTATGTAACAGGCCGTTATGCATAGTTCTAGTGGGACCTAATGATTTTGTGTTTTTGTGATTTGTCTTTATATTTAAGACTATTAAGTTTACTAACATTAGGTTTTTACGATTGCATATACAAATACACATAATCAATGGATCTGTTGGTCTGAATAATAAATTTTATTATTTTTAATTTTAAGCCCAGTTTAAGCCCAGTTTGCCATAAAGTACGTGTTTGAATCGCGAAAGTATAAAAATTTCTTTATAATATAATTTTACGTTGTATACGTTTTTGGTATTCATTATAATAAGTATTCAATAAATTTCATTATATATTTATTATAAATTCGCGGCAATGATTTCAATTGTCTCGAATTTTTGATCAGGACTCTTTTCATCTTCCAAAATCAAGAATTCACTTATGGCAAATCTACTAGGACAGCAGACTTGATAAGAGGTATCACAGACACACATACACGCCTCTACGCTAAACGCATGCGCTGCATGCAAGTCGCGCCTGGTCGTTAGGAAACACACATACACAATGCACACCCACAAGCCCCATGCAATCATCCCAGGCACAGAAAACCTCAATCACAAGTGCAAGTGAACTGCAGTATACATATTTGTCAGTTACAAAACATTTTCATAAGCACTTGCTCACTTTAACTGCAGAAAAGCTGTCTAATGGGCATCCTCTTTGTACCAGGCTTTCATAATTGCTTGCATGTTGCATTGCAGTTGTAGCTTGCCAACAAGATATTTTCTGCCTAGAATTTTCATCGCATGCATCTCAGTGGGAAACTTTTGCATTCGCGCTACTAGGCTTTCATGATAACACAAGAAGTAACTTAGTACTTGCACCCAGACTTCCTGTAGTGTTTGTTATACTTTTAACTTTTCAACCACAGGTGTGGTTTCATCGCTGCAGGCGGCTTAAGTCGGTAGTTAAAAAGAGATGCAGAATATGCACTTCTCCAGTCTAAACTATCATGGTTAATTAGATAAGCTAATATGGTACAAGTATGCCAGTATAATTGTCTACTGGCACTAGAGAATTTGCGAACATCGACTATCTTCATATAATATACTATATTATACTTAAAACTTGGTGACACAGTGCTGTCTGCGTGGGAATTTGAGATTAGGTAACAATTGAAATCGTAATAACTCAAAGTTTATTTTAAATTAAATAACTTAGATGTTTAAGTATTATATTATTTATACAAATTAGTCGCGTTTTAGTGTAGAGGTACTATGTCAACCTATGCATCCGTCAAAAACGTGGTCAATATTTAGAAAGGTTAATAATTAAGTATTAAGTTTAGGTAGGATGATAATACTACCAGTAGACAAAGATAGAATGTATGTTCAATGCGCATATGTTAAAGTATTGATCCATTTTGTTCTGTTGGGTACCAGGCAAACATAATCACTGTAGGGATCCTACCTAGGTTTTAGAAGTAGACAAATGGGTAGATTGTTAATGGGGAAATTGGATGTCGGATGTTCTTACCGCTAATTTCACTGTCAGGTACTAAAACTAAAGATTAAAACTTAAGCCTGTTGCATAGGTTCCTAGGTACGGTGATCGAGTAAGTGCAACAGATTTCCATAAACTACGGATAGTTGATAATAAGTAGGAACTACGTTGAAAATGTCCGTCTGTTAAACTTAAGAAAAGTCCGTGGAATTAAGGCTCGTAGCTGTAGGATGTAGCGCTGTTGCTAGTGATATTCCATGAATAGTATTTTAGTCTTGTGAAATTAAAAAATCACTCGACCACGTTGCAATACCACCGACAGATCAAAAATTTTCAGAATCCATAGTGGCAATAGTATTACCCCAACACATCTCAATAATCTTATAATAATCTAGTAATAAAATAAAAGTGTGATTGATTTTGTGGGCTAAACTATCGATAAGCGCGACTATAATAGTACTTAGGCCTACTTGCACAAAAAATTGTGTTCAATAAATAAATAAATAATAAATTACCTAAGGGATATTTAAAAAAAATGGAGTTTTGCTACTGACCCTTGATGGCGCAAGATACATTATTTATTTATACCTGTGTTAGTTGTTAACTCAGGTATAATAACGTTAACCCAGAATAATTAAATTAAATTAAATTTAATAATTATGTGACTGTTCACTGGTCCCAAACGAGGCTAGAAGCCTATACTATGGTACTATGACTGATATACATACTTATTAAGCGTATAACACCCAGACACAGATCAAACAGATATGTTCATGCACAGAAATGTTTGACCTGGCCGGGAATCGAACTCGGAGTCTGCGGCACTGATAGCAGAGTTACTTCTATCTGAGCCAACGAGGCTGATAATGCAAGTAAGCCTTACTAGTGTTGTTATCATACTTGATGAAAGCGCTTATTATTATTTTTTTATTTTTTTATGATAGTGAGTGACAAGACGAGCTCATCAGATGCCTGATGGTAAGCATCATGATTGCCCATATCAGACACAGTGCCACCCAGTATTTTAAAATTCAAAATTCAGCGCGGCACTGCACTGCGCCTATCACCCTGAGATATGAGTTGTTGAATCTCATCATGCCCAGTAATTTCGCTGGTAACATTGCCCTTCAAACCGGAACACAGTAATGTTTGGACATTACTGCTTGGCGAATGAATAACTGGCAAAGGTGTGTGTGGTACGTCCCCAGCGACCTCTTGCAAAAAAAGCCTACCACTACAAAAAACTTGTAAACTAAAAAATTTGTAATCGTTTTGCTCACCTTTCTCTTATGTAGTATTTCTACAACGAGGTACCCGGCGAATCCTACTAGGAGTACGACCATCATGACGTAGAGCTTCATCTTGGCACAGAGATGGGTGGAGTAGGCATAGGCTACTACGAACCCGGCGCTCTCCCAGAGACGGAAGTTCGAGAAGGCGGCCTCCTTGTTACGTCTAAACAGGACTCCATATAAACCTGTGAACAAAATTATAAATAATTATGTGAACGGTTTTATCCCTAGTAACAGGTTGTAACCTATGGAATTTTCATATTAGTTTTCGGTTCTTTTAGTTGTGAAGTTTTGGCGAAAACTTCCATCCATATAATACATTCATTTTCTTATACATATTTTACATTATATAGGTACATTCATATTTCTGTCATAGTATTTTATGAATTTTCGAATATTAAGTAAGACTAAACATTTGGAACAAATGAACAATAAGTTCAAACACTAAAAATTAAAAAAATCAACCGATTAATCTCCTTAAAATCTCAACGTTACGTAAACGCGTCTTTCATCCTAAATCTAATAAACTAATAATATTATTTTTAAAATGAATTCCTTTTAATGAAGTCAGAAGTTGTTTATTGAGTTCTAGGAATATAGCCAGTACAATAAAGCTACTGCGAGTGTTCGAGGATGCATGTCGCAAACAATTGTTTAGATCTAACTAGATAAAAAGAATGATGTGAACAGTTAATCCTAAGTATATTATTGTGTGCCAGTAATGAACCAGAATGGAGTAGGTTTTTACGCCATAGGCTAATTGCATGATGCCTCGACATGTGACCAATCCTCGTGAATCGTATTTCATTCATTCGTGAGGCGCACGGTACGTGCAGGTGGCCATTAGTTATTAACTGTAATTTAAATGTGATAAGGTCGAAAGTTATGATTGAAAATGACATACATAGTTTATTGAAATATATATGGGGAAATAGAGGAAATATACGTTTTTATGCGAAGAAAAATTTACTGATATGATAAATAATAAATATAATGACGTTAATTTCAATTATAGGTATATTAATGATTATAGATCTTTAATAGATAGTTTTTATGATGATATCATAGATGCACTACAAACGTCAGCAGAATGTAGTTTTAATTCTAAATATAAAAAACCTCGGAAAATAATTGGGTGGAACTTTCACGTCAGGCACTTGCATTTAAAAGCCAGAGAATATTTCATTCAGTGGGTGGAACTTGGTAGGCCGTGCTCGGGATATTTCTATAGTCAAATACGGACGCACGCAGAGAGTTTAAAGCTGCCCTTAAATATATACAAAACAACCAAGATAAAATAAAGATCGATATGTTGGCTCGGCATAGGGAGACTGGCAACTTTGTACAGTTTTGGAAGGAAGTTAAAAAGATGGATTATAAAAACAGCTTACCAGTGAGTGTGGAAGGTGAAATGAACCCGAGAAATATAGCGAATGCGTTTCGAGATCATTTTGATATTAACAAGGACCACAACACTAGCACCTCCCAAGAACAGAATTATGATACCCTTAGTGGGTATGAGTCATGATTGGGAGACTTGCAACGCAACTATCACACCGAAACCAATCGCTTTAATATTAAAATCTATGAAGCGCGGTAAGTCTCCCGGTCATGACGGTCTGAGTATTAAACATCTCCTCTATGCTGGCCAGCATGTATGTGATATACTGGCGCGGTTTTTTGGTCTGTGTATGCGTTATTGCTACTTACCAGAGAAATTAATCCGCACGTTGGTTGTACCGATAGTAAAAAACAAGACTGGAGATATCTCGAGTATGGCCAACTACAGGCCCATCTCCTTAGCAACGATCGTGGCCAAGGTCCTTGAAAGAGTTTTACATTTAGATATTGTCAATGTGGATATTGATGACGGACAGTTCGGCTTCCCCCCCATGTTTCTACAGATATGGCGATATTTTCATTAAAACAGGTTGTATGCTACAACATGAAGGGTGGAACGGCGGTGTACGCGTGCTTCCTGGACCTTAGCCGGGCGTTCGATACCCTCAACCACGAACTATTATGGGACAAGCTGCGTAACGCCTCTGTACCCGCTGGGGTTGTTGGTCTGCTTCAGTACTGGTACCGTAATCAGACCAATAACGTCAGATGGGGTTCAGAGCTGTCTGACAGTTATAGGCTGTCCTGTGGGGTGAGGCAGGGGAGGCCACCTCTCCCGATCTGTTTAACACGTACGTGAATGATTTGATCGTTGAACTGAGCAACACCCCAGTAGGTCTCAGGTTGGACGGCAGATACGTCAACAACCTGAGTTATGCTGACGACATGGTGTTGCTCAGTCCTTCGATCAAGGGTTTAAGGAAACTAATAGCGATATGTGAGAGTTATGCTAGAGATCATAACCTCATGTATAATGTAAAGAAAACTGAAATGGTGATATTCAGATCGGGAAAGGGTCCCCTGAATGTGCCGAACGTCTGGCTCAATAAATAAATAATAATAAATAATAAACTTTATTTCGGAAACCAGTTACATACACAAAAAAGGTGAGGAAACGATGATGCCAGCTATAGTAATAAAACTGTGTCGCAGACACCAACGCCCCCCTCCGAAGGGGTTACTTACAAAAGATATCCAAAATAAACGTTACAATACTTTTATATACCTAATTTACTTAATATTTTCAATAAGAATTTAGAAATATAGCTTAAATAATATTATATAATTTCTCTCTCTCTCTCTGGCTGTGTATGTAATACTGTGAACTATGTGTGTGTGAGTAGGGGTGTGTGTGTTTGTACGTGTGTAGAGTGTATGTGTATGTGTGTATGTGCCCAATATGTGGGTACCTCCAAGAGACACCAGCCTCGTAAGAGTTGGGCACCGGGATGCACCCACAATATTGTGTGAATGTTATTGAGTGTGAGTGTTATTTAATTAAGTTTTCTGATTCCTCGTAAGTGAGAGTTAGTAGCCAATCAAGGCAAACAGCTTTACATTTGTGAGTTGGTAGGTGATATATCGCCAGTTGTTTATTAAATCTGTTGTATAATTTAGAGCCTAAGAAAAGATTCGAACGGCCTGCAAATACAGTGTTTTTTGGAAGAGTTCGACAAACGATATCTGAACGTCGTTTTGTTTTGGCTAAAGTTGGGTCATATACTAATTCCGAGTGTTTACGTAAAACAGTATTTAAAATGAAAATTCGCCTAACACTCAATATCTTGCAAAGCGAGTAGAGTTCAGTTGTAGGGAAACGAATCGGTTTGTACAACATCACCTTCAACACTGCTCTTTGAGCTCGTTCCACTCTAATCATTGCAGTTTTTGTAGATCCTCCCCAAGCAGTTATGCAGTAGGAGAGGATCGATTGACCGAGGGCAAAGTATATAGTCTTTAGGGATTCAGGATCAAAAATACTGCGTAGAGATTTAAACACAAATATCAACTTTCTAATCCGAGAGGTGGTCATGGCAATATGTTGCTTGCAGCATAGATTATTGTCTATAGTAATGCCCAAATATCTTGTGGTGGATGTACATTCAATAACAGAACAAATACAAGTCGAGGTGAATGGTTCACATGGTTGACAAGTGTGAGCATGAAGTGAAAAAAGAGATGGGGGTTGTGATGTTCGACTTATAGAAAAGGGCACAAATTTAGTTTTAGAAATATTAAGTGTGAGAAGATTACTGTCTAGCCAAAGCATTACTTGTCTTAGGGCAAATTCAGAGTTACTTTTGGCTTCTTGCCAGTTTGTACCATGTACTAAAATAGCAGTATCGTCGGCATAGGTTAAAATTTTGGTTTTCGGAAGAGACATTTTACATAAATCATTTATATAAATGAGGAAAAGAGTAGGCCCTAGGACGCTACCTTGAGGAACACCAAAATCGATACCGATATCATTACTGGTTACTGAATCTATAACTACACACTGGGTTCGATTTCTCAAGTAGCTTTTAAATATGTCCAGTGCAACCCCTCTGATGCCAATGAGCTCTAGTTTAGTAATTAAAAGAGGAATGGAAACAGTGTCAAAGGCCTTAGAGAGATCTAAAAAGATGCCTATTGTTTTTAATTTCTTATCAAGATTGCTCGTTACGGTGTTAGAAAGTTCGAGAACTGCATCCTCTGTCGACTTTCCTTTTCTAAAGCCGTATTGATTTGAAGCCAAAATGTTGCCATCATTTAAGAATCCCGTCAAGCGTTTATTTAGTAATTTTTCAAAAATTTTGGATAATGCTGAAAGAACGGATATTGGTCTGTAATTTGAGACACTGTTTCCATCACCACTTTTGAATATAGGGTGCACAATGGCTTTCTTAAACACCTGAGGAAAGGTACCAATACTGAAACAAAGATTGAAGACGTATTCCAGAACAGGAATCAGTACGTGACGTGCTTTAATAACTGTGGCTGGAATGTTATCCCAGCCTACAGCACACTTTTCTTTAAGATTTAGAATAATTACTTCAATCTCTGTCGCGTAAACTGGGTATAAAGCCATGGAATTATTGGGAGCCACGTATGGTAGCTTAGGTGTACAGTTAAGGGGTGCGCAATTTGTTCTAAGACTGATATTGTTTGCCAACTCCTTTCCCACATTTGCGAAGAATGAGTTTACTGTATTAACAGATTGAGACGGACAACTGGAGATCTGCTGATCAACTGGAGATCAATGGGCATCCTATAAAAGTCGTGGAGAGTTTCAGGTACCTTGGACACGTCGTCACTTCAACTTTAAAAGATGATGCTGACATTGAAAGGCAGCGCAGAGCAGTAAGTGTTGTCGGCAACATGATTGCCAGAAAATTTTGTAAAGCTGAGCCTGACGTGAAAGCGAATCTATTCTGAGCCTTCTGCCAGTCGTTTTACACGTGTCAACTCTGGACTAAGTACACAAAAAAGTCCCATGACTGCATACGGGTGGCATACAATAACATCTTCAGACACTTAATGGGCTTAAGCCGTTACTGCAGTGCTTCTGAAATGTATGCGGAATCCCGTATAGATTCTTTTAATGCTATACAAAGACGCCGAATAGCATCTTTCATGTCCAGGGTTAATACGTGTAAAAACACAATTATTAAGAGTCTTGCTGACAGGCTCATAGGTACGTGTATGTACAGACGTTGGGTGGAGATTGCCACCTAACTTGTTTCTCTTTTTGTTTTTAATTTAATTTTAATTTGATTATTTTATTCTTATTTATTATATTTGACAGTATTTTATTGAATACTTGTATGTTTTATGGATCTTGTATCTGAAATAAAGAGTTATTATTATTATTATTATTATTCATGTTGCAGATTATCTGTATTATCTCTAACTTTAATGACAGACAGGTTTGTAAAGAACATTATATTTAACTAGCGATCCGCCCTCGCTTCGCTCCCGGTACAATTTTACATATATATAAACCTTCCTCTAGAATAACTCTGTCTATTGGTGAGAACCGCATTCAAATCCGTTGCGTAGTTTGAAAGATCTAAGCGTACAGACGGCGGGATGCGTCTTTGTATAGAGTAGAGAACACTTTGTAGGAATTAAATTGAGTTTTGCAACTCTAAATAGCTTGAAACATTTATGTATGCTTGTATATATATATTAAGGGGAACTGGGCTACATACCCCCTTACACTTCTTACATTTTTGTTATTTACTTAATGAATTTACCCTACGTGTAGGGTTATTTCGCACAGCATAGATTTGTAATTATTAAATGATGAAATCCCATCTTTGTCAAAAGTTCTCGACCTCGACGATATAAAACGACTGAAAATATTCGAGAATATATTTTAACGTTTTATATATTTCAATTTAATTTATTTATGGGACCACCTCTCAAGTATCACCTACCAAACATGAAAGAACCATCAAAATCAATCCGGAGGATCTAATTGACGAAATTAATTTAAATAAATTATATATTTGTATCTATAATATTATAAAGAGATATTTTTTTTTAATATAGTACTGGGATATTACTTATATTACAGTATCTACAAAAAAAATATCTGCGGGACAATATTATATCCATTTACTTAGGTTTGGTCACTATCATAGAAATAGTCATCGTAAGCCATTAGAATAAGTAAGTACGAATACAAATACCTACGAATAGTATGTAAGTATTACGAAATGATTCGTCTTAAAACGTTCTCTTTAATTACTATGATATCTGCTACCAGACTACCAGTGCGAATCCGGTGGCAGGTCTCTAGTCTATTAAGTATATTTTGTCGTTATAATAGGAATTTTATGTATTGCCAGTAAATTACTCAAATACCTTTACTGATTTATTTAGGCCTAGGAATGTTTAGCACATAACATGGTGGTCGATACCGACCACCATAGACATACGTCCCAAGCAAATCCATGTTTGCGCGCTGCTTCAATTTCTGTTATTCATAATATTGTATGTGCCTCATGTACTAAGCTACGAAGGGTGACGTCTATGAAATTTTGAAAATAGAATGCCCACTGTTTTCATATTTTTTTTTGTATTCTAAAGTGTATTAAAAACCAAAATAAATTTATTCGCAGATGCCTACAAATTAATAGGTTTTGTATGTCAGACTTATAGCAAATTAAAATGGCGTCGAACGATATTTCGTCAAAAAATATATAAATAACATTTCATATCATCACGTCTTTCTCCCTGAAGGGTTAGACAGAGGTGAACATACCAAGGTAGTACCACCCACACTTAGCCAGTTACAGTTTTATGTCCCATATAATAAGAGGCTACTTATCCTATTGCCAACAATCGGGCACAATGCCAGACTCCAGGCTATCATTAAAAAAACCCCAATACCACTTTTTGCTTGACCTGAGAATCGAACCCAGGACCCCATGGTCAGCAGTAGCGCTTACGACCACTACGCCACCACGGCAGTAAAATTGATTTAACATGTTGCTAATAAACATAACATAACATAATAAAATTATCATCTCCTGAATGAGACTATAAGAGTCTCATTCAGGAGATGATAATTTATACTTATAATGTAAAAATATTATACTTATATTGATGAGTAAAACTTTTTAGTTTATGACTACCTTGAGTGTTGAAAGAAATCCCTTCCGTTTATATTAACATATGGAATAACAATAAAATGGCCATAATGAGAACCCATCTCATTATAACGTTATAAACATTGAATTGTAATCAGGATCGTCGCAAAGATCTTCCGTTTTCACGGAATCGGAAATGACTCTACAATCATCTGTTATTATCAAGGATAACATCTTTATATGAATAATAATACTGCTGTGATGGAATAAATATAATAATAATATTATGTCTCTGTTGTATATATACCGATTGTGATATAAGTTGACACCCTTAGTAGAAAAAACGGCTCCCATTCTTAAGATAACATATTATAACCTAGGAACTTAAAACAATCCCATACAACATTTTCTATATTAATTTTTCGAATTCCCTCTGTTCTTCTAAAATAATGAACCCATTTTTAAATATAATTTGGTAATTTTGTAGATGATTTAACTTATTTTCTTTATAAACTGTTCTTTTTTCTAGAACACATCAGAATCATGGGATTATTTGAAAGGTCGTTTTCATTTAACAATTAACAATCAGTTTGCAGAATAAAGTAAAAAACAGAAACATGATAACTAAAGAACTAGATTTTATGGGAAAAAATTGATGCAACGCTATTATCTAGGCTGGGAAAATGGGAAAACGAGTGAATTATTTTGTTTTGCTAAACACCACTCAACTGTCCTCTTACAGACGCAAAATTCCAAGTACAATAATTAGTTTTGCTAGGCTAAGGTGTTCCTGACTCCTGTCGCCTTAATGTACAATGCAGGCAAAGTTAACTAACTGTATGATGTTTCATTTCATGTTCAGTCATGAGCCTGGAGCGACAAGACTCCCGTCCTGACCTTTTGTCCGACTTCTCGTTTCATACGGAATATTTTAATTAACATGAGTTTTAAAAAGCTAAAAAACATAGGTACGAGTATTTTTATTGCTTTGTTGACTTTCCTGTACACGTTTTACTTTTACTTTGATTTCTAACCAAAAGGGCTCCATTAAGAGCTCGATTCTGTATACCGTACTTTACCTACGCTCCTATGAGAGAAACTATCAAACTTGAGTTACAAGTTACAGAATTGAGCTATTTCTGTGTGTAGATTGGTTTTCTTGCTACGATCCCGACTCGCGCCTTCGCTGCTTCCACTTCCATCATCTTTACCTGGCAAGTTTACTACTTGACAGATTTGCATCTGGATAACACGCGGGAATCTTGACTTGGAAAACCTGACTTTTCTGGGCTTCGAAATCGATAGCCGTCTGACGTGGGAAGACCACATCCAAAAGCTAAGTGGCAAGTTAGGCAGCGCTTGCTTTGCTTTAAAATGAGTGTCCGGGTTGTACCAGCAGAAGTAGCGCGCGAGTGCTTCTTCGCCACAGTGCACTCTTTACTACAGTGCTGTGTTGCTGAGTGCTACAGTGGAGCTGTGGGGGCGCGCAGCCGAGTGGGAGCGCGCCTTTCGAATACAGAAACGCGCCGTCAGAACATTGGTGTGAGTGTCCCAAAGCACGTCTGCCAGACAGTACTTCAAAGAGCTAGAGATCCTCACATTGCCTGCCACTGTAATTTTCCAGGTGGCCGTGTAAGTGAGAACCAATCTGGATTATATAGGAAAAACAGTGACAGACACTGGTCGTACAATACGCGTAACGCAAACAAGTTAGACGTAATATCACGGATCCTCGCTAAAACCGGCAAGCTGACACACGTCATGGGCAGAGCGGTATACGTATAATAGGTTGCCCGAAGACATCACTAACGCCTCCAGTATACCTTGCTTCAAGCATAGATTATGACATTTTTATTTTTATTTATTAAGTTCTTTTGTATATTTACAAGGTTACCTTAAAACACCAGCAACCTCGAAGAACTAGGTAGCCAACATCATAAACAACATCATTTTTTCTACGAGTTTTGACATAACAGAATACATTAAAAAAAAATATTTTTCAAGTTTTTGTTGTACTGTCGTGACATTTGTTAGTCTATGTTTCATTCACAAACGAAAAGACGACGCGACGCTCGCGCGCGTGTACGCTGCTAGTAATAATAATAATACTCTTCGCCAGTGACCCAGGGGCTTGTAGGCAGTATGACACTGAGCCCACATCCCTTCATACTTGACCAGGCTCATAGCAAGGATGTTTTTACTTAATCTATTACGATGCGCGTAGAGTTAAGAACATTCATCTGGAATATTAAATTGATATTTATTTTTATTTGGTGAGAAACTAATCGATCTGAAGGATCTGAAAGATCTTCGACCTCACCGGCGAGGTCGGTGTTGTGATCCACCAGATCCATCAACTCACACAGTTGGTGGATCTGGTATCCGGCACCAATACCGAAAACGGAGCGACTGTTGCGTATATTTGTAGGATTGGGCAATAGAGTTGTCCGAGTCGTCCAGGAAGTTGCGAGTGCGTCTACGGAGGGGAGGGAACAATGCATTTCTACTACCCGCCGTTTAAAAGAATAAATGTGAATCTCACCGTTAACTTGAGTCTGCCATACGGCGTCTCCTACGCCCCACAGACCAGATATGACGAAGAATGTGGTTGGATGGTCGGGGCTCGGCCTCCAGATGAGAAGCCACACTATCAGACCCAAGTGTAGAGCTGCACCCATCACTAGGATTGGGAACCTGTTGATAAAAAAAAAAGTAAAATACGAGTAATGTATGCCAGGGATCGACTAATTGTTTGGAAGGCAGAATGTTATGATTCTGAATACAGTTTTCGTGATTTTTAATAAATCTTTTATTTCAATAGCTTTTTCACTTGTAACCTTCATGGTTTCTCGTACCGCTCCTACCGCTACGGGGGCCACCCTGCAAGCATCTATACAGATGGCGCAGGACAGGAATGTCTGGAAGGAGATGGTGGCAAGGGTGTTGACGCACCATAATCACGTCCCTCAGTCATGAGGTCACGACTAAGAAGAGAGGTTACTCGTATTCTAAAAAGCTCAGTTTTAACATGTTGGCTTGAGTGAAAGCAAGAGCAAATTAATCAGATGTTATTGAAGTCTTGCGCAAAGTTAATTATTTATATTGTTTTCTGATCTTTTAAGATTAGAGAATGTGGTAGTGGAAGTTAGTGAAATAAGCCTCATATTCATCGATATCAATACACCTTTTGTTATTTTATATTATAACATTCACGACTTCTTTTTTTTCGCGGAGTAAGTTTTTAGTAATACGTATAGAACATTAAATAACATTTGACAGCAGCGATTAAGTTACGCCCGTCGCTTTGCTGTCAAAAAGTGCTTAATAACCCTAAATAAGTATTAGGTTCAAGTTTTCTGAAGGTATCTGACATGACCAACAAAACTTTTTTGTATCTTGTACATTAACACAGTCGGGGCCAATAAATAACCTGACGTGTCTTTTGAAGCATGGTAAAACTCAAATGTTAAATATTATATCACAACAAAAAATTGTACAGTGTCCATTGTGTGTGACAAATAAATAAAAAAATACAAATGCTAGATGAAAACCGAAAATACTCGGATTTCCAGCACTTTTCCGTAATTAAACTTTTACATGCTTTGGTGACTGACGTTCAAACATAGAGGGCAAAAAAATACTGGATATTGAACGTGTCAACGTGAACTTTTTTAATGAACACAATGACCAAGCTTTTTCTTACCTGCCAATATACTTCATAGCTGTTCCGAATAGTAGAGAGCAAATAGCGTTGACCACTCCGAAGCAAATCATCACGTATCCAATCGAACGGATGCCGAGAGCGCACGAGACGTAAGCCTGCGAAACATAATTACAATTGAAGAACTGCGCAGAGGGAAGACTATGGGAAACTTTAAGAACAACTTTAAGAGGATTTCCTAGATAAGATGAGTTTGAATCAATCCTAAAAAAAATTACCACATCTAATATTTAAATAGGCGAATAAATGTGATAAGTTTATCCTGATATTTAGATGAAGATGAAGTTAAATATGTCCCTATTATTGTTTTTTTTTTTAAAATCATAATTCGGTACTCTCTAGTGAACTTCTAATCAACAATCTACATATATATATATATATATAGGATATAAATTAATCACGATCATCTCAGCCGCAAAAAGGCCACTGCTGAACATAGGCCTTCATCATAGGCATCTTGTCCGGTTGTAAGCGGCTTGCATCCAGCGTGTTCCAGCGAACTTTTTTAGGTCATCATGTGGGAGGACTTTCTAGACCGAAATGTAAATTTATGACATAATTTAGTCAATTTTTTTGTGCTATAGATTAAAATACAATATCAATTATATAGATTGAACGGCTATTGTATTAGGGTTACCTGTGAAAATAGTCGTAAGAAGAAAATAAAATAAAATAAAAATTTTAATGTCAGATTTGGTATATTTTTCATTGGATTGTATCAAATTGTTAAAATGTGGCGTTACCTATTTGGGTATAATATTTAATATTTTCGATGTCAGTATATTGTTATGTATATAGCAAGCATGTCACGCTTGAGGTGTTCAAATTACCAGAAATTACGAGTGGTTCTCTAAGTTAGGTAGGCGCTGTATATTTAGTTATGTTAAAAATTAATGTAAATTACCGCTTTTACATACTTATTGTAATAAGTTTTGAGGTGTAAAATAACTTTAAAACTTTACCAATTTTAAACTGAATATCAGTTCATGATTTATGATAAATAAAAAAATGTTATTAGACTTCCAATTAGGGATATTCTCAATGACAGTCTGGAATTGTGCCCGGTTGGTGGTAATAGGCTCGCCTCCTATGGTGGCGTGAGGTAATGTATTATGTTATGTATTACGATCGGGTAGATTAAATATGATTTTAACAAAGTACAACACACTGGTACACTTATTGTACAGTATTACTAACGTATTAAACGTAACGTAAAAAAGTATTTAAAACACTGGGTATCACTGTGCCTGATATGTGCCCATATCATGATTCTTACCATCAGGCACCTGATTTGCTCGTCTTGTTACTCACTATCATAAAAAAAAAATTCTCAAAACAGTTCGAGACAGCCTGCTAAGTGTAAGGACTCATTTGGAAGGTTTACCGTGCAATAATATCTTCTACTGTAATCAAATCGGTAGCGGTCGACCTAGGCGTACTTTTGATGAACAAATTGAGTTTGTTCTAAGGAAAGGCCATGTCCAAAAAAACCTACAACCTACGAGCAAGTATGAAAAATGTCATGAAAGTGGAGGAAGCGGGAGTCAGGATCGTGGAGAGCAAGTGGCGAGAAATAGTCTCTGCCTTACCCCATCGGGAACAAGGCGTGACTTTATGTATGTATAAAATGGCGAATTCGTCACTTAAAACTATAATTTTTTATATTTGTTACAACTACCTTTTGATTAGAATTATTTACCTGTGTGTAATCCGCCCCAATGAAAGCTTGTTCCATGCCAATCCATAGAGTGATAGGAATCAATAGCTGTTGGTTAGGTTTCTTCAACTGATAAGCCGTAGCAGAGAGTAGCTGGATACCACTCACTTCCCTTGAAGGATCAGATGCCCTCTGTTTTTCCCCATACCTGAAAATTCAACGAATTTGTAACCAGTCTTTGGGGAAAAACTAAGCGGATTTAATCTGATTCTCTTAGTCTAAACTATTTTGTGGTCTACGTACTAAATTTTGAGTACCTACTTAATAACATGATTATGACGCAAGTTTACATTTTGACGAGATACAGTTTTAAAAATGATTCGAGAGAAAATTAGTATACCTAATGTTAATATTATGAATAGTTTAAAATATTTTAATAGTAGAACTAATTAATGATTATATAAATTCAGTATGAAAATTACTATAATTAATAGAAAAATATTATACCTATATACGAATAGTATAAAAAAATGTTTGACTATTTTATGTTATAATTAGTTTACAAATCAATGGCAACACGAGATATTCCATATTTATAATTTCTACAAAAAACAAGACTAAACTATCAATCATCAAATTTTTACTAAAAATAGATTTGCGTATCAAATTTACTCGGAAAAATACATACATACTATACAGGGTTACAAGTTATCAATTAGCATCTTCTAAAAGACTCAAGTCATATATTATTTGTAACAATTTTAAATATAAAACACACTCTGAAATCGCAAGTAATCAGCTGTTTTCATAGAAAATGTATTTTGACCTATTGCAAAATGTAAATGGAACAGTTGGTTTATTTCCCGAATTCAGAATTGGTTCCACAGATGAAAGTTTTAAATGTTGAGTTAACTCTAAAATAAAATGATATTACTTGAAACTCTTTACTCAGTATTTATTACTTAACTTATTCAATAGGCATATTGTGTACGAAATCACTAATTTTCAATTTCAGTGTGGTTCTGGGAAAGGTTTTGTCATGTTCTTATTAAGTTCTATATTACGATGAGTACAACGCCTTAAAAGGATGCTTACTTGTATTTACATTCCTATTATTTATGTTATAAAAGAAGATTAAATTGAGACGTAACATCATACTATGATCAGTTATTATTATTAATGCTGTTTTTATAGATTTTTTAGCTCAAAAAAATTTACGTGCCAACGTGCACATTCTACACCCACGATGTAAACAAAACTATTAAGTATAATAGGTAATAATTTGTCGATTTTGGAATTACCCGTCGCAATAGCATTGAAATAATAATAAAATACATTAAGATTTTTATAATCAATCAAGAACTACGTTTCGACCTTTTTATTAGCACACGCAACGAATGTTTTTACTTCGCACTGATTGTCTTTAAATGTTTTAGGCTTTTTTTTTTTGGGACAACTTCCACACACGGTCTTCTGGTCCCAAACTAGGCTAGAAACCTGTACTATGGTAACCAGATGACTGATATACATACTTATATAAGCTTATAACACCCAGACACAGATCAAACAGATATGTTCATGCACACAAATGTTTGACCTGGCCGGGGATCGAACCCGGGCCCTGCGGCACAGAAAGCAGAGTTACTACCATCTGTGCCAACGAGGCTGTCAAACTTGGCTTTGTTACTAATAGATAGATATTGTCTTTTTTGGAGTTATGTACATTTTATGAATAATTTGTATTATAAGTTACACAAACACTAGTATGGGTATTAAGTTAACCAGCGCAAACCGTTAATCGTAGTGATTTGCAAATTGCACTTAGCTAACTAGATTGTTCGTGCCGTTAGGGCTAATTTAGGCCCAAAAAATGGTAAGTATAGAGCGTTCTTCTTCTTGTTGGTCTGTGGTCAACAGTGGTGTCAGAGTGCGCCCGAAGACCACTGACATGACCCAACGACTATAAACTATAATGTGGACGTCCTATGCTACGCTGGCCAGTGCGTGGTCTCCGTTTGAGAATTTTACAACCCTATCGGCTATCATGCCTACGTGCAATATGATTTACTTTTAACACTCACCGCGACAAGGGATCCACAAGCAATGCGATCATAAGCACTGCAACGAAAACGCAGGCGAGATATATCGAGCTTATCTCGTATATTTCACTATCCGGTGGCCGGTGAAGGTTCTGGTTATCAAGGTGCCGTCCACCGATCATGCAGAAGTTGGCGCCACACGTCAGGAGAGTGTTGCTCGCATTCTTAGCCGTTGCATTTGCGCCGCTGTGTACACCCGACGAGAAAACTGGAATAAAATAGATCTTGCATACCTTTTGTCTTGTACAAGACGTACTTTAATCCTAAAAAAATTTGAAGTTGAACTGTATCTTTGTACGCTGTCTGCGATACTATTGAAAGTTGGTATCTTGCCAACAAACTTGTAAATTTACAATAAATAGTGGGTAATGTCTTAATTCCTTACCTAAACTTGAGATCAAGTTGCCCCAAAGTTCGGCAGTTTGCCAAGCAAGGAAAAAGAAGCCGAAGAATCGGACGATAATTCCATCGACGGCCTGGTCAGTTAGTTTTGCGTAAACGCTTCCCACTTGCGTGAGATATGTAGCCTTGGAGGTCCACATAGGCGCTGCTCCGAGCCCTACTATCACTCCAGCGGGCACCAGGGTGTAGAAAGCTGGATAAAACTGCGCACCGATGTACGGCGCGTAGCACATCATGGACAGACATAGTGTCCACTTCACCGTTAGCCTTTTGATCAGGAAAGTAGGCACGAATATACAGGATACAACCAGCGCTGCGTATATCGAACTCAAAGATACAGTCCCTAGCCCATCTGCGGCGTTAATCGACGATTGCAAGTTCGCCGTTCCCTGAAACGCTGTGAACTGAACCATGAACGCCGCGCTCACAGCCGCAATGTTTTTCAATATTCTCCATTTCTCGTTTCTCGAAAACTCCATTTTGCCAGAGGTGTAATGATCTTCCTCGACCGGTAGCGGCGGGGGCTTGACGATGTCATCGTTGGAGCCGCGGTCGTGCTGGTATCCTTCGTTTTTAAGTCCCGTCTTGATGGTGTACACGGAATCCTTTTCCGGACGATCATCTTCACGTCCTCCACCGTGCGTAGCCGTCATGCCTTTTTACTCTTTTTGCCCTGGAACAATGAAATGAACAAGACCTTAGACAATGTTATTGTATTTTAGTTTATCTAGACGTAGTACAGTGTAGAAGGCAGGTGTGCCGGTGGTGCGAGAGGGGGGTTGCGCTGGTTTTTGTTACACTCAACGTACGATTTGATCCGCATCGGCACAATGGAGCACCTTGGTTCAATAGGTAGGTACATGTGGCACTATTGTTTTGCTAGTTTCAAATATTTCGTCATGAAACGTAGCGTCACATGTTCCTAGCATTTGTTATTTTAAGTATTAATACGTTTATCAGTATTCAGTTTAAGTTAAAATCAAAAATTTAATACAAAACTAAATAGGTTTATTTAATAAAATTATGTTGTTCTCTGATAGGTTGGTAGGTACTTAAATTATAGAGAAACGGTTTACGGAAAATAAGATGATTTTGATTGTAAGCCACACGTCAGGTAATGGGTCTTTATTAATGTGATATAACGTAATGAGTAGGTACAGCAACACCATTGTTAAATTATTCCCATGGCTTGACATCATAATATACAATAATATACATTACTCGGTAGTAGGTACAATACACGGGGTATTGCCGTAATTGTCATATTTATAATCGTTTTTGATATAATAATGTTAGAGTTGTATTATAGGAGTGTAAGGAAGCTCATTTTCATATAAAAACTATCGTACATACACATAATATATAGCTATATTATGTGTGAGTATATAGGTATAATTTAGATATTATATACCTTAGCACTACTTTTGATGGAGTTTTATTAAAGTAGGCGAACCGATGCACAACTCTAGCTAAACGTACAAAACTAGTTCATAATATTACCGTAAAAATAAAGATGTTTTTTTCATTAACTGTTATCTAATTTTTTTTAGTAAGTAATACGTAGGGATCATTATCATATCGCAAAACTATAACGCGTTGATTGAAATTTTTTCGATGATTCCTGTTAAACTACAAGTTGTTTCCATTATGATACTCACATCGTAATATAACCTATATTTATCTCATTATACTTTAGTGTCACAGTTAGGTACTGTAGGAATATGAGTATGCACTAAATGGATTGTGTAACGTAACACGTTTTCCAGCCCCACAAGCCCACAAATCATGTAAAGTATAAAAGAAACGTGTAATCCCTTACATTGTACAAATGGAACAAACACATTATCATTTGATAATTACTAACTGTAAGTAAGTACTTACAGTACGATACACAAGTGTGTATCGTAATCACTACGCCATGTTTCACGTGACTTGGTGTGATATCTGCGACAAGCTATAACGTGACAACTACCAAATCTGAATGGTTATGATATATTTTGTTTATTGTCCATAAACAATAGCATTATAATGTCGTAGGATAAGTAATTATTTCACGCATACGTACCTACGTATAATTTGTGGGATTCGGTGGTTTATTGCCGAAAATTTAAGATTTATTGATCTTCCTAGGATTTTTGCTAAATAATATTAATTTATGTAGCTGATGTTTTCTGTGGTTTTCAAAAAGAAAAACGTAGTGTGTTATCAAAGTGGTTTTAAGTCTTTAGTAGGTAATGAAAAGCGGATAATTAATTAATGTTCAATGTAAAGCTTACATAACTTCAATTAAAGCTGCAGAATATTTTATTATATGAGTTGACAGTCGAATATTCAGGCAGTTAAATTCAGCATATAACCATGATGACCTATGACTCCAACCTTGGGTTCGCTATTCGCCATGATGACAGGGTGGCTAACACAGGAAGTGAAAATAGCTGGAAATTAGACTCATTATGTTAAACCACACTGTGTGACGATTGTCAACCGTGAGAATATTGGGAGACCATTAGGTAATAGATTACCATTACTACCTACTTAGCATAAGGCTAGATTCACATGGATGTGATAAGCGCGCGTTTTGTTTCATCTACATGTAAAAACGCGAGTTCACAAGCTGAAAGCTAGACATCAATGATCATGTAACATAATAATATAATGTCGTCATTTACCTATCTAACCAGAGTTTTGCAGACTACACAAACGGTCGATATTTTTTTCCTACCAGATTGGAAAACGATGGCCATTCTGGCCATTCAATCCCGGTGGTCGTATATCGTCACCAACGAAGTATTTTTTAACAATTAGTTACTAATAGTCTAGATACGCCTATGTAAGCAGCGTTATCGCCCCTCGACGTGTCACACCGCCCACTAATTGCTAGAAACGTGCTAGTATGATGCCAGTGGATTGCGCTTCAATCAGCACGATAATCTCACGTGCTGACTGCATAAATTTCAATGTTACGCATTTTACATTCATACTCATTATATATTCAAAAAGGCTCTAAAACACTTTTCAAATCAAGAATATACTGATTTTACACTGTTAATTCACAAAGGATTACGTCGATGAAGGATAATATTTTTCAATTTTTAAACACAACATTTAATATCAAAAAAAGGATTTTAATAAACTGAGAGATTATTAAAATGTTATGATAAAATTGTATGCTGTGTTCTTAATAGAATAAATAATATTAAGTATCACAAGTGTACAATATCAGTTTATCATTAATTGTTGATCATTGGGGCTAGTCACGAAATTCACTCACAATGCGAGGTCGTGAGTGTATCTTCTCAGATAGTCAATGAGTTTATAGTTGCGGAAACAAATGCATTAATAGCTGGTGAGCCTTCAACGTCTTCTATTTTATTAGCGGTGACCTTACCTCATTTTGGCACCAAGAATTGTTTTGTATGTAACAATTTACAGAGTTTAAATTTTACAAAGTTAAACTTAAGTATTTTTTTATTATACAAGAAGAAAGCTAATAGTATTAAAACCAAAACGATTCCTACCTTAAATAAATTCCATGACTTAAGTTAGACTGTAATACTATTCATATTATTCATATTTTTTATTATTCTTATTATTCGTTTAACAAACAATAAAATATAACAATCTTGTGTACACAAGTTATAGTAAATTTATATATATATATACATACATATATATATATATATATATATATATATATATATATATATATATATATATATATATATATATATATATATATATATATATATATATATATATATATATATATATATACATATTAATAGATTAAAAATAAAAAATAGTACTGCGGTACAAAATAAACCTAGCGAACCCAAAGTTTATACAGGAGAATTAAAGAATATACGTTTAACAATCGATGGTAAATGAAGCAAGTTTAAATAAAGATAGTTTTAGTAGTAAATGGCATACAATATTGTTAGGAAGATATATATGGTTAATATATTTCGGTACTTTTCCTTACATTTTTATGAGTTATTCTTATTATTTATTTAACCTGCTTATTTAGTTTTAATCTATGAGTTTCAATATTATGACGTCTCATCCCAGTAGGTATAATATTCTTAGGTCATCGCAAACAGTACATTTCTAACTCATTAAATTGCAATATTTTGAATCTCTATCCAATCAATATATTTTTTATTCATCTGTAAGCAATAAAATCACCAAGTTCGTGTAGAAAAGTATGGATAACGTATAAATCATTTTCTAAAGTTTAACAATCATTGTATAAGTAATTTATTTGAAGTCTGTTAAAAATAGGGTCAATAATGTCAATAGCTCGACAAAATAAGAAACTCATAAATTAACAATTATATAGCAGCTAACCTAAAGGTTTTGAAACAAGGTTAAACAAGATGTACGATATGAAACTGTAAAGGAATTTAACGTTACAATAGGATTATTAATTACCTAACATGAATCAATAAAAAACTTAAACAAGACCTGCAAAAAGTCGCTAAAATCCATGTGTGCATTTTTTGCGTTAATTTTAGTAGTAGGTCCTACCTACCTCCCTATAGGTAATTCCCATACAATAAGATTCCGACACTATAACAACTATTATGTACCTGTACTCAGTACTCTAATGAATTAACAAGTCAACAAAAAGCATTTCAGTCTAATCAAACCAGTTTAGAACCAGTACCACCTTGAGAGGTCAATAGGAGATTTTTATTTTGTGTACGATATTTTATTTTATGGTGTCAATAAAACAAAATTGATAATTGACATACTTACGTCAAGGCTATTAAATTATATTATTATGTTATTTATTAAAGCTGTTACAAAAAGGTGTAGTAATACACAAGGGGGTTAGCCATACAAACTGACTGATTAGAAGACTGGAATAACACATAATATGCTACTTTTTCCCGATTTTCCTACGGGAACGATGTCTAAGCGGGTGAAACCGCAGGGTACAGCTAGTCCTATTATAATATCAATGTCATCTGTTATTATACGAGAGTGGTTAGAGCAAGGCAATTTCCATCTTAATTTCCGGAAATAAGCATTTATTGTGGTACTTTATATTGGAGTATTCATTATTTAATTAATGCTCGAGGAATACAATGGAAATGCGCCCTTGCGTACTGGTACCTTAGTCAATGTCTTATTTTATTATGTAGAAAATTGATGTGGATTAATACGTATACTAGAGCATTCAATAGTGTGGAGCATGGGTTGGCAGGTTCCTAACTGGGACACAGTAAATGAGTCACTCTCAATGGGTCACCCATTGGGATACATTTTCAAAATAATAAATGTTGAAACGGGAAACTGGAACGTGTGGTCACTTCCAGTACGAGTTCATACCACAAGAGGTATTTTATTCTAAAATTACACGACCCGCGACTTTACTTAACATGCCTAACCTTATTTTTACAAACGTATCTACTTTATGTCGGAGTTTTCAGTTCGCGAATATCTTAATAAGTAGGTATGTATTTGTACTTATTGTTTTATCTAATTGCATATTATTATGACCAGTCAAAATATCCGTAATCCTTTTTTATAGTCATTATGCGATTTTTGCTAAAGTGCGCAGTTAAAACAAAGGATATTGTTACAGTAAAAACGAACTGTTCATGCAGTGCACACCATAATTCATATCATATTTTATGTGCAACGATGTTGATTTTCCTTATTTAAAACCTGTTTTAATTTTATATTTTGAAAATCCATTTTATACGGACGTAACAATAAAAATTGAATGACAGCAAAAAAGTCTAAATTATTGTTTACTGGGACTGGGACACGTATTGTTTCTCTTGACAGAAGAAGCCATAAATTCCGTTTTTACTTATTTAAAATGAATATATAGATTTGATATTGAATATTGTGGTGGTTAAGGTTGAAGTGATAAGAAAAGGACATCTATTTGTTTCTTATTACTGCATCGGTGGCGTAGTCGGCATAAGCTCGACTGCCGATTATGAGGTCCCGGGTTCGATCCCCAAGGCAGGCAAAGTGTTATTGGATTTTTCCATTATGATTTTTTTCTATTACAGCCTGGAGCCTGGTATTGTGCCTGGAAGATGGCAGTAGGCTCACCCTTTGACCAAAAACATATACGCAATACGTACTATAGGACTGAGTCCTGGGTTACCTCTGCCTACCCTTTCGGGAAAAATGTGTGATTGTATGTTTCGTTATTTGTTTATATACTATTTGGTCATACGAAATATCGTATGTTATGTAGGTAATACCTACCATTATAAATTTAAAAAAAAATGTCTATTAGTCTCTGCCTCTTATTTGATTCAATGTCAGAGTCTACCTTAAACCTTCACCAACTATTATATACTCCTAGCATTAGATTCTTCTTCATTATTATTGTAAAACTGCTTAAGCGGGTAAAGTACGCGCTCGGCGACAAAGCTCATAAATATATTTAAAAAAAACTCTACCTCCTGCATTCCTCTGATTTTATAGTCACCCCTTTTTACGGCACGTAGGTACTTAGGTTGTAGATTGGGTTTAGTAAACCTCATAACATGTTTTATCCATGTGGGTGCGACTTTATAAACACACGTTTCTCACATATTTCAATGCTGATATTCAAAGCGATAACACCATGAACGCCGTGAACTATAACCTGTGTGAAGTCCATCATCGATGCGGTCAAACATTATTACTCGTTTTAAGCTTTATTACCAACTGCATAAGGTTTATAATGGAAATCGTTTCGCAATATATAAGTTGACATTAGAACCGTGCGAGCTTAAGCAATACCTTCCTTACCGTTAAATACGGGCATCGACAATATACTTGAATAGACCGAACGCCGTACATATATTATTGGAAGCAAAAATTATTTTAACGCCGAAAGTAAACATCGATTTTTCTGATTGATTTTTTCTTCTGGAAGGGTACTTCCTGCTTGGCAATAAAATTGCGTCGTTAACACAATTGACACTGAACACGATTAGCGATAGGGAAAAATAAAGCACAGTAAGGAGCTCATAATACTACATGGGACCAATAACATACTGGCGAAATGTGAGTGTACCTACTATGGGACTGTGTCCTGAGTACACCCCTGCCTACCCCTTCGGGAAAAAAGGCGTGATGGTATGTTATTTTATGTAAAGACCCCGACAGACGAACTCCGTTTTAACTGTTTTGCATTGTTAAGCAATTTTTATGCAGTATGCAGTTATAATATTAACTGCATAGCCTCGATTTGACAGCCTCGTTGGCTCAGGTGGTAGTGATTCTGCCTCTGCTCCGCAGGCCCGGGTTCGATCCCCGGCCAGATCAAACATTTGTGTGTATGAACATGTCTGTTTGATCTGTGTCTGGGTGTTATAAGCTTATATAAGTATGTATATCAGTCATCTGGTTACCATAGTACAGGCTTCTAGCCTAGTTTGGGACCAGAGGACCTTGTTTGAAAGATGTCTCATATTATTCATATCATATAGCAAGAGCAATTTGCAGCCAGTGTGCAAATACAGCCATTCTGTCTGGGCCCTAAGTTCCTTTAGCCCATAGAAAGTAATGAGCAACATGAGAAAAAAATATCGTGTTTTTCTAATGCTGCCCAACAATGCAAAAGCAATGCAAAACAGTTCAAACGGAGTTCGTATGTCTGGGTCTTTATTTATAATAACATCACGTAAGAAAATCAACCGCGATATGAGACTTAAAAGTCTGACTAGTCACAAATTAAGTGACTGGAACTGGCATCCCTTTGTAGAGGCATGGATGTACATATTTACTTAATAATCTGTGTTTTCCATACCGCACTTGTAATAAAATACGTTACTTCTTGTCGAAACTTGTTGGTTGTAGGGACCGTTTAATCGAAGATAGCTTAGATTTGTTGAAGTACTCGTATGTCCATTGAACAATAGTAAAATTATTTTCCTAGTAGGTAATAGAAACATTGTACAGGATTCCACTGTTAAGTGCCTGTTTATTGTGGTTTTTATTATCTAGTAGTATTCTCTAGTCTTAGTTTTACCACTTTATTTTCTCATTCTACTACTGCACTGTATTAGATACATAGGATTATTATAAGGTTATTAGTTACACTCCACATACTCGTATACTATTTTTCTTCAATATCAATACAATTTATCTTTTACAATACTTGACAGCCTCGTTGGCTCAGATGGTAGTAACTCTGCTTTCTGTGTCGCAGGTCCCGGGTTCGATCCCCGACTAGGTCAAATATTTGTGTGCACGAATATGTCTGTTTGATCTGTGTCTGGGTGATATAAGCTTATATAAGTAGTGTATATCAGTCATCTGGTTACCATAGTACAGGCTTCTAGCCTAGTTTGGGACCAGGTGACCGTGTGTGGAAGTTGTCCCATAATATAGTAATATTTTCCTGCTTTGTGAGAGGATGTAGACACCTTATTTCACGGAATTATCAGGTAGTTACGAGTACGTAGGCGTAGAATGGTAACACTTAATACTAAGACTATAGATATTATTGATTAATGCTTTCAAATGCGATTTTATTATGCAAACCAAAGGCACAAGAACGCGATCAGGTGGAGTGACGATCGCTAAAGACTGCTGCAGAAAAAAAAAATATTATTATTATAAGACTGAGGACTGGATTCAGTGGCGCATATTTGGAGATATATAATATGTCCAGCATTGGACTAGCACTGGCTGATGATAAGGGTGACAAGCTAATCTGGCTGACTTTGGCCAATACATAATGCAAAGGTTTTATTTATGCCTCTTATTAATAATTATTGTGGTTTCCACGAGGTCAGATTACTCTATCAACGTCTGCGCTGAATGTATATCAATAAAATTGATCAATGGGTAAATAGATGATCAACATCTCCTTGGTTAAGTTAGCTTTTGTCACGCAATTTATAGCTAATTAGATATAATTTCCTACCTTCATTATGAAACAATAAATATTTTTCAATCATGTTTGCTTCGTGACTGTTTATGACTTATTTTACTTAGCGTTAGCTCATGTTTAAGGTTACTTTTTGTATGTAAAATTATAACGATTCCATTAAAAGATGATTAATGCGAGTGTTTAATTGCTTGCCCTTGTTAAGTAGATTGATGTGGTTTCTTTTTAATAAGAGAAATTGTAAGAAAGAAATTATAATAACTGCATTTTATGGTTTCTAGACAATTTGCAACGCAAAACGAGTTTTATCGCTTGATATTCATAAAGTAAGGAAAAAGGTCTGACGATGTCTTTATATTTTATAATGTAAAAAGTCTTCGACAATTATTTTGTTGCTGTTCGATTGATTTTATGATCTTTGCAAGTTTGTTAACGAACTCGTAGGACAGCCTAGACCGGTTTTGCTAATGAAATATTCCGCATTATATATTTCCGCAACTAAATATCACAATAAATGGAGCAAAAAATTGCGAACATTCCTTAGTGTGGACGGCGCGGCGGCTCTGCAAGTTTTCTTTGTGTAGTAGCTACTGAGAGTAGGTTTGTTATAAAATATGGGTACTTTATATTAATCTCTGAATCACGTGCTCGATGTTTATTGACGCGATAACGGATCTAGTATTTGCCGGTTATTTTTCTTTATTAAAACAGTTTTCTTCTATAGAGGCTGATTTTTTGAAAGGGCTTTTGTTGGCGGCAGCCTTTTTAGCTATTTTAGGAAATGGTCAATATTTGAAAAGGCTATCACCAACACCGATCCGGTTCGAAGGACCAATCAAAACAACGCGCACTATCAACTATGAGAGGAAGTAAACTAGGAAAACTTATGTAAAAGTAAACATATTAATTTTTTATTATTGCAAAAATAATATCAATCCCGTCCAATTAGTCCATTGTCACATTTGGCACAGAACATAACATAAATTATACATTTAATTTTTTACCATATTATACTAAAAAGGGGTGAGATAATACATTGTATAGTATAATTAAAATATTTTTTCTATAAAAATTTATTAAATTATTTACATTAATTAATAAAAAACATAATTAAATAAAACAATTCAACTAATAACTTACCAAAATATCTAAAAACGCTATTGGCAACGCCTTGTCTTGAATTTTGATGATTGGTTGTTTGTTACAAACATCCATTCATCTATCAAAATAACCTAAACCACGCTAGATGGCGCTGGAGGTGAGTTAGAACTCGCAAGCCTTTTGTTCACCTAATAAAAAAGTAAGTTTTTGTACATTGCACTGAAATTCGATATATATATCAGTAGGAAGTAGGATTAATAGACAACGAATAAGAAATTAATTCTCAAAATTACCAATTACCACAAGAAAGATGTCCGATGTCGCATTGCCATAGTAAGTTATGATTAATTCTTCAAAAGAAGAAAGAGAAGGGAAGAAAGCTATTCTTTTTTACGGCTTAGCCGTAGTCGGATAAAAATGAAATGTTATCGTTGTCCGTTGTGAATGCGGGTATAATGACTAAGCCGTATGCTTGTGACAATTAATCCGTCGGTTTACACCGGTTGCGACTGATTTGTTCCCATACGATTCGGTCAATCGGGATTGAAGCGGATTTTAATGATGCCGTTGATCTCTCTTTACTTGGAATATTAAAGGGATTACAGGGATAACAACTTTTTTAAACCTTTTCAGAATAATTAAGTAATGTATGGAATCAAAATAATGAAAGTCGTGTTGATTACTTGGAATTTGAAAAATTTTGTCACAGGGAGGAAACCCAGGCTTCTCGAACTTGCCAACCATCTTTTTGATTGAAATTTGGATGTTTTTATTTTATTTTAGGCATCTAGTCTTTTCCGTGACAACGAACATTGCAAAGTGTAAATGTGTAGCTAATATATTTAAGTTCGTTAAGAGATTCGTACTAATATTGCAGGGATTTGTTGCTTAGTAATATGGCAAAATATGATATGCTAATATATGATTCATCGAATCTTTGTAATGACCATTTAAAATAAATGGGATAATATCGTTCACATTTTGAATTCACTGGATTGGCGCGTATCGTATATTGGATTCGTGAAGGGAACTCGATCATATTGTATTCTTGCATACATTTAATTCTGACATTCTTACAAAAACATGCTATTCGCCTGCCGTCTATAGACTTGCCATTTATGAGTTGCGTCGACGAAAATAATTATTTAAAAATACTTATATACATATTGACCTAGATATTGACCTTAACATCCTTATACATCTATTAGAACATCATGTATGTACGTAAAAAAATAGATACATTCAATTTAAATAGTGATTCTAAGACAAGGAATAAATATTAATTAGTAATTAACTTATTATAAAGTTTACCAATACATAGAAGACAAAGATGTCTGCAAACTTCTGTATAGCCACCATCCGGCAACTTACAAGCTAACAAATGTAACCAAACCATATATTGTATAACTCGCAGTTGAAAAAATTAAACCTTACAAGTTTCTTGTGCGTTCTTCTTGTAGAGGTATATTTTCGAACGCACGGTAGATTCTTTACTAGTTTGATATTATTTATTGACGTTGAAAGTAAATTTTTAAGACTTATTTAAATAAATTTTCTTTGAGTTTGGGTTTGAAATACTAAACGAACGAATAACGTATGAATAGATTGAAAATATTACACAACCGACCTAATATTAGTATTTGACTCTGCACTAACCCATCTTTAGCTAAGTATTTTAATCTTTAGGAATAAATAATATGTAAATATAGGCGATGAAATCCTTTAAGATTTGTGCGAAAACCTAAGAAATCAATACCTCACATTTATTATAAGCGCGTTAAATATAAATTAAAAATAGTAGGCAAGTTAACTGTGCACTTCATAACCCTAACTTATTAATGTTCATATTACCCAAACATTATATAAAGAATCTTCGTTTTTATTGTATCTAAGGTAAGTAAAAAATAACAATAGCCGCTCTGAAGCGGAACCTTGGATCCGTAGTTGGATAACTGATATCTAGCTAACTCTTTTTTATACAAAAAGTAACAACGAAAAGCCCAAGTGTTAATGTTTCTCGCAAGAATTCCAGTTGCGAATAAGTCAAGGTCAATCATTTTCTTTAGGTGCTACGCCGCGCTCTATTCCTATGAACTCTGAAGTTGTGACTTGGGCATTATTGAAATATAAGCAAATTATTACAACAAAAAAAGAAATCAAGTCCCATAGAGTACCGTGAACGGATATTATATGTGTATAATAATTATTATTTCGTAATATAACAATATTTTATTTGTGTACGACTTGTTCAGGTTCTATGACTTGTCCATGTACCTAAATTTGTTCTATTTTCTCAATTTTTTCGGACAAAACTATACTATACACGTGGCTTTCTTCGCCAACTGAAGTAAATATCAAAATTTTGAAATGATAATCACCGAAAAGTTTTAAGGCACAAATAAACTTATTAATAGCCTTTCACGCCAAAACTACTGAACCGATTGGGCTGAAATTTGGTATGCAGATAATTTACACCATGGAATAACACGATTATCCCGATATTTCTATGGAAACGATAACTACTTACGCGGGCGAAATTTTTATTTCTCTTTAAAGCTGAAGAATGTAGGTACTACTCGTATAGGTACAATTTTCAGCTCTAATAATTGAGATAACTGATTATCGATTTGCCATTTATATCTGATCAGTATTATTAAAATCCTATAACATTTGCCAATAGATAAATTATAGCCTTACAAAGCATGGTTTAGCACGCTTGCATGTTAGTTCTATTTATATCGTGAACACTTTCTTGGCGTTCTTTTTGTACTAGTGGTCAGCGCCAGCGAGCCGTGATCCTGTTTTTCCAGTTTCCTAATACAAGTTTGCAGTAACTAAGATTATTCTTAGACGGTTAGATATGAGCTGTTATAATACGAGTGTACCTATAATTGATGTGCTTATTTTTCCATCTCCAACATCCACGAGTACCTATGTTGCGCTCGACCGTCGACGTCTATCGTTATAATACGAGTGTACCTATAATTGATGTGCTTATTTTTCCATCTCCAACATCCACGAGTACCTATGTTGCGCTCGACCGTCGACGTCTATCGTTATAATACGAGTGTACCTATAATTGATGTGCTTATTTTTCCATCTCCAACATCCACGAGTACCTATGTTGCGTTCGACCGTCGACGTGTATCGTTATAATCCGAGTGTACCTATAATTGATGTGCTTATTTTTCCATCTCCAACATCCACGAGTACCTATGTTGCGCTCGACCGTCGACGTGTATCGTAATAATCCGAGTGTACCTATAATTGATGTGCTTATTTTTCAATCTCCAACATCCACGAGTACCTATTTAGCGCTCGACCGTCGGCGTGTATCGACTGCCAGTTCCAATTTTCAATTAAATAAGCAAATTTTGCCATATTTTCCTTTTCTTTATAAAATCGTATTTGGCCCAATTACCATTCATAATTTATATGCTACAAAGAAGCTGAACAAGTTTCGAAGATTTGTTTTTAGATTGTTAGATAATATTATATTATAAAGATTAGATGACATTCTAAGCCCATAATATTAAAATCGGAACTCTTGACGCAAAATCACATTATTAAATATTATAATATTGCGAATACGTGATGTATATAGAATCGAGGATCTACCTGTATAATATTCTACATAATATTTGTGTGATCTAACGTGGCTTTATCATATCTACAAAAAGTAGCAAAAATCATATTCATAATACGATAAGTGATTCAGATAATAGAGCACATCTAACAACTCTTCACCTACTAACTGTAGGTACCTACTATTATACTAAACAGATAATATACTAAGCTGTTAATGATTCTACCTATAAAAAGACTAAACTTGCAAGCAAATGCGAAACCTAGAAACAAGTCACTAAGAAGATTCGCAAAGAAAAGCGACACAGAAAAACTCTTTTTTATTCGAACAACGCTTTAGTGAAAGTGACAACAGATTTAGTTCGCGAATGTCTCTGTCGTTCGATAAAACAAATAAACCGCGCCCTATATGTAAGGAAATAATCAGATTTTTGTTCATTTTGGTTTGGGGCGAGCGCGATTCAAAAAGCATTTCAGTATACAATATCGCATTGCTTCTTGTTTAATGCCGATTCAACAACGTATCGATACTACTATGATCTGGCACAATCTAGGTCGCGTTTAATGATGTCTTGCATACTTTGGACTGTTGTTTGTAAATATTTAATTAGAAAGATAAGTTCTCAAGTCCTTTATTGAGATACAAATGCGATATACACTGCTGATGTTCTGATGTTCTAGTCACCGACTGGCATTTTATTTTACTTCTTGGTCACTCAGAATATAATGTAATATGTAATCGGCATTAGCTTCTACAGTCATTTTACTCATCATTCGGAACACCTTTCACTACAAAGCCAAATCTGAAATCGCAAAGCAATCTGCTGTGCCATAGAAGACTCATTGACCTTGAAAAAATGCATGAAGTTGTTACAAATGACAGAAAAATTACCTATTAAAATTAAAAGGATGATAACTGATTACTAGCAACCGTGTTATTACATAAAATTGAATGTAAGGATAGCAATATGATTTCATAATGATTTCACCACAGCGCTGGCAATGGTTAGTCCCGTCCTATATTATCTGGACCGTCCGTCTCAATATTAAATACTAGAGTAATACCACGACTTCTAGTGGAAACTGGAAACTCCGATAATTTCTATCCCATTTATTATAACAACGTGAAAAATTACTACAACTGCAAAGTTGAAGACATCAATATAAGTAATTCCCGTATTGGCGAGGAGGACAATAGAACAACGCGGACTGGATCTTATATGTAAATCAAATCAAAGCGTTTACAAAATAATAAAAAGATACAGAATGCCGGATCTACGTAGATAATCGTAATGAATTTTTGATGACGACTTAAATAAATCTAACGACATTCCTCCGAAAGGTTGCTTTGTACCGAGATCAGAGCCCGTTACAAACATTATTAAAATTGGGTACTAATTTTGGTACGCTGGTATAAAATAATTGATATAATGTAACTTGATATAACTTTCATTTATTCATATAATTTTCATTTGGTATACTGCTACACTTGATATAAACATAATATTTAGATACAGAAACGCCTCTGCCGTATTATACAGTTCAGAACACTATGTCGTTTGTAGGCTAGGTGTAGGTTTGACTCGTGACCACAATGCGCGTTCTGAGCGAGCGAAATTATAAATAATAATTTGAATTTATACTCTTAACAGAACGGGTTACCCTAATTACACCGCTCGAGTCAATTCTATGGGTTATGTGGACAACCCATATTGTCAGATTTTCAGGTCGCCAAGAATCCTACAAGGCCTCCGACATGACCTAACGACTGCCCCCTACATATCTTACAGGAAACAGCCGGGACCTACACATTAACGTGCCATCCGAAACTCGGTAGCGCCTAAGTGAAAAGTCTACATGGTGAGATGCCGGGCATATTCCCGTTGGACCACGGCTGCTTCAAAACGAAGCGAGCGTGCCGCGACAGCGGCCGGCGTAAAGCCAGACGCGACTACGTCATATTATATAGAGAATACTCCGTCGTCTGTAGGTTAGGTTTAGGTTTGACTTGTGACCACAACGCGTAAGCGTGCGAGCGAAGCGAGCTTGCTTACAGCGGCCGGCGAAGCTACAGACGTAACTCTGCAATAGGCTTGTTGACTAAATTTGAAAAATTGGTTAATACATTATCTTACTATCTATTTTACATTAAAAAATTATTATTTTTGAAAAATTCGATCATTTATATTGTGTATTTTTGGTTTTAAAAAATCAATTTGAATTAACCGCAAAAACGCTCCAGACTGTCATGGCGTTTTGAATGACGTCACGCCGTGACAAACACAACAAAGGAATCGTGTGTTTTTATGGGAGTTGTTAGTTTTCTCTAATTAAAAATGAATTCCTCTTATTACAAGAACTGTGTAGTGCCCCAGTGTAAAAGTATGACTATATAAACGCCAAACAAATTATTCATTTATGTTCCAAACAATAAACATATACGAAAAAAGTGGCTAAACCTTGCGAGGAGAGATGATGTTAATAGTTTATCTGCAGTTTCGAGAATGTATTTTTGTGAAGATCATTTTGATGTAAGTCACACAATCAACATATTTACAAATTTAAATCAAAAATAATGAATCATAATATTTTAATGAATTGACATGTATATTTATTTCTAATTTCAATCAATTATTATGTCGATTCATTTTATTTTGTATTTTTTATTTTTTAATTTGTATTGTTATTTAATTTAGTAATTAATATTGTGTACCTATGATCCTTGATGGTCGAAATAAACGATAAATAAAATAAATAAATTATTTTTCAAGTTTTAATTTACGAGTAAAGGTTATGTTATGTTGTTATCAGGTAGAATTTTAATTTAGTGTTATATTTATTATAATTAACCAACATTCTTTTCTTATTCTAGTTGCCAAATGACATGGTTAATTATATGAAGTATCATGTTACGGGAACAGTAGCACAAGTGCGCATGAAACCAGGCTGTACTTGTAAATTTGAATGTCAAAAAGATCGAAAAAAACGGACATATAGCACTATAGAAAGGCCATGCCATATGTTAAAGAAACAGAGAATGATGACAATCGCAGTATCTGAATGATTCATAGGAAATTTGTACACCACCTCAAAACCAATGTCCTGCAACTTACATTAAGTATGACAAACTCTACGAAACAAATAATACTGTTTATGTTTATAATAAGTCAATGAACATGTATTACATAATTTACACATATTCATATTTACACAGAGGTTTTAACATTGCGGAATTCCGATGAGCAAAAGTCAGTATTTGATGCGAAAAAATTGCCGAGCATGACGGCGTCAATTCTGGGTAAATTTTTACTATTTGCTTTAATAAATCCTGATTCCATATCGAAATATATTTGGCTTTCAAGAAATAACTGAAAACCACTATGTTAACTTGTCAAAAATAGCTAAAAAAACGAAAAACTAATTAAATAACTTGCTCTGTTATAATGTAAACGTCAACAACAACAATAATGTTTGCCACGGCGTGACGTCACGCTTTCTGATTGGTGTTTAATATCATGTGATCGTATGCCTAGTTTTACGGAATTTATTTTTTGAAAATATTATTAATCTTTATTTCGTTTTATAAATCATTTAGTTTTTTAGTATTTCTACATCTTAGTTAATAATCAGAAACAACCGTGCATCCGATTTATTTATAGTGGACACAACCCTATTGTAATTATATTATATGGGACAACTTCCACACACGGACATCTGGTCCCAAACTAGGCTAGAAGCCTGTACTATGGTAACCGGATGACTGATATACATACTTATATAAGCTTATAACACCCAGACACAGATCAAACATACATGTTCATGCACACAAATGTATGATCTGGCCGGGGATCGAACCCGGGGCCTGCGGCACAGAAAGCAGAGTTACTACCATCTGTGCCAACCAGGCTGATATTGATAATTTGTCATATTAAATTATATCAACTAAGTATTATATCAATAATTCGATATATCAAATGAATGAATCAAATAAAAAGTATACCATTTAAGTTTTATATCAAATGTTGGTTACATCGAATGAATGTTTTGTCATAAAAAAAAAAATCAAATGAACGTTATGTAAAAAATATTTATATTAAATATTACACACCCATTACAAGTTATTCTTTTGTCACTAGTTATTATTAGTCATTATATTTTGTATAGTCAATATTGTATTATAATTACGTCATTGGGTAGACGTCTTTAGTCAATAAATATTGATGAAGCTATGGCTGTCCCATTGATAACGCACGATTATCGTAATATTATAAAATGTGATATTAGGTTTTATAATACGGTATAACAGTGCACTGAAATTTGTAGCCAATACACGTATCAGAAACTCAATGCCGATCAGTTGTCAGTTGTCGTATAAGTTCCTCTTTTATACCTATCTATATTACATCGATGGTTATTTATGATGATCGCATATTATCATTTGAGGATTGAGTGTTGCACGTTACTCAATAGAAATTGTCTGAAATTTTTGGAATTATTGTTGATCAATAGGAAATTGGCAAGATTTTATACGTCACTTACACATCACAATTTGATCACGTAGATGTTATACGGAAACAATAAATAGTTTTCTCTATTTCTGTAATGACTGTATAGGAAATAATTGTGTATGCGCAAGTGGCATGCACCGGCATTGTTATAAGACAAACTTATTTTATGTTTGTTAAATTAATAAAGGCAATGCACTCGCTCTTGTAGTATAGGTATAGGCCACACATACATACTTATTATCCGCATATTATATTTAATTATGCTATTAATATATTATAACACTCTATAATATTTCATATAAACAATCATTCAATACAACAATTTCACTAACACTTGCATTAAACAAAAACGTTCAATATCAACGCAATGCCTCAAAAATAGAAATCTATGTTTATTTAATAATTGAATTGTGAAAGTTATATGTACAATAGGTATGTGCATATCATTACCGAAATCAAATGGGTTTAATTTATTGCCTAGTGTCTAGACTCTAGACTGTAGTGCAACGATGAACAGTAGGCATTGTTGGCATTGGTAGGTATAACATACTATATTGTTATATACTTTAAGTGCAATTTGTAGTCTTTTTCAGTTTTTTTTAAAAAGATTTTACATTAAAATTTTGATTGAATTTTGTTTATGAAAATACACATAATAAATCGATTGTTTTTTTAGGGTTTCGTACGTCAAAAGGAAAAAAGGGTTTTAGTTTTCCGTCTGTCAAGACCACGTCACGACAAGAGGTTTTAACATTTTGTTTTTATGATCTGTGGTCAAGACCTTTATCGAAAGAACGCGTGAAAGTATCAATTTGAAATTGATATAAACAATATTGCTATAAAAAAAACAAACGACGACAAAGACACGGCTATTTTACCGCTCATTTCCACACTTTGCGCAACAGACTGAAAACCCCTAGAGTACTTCCCGTGGGCCTAGCATATTGTAATTTAGCAAGAGCAAGAAGCAAGATCTTATGTCGCAGTAAAGGCAAAAATCCAAAACCCACAAATTACGTAATATGACAGCCTCGTTGGCTTGGATGGTAGTTACTCTGCTTTCTGTGCCGCAGGCCCCGGGTCGATCCCGGCCAGTTCAAACATTTGTGTATATGAACATGTCTGTTTGATTTGTGTCTGGGTTTGATGAGCTTACATAAAGTATGTATATCAGTCATTTGGTTACCATAGTACAGGCTTCTAACCTAGTTTGGGACCCGACAACCGTGAAAAAAAATATTAAACAAAAATAATCGTGCGATTACTAATATGTTTCGTTTATCAATTCGTTCATCGGTATCTAAACTATTGAACCCGCAGGTCATACAATTGTTTGTATGATCTGAGATTGGACCCTACACTAAGCATACTTACCAAAGTAAAGGCCTTAAAATTTTATTTTATTACGAATGGACCCAAATAAGCCAACAATTTTTATCCAGATAACTATGTTTCAGTATTTTCAGGACCTAACTTTGTCCTGTACACCGTGTGTAAATAATAATCATAAAGGAAAAATACCTAATTCCATTAACAACAAAATAGTTATATTAAACAAATTCCTAGAGAAACGAATTCAGATTGCGTAGTTTAGAGCCGTTAGTGAATATATAATTTAAAATAATATAAATATTTAATTTAAACTATATACGATGTCGTAACTTTTTTATGAGTGCAGGGAGCAATGACGTTACCAGTTGATTAAAAATACAAGCGTGAAGGACCAAAGAGTTTGAGTTCAAACCTACATAACTAAGTCGTTTATTACATTATCAAGCATATAATATATCACTTGTATATTAAATAAAAATAGAGGTACGTGGTATCGTAGAAGGTACGAAGTTACGAAGCTTACACTTCGTAATTTCGTACCTCTATTCGTGTTCGAGTACAAGTTCCCTACAAGAATCAAGTCATTCAATTTTCAATTACAACTCAACTATCAATTCTTTGAATAATAATTTAATATAGATTATAAATAGAGATACGTAGTTAATACATGTGTTGAGTGTTGAACGGAAAAAATGCCGAAATCATGTTTAAGATGGGTTTTTTACATTTTTGTCAAGGACAACCGGTTGATAAATCTTCTTGGAGCCCTACTATATACTCTACATAATTGCTCATAACAAAATCAATACAAATATACCTAAGGAAAACATTAAACACTTTGAGTGGTCGTTATAGAATGGACATGCATATTTATTAATATGTTAACTTAAGGAAAACGGTCAAGGGACGAGAGACCTTTTTTTAATTTTCCTATTCATTGATCAATCGGCACTTAGTATTTAGTATGCATGCATTGTGGGAACTATGTTGACAATCGACAAATATCACAATTATATCCAGCAAAGGCTGGAATTTTGGTATGCTGGCTGTGTAAACCACTAAAAGGTACATTAATTAATTGACTATAGTACTACCGACATCATATTTTAACATTGTAATTATCAAATATATCAAAAAATTATTAGCATTAAACGATTTGCGGCGTGTTTTATTTATTCATAATTTTTATCGATATAACCTTATACAAAGCCTTATATTGTGTCCTTTATCTAACCAGATAAAGGACATAAGGCTTTGTATACTGGCATACAAAAAGATTACACAGTCAAGAGCAGTTAGTAGAAAGACTCGTTAATGTGATAACAAGCATGTCGAACAATAAATTTTTGTCAGGCGAACACTGTCGACCACGACATAGGACATATTATCTGTCTCTTGCGGAACGTGGTATGGTACGGTACGTGGTGGTATGGTACTATGGTACTCTGTTACGGTATGTGGATAGAGATTAGAGATTGATGTAAACATATCCGTTCGTGGGTAACTAAATTCGACACGCTACGTGACGCTTACACCCACTGAAGTCACCACTCAGTTAAATTCCCTTTACTGATTGAAACTAATGAAGCTTACTTTGGCATAACAAAAATAAAATGTCTTAGCTCTGACCAATAAAGTATCATTAACAACGATGCTGTTGGTTTGTTGGTTGGTTTGTTATATTTATATTCGCTACGTTTTCCAATTATGATTAACTATAACCGAATTGCCTCAATTAAATATTTTAATAACAACTTGATTGATGATTATGGTGTAAAGGTAGAATAGAATATACTATTCTATCTATATTGTGAATTGAAACCATTAATACATACGAGTAATTATAGATATTATTTTTTATCTCTAGATGGTAAAAAAGTAGTACCTACTTCTAAGTAGGTACTAGGCAGTATATTCGTAGTTCGTAGCGTACTAATTGACCCTTTTTAAACCTTTGACTAATTAATGACTTTATATTATGTTAACTTTTATTAATCTTATTCTTTAAGTCCAACTCTTTTAAAAGATCAAATTCGAGTATGAAAATTAACGTCTGAAAAGTTTAACATAATAACATGTAGATGTAGATGCATATTATAAGTCAGAAAATTTAATCTCGAGACCTCCCTTCTCACTTTATGAAATGCATTATTCGATAAAAAATATATAAAGCGACAAGCGATATCATGTCTACATATTCAATTTCTCGCATATTTGTCATGATTTATTATGCATTGCTCGTGAGGGAAGCTCTGTATTTAGTATATATTATATAGGGAATATACGTATTAATGTGAAATGAATACATACTACGTGTTTGTTCTTACGTTGAGCAGCAGTAGTGAAACCTGCGGGCGCACGCGTCCGCTGAGGGGCACCCGGACCGCGGCAGCTATAACCAGACGGTACTATCAGACCGGTGTTCACCGCATATAACCAGTTCGCACAGCAAACATTCGCCAACAACTCGCCAGCAAAACTAACACGCTCGAGAGCTTTTTAACGCGCAGCAAAAACTATTAAGTATACACAAAATACTTCATAATTATTGACTACACCATAATTTAAGTTTCGTATAAGTACGAGTATCTAAGTACCTGTGCTGCAAACTTGTCAAATTTTTGTTTTCCCCAGACGTATTAAGCGGCAGAGTTATTTTTATGCAGTAAATAGCTAATATTCGAGTAAATGTAACATTAATACGTGGTAATGATTCTGTAATGTGCCATTAGATTGCATGTAGGAAATACGAACACTGCTCACTACTATAGCTGTTTGTTTATTATAAGTTAATGTTGTAGTTCTAAATATCTAGTAGGTACATAGCTTAATTTATACTTACATATTATAATATTGGTGTAACGAAATAACATAGTTGTAAGTCGATTTGTAATCGCATCGGTATTGGACACTGGACTGAATTGGACGCAAGACGGTGATAAGACGCACTTTAGGTCTAAATGTGATTAATGTGAAACAGCAGCATTAAATAACCATAACTAAGAATATAAATACGAATTGCGCAGAATTAAACATTGAGCTCTTCTTGCTTGGAATCATTAATTATTGAAGTTTGACACAACACGATATCCCTCCTGATAGTGGTAAGAGTGACAATAATGAAGTCGAATCATCGACCCTGAGATGAACTAAAGGGACTTTCCTACTAAAGGCTCGGGCTGCGGGGGGCACCGGGCCTCATCGTCCGCCTGTAGTGTGCGATAGTTCATTTAAAATGTACGAAAGTGATGTAGTCGGATTTTTGTTATGCGATGCGGAGCGGCCCGTTGCGGCTGTAGTCTGCGCGAGCCTTTAGGTAATTTAAAACATAATATAACATACTTAATAACGTTTGTCGAGACATCTATTCCATGGTAAAGGGCGCTGGTCACTTTTTAATGCATACAATAATTAAGTATATTTCAATCTAATAAGGCAGACGTTTTTAGACTTAATCGGCTATAAACATCAATTCTTCAACATTTTTCCAAGTAAGCTGAGCAATAAGTTGCCATTTACCCTTAATAAGCTCTTTGAAGCATGATGCTTCAATTCAACTACCACTCAAAGAAATATTGACTTCGAACAATTATTTTCTTCAATAAATACAATGTTATCTATGGTAAGTATGTTTTTTCTTATGATATTTTTCATTTTATATTGTTAAATTATAGACAGTTGATCTCAAAATTTTATGTGATATTAACTTTTAAAATACCCTAGTAGTAATAATACTTAAATAAAATCGATGGGCACCCCTTATCCCTGGAAATAAGAGTTAAACGAACTTATTATTAAATCGTGTTGTGGAAGCCTAAAATAAATTATTGTAAATAAAAAGATAATAAATAATAAATAAATGTGATATGGCAAAATATTTGTTTATACTTAAGGTGATTCGTCTTCCGAATCATCCGAAAATATACGAAGAAATAGATAACCTTTTTCTACTTAATTGTTTGTGGTTGGCTCTGGGTCTGGCCTTTATAGCGACCTTATTAGCGCAAAAAATATTTTTAAAAGAAAATCGTATGAAATGTTTTTTTATATTTTAAAAAATATTAACATAACTGTAAGGTTTTTATTAACTGAATGTGTTTTGGCTTAAATAAAAGCCGCAGATTAAGAGCCAACCACAAACAATTAACAATTGAGTGTAAAATTATTGCCTATTTCTACATATTTGTGTATTTTCATTTTGTTTGGAAGACGAATCACCTTAAGTCGTACAATTTTACGAAATAATTTCAAGTTTGAAAAGATTCTACCATACTAATTATATCTTTTTTTAAAGGCACACAGCAATAATTAAACCAATTAATAAATTCAAAGTTCCTATATTTAAGTACCTACAGCACAATACAGCACAATGTTGATAGACAACAAACTATTAAGGTGACTAAACATGATTTAAGGATTTTGTTGTTCATCGAAGTTCAGCCATAAATTAATTATTTAATTCGTTAGTAAGTGGTAAGCACTATGCACGAGGCGCGAGGGTTTCAGGGCAGAGGGGAAGATTAAATTGTAATTGTGTTAGCACATGCACAATAATATTAATACAATAATCTAAACCTGTGACCGGTTCATTATATTCATCATAAAACAAGTTTAATGTTTTAATTTTATCTGATGTTTTTAATGAAGTTCTTGATTGCTGATGTGGGAAACACGCGGTGATTTGTGGTATCTTTTATACTTTAATTGTTAATTTTGTATTCCGGACAGCTAAAGATTGTTGTTTTTTATTAATACCACTAGATAATGCTACATATAAGATTTATCTCAAAACTAACATCGGCATTTCGGTGCCCTAAATGTAATTTTTGTATGTAATATAATTTAATTCAATTAATATATTTCACAAATAAAAATAAAAATTCTCGCTATAGATTGTAATAATAAAGAAAACAATCTATGCAACATAGAAGTTTTTACGCCGAGGTAAAAAAATACTTATGTTTTTAGCGCGTTTAAGCCTTGTTTTGTTATAAAACACAGTAATATCTATATATTATTTAAATTTATATAATTTCTAATTATATTTATATTATATGTGTATTCGATTATATTATAAATATATATCTATCTATGTTTGTAATTATGTGAGATTATAAGTATGTATGTTTGTATGTATATATAGTATATTATTATAGTAAGTACAATTTTTTATCCTGCTACAAGTACACCGCCGACCAGAAATACTCATGAGTATAGTATTCCTTTCCTTCCGGTTGTCTGGAAGAAATCGTTTTAAGCGATAAGACCGCCACTTGTACTAGCCTAAGATTAATATAATTATTATTCCTTTATGTTTATGTCCTATGTATGGTGTAAAGTGTTATCTATCTATCTATCTATATAGTTTTGGGTGTTGGGATGAAATCGGTACCAGCAATGTAAGACGAACAGTTAATGGAGAGTTTCATATAAAATATTGACAATAGAGCTAATAGCCTCTGCAAACGACGTATTTATACACTGGACTGCGTCCGATTTTTGTTTAGATCGCTTATACATCTGCGCATTGATGGTATGATAAGAAACGCCGTCTGCAAACGCTCTGAGTGGCAAAGAGACCTGCGATGATCTATAAATAAAAGACGTGAAGTCAGTGAAGTACTGGCTATAGTTATAGACTATGTGACTGATACGTATCAAAATCTATTCACGAGCAACTGACGGAAACACAGGACTTTAATGATAGACCTCGCCGAGTTCATCTCTGATTAAGCCGTACTGATACAATCAACACAATCTATTGCTGCACTTAGTTCCGCTTCTGCATCTGTGCACTAATAGACCTAGGTCTTCGTATAACAACATCTGACGTAGTTTTGCGGAGTATCTAATTGCATCTAACTCTAGGAGTTTCAATTTATTGTAAATCATTTAATTGATGAAATATAGTTTTTAAGCAGTTTTTAAGTATGTAAATAAATAAATTACCTCCATATAAGTAAATCCCTAAATCGAAACGGACATTTATTCTCAATTAATTATAAACAGAGATAAGGCCAAGACTTTGATCTAACAATTTGAGATAAAATAATACCTATAATTTTGTTATCTTTTATATTTCCAGTGGAGATATACGTAAATAAATCCTGTATTTCGAGTAGGTATACTTAGATAGATTAAAAATGAATATTTTGAAGTAATGTTGATAGTTATTAATGTATTAGAGATATGCTAATGTTTTTTTGTATCATGTTATAAGTTCTAATCTGACGTTGGCTCCATGTACATGCAAGTGTACTTTGTCGGCTGTCGGCAGGTTTTACTAACGATTAATCCAAATAACTTCTACATTTTATGTATATGTCCAATTCCTATTCGTTTCGTGAGAACGTTTTAATACCAACCGATTAATGTTGGAATGGAGACCTCCTTGACATTCGTTTAAGTGAATATGTTACTTAACAAATAATGTCACGTCTCAAAAATCTAGATAATTAAGTGCGTTTGGTAATGTAAGTAAGGTTGAAGTTTAGCAAATAGTATAATATGAGCTACTTACTACCTGTATGAACTTACTGTTGACGGAGTTGTAAACAGTGAGCGGTCAAACTTCCGGGGCTAAGTTTTTTAAGTTATCAGATAAATATACTCTACTAACATAAAATATACCAGTATAAAGAACAAAGTTATATGTATATAGGATAGGTATTTACCTACTGGAAAATCTAACATATCGAAATAAATAAAACATCAATCATAATAAAATATATTATTATTAAATGGAAACAAGTGAATTTTGTTTGTCTGATTTATGATAGGTATATAAAATCTAAAATGCATAAAGAGCTTACTTTATTTTAAATATATTGTATAAATTTTATCATGGTAGGTATGGTATGGTGGCCACAGTGACCCCACTGTGGCCACAGGTGGGTCACAGATAAGGTAGAAATAATATTGACGAAATTGTCGTTTTGGTTAAAATAGCGCCAAACTTAGGTTGCAGCTACAAGTTACATCTTGTTAAGTCTAAGGGTGATGCCCCATTAGTGCGTTGCGTTGAGCTGCGACGTCGCAGCGTTGATGGTGCGTCGTTTTCATACGACGACGTGACGCAACGCAGGGCAACGCACTAAATGGGCCTCACCCTAATAACTTGTTTATAATTAAAGTTTGGCCCAGCAATAAGGTAGCTAGAGTTTATTAATTGACAGCCTAGTTGGCTCAGTTGGTAGTAACTCTGCTGCCTGTGCCGCAGGACCCTGGTTCGATCCTCGGCCAGGTCAAACATTTGTGTGCATGAATACTTTATAGCTGTTTGATCTGTGTCTGGGTATTATAAGTTTATATAAGTATGTATATCAGTCATCTGGTTACCAAAGTACAGCCTTCTAGCCTAGTTAGGGGCCATATGACCGTGTGTGGAAGTGATCCCATATTATATTATTATTATAATTGTTGTAATTGAATTACTATGAATCACACGTAGGTACAGTCATTGTTAAATATTTACCGTATTTTTAATAAAAATAATATAAAATTACGGCTTAATAATTTATTATTAATACAAAACACTCACTGGATTACAGATTTGTGTTACAGATAGTATGTAACTTGGTAATAAAATGTACTTAGACATCGTAAAATTATTTAGACCTTAAGATGACCTTAACGATACTAATACGAGTACATGCGGATTCAGATTCAGATTCATTTTATTTACCATAACTACAACAATTGTTGTTACAATGGCTTGTCATTTATATAACAAAAAATACTAATTGCTTACAAATTTTTAAAAATTGCGAAATAATAATATCGATAATCATAATACCTACAAATTGCAAATTATTTAAAAACGGATCACAAAAATTATAACAATGATGTCAAAACATACACTGGGCAGAGTGCCTTTATTGAGAAAAGACGAAACAATAGAGCTACCTATTTACTATACCCTAACTAAATACGCTATTCCATAGAACACTAAACATACATAATCCAAATCTAGTAATATCAAAAGGTAAATAAATAATAATAATACAATTCACAATAATGTCAAAACGAAAAAATTAAATAATAATCCAATTCTATTCTAAATTAATCATTCGATGTCTTCGTCAAAAATGATGATTCATTAATACGCATTTCCATGAATTCATCTAATGTATAGAACGGGTTTAATTCAAAAAAGGGTTTAGGTTTGCGCTTAATTTGAATGTTATTTAATTTTACCTACTTTGAGGATTGAAATAGAAAATATATTTACAATATTACTTACATTATAGACTCTATAAGACCATTGTAAACTTCAAAGAAACGAGCATGATGTATTTTAATTATCTGTTATTAAAAATATGTGATACAACTTTTTTATCTAAAAGAAACGTGGGTACCCTCCCGACCTAGTCCCATGGTACCTACACCTAGTACCTAGTATAGGTTACATAGAGTAAAAGTGGGTAAAGGCGTGATAGTAGGTTATGTTGAAACGTTTACATTAAAAATATGTAAGAAAAGTAAATAGAATGTGAATGGCCAATGAGAAAATATGAGTTAGGTAGCGGAAACATTATGTAGCCTAAGCCTGTTTGACTCACAGCTAGCACGCGTACCATCAATGTAACAACAAAACAAAAGTAATAAATTAAATATTCATATTTCAATAGGTATATAAAGTTAATATACAATTACAATATAAGTATCTTATAAATCGCTTTTATTATTTGCAGTCATTTGTTAAATTTGTTTGTACAGCTTACCAACTACTACCGAAGAACCGAAAAGCAATAATTTTGCACTGCAAATATTAAATAATGGGGTATGTGTTAAAATATTCGTCGAAGTTTTAAAATATTGTTTTGCTGAATTTAACTTAGTATTAAATTAAAAATAGTTATCATGCGATTCAGGAAGTATTTAGATCACAGCTTAGTTTATAGGTTAGTTCCAGTTCCAAGTCACATCAATTGACTCACACACTGATTATTTAGGATTATTAGTTAGAACAGCCACATTGTTATATTGAACTGAACAAACCTTGGTTAAATTTCATCTTATAAAGAAATTTTTTAAAACCATTGATAATCCTTCGAGATTGACGATAGCCTGTTTAAATTAAAAAAGCCAGCTGGAATCTTCAGAATTTCCCAGTATTCCACATATTTATAACTTGGCGATAACAAATCTTAAAGGTTATGAAATCGATATATCCAAAGTCCCTAGCTTTCAAACATAAAAAACACACTGTACAGAAAAGGAAATGAGGCGGCTGGCATTTCTAAAATGCAACATGAAAACGTGCAAGTAGTTGAGATACCAAAACAAACGATAATGTTATGTCATATTATGTGAACGACCAACGCAATGTTGGTCCGCAACCTATCTAGAGAAGGAAAACTTGAACAAACCCGGAACGACTACTACGACCGGGAATACGTCAGGCACGAGTAAGGCAGCCTGAAATAAGTGGCAGTCTCCTGCAACCAAACTGGCTGGCACACGTATCGACATGTTGTTCCTGCCGATTCTGCCAGTGAGGTCGAGAGGGTGGTATAGGCTCTGGGCAAACCTACGTTTCCTTAAGTCGTCCCAGGCACATTGTCTGTGGAGAGTGTTCTAATGCTCAATACAGACTTAATGTTTTAATCGTCTGCCAAAGACGCCAAGGCCAATTTATGTTATGTAAACTTACAGTATTCTGCGGTTATGGAATATTTATAAGTTATCCTGTACCATTCATTGCTTTGAAGAGTAACCGTATGAGAAAAACATATTTGTCGTATCGCACGATATTTTAATATACTGAAAATAAAATACCTACATAACTTCATCGTGTGTAATATGGTTTAAAATTCTATGTTGAGCAATATTCTGAAATATGCTATATATATATATATATTATATTATCTTCGCCGTGTATGACTCGATTAAATGCTTTGAAATAATGGCACATCGCCCTTAATAAAATTTTAAATTTTAAAACTTTCTTTTTTTCTTCATTCTTTATTTGAAAATGTCGTAAACCAGCAATTTGTATCGAAGAGTAAAAATAAACGAGCCCTTTAAGACTATGCTAAAAGACAAACTTATCCAACAAGGAAAGCAGAAAATTAAAAAGTCCAATAGATGCTAGTAAAATTGATAGATAATGCAATAAATGCGTGAATCATACAAGAGCTGTATTTACTCGAGTTTACATAAGTTCGAGACATCTGTGTACCTACTCCATGAACGCGAAAAAAAAAAAAGAAAATACTTATAAAAATAGAGTGTTACGCGATAGTGGGGTACAAATATAAGAGAAGCTACCATTTGTAATATTTTGTATTACGGTAATGTATCTGCTTATAAAATTGATTCATTTTACCTTTTACTGTAAAGGCTACAAAAATAATATTTTGTGAGTAATTCCTATAGTATAACTTGTTATTTATAACTTGGATACTCATGCATGTAATTCATACATAATATAACTCATGTGCGATTTACACGAAATTCTATTTCTTGGTTCTTGAAAAATATCAAGGTACAATAACAAGGTTTATACCTATATATACCTATATATTTCACAGTACCATGAGTCCCGAACAAACTGCGCTATTAAACGTTTAATGCATAAATATAATTTTAGTATAATAACTTATTTTGTTTATCATCGTATAACGCTTCCAAGTCAACGTGATATTTTTAAAACCTACCTTACCTTAAGACATAACCCGCTCCGAAACGACCACGGCCAGGGTCACTACATGCCTGGTCACAAGGACCCTTCATAACTTGCATATATAAGGAAATTTGATACGTCACAGCGAGACTTATCAAGATAAGCCACATTTTGCAATTTGCGTCAGCGCCGAGTACATTCAAGTTTCATACTACTTTTACGTATATTTCAACATAATCATATTTCGATACAACTTTTAAAATTAAAAATAACAATGTATTCCACAACCACGATATCTGTAAACTGTAGTTTATACAAGGAGGCAAATAATTTACAATTAGTAAATATAATAAAGCTGTTATAGTGGTCATTATATTAACATTAAGTCATAAATAAATAATAGAGAAATACAATAATGTCGTGATGACAGCAGTAGTTATCTTCATAATTCATAATATACTTCAAATCTATTTAACATTTTCCTTAAAGCTTCAACTACTATTAAAAACATTATATACTATTGCTTGGTTTACATAGAGGTGTACACATAAAGGAGGACTTTGTTTACATACAAAAAATAATAATTACGTAAGCAAGAATTTGAATATTATAACATGATTTAACTAATATCAGCACTATTCTAAAAATATTATGATGTATATCTTGAGAGTATGATAAAAACAGCATTGTTAAGGTGCTAATGCTATCATTAGTACCTTAACAATGCTGAAAGATAATAAGTTAGTGCCTATGTACTATCTTATTTTTGGATGACCGTCATGTCAAACAAAAACTTAATATCTCGTAAATGCTCGAAACTCGAATTGCCTTTTTACAGTGTTAAAACTCAGGCGATAAGTAGATAAATTGCAAACTTTTTGCGATTGGCTGACGTCTTAGTATTAATTGTATCACGGATTCCCCTTTGATGTGGTCGTTTATACAGATCCGCCAACAACAAAAATTATTGCGTCTCTTATTAGAGAAACGAAATTAGGGTTTTCAACGGGGTCCTAGAAAGCTTAAACTTTTTGTAAAAAATCATTTATTATTTATTATAAAATAATTATACAGGATGTTTTAAAAGGTGAAATAATACTACTTAATGAGATGAGGTTAAGCAGGTTAATGACATAAGTAGATAATTGACAGCCTCCTTCGCTCAGATGGTAGTAGCTCTGCTTTCTGTGCCGCAGGCCCCGGGTTCGATCCCCGGCCAGGTCAAACATTTGTGTGCATGAACATGTCTGTTTGTGTGTTATAAACTTGTATAAGCATATATATCAGACATCTGGACACCATAGTACAGGCTTCTAGCCTAGTTTGGGATCAGATGATCATGTGTGGAAGTTGTGCCCTATTATTATTATTATTATAATGAGGTCAATAAATATTCATCAGCTGTTATATATTTTGTATGGGAAGTCATATTCTTACCTATATTGCTCACTACTCATAAATTTTTGTTTTATTTTTCACTTAAAACTTTTATAAATATTTATCATTTTAATAATTGTCTCCAGGGTCTAACCACGTGCATTTACCGCACAAGCCAATTTATAAAACTTATAAAGGACTTTAATGAATTTAATATCATATTATTAGATGTTTCAGCAAAGAAAAACATACGTGTTAGCCACGTGGTATATTCATTCAGCCATCATTATATTAAACGCCTTCATAATGACCGTCGTTGTTAATGGAGAATGAAGATAATTTGCCATTCAATTTGCGATTTAATCCTCATATTGTAGTAATAACTTTTAATTGATCGTGACTCTGCCAAAATATAATTTGTGTCAACACATCACATTTTTATTTTATTATAATTATAATTTGTTTTGTTTACTTTATTATTAAACGTTTAAATGTGTGAAAAATGTTTAAATAAATGTTTCTAAAACTCTAAACTTCTAGAATGACCTGATATAGAGCGGGTTATACTTTTGTCATATTTAGAAGGCTTTTTTTATTGGTTTGATCTAATTTAACTTTTCTTTATTACTAATTTACAATTTCAATGTTATGTATAAATAAGAGTCATTTTATTCTTCAATACATAAATAATAAGGTCTCTACAACTTTTCAATCATCAATCATTTGCCTTCATAATAATATGAAATTAACTCCTTACACGTAGGTATTATAATACTCATTGACATTATTGTGGTTAATTATTCTTCATAAATAACTAAACATATTGGAAACATGAATGGCCCATTGTTCGGTTATCGTTCCACAAAAATACCTAAAAGTAAGTAGGTAATAGATAATATTATGTCCATTTATTATTTTATGGTGCACTATGACAAGTAGGTACGTGCTTGACTTCGCTATTGATGATTCACGGGGATGCCTTGTTTATAAAACTTATGTATGATAAAATGCCTTAGATGAATGGAAAGAATCTTGCACCAGTCATACATTCAGTAGGTACTACTATATTAATTGTTTGTCATTTCTGTAAAAAATAAATACATTATATATTGTTGACGTGATGATATAATCCTAAGATTGGTCATCATCCGAAATATTTTAGGTATGATATATTAATATATAGGAAACTATGATTCTCGTATAAAGCATAGGGCAAATTTACGTCTACGCAGATTATTTTAAAAAATAAACAACTTAGGTTTTATGTATACTTTAAACATAAAACCAAAATGTGTAGAAAATTGTTCATTTGAATAAGGATAATCATTATGAATGAGTAACGATTATTGCCTATATCTATACGTATTTAATTAATTTAATTTCATCACAGCATTTTAATTATTTACACAGGTGAAGGCGCGGTAAAATACTAGTGTACTATTAATTTAATTTATCCTTTTCTACCAACTTTTATAAATAATATTGTCCAAATTTGTCAATAACATGACCATAATATTGTCGTGATTTATGTACAATTTTCTAATTGTTTATGACCAATAATATGTCTCTGACATTTTTTTTTAAAAGCGGAATCATACAATTTGCCTGCGACATATACATCATCTTTTAATTTTTTTGTCACAATATTTAGTCAATTCTTCTTCAATCTTTTAGTCACTTTAAAGTCCCAATAGCTATCACACCGTGTCACAAGTATGAACAAGTATATTGGCGATCTCTCAGTACGCCGAGGCCGAAGGAATCGGCGACATCGCCGCTTGCAAATGAAACTAATAGAGAAAGTAAATGTGAAATCTTTACTCGTATGTGAAATATTTAACTAAGCAAAGGACGGCGCGTTGGTCAAGTTCACGTGGACGGCTAGACTCTAGACGTGGCCTATGTTACCAAATACTCGTACTCAAGATTATAGTTAATCATAATTTATACTCGTTCATAGCTCAGTTTTGATTGAAAATTTTATCATCTTTATACTTAATAGATGTCCATGTACTTATGAGGGTTTAAATCCATACTTACACAGACTTTTCTTCCATATAGGTACCCAATCATATCATACCTAGCACGCAAAACATAAAAGGTCCCTTATGAGTTCTTGGTATATTATGTTAAAACACTTTTCAAGTATGTTATTAATGACGACTTGAAAAATATCTTTGCTAAAAATGTTATCGAAAACTTCGCTTCAAGCATTAAAATCTCGGTAGTAAATCAATGCGATCGTTAGATTTCAATTCTGGCATCATGATAAGGATAATGGCAGATCTAAAAAATATATTATTTCTTCATTATTTGTAATTCCGCAAGACTTTTCCGGATGCAGTAATTAAACGTGAAACGTGATTCTTACTGACGTTATACAATACTAATAATAGACTTACTAATTTTAAACTCTGCAGAGAAAAAAATATGATAAATAAATCAAAGAGGAATGTAATTTGATTTAAAACCTTCAGTTTTACATTGCTGTGAAATATTTTTAGAATGATTTGAATATATAGGTAAAGCGCCAAATTAAAAAAAGAGTAAACAGTATTCATGCATAATTAGCTTTGGTTCAGAGAACGAATTTAATTACTGACAATATCAAAAGCTACCGTTGCTAGGTTGCATTATTCTATTTTTTCCACAGAAAGTGTTCAAAATAGGTTGCTCAGTTATCGATGGTAATATAATATATACATACTTAATATAAACTATTTTTTACTTTGACCTGGTTTTCTAAGATCTATTGACAGGAAGATGAAAGACACAGACATTAAGAGGTTTAAGGGTTCGAGGGTTGTTGGGATAGTCACTGTTTGAAAATAAACAACGGAAGCAACGATAGATAAATGATAAGTCTTCACTCGCACTCAGACTAGATTCTAGATACCGCCCTACCTAAAAACAACAGCTTCGAAAACGCGGCAAAATTTTCAAATTGTACTTAGAGGGCGTAACACAATGCTAGTGTGCGTAAAAAAACTGTTCGCAAGGACGGTTACGCTTACGCTGATTTCGGAGTAAGTTGTGTTGCCGCTAATTGTTTTACAACATTATCAAATGGTATGGAAACACATTTTTTTCTTCTCTAAACTGGCGCGAGATAATTAAAATAAGCTTTAAATTGCTACATCTAGTATTATGGTAAACGTATGTATCGAATGAAGCAACACTCAAGAAGTAAACAAACGTTTTGCAAGCTGCACAAATATGAAAGGCACGTATCGATGACGTCATCCCGTTTAGTTACGTTTGGCCAGGCTGTATGTAGCGATACTTCTACATATAGAATACAGGTATCATAGTATTTAAGTTTTCGCTTATATCTTTCTTCTTAGAGAAAGTTTTTTAAATAATACTTTATACCTATCTAACATGCCTTAACCGTTTTCTGTCCAACATACTTCAGTTCCACCTACTTACAAATAGCAAAAATTCAGAATCATAACAGTTTTCTATTTTGAAATACATCATCATCCAACCATTGGAAGTCCACTGCTGAACATAAGCCTCCCCCATAAGGGGGGGGTGGTTCCCAATACTCGCCACGCTTGGCAGGCGGGTTGGCGAGCGCAGTTTGATGGTTTTACGCAGAGGACGCTGCTGCCCGTCCTCTGGATCCTATAGCCCTTAGCCGACTCTTACGGCAACCACGGGTAGAGAGGGTGAGGTACTATTCTAAAGCCGGTAACCTCACGGCAAACCTCCCCCATAAGGGGGGGTTTGCCCTTATGGGGGATTATATAATTTTTTTATATTTTGAAATACATGGACTAAATGAATTACATGTTTTCAATTAGACAGGTACACTAAACAAGGAAAATTTAAATCTAACTTTAGCAACGGAAAACGTGCACCCTGAGATAAAATTATAATTAATTGATCGGTAGATATTTTTTCCAACAGGCAATCGTAGACCGACCTTGCTTTCTATTTAAGATTGTATTGTATCGATGGGGTAATTCGGAGAACCGTACCTTCATTGTTTAACGAATATAATTTATATCTAGTACATATTACATTACTTATACAATATTGATACCTGGTACTAATATTTTTTTAATTGCTAACAACTGTACTTAAGTTACACCTAGTACACCTACCTTAACTGTACACCTAGTACTTAAGCATGAATCTTATTGTCAGAGAAAATAAACTTTATTTTGTTATTGTTATTATTCATAGTAAATACAAGCACCTAGTCAGCAATTAGTCATTTTTAAAATATGATTTAGGTGCTTACTTATTTCTTATAAGTGCATAGTTCTAAATAGCTGGTAGACCGGTCATACAAAATGCATTAATAAACACATATGCATAAAACATAAAAATAAGGAGTATTTTATATATCTTGGTACAATTTTTCCGTTGTCAGTTATCAGTAATCACTTATAGTCGTAACCAGTAAGTAACGACGTGTGCACGCTCGAACATATTTATTGCTCGCTAATATGATCGGCCGATAACCAAAAATATTCATTAATATCCTCGTAAATTAAATCGTTAATTAGATTTATATAATTTTTTCGGCTATACGAAAGAAGGCTATGATATTTGGGAAGGTGGTGGTGGGTATTAGGAATAGGAACCTACTATACAAATTAAACAAGATACCTAATATAAATTACTATTATGTTTATTTAAGATCCTATCACATTTCAAACGTAATTTTGTATTAAACGGTCAACTTCGGCGTTCGGTACCTAAAAAACTAAAAGACTAAGACATCTTATTTATTTATTGAAAAATGGAGAATACTTATTAGTATGGACCATAGCGGCCTCGCTTTTATTAATTGTGTCCTAACTATTCATAAAAAGGCAAAATTCCGAAGCTAGATTTTCGTAAAGTGTACGACGGCACTTCTTTGAGCTCTTAGCTTTGAACTATAGTCCAAAATAGATGAAATAAAAAAAAATATTACAATAGTTATCGAGTACATGGGGGCCTCAAAATATTGATATATGTATGGAATAACTAGAAAAAAAAACCCATTCAAAAGCTATAACTACTAAAAATACTCCGATATAGTTGTGAATTTCTCCTAACTACATTATTATCATTACGAAAATGTTATACCTAAATTTGCTACAGTTCAAAAAGAAATAGTTTTTTTTTATTTATAGTGGAAAATAAGTAATTAATACAACTTTAAGGAAACTTAATTACAATTACAAAAATGCTATAAATTGCAGTGCGTTGAGCGCCGCCTATGAGCGCATGAAATTTCGTGATAGAGCTCTTATGGTGGTTGTAGTTGTATACACTGGGGTCAAAATTAAGAATTAAAATTCATAAACATTTAGCAGAGTACCTAAATTAAAATGTAATATTTATTACTGCAAAAATTTACAAAAAGGAAAAACTAAAACCAGAGAACCAAACACAAGCCAAGCACAATCAACCAAACCAAGCACAATCTGAAATAATAGTATCTTCCTCTATATAATAACAAAGAAGTATAAAAAACATATATTGCTACTGCTACTTTATCTTTACTAGCTACCTTTACATTTTTAAGGGCGCGATAAAATATATATATTTCAAATAAATTGGCGCAACTGCTTACCTACCAATGTACTTGTTACGTAATAAATAACATTGTATTTTTCGTATTTTCTTTTTTATTCAGACATATGTATATGTACGAGTTTACATAATACACTCCCCGGACCCCGATATTACTCGGATTATTTTTTTATGAAAATACGTCATTAGAGAAAATTTTTACATTTTGATTTGGCGAAAATATTTTTTTCTTTTATGTTTATAATGCTAAGGCTTAAAATTAATTTTGTCACGACGCTACACTGCGAGAAATACACCTAGGACTCGCAACGAAAACGTCGTAAGCACTACGAATTCCATACCACTTTTCTCCTCTCCACTTCTCTCTTTTGGAAAATTGTCGCAAAATATTGTGTAGAATGAAGGCTTTAGTGCGCCTCTCAAATTTGATTAAAATCCGTCGATAAATAACTTTGCTCCTTTTCTCCCCTAATTTCCCACCAATCAAGAATCGCGATCGACAATAAAAAATAAATAAATCAAGGAACCGGAGTACCAATTTTCGTCAAAATCGGTTGGAAAATGCGAACTGTAGGCGAGAACTGACAGAAGGAAATCAGAAGCATTTTTGGCCATTTTTAAAACTGAGACGCTTCGCTCGCTCGGTCAATTATTATAATTAAATTTACTAACATGTGTTGTCAGTCGCCTCAGCACATGTCGTGTTAGTAAAAATAATATTATTATGAATTTTAATTGCTTTGTCATGACACAGGTGGTAAATAAAAAGCTAGTCGTAGCGAATCGATCTTGTTGAATAACAAAATGCAGGAAGACATGGTAATTTCCAAATCGAATGCGTAATCAATGCAAGAGCCGACTGACGTGAGTTTGTTTTGTATTTATCTTTTTTAAGATATTTTGAGAATTGGTCACTGTTGCATGTTTAAACTCGCGCGCTTAAAGACCTCGGGTCTCGTATTCTTGTGACCACGACCTATCGGCCGTCGAGGTAATTTTAAAATGTTTATTTTACGACTGAGTAAATGATTTTTAAAAATACATATAGGAAAAGAAAAATATAGGTTTGTATATTACAATATCCGAGGAAAACTTGTTCAGTTTCTCGCGGAATTTTTACAATTTACCTGTACTTTTTTATTTGTTATTCTAACCTAGCATAGCACGGGGATATTATGGTTGACTATGGATATTCCTGCGACTTCGTTCCCGCAGGAATTTCTGGAATTACTTTCATATTCATTGTCTACATCTTAATAAAATCTATGTGTCAAATTTGAGGTGTCTAGGTCCAAGGGTTAAGCTGGTCGTTGATGAGAATGAGTTAGTCAGGCTTTGATTTTTATATGTAGAAAATTTACAGCATTGAATAAAGTATAAAGACTTCTACTTTGTATCCGTGTATTGGGTAAATACATAATAAATATTATAACAGAAAAAGGTGGTCAGGCAAACTAAACATTGATCACGGATCACGTTCAGTTATGAATATGGAAGTGGTTCAACCTTGACAGGTTCGCGAAACTTCACCGCCCGCCGTGGTCTATTCAAACGAGGCAGTGGTTAGTGGTAACTGCCTATTGTCTGCCAGATCACGGTTGTCATAACAAACATCGTTTATCGCATATTGCTACCGATGCCACTAATGTTGACGCTAGTCAATTACTAATTATTACCGTCTGGGTTATCATTTTCTGACATGTTTGTTTCATTATTTTCCGATGTCTTGTACCACATCTACGGTGTGCTTATCGGGTGATTAATGGTGGAATTTATCAGCCGTATCACTAACATACTTGTTAAGTCTCGTATGAACCGTATTTTTATGACCAATTTGTCCGTTGCCCTTTTAATCAGAATTGATGCCTTCGCCCAGTTAGAAAAATCTTACCCCGTTAATAAATAGAACTATAAGGCGAATGCCTACTTTATCTTTTGAAAGAAGTCTATGAGTCTATGGAGAAACCAACAAGCCGGTTGCAAGTAATACTAACCAATTTTAACTTGATAGTTGATTTTTTAAAGGAAAAAATATTCACACCAAGTGTTTAAAAATGACCTTGAAATGAATTGAGATGTTAAAATAAAAAAGGGGCTTGTGCGTGGTAAAAAATATCGAAATAATCAGATAACACTGATAGCACTGGTCATTTTTGCCGACGTACCCTGTTTACTTGGAAAGCGGTCATGCAATCCGCGTCAATGTAGGCAGTAGGCACTACAAGCCGCTCCATCCATCTTGCACTGACGCGAACTCGTTTGAGGTACCGTTCGTCACGAAATATTCACCTTCTGTATACATTTTAGACGAGAAGTATAGCAGTTTTGTTTAAAACAAGGTTCTTTACTTTTTTTAATTCTTAATGGAAGTACTTTTGAAAGAACACTTTAAATTTCAAAATCAAACCTAGAACATATTATGTACTTAATATCCTTATAACATTAAAGATATTCTTTCCATGTCATTTAATTTTTCCAGGGTCAAACGAAAATTAAATATAAAAAAAGATAGCTTAAGAAAAAATATGTTGTGATTATATTAAATTATTTTAAGTGAACGCAAATTGGCCAATTGTAAAATTATTAAAGCTTTAGAAACTCCGCAGTACATATTCAAATAGTTAAAGGAACTTAAGAATTCATACTTTTAACCAATTGAATTACTGTCTTATATAAATAATTACTATAGAAACTAAATAAACTTGAGCACAGATTTTATTGTCCGATGATCATAATGAATGCTAACAAAATGCAATAACCCCAATATAAATGGTAATTATGTACGGCAATGGCTCTCGGTCTACTTACAGTCTGTTTGCAAGGCGCCAATATGTCCGGATCGAACCGCTGAAAGCACAGAATAAATAATAGTAGGTACTAACGTATGAAAGTGCCGATCTCTTATATATAATAGCTATTAATATCGATCCAAACTCAGTTGTAGTGGTAGGCCTCTTTTGCAAGGGGCCGCCTGGGGAAGTACCACACCTTTGCCAGTTATTCATCCGCCAAGCAGTAATGTGCAAACATTACTGTGTTTCGGTATGAAGGGCAATGTTACCAGCGAAATTACTGGGCATGATGAGATTCAACAACTCATATCTTAGGGTGACAGGCGCAGTGCAGTGCCGCGCAGAATTTTGAATTTTAAAACACTGGGTGGCACTGTGTCTGATATGGGCAATCATGATGCTTACCATCAGGCACCTGATTTGCTCGTCTCGTTACTCACTATCATAAAAAAAAAAAAAAGTTATCTGTTTTTTATATATTAAACTCCTGTAAACGATTATTTTTTATGATAGTGAGTGACAAGACAAGCAAATCAGGTGCCTGATGGCAAGCATCATGACTGCCCATATCAGACACAGTGGCACCCAGTGTTTTAAAGTTCTAAATTCTGCGCGGCACTGCACTGCGCCTGTCACCCTGAGATATGAGTTGTTGAATCTCGTCATGCCCAGTAATTTTGCTAGTAACATTGCACGCTGGTAACGATTGATTTTATTGTTTTTTATGAGGGACTAGACGCAGCAAGCACACTGACCGAAAAGATATTTCCAATCCGCGCCACATTCTTACTATATACTCGTATCATAACGTAACCAACAAAAATGACCTATAAACATAACAACAACAAAACATAGGCAGAGTTAATTTTCAATAACTGGTTACCACAATTGGTCACCATTAAAATTTATAAATAACTAGCTATGCAGGCGGTTTCACCCGTTCCCGTGGAAATATTGGGATAAAATGTATACTTTTTATGTTATTCCAGAGTCCTAACTATCTATATACAGAATTTCAGCCCAATCGGTTCGGTAGTTTTAGCGTGAAAGAGAAAAACAAACATCCATCCAACCATCATCATAAACTTTCGCATTAATAATATTATTAAGTAGGAAGGATAACCTAGTAGTAAGTATAATAGGTAATTTCGGTACAGTCTCAATTACTACGCCACAGTCGAGCGTATTGTACATTTTACGCCTATATGACGAAAATCTGTCATGGAATATATTGCAGTTTGCGATTTTGTTAGTAAATAGTAAATTCATTGTAGAGTACTGATGGGTGTGATGGGGCCCATCACTACTCTACATGTAGGGGCATGTTGGTAAGAGAAAATAGGTTAGTGAACCAATTTTTATCACCCCTTCTATAATGTAGGTACACATCTACTGTTACCAACAAAAACTAATAATAATAATAATATGGGACAATATCCACACACGGTCACCTGGTAGTAAATTATACATAGTAGTACAATATTTTAGTAATTACAACCATTTTAATTCTAATTATTGTTTTTTTTTTAAATTTCAGGTCCAAAACGCTCGAAGTGTTTTTAAAATTTATTTATTTGCCCGCGGCGCGCTGCAATATTCGAGTGTTTTCCGCGCATAGTCTGGACCCAGCTGGGCGTATGTAAAAAATATGCTTTTATATAATTGAAAATCTTAAAAATCTTGGTTAATATTAAAATGAAAAAAAAAAAAGAATCCTTATATGGATTTTACGCTAAGATCATTTATTTATTGATTTTTTATTTTGTGAAGTCTTTACTTTATCCTTATTGGGTGATGTGTGTGTGGGACGTAGCATAATGGTTGATGGGATAATTTTTGGTTTAAGAGCGTACATGGCCTTTTAGGAATTTGACACAATCCTATAAGAAAAAAAAAATTATTATATAAATACATAAGGCCAGTGGCTACCGCTTTATTATATTCGTCTACTAATATAATAATTAATATTTATAGGACAATCTGGAAAACCTGGGACTGGGAATTGCGATCTGCCGTTAAGCACTTTTTTTTGACGTTTGACGTTTGGTTCTTACACCAAAGGTTTTTTATTTTTATTTTGTATTTATTTTATGAGTACAGCCACATTATACATATACATTTTTACATCATTTTTAACATAGGCAAGTTCTTATATGTATTATTACAATATATAGGCGTAACATAGCATTTCCAGGTATATAGGTCCATAGGTTGATAGGTATGCAGAGATAGTGCGCTTTTGACGGTCGTCTGAAAGTTAAATAAGGGGGCGTCGAATGGGACATCCCACCCGCTGTTTGCCAACATTTAATTAAAACCTGAATTTCGGCACGTACATCGAATCCAAGGCCAAAGTAGCTGGGAAAAAGCTGGGCATTTTATCCAAAGTAAGGCGGTACTTCACTCCTGGACAGCTTCTCACTCTCTACAAAGTTCAAGTCCGATCTTGCATGGAGTACTGCTGCCATCTTTAGGACGGCTCGGCCAAATACCAGCTCGAGGCTTTGGACTCCATTCAACGTCGTGCTCGAAAGCTTATAGGTGATGAGAGACTAACAGAGTCAAAACTACAAAGTCTTGCACATGAAGTTCAGTTGCTAGTCTATGCGTATTTTACAAAATACATCACGGAGAATGCGCCACTGAATTGCATGAGTTGATTCCACCATCGCCCTTCTTTTACCGAACTTCGAGACAAACGGCAAAACGTCACCACTATTTGGTGGATTTACCAACAGCTCGCACAAAGCGATTTGCCTCATCATTCATCATGAGAATGACGAAGCAATGGAACTCGCTGCCGTCGTCCGTTTTTCCAGAAAACTATAACGTGGGTATGTTCAAATCAAGAGTGAATAGGTATTTACTGAACAAGCGTGCTCCAACTTAGGCCGCATCATCACTTTCCAGCAGGTGAGATTGCGGTCAAACGCCTGTTTAGTTATATATAAAAAAAAAGCTTTTTCACATCAGAATCTATTAAATACCTACAGATAGGTTTACTTAGCGTACTTTGCATACAGTAGCTATATTCTAATTATATATTCGAATATATTGTGCCCGTATTTGTGTGTATAGATTTAAATGAATTATGGTAGGAAACAAGTTTAAGCAACGAGTTTTTAGTAAGTTATTTCGATCGAATGTAGTTAAGAAGAGCCCATCTTTAAAAAAAAGAAGTCATGAATTTCTGACATGCAACACCCAGGATAATTCAACATTGAACATAGTAGCAGTGGTGACAGATTTCAGCACGCAGTGCAGTGGCAGCTAATACTTAGTGATAAGCGCACCAGGAAGACTCTCAGCAAGTCGCGATAGAGAAAATCATCATGAGCACGGATCTCACGTCGAGCCATACCTCGGGAGGGGGCGCCATAATCATGATGTAAACTAAGTAGAATATAAGGTTATACGTAAAATATATAGCGTAAGATATAACGTATTAGACATTCGACCATCCCCGAAGGATTGTCGAATGTCTAATACGTTATATTTCGTCTATACGTTTGATTTGTCTCTTCACCTCATTGCGGCCGAGCAAACATTAGCCGCCCTAGCGATAGATCCTGGCCACAGTGGTTATGGGAGTCTACAGACCGTCACTCTCACTGCACGGGGTATCATCTGACCTCAGGGGGAATAGCCAGTACACAAGGCAAACCAAACAGGGGTTTTTAAACAGTTTATGGTATGTATGTGCTGACTTTTATTTGAGTCTTAAAACAAATGTATATTGTTCTCAGATGCAGGTTTCCTTTGCATAACTATATAAAATTCAATACTATGGATATAATAATTTACACATCAAAAGAGTTTTCTTTTTCGGAAGTACTGTCTAAAGATAGTCGGATACCTACTTATCTAAAGATCGGCTTCACATGTCGATATCTTTTTTAATAAAAAAATATTAATCTCGGCACTAAGAATCATTTAAACAATCGTCTCCGTTATCCTACTAATATTATACATCCCAAACTTCAGCAAAATGTAAAAAACTTTTACTTTTAACAGGTGAACAAAACGCTTGCGAGTTCTAACTCACCTCCAGCGCCATCTAGCGCGGTTTTGGTTAGATTGATGGATGAGTCGACGTTTGTTACTCTTTCACGCCAAACCTTCTAAACAGATTAGGCTGAAATTTCCAAATTTCACCCCTATAATAACAACACATAGCGACCTTTTGTCCCGATTGTTCAACGGGAACTATGTCTACGCGGGTGAAACCACGGGGCACAGCTAGTGTGACAATAAATATCATTGACCCAAAATAATATTTGTGTTGTCGAGCAAATAGTAACAAGTCATTGGTTCTTCGACAAACCAAATCAACCAGTCTTTACTTAACCGATTTGTTTAGAAATTATCATCAATTTTGTAACCAAAAGACCGATAGTACCTAATGTAGTCGTAATGTTCAAATATGTAACGATTAGTACATTCATAATGCTGTAATTGACATACAAGTGCTAATTGTTACAAACTAGATAATAATGTTTTGTGAACATTAAATAATACTGAATGTTTTTGTACTTAAACACGTTGACAAACAATATCAAACTCCTTTATCAGCAACAAATCATCAGAGAAATGGAAGATTGCAAAAATAGCAGCAGGTTAATTATAAGCTTACCTTCGGGTCGCGATAAAATTTATTATTAACCAATCTGAGCATTATTTAAACCTCAATAAGTGACGTCCTAATTCACACACAAAAAATAATAAGACGCTCGATACAAACCCTGTAACGGGAAAACCCGGTCAAACTATACTTTCGTTGTAATGTGCTATGTACCAATGCAAAGCAGCGCAGATATTCGTGAGAAGACTCGCAAATAAGTCGCCCTCACGTATAGGGTTGCCAATCGCCTGGATTTGGCCTTAACATGACAGTGTTTTTAAAGGCTAGGACGCGTCGCCTCGCGCCACACTGTATGATACTACAAAAATATTGTGACACCGAGTGTATTTGGTTCCAAGTTATTCATTGTTTTTAATGTGCTCACTTATCATCCGGTCGATACGATAATTAGGCATGTTCAATATATTGAACATACCTAATTATCGTGCAGAGTATACACTGCACTAACTTTTAGAGGTATTTCAGATTTACTTTACTTTAATTCTTATTCACATGTTTCAACAAAAATTATAAATCTATTTAAGTATTATTACACTTTGAGCCGAGACTTTAAATCTGTCGCGGCGCCAAGCCGAGAGACCCAACCGGTTGTACCGCCGTCAGTGAAAACGCGACCAATATAGAGACAAGATAATGGCGATGTTATATTTACAATAAACGTAAACATAAAACTAAACCGCATTTATTAATCCTAAAAGGTATTTTAATATGTTATTATCGACCTTATTTCCATAACTGAGGATTTTATACTTTGTCCTTATTTATTTTATGTATACATAGGCACAGAACAGATACAACGACATAGGTACAACTTGAAGCTTTTTGACATAAGTTTAAGGGAGGGATTTGCTAATACTCGCCACGCTTGGCAGGCGGGTTGTCTACCACAATACTGATTGGCAACATCTGTTCATTCAATGTCTGAAATTTCTACAACATATATACCTATACAAGTCAGAATGCGGTCCGCAATTTTTGCAAACGAACATCCCACTGGAGTACATATACTTGAATATACCTTTTATGATACAATAACTTAATGATAACCTAAACGCCAATTAATCTTATTTGGTGTCATAATACCTCTATGAGTAACTTATAATCGTATAAATATTCTTAAATTTCATAGGAAACGTACTCGTATAAGAAATCTACGAGTTTTGCGGCCTAAAGTTGATATGTTAACAAATTACCAAACATTTTGTTAATCCCAATTTTAATACCAAACACCAATAAGTATATAATGCGAAATTGTATATAATACACTAAATCATAATAATCTGACATTATTAATATGCAAAGATAAACACAATATTATATATTCCACAGAGTGGAATTTTATTATATGACATACATATTTCACAGTCACAAATCTTTACTGAAACCTAAATTACGTAACTGACCACCAAAAATCTGGTTTAAATCTTCATAAATTTTCTTCCAAAGTAGGTAATTAGGCATTTATTATTCAAATGCCTTATTCAAAGTGTCTCTTTATCAGATATATAGCTAAAAACGTAGACTTTTCGCGTACTGCCGTCGAATATTGATAAAACGAAGTCTACTTGAGATGCACCGCACGGACTGGGTATCGTCGAAACAACCTTGTGGCAAGGTTTTGGTGTAAGCTGACAACATTATATGAGGTGACCGCTTCCTTGCATTACCCAATCTGGCATTCATTCTCATATGATATCGATGACACTTGGACTTTGATGAGGGTTCTAATTAATATTTTATTTCTACTATATAGTATAGTAATATTTTCCTTATTAATTTTTATTTCCACATCGTTTATCTAATACAACATCGTTTGTCTAACGATAGACCAAAGAATCAATGTAGTTGCACTCAAAGGCACAATGTATGATGATTTATTTGAACTCTTCTTTTCACATGCTCAATGCACATACAATGGCATTATGGCATTTTTTAAGCTGTACTCAGATATATATTGTTTTATTTCTTAAAACTCACGAACGTACTAAAAGAAATAAAAAGCTTAGTCGCCACACCTTTACCTTTAGGAATATAAGAGTAAAGAGTTAGATTTACTTATTTATTTATTTATCAATATTGGTACTAGCTGTGCCTCGTGGTTTCACCCGCATAGTCTTCGTTCCCGTGGTGATATATAGAGAAACGAACTTTTTATGTTATTCCAAGGTCTGAATTATCTATATACACTGAATTTCAGCCCAAGTTTTAGCGTGGAAACGGAACAAACATTCACACAAAAAAGCGCTGGAGTTAAGTTAGAACTCGGTAGAGTTTTGTTCACCTTATAAAAACGTTACTTTTTTACATTGTACTGAGATTCGAGATTTATAGTTTTAGTAAGATAATACTAGACATGTGCAGAATTTGTCACTAAAAAGAAAAGATATGTATATATATTTTCATCTCTTATCCTTCATTTTGTTCAGTAGTTCAATTAGTTCAGTGACACAAAAGAGAGTTTTTGTTTGACGTTCGAATTTCGTTCACCGGTTCGCTCGTTCATTTAGTCCTGCACAAATCCTTCTCATTCTCTGAACGAAAATTAGTCAATTTTGATTTTGCTGGATAATTTGAACTGTAAATTAAACATAAAGCGAGATTTTCTTTTACTTTGATTTTTTCTTAAATTATGGAAACAGAAAATAATAAATCAGAACTACTGAGCTACTGGACTAGTTGAATCTTTACTAAAGTATTGAATGAAGGACGAAACACATCTGAAGTGCTTCATTTCCTTCATTTCCTTCATTCATTCGTTCATTCACTCGACATGACTTCTCAAAAACGAACATATATCTAGTGAATGAAAACCCTAGAGTTTGTAACACAGGGCAACCTAGTACGAATGCTGATGTATTTTACTAGTAATCTAGGTTTATATTCTATAATATAATAAGTGTACCTACTTATTTAAACCGCCTATGTTTAGTGTGTTTTATCATTCTTGTCCGGTAACCATAGCAAAAATAGTTGATCATAAAATATTTAAGGTGATTTGTATGTATTAAATAAGAATTGAGTGAAATTCGAAGAGATCTGATTTCTCTTTACGTCAAGGATATTACGATCTATAGCTAGACCGCTTAATTGAGTCCTCGCCTGCGGAGTACAGAGGCGGCGGGGGCGCGGAGGAAGACTGAGAACGGAGGCCGGAAGAAGTGCTGCGGGCGGTGCCTGCCGTCCGCACCTCTCCGGTCCTACGCACCTTTATCCACCTGCAAGCGAGGACACAAGCGGTCTACCTAATTTCACGTCTGATTTAGTATAATTCATTTTTTGTCACTGGTTTTGTTGAAATTACGCGTGCTTTTTGTGTAGGTACACTTTCCGTTATCATATCCACATCCACATCTTGCACTATCAACTTGGCCTCCAGCCAGTGAGGTAGATGTTACCTACGTCCGTAAGTCTATCCCATAATTTGTTGACGCTATCTATACCTCGGAACATAATTATGATGAACGAATAGTATCGCGGCTCGAACAATCCGCTATATTTAGAGATAAAAAGTAAAAGATTATTTTGCATATAACAAACATTGTGTGCAGGTGTGAGTATAAAAAACAAATACATGAATCATATACAATGGAGTGCGACTCGTGTCACCGACTATGGGTCGCGTACGATGAACTGTCTCGATCTGCATTAGGATTATTGTCAACTTATGTAAAACATGCAAAATTATAATATACTTGGCAATAAAGCTTTTATGCCTAAATGTTTTTGTTCGTTCGGATCGAACGTCGGATACTTTGGAGGCGTGATAAGATTTTAATAAAAAATTAAAAATACTTATGTAGGTATACATAAGATTTTCAGCTATAAAAATTTTAAAAAAGTCATTACGTCGCGATAAAAAAATTACCCGGCGTTAGGGTGGCGATAATAAGTACTGTACAATGCTTTCGTCCGAGACAAACTGGAATTTACTGCAATCATATGGGACCCTAGGGAGGCGAAGTACCTATTGCATGCTGATCGAGAGACTACATCGAAATTTTATCAGTATCTTTTCCATCCCTGTACGTGTCAGGCATTGCGGTCTCTTATAGTAAATTTAAGTGTTTATCAAGTTTATAAAAGCTTTTATCATTGTAAAAAAATAGACAAGTGTGCCTGGAAAAATGGTAGTGAAATAAGCTATTATTTTATGATTATATTCTTGAGACTCGGTCCTTTGCAGAAAATTAAAACCAACTCTTCCCAAGTACGCTGTTTCAAGCGCATCAACGTAGGTACAATCGCCTGACGACTTACGAGAGACATATTTTGCAAGCGCCGATAGTTGGATGTTGCGCGCTCATAATATCATGATCAGTTATAAAATAACAGATAAATAGCAGGAAGTCCAGGCATGCGATTCAAAAACGCGTCAAAATTTAGGCATCAGAACAAGTCCAGAAACCGGTATGTTACCTATATAGTATTATTAAAGTATGTAATTGGCATTATGAACTTTGATCAATCATTATTATTAACTCTGTATTTTTCTTTCTCATCGTCAGCCCATGTCATTCCAATGCTGGGCAAATGCCTCATCCCTCTTTTGCTATTTCTGTCTGTATCGGTACTTTTCTTACTAATAGGTAATAATAGGTTGAAAGTACGTCATGTTCTAGTTATACGTTTTAGGTGATGTTTTAAAAGAAATAACTTTTCTTCAATTCACGTCCAATGTACTAGCCATCGTAAATCATTTAGAATCTCATTAAGGTTTTTATCTACCCGGTACATCGATTTGATTCATCGAGATTCCATTGTCTGCCGTTTACTAGTATATAATGTAATTATAAAAAACAACAGACAAATAAATTACCAGCATCAAACCGATTAGGTTCACGTTGAAGCGTCTAAGAAGTCCTTCGAACTTTGCAATTGTTAGTAAAGTGCATTAAAACATTATAATATTTTCATCGATCTTTGATCAGAAATCGACTATGGTAATGAAACTTAATTGTGTCGTTAAGATAATGTACGTAATAGAATTTCCATACCCTAAATCTTTTATGTATGTATAAATGCACGTCATTTACTTAATCAGGTTCATATTTGGTAGTTCAAAAATTATGATTATGAATGTTAGACATTCATGACACTGCAATCATAAACAAACAAAAAACAAACTAGTAAATTACTCACCGAAGGGCTAATGACAGTCATTAGAACTGTCGTTAGAGTAAACAGTAACTTAGACACGGCTCTCTTGCTAAATTCTATCCATTTCGATCGGCGGAAAAAGAAAATCAAGTAGATTACTCGTTGGTGTTAGGTGTATCGCTAACAATAGTTAGTGTGCGTTACGTTTCCATAAACATTTTTTATTAGGTAAGCTGTGAGCACGTAACGTGTTATAGTAGACAGACGATTTGTTACTCGTATGTGACTCGCTATGAAACTCTTAGCGCGTTGACTCATTATACTTAGTTCATTAAAATTTGCTTAAACAGGTTATGGATAAGAATAACTCTAAGTTTTAAACACTAAATTTGGCTTTACTTGGTAATTAGATTTAGACTTAAAGTACATAATCTCTCAGCGTAGGTTAGAGATAAATGAACATTTACTCATTTGAAAACAATAGACTTGGAGCGGAGTGGCATGATCATCAGCCAGAAGACGTTCACTGCTGAATACAAGCCTCCCCCCAGAACGCCATAAACTATTTATGGGCGATTTTGCCGTGGCATAAGCCGATCATATCGTATCCATTTACCGTTCCATGCAGTTAGATATTAACTAAGACTGCTCGGAGAGCCGGAGAGCATTATTTCGTGACCACCATAATACCTACTTTTGTTATTTGTAGCAATGCATTAATAGTTGGTTACTAAAATATTATTATTACTTTGTTGGTGGACTATGTTTTATGTGGTTAAATGTACTGTCTCATGATATTATGAGAATTTAACAACTTTGTAATAACTACGTCCCAAGATGCTGCAGCACTGCATAACGCTATATCATTAACCTGTCCACACAATAAAGATAAGTAGAATCTCAAGAATCATCGCTTTTTGTTGCCCTCAACTCTCCAGGTCATGCAAAGTGGTATTGGATTTCTTTTTCCCTTAAGAATTATCTCTGTGACTTGTTGGAGTCTGGAACTGTGCCCGGTAGATGGCAATTGGCTCGCCCCCTATCAAATGGGACTATTAACATACTGGCAAAATGGGTTTACCTACTATGGGATCGAGTCCTGGGTACAATATGCCTACCCCTTCCGGAAAAAGGCCTGATGTCATCATTTGAATTTATTCTATAACAGAACGGGTTACTCCAATTACACTGCTCAAGTCAATTTATATGCGGGTTATGTGGACAACCCATATTATTGTGCTGCTACGATTTTAATAAAGGCTTATTGACAGACCACTGCAACTAACACGTAGTTTTATATTTTTTTAACAACTATAAATCCGTAGACAATAAAGTCAGACAAATCACTTAATCGTGGCACACAGAGTCTCTTGTAGCTGATTGTCATTTCTCTATAAATAAAAGTATGTATGAGTTGTTTATTACTGTATGTGTTCCAGATAGGTCATTTTTCATAGAATTGATCTTCATATGCTATATATATGGAAGTGATGTGTAAGATGATAATAGTTACAGGTATTTGCGGTAAACAGGATAAGTGGAAAATTCTCTACCATTTTTTTCCAATATGATATCGATACAAGTAAGTTTTTGGAATATGCTGATAACCTAAATACATTGTATTATTGTGTTTAAATCACGTATTGCCGTTCGGTTTGTGTTTTCCATTTTCCCTTCGCAGAAATGCAATGTGCCATGTTATATAATTTATGTATTTACCGCAATGTTGCTCTAAGGTGGGTAAGCGTGGGCACTTACGGACCGATTTATGTATAAAAGTGAAGGAAGGCTTTTGCTTTTCTGTCTGCATCCTTTGTAAACGACAGCCTTTTTAGGGCTGCGAACCCTAAAAGGGTGCCGAAGGAGCCCTATTACTAAGCCTCCGCTGTCCGTCCGTCCGTCCGTCCGTCTGTCACAGGGCTCTATCTCATAAACCGTAATAGCTAGGTACTTGTAATTTTCACAAAACATGTATCCCTAATGCCGCTACAACGTCAAATAATAAAATTAAAAAAAAAAGATTATAATTAAAGGTACTCTCCATACAAGCAACGTGTTTTTGCTCAAAATTTAATTCTCGATTTCGTTCGTGTATCGTGAAAACGGCATCAGCTAGGTATTTGATTTTTTCACGGAACGTTAATGATTATGATTGCTATAATATGAAATAATTATGACTAAATAAAATTAATAAATAACTGGAGCGTTCATACAAATCACGATTTTTTCAACGTTTCACGCTGTAACACCATAATGGCAATAGTTATCAACTTGAAAATCTTACACAATATGGGTAACTATAATAGCTATAACAAAAAATACTAAAAATTAAATAAATTAAAAAATTCAAGGATTTTCCGACTTATTAAAATCAAATAAGACTAATTCTGACTAGAGTTTTCGAAGATTTCTTTGGCAATACACATATAACATTATCATGATTTACCTTATATTATACGAGTAAGATACCGTATCCTGTGTAATATTTTTAATCTAGATATCTATTGCATACCATCAGGTTATCTGAATAAAAACTCCTTAATGTGATGAGACTGCCGGTTACTTACAGTCTTCCTTATTATTTCAAGTTTTAACAAAAATCATTGCCACCTACGTTCCCTTAACTAACAACCCTTAAAGTACCATATCTCTAAATATTTCAATACGTAAACATCATAGTTATACAAAGTACCTATTGAACAGCAGCAGTGAGGTTAACCTATTTAGGAACTGTTAAATAAATAGATAAAGAATACATAACATAATATTACATCTAAGCCACATATTTTATATTGTTATTTTTGTAAAACGATCAGTTACCTTTTAAAAACAAAAATAAGTAAGTATAATAAAATCATGAATTTAGTAAAATACTACAACATCTGGTCTTTGTTTTTTTCGAAGCTGGTCATTAAGATTGAGTCTGGGACAAATAGTTCATCGTCAAGTGGCACTTCAATGGACAGAAAAAAAAAGGACAAACAATGTGTGAAGATTGGTTTCAAGAGGAACAATAGAATCCGAATAGTACAAGGAACGTGTTTTTCAATAAAAGTGGTAGACCCGCAGATTTTTTATGATACTTGCTTTAGAAATTGACGTTTGAAAATAATTTATTAAGTGACTTACTTGACCGACAACTGTTTTTTTTATAATTTGGCTGTGTAAGGTACATTTATTTAAGGTGGAGAAGTGATTTCTATAGCTATAATCAGTACATACGGTGGAGAGTGAGGAGCCCTTCACATGCGCGTCCCAACACGCATTTGACAAGTTTATTTAATAAAAATGAGCGCAAGTTTTCGAAACGCCCGGGCTGCTTATTAGTGACTTACAAAAAGGACAAGAAAACTGCATAATAATACATAAGATGGAAAACAAAAAGCGTGGATAAAGTAGTAAAGTAAGAGGTTTCTTCGTTCAGACATACATTTAAAATATTATAGGCCGAATGCGGCATACAATATGGGACGAAAGCAGATCTTTGTATTTGGGCCGAAATTCGTGGGGCATATTCCGCTACAAAATTTATAGCATTCCACTATGCCCCACCACTATGCCCACCGGGGGCGGCTTGGTGGGGCAGGGTGGAACAATCCAAAAACCGCGCGACGAATATGGCATAAATCCATTTAAGGTAGGTTATACCTTAAGCTATTAATATCATGATTCACAACACCTAAATTGTATGAAGTCTTCAATAAATATTGTTATATACATAATACATTGGTAAATATTTAGCATAAATGCAATGAACATTCATAATGTGAGACGGTAAGATTACTCAAATTGACGTTTCAATATTTACTTACAGTTATCTTTCGGATTTGGCATTTGCTAAGCGGCCGACGATTTATTCCTTTGACATATTTAAATAGTAGCATCTATTTAATCGTATACCTATACATAGGTCGGTAAAAGTACCGTCAGGTACTTCAGGTAGGTCAGGTTGTATACCGTTGTGGGGAATTCGCAAGTGCTGTTGTTGGTGTTGTTGGTGCCGGTGTCGAGCCTGACATAACACGCTCGCTCCCCCAGCGGGCGTTTATGCGTAAACTGGATATTCCCCCTTCTAAAAAGGCGGTCATGGCCTTATGGGAATTTAGATTCGGTGCTTAAAGAGGTGGTACATGAGGGGTGATTTTTCCATACAAACGCATTCTCCCGTGTTTCCTCCCTAGATAACTGCGTCAGAGCAATGGTTTTTTTTTATAAAATCTAAGAAACATGAAAAACTGTCCTAGTTTTACTCGCGTAATTAGACGTTCACTAGAATTAAATGAACAGTTAAGGAACAAAAATAAAATAACAGGGACATAGCCTTATTTATCTTCTAATTTTCAAGATATAAATTTATGGATAGATCAATTATTCTCGGAGGAAACACGGGAATACATAACATCGATTTCGTAAATTTTCCATAGGATTGTATCAAACTGCTAAGAGGTCCTGTATTCTGTTAACGTAAAATCCCAACAGGGGGTATTATTCCGGACGCTGCCGTGCTTCGGAGCGCACGAAGAAGTTGGTCCTTGCTGTAGTCATGGACCGTAGTCGTTAAGTCGTGTCAGAGGTGACCTGATAAACTCTGAGACTAAGCTGGACACAGAAGGTAGGTAAAAACATAAACATACATTCACGCCTTTTTTCCCGAAGAGGTAGGCAGAGGTGTACCCAGGACTCAGTCCCATAGTAGATTCACCCACATTTCGCCAATATGTTATTGGTCCCATATAATAGGGGGCGAGCTTATTGCCATCTACCGGGCACAGTTCCAGACTCCGGGCAGTTATTGAGATAATTCCTAATGGAAAATCCAATTGGTGGGTAAAATAACATATGTTTTAAAAGTCTATGGCGGCCGTGGTATGAATGAATGATAACACAATTAGTACCATAATAATACAGAAAATAACAAAAAGAAAATTTAAAACTAGAATGAGTAACAATTGACCTTTTCGCTCAGAGCGATCTCTCCCAGACAACCATGCCATGGTGTGCCGAGTTAAGTAGGTACTAGGTATAGGAGGTATACACATATATATTATATACTAAATACCTACTTATTGAATATTTCGTTTGGATAGCCCATAATATTAATAAATTAAGGAGTTATTATAATATTACTGTGCTTCCCATAAATAGTACAAGGTCTTACTGTCGAATGACCATTAAGATATTAAAATGGGCCGTGGGCTATAAAGGTATGCACAACCTACTTACTACTTACTTAATAATATTGGTTGAAATTTGCATTGAAGTGCAAACCGAACACGGCCACTGCAAACTCGTCATCGGCAACAAGGTAAGCAACAGATTAATGCTATTTTTGGAGTTCCTTACATATTTATTTTTAAGGATTGCATATTGCCAATAATATAGAGGTACCCGAGATTGGCCCACCTAACAATGAAATTCAACATCATTGGTTTCGAGCCCTAGGCTTGTCAATAGACTGGCATGTATCTCTGTGATTTAAAGGTATTCTATTTTAGTGTACGTAATTAGCTGTTGTATTGTTTATTACTATTATTCGTAGATATATAAGTTTCACGCGACTTGTACCAATACAATTAAACGTCAACATGATCCTAAAATGAACGAATGACACACTCTAGATTATTGTCAGATTAGTGTTCGGCTGTGGACTGTACACTGATGAGCATGTTTTCATTTATCTGTGTCAATCTAACGGTACACCTCGTACATATTTGCTCATACTGTTTGTACCTTTACACTTGACTTTGAAAATATCGTAAAAGGCTAATAGGTTAGTAGTGGTTTGACTTCAACCATTTTTTATATACTATATAAACATGTAAGCATTATATGTATAACGAGTAAATACATATAATGTAGGTAGTTATCTAAATAATTTTCCTTCCGGGTTTCAAAAGAAGCTTAGCCGTATATAAATGCAGTCATATTGTAATATAATGCAGTAATTTTTTGGTTACATTTGAAAGAGGTAAATGACGACTGAGGTTATATTTGGTTTGGTATATATTTGGCTCAGACCTTTGCCAGAACAGCTGAAACATTGACAGCTGCTGATATTTGACATGGAGACTCCCAGCAGTGCTTCCATGTTAACAACCACCTTACAGGTGAATCTAAAATACTGCTGACAAAACCAAATAACAAGCCAAACAAAAAGGATTCAACTTTGTATGGTTGAAGTTTGGAAAATCCACGTTCGTATAAACGAGTCGACTCCAGCCTTTATAGCTTCAATTGACTCTGATTTTACCTACCGATCATGAGGTCCCGGGTTCGATCCCTCGGTCGGCCAAAGTGTTTTAAATATTGATTATTCCATTAAGACTTATGTATATAACTGCCTGGAGTCTGGAACTGTGCCCTTTAGATGGCAATAGGCTCGCCCCCGATTACATGGGACCAATAACATACTGGCGAAATGTGGTTGTACCTACTATGGGACTGAGTCTTGGGTACACCTCTGCCTACTCCTTTGAGAAAAAAGGCATGACTGTATTGTTGTATATATGTAATGTAGGATTATCTATTCTGGGTCATTTTCTCTTATTGTTGTATCAGTTACTTATAAACTTATATTTCGTAAATAAATAAACAGACTAACCATAGTAATACGTATGTAATGCATAATGCGGGCTCAAAGTTGACGATCACTGTGCCAAGCATTGCCAGGCTTGTTGGTAATTACTCTCGAAATTGAAGGTACGAATGACCAGTAAGTAACATGTACTTACTGGTCATTCGTACCTTCAATGAGTAATTATTGAAACTTACAACTGTCCCGCTCTCACTCACACTTAATGAATCACTTATTGTGACATTATGGCCTAGGCAGGGTTTGGTTTTGGGGTTGAAACCCCTCCAAAATACTTAGGAGTCGTGTAAAAATAAAGGAAGAATTCGCCGCACTCATTGTTATAACCATAAAATTTTGCATCTCACCCACAGCAAGCTGCTCGTGCGTTTCGAAGATGGTCATTTAATAATACGCGGTCGTTCTACTGTATATCTTTTATTTATTAATGATTACACAAATGAAGCTATGGATGCTGGCAATCAGGTACACGTAGTCCACACTGATTACTGCAAGGCGTTTGACAGAATCGACCACGAGATGCTTCTGGTTAAGATGCACAACATAGGTGTTAGCGGGGACCTGCACCGGTGGTTCTATACTGACCGGAGAACGCAAGCTGTAGTCATAAGTAATTACATGTCTCGCTGGGTCACTGTCCCTAGCGGTAAAGCACAGGGATCACTGTTAGGACCTTTACTATTCACGATCTATAACCTCCTGTTCTTCTCAATTTAACTTTCTATGTTTTGCTGACGCCATGTAAATCTTCAGTTATATTAATTCAATACAAGATGAGAACAAGAAGAAACCTTCAAACCGATTTGACTAGACTGTAAAAATTTAACAAACTGGATCTAAATCGCTTCTAAATGTTCGGTTGTTACACACATATTCTAGAAAGAGGGCCTATGTTTTCTTCGGCAAATCAAGGTCTAACTAGTAATTCTGAGGTTCGAGATCTGAGGTTTATACATGATTCTAAGCTGTTATGAAAAGTTCAAATGCTTTTATTTCGGCTAAAACCATCAAACTGCTATAATGTACTTATGTACGTAGTATTCTTAAATATGGGTCCCAGATCTAGAATCCTTAGTATAATAGATATATAAGTAGGATAGAACGCATTCAAAAGAAATTTAACAGATATCTTTGTTTTAGACTCAAAATTCTTTATAAATCATCTGACTATATAAAATTATGTCAGAGAATGTACTTATTCCCCTTAAACAAAAGACGTGAAATTGCTGATATCACTTTTCTAATACAATTAGCTACAAATAAGAAACATAGCCCGGAACTATTACACAAACTTTCAATTAACGCACCCGCAAGACCGATGCGATTCTCTTTGATCGATCATCGATCTGTGAATACGAAATATATAAAAAAGCCATATAATATATGCAGAGTAGCTAGACTTTATAATAAGCAGGATAAACAGCTTGACTTCGATCTATTCAATACAAGTGACAATGCTGACAATAAAAATTTCCTTCGTCAGTCAGATTCCGCGCATCAGTGTTGTCATTCCCCGAAATTCCCTGCTTCTTTTAGATTCATTCCCCACAAATTCCCAGCTATGATATTTATGGAATAAAACACTTTTATACAAAATTCGTTTAATTTACTGTTAAAACTTTTATAAAAGTTAAGCAGTATAAAAGTGTACCTTCTATCGAAATTAACTCATACATCTATAGACAACGTCCAAACTATTCAAAACAAAGTAAACGTTTGCCTTTACATGCTTATTTAAATTTTAGTGCAGCTACAAAAAAACTAAGCTATTATTTACATATTTAGTAGCTCTTACTTTATTTGGAATAGTAAATAATTTTTGCAGTATTTCGATTAGGTTTTAAAAGATTCCCCGTTTAGCTATACTTTATTTGGCATACCAAATATAGCAGCAATGGTGTCATTGTTGTCCTACGGTGTTATTTTGATGTTATTTAGGTTACTGAAAACCCTCTTCACAAATGCGTTCGAAAAAGGTTATATAACCAGACCTTTTGCTTTTTCTAAATTTTAAAACAATAACATACCCAGTCCGGACGTGATTATTACCCAATAAAATAGATTTAACCCACTGAAAAAAAATTGTCTGTATTCCACGAAATTCCCCGCACTCTCTCCTCACTTACCCTCAATTTCCCACGAATCGGGGATTTTCCCCGCGATTGGCAGCACTTACAAGTGTTAATACGGCCAGGCAACGCTTGACCAAAGAATTCTTTCAGAGCTCTCATAATAATAATACACATTTTAACTTCTTTACTTAAATATATCTTCATAATCCTATACTTTCAACTCGGTCTCTTTTGTATGCTGTCAGTTGTCGGGCTGTATTTTACGGGGCATAGTTGATTATTGTGTAGGCAATATAAGTTCTGAGCGTTTTTAGACATAATTTGCTTCAATTTATTACCTGGTATTATATTGGTTTTGTACGACTGATACTTTCATGTACTGCTACCCGTGAGGACTTTTCGCTTACTGTTGCTATTTGGAAATGAATTAATTTAATAACTGCTGTTGGTCTACCTTAGATTTATAAATAAAATAAAAACTATGAAATAGAGGCCAAAGTTGAAAGTGTAGATATTCCTTGTATATTATTGATAATAGAGTCAAGTCGTCCTTGCCGTTTTTAAATACGACCTTTCATTATAAGCTGCAGTTTAGCAGTGATATTAAATTGGGCTACAAGCTATAAAGTTTTACTAACCGAGCCATGCTGATGTTGCTGTTGTTGAGTGGGTGTATATAGGTATAATATGTCTACAGCTTGAAAGTTGTTGTAAAAACAAGTTATTGTTATAACAATTAAATATAGTTGTTCTGCAGGAAACACTTCATCGATTATAATATTAAAATATACGAATAGTGTCTAGTGGTTGACCTCAAGGAAGATTCAAAGGTTAGTTAAGATGCGGACTCCATATCCTATTGTAGACAGTCCTGTGTAGACGCCGTCTAATTATTGACATAAATATTATTAATATGTCGTAAGCCGATAAAGTTCGAAAGAATCGGAGCCCAACGTAATATGTACAGGCTCTCCGTTATTAATTAATTAAATTTAAATAAAATATAAATGGACGTGCGCGACTGGCAGATACAAGGATATGATGTATCCGCATGAAATTGTCATGAATCGTATCTATTTTTCAAAGTTTGTAGATAAATTTATTGTGTCTACAATAAATGGTACAATGTATATGTGTATATCTACTACTTAAATAATGTCGGACAGAAACTCTCTTTCTCTACGACATTGAAAGCTTTTTCTTTTGTATTCATGTGTTATTGAAATTTCATTACACAATGACGGAGCTCCGATAAGCCTTAGCGACATCACACCAACATGTTTCTGTGAAATTTATAGTATATCTACCTAAATCTTTTAATCTGCTAATGAAAATTCGCAATTGAAAATGAGTATTTATATTAATATGATAAAAACAGCAATTATAATTAATTATTGCATAATTAAGTACAGTCAAGTACCAATTAGTTTATCATATTTAAGAACACATCAATAAGATTTTTCTCATACTGTTCTGTAGTGCATGTATGTTTTTATGTTTGCTCTAACACGGCATCAATCATCATATCGTGTTAAAATGGTTAATAATCAGACGTTCTTGCTATAGGTACGAAAATTCATCGTGGCATTTGATATATATATCTAATTGCATGCTTGGTTCTAATTGGCTTGCATAAATCAAGGGGCCGGCCATTGGCAACATCAAGAGCTCTCGATTATAATCCCTGTTGTTAAATCGACTCTGAAGATATAAAAAATAATGTAATAAATGTACAGTTTCTTAATTTAAATACAGCCTTTTACCTGCTTTATTAATGACCATGCATCTTGATCAATTCTTGAATAAAAGAGCCGAAATACTAAAGGAACAAAATGTGTAAACGTGCCTTTTCCATTAAATAATACTCGAACACTTCAGCATATTTTACATGATTTATTTCAAGGCCACCATCTTCAATCTCGCTCTACCATCATCTGTCGCGCTGGCATCCACCTCCCTGTGTTGCCATCGCGCCCTCGCACATGCCATAGATCTCCGTGAAATCACACGTTGCCATTAATACTTTCCATAAAACCACCAAAACGTTCACAGAATCCGTAGCATGCGCGTCACAAAATAACATCAACCCTACAAATGCTACATGTTTGAACAGTGGTGGACGTACCACCATAATTATTACATAGTCCTTATATTATGTTCTATTCACATAGACTCAAACATGCAAAGAAATATCCACGCTCAAACTCAGCGCACGTACGAAGGTGCAATGGGCGGACTTTTGGTGAAAAATCTATAATTCTATATTATTAGGTTCTAAATAGATCTTACATTCACATGTGGTATGTCATAATGCGTATAAAATGTCAACGTTGGACACTTTTACCTTGAAGTTTGTTTCAGACTTGTAGTCCAGAGTAATATAACAATAATGTCAATCTCAAAACTCAAACTCAAAAAGATTTATTCAAGTAGTTTACAATCTGATACTTATGTACGTTAATGAATATAAACAGCAATTAGTCTACTGTGCGTTCGGAAAGATACCTCTACAAGAAGAACGCACAAGAAACTTGTAGGGCTCATTTTTTCAACTCATTGTTTTTGAAATATTTGGTTTGGTTATATGAAGGTGCCGCGTGGTGGCTATGCAGAAGTTTCCAGGCATCTTTGTCCTTTATGCACTGATTGACTTTATAATAAGCCTTCTTTAGTAAAGTAGATTTTATATGGGTTTTGAATTTACCATCTGACAGCCCAGTTATCTCTTTTGGGATTGTATTATAGAAACGTACACTATTTTCTAAGAACGATTTTTATTTGTTTTAGATAATCTACAGCTATTTAGTCTTTATTCCTAGTATTAAATGATGGAGGTAACTATTTCATTTGAATTTATGTAAATTTTTACGCACATACAAGATGTTCTCATAGATGTATAAGGATGGTAGCGTCATAATCATTTATTTAAAGAATTCTCTCAGAGATTCGCGTGGACGCATCTTATACTCGTAGATGGCACGAATCGCACGTTTTTGTAGTATAAAAGTAGTTTCTATATCTGCAACTAACCGCTACAACAAAATTACATATGACATTAAGCTGTGGAAATATGCAAAGTAGACCAATGTCACCGTGGTTATATCAGGTAGTTGTCTTATTTTGTAAACCGCGTAAGCTGCAGAGCTTAGTTTCCCTGAGAGTACGCTGATATAAATAAATAAATAAATATGGGACAACTTCCACACACGGTCATATGAGTGCTCCATTGTAGTTTAGAGTCTATATTTATGCCAAGGAATAAAGTTGCATTGTCAATATTGAGTCTGTCACCGTCAAGAACTATGTTTGGTTTTATAATATATATATATATCTCTGATGTAAGTCAAGGAAAATTCCAAACATTAGTATTTTACGCATTCATTAACAGATTGTTAGCTGTGAACCATCTGGATATACTTGCTAAAGTATTATTACCTAACATGTACGAGTGAGGTATCCTTCCTATCAACTTTAAAAATCAATGACGTATCATCGGCAAATAGAACTATATCTGTTAATTTGACTTGTTATCGTTAATATATGTCAAAAACAGGAAAGGACCCAAAATTGATCTCTGTGGGATGTCATTGGCTATTCCAAACTTTTGATGATCTACCTGCGACCAATACATACATTTTGTAATGAGTAATGTCCTTTTGAACTATTTACGAATAATGTGGAGAAGAACCTTTTCCAAGCAAGCCAAAACGCTGTAGATCTGGCAAAATGCTGGTACCAAAGTATTACAAATATAAAACATGTTACATGTTATTATCATAAGTACGTAGTTTTTTATGTATCTTTTTGTTTATTTATTTATCTTCATATTTCTGACTTCTGAGTTCCCAGCACCGGGTAAACATTCTGACATTTAAATACGTGTAGCAGGCACCTACTTACACGCTATAGCTAAACCTGTATTTAAAAATTCTCATATTAAATATAATATTATCGTATTTCGGTTAATTTTGAAATTTTGCTTACATGTACCTACAAAAGTACTGATTTCTACGTTCGTAGCTACAGAGTATAGCAGTAGTATTCGTATTTAAAATATTATAATTTAACAAAACAACGTGATAAAAAAGGTGTAGTAGTACATAGGGATAGGTGTCAACAACCTATCAAACTGAACAAAAGAACAGTGGACAATTATCTTTAGGAAAATATGTTCCATTTTAGGCCTTATGTTCACTTCCCATTAGGTGAGATTGAGGTCAAATGCTGCCCTATTACAATAACATAAAAAAACCTTACAAAATAAATAATTGTGGAATTCTAATTTATCGATTCCCTACTAAATGGATCAGCTGATCGGCAAATTTTGCGAACTAAGCAATTCATTCTTTTGCTAGTTGTTTAGGTTGACGGGCAGATGCACCCCCTTAAGCTTACTACTTACTACATATTTTTGAAACACGTATAATATTATTTTTTTAAAAGTACTCTTTTCTTTTAACTGTATACAACGTTTGTAAACTCTAAATCTCTCAAGACCACTATTTCCATCAATTAAGTTGCAGTTAGTCTTTAGATCCCAGCAAAAAGTGGCAGGGACAAGTAGCTTATGTTGCGAATTGCTTTTTATTCAATATAATGGGCTCCTTTCACTTGGATCTACAGCTCGACTCCACATCTGCTCCAGCTTTACGAAGTACGAACCATGATATTAATATTTGTTACAAAAATACATTATTTTTGATTTGATTTGACATGTTTATCCGTGGACACCAATTTCTCCTCCTTTACTTTACTCTTGTTCTCTGGTTAAAAAATAATATTAGTATAGGAGTATAATAATATACCTAATCCCTCTTCATAATTTATGATATTTTTAAATATAGGTGATATTTATACTATGAATATCAAAAAGAAGTATTCATGGCTCCACAGTGCATTTAAGTGGAGAAAATGGTGTCCACGGATCCACATGTGGAGCCGAGCTGTGAATGCAAGTGGAAGAAGCCATATAATCACGATCGCCTATCACCACAATATACGAGTAGAACCAGTCTTACTGATTTCGGTTAATCTTGGTATTAATTCATCAATCATCGATCCTATCAATTGCATATTGATCGATTCACACTGGCCAAGCAATGTTGTTAGCCTCGACTCGACTCGTTTTCACGTCGTTGTATCTTGATGAGCTCGAAGTATTGTTAATTTACGTTCACTTATATATTCCTCTAACCGTGGCTACTCTTGGTGTTTATATTTGCAGTGAAATTGACAATTTGCACTTATGACAGTACTTGTAGGTGCCTTCGTCACACCTCTTCATCATAATCAATAATTATCATCATCATCTCAGCAGTAGGACGTCCATTGATGGACAATAACCTCGCTTTTAGGTTTCCACCTAGTCCGGTTGTAAGTCCGTTGTCACACCCAATATTCTTAATTCTGACTCCTAATATTAATTATATCTTCGTTATCAAGTGTTTTAGAACATTATCCTTCCGAAATCATTAGACTAAAAGAAATATATTCCAGGAAATATAAAACCCTGTGTTTAATGGTTCGAAATAACCGAGGTAATTAAGAACTAGTGTGAGGCGGTACGATCGATCATCACGGTCTCGGCGCGGGACATTTGCTTTATTAGAACAATTAAACAATATCATATAGACGTGGAGTAGACCCTGAAATTGCCCGTGAGATACATATTAATCTGGTGACGTTATAATTACTGGAAAATACCAACGGGGTAAACACAAGCAAACATACGCGGTTCAAGCTATGTGGGAAATGAAAAATTGACAAGTTCAAGGGATTGTAAAAGCCGGCGGTGTTGTCTCAATAAACTGTTTGCTGATATTATAACGTACCGGCGTTATAGGACCGTAACCGATCAGGCGACGGATATAACGGTGTACCTTGCCCACTATAATGTTTCAACACTGTTCTCATGGAAGTTGTTGACGGAGAGCAAGTATTGGTCCAGACAAGCCAGACTATGCACGGCAAACGTTCGGCCTCGAACTTTGGCGCGTGTCGCCGCTCACACCGCGGGCAATGATGACGCTGTTTGACCGTATGCCGTGCATAGTTTGAACCCATCCTAACGCGTAGTACACTAGAAAGCGACGGTCACGAAACTGTCTAGTAGGCAAGGTCTCATATAGTTCAATACAAATAATATATTTTTGCCTATACCTATAACGTACCGGTATAATCGACAAAAAGTTTTAAGCAATACCTACCTATCTAAGACAATGGTGGATAGTGCATGGAAATAGACCAAACATTAAACGACATTGGTATGCAGAGGATAACTACCTATAATTACTAGTGGCTCTGTGAGCTGTAGTCTTCACGAGGGTTGCCTTTGCATTGCATATTTTTTAAATATATTCACTTTACAATAAACCTAAACTTGGTGAAAAGTTATAATTGGGATCCGTCGATAAATATCGCTACACCAAACTTCCTTCTTTTCCCCCTAAGAAAAATAGCGATTGACAAAAGAAATCGAGCAACTTGGCAGTTGGAGAATGAACAGGTTTCTGCTACTATTAGGCCCTTCCCTCCATTATTCCCGGTTTAGTGCAATTATATTCAAGCTATTGCAAAACTTTTGTCTAAGATCGCTTTGTCTGCCTATGCTTCTTCTTTTTTATATCTTTTGTATGTAAAGGATGCCCCTTTTTGTGCCTGACGGTCCCTCCCTCATAAGAATAAACTTACTTCAATGAAATACCGAGTCTTATAATTTGGGTACGAAATGGTACTCCAAAGAGAGAACGGCTTTTTCTAGATAAGAAGCCATCTTCCCCGCAGGAGTACCTACTCCTGCTTTACGATCTACCTAGATCGTAAAGAAATGGTTTGCGTATGTCTAAAAACTGGAGCAACCGCTCGAAACGTTTTTAAATGTGACGGAAGTTTTAAAGTTTCTATATATTTTGCCTACGTCACGCGCATCATAATAATGAATCTATAGACACCAAAGTAAATCGCAATAATCTAAGGAATAGTTTCGTCGCTACAATTACGTCGCTTCTCGCTACTTACCTATAAGTACATATACTGCTAAATATATTATATAACGCTTCCTTTTCGGCTTTGCCTGAGTTCTATAAATATAGACAAAATATGTCACGCATATCAGTTTTACCGTTGTCTCTAAAGCAAACTTAACGACAATAAGGAAAAAAACCTACGTAATCGCACGTCTGAGTTTGAATTGTTAGTTAATGTGTCATACACGTTTTATTTATGTCAGTTTTGGTCATTCATCTGTCGACTGGCCTGTGACAACTGTTTATGTTTGTTTTTAAAATTATCAAAATAAAACGTTTCATTTTGATCAAGTGTTTCTTTATCGCACACCGACGTCCTCTCTGAACCTAGAAGTTGTCCCTTATGAGCGAACATGGCCTTCTAGGAATTTGACACAATCCTATGAAAAATTTACCAAATCGATGTTTTGTATTCCCGTGTTTTCTCCGAATATAATTAACCCATTCTATAAATTAACTATATCCTGATATTTTTATAGTGAAGTAACTTATGTCACTGTCATTTTAAATTTTTCTTATAAATCTTTAGTTTTTTCATAGTGAACTTCCAAAAATTGCAGGTTTACTCACGTGACCAATCACGTTCACTACAAAACAATTTAGAGTTTATAAACAAAAATAAATATAAGAGACTTACATTACTTCAACTTTAAGATATCAGGATATAATTAGATCAAAAAGGTTTACTGTATTCGGAAGAAACAGAGGAATACAAAACATCAATTTAGTAAATTTTCCATAGGATTGTGTCCTAAACTGCTAAGAGGTCCTATTTCCTGTTATCCAGTGGCAAAAAAATCGTAGATCGGGGTCTCTACTTTGACATCCCATATAACCCTTATTAAGGCAGTCATTGAATCTTAAAACAAGGCTTACAGAAATTCTATGCTAATATTATAACATTTGCGGTCGTAGGGTTTTCCTCAAGCAAGTTGCCGTTACAACTAACATTCCTAAGCGACGGTCGCTGTACTAAGGTTTCGCAATTACAAATTACATTTAAAATAGGTATATTGAATAAGGCTCACAAATACGACTACAGTAATGTTATTTAGACGGTGTACGATATAGTATTTTCTAGCCGTTTTATAATGAACTCGCCCCATTGATTTATAAAGGGGAGATTAGGTACTGGCTTCTCGAAAATGTTAAGCTCAAATTAGGTCCCATTAGGTCCACGTACGTCAGTGAAGTTAATTGTTGTCTCGTTCACAATTCTGTCTTAGGTACGTCTTTCTATTTCTATTGTTTCAAATTTCACATGCCAGTTGTTGAGATCGCGCTGACAGAACGTACCCTATCTCCCAGTTTCTTGGAATTAATGATTCTCCCTCATTATTTATACAAATAAGTATAGATATAGTAATAGATATAGTAGTAGGTATACTTTCACTACCGTTATGTTACCAGTTTTGTTTAACGTGTGTATATACATCTAAACTTATTGCACCCCAATTACTGGAGAGCCAGATGCAAATGTGGATTTTATATACCTACTAGTTCCACTTCATTTTAGGTTTCTTTGTTTTGTTAGTCAGTTTTGGTTACTGTAGTATAGAATAGAACACACGTTACCTACTTATCGAGACCAATATAAATAAAAGTACACGCATCTTAAAATATGTAGTTATAAGTATAGTTATTATGTTATTGCTGAAATCACAGCATCGAAATGAAAATAAATTAGTCTATGGTCTGAATATGTATTAGGAGACAGGAATACAAAGACAGGGGAGATTAAGAAAAGGGAAGAGGACCTTTGCCTAGCAGCGGGAGATGATTAAAATGTACTTGTATTTGGTTGTAGCTAATACTTACAATTCTTTAAATCATTGAATTTAGTAAATACTCGAAAACCAAATATATTAAAAAAAAATGCTAATATCGCAGTCGTAAGCAAAGTCATGGGTTTTGTTTAGATGGTAGATATGTGATTTTCTCTAGTGTTATAGGAATTAGACGCGCTGGTCGACGGAGACCGAGTTCCTACAAACATAACTAACAGTAAAAGCACTTAAGTACGCCCTTATCATTTAATTTGCTAAACACAGTCGAGACATGACGAGATCAAAGATCGAGAGGTTGTCAGGCAACCGTGTACCTACGACCAAGTATGTAATAAATAAAACATGAAGTTTCGTAAATAAGCGAATATATATAATAATAATAATAATTTGAATTTATACTCTGGGTTACCCCAATTACACTGCTCGAGTCAATTCATATGGGTTATGTGGACAACCCATATTATCAGAGCTTTAGGTCGCCAAGATTCCTACAAGGCCTTCGACATGACCTAATGACTGCCCCCTACATATCTTATAAGTAACAGCCGGGACCTACAGTTTAACGTGCCATCCGAAATACGGTAGCGCCCAGGTGAAAAGACCACATGGTGAGATTACCATGATTTGATACCGCTGGACCACGGACGCTACGTCTGTGTCATGTCTTCGTCTGTTTTTTAAACATAAGTCTAATTTTTCAAAGCTTATAGTTTTCTATAGAGGTGATTCATATATAAAATTTTAAATCTTTTGTCCAGACAGAAGATGCAAACTAGACTAATACGGCTGAAGTGGCACGAATTATATACTACAATATTATAATAATATACTTTTTTCGGAATAGTAAGCCATAAGTGTTCCCCCATTCCGATAGTTGGTATGTATAAGTAAATACGAGTACAGCCGTAGCTGTGTATTAATTACAGTTATGTATTGACAGTTTCGTGCAATATCCACTTTTCATTCATTATACTACGTAGTTTGTTAATATTTGAGCACGAATAAACGTTACATTCATTCATTCAGCTAAATAAATGTATTGAATAATTGAAGTAACTTCATCCTATAAGTAAGATCCGTACTTAGTTTCTCACTTATAAACTAATATCATCATCATCACCAGAATATCCTAATTTGCGCCACTGAGCCCGGTCCGCAGCTCTACTCATCCAGTTGCTACCAGCTATCCTTCGCAGGTATACAAAACTTATAAACTCGGTATATAATATACTAGATGCACCTCGCAGTTTCACCCGTGTAGTCATCTTTACCGTGGGAATATTGAGAGAAAAAGTACCCTATGTTATTCCAGAGTCTAAATTATATACATACAGAATTTCAGCCCAATCGGTTCATCGGTAGTTTTGGCGTGAAACAGTAACTGATATGCCTACATCCATACAAACTTTCACCTTTATAATGTTAGTAAGATACCTAATTTAATTCAGAATAGCAATTTATTATTGTAATGAAACATAGCAAAACTCGCCGTACGTAATTGTATTTAATTGAGAATACAAACAAAGGAATGAAACTCCCACGATGTTGAACAATTTAAGCATAAATTACTAAGGACAGGGTTACAATAGTTATTATTATATAATAAAACATAACAACATCACGGCTTTTTCCCAAAGGTGTAGGCAGAGGTCCCATTCCCGTAGTAGTATGCTGTCGTTTACGACCTGGCAGACTTTTCTAAGTTACGAAGAGAGGTTAAACAAATTTGGTAAGCAATTATTAGAAAATCGGCCTTTATCACTCTTTAAAAGATTCCGCTAGTCCCTTATCAGAAATTTCATTTATTATTAGGTTCAGAGCGTGAAACTACAATAATCAAAATTTATTCGCATTAAATATAAACAGAAATAATATTTCTTTTTAACCCTTTGACCAGAATGGCACGAATATATAACGAGTTATTATTAAATCACACAGAAATTAATATAATCCTTCCGAAACTGAGTCAATATGTTCAGAATATTAAACTCATTCTCCAGTGTAGGCCAAGTCAATCTGAGCCGTGTCAGAGCGGCTTGTGGTAGAAATAAAATAGTGTTAGTTTACAAATGTTAGTTTTACATAATCACTAGTAGATAATAATAATATGCATAATGTGTTGGTAGGTGTTAGTATGTTTTTACGCTAATATTCCTTATTATTATTATTTTAGATTAGCTGTTTGCACTTAGTTTTACAATCAAGAGTTACACTTCTAGTTTTTAAGTATATGTACATAAATTATCGTAATGTGTTTTGTGCATTAAATTAAAAAAAAAGTATTACACCCACACTTATTTATTTATTTAGCATTCCACATCATACATAGTATTAAACAATTACATTGTAGATGTTGGTTTAGTATTCACACTTCATCAGTTCTGTTTTTAGGTCCCATTTAAAAGGAGGGTGAGCCTATTGTCATTTACCGGGCACAGTTCCAGACTCCAAACTTCATCGAGAAAAGAAAATGACAGTATTATAATAGCTACTGAATAACGTTTTGCTCGCATTGGTCGCGTAAAAATATTTGTAAAATGTAAAATATAATAATATGGGACAACTTGAAGCTGCAAAATAAATCACATTTTTCGATAGTAGGTATATACTAAATATTCTAAAGAGAGATAATTTTATGTGTAAGGTATTATACCTTATAGTATAATTAATAGGTAGGATACACTCTAAAACGGCGGAACCGATTCTATAGGTGAAGGAAGCATCTTTGGGATTTATTTTAGTTGAAGTAAAGGTACTTCAGATTACCAGCTGAAGACCATAGTTCAGAAACTGCGATGCGAGATAGTATTTAATTTAACCATTTATTTGTTATCACTGCAACGAATCGCTGATAAAATTCTCGTGCGGTAGGTCATTTCTTTGAAAGTAACAAAAGTTAAATATTCAACGTATTCGATTCTCAGCTTGCGCAGTATATTGAAAGATCTCATGCATTTTACAACTTTTATTTATAACCAAAGAGCCTCAGGTTATATGCGAGTAACATTCACGGCCACGAGATGGGACAATGCAGCCAATAAACCATAAACGTTGGAAAGGTAGGGTCTTTGACCACCACTGCATCCACAGCGGTACTCAGAAAATAAAATATTTGCAATTTGCAAATGACCTTCTAAAAGATTTATAGCTAATGAACATTCTTAGATAATGCCACGGACGGAGCCGACCAGTTATTAAATCTGTTCTAAACTTATATGACATTAATACGTACCTATGTACCTACATAATACTTTTTTTAAATTACGAGTATATGGGCAAGTGCCTTTAAAAAAGAACAAAATAATACTACAGCTATCTTGCTACCTTTTTTTTTTGTCTATGAATGAAATGCTCACCACCCTGCGTTCCGGAGGCGCAGGGTGGTCATCTGGGACTCCCCGCCAGTGAAGTTGACGGGCTCCTCACTAAAACCCGGCGGTGTTCTAGCCCAGCCGCTGCGCAGAGGGACGACAGAGGTACACTCACGCAGCTATCTTGCTTCCTATATGCTACTATAGAATCGAAACTAAATAGGCCGCATGCCAGCCCGAGAGATAATCCTCCTCGTTATACTGGTTATACTACATAATACCACTTTACTAAACTGAAAATAAATTTTGAAATATTTGAATCATTTCTAAAAATGTATCATTTGTAACAATGCAACAACCAACTTTTAAAATGGGCTCGTTCCCATTGATCCAAAGTCTATTGTTATCATAAAAATATTTTTTGAACATATTTCCCACGAGATACAAAACCGATTTGTGCCGAAACCGACAGTCAGCCAGGAATGTAGATAAGTCTAGATCATTGCTTATAATATATTTGGTAGCAGGGTTTGGGGATATACTAATACAACACTCTTTATTGACACCAATTTTACATATTGTATACAGATTAACTTAAAAATTTATGATGTAGTATATAAAGAGATAGGTATTTAATTAATACGAGTATGTATAAATAAACATGTTTTCCTTAATCATTTCGGATGTCACTAAAAATAAATACTTTTGTATTTAATTTCTTAAATATAATTGCATTACATATGTTTATAAAGAAAGTAAATTACTATAGTATAATATAGGGCAGTACGTTGAATGTAGTAAAGTTAACTTTTCAAGGTTGTGGACGCTACTAGGTATATTTACGCCTTTAAAACGACGGTCGTTAAACAACTCTTTTAACTCAGTCAACTCACAGTAAATAAATAGGTAAGTAGGAAGTAGGAACATAATGTGAAATATTGTTCTATTAGCTACATATCGATATAAGCTACCTGATATTAAAAGATAGTACCAAATATTGGCGATTGTCGTTTGTGTCAGATGTGGTAGTTCTATCATTGTACCACGATGCATTTTATCTCGATTTTATATATATGTATACTAATATACGAGTATATATGTTAGTACACTAAGCATTGTTTTTTAACCTAAATATTAAAAGTGAAGACGATTAAAGTTCGTCTTATCTATTTTAATTTAATTGGTTTCCAATGTTTTCCAAAATAATTAGCGTGACGCGTTATAAATCTCACTAATGACATATTGACGAATATCGAACGTTTAGAAACCCCACACTCAAACAATTGTTTTATTTAATTACCTACCTTTAATTTATTGTAGACATTAGCAGTTATTGATGATATCTAAAGAATGAATGACCTAAGATAACATTTCGCCTTTTTCCCGAGGGTCTACCCAGGGCCTAGTCCATAGTAGGTGTACACCCACACTTCGCCTCGCCTTCGAAGGTCAATGTTACCAGCGAAATTACTGGGCATGACGAGGTTCAACAAGTTATATCTCAGGGTGACAGGCGCAGTGCAGTGCCGTACACGATTTTGAATTTTAAAACACTGGGTGGCACTGTGTCTGATATGGGCAATGATGATGCTTACCATCAGGCACCTGATTTGCTTGTCTTGTCACTTACTATCATAAAAAAATGTAATAGGGGTCAAGCCTAACCGGGCTCAAGACTCCAGGCTATATAGCTATATAAACTACTTAAGTTTATAAACAAGAAAAACATAATATTATAAGTTTTTTGGGATATTTATATTAAGGGTGTATCCTAGCTTACAACATTTGACAAAATCCTATTAATATTTACTAATTCGATATTTTGCGTATTACCCTGTTTTCTCCGAATATAATTATTAATCCGTTCTATAAATTTATATCTTAATATTTTTTTAAATGAAGTAAACTATGTCTATGTCATAATAATTTATCTTATAAACACACGGTTTTTTTCATAGTGAACTTCTAAAAACCCAGTTTTACTTGCATGATTAGACGTTCACTATAAAAAAATGAAGACCACGAGAGATGATAGAGGGACCATTACGCGGAATTTATTTGAAAAACCTAATAATAAGATTTTCAGATGCGCCATATATATTTTTAGCATCCCCATTTATTTTAATAAATTAAGCAAATTCTTTACTAAAATTTGAACGCTCGTCGCCATTAAAAATACTTAGTACTTAATCTCACTTTATTCAAATCAAATTATAAATTAATCGGCGATAATGAGAGGGTTATATGTTTATATATTTAGGATGTATGTTAGGATATATCCTATGTTTAGGAATATGATTGCTAATAACAATCATAAAGGATACAAGGATATCCCAGCAATAAAGGATACACAGTGTAAGGTTTACTGGGCCTAGCTTCTTTGTATTCCAAACCCGTTTCCTTTGATTATTCTCAATAAGATGGTGTCAAACTGCTAAAAGGTCTCTTTTTTTGTTAAAGGTTGCAGTAGCCAGTAATAGCACTCAATACTACTGGATGATTTTGGAACTTATGCTATATTAATAATATATTTTGATAACCGATGTTTCTTATGATTGAATTAAATTACTGGCTACTTTTTCCACTCCATAGGTTTGTTTTAAACTGCTGCCCTTTCCTGTTTTCACGTAATATCAGAAGTTCCAAAATCATCGTGGTTAAAAAATAACCTGAATAAGCTATGACGCATTATTTGTGATTTGCAAATAGTGTCTTTATTCGACTACCTATATAACACCTGAATAATATACCTAAGTCAAGTAAGTAGTCAAGTAAATTGAGAACAGCTACAGCCTAAAATCTAAATTATTGTCAACGACTAACTATTGTTTGCAGAAATCTTTATTTAAGTTTTATATACTTTGCTTCAAATCTTTGATCGTGATAATTTATTACATAGAAATAAACAAAAAATATTGTTATTGCAATTAAAAAAAGATGGATAGATATAAAGGATACAGAAAACTTATGCTTAAATGTACAAGCGGCGATCTTATCGGATCGGCGGATTTCTTCCAGACAAGTGACGGATGGAGAGGATTCATTTTTTTTTATGGTAGTGAGTGTACAAGACTAGCAAATCAGGTACCTGATGGTAAGCATGAAGATGTAGTATAAAGATAGTTGCTATATCTGCGGCTGACCCCCACAAGACCCATAAGACATCAAGCTATGGCAATATGCAAAGTACACTAATCTCGCCGTGGCTTTACTCGTATCTGTTAGTTGCCTAATTTTATAAACCGCGTAAGCTGCAGTGCTTAGTTTCCCTGAGAGTTCGGTGATATGAGTGCTCCATTGCAGTTTAGAGTCTATATTTATGCCAAGGAACAAAGTTGCATTGTCAATATTGAGACTTTCACCGTCAAGAACTATGATTGGTTCTATACATCTGACGATAAGCAACATTTAGTCTTTTTCGCATTCAATAAGCACCCTGAGACATTAGTTGTTGATTCTCATCATGCCCAGGAATTCCGCTGGTAACATTGCCCTTCATACCGGAACACAGTAATTTTTGCGCATTACTGCTTGGCGGATGAATAACTGGCAAAGGTGTGGTACTTCCCCAGGCGGCCTCCTGCAAAAGAGGCTTACCACTATATTTTTGTTTATAGAAAATAATAATTATTAGAAGCTGGTAATAATGTAAAAACCGTTCAAGTCGTTATGTAATAGGTACCTACATCTCACAAATCTTGATTAAATCCTTATAATGTACAAGTGTAACACAAGTTTTATTCTCAACCTCGGCACAAATTCAAAGAACTTGTAAACAAAATCGGCGATCAGCTTAACGCAAAAAACATTAAAAATTTTCGAAAATTTTTATGAGATTCAATAGAAAAAAAAAATTGTTATCAACAGCCCAGATTTAATGTTTATCATAAATTTAGGTCAAAATATAATATTATTATGTATTCTTATAAAAATCAACTTTCTCTTATACCTTTGGCAAAGTATAAAAATCTCGTAAGTCTAATTTCTTACCAAAATAAGACATAATATCGCATAACTTAAACATTCCCAAATTCAGTAGGTATAATAGTTACGCCTTATGATAATATATAAATATGAAGTTTTCACTCGTCGCCAACGATATGCTGGTAGGCTGGTAGGACCGCAGGATCGCGCGTATATAAACGTTTACTGTCTAGTTGTATGTTGCGATTGAACATTATGTCAAAAGCAAACCAATTGTATAATTAATAATAATTAATAATAATTACTACACACATATTATGTATGTGTTTAAATAGACGGAAACTTCATAGACCTCTAGTACCTAAAGTACCTAATTTAAAGGTATTTTACCTATAGTATGACGTATCTATCGTAAGCATGTAAAAACACGTGAAACTGCCTGTGTGAAACGTGGGCAATGGCAGTAAAGGGCAGATTAAACTGCCATTAACGCTGCTTGCCATAAATTATACTTTGATATGCATGAAAAAATATTTCATATATACCTACTTTCAGCGTTAGTCACGCAGTAGTCATAATTTTTGCTCGCTTTCATACTTACAAACTGCAGCGTTGGACTGTTAGCATATTATACCTATACTTATACCTATCTATTTTCGTAACAAACACTAAACAGAACAGGATAACTGTTACAGTGTAATAATTGTAAAGACTAGAGAGCAATTAAGTAGATGCATGATGCACGTGCCACGTGCTACCAATAAAAGCTAGTAGGTCTAGGTACACTTGCACATGCTTGTCATTATTTATAAACCGCAGACTCTACGTTAAACTTAGTCTGGGCTGCATTTGCCTACATTGCCAAAACCACAGATACGACATACTCAAACCTGCCCATTGTTCGTTTTATCTCAAGATCACGCACCAAACCGGTTCGAGTTGTGGATTTGCCAAAAAAACCTGAAAAAGAATTAATTGAACGCCTCGACTTGGATAAAAGGCAGTAGTAACAAATACCTACCTAGAGGTATCTGATTTGTTCCCAATTCGCAGACGGTTACTTTTGATTGTTGCTATACCTGCTGGTTATTCGTTGGTATTAATAAATTGTTAAGGCATACAAATCTATGCAATGTGTAGGGTTGCATACATAGATAGAGCGTCATCTAATAGTTCCCTGCAAATATGGAAATATGCAGTAAAATAGCCATAACTTTTGATTGCGTTAACTTAGAAGTATGTTTTTTTACAGCCACAAGGGACCGCAGACCTGAGTGGTTGATATAAATATCAACTTGATACCTCCACGCGTTCCCGATAAAAAGTGTCTTGACAGACGGACAGACCGACAGATAGACAGACAGATGGACAACAAAGTGATCTTATATGGGTTCCTTTTTTCCTTTTGAGGTACGAAACCCTAAAAATGAATTTTATGTACCTATAAACTGTGTGCCAGAATGTTATGATGGTTATCATTATATGAATAGTTATTGTATCTAGATGTTGTGTCAATTGAACAATTCAGATTCGGACTGGCACCGATTAAACAAAATGGGATAGAATATTTCGATATTTAAGAAACATATATTTATAATTTTGTTTTGATACTGCTATATTAGTGATTGACGCATTGCCTGCGCAGGACACTGCGCACACACTTTTTCATGCATCTTGCACATTTAGGTGCTCCGCATACAGGGCAACATCAGTTGTAGAAACTATCAACTTATTTGAGAAACTATCAACTTTTAGAAAGTTTTAAAAGTTGCCAGTTGTAGCAACTAAAATTTCCAGTTTACGATTATCGCAATTCGTAATAAACTTTTGATATCGTTGGACTCATTGCAGATCGGGAAAACCAGCAACTTGACACAACCATAGTACTAATTCGACAATTTATTGCTAGTAGCAACAATTTGAAACTATTTATTCAGTTGTTGATTGCAGCAACTGAAAACCAGTTGCCTCTTGCCGCAACACGAAACTCAAAGTTGCCCTGTAAGCGGAGTGCCTTAAACTGCACACGTATAATCGCTAGTATTAAAATATATAAGAACTGCACTCACTCACACACTAGCGTGTATAGCCAGCCTAAGTATTTTTTCTTAATACGTAACATTTTTAACTTCGAGCTGTTTCTATGACAAAACAGCTGTTGATAAAGCAAACAGGCAGTAAACTGAGGTAGAGAACTAGAGTGCATGTAATGTTATAATCCGATACAGTAGTTATTGTCAATTTGTTATTGTACGTATGTACTATTGGAAAACATTCTGATTATTTCTGATACTAGCTTTTCAGACGGCGCTTATCCTAATTCTTATCTTCTTACTAATATCATAATTGCGAAAGTTTATGAGGATGGATGGATGGATGGATAGATGGATGTTTGTTTGTAACTCTTTCAAGCCAAAACTACTGAACCGATTAGACTGAAATTCGGTATGCAGGTAGCTTACCCTGACATAACACAAATGGTATTTTTCCCCGATATTCCCGAGGGAACGATGTCTACGCGGGTGAAATCGCGGGGCAGCTGTATGATATATATGAGTATGATATCTAATATGATAGATATGCGATAAATGAGTAATAATATGTATGCTGATAATTATACCTTTTAATAATGTTAGTAACAATCGCCTAGAAGGTACAGATGCTGGACTTTACCTATCTTATTCTACACAATTTCTTAAATAACTATTTTTAGTAACTTATTTACTCACCTACTATTTATGAATTTTTTATTTAGGTACGTACTATGCGCGTTTCAAGCTAGAATTTATAGCAAAAAATACTCTATTTTTTGCTATTACTTATATTGTTTCAAAAAACCAAGTCGCTTTGATTTTTAGAATAATAAGTACTTATTTAACCCATCTTTAAAAGCAACAAGTCAAAAAGTCAAGTACAAGTCAAAAGTAATATGTTGATGGACAATTAGTTTTTTATTATTAGTTATTAAAACGTAATATATAGGTAGTTCCCAGGTTGGTTATGCAATAGACACGACGGCTTCTATCTATGTTTCTTCATACCGCCCGTTACCACCGTCGACCGCCTGGCGCTAGCCCATACTAGTTACATCCAGCTTACGAGAAATAATGAACTCCGAGGTTTTGGAGGGAGGAGGAGGATATGATATGATATGGGACAACTTCCACACACGATCATCTGGTCCCAAACTACGCAGACTGTACTATGGTAACCAGATGACTGATATACATACTTATTATATAAGCATATAACACCCAGACACAGATCAAACAGACATGTTCATGCACACAAATGATTGACCTGGCCGGGGATCGAACCCGGGGCCTGCGGCACAGAAAGCAGAGTTACTACCATCTGAGCCATCGAGGCTGTCAAAGGCTGTCAGGGGGATTTAAATTGTTTTCGTTTATTCATATGAAGAATATATAGAAACCACAATACGTAGGCGGCACTAACCTCATAAAATCACCATAATCACCATATAAAATAAATAAATAAATATTTTTCATCAGCAGATTTCCTGTCTTTATCAACTAATATTAATAATATTAATATTAATCTTTATTTAATAATTTATTAGACGTAGAACACAGGGCTAAAATAAGCTTAAGGGGGCAAAGTAATTAATTCATACAGCTTATTAAGGTTCAAAGAACGTTTTAAAGTTTTTGCGAATGTGTTCTGTAGTGAAAGTGGTTACAAATGATGGCTGTAATGATCCTTTAGCAGGGTGCAGGGTGTAGGATTGATTACAAGTAACCCTGTGTAATATCACAGAACAGAGTGACGTCACGTCTCGACAGGCCGTCGGCCGTAAATTCTTACTGCTACAAGCAACGATTCTGTTTCTCGTTAGTTCAGTTTCGAAACCTCAGACGGAACGCAAAGGCGTCCTCGCGTCACCCCACTTACGAAACACGCGGTATTATAATAACATGGACATGTATTCCTAGTATGTTCCACATAAAGGACACTGTCTTGAATAGTTATGTGTGTCAGCTCTTTTGTTTTAGGTTTTCCCCGCATTGTATACATTGTATACATAATAATGCCAGGTGTTGCAAAAAGGTACACTTTAGGGTGGTTTAATCTACTCATCGGACAACTAGTTTTAGTATAAATGAATCAATGAATATAAAAATAATTCATTTAAGAGAGGTTAATATTAAATTAAAAGAGTATTAATAAAATTAGGCCATTCATATCATATTATTTTATATGCATGAAAAATACCTATTAAGTAAATGAGATAACTCAACATTTTAATTGAAATCTTACGTTGTTACTCTATTTCTAAAATAATTATTCATCCATAAAGTTAATAGACAAACAAATATATCTTGAAATATTAATTTGACGTCAATGATAAAATGAATCAACAAACAACATAATGAGGAATTAAAAAAGACCATTATATTATAGGTATACAAAAACCTAATTAGTGAATTGTTAATTCACAGCCTATGACTTTTGGGAAACTACTAATACTTTTTGCATGAAAAAAAATCAAATCAACGAATACATAAATTCTTACCTATCGTACTATCTATGTACATAAAATATGTGTAAGTTTTATATCAAACATTTCAAAAATTCTTCTCTCTCGATTAAATTCCAATAAATAAAAAGTTAGTTTGTATTTATTATATCCTTTTGTTTAAAGATCTATTTTAGTAATAAATATATTTTAGTTATAAAACACAATATAATTAAATTACAATCTATGTACCGACTAAGTATTTATTATTTACTTCCATTGTAATTTTTAAATTAGCAATTATAATAAAAGCAATGATGATTATAGAGGTTTTATATATCTACGTACTTTGTATACAGATTTCAATAAAAATCGTGTAGAAGTAGGTTCTTTTCGAATAAATATTACTTGAAGGTAATCATCATTTGTTTCTTTGTAGCAAATACTCGTAGCTGCTCTAAGTTAAGAGTCTTTGTCTAGTAAACTATTATGATACCAGAACACTATTAGGTGAATAGTGATAAAAAATATATCATAAGAGGGACTGCCTCGGTGCCGTAGTGGGCGCAAGCTCGACGCCGATCACGAGCTACCGGGTTCGATCTCCAGGTCAGGCAGTTTTAAATAGATTTTTCCTGTTATATTATCATGTTAAATATTGGATTTTTCCATTAGGAATTATCTCAATAACTGCCTGGAGTCTGGAACTGTGCCCAGTAGATGGTAATAGGCTCGCCCCCTATTACACGGGACCAATAACCTACTAGCGAAATGTGGGTGTACCTACTATGGGACTGAGTCCCTGGTTACACCTCTGCCTACCACTTCGGGAATAAAGGTTAGGGTTTTGTAGTAGTAGGCCTCTAGCCCTCAGCCAATAGAAATAGGTACGTTATTCGCGTAATTTGATAAGATCCATCTCGAACAAAACTAACACCGTTTTATGTTCAAAAACATCGTTACAAATTCCATCAAATCCGGACGCTAATTTATTACTAGCTATATGATTGTTTTTATCGGTTCAGAGTTAATTAAAAATAATTTAGGATATTTGAAATGAGGAAGCGAACTGCTTAAGCGGAGCCAAGAATGTTGAACTTAAGTGTTTTTTTATTGTTACCAACAGTAACGTGCAAAAGTAAGTACTAATTTACTATTTGTATACTTATTTGAAAGATTTCTTCTTCCTTTCCTTTTAAATATAAATAGTATATATGACGAGCTATGCCCCTGATATGCGGGGCGTAGTCATAGTTCCCGTTGCAATATCGAGATAAAAAGTATATGCCTATGTGTTATTCTAGGGTCTTAACTGTCAGTGGTGGAAAAAATAGGGAGATTGGGACTCCGGGTCGCGCTCAACAAAACCGAGCCACTGTGTTTTCACGGTCCTCGGAGGGCGCCACCAAGGGGTTCCAGCATCGCTATCGGGGAGATCCGCATCGGGGTCGAGCCCTCGATGAAATATGTGGGACTCGTCCTCGACGGGCGGTGGAACTTCCGGGAGCACTTCTCCCGGTTGTCTCCCCGCCTGATGGGGGCTGCAGCCGCTCTCAAGCGCCTGCTGCCCAACCTTGGCGGACCCAAGACCAGCTGCTGCCGCCTCTACATGGGAGTGGTGCGGTCGATGGCCCTGTACGGGGCCCCCGTATTGGTGGATGCCCTGACGGAACGAACCATCGCCCACCTGAGAAAACCTCAGAGGGTGATGGCCGTCGGGGTAATACGGGGCTACCGCACCGTCTCCTACGAAGCGGCATGTCTGTTGGCCGGTTCACCTCCCTTGGATTTGGAGGCGGAGCTCTACGCCGCTCGTTATGAGTGGCGCGTCGCACTCCGTCTCCGTGGGGAATTCCCGGCCCCCAGGGAAGTTGAACAGTGGAAGGAGTTGGCCAACGAGGCATTGCTCGAGAGGTGGAGTACGCGTCTGGCCCACCCTCGAGCAGGCAGCTGGACAGTGGAGGCAGTCCGTCCACTACTCCAGGAGTGGACGGACAGACGGCACGGATCGCTTACCTTCCGGCTTGTGCAGGTGCTTACGGGGCACGGATGCTTCGGCAAGTACCTGCACCACATAGCCGGTAGGGAACCGACCCCTGCTTGCCACCACTGTGGTTGCGACGTGGATACGGCGCAGCACACACTAGAGGAGTGCCCATCATGGGTCAGTGAGCGTCGTACCCTCGTCGCAGTTATGGGGTCCGAGCTCTCGCTAGCAACCATGGTTCGAGCCATGGTTGAGAGCGAGGGTTCGTGGAAGGCCGCGGTCGAATTCTGCGAGGTTGTAATCTCGCAGAAGGAGACCGCGGAGCGCGACCACCGACCTCCCGATGCGCGCACGGAGGCCAGGGCGTCGGAGGAGAATCTTCCACGCCCTCCTCCATCCCCCATAACACGGGTCTAGGCGTTGAGTGCGGGGGCATTCACCGCCGAATAGATTAGACCCACGAGGTGGCGCGCGCGCGGTTTCCCGCACGCCCCTTAAGATGTGGGGGCGAAGGCTCCTCTTCGCCCCCCGCGGTGGGGTCCTCCCGGGAGGACTAAACGCCCTCCTGGCTGCGGATGAGTGCTTCGGCGTGCCCGCAGCCCCGACACATGGCGTCCCGCAGGATAACCCCCAGGGTTTTAGTCAGTCGGGATGATCCCCTTCAGGGACTTCCCATCCTGACATAACCCGGCCCTGCCCCCCGGCGTGGCCGGGTATCTGTATGCAGATTTACCTGGGTCACAAAAAAAAAAAAAAAAAATGGTCTTAACTATCTACATACTGAATTTCATCCATCCATCCACCCTTACAAACTTTCGCATTTACTAATATTATTAGTAGAATTAGTAAGGAGAGTGGGATAACATAATAGAATAAATAACGAGTTTGTACAATTAATAACACATTTAGAAATAAATGTACTGCCCACTTGGTGTAGTGGTCGCAAGCGCGACTGCTAAGCATGAGATCCTGGGTTCGATTCCCTGGTCAGGCAAAGAGTTTTATAGGATTTAAAAAAAGGATTTATCTCAATAGTAGCCTGGAGTCTACTAGAGTTGTGCCCGGTTGATGGTAATAGGCTCACCGTCTATTACATGGCACTTATTAACAGGCGAAATGTGATTATACCTAGGTGGGACTGGGTCCTAGGCTTTGGGTAACACCTCCGCATGACCCTGAGGGGAAATATACATGATGTTATGGTTATTTAGGCTTCCGTACCACAAAAACAAAAAAGGAACCCTTATAGGATCACTTTGTTTTCTGTCTGTCCGTCTGTCAAGACACTTTAACGGAAACGCGTGGAGGTATCAAGTTGAAATTGATATCAACTACTTAAATCTGTGGTCCTTTGTGGCTGTAAATAAATCATACTTCTAAGTTAACGCAATCAACAGTTACTGCATATTTCCATACTTTGCGTAAGGAGATAAGATGGCGCTGTATGTTTAAAGCAATTTAAAGAGTTTTGTTCAGGTAACTAGGTATGGAACCCTAACCTATGCATACATACGTATGCCTTAAAAATTTATTTTTATAAATAATTTATATATAAATCCGCTATAATTTATGGAAAAATACATTTAATATATACTTACGAACCTCAAATTATAACATTTTCAAGGCAGTTCACATATTGGTTGGTTGTAATATAATAATATAAAGTGGAAATAATATTACAAATTATGTTGATTATATATTTTATGACTCGAATACGTAGAATATTGTGGTATTCCCAATACTAAACAGTAGTACTCGTAGAGCTAGTTTATATTATAATCTATATCTTTTCTGATATTATAAAGAGAGAACCTTTGTCTTTTTGTTTGTAACGAATAGGCTCCGAACCTAGGACCGATTTCAAAAAATTCTTTCTCTTATGGAAAGGTTAATTCAGTGTGATTAACGTAGGCTATATGAGATTTTGAAAAAAAATAATAGGGACCCGTAAGATAACTGCAAAGTTGTGAACCAAGGTGTCGTTAATTTGCGTGCGCTGTGAAATGTAGTGATGGTAGAATAAAATAATGTAATAGGGGTATGTAGTACTTATCAATATCTACAAAATAGTTCAAGGATGTTATATCCATCTATTTTGGTTTAGTTACAATAATCAAAACAGTCATTAAATGCATGCATGTAGTTTGTAGTAAACAAAATAGTCCGCGGAAAATTTATACATTTGTTAAGGTTTGGTCACTGTAACAGAAATAGTCATTAATTTGCGTGCGCTGCGTATACCATTCGGGTTATATCTATAAAATACAATGTATCACGAATTTACTCCTGTTAAAACGTTCACTCTACCTACTTCTGCTACCCGTTCGAAGCCGGGGCGGGCCCCTAGTATTATATATAAGGAATGGAAAAATTATGTTATACCTACTTATTTATTTATAACTCAAATTGCACAAATACGTTTAACATTTCGTATCATGAGGTACCTGATACGTGTACATAAATAATTATATATTTATACAATTTAAAGACTATAATATTTAACATAAAGAATAAGGTTTTACGTGATATAAAACTTTTATAAAATATTCAAATAGCAAACCAATCCACATAATTATAATACTATTTGGTATATTATAAAATAATTTATCGATTTAATTACTATTGGATAATGGTATTTTCAATAAAAGTAGTTTTATAGAATGTTATGTTAGTGTAATTATAATCATTAATTAGCAAGTAGGTTTTGCTGTATTAATGTTTGTCTTTTTTCAGCAATAAGTACTACACAGATTATAAGAAATATTATTAAAAACATACATTCACGCCTTTTTCCCAAGGGGGTAGGCAGAGGTGTACCCAGGACTCAGTCCCTTAGTAGATACACCCACATTTCGCCAGTATGTTATTGGTCCCATGTAATAGGGGGCGAGCCTATTGCCATCTACCGGGCACAGTTCCAGACTCCAGGCAGTTATTGAGATAATTCCTAATGGAAAAATCCAATATTTAACACATTGCCTGACTTGGGGATCGAACCCGGGACCTCTTGATTGGCAGTCGAGCATGCACCCTCTACGCCACCGAGGCAGAAATATTATTTGGTATTAAAATAATCTTTATTCATCGAGTGAACATGTTATTAAAATAAAATGTATTTTAAAATAAAATCTTATCATATAGGCTTACTAATGCACCGTACCGTAAACTACAATTAAACATTAAATACATATGTTTAAAGTACGTACCGTACGTATGTTAAAGCAAGTGGTGACATTAATGTTCAAAATGGTTTACATTTTATGACTGAAGGTAAGGCATAAAAATACCTAACTTTCTGTGAAATAGTTTTATTCATCCATAACTCGTTACCTACTCGATACAAAATAATAAATTATATTATAACTAACCGATTAAGTATCTAATTACAAAAATCGGCATTTGTATTTTTTTTTTGTTTTTTTTTGTCCGACGATGACTTGGCTCCTTTGTCGTTTCATCCCAAAATAGGTTTGTCCCATTGGGACGAATCGAAGAAATTTAATATTAACATATTGTATCATTCGTCGATTCATCCCATTCTAATCTTGATTATCCAATAATTAGAAAAATTTTAAAGTAAGTAGGTAGGTAGATATCTACCTAGTTCGAGCTAATATAGTTATAATATGGAATGTTAACCAAATTTTTTTAAGAACAAATTCAGAACCAGAGCTCGGTTCAAATAAGAGTACCAATAATTAGCACTACTAGTATTAAAAACTTATAAAGTTAGTTACTGTTTAAGATGAGCGCACACTTATCCGAGCCGAACGCATCGAACGAATCGAACGATTCGATACCTTCGAAATTCGTTTTTTATTCCTATGAAACCGCGCACACCACCTTTCGGATGATTTGACGCGGGCTGCTGTGCCAGGTTTCATAAAAATTTATATAAAGAATTTTAAAATTCGTTTTGTTAGACTCATTCTACGCGTTCGGCTCAGATGTGTGCGTTCTCCTTTAACGGCCAGTAGTAGATTTTTTTATTACATATGTATTGTTTTTCATTACAAACTCGAGCGAGCGGGTAGTACCTAAATTCGAACAAAAGAACCGTAGAAATACGCATCAAATCGATTTTTACTTTTTTACTCAACTTGACTGTGACATTTACTGCAATAAATAAGATCCGGGTGTGAAAATACTTACCTATGTAAAACTGGCTATTGTCTTGTGTCGTGAGCGAATTCGCCTTACAACACGGAGGCGGATAGCCAATATTTTAACAATATAGTATAAAGGGTAGATAGATATAGTTAGGTGAACGGCAATTGAAGTGGCCTGGGAGTGGAGGTAGCCTAGCGCACGGAACACCAACGCATTATCTCCGCAATGGTTTCGCTTAAGGCGTCGCGGCGCGCGCGCCGAATGTATCCAACCGCTGCGCTGCACTGATGCGCCACCACCACGCTTAAGGAGGCGTTTTTTGGAAAGTAACACCGTAACGTCCAATTTGATGCAAAATCGCAAATGCAGTAACACTCGCTGGGCCCGTTTACGAATCGACACTCGAAAATAAATGGTACTCACCTGTCGGAATATTTCAGATGTCCAAACCGCGGAGTCCTCGGTAGTGTCTCGTGTCAAGAGAGTAGTCCGGTTTTGCATTCACGTACCGAAGCACGATCACAGTGCGTGAGAGAAAGGGCGCGCGACTCGTTCACGGGCGATCACTCGCGTGTTGTCGGTCGATGATGCGTGGCATGAGTGGGCGTCGCGAGGCGTGTTGGCGTTCGCGGAGCTCAGCTTGGACTGAAGGCCGCGACGCGCGGGGGCCGCTATATGGAAGCGCGAGCGCACCCCGGCTCGGCAATCGGCCGGAGTCGCCTCGCTCGCTGCTGTCCGCACGGGACACGACGCCGCGTCGCGAGTCGTGAGCCTCGCGCTCATCCCTCTAATCCCTCATCTGAAACATCGACAACCCACGTCCGAACATGCCCGTGCCAAATTTAATATTCTATATTCATCACAACTGAAAAAAAAATAAACAACAAAACATTTTACGTACGATTTCCATCGTGATACTTTTAATAGATAGGATCTTTCTTGTTTAAAATATAAGGTACACTATAAAACAATCAAAAATAAATAATATTATAAAATAAAGTATGTCCCGGTCACGGTTAATATGTTGTACGAGTATCTACATTAGACATCAACGCGCGTCCCTAATTTTATATCAAGGTACTTCGGACTCGTAGATTACTTATATTTATAGTTTTATTTTCCCAAAGCTTTATAGAAATAATTTGAAGTAATGTGCTATCATATTCTCTTGCTCTTAGGTATACATTTTAACACACATAGATTTCAAAAGAGGATGTTTCCATATTATTATTTGTTGCGTAGTATTTTTAATGTTTACCAATTATTAGCAATTATTTTAACGTTTATAATATTTTTCTGAAATCCTCTCGAGTTATTCTTGTGCCCTGATGATGATTTCACGTGACATTTTGAAAAATATTGTCAAACCAATCAGAATAGTTCATAACAACAATACTTTCCTATTTGTGTGACATTGATGAAAGCCAAACATGATTGAAATTATACTTATCGTTTTAATGTAACAGCACATAATGGTACTTAAAATAATTGCAGGAAAGCGATTTTACCTTTTTATAACAACAATGCTTTGACCTACTTCAATGACATTGGGCTACTGTGTGTCGTATATTTTTTCTTAAATCCAATCCATTAACTATAGGTACATTGACATTGCCAGTGATCCCCTAACAATCCACTTACATTTTTTTATTCTAATTGTATTTTTCGGGGCTTTAAACCGACATTCGGCTATGTCAGCCCCCTCGGAAGCGCTAATACCTACTACAACTTATTTAAACAAATTACTGAACAATAATTCATAAACATTTGAACAAGTGACAGACATTGAAGTGGTCCTGCAGAGGACCCTGACTGCCTCGCAATGTGGAAGCGCCAGAATACTTTGGATACAATCGACAGTATTTTATTTGTGAGTTAGCTACTAACCCATTAGTGGGCTAGGGGAGTGTCCCATGTGGTACACTGTACATATCCTGCCTATTACAGTTTCTTCTATAGTGACAGAAAGTTGTACGGTACATCAGAAAAAACAGCACATCTTCCAGAAGTCCATCGACAAAATAGACATTCATATTGCTGGTCACGTTCATAATAAATACCCTACTAGTACCCCTTATGTTAAGCGATAACATTTTTATGGGCCTATCCAGAACTGTATTATTATATATATACATTGACAATATAGTCAGGAGCACCCGAATCTAAAGGAAATGTAGTTTTGTTTTGAGGTATAATATATATTTCATGTTGATTGTTTCTTGTCCTGTGTTACTGTTGAATTCAGGATTTGATAAACATAACATAACATACATTCACGCTTTTTACCTGAAGGGGTAGGCAGAGGTGTACCCAGGACTCAGTCCCATAGTAGATAGATACACCCACATTTCGCCAGTATGTTATTGGTCCCATGTAATAGGGGGCGAGCCTATTGCCATCTACCGGGCACAGTTCCAGACTCCAGGCAGTTATTGAGATAATTCCTAACGGAAAAATCCAATATTTAACCACTTTGCCTGACCTGGGGATCGAACCTGGGACCTCTTGATTGGCAGTCGAGCATGCGCCCTCTACGCCACCGAGGCAGTCATTTGATGTCATGATGTGTTTGTCAGGATTTGATGTTTCAGATTATTTCAATTCACGGCTTGAATTATCTTTGGCATTTAGTTTTTATTGTTTGTTCTATTATAATATCATCATTAGGTCTTTTGTGATCGATTTTCTTATTTCTTGTAGTAATAATAGCAATCATTTTTCTTATGTTCTTTTCTTTGACACTGATTATTTTATTTATTTATTTTATTGGATCTCATACCGATCACATATTATAGAATTTGAAAATTAAAAATATTTTTTCTTAATAAGATGCTGTTGGCTTCAGAAAGCCTGTGGAATAGAATAGAATAGAATAATCTTTATTATTACAAAAAAAAAACAGCTTTAAAAATATTTATTATTTAATATATAAATATATACAGGTAGTTAAGGTCTACACTATTAGCGTAGGGCGGAGGTGGCGTAGGGCGCGGAATTATAAACAAAAGGGAACGCTGTTTGTGACCATAGCATATAAAGTTTCCGCGTAGCGTAGCGAAACCAACTCAAGTGACTCAGGGCTTCGCCACACTATGTGGAAATTTCGTCGCAGATCGTCCGTGATATTAGATTGTATAATATAAATGACTTTTTTTAATGATCTGTTGGCCTCAGATGGCTTCTACAACTGCTTTACCGAGCTGTGCTGAGTGCAGGAGGCGCTCGAAGCACAGTTTTAGTACAAGAGCGACTAGCTCAAGGGCGCCTAGACGGTATGAACCTCGGCTTGGGCCGTTGCCAGAATACATGGGGTCAGACTTGCCCTGGCACCCCAGAAGGTAAGTGTCCAAGGGCCCTATCTATGGTTAAATCCCCGGTTTGATCCTACGAGTAGGTCAGGCAAAGTGTTAAATATTGGATTTCTTCAATAGGAATAGGAATTATCTCAATAATTGCCTGGAGTCTAGTGCTGTGCTCGGATAAAGGCAATAGGCTCGCCCCCTATTACATGGTACCAATAATATACTGCCGAAATGTGGGTGTGCCTAGCAGAGTTGTACCCTTCTTGTTGTAATCCTTCGGGAAAAAGGCGTGATTGTATGTATGTATGCAACGAAGCAAGGCTTTTTCCTCTTTGCTTGTTTTAGGTGTAATTTTATTCAGGATGTAGACAAATGTTAACATGCCTGTGTCAAGTGTACTTCAAGTGCACTCATCAAATATTGTAGAGTACAATCTCAAATCTACATACAAATTAAAAAAATAAAAATTATATATAATTAATTTTTTAATTTAATCCTCTTGTTCAATAATTCCCATCTCAGGCTCGGACTGTCTGGTAAAAATCTAAATCCTCGTTCATGCGTTTGCAACACCCGAAATAGGACTAATCTTTAAATCAGGTCAGTGTGGCCAACGTATGCGCCCGCCAGAGGCCCCCGCCGCAGGCCACCGCGCTCTATGCTCCCAGTATGGACCTGCACGTAGAAATGTGTTATTCAAAAATATATTGTTATAATTTAACATTATTAGGGATCAGAATCGCCGGAAATTGGAGTGTGGTCCAAGTCGGAATAAACTCGTTAATATTTTAATTCACCATCCAGAATCAGGTGAAGTTAATGTGTGTTTGAAATAAAGAAATAAGAAATACTTGTTTCTGACACTCAGTAACTCTTTAATCATCTCAGTAAGACTTTACTCCACATCTCGGCTGCCGTTTTACATGATTATTATATTATGAACCAACTCTTCCTCAGTTTATAGTTTTAACTTGGCGTCTTTCACATGAATATATGTATTTTTGGGTATCAATTAGAATAATCAATATCGCCTCATCATTGATGTCCTTGATCTTGATAGGTATATGACTTTTTCTGCGACCGGATCTACACATTACCGTAAATATTCGTGTTTAAGTCGTACTGAATTTCCAAGTAGAAAAATGTTCAATTTAGAAATAGACAGTTGCACCATACTAAAAATGTTCTACCCCGTTTTGTAAACGGGGCACGTAACGAATAAATATTTCCTTTTTTCTCCGCTTCTTTTCTCCTGCTTCTGGATAGATGCCTTTGCTACCATATAGGATTGAGAAGAAACGCATAGGGCTCTAAGCAAGATTATTATTGAGTAAAACAAAATTGACATAGAACACCGTTTTCTATTTAGGCCAAACTTCTTCGGGACGAATCTGGCATAAATCGATTATTGATATGTCTCCGCGCGTATCAATATTAATAATAATCTCGCTTTAATTATACTCGCTTATCAATAATCTAAGGTTTTTTCTTTCTTCTATAATGAAGTCCAACAATAATGTTACATAGTTCTCTAGACAACCTCAGATGGTAGTAACTCTGCTTTCTGTGCCGCAGGCCCCGGGTTCGATCCCTGGCCATCAAACATTCGTGTGCATGAACATGTCTGTCTGGGTGTGTTAAAAGCGTACTCGTATATAAGTAGTGTATATCAGTCATCTGGTTACCAGAGTACAGGCTTCTAGCCTAGTTTGGGATCAGATGACCGTGTGTGGAAGTTGTAGTTATTTATTATTAAGTTACATAATACATACATACTAACCCAACTCTTACACCTATAGGTAAATAATACTTACCTATAGGAAGGTAGGTAGAACTTATGATCGTTGTTGTTTTGACTAGACTATATTCGCTTATTTGTCTCATTATTGGTTAGAGACTGGTCAGATTGCGGTTTTAGAATGTGGGATTACTAATAATAAATTTTCCTCTTAGGTAGCTTAGCACACATCAACGTTTTATTCATGTATGGAAAAGTCATCACTAACGACGCACCACGACAACACCTTTTATACGCAGGTATAATATAGTCGTCTAGGGAGCTGATTGTGCTACTGCAGATCATTAGGTCTAAGGTCCCGGGTTCTATCCCCAGATCAGGCATATCAGTGTTATTGGATTTTTCCATTAGGAAATTTCTCAATGAGCCTGGAGTCTAGGATTAGGCCTGGTCATAATGGCAGCCACCTATTACATAACTCAAGAAATAATTATCATTATTATGACATTACATACCTACTTGAATTATTCATAAAGATAACTGAAGAAGGTTTTTTTTTTTAAACATCTCATGATGTTGGCCTCAGATGGCCTCTACAGCTTTACCATGCAGTGGTGAGCGCAGGAGGCGCTCGACTCAAGGTTTAAGGGGCACTTTTTTAGAGTTTAAGCTCAAGGGCACCGAACCTCACCTTGGGCCGGCGCCAGAATACGTGGGATCAGTCTTGCCCTGGCATCCCAGAAGGGGAGTATTCAATGATTTGATCTGTTTTATTATATTGGGAGAAACTAACCGATCTGAAGGAAATATTTTCGATCTCGCCGGCGAGGTCGTTGTTATGATTGTGTCACCCGTATTCTTAAACATAACGTCAAAAGCTCCTCGACTCATAACTCATTCAAGGAAGCCTCAAGTCGCTCCTCCAACTAACCTCGAAATCGGTATTCATAATCACTTGACTGACCAAATTATGAGGTTCCTTGAATGAGTACGATTGGAGGGTCCTCCAATGAGTGAGAGCGAAATACGTCATAAATTACGTCATCGGTTTAGAAAAATGAGCGTATTATCTGTGGTTTTTACCTTCAAGTTGTGTCAAGTGTCACATTTTTACAAAAGTTTTTACAAAGTTTGGTTCTTAAAAATAAAATTCAATTATTGAATCTCATAAATCGTGGGCTAGGCAAGAAAGGTGGTGATACTTGAGATGTAGATAAGTAGATCGAGACTAGAAAAGTATTGCTTTACTATTAAAATATTACTATCCGTGGCGTGTTGTGTTTATTCATTGAACTGGAAGGGTGATTTTTACTGAAAGTGAAAAGATTTGATTTGATAACTAGGTAATTACAAACATGAATAAATAAACTCGATGGCAACAACAATGGGGAGAACGGCAGCTAAAAACTTGAGCTCACTTCACAAAGGAATAGTACAATACTATCGCCACAAACTCAAAAGTAAGTACTTGAATATGTGCAATCATAATAATTAAATATTTTCTTTGATCAATCACATAACTATATACATAATATTATAATTAACTATTTTTATAGTTTGTTTAGTTAAGGTTTGTTGTATAAAGGTGCAAATTATTATAGAAGTACCACCTTACACTTTTTGTTTTGGTAATAACTTAACTTATTATTATTTTTCAGAGCAGTTTAAAAATTGTGATAACCTAAAAACTCGATGAAAAAGTGAATTGACTCATGAGAAAAGAGAAAACGAAGATCAGCTAGTATTCCAAGCCTAGCCAATATTTTGGAAGATGCTTTCACCGAGCAAACTGATATGGAATTGTTTAAAGTGATTGTTAGTGGTATTACACATACCTTTTTATGCAGGTAAATAAATTATATCATAATAAACAATTAACTACCTAGTAGAAAACTTAAAACTTTTGTTGGTCTATAAAAATATTTAAGCTCCTTAGACATCATACTCGCAACCAACTTGCAACAAACTTGCAAGCGCTTAAAACCGGACTAGATGAAATTCTATGGGAGACTTATGTCCAGCAGTGGACGTCCTACGGCTGAGATGATGATGATGAAAGCTTACTTGAGAGTGATAGTGGTGAAGATTCTTGATATAATATTTTGCTTATTATGTTTCATCATCATCATCATCCAGCCGTTGGAAATCCACTGCTGAACATAAGCCTCCCCCACAAGGAGGGTTGTTGCCAATACTCGCCACGCTTGGCAGGCGGGTTGGCGAGCGCAGTTTGATGGTTTTACGTAGAGGACACTGCTGCCCATCCTCTGGATCTCATAACCCTTAGCCGGCTCTTACGGCAACCACGGGTAGAGAGGGTGAGATACTATTCTAAAACCGGTAACTCCACGGCATATTATGTTTACCTATATAAAAAAAAAACTTTGATAATCAGTATAAATTGATCATGTAGGGATATATTATTTGTTTAATTTGTTATTATTTGTTACATTACAGGATCTAGAAATGTAAAGACTAATGTGATTCAAGAGGAAATATTACTGTTTCAAAATACATGAAGAAGTCCTGCTAAACTCCCTTTACTTTAAAGCTAAAGCTGAGAGGGATGCGACCGAGGAACTCCTTCAATGCAATAGAACCAAAAAGGATTATAAATAAATAGATAAAAATATCAAATGTGTTTGTATTATTTTGAACTAGCTGTGAACCACGGGTTTACTCGCTTAGTCATCTTTTCCGTGGGAATATTGAGATAAAAGTACCCTATGTGTTATTCCAGGGTCTAAACCATCTACATACCGAATTTCAGCCCATTGGTTCAGTAGTTTTGGTGTAAAAGAGTAACAAACATCCATCCATCCTTCCTCACAAACTTTTCTATTCATAATATTAGTAGGAAGTAGGACTAGTCATCATCATCATCTCAGCCATTGATGATCCACTACATAGGAACATAGGCCTCCCCCATAAAGGGAGGTTTTGCCAATACTCGACACGCTTGGCAGGCGGGTTGTCGAGCGCAGTTCGATGGTTTTTTGCAGAGGACGCTGCTGTCCGTCCTCTGGATCTGTTATAACCCTTAGCCGGCTCTTACGGCAACCACGAGTAGAGAGGGTGGAGCACTATTCTAAAGCTGGTAACTCCACGGCAAGTAGGACTAGTAGGATGTGATTATGTTGTTTTAAATAATGTTTATTTAAATTTAAATAATCTTAATATATGAGTATAACAAAAAGCCATTATAATTTCTTTTATTTAAATTCAAAAACATATTGTGATTTCTGATATTAATTAAATTAATTTAAAAAATATAAGGTACTAGTTTAGAATAGTACCTCACCCTCTCTACCCGTGGTTGCCGTAAGAGCCGGCTAAGGGTTATGAGATCCAGAGGATGGGCAGCAGCGTCCTCTGCGTAAAACCATCAAACTGCGCTCGCCAACCCGCCTGCCAAGCGTGGCGAGTATTGGCAACAACCCCCCCCTATGGGGGAGGCTTATGTTCAGCAGTGGACTTTCAATGGCTGGATGATGGAAGGTACTAGTATAATAGATAGAGTACTAGATTATACTCGCGCTGTAACCGTTCCCATGGGAATAAAAAGTATACCCATACACATTCCAAGAGTCTACACTATCTACATACCAAATTTCAGCCGAATCATTTCAGTAGTTTGGGCGTAAAGAAATATAAAACATACACAAACAAACACCTACGCACACCGAAAAATTTAATATTAATATTGGTGAGATAATATATTTTCCACATTTCGTTAACAAAGCTACGTTCAAATATTCAATAAACTCTTGAAACAACATTCTAAAATCTCACAAAATACGTTTGTTTTCATCCACATATCACTGTGAGGTCTGTTCAAGGTAGATGCCGACGTACCTTATATTTGACAGTTGTTTCCTCCACTCCACCTTACCTTCAGTGAGGAAACTCCTTAAGGTGAGGAGTAAAATTACAACTATGAATATCAAATCGCTGAGGTGAGGTGGAGTCAAGTCGAGGATTTTTTGCGATTTTGACTCTGAATACGGGTGTGTTGGCGGATCTGGTATCCGGCACAGTATCGAAAACGGAGCGACTGTTGATTATATTCATAGGTGTGATGGCGGTGATAGAGTCACCCGGGTCGGGATTATATATTTTCATATAAATGTGATCATTTAAGTTTTAGGTGTAGAGCAGAAGGAAAAACTTGGTTCTGTCATGCTCAATAAACTGCTCAAGCTTGCAGCGTAATCGCGTGCTGAGCCGCCCTCCTCCCTCTAATAATATGGTTGAGGAGGCTGGCGCTGGCACGTGCGCCAAGTCGTTGACAGCGGTAACTGAAGGGTGCGGGGAAGGTCTGTGTCAGTGTCTCAGCTACAATAGATAACAAAGACAGAAAGACATCCCTAAGAGCGAAGTGCGACCGAGACAACAATATTTGTTGCTATTACGACCCCACTTTACTGACGTACGTGGACCTAATGGGACCTAATTTGAGCTTGCCACTTTGGAGAAGCCAGAACCTCATCTCCCTTTTTCTTTAAAACAATGGCTGCAATATTGAAATTAAACTATTTAAATATACGTTAAAATACAACTAGTAGGTATATCATAATAATTAAACTGCAAACAGACCTAAGTCCTATGTGCAAAATACTTCCCATTGGCTCACGGATCATAAACATAGGATAATAAATGTCATATAATGATAAATAATCACAAAATATTATATTTGGTTTATTTTAATTAAATACTGGTATTCATATTATTGACAACTAAATTTGAAACATGGGTAGTGCGATGCGGCGGGATATCTCGTTTCAAATTTCTTATAACGTCGCGGTGCTTCTTAAGAATATTTAGTTCCAAATTATGCCAAATGCCACATTATTTGGGATAGACTCTTCTAACTAATATAATAATAATTTTGGGCAATAGAGAATTTCTTAATGCAATTTAAGTCTAGGTAGGTAGTTATGCTAGCTATCCATACCAGTATACCATACCAGCACCGCTCCGACCCAGCAATTAATCTGTCATGCAAATTTGGGCCTTAAATCGTGTTTTAAGTAAAGTATATTTATGTTTTATATTAATGTCAAAATGAAAATTTATTAATTTAAGTTATTTTATTTTTTATTTATAAATATATATAATCATAATCAAATATAATAAAATAAAGCCTAAGTACAAGTTTAGATACAAGTAGGTATTGACATCCAATTCTATTACAAAATACAATGGGTCGTTCTAGTAAAATTGGATTGAATGGAAACAATGCGATGGGTTTTTATTAGGTAACAATCATACGCGTTTATCAGAACTCGGTCTATAACAATGATTGATGATTTTATATTCTAAGTACAGAGGCCTACCAATACAGATGTTCGGTGCTGAAATATAATTTAGCGAACAGGATCGTTATTACAGTACAATAAACGAGTATTTAGTATTAATGAGTATACCTGAATTTTAAAACACTGGGTCACACTGTGTCTGATATGGGCAATCATAATGCTTACCATCAGGTACCTGATTGCTCGTCTTTTCACTCACTATCATAAAAAAGATACCTTTAGCATTATTATATTAAAAATTTTTGATTAAAACGACATGATGTATCAATTCGGACACTGTCCGGATATTTTGTGTCCGAATCGTCAGCACATCTTTAGGAATTTCAACATTAACACAATCCTATGAACCATTTACCTAATCGATGTTTCATATTCCACTTTTCCCTCGGAATTAAATTAACCCATTAAATACATTCATATCCTGACATTATTAAAATGAAGTCGATATATAATTTTCTCTAATTAACGTTTTTAATCACGCCGATAAAAGTGTATTTTAAAGGTTTTTAATATAGAATATGAATAAAATGTAATAGTGAAAAGTGAACAATAGAACCGAGTTAGTTTTTTATTTCATAGATAAGGTTATGTTCCAGATGAACATCTAGCATGACTAAAGCACAGCGGGACTATCCCACATCTGCTCCCCTGAACGCAAACCCGTCATAGCAGTGCTTGGTGCTTGTCAATAGTTGCAGGTACCTTTCGTCAGTATGTCTGCTATCATTTGACTTGTAATCCTATACCAATATACGCAACAGTCGCTCCGTTTTCGGTAATGGTGCCGGATACCAGATCCACCAACTCACAAAATCACAACACCGACCTCAACGGCCATATCGAAGATCTCTCGGATCCTTCAGATCGGTTAGTGTCTCTTAAAATAATCAAAAAATCAAACCATTGATAGGGCCCTAGGACACTCCCCTTCTGGTATGCCAGGGCAAGTCTGACCCCACGTATTCTGGCGACAGCCAAAGCCGAGGTTAGCCTAGGTGCCCTTGTGCTAGTCGCCCTTGTAGGCCTCCGTCTTACCACGCAATGAGACTAGCTTTTCTTCAATAATCATAATATCATTTAATTCCAATCAACCATCTTCATTCCGGCCCCAACACCGACTGTCTCCCCTGGAAACCAACCCCAGTGCTGCCAACGCGCCCTCGCATACACCCTAGATTCTGCTTAAACCACTTGTTGCCATTAATACTTTCCATAAAACCATCAAAACACTCACAAAATCCGTAGCATCCGCGTCACAAAATAACATCAACATAAAATTAAGGGTGTAGCCCTTAAACTTTGGGTCGAGCGCCTCCTGCGGTCACCACTGCCCGGTAATAGTATAGAATAGAATAGATAAAAATAACTACCTTTACATAACAAAACTTAATTATCAAAATATTTATATGCATTTTAAGGAAATTAATATATCTATGGACCAGCAAATGCAGCATAGGCCGTCCACCCACACGATGAACAGACAAACTGATAAATACAGCAGAAACGCGCTAGGCCGCTTACAACCGGACTAGGAGGAAATCTTTGGGGGGGGGGCTGTGCCAGCAGTGGACTTCCTACGGCTAAAATGATGTTGATGATGATAATGATGATGAACATCAAACAAGTCTACTTGTCCTGGCTTATGCTTGGCTGTTATAGGCAGGACAGTGGCTTCACCTGTTATCCGCAGCACCCAACCTAGTAATTTTAACTTGAAGGGATAACAAAAGCAGACACATGCAAACTAATATTTATAAAATAGCATGATGGACTTTTTTAGGTCCTGTTAAGGATACCTCGAGGGCCCGAGTTACCGAATTAGGTACAACTTGTACTCGGTAAGTAGTAATAAGTAATAATGAACTTGGCATTGGTGCAAAAATGTGACCATCACGCGTCCCATTCAGTTGCAGTAATCACACACACCACGGAACGCGCGATAAACCGCGATATCATTAACTTACGTTCACAGTACATAAGAATGTACTTTTCAGAAGTATTTTTAATACTCTCTTTTTTATAAATAATAATAAATACATTAAATATAATATCTTTATTTCAGACAAAGTCCATAGAATTAATTATACTTTTACAAATTGAGGTCACTACTATATTATTTGACTGATATGATATGATTTGATTTGGATACCAATTGCCAATTATATTCATCCACTGACCACTGGTATCCAGTGTAACTGGATAGGACAATCTGGTTTCTCGGCCTTATACGAGTAAGTCTTATGTAGGTAGAACAGACAGTGAAATAATTCTATAGGTATACACTGCACTATTGTCATAATATTGCAAGTTGATTCACTGTCAAACCGAGTACATAACCATGCCACTAGCGACTAAAAATTACGGCCAGTTAAAAGAAGCAATTTACTTTGCCGACACACTGTGGGAAAGCCACGGATAGCTGCACATTTTAGTCGCTTTATATCAACACAGTATATAGAACCCGTCACTCTTCAGCCAAACATAGTTTTCTTAACATTAAAGTATATCTGGCACGGGTGAAATTTGGAAGGACTTATACTTATGGGAGGGCTTTTGCCCAACGGTGTGAAGCATGTCCGTCCAAAAGCTGGTTGCCATAAGAGATCACTTAAAGCGTTTCAAGGCCGCCTATTGTCGATCAATAAGACTTACTGATCAATATTCCACACTTAGTATGAGTAATTTATTTTTATGATATTTTGCTCTCAAAATAGTGTATTTTCTGGTGTATTTGTTGGGCCCCGGGGTAATCTATATACCCTCGGTAAACAGGTGCTATTAAAATGTGTTTAGTTATGTATTAAGTACCTATGCCAATAAGCTACGTACCAAATGTAACTCAATCGGTTAAGTAGTTTTCGAGTAAATCGGTACCTACTTATAAACATTGATACCTAAAAGGTGGTCAGAAGTGTACTACTGAAAAACAAACCCGACATATCAAAACTCGACGAAACATAGCTCACCGCTAGGAGAGTCGCCGTTGTGTGGCGCGACGTCGCGGGACTCGCCGCTTAGCCGCTCACTGACAAAAGATTTGCTGCCCGCGGAGTCATCGACCAGGGCACATATCGGACACACGATCTGATAAGGACGGCAGGAACACGCAGGATGCAGGAAGCTTACAACCAAACCGGATGGAAATCAATGGGGAGGCCTATATTTAGCAGTGTACGTCCTATGGCTGAGATGATGATGAAGCCTTTAAGGTTTCCCCAAACAGAACGCGTAATTTACGTGGTTAGAGCGTTAGCCTGACGCCACACTATACCGCCGTATTGTAGTTTACTATGATGTACTCATATCTCGAGACTCGAGGCAGACCACCGGACCGATGAAAAAAAAAAGTGAAAAATAATTTATTTAGCACAAGGAGCACAGACTTAATTCAAACATTGTAATATTAACAACTGTTTAACTGTTAAAACAAGTAATAGTGCTAACAAAATTAATAAGTATAGAGCTTAGAGTAAGGATACTCCAGTGAGTCTGGTACCGCCACAATATACTCTGGTACTATGTGGTTAGTTGCATGGCAACCGTAGGCCGTGCGCGTGATGCCAGTGTTAGGTAAAAAGCTAACCGAATAACAACAGATACGTGCGTGAAAGCGATAGCTTTCATAATTTAGGCATGTATTTACAATAATTTTAGGAATTTATATATCCATATTGCGTGTTTCTATTTTATTTTAAATTTTTTAACACAATAAAATGGACAACAGCGCTTTGTTCGAATGAAAAACTAACTATGAAGTCGATTACATTTTAAATATTTTTGGATAATATTATCGGAACATAAATATATTTTTTTACATAAATTAAGGTTTGGCATTAATTACCTAGTGGATTGAAAACATTTAAAACATTGAATTAAATATTTGTTTATTTTATCTCAATAACGCACTGTGCATTATAATATTACACTTTTTGTTTCTAATTGGTTTACATTGCATAGTCCTCGTTAATTTTACAATTTATGATAACATTTTAATATTTTTGTGACTTTCGACTATTTATTAAGAGTATAAAAGTAATTATATCACGTAACAATTTAGAATAATATCGTCAAAGACCCTTTCTACGTGCTAGAATCAGGCCCACGATCCTGTACTCACTATTAAACCGAGATTCTATCATGTAACTTAATTATCTTTACAAACATAAATACATTTTAATTTTAAAACTTTTTGACCCTTTTAAATTTTATTTCTTGTAATATTTATTTATAAAAGTTAAAAAGTATAAGTGTGATTTTTTTATTTAAAAAATTTAAATATTCAAATCACTAAATATTTTAGTGCATATAAGTCTACTCCAATGCTCCTATGTTCGCCCGCGTCGCTTAGTGTCAAATTTAACATTGAACTTCATAGGGTGAAAAATCGGTCAATCCAAATTAGGCTTTATAGCAATCAGGTAAATAGAGTTTAAATTCAAATAATAAAAATTCAGCAGATGTCAAAGCGCGTAATTGTCAGTGATGGACACCCTTTTTGTGAAGCTTGTTCAGGGATTGTGCGTCTGTAGAAGGAAGCGATTCAACGTCATTGGTATAGAGATTTGAGATCCTATGTGCGAGGTATAATAGGTCAGACGACATCGTCTTTGTCGGAAATTGCTGGATGAGCTTATAATTATTGCTTTACTATGAAATAATCAAAATTAAATAAAATTACTATGTATAACAGGAGCGTCTAATAATATTTTTTTCAGGGTCTAAGCTACCTACATTCTAAATTTCAGCCCAATCGGTTCAGTAGCTTTGGCAGAAAGAGGTAACAAATATACACACAAACCGACAAACTTTCGCTTTTCTTCTCGCTAGCAATTTTTTGATTTGGTCATTCACCGGGAAAGAACCAAAATTGAACCTGGATACCAAAAAAATTAAAAGACTTCATTCATTGTTCCCGATCAATATAACGAAATTGACGATTTTTGATAGGACACTACATATAGATGATGATGACGTTATTGTTCTTTTTAGTACGAAACAGAACTTACGTCCTTTAGACTCATCCATATTTTGGATAATGGATGGCACGTTCAAATGTTGCCCAAAATTATTTTACCAGATTAATTCCATACATCGCCATGTTGGACAGAATGATACAAAACAAACTCTTCCGCTAGTTCACGTAAGTATTTTCACAGGTTTCGTTGCACAATAATCGAAAAAGACATTATTTTTATGCGATATGAAAACTATTGGTGGTGGAAATAATATACTAGGGTGTTAGTATCTTCAAAATAGCCCACACGATAAATTTGTACATGTGTTAAGGTTTGGTCATTGCAACAGAAATAGTCAGTAATTTGTGTGCCCTGCGTAAACCATTAGGGTTATATCTATAAAAATACAATGTATCACAAATTTACTTCCATTAAAACGTTCATTATACCTAGTTCTGCTACCCGCGCGAAGCCGGGGCGGGCCGCTAGTTATTATAAAATCTCTAAGAATCACAATCAATAAGAGGAGTTTATGCAAATTAATGACATTTTGTATTTTGTTGTTTAGTGTCAGACTTTTAACATTCTGACCATATTAAATAACTTGACACTCTCACATATGTTTTTTTACTCCAAACCCAGTTATCGATATCGATAAACGAGAACGCCCATCACTAAACAGTAACTAACTTAGTCTACTTACTATTATGACATGTGTCATGTGAATGCTTGCACATGACAGAATAAGAACTATGACAAAATAAGGATTGAATTGAAATTGAAGAACTATGACAAATGACATATTGAGGTCAAACGATTTCATAAAAAGTAGCCGATGTCTCCCTAATCCCGACACACTGCCACATACCTATTGGCGATGAATCATGTTAACTCTATTGGTTAACGCAACTCACGCCATTAAAGCTCACCAGTCGGCCATATTATTTCGACCTCTTTCTTCGACTATCATAATTTCACTTTTCTTTAAATCAATTATTTCAGCCAATTTATATAGAACCTTAATAAATTTGGAATACGAAATCTTCACTTTATCACTTCGTCTCCGCAACGCATCAAAATCCGTTTAGGAGTAGTTAGCGACATTTTTTTAACTAAATATAAGTATATAGTCGGACTGCCTCGGTGGCGTAGAGGGCGCATGCTCGACTGCCAATCAAGAGGTCCCGGGTTCGATCCCCAGGTCAGGCAGTGTTAAATATTGGATTTTCCATTAGGAATTATCGCAATAACTGCCTGGAGTCTGGAACTGTGCCCGGTAGATGGCAATAGGCTCGCCCCCTATTACATGGGACCAATAACATACTGGCGAAATGTGGGTGTATCTACTATGGGACTGAGTCCTGGGTACACCTCTGCCTACCCCTTCGGGAAAATGGCGTGAATGTATGTTATGTTATGTTATATAGTCGGAAGTATAATGGGACGTTGTTTAACAGAATTTGTTTACCCTCATCCTTTCGTACAATTTAAATAGTGAGCAGCCAGCATCCTACAGGCTACGTTACCGTCAAAGTTAATCTAATAAATTAGCGTATAGGTACTCGTGATCCAGCACCGTCCAACCTTGTTAATTATACCCATAGGAACGGTTATCTGCAAATTGATGCAACGAGCTACCTTGCTTCCGTTCATTGGAGAAATGGGTGCGATCAAAGGATATTGAAGCCACAGAGATCGCGCTAAATGTTACCCAGTAGATGATTATAATTACATTATGTTTAAATTAAATTAAGCCGGAACACGTCCACTCCGTTTTCACAGTACGAGTACACTAGGACCAAGTGCTACTCGGTCAATATTAATCTTAAAAATAGTTATTATATTACTGCTATATCTTATCTATTCCACAAAATCAGTCCTAGCATCTCTACCAGCGACGTTTAACGCACTAACAACACACACCAACAAACACTCATATCCTTACGCATATGCATGCACATTCATACAATCAACACACAATATTTCAAAACAAACAATATGGGTATGTTTGGCCAATTGCTCAATCGATAACAATCAATCACTTTCTTCAATTAATTCACCCCATTATGGAACTTATCGTTTCCTCGGGGTTTTTAACATTGCAATATCACAATGACTGATATTGTGAATATATATTGATGCGATTGGCTACTCATCCTCTCACCTATGTGCTCCTGATGATCAATTAATACTCGGCTCGCTACTCGGATGCTACTCGGATTGTGTAAACACGTCGTCCTAGTCCACTCGGATACAGCAGTTGACTAGAACGGTGCTCTATTCATACAAGCTGACTTGGGCGAAGTTTATAAAACAAAATAGCGATAATTGAAATATTAGGATCACGTCAATATTATCATAAGCTATAGAGTTCACCTATGTTGTTGTTTGTATACCTTCACATGCTACTTCCTTTTACGACAAATCTTTTAGTGTCCAAGCTGCCCGATTGTGGAACAACTTACCCTTAGAAATACGTCAGTCTCGATCACTGTATGCATTCAAAACTAAATTCAACAAGTATTACTTGTCTGTCTTTATTAGTCTCATGTACAATTATGTATACTTACCTTTTCATTATATTTATATATATTATATGTTTATAATTAAATAATACTTTATACTACATACATATAATACACATATTATATGTATGTAGTATAAAGTATTATATATTTAATTAATATAGTATTTAATAGTTTTATTTATGTACTTACTATTATAAAGTATGTATTTATAACGTGTTTTATTATTATATTATATTTATTTTCTTATTTTTTTTTTAAACAACAATGAGTACACTGCTGACCAGAAATATTTATAATTTCTTTCCTTTCCGTTCGGTTTTCTGGAAGAAATCGCTTTAAGCGATAAGACCGCCACTTGTACTAGCCTAAGACTATCTGTACCTACTTTATTTACATAATATTATGTTCGCTGTAAGGTGTACAATAAAGTGTTAATCTATCTATCTATGTTGAGCAGTGGATGTCCTATGCCTGTGATGATGATGATGATGAGAGCAATATCATTAAAAATGAAAAAGTGGGGTGAAAGAGACAGTGTCTGCTTTTTATATGCGTGGCGCTACTTTACAATGTGCAACAGATAGGTACTACTCTGTTTAGTCTCAAATGATTTTTATATGTGTTTTTATCCACTTCTTCCACTTCACAAATGAAATTTTTCGGTACACTCCATACTTCACAGAATATGTTTGCGGTTATAAAAAAATGCTATAAAAATATAAAGTATTATTAATTAGATAAGTTACCCACGAAAGTTACAAATGAAAATATCGGTTGTATATATTTATATATCTATAATCAGGTGCGTGATGGTAAGCATCATGATTGCCCATATCAGACACAGTGCCACCCAGTGTTTCAAAATTATAAATTCTGCGCGGCACTGTAATGCGCCTGTCACCCAGAGATATTAGTTGTTGAAACTCGCCATGCCCAGTAATTTCGCTGGTAACATTGCCCTTCAGACCGGAACACATTAATGTTTGCACATTACTGCGTCGGATGAATAACTGGCAAAGTTGTGGTACTTTCCCAGGCGGCCCCCTGCAAAAGAGGCCTACCACTATAAAAATAGGTACATATAGAGCTATAGAGCTGTGCTATTGGTGTAGTGTTCGCAAAATTTACTTTGCTGAGCCTCATGCTGAGCAAAACATGCAGAAAATAAAAATATACTGTATTTTAATTTTATTTACGACTAGACAACTTGACCCGTACTCCCTCCCGACTTGTACCTTAACTTAATGTTTAAATCAATTTTTATTGTGATTATTTCATACGTACGTAGGTAGGTAAGATAGCTTTTATGATGATGGTCAGTACCTATATATGATTACTGTAATGTTGATGATAGAAACAGGAAGTATCCACGGTTAACTAAGTAGTTAGGATACTAATAGCCCCGTATATAATATATCTAGGTACATAGATTGAATGGACTGCATGAAAGATCACTTCCTGACTGATTATGAGAATCCACTTTTCTAACGTGACGATAAATGGTTTATTTTTAATTCATTGTTATTGCAGTAGTCGATATATCTCTGTACCTTTAATACTATAATAATAAAATGGACACTAAGATTTTTTCATTTCTATTTACATATATACATGATCTATGTACCAGACCTCAGATCATTGTTGATCTGAGTACCAGACCTATATACTACCTATATATACAAGATTTTATTTAACTTGCCTTGTTAGTTCACAATTTTCCACCCTGCCACATCAAGTCGCCCCACTGGAGGGGCAAAGTGGAATGCTATTTTTTGGGTCTTTTCCAACTTTATCCAACTTATAAGCACTTACATATCCACCAAATTTTGCATAATAATTATAGGTTTAGCTATAAAGTAAGCTATAAAGTAAAAAGTTAGAAAATCCTATCATTAAATTTAGTTATGGTCAGTTCAACTTCGAAAGCGGAGTCAATCATAGAATCCAACTCGGATGGGTATATTATATAGCATGCGGAAATCTACGCAACGTCTTGTCATGAAAAATACTTTAGGGCTTCAAGTTGAGCCTCAAGGTCCATTTTGACCAGTGTGTGTTACCATTGATTACACTGATGGCTCTGAAACGTGGTCTATTACTATGGGCCTTATTAATAAGCTCAAAGTCGTCTCACAAGAGCTGTTGTGAGCTGTGCTATAAAATATATTGCTATATCAATCTCATTTCTGATTTCTCTATAAGATTAATCAGAAATGTGGAGATCCGTAGCCTGTAGAACAACTAAAGTTGCCGCCATAGCACAGTTGAAGTGGCAATGATGGGCAGGACACATAAATCACGTAGAACTGACGGCCGATGGGGATGTAAGGTTTATCGAATGGAGACCACGGACCGGCAAGCACAGCGTAGGATATCCACCCACAAGTTGAACAGATGACCTACTCGTAGTAAAGACCGCAGGAACACGCATGGATGCAAGCCGCTTATGGGCGCTTCACACTCGCGTGGACTTCTAACGTGGCCGAGATTTTGATGATGATATTCAGTTGGCTTATAGGTTATAGTAATAGGTGGTCATAGTTTATAATATAATTTCGAAACCCCTCAGCAGGGCCTAGCATGACAGAGACAGCCGCTTATTTTCTCCGTTTCTTTTTCTCTATCGCGCCTGAACAATGCATATATCTGCTGTCTGGTTCTAACCCCCTGTTAGTTTACCTTGGTCACAGAGCTAGGAAATCCATTTGATGTGATTTATGGAAAATGTTAAGAGCCTTCCAACTGTTCCACAGCTATCTCATTTGTGGTATGCCACAATAGGTATATATAAAGGAAAGGTTTATTTAATATATTTTATCGATTTACTCCATCAAATAAAAAGACAAAACAACTGAAAATACAACGATTGTTTTTTTTTGGAAATTCACATTCAGTGATTTTTTATCTTCAATAATGTAAATTGCGCGAACGAGATGGAATTTAGGCGGTTATAAAATGAAATGATATAAATATTTGCCAGGTTTAGGGACATCGTTCTTAAATCTGGTATTAACATTGTTAAGACAATTGTGGACCACTGTTTTACTCTGCTGAAGCAGTGGTCTAAAATGTCATTAAAAATACAGTAAATTATTAATTAGATCATATTAATTATGTAATTTTAAAATTTAAATAATTTTCATTGTGTATGGATATCTAATATCTGAAATAAGTAAATATATTTAATATTATTATTAAATATGAAGAAAGAGAAAATAATTTTCCACTCAATTGTTTATAATTGGCTCTTGATCTGGCCTTTTTTTGCGGCAATACATAATATTTGGTTAAAGAAAACCTTACGGTTTTATCATAGTTATACAAATTTATAAAATGTTTTCCGCAATACTCGTAAAGGCCAAATCGAGAGCCAACCACAAACAATTGAAATGGAAAATTGTTCTCTCTTGCATCATACTTGTGTATTTTCATGTTTGGAAATCGAACCATCTTAATTACTTACTTTATTCCCGACCGTCTCACCCGATGGGGATTTACGGGACAAGAAATTATACTTACGTATTAAAATTTACCCACATCCTCTCAATTGACCCACCCGACTTCCTACTAATTTTATTTAGGTAGGTATAATACGACGTAATTTTATGGCCTAAAAATATATCGATGTAATAATTATGTATAGGCCGTAAAAATGGCATCTAATTCAGGGCCAATCAATTGCGGAGTGTTCGTATAGCATACTCATAACCACATGCTACCATGTAGGGATTTACTAGCTATTGTTCTGTACACAAACCCATATTAATGCAAAAGCGCGCCGGTAGGTATAATCAAGAAATTAGCTGCAGACACTCGATGGCTCGTCAAATAATGTATGATTCAAGATTTTCTCGAAGAAGTCGTTACTTTGAGGTGAGAGTTAACTAAATTGTAATTAGTAATTAGCAAGTATTCACTGGTAGGTATTTAGTACTAGTGTATTAGTTATCAGCTGTCCATTGGATAGTCAAATAAAAAAGCAGTAGTTATTAAAGTAACATAACACATATCATACAATCACGCCTTTGTCTCGAAGGAATAGAAGAGGTGTACCCAGGACATAACATAACTAAATATATACTATAGGACAGATCCTATAGTATATATTTAGTTATGTACCTATTTGTATTTTAAGGAACTTGATCAGACGCTAGAGGCTAGTTATATATAGTCTTGATGGTCCGGGAGTAGTAGCTACTCCCCAAGTGGGTTAAATGAACGTGGTTATTTTGTAAAACAGTTTCTTAGACTTCTCAATTATGTATTTGACGTGTTTGATGAATTACAATAAGTCGTTTTAGTTATTTTAGACTTCTCATGTCTCCCAATTTCTGTAACATTTTCTGTAACTTGTAGAAAATGCTACACTAGCATTAAGTTAGCCCTAACGTTGTGCGGAATTATAAATAAATAAATCTTAGTTTATTATCTGTTATTTAATTTGGTTCCCAAGTATTTAATTTGGTTGGTGAAATCCAGTTTAAATGTATTCATATGCACTGCAGCTCTGGTGGTTTTATTGGTGAATGCAATTATCTGCGTTTTGTCTGGTCTGAATGTTAGCTTCACTGTACAACCCTATTCACTGACTGATATTGAGGGCTCGTTTTTATTTCTTCAAAAGCTGCTTAGTGTCGGATGCATGTATAATTAACAATATGTCTTTCGCGTAAGCTTGAATATGACCTACATAGGGAAATTTCAGTATTAAGAGCAAATCGAGTATGAGATTCCATAGAGACACCCTATTACATATATACTCAGATCCCTGTACACAGCCCTGTGGCCAAGGTTCTTATGACACTGCAATCTGCAAAATTTAGGTAAACCTGTCTAATGTTGAACTAGCTGAGGAGGATCCCATACATATTGCTTGGGCAGTTGATCTTTCGTAGTCTGAGGATGATGGCGGGCCATCAAGCGATGCCAAATGCAGCTTTGATGTCCAGGGATACAGCAATAATAGTCCCATAGTACCCACATTTCGCCAGTATGTTATTGGTCCCATGTAATAGGGGGCCAGCCCATTACCATCTACCGGGCACAGTTCCAGACTCCAGGCAGTCAGGGAAATAATTCTTAATGGAAAAATCCAATAGCACTGCTGCCTGACCTGGGGATTGGACACGGGACCTCATGATTGGCAGTCGAGCTTACGGCCACTACGCCACCGATCGCAGTCCTAATATATCTTATTATTGAATATATCCCTATAGTGATGATAGACCATTTTACAATATTGCTGTGTTGCAATGGACCACGACTTGACTTCTCTTAGTTCATGCTACTCAAAGCCTAAATCTCTGTCGTCGAGCCAACTGCAATGCTTGTTTTTTTGAATTAAATATCATAAAAGCGCCGCAAATTCCTATTTGCATAGATATTAGGTCCGTCGACGAAAACAATGGTAGGTAATGAAATAGCATTTTTTCGATTTTTTGGGTATACAAATATTTTTAGGGTGGCTCCGAAGTTTACTTTGGATGCTTCCAAAAGTTATAACCACGTGTTAGAGAGCCTAAAGAATAATTCCGGTACCCAATTATGGAACCTGAATAAGGGATGAAGTACTTAACTTTAAATCCAAAATATTGTGATGTGAAAAATTATGCGAAAGTTTGGATAAATGTGTGTGAGCTTGTTAGTACGTAAGTACGTCTACACGCCAAAACTACTGAACCGATTGGGTTAACTGTAAAGTCATAACTAACATAACTGTAAAGTCAACATATCTTAGATCACAGAATACAGAGCTAAGGTCATATACAGAGAATACAGAGTCTAAGGTACCTATTTATGTAGGTAACTTCGGCTTAGACGCTAGAATAACACAAAGGGTTCTTTACAGCGTGTAGGTACAACTGCGTGGCACAGCTAGTTACTAGATACTCTTAGTAGGAAAAATATAAATTCTTCAAAACAATAACAAATATGTATACCTAAGTAGGTAAACCAAATCACTGGCATGTTCTTGCGAGAATGCATTGACACGTCATGTAAGCTAATTTTTAAGGAAAAGCTTTCGAATATACAACAGGTATTTGCGGTTTGACCTGAAACTTTAGGAAAAACCATAACAATAATATTATAAGTTGTTATATACCTATAGTCCACAATGTAAGTAATCTACCTTATGACAGAGTGTACCGAAACTGTGGGGTGAATAGGAATAAACCGGTCGTGTTATATTTCCCCAACAGCAACTTTGGCGTCTTCTTTAAAGACGCTGTCGCGTGCTAATAACATGAAGTTGACACGAAAGTTACCGTTGGCTGATAAAAAATAAAAATCACGACCAGTTTATCCCTATTTACCCTGCAGCCCCGAGTGGAACTCGCCCCGTTTTGCGGCCCTCTTTAAGTACACTTGTGATGTAAAACGCATGCGAACCGAATCGGTATCGATTCGAACCGTGTCGATATCGCGTACCCTCACACACGGTCAACGGATCGCATGACAGTGTAAGGTCATTAAATTTACTTAGGCCACTAAATTTCCGGATCTAATATTTACCCAACTAAAGTTACAGCCCCTCTTTATAAAACGTTGTTTAGAGGTAGATCTGATAGGCTTGTGGTAGATAGCTTCTACAGGTTTGACTGATAGTTTGGCTACCGATTATGTAGTCAAACACTTCAAGGCCCACTCGGACGAGGTACTAGTGACCGGGCGGTGTGATGTTGGTCATGTCACTGGACATTGTCAACGCGTTCATCACCATGTGTGCCTAAATCAATTAATGGCACTAATACTTGTCATACAGTGTCATTAATTTCCTACCTGAGCCGGATATTTTGTTCTATCTATCATATGCATACACCTACCTATACACGGCGCCGTTATCTATTTTTAATATTTTATTATTATTAATATATATTATTAATTATATTGATTTTGCTAGCTGTTTGCATACAAATAAATAAAATGGAAGGGTCTGTTCGTAATAGGTATAGAAATTACAGGTTTTACTAAACTGAAGGTTGCCATTCGATTTCTAATTTTACAATTTATAATTTTTGCCAATTATTTTATAAATTATTGGCTGTGTAGCCAAGCGCAGCACATGCTGGGCACGAGCTGACAACGTTTCTTTCTATATGAATATGCATTAGGTACCTATTATCTACGTGAAGCTGCTGATTTAATGAGACTCGAGACTGCAGCGTCAGTGTCTCGGTATCTAAACGTACCTACCTTAAAAGTTAATATAACCTATAAAGTAAATTAATAAAATGAAAACCAACATTTACACATCATGCTTTATTTTGGCATAACAATATTATGTCTATGACATTATAAGACACAACTATTACTACTTTTAGATACATCTTCCGTTATTTTCATACAGAGCATGCTTTTAAGACACACAAATACATAAACATAACGTACACAATAATAACTCACAAATATTACACTACCAACTTTAATAACAATTTACCAAAATATAATAATATTCACAGGAATCAAAATAAAAACGAGATAAATGTTCAAAATAATTAACAACACCTAATAGTATAAACTTAAGGTCATTTATAAACATGAAAGGGTAATTGTACTATTCAGTGGAGAAATATGCCGAAAACTACATTTAATATTTAAATTTTGAAACATATTTAGTAAACATTAGTGCGTTTCCGAAACCGTGTCGTGCTTAAAGTAAAAACTGAATTTGAAAAATGGCACGACTCTATCATCATCAAGTTGAGATCCAACAGGAGTGTGCTTTGATAATTCGAGCATAATATTATATTAATTGCCATTGCTAATAAAGCAGTATGTAGGGATATGCAGTCTTATTTCACACACCAAAACAAAAAAAAAAAACTCGGTCGGCAGATACATTTATAACGTATGAATAGGTGTTAAATTGTCGATGATCGCAGTTTTTATCGTGTTTACTTACAATTTTATTATTATTGGCCAATACAAATTTATTATATACAATTATATTGATTATTATTCGCGCTAATAAAAATGAAGATAATCGTTAGGGCTCTATGAATAAAACATTGTGTACGAGTGGCCTTCGGAACGAGGCAAAAAGTTTTCATTCGTGCGACATGGATTAATTGGCCCACGTGGTGTTTGAGCACATCCTACTAATGTTTGTGAGGATGGATGGATACTTGTTACACTTTCACGCCAAAACTACTGAACTGATTAAGCTGAAATTTGGTAAGCACTTGCGGTACCTTTTCCCACGGGAAGATGACAGCGCGGGTGAAACCGCGGGGCACAGCTAGTGTTTCATATAGCTGTTATATCGCATGTGTAAACTAATCCAGGATTATTATAACAAGTCTCTACTTGTTGTTATGTGGGCCTCTGCCCAGCATGCAACGTTGCCGAAGCACGTGGGCTCGCCACCAAATTGGCATAAATTACCTTCGGAATAATCCATAACTCGTGTGGCGTGACGATCAATGGAGTCGAGAGGTTATTACACATGAGTACCATCAATAAGACAATTAGCGCAGCGCAGCTGCTTGGCGTGTCGGGATTATTTTATTCTTTAGTACTTTAATAGTCAGACGAAATCTGGTTTTCGCTAGAGTAATAAAGATTATCATCTGCTATTGTTTTGTATGGGGCCATCTTTGCGGTGTGTGCCTTTATGTTGCTATGAAATTAACGCTGAATTACACATTAATATAACGAATTAGTGTCTTCGCACACGACTCGTAGCGTGATTGTATTATAAGAGCACAGACAACACTAAAATTACTCGCTTTTTTACTTTTAGTTAGTATGGAAACGAAATCTCCGATACGTAGCGGGGTGCGAGGGTACGTCGGCCACTTCTTATTGTATCAAACACGTTATAGTCTTCGTGTCCGTGTCTTGCGCAATCAGTGAATCGAATGAGAAACGAAAGAGGCGGAGCCGGTAGTTATGCAGTGTGACTGCATATCCTTGGAGAAAACAAACCCTCCGTAAAGCATCTTCAGTCTTTGGATCTTTTTAGGTTGTCTGTGCGTTATTTTAGGTTATATTCCCTTTTGTTTGTTAGTACCTACTACTGTGTCGTCTCATAATTACTGAGAAGTCAGTGTACAGTACAAAAAAAAAAATTCTTTTCGCCTGTTAACTTTATGAACATCCACGTTAGCGCTACGCCTCGTGTGAGAAGGCTTTTACTTGTTTATCGCGAGGTTGTTTTAATAATCTAGGATCTGTTATTCTAAGAACAGAATATCATAGTAGGAGATACGTAGGAGATACGTAGAAGAAATGTCTTCCCTTAACCGTCATACGAAATTCGAAAATGTCGATTAACGAAACTTACTGAATGCCCATAATATGAACTAATTTTTTGAGTTTAAGTTTTGGAGAACCAAGAAAATTTAGTTGAATTTTTATAATTTAAACCATTTAATCAAGATTAATGGCAACTGGCAATCCATGCGAGTTTAATAAACGAATATAATATTAGCTATCAAATAGTGTTGGTCACATACGAATAACCGATGAGGGTAAATATTTCTTCAACAGATCTTAGACTTTCAATATGATACGTAATAAGAACCTCGATAAAAGAAAAAACACATTTTCTGGTAGTTAATTAATCAACTATAAAATTTCAATACATATTCATAATCTAGACACTCAGCAGTGTGTCTCACAACTTAGCAAAACACCGCGCGTGGTTATATATTACACGAACCATTTAGGACGCTAACGTTTCTGGCAGTAAGTCATATAACGTGGGACAAGCGAAACATACCGTCTCGCTCGTTCTTGTAAGGGCGAGCGAGAGCATACGATAATCGTCGTTTGTCATACGCCGTATTGACTGCCGACTACCAGAAACGATGATATCTAGTAAAGTCAATATAGTGAAGAAAGCTTATTTTGAAAAATATTAAATAAAAAAGTCATGATTATTCTGACGAGGGTAAAAATAGAATATATCTAATTCTATTTACAGCTTAGCTAATTTATTATTCGATATATTTAAAAAGAATACCATGGAATGATAAACTACTAATTGAATTGTTCATGAACAGCTGCCGAGCAACATTAGAATTTAGACACTTTTGTAACAACTATTTTTTGTGATTTATTATTATATACATAATACATACTACTCATGTACAAATACATAAATCATCCACCTCTAGATACAACTCAATTTGGGTACAAGCTATTTATAAATAATTGTAATTAAAGAAATGCTCAAAACTTTTTGCTTTAGCCCGGGACACTGGACTAAACCAAGTCTTTATATAAACGCCGCTCTTGAATAGGTTTTGTTTCCTTGACTTTTGTAATTTTTAACAAGTGCAGATGTGTGCGTAGAAACTAGATGAAGTAAACTGCTTAGGTGCAGTCTAGTCTATCCCAAATGCAGACGTACAGGGAAGAGCTTGACGCGACTCTCACTCTACTTCGTAGAGCGAAATGCAGTAACTGGTAGAAGACAAGAAAGTAATAAATAGTACCGAAAGCGATACTTATGTTTAGTATGTGAACATTATACTAAGGTTCAATGGCCGTTTTTCTCTGCATTTGGAAGAGACTATTAGCAATGGAACAAGTGTGTACTATGTATTATATTAATCCTCAGGAGGTAAGTTGAGGGCAGCTCTTCGACTGCTTATACTGATGGCGGTGGCAACGCTCACACGCCGGGTTCGGTACCCTCAGGATCTCTTTATCCTGTGATCTGTAAAACGATAAAATTTCATCTCAGATAATCGGCTCAGTTAAATATATCTATATTAATATTATAATGCGAGAACCTTTGTTTTTTGTTTGTTTGTAACGAATAGGCTCAGAAACTACTGGACAGATAATTTTAATAATTCTCTCACTTCATCATCATCATCATCTCAGCCGTTGGTAATCCAATACTGAACATAGGCCTCCCCCATCCGTCATTTGCAGAGGACGCTGCTGCCCGTCCTCTGGATCTGTTAACCCTTAGCCGACTCTTACGGCAACCACGGGTAGAGGGTGGAGCACTATTCTAAAGCCGTTAACTCCACGGCACACTCATTCTTTCACTTATAAAAGCTTAATTCAGTGTGGGTGACATAGGCTATATTTTATTTAAAAATAAATTGGGGATCGGTACTGCAATATTGTAAACCAAGGTGTCCATAAATTGTCAAAAACCAACATTAATTTGCGTGCGCTGTGAAAACTATTGATGCTAGAATAAAATAATGTACCAGGGGTTGGTAATACTTATCAACATCTACAAAATAGTCCACGGACACGGACAGTATATCCATCTATTTTGGTTTAGTCACATTTGCATGCGCTGAAAAAATTATTGGTGGTAGAAAGATACTGTTACTACAGTCAAAATCCTATTAATTACAAACAAAAAAACAAATGTTCTCTTTTTATAACACAAAGTACTGAAATCAGAACCAAAGTGTAACAGTCGATGGATTTCGGAAACGCTGTTAATGCAAGTGATGTAAACGTGGTAGACGTGATGTGAAGTGTATAGGCGTAACATTTTGTAATGTTTTCAGTTTTCATTAAAGCTCGTCCTGACTTTGACCCGACTACTACTACGAACTCGAAATATAAGGTATAACTTGACACTGGCAATAAACTTAAATGTGGATGGATCAAAAGAAAAAATCTTTCTTTAATATGTTAGTAATTAATGCTACTCTAGCATTAAGTTAGTACTAGCGTTGTGCTGAATTATATAAAATAACTAAATAAATAAGACGCGACTATGAATATTTAACATATATGAAAATTAATACGTTAGACTGAGTATTTATTGTGATATCTGATTTTTCAATCCAATCCTTATTAGTACGTAGTACGTACGTGAAAGTTGCTTTGATATCCATCCATATCCGTCCTCAATACTGGCCCGTCGGCTCAGTCGGTAGTAACTCTGCCTTCTGAACCGCAGGTCTCGGGTTTGATCGCCGGATAGGTCACACATTTGTGCGTATGTTCATGTCTGTTTGATCTGTGTTTGGGTATTATAATATGCGTATTTCAGTATGTATAGTAGGTATATCTGTGTTTTGGTTACCATGGTACAGGGTTCTTGCATAGTTTGGAACCAAAAGACTGTTTGGAAGCGGTATTGGCACAAAACAGATATAATACTAAGTATAGAATGGACACTGTCATCCACCCACCAATCGGGCCTTTCTCACCCCGCGAGCGTGATTGAGCTCCGATTAGAGCCGACGGAGCTCGGAATACTCTTGTGCGTGTACGAGACTTCATGTGTGCAGTGAGTCTGTGTAGTAAGTAGGTATGACGCGGCATTTGTATGGGAGTTGAATCAAGTGTTCGGGGTGTGATATTAGAGTCCGCGACACATACATATGGCTAAAACCCGAAATAGTACCATGGATGCTAGTAAACGGCATGTAAAAGTAACACTGGTTAACTCACTGTGGCTAGATTTGCGTTTTAGCATGCCTGTATTTGCATGACGCAAGCCAGTTCACGAGACTACGTTAAGGTATGATATACACCAGTAGCCCTAGCAGGAAGATTTGCGTCAAAACAATCGTATCGTCGACGCTAGCAAAATGTATGGGATTTTGAGCAGCGCCCTTAGCGGGCGTAAATAGAACTAATTTTGGTAGCATGAAAACTTTCGAATCAAATTGCGTACCTGTCGCCTGTAATTCCATATTCAAATTTACTTGGAGTTTGAAAAAAATGGAAGCACGAAGCTAACGTAACTTACGTCGACGAAGGCTGGCTATCGAGCGTTGATGAAACTTTTGTCACCTTAAATTTGACGGTGAGAACACTATCTTAAGCCTATCGTATGATATCGAAATGGAATTTTAGTGGGTTTTATGATTAATTTTGATTCAAGATTAGTTGAGAAATGTATTTTAAATGTTTTTACAGCACCCCAGTGCAAGACTTATGTTATAGGGATCATGATCTCTACCTAGGTGGCTGGCTATCTATGAGCCGAGTCAGATGGATCCTTTTGTTATTGAAGTCTGTGTGTGTCTAGAATTGGCTACAGAGCGCGGCGTGGTGTTGTGTTGCATTATACTTCGAAAGATACTTAATATGTGTGAATTTCAGGCAAAGAAATATTATATGATGACAATAAATAAACATTAATATAATAATATTATACCAATACTATTCTTTGCACATAATAAGTACCTATCTAAGTAGGTATGTGGGAAGAGCGGTAATGACTCTTTGTGAATTTTTGAAATTATGTTTTAAGGGAGATAATTAAAAAAACGGCATTTTTAATTTCATGACTTTTTTATTCAAAAATCCTACCTTGCTACCTATATATAGCTTATAGAATAATCTATTAAATATCTGGGTGATCTTAAATATGCGTGTAACTTTGGCTTTAAAATCCATTCATTGTCACTTTAATCTTATATAGGTAATGTACCTATTCACCTTTTTCTCGAGTTTTTTTATCGTAATTTGTTTATATCTGAAATGGAAAATAATATGTAAATTAAAGACTTTAAGCTGAATTATCCTCTCGTAGACTTTGTTCTGTGCGTAGACCGTAGATCGTCACTAAACACATAGAACGTATTCACTCTTCATATTATAATTCACCACGTTTTAGCACTGCATCTGACTATTCTTCATAAAATAAGGTATTTATACTTATGTATAACACTTATAAATTTATCTTCAAGTCTTATTTTTAACAAGTCTAATTAATAATAATTGAGGATGGTCGCAATTTAATTTCTATTTGTTTTGATAACCAAATCACCTTAATATTTTTCTCTCCATAAATTTATTAATTTTTTTTGCCGGTCTGAAATTTGTCAATTCCATTATTTGCCAAAAAATATTATATTATTTTATTTTAACATAATTATAATTTATTCGAAGCATTTTGCCATAATCTACTTCAATTAATATAAAAAAAAGATCGGGAAAGGGTCCCCTGAATGTGCCGAACGTCTGGCTCAATGGGCATCCTATAAAAGTCGTGGAGAGTTTCAGGTACCTTGGACACGTCGTCACTTCAACTTTAAAAGATGATGCTGACATTGAAAGGCAGCGCAGAGCAGTATGTGTTGTCGGCAACATGATTGCCAGAAAATTTTGTAACGCTGAGCCTGACGTGAAAGCGAATCTATTCCGAGCCTTCTGCCAGTCGTTTTACACGTGTCAACTCTGGACTAATTACACAAAAAAGTCCCACGACTGCATACGGGTGGCATACAATAACATCTTCAGACACTTAATGGGCTTAAGCCGTTACTGCAGTTCTTCTGAAATGTATGCGGAATCCCGTATAGATTCTTTTAATGCCATACAAAGACGCCGAATAGCATCTTTCATGTCCAGGGTTGATACGTGTAAAAACAAAATTATTAAGAGTTTTGCTGACAGGCTCATAAGTACGTGTATGTACAGACGTTGGGTGGAGATTGCAACCTAACTTGTTTCTCTTTTTGGTTTTTAATTTAACTATTCTATTTTATTCTTATTTGACAGTATTTTATTGAATACTTGTATGTACTATTATGGATCTTGTATCTGAATTAAAGAGTTATTATTATTATTATTATTATTATTATTATTATTATTATTATAAATGAAGGTTTTAAGTTATTTTTCAACAAAATATGTTCAAAAAACTCACTGTTAAATCATAATCCAACGCGTCGTTCATTCTTTCATTCGTTCAATAAGTTCCATCTCTATTACGCAGGATTACTATCGTATCGAGCTGTCATCGAGTTCTCGATACGTTGACGAAAGTGCTTTGTGCTACCAACTTGCGTCGTACTGCGTAAACGTATCGTCAACTCTATACGAATACGTTAGTTTTGACGCAAATCTTCCTGCTAGGGCTACTGAACATTTGCTAGTAATGTACCTAACATTCTTACGAAAATGGTACAATACAGGCAAAAGCTCAAGCTTCCATGAACATTTTCATGTAATGTAACGTTATTGTGAATGCTCGACGTCGTGCTCGACGTCATGGTGGCGAGAGCATTTACTAGTAACAGATCTTCAATCCACACATTCGGGAAACTGCTCGGCTTACGGTGCTGTACATATATCACTTTTTCTTTTTTTCTTTTTTAAATCGTTAATTTACTATTTAGGCGGCAGTAATTATGTAAATCCACATGATATGCAATTTAAGTTAGAAGCTCGGCTTAATACACCAAAGCAAACAAATGTTTACAAATACAAATTATAAGCGTAGTTTTTATAGTAAATCGCTCAGAGAAGATAAAATACACTATGAACTGAAATTTATTTGTAGCAAATTTAAAAATACGATTTATCTGGATATGGATTACAGTCGCTATTTACCAAATAGACATCATCATATTAAATAGTTTTAAATTGTTAAAAGAAATGCTATGTGTAGGCTAAAAAATTAATGTTCACCAATGTAACAATCGCCAAAAGTATTTCCTTGATATCTCAAACGGATAACAATTCAAAATCATTATCAGACTCATATGATACAAATCAAATAAATATATAAAATAGTTTTTATTCAGACTTTAAAAACCCGTTTTTATTTATAAATAGGTACATAAAAACCAAAAGAATTAAATTAGATTAAAAATGAAATCAAATTAAAACTGAACAAAATCATAATATTATAGAATTAAAATAAGTAAAAGTAAATCATAAAACATTTCAAATAATAATTCAAATTAAAAAAATAAAATAACAATTATAGAAAATCCATTAATGTCAATTTAAATTTAATGTCAAAATTAAAATTAATATAATCCTAACCGGCATAGACACGGCAACATGACTACTGCAACAATGTTGAACGGGCAGTCCGGCCTTGTTGCGATCATTGCCATTTTGGAGCTGCCCCGCACCAGGGAGGCAGCACGCTTTCTCATGCATGCGTGAAAACAATCTGTGGCAGCCGTCACATACATTCCTGATGCGCTACAGAAACGGGGCAGCCCCATCTATACACAATACACAATATACACAGTTTGCATATACACAAACCGAAAGCCCTTACAGATGGCATTGCCGATGATAATGTACAAACGGAAACTACTTAATATGGAAAATGGTGGCAGTGATTTATCGCTTTTGATCGAGTTACCTTCAACGCAACATGCCCATGAAGGCGTTAAACCTAAACATGCTGCCAAGCTGAAGGCCTGTCGGGAAATATCTTGTCACTCACTATCATAAAAAAGTATATAATTATAATACTAGATTTTTCCCGATACACCACCCTGTTAAGCTTCGTAAAAGAATAAATTGGAGAGTCAAGTGTACACGGCACGCTGTAATACTCGACCTCGTTAACAATTTCCTAGTCAACACACTCCTAGTCAACCTGTCAACGTCCTGATTTATTGCATAGAAGACCATAATATAATCAACGCCTACAGAAATTCAAAATGATCAGCCTCAGGGACAGACGCAACCACTATATACTACCTATAATTTTCCCGTACGAACATGGGGCTTCAATTCATCACGCGCTTTAGTTAACTGTACAACTAATTAAACCGAATACCTCGATATATTCCATCACAGCTTTTTTTATATAGGCTGCTAAATCCAAATTCAAATTATGTGTTGGATTTTGATTACGTATCTATACGTAGATATAAGTTATGTAATTTGAAATATTTCACAAATTTAATGTAATCCGTGCTTTAGATCCTCATTGAAATGCTCGATTCATTTCGGTGTCATAACACTGACAAGAATTTCAAGGGACAGTTAAAATTATATAAGAACTCGTCTCGATCTTAGATAATACAATACAACTGAATATTTTCAATGAATTTATAGTAGGTACAACCGTGGGAAAGAATCTAATTTGTCTAAAATCTTGATAACAATTTTTTTGTCATAAGTATTTTTAGAGAAGCCAGCGTTTAGGCATAAATAATAATAATATGTAAAATATACAAGTCCCGTGTAAGCTGTTAGGAACCTCTAAGGCAGGCCATACACGATCCAGTTCACCGTCAAGTCAGCAGCGCGCTTGAAGCGGCTTCCAGTTTGCAGTGCGTCCATATAGACCACTCACGTTCAGGTCTGTCGTTTAGTTTGCATGATGCCGGACCAGTTGAAACCATGCCGTCATCAGTAACGGACGACGACGCGTTAGCCATCCTAGGCTTATTGCTCGCAAAATTAGTATCTCGTGGTTATCAATACCTGTTATTATTTTATCATTTTTTTATTTATTTAGCAATTTATTTGAAAATTTGTATGCATAAGTATTTTTTGTTATAATAATTATTATTGAAATTGTTTGACTGTATCAAATGACATGCCATTGTAACAACAATTGTTATAGTTATGGTAAATAAATGAATCTGAATCTGAAAGTGATTTAAATTATATTTATATTAAAAAAGATAAGAAAAAAGAAAGTAAAGATCGTCCACATACAAAACCCGCTCCTGCTTTGCAGGCGGGTAAAAAGGAAGTGGAGATCTTTGCTCAGCAACGGAACACAATAGCGTAATTTAAAAAATTGGTAGCTTAGATATGCAAAAAATTGCCTCTTAGCTCCAACACTATTGGAAGGATTTGGCTAAAATTACTATCATAAATAAAAATATCTTTCAATAAAATAATATTACAAAGTACTAGCTGACCCAGTGTACTTCGTACCAATCTAGTGTCATGTCATGCATACTCCACCGCTCATACACACGTTCAATTTTACATGACGCTGCAATGTTAATCAAGTCGGCAGAATCTAAATTCAATTTTTGCTTGTCATACTTGTCATACACACTGTTAGCCATACACCGTCAAGTTTACCGGACGCCGCTTCAGGCGCGCTGCAAACTTGACGGTGAACTGGATCGTGTATGGCCTGCTTCAAGGATCATAAGCGCACGAGCCCAGCGGCAACCATCTGCCAAACCCTACCCCGAGAAGGTCACGAGCCGAACATACCTAAACACTGGTGCATATAGGCTACACAGTGCTGCCAACTTAGCGTTTTATGCGCCAGATTTATCGCTTTTTCTGGCTTCCAGCTCGTTTCAGCGTCTAACGCTAAATGTAGCGCTTATATGGCTTTAAAAATTTTTGAAAAAGCTCGAACTTTATAAAACCTATAGGTACTATGCCTTTATGCGTACCACGGAACCAATCTACTTTTTCTATCATGGTAAAACTGAAAAGCTGTCAATGTATCCATAGTCTATGATTTGGGAATTCCCTGTATGTTCCGTTATGAAATTTGTTATTTGATGTCAATTATTTATTATATAATAGATGCCACATAAATATATAAAAAAATAAAAACAAATAAATATTGACCATAGTGCCCGCGTTATGAACTGAGTCGTCGGTAACATAAAATAGTAATCAGTCTATCTCGCGTGCATTCATTGGGTCATAATAACGAGCGAGATAGTCTGATTACTATGATATACGAGTATGGCCTGACGACTCAGTTCATAACGCGGGCACTGTAGCAATACTACCAGGCATTGACAGAGAGACGCTCGTTAATGTGTCAGCATCTGGAATCTGGATGCTATTAAATCACTTTTTACCTATATTTAGCTCCTGTATCAATTTACATTAGGTGGTGTATATTTATTAAGTAGTGTTAGAAGCAAAAAAATATTACAGTGATCTAGCGCTTTTTCGAAGTGCTGACAGCGTGTTTTTGCTCAGACGAGTTGGCAGCACTGAGTTTACACATGAAGCATAACATGCTATATGGGTACATAACACAGATGAAAAACAGTTATAATAGTTTTAAATTCGGTGACAGGTATCACATACATATTATAAGCGTGAATGTGTGAGGGTGCGCTAGTACAGTTTTTGTTTTCTGATTTGGTTTCCATAGTCAAAGTTGTACCAAATGATGAGTATAATGACCCTTTCAGAAGATTGTACCTGCTTATCAGTAACTATGAGGTGCATTAATACTTAGAAGGTTAAGTTTTAAGTGCTGGCGCAGTAGCTTCATCAGAGGAAAAAATAACAGTGAATGGTTTTTCTTTTTCTAATGTAAAAATAAAGTCACACAAAGAGTAAACGTGTTAACTAAGGAGTGGTGATATAAAAGGAGGTGAATCTATCCGTCAAACTAAACAATTTTTGACCTCCCATACTTTACCTATCAGCTAATCCATTGTCTGGAAAGTCAACATTTAATTTCTCGAGTCTTGCAATTCTTTCTCTTGCATTTTGTTCGGTTTTACAGGTAGATAACTAACACCCGTATTCAAGTACGATACCATGTTCTCTCACAAGGCGCCCCAATGCATAGGGCCGTTAAATTCAATTCTTAAACAATGCTGAGATCTAACGCTATGGGCTCATTGGAGCGGCCCTTACGTAAGGTAGGTAGAGACCTATTTAACGACCGCATAGTTGAGCTTCAGTACAAAATAAATGTTCCTCTATACTCTGCGGTAAATTTTTCTTGGAGGGAAATTTTGAGATTTTAGTTTCGGTACATTTTTTGCGGTGTTTTAATTTATTTGAAATCTGGATTCGACGCTATGCGTTCGCATAGCAATGTGTCGGTTGAGTGTTGTTTGTGAATGAGATGGCCTGCCATGGCGACCGCTTTGAGAAATCCCTTACTTTGCACAGCGTTGCTTGCTACCTTAGGTAAGTCTTATTCTTGAATACGGGTGTAAGACTCCTAAAGTATCACAACACCTTTTTTTACCAAGTATATAAATTTAAAGAAAATACTAACTATAGCGTGGTAGTACGACGGCCTGCGAGTCTTCAACAGTGCAGAAATGAAGGTTTCCATGGAACATGTACTGGACGGTCAGATGTTTGGGCTCGCCCACGCACGGGTCGTAAAACCCGGGCAATTCCGCCTAATGGAAAAAAATGAAATTCATAAATTATAAATCTATGCAAGAACACAGACACACCCTTTCATGCACACGTGCACACGCGTAACACGCACACTTGCACATTCACTCACGCAATATCATTCACACCCGTCTACGCACTATCACTCATAGACTCACACATGCACACACAAGCGTACACGTTCATTCATCATCATCATCATCATCATTATCTCAGCCGTTGGTAACCTACTACTGAAAATAGGCCTCCCCCATAAAGGGGGGTTTTTCCAATACTCGACACGATTGGCAGGCGGGCTGTCGAACGCAGTTCGATGGTTTTTTGCCCTTAGCCGGCTCTTACGACAACCTCGAGTAGAGAGGGTGGAGCACTATTGTAAAGCCGGTAACCCCACGGCGGGCACGATCACTCACACATTCATTTGATACATACACGGCAACATGAATCTTCAACATTTGTCAAGAGTGTAGTATAGTTATTTCTTTTTAAGTACTAATTATTATATATGGTTACCTTGCTAGCGTCGAGAAGTTCCAGCCTGGAGTCTTTGATCAAACACTGCAGGGGTATAGTGACGTCAATGATCTCAGAGTACAGTCCGGGGGACTCTGGAGACGGCACCGAATCACCCACTACTTCTTCGGGTATGTGATGACTTGACGCATCTACAAAGGTATAGATAACATATAGCCATAACGTGCAACATACTCGTATATACCGTGCTACGTGCAGTGCGCGGACTTTTGATAAAAAATCTTTCAACCTAATTTATAATTTGTCAATTTTAAGATAATATCGTATTAAAAAATAATAAAAAATAATATCGTAGTATAAAATACGAAAAAATATAGAAAACTTCATGAGTGTGAGTTGTCAAAATTATCACCCTAAAATTTACAATGCATAGGCTTTGAAATTACTACGTGGAGTTAACTTTCAAATGTTACAGATTGAAACTCGTATTTTGACTACTGTCTGGTCAGAGGTGGCTATCAAACGTATGTTATGGAAGGTCTTGGGAGAAGCCTTTTCACAATGGGACAGTATAGACTAGACAAAAAAACACAATGAGGTGCATCTAACTAGTAAACAACTTGCAGAAGAAAGCTATACATAATTCACGACAAAAAATTTGACTTCATATGCAAAATGTATCCAACTGCCAATTAGCATGCTAATCGGTTAGGTTAAACACCTATTTCGATTTACGAAACTCAGTCTTGTTTCGTAAATCTTGCATTTTTTTCTTTTGTATGATGATCAGTTTGACAGGTAGATAAACCTTCTCTAAGTATTATTGGATATTTTCTACGCAAAAACATAACTGGCGAAGTGTGGGTGTATACCTACTATGGAACTGAGCCCTGGGTACACCTCTGCCTACCCCTTCGGTAAAAAGGCGTGATGTTATGTCACTACATCTTTTTGCAACAATTTGTATTAAAAAACTCGGACCAAGGCTCGTAGTGGTCGCAGGCTCGACTGCCGTCCATGTGGTCCTGGTTTCGATCCCCAGGTCAGGCAAAGTGTTAAATATTGTATTTTTCTATTAGGAATTATCTCAATAACTGCCTGGAGTCTGGAACTGTGCCCGGTAGATGGCAATAGGCTCGCCCCTATTACATGGGTCCAATAACATACTGGCGAAATGTGCGTGTACCTACTATGGGACTGAGTCCTGGATACACCTTTGCCTACCCCTTCGGGGAAGAGGCGTGATTGATTGTATGTGTGTATTAATAATAACCGAGCGTACCTGGTGGTAATTTCCCATAAACAGCCTTCAATATAACCAGTCCCTTCTTCTTGTCCTCGTCGGATCTAATCCTACTGTATGTTGCTTTCATCAACTCAACTGTGACACGCGCTTGTCTTTGCATCTCTTGTATTCTAATAAATAATATTTATTCATAATTAATAACAACTAAATGCTTCGGATATACTTGCAAACGTGAACCAACACACGCAATGCTTTTAAAAATGCATTATAATGGCTTTTTTTATATTATTGTATCTATGTATCCATAGGTAAACCAATAATTATGTAACCACTTTAAAAAATGTTATATTTTAATAATTTTATAAAAACAACCCTTTTCGTTTTCCCATTGTACTATTAAATGAAAAAAGGATCAGAACTCCTGAGTTTGAAAATAATTAATCTGTAAACTCATTTTTTTACACAATTAGTTGTCGACCTTTATATATGATTTGTTCCATGGTTATGAAGTCTTAAAAATTGTCAGTTACCTTTCAAAGTTAGCCTCCATAGTGCGTCGTTTATCCCTCTCACCCCGTTCCTTCGCGATAGGATCTAAGATAACTTTCTTGAGCAATAGCCACGACACCACGGGCACGACTGTTGCGTAGAAAACTGGTGACGGCATCACGTCTTCACACAAATGTATCGGAATCACTATAGTTTGTGTAGAACACGTCCATCTGAAAACGGTCAGTACATTGTAATGCCACTTGACATTATGATCAATTAAAAAAAAAAAAAAAATATATATATATATATATTCATTTATGTCAGGCAATAGTGCGTATAATAATTATTATAGAAGTGGAGAGCGGAGTCTAGAACTGTGTCCGGTAGATGGCAATAGGCTCGCCCCATATTACAGATAATAACTTTTACCTATATACAACATCAACACACTAATCTTTTTGACTTCAACTTTGTTATATCAACAGACAACACAACCTAAAAGACCCTGCGTTAAAGGCGTTAGACTTCAATAAAAATGAAATACACATATATGAAGGTTCTCTGTTCGCCGCAAATAAAGGCCAGATACAGTGCCAACCACATACAATTGAGTGAAAAATTATTCTTTCTTTCATCATATTTGTGTATTTTTGTATGAAAGTTGAACGCCCTGAATGAATTTTAGTATGAAATCAATATCGACAATATGTGACAGTGGGCGGGGGAGGTCGGCTAGTATTTATTGGATCGTTTGCCTTCAAACATCTCATGCGCATGTCATGCGCATTGCATCTCAACGAATACAATAAGGTTGAGGTCGATCGTAATGCAGTCTGCATAGCCTTGGTGAAAGCAAACCCCTTAGCGTCGTGTTTAAGTTGAGTTGTCAGTGGTTATATCAAACTTACTTAAGTTTCAACATGACTCCACTGGGTATGCCAACCATGACCGCAGCGGACACACTACTGTTTTGTGACACTTTCTTCTCGGCGCCGTACTCCGCCACAGCTCCGAACGACCCGTATCTATGAACAGAACATGTATAGAGACTTTACTTGATATGCGACACTTAGGGCCGGTTATTTGATTGCTAGTTATAGTCATACTAACAATTGATTAAACTGAAAGATAGATGTATAAACATTTTATGGGTACACCACTCAAGAAATCTTAAAACTAATAACAATTCATTATAACTAAGTGATAACTAAGTAACTAGTGTAACGATGGGCGGTCTTATCGCTAAGAGCGATCTCTTCCAGACAACCGTGCAGGGAGAGGACAGAACCGTTGTAAACATTTGGTCGGTGGTGTGACAGAGACTATAGTACTTCTTAATCAATAAATATAGAATCATAAAGATGACTAAAAATACATACTTGGTTTATATACCAACAAATATAATAATATGATACCAACAGAAAATAATATGATACTAACGAGGTAGGTTGTAGTCTTGAACGAATTAACCACGTGGTTAAATCGTCCTAGGTTGTAGTGAGTATAGAGAAAAAAAAATAAAAATTATAGTCAAATTCCTACACAATGCTCAAGCTGATGAAAAATATATCTAAATGTAGGGTAATAATATAGCTAAGTATACATGTGTAATTTAAAACATTTAAAAAACCCCCCCGTCCTCTGTTTCCTGCTCCATCATCAAACCCTGGTTACCTCCCATCTGTAACATATAGGTATATTAATTGAGACGATTCCAATGAAACACGATATATTACGACCACTGGCCCACGTGAACCTGGGGCTGCAGCTTCAGGTCACGGGTACCAAGCCGTTGCACAGATACACAGACACGTCAAACTTATAACGCAGTAGTAGGCAGATTGTTTTTGGGATTGGAAGCGTTTTGTTCAGGTAACTAGGTATGGAACCCTATACTATGCATACATACGTTTGCCTTAACAATTTATTTGATATTTGACATTTTTATCGCTTTAACTAAGAATAAGAAAAAATCACATGTCAGTCTCAAAAGTCAGAATTAACTGATGCTGTGTAACTGAAGTGTTAAGTAATGCAGTAACAATCTTATGTGATTTAGGTAAGAAACACAGGGCACTATCGCGGTTACGGGACGAGGTAACAAAAGCGTCTGTGATTGGTTAATACATACGATCAGGCAATCTCAGAAGTTGTGAAATTGGCTATGAGTGAAAACGCACTAGAACTAGGCGCCTGGAGGCAGGCTGATAAATAAATAATATGTAGATGTTATCAGAAATTATCAGTTTCCAAGTATTCCAACCACTACCATCACCAAGCCGCATATGAATAGTTTATGGTGTTCTATGGGGGAGGCCTATGTCCAGCAGTGGACGTCTAACGGCTGCTGATTTATGATGATGTTATCAGAAGTCCAGTGGCTGAGGTACATTATGCGAACGATGCTCGTCTTGGATATCATACTAAAATTTGTTACTTTGATAAAATTTGTTTGTTACTCAATCACGCAAAAACTACTGAACCAATTTACTAATATGTAGATTAGGACCTTAAAGATTAAATCTTTGTAAGTGTGTCAAACTTTAAGGCGCAGCTAAGGCTTACATAATAATGTGTATTGTAAAGCAAAGTAGTCACATAAAAAATTAAGCTCAAATTGCAAGTGCACCAGCATATTAAAAAAAACATAGATGTCATAAAAACCATCGGATTCCAATATCACACCAGCTTTTCGAAGAACTTCTTCGCTACAACATAGTAATATGTATCCGCGAATCCTAGTTAGTTGATATATGAGTACATAATAATATTAACCTTGCATTTGCACTAAAGAAAAATATTCTTAACAGTCTCTCTGAACAGTCTGTTCAGCGAGATAACTTGCTCCCGCTGTTTGTCCAATGCGAACTCGTCCCTTTTATTTTCAAACGTTTGACCAAAACTTTACAAAACTGTCGTTATTTTGTCCTTGTCTTTTTTGTATGCAATTGTGAGATAGAGATAACGCATTACTAGTTCGACTCCACAAACAAATTATCAAGCGCCAATGATTTCTTTTTGCATTAAGTTCCTAAGCTCTAAACAGGTACTTACTTCACAGCAAGCCGTAGTTTCATGTCATACTGGGGCAGTTTCCACATGATATTGAATGATATGAACGAGTGAGGGTTGCCAATCTGCACAGCGGTGTTGGTGTGGAACTTCTCAGAATCTCTGACATAAATAGTGCTCATGGACGACCCTCCTTGACCACCAGCTCTGTATGTTAGGTAGCCTACTGAGTGTGCGTCCAACTGCAATGCCATCGCTGGAAAAAAATATACAACATTTCTTTTTTAATTTGATACTTCAACGCAAGTTGTAAGTTATTAATAAAACTAGATCATCTTCTTTAATTTAATTCTTATATTGTGGAGTTTGTAGATTAATTTGTGCGTAACTTCTTCAGCGCACGCACACATACATGCACAATGTTCACATGTATTTACACACGGCTAAGACTAAAGCTCAAAGCACACAAGACCGTGAGCGCGGGTCGTGTGCGAGTCGGCTGACGTTGCTTTACTTGTATTCGTATGGAGGACAACACATTAAAGCGTGCGCGGGACTGGCTCGTTTTAACCTTAATACTGCCCGTATTGAGTTGCGCTATTGAAAGTGTGCTAAGGGACTCGGCATTCAGTATGTCGCGCGTATCATGGTCATTACTGAAACATTACTGTAATGAGATTGCATTGCGTGTCGGCGCTGATAAAATACGCTGTGTGCAGCAGAGGCTCTCCAGAATACTTTAAATACTCACTTGAAACAAAACTAGGTGATATGCCTCTAGATGAGAAATGCAATACTGTGCCACAGTTTAGGAACATAAGTCTTGATATAGTGCGGAATATCTTGAAGCCCACTAGTGGTCCGTTGCCAATACCACACTCCATCTCGGTCCAGCCTTTCTCTGAGCTCAGGTATCTGTTGGTTAGGTTAACTGACCCTTGACCTGAAATATACAATATTAAATCATATTTATAATGTTGAAATGTAATTTGTGAATTATTCATAACATAACATACATTCACGCCTTTTTCCCGAAGGGGTAGGCAGAGGTGTAACCAGGACTCAGTCCCATAGTAGATACACCCACATTTCGCCAGTATGTTATTGGTCCCATGTTATAGGGGGCGAGCCAATTGCCATCTACCGGGCACAGTTCCAGACTCCAGGCAGTTATTGAGATAATTCCTAATGGAAAAATCCAATATTTAACACTGCCTGACCTGAGGATCGAACCCGGGACCACTTGATTGGCAGTCGAGCATGCGCCCTCTACGCCGTCGAGGCAGTCATTCATAACATAGTAGATTGTTATACTAGGGGCTAAAGAGACCCATTGTATACGAGATCGTATTTCTGCCGAGCTATAGCGAGGGAGTAAATAGAACGGTTTCTAGTTATCATAGGTTTTAGCGCCGTGTGTAAAACGATATTTTAACTACGATTGTGAGAAAATAAAATTATTAATTTCATCAAAACATTTTGGCTAATCACTATAGGTATATATTAAAAAAACCTAAATGACTGACATGTAAAGCAGAGCCAAAACCACTGATCCTAGAGACTTGAAACTTGGAATGTAGTTTCTTTTCGTTATCTGGACGGATGGACACTATTATCCTTTACGTGCAACACCAAAAAATATTACTCGTTGGTAACAGAGAAATATTAAAAAGGACATTACTTTTTCCCTAGAGGTTTAAAAGTTACTTTTAGCCCCGCTCTGAAACGCAACAAAGACGAACTTTTTGAACAAGGTGAGTTTATTCGTTACTTTGATCAGTCTATTTACTTTACATACGTAGGGTTAGTAGTTGTTTTTAAGAATATAGTCTTGTAGTGTCTATGTATGTATTAGTATCGATAATTTTTGTGCTACAGAAGGGGCCATAATACTCGTCGAATTTTTAAGATTTACACTCAAATTTATTTGTACAAGTGTAAATTAAGAAATTTAAAATCCCCCTGGAGAAAAGAGGAGGGGATCCTCACATCACTACTTATCCGTAACATATTAATTCACAGTGAGAATATCGAGAAAAAAGTACCCCATGTGTTATTTCAAGGTCTAAGCTATACATACCAAATTTTAGTCCAATCGGTTCAGTAGTTTTGGCGTAAATGAGTAACAAACATCTATCCATCCATCTATCCATGCATCCTCACAAACTTTCACTTTTATAATATTAGTAAGATTATGTTAATACATACAATATTCACTCACCTATACCATTTTGAGTGGAAATATTACCGGACACCGTCATAGTATTTCTTAATGAGACTGGCGCGTCAACAGATTGTTGGATGTTCATTCCAGACACTTCTATGGAAGGTATTGGAGCTGAATCCTCCCTGAAACAATCAAGTTTTTTATATAAGTGACATAGGCTATATGAGATTTTGAAAATATTAGGGATCCATAAAAAAAACTGCAATAAGTATTGTGAACCAAGATGTCACATAATTACCATAATATTCATTAATTTGTGTGCGCTGTGAATTCTATGGATGGTAGAATAAAATAATGTACGGGTTTGTAGTACTTATCAATATCTACTAAATAATCCTCGGACTTTATCTATCTATTTTGGTTTAATTACAATAATCGAAACAGACATTATATGCATGTGCTGTGAAAACTATTGGTGGTAGAATAAAGAAATGTACTAGGGGTTTGTAGTACTCACCAATATGTACAAATTAGTGAATGGGTATTCTATCCATCTATTTTGATTTAGTCACAATAATCGAGGCAGTCATTATTTTTCATGAAGTGTGAAAACTATTAGCGGTAAATTAAAGTGATTTACTAGGGGTCTGTAGTACTTATCAATATCTACAAAATAGTCCACGGACATTATATCAGTCTGTTTTTGTTTAGTCATAATAATCGAAGAAAAAAAGAGAATTATTTTTATGCAGTATGAAAACTATTGGTGGCAGAAATAATGTACTAGGGGTTTGTAGTATTTATATCTTCAAAATAGCCTGCGGAAAATTTAATGTTTAGGTTTGGCCACAAGAAATAGTCATTAATTTGCGTGCGCTGCGTAAACCACTAGGTTATATTTATAAAAATACAATGTATCACGAATTTACTCCTGTTAAAACGTTTACTATACCTACTTCTGCTACCCGTGCGAAGCCAGGGCGGGCCACTAGTAGGTAGTAATATCACTGACAGTACAACTTGTTTTTTTAGTTATGTTTTATAAACTACTAGAGGATCCAATAAGTCATGTACTTACAGTACTTCTAAGTAGCAAATAATCCATACAGTATGAATCTTAAGATTTCTTGGAAATTTTCAGATTTTACCGAAGTATATCAAAATTTTCATTCTTTTAGATACCAATCCGTAGTCAGGTATGTGACACTCTATGTTTTTTTGCTTCGAAGCTACAAGTACCCAGAGCGTGGCGTCTAGACGGACGTTAGCACGTAGCGTTGCATCGTCCATTCGTCTCTTACCTACTTAAATATGTGAATGTAAATTACTAAACTAAAATGAAGACATTTTGCATCACATTTGACTGAATAAATAGTTATAAGAATCGAAACCCTACGTTTCTCTCACTTCCAAAGAACATCGAAAGGTAAAAAATGCATGTCTATTAGTAACGTGTTTACACAATTTATAATTCTTACATAACATGCCACACCCAGCACTCGTATTACCTTATACTGCTTACACCTAAAATCTAAGATAATTATATACATAGTTTCATGGACAAATTAAAAAGATTACATCCCTAACGTCGTTAGAAGGAATAAGATATACGCGATAGAAAGAGAGGCAGGTTGGTTAACATAACGATAATTAGTTAGGCGCCGTACCACCTGAATTGCACATTATTGTGTCGAAGCTAGAGTTGCTTCTGTCCCTTAATAATATTCTGTGCCATAGTGTAACAAAAATTTTGATATAACACTATAATATCAAATCTATTTCTGCTATGCGCTTGTTATCTTAAAGTTTTATGCTTATCAACAAACATCAGTTCAAACACACATCAAAGATAAATAAATTGTTAAGGCATACCTATGTGTGTATGCATGGTATAGGGTTCCATTCCAGCGCCTTTTATAAGTTACTTGTGCAATGTATGGAACTTAAATATGCAGTAAAATGGCCATAACTTTTGATTGCGTAAACTTAGAAGATATGATTTTTTTACATCCACAAGGGACCACAGATCTGATTAGTTGATATTAATTTCAACTTGATACATCCACACGTTCCTGTTAAAAAGTGTCTTGACAGATGGACAGACAGACGGACAACAAAGTGATCCCATAAGGGTTCCTTTTTACTTTTAAGGTACGGATCCCTAAAAAAGAATCTGATTTGTCTATGATGGCAGAAACTCAAACTGAGTTAGACCAAAGTCAGAATTCTAATTTGTTTCCTGCTTAGCCAAGCGTTTTGAACTTGAAGTGTTTTGAGCATGAGCTCACCATTTATTTGTAATGGTGTTTGTATAGAAATATAATAATAAAAAATGACACTTACAAATCGTACTCATCCTGATATCTGGTGAACAAATCTGTGGCATTGATGGATAATGTGATAGTGCCTCGAGGGTTAGCACTTTGTTGCAGCCTTCTTTCTTCTCTCTCTTGTTTTAATCTGGAATTGATAAACATGTGTCAAAAAGTAGTGTTTCAAACACAACTTTTTGATTAATTAATTAATTCTTAAGAATTAGTAGGATAGCAGGAAGTAGGATTACCTTTCATATTCTTCTCTTATTTCTCTTGGTGTACGTGTTCGGAATATGACCTCCCATCCTTCTACCTCTAATCCTCGTTTACCTACACCAAATACAATAAGATTATCAATAAATAAATCAGCAAAATCTTAACTGAAAAATATTCCCATTTTCAGGCTGGATTAAAATTAAACCAAACTTAAATAACAGTCCTCAGGATAAAATCAGTTAATTGGAAGTAGATAGCCAATGAGATTGCCAAAGTTACTCTCCACCTCTTAAGATTATTATGATATATCAGAGTTAGATGCTCTGAAGTGACATAGACTTCAGTTGAGTAGAGGAATTGAAGAAGATTTTTTTTTATTGTAAGAAATATTAACAAACTATATTATAACAAGTGCATTGTAAACAATAAGTGCTGGTTTTAAGACGTAAATGAGAACATTAAGGTCACAAAAACAACACTTAGTTTTTTTTCAATAAAATTAGTTACATAAGTTAATTAAGTACATATTATACAATAATATAATATTGTATTGTATAAATAATATAATATTTAACATTGCCACACCTAGTGTATCATAAATGGCTCTTTTGTGTGAATCAGATAAAACTTCATAAGCTTCTTTAACTTTGTTGAATATTTGTTCAGCCCACTTCTGTTTGTTTGGATCTGTACTGTGTTTATCTGGATGGAACATCCGTGAGAAACGCCTGTACGCACTGTTGATTTCTTCTGGAGTAGCCTGTGGGCACACAAATTTGTTTCATTTTTGTATGTAGCACTATATGCTAGACTGCTTAATACCTCTCCGGTCCTACACACCTTTACACTGCAGGCAAGAACTTAATGAAGTAGTCTAGTGGTAGACCAGCCTTATTCATGTTCCAGATTTCTACAATGGAGTTCCGAAAGTAACGCCAAATTCAATCAATTATGTAAAAGTTGTATTACCATGTAGTGGAGACACTAGTTTTCATACTATTTATTATAAATAAACTCATAGCTCTTTGGTAATCAGTAAGGAGGAACTTTATAATAATTTTTATATTCTAAACAACATACATTCACACCTTTTTCCCGAAGGGGTAGGATATTATATTCTGTTAAGCATAAACACTAATACTCTAAAGAGGGTACTAAGAAATTTCCGTTTTTTAAATAGGGTAGGTAGTAGTAGTAATAAAACATTATTAGAAACTATTTTCTATCAAATAGAGACTTGATTAAATTATACACCAAGGTATTAAGAGAGGAGCTGTAAAATTTGGGAAAGCAGCTTTATTGGAATAAGGACTGTAGCAGTATCAATGTACCTATGTCGACCTTTGACTCCAGAGAACAGAAAATGATAGAGAATATTAGAACAAAATGCTCTCAACATGATTCCTTCTAACCTGAAAAAAATTATATGGAATGCAAATGCTACAAGATAAAAGCTACTATACAAAATACACAAACATAAAATCCTTTAAATAAGCACGAACAGTAGAGCATACTAAGCCTTTAATTTTAGGGTTATATAATGTAGATAAGTATTTACTAAAATTAATAATATCAACACATGTGATGTATTTACCGTTTTGGAGACATTTAGTAATTGATAGTAATTATCTTCCATTAGAATATGTTCAGCTTCTTCTTCCATTTTTAATTGAAATTTATTTTTTAAACCCAAAAGCAGTCAGTAATCATAAATAAAACTTTCGTAAAATCGTAAAATTGTCAAATTTTCGCCGCCGCATGACAGTTGTGGTTATCAAGTGTCAAAGTATACGGCAAACGACTTTGACGGCAAATGGCAAGGTATGTTTATGTCAAATGATGTCAGCTGGTAGAACATAGAGAATAAAGTTCAGTGGGGCTATTGGCGTTCTCGGTGACTATCACTCTATTGAATTATACTTGATTTGACATTATCTACAAATGTCAAAGTCCGGTTACTAACCAAAGACATTATGATAAACTTACTAAGTAGACTGTGCACTGTGTCGGTCCCGAGTGAGAACCACTCGCAATGTCTATCCCTTTCCTTTTCTCTCCTCCAAATTTGACAGTGCACAGTCTTGTTAGAAAGGTAAAACGTCTTTGTAACTAACACAAACCACAGAACACAAAGACTTAAGCCTGATAGCGACTGGTGATTATTAAGAACGCCAATAGCCCCACAGGTGTATATACCTCTTCTAGTCTATCAAAATTTGGGGCTAGCGCTATGATGTCTGTATATCTTAAGAGATATTCACAGCTTGGCGCTAGCATAGCTTAGTGCTACTTGTTTTATGCTGACATAAATCAACTTGCACACACGGACACAAACTAGCCAGAGCCTTTATTTAATTTTGTGGTAGCCAGTAAACTGATAAACTACTTATTTCAATACGTAATTTCTACGCAGCAGATAGTTCGAGTCTAAAAGAGCAAAGAGACTATCGAACATGGTACGGCCATACCACGAACTGGGGCCTTATCAATAAGCTCAAAATATCGCAATTAGGGCTTATATGCTTGGGATTTCTCGTGGAACTTGGTGACTATAAACTTGATTTGACATTAACTGCAAATGTCAAAATTCCGGTTACAAACTAAAGACATTATGTTATACATACTAACTAGACCGTACACTGTGTCGAAAAAACGGTCCCGAGTGAGCATCACTCGCAGAGTGTCTGTGTCTGTTTCGCAAATTTGCCAGTTCACGGTCTTGTTAAAATGGTAAAACGTCTTTGTTACTAACTAAAGCGACAGAATATAAAGATTCAAGCCTGATAGCTAATGGTGATTATGAAGAACGACAATAGCCCTGCTGGTCCTAAACTAGGCAAAGCCTAAACTATGGTAACCAGACGACTGATATACATTTTCGTATATTAGCATAATAACACTCAGACACAGATCAAATGGACCTGTTCATGCGCATAAATGTTTTACTTGGACGGGAATCGAACCCGCGACCTTCGGCTTAGAAGGCAAGGGCGCTACCGACTGAGCCAACGGGCGAGTCCAAAAAATATATTCATAGTAGTTCAAATGGTATCGACATTCATGTTACTAATGTTAGCAAAAACACTAATGTTCGATGACAAGTGATAACGGAAAGTATTTGACATATTAATAATTATACATCTTTGGTCATAACATAGACACAAGTAACTAGCACCCTTTTTCACAAGCCACAAAATAAGAATTGAATTAAAATTGAATTAGCACCCTCTTATCATATATTATTGTGGCCACTTGAACTTAGTTACTGTTGTCGTCTGGCTATTAGCTAATAAACTAAGTCTATGAAAGTATTTGCCCGTATATTTATCAATTATCGGTGTATTTTCGAGTGTTTAACGTGTAATACATAAACATACATTCACGCCTTTTTCCCGAAGGGGTAGGCAGAGGTGTACCCAGGACTCAGTCCCATAGTAGATACACCCACATTTCGCCAGTATGTTATTGGTCCCATGTAATAGGGGGCGAGCCTATTGCCATCTACCGGGCACAGTTCCAGACTCCAGGCAGTTATTGAGATAATTCCTAATGGAAAAATCCAATATTTAACACTATGCCTGACCTGGGGATCGAACCCGGGACCTCTTGATTGGCAGTCGAGCATGCGCCCTCTACGCCACCGAGGCAGTTAACGTGTAATAATGGTGGAATATTACGTTTTAGTGTTTTCGAAGATATACTAGTCTAGTTGGCAAGTGATGCGAGAGTTGAAATGTGATTTTTCATATTGCCGCCAAAATTCCGGAAGTTTTTTGTAAAGACCACCATTTACTAGAGCTGTGATTGACTGGGCTTGCCCTGACTCTGAATTGACTAATTGACCATAATAACTTGAAAATTTATATAACTTGACACTGATTGACTGACAATACATTCGTGTGGGTTCATAAAATAAGAAAAAAAATCTCTATTATAAGGCCATAACTTTTTTTTATTTATCTGACAATTGGCAATCATGTGATAGTGACAGTTGGAAAAATTATTCTATCTGTGAATTTGTGAATACTCTCCCGTACTATTAGTAATCTGTAACTCTCCCTGCAATCTGCAATTTTAGTGATTTGTGTTTTGTTTTATTGTGAAATAAATTGAATGATTTTGTCGTCAATTTCTCGTTTATTATAAAAAGTGAAGCATTTTAAAATCTTGTGTTGATACCTCCTTGCTCATCGAAGAAGCGTTAGCGAGGCAGGTAAAAATATGAAATATGTAACTCGGTAATTATTACGTGGTGTGTCGAATTAGAAAAAGAACTAATTTTCCTAACAGTAAAAAATCCTGTTTTTGGGTTTTTTTGCTTTCATAAAACATTAATATTAGCAGGTGCGTAGGTAATGTATTGATTGTATTGATGTGGAGGTTTGAATTATGGTAATAGAAGTGTGTGTAGGCGGCAGACGGAGTTGTTTTTGGCAGGCCCAGTAGTTACTCGCTTATTTGTTTCTGTACGTTATTTTAAAACTGCACATGCTTTTATCACTACACTATGTCTAGGTAATGAAATAGTTACTCTGCATTAGCAAGTATCTATCATCTGCACATCTCAGTGGTGCTTTCTCTAGAAAATGGAATAAATTACATGTACATTGTTGTTGTGAAAGTCTGACAAATTCCTTAGAACATTTTATAGCATTACTTATTAAATATATTTTTGGTTTTAATATCTATTATTAAAATTTAAATTAACATGATAGAAACATTACCTACAATGTTTTGGTGGAGTTCAATTATTATATAAATAATTATATTCACTTAATTAGGACAAAGTTGAGTTTTAACTTTTGAGTGCACTGCTTTCAGTGCATGGGATAATGGTGATGAGAAGGGCAGTTGGTGTGAGCGGCTAACACTAAGCACTCCATGACAAATCTTTAGGTACATAATTTTATTATAATGTTATGTTCAGTTACTAGGTAAAATAACTAACTAATAAATGTTATATAATATGTTTAGTTTGGAGATGAACTTTTATTAGTATGCCGCAGCATGTAAAGAGAAATAGTCTGCCTACCCCAATGGGAATAAAGCTTGTGTATGTATATATGTATTATTTAACCCAAAGTTATATAAAGTTGAATATTTTCTAAATAAGAATAAGAAAGAGTTAACTGGGCTCTCAGAGGGTAAATTCAAAACCTATATAAAATCTACTTTACTAAAGAAGGCTTATTATAAAGTCAACCAGTACATAGAGGACAAAGATGCCTGGAAACTTCTGCATAGCCGCCTCGCGGCACCTTCAAAGAAAACGAATGTAACCAAACCAAATATTGTAAAACTATCTGTTAAAAAAATTAAGCCCTACAAGTTTCTTGTGCGTTCTTCTTGTAGAGGTATCTTTCCGAACGCACGGTAGACTCAGTACTGTTTATCTTTATTGACGTGCAAAAGTGTCAGATTATGACCTATTTGAATAAATCTGTTTGAGTTTGAGTTTGAGTTTCTGAACAAATCACAAATTACACAAATTGAACCCATGTAAATTTGTATAGAATATATTTTATATTCAGGTTATCTGTCAGGAATGTAATCCTGACATACAATTTCTTCACAATTTTACAATTTGCTTTCATTACATTCATTGTACATGCTCATTGTTTGTAGGTATTTTTGACCGGGCTATTCCTTAGGACAAGATAAATTTGTTCATGAAAAGTATGCCTACATTGACCCATACCAACTTGACCATTCATCGCCTTATAAATCAAATAATAAGTATTGCTTGCAATCAAAAGTTCATGTAGATAATAAATAGACTTAATGTTAGGAAGTGATAGCAGAGTAGGCCCATTTATTGTTGTACCATTCATAGCACTACTTTTAAGTTGGGGACTTAAGGCGCTGTTCTAAGTAAATTCACCCTCTCGCTAACATGTACCCACATTTTTGAAGATAAAAAAAATACTACCTGTAATTACGTAAAATTAGGACAGCTTGGTCCTAGAAAATAACAATACAATAATTCAGTAAAAAATCTAATTTTATTCAAATGAGTTTTAATGCACAAAAACCTGCACAAAAAAATCTTAAAAAATGAACGGGAGCTGAATACTTGTTTGGATTAAATTCGATATTTTCGTATGAGCGAGAGGGTGAATTTGCTTTGGACAGCGCCTTAAAAGTATCTATTATAATATGTTTTTTTTTAAATCATATTGATTTCTTTGCGATAGAAATCAGGATTATAATGAAAGAAAATGCATTGCTCTAATTATAAACTTGAGTGAGGTTCAGAATAATCATCTTGTTTATGTCCATTGGAAACGAATTAATTCAATAACAGATAACGCTTTGTGAATATCAATTATGTAGCTATTCATATTTATGTACCTGGTACGAAAAGACTCTGCTTGGTAAAAGACAAGACCCAAAGGATTAGGCAGAAGTGTACCCATGACCTAGTCCCATACACAACACTTCGCATACACTTCGGCAGTTGTTTTCAGGTCCCATGTAATAGGAGGCGAGCTTATTGCCATCTACTGTGTAAAGTTCCAGACTCCCGCCTGTCATTTAGAAATTCCTAATGGAAAATTCCAATAACACTCATAAAAGATGTACCTAGCAGATAATTCTTATATACATATTTAACCCAAGAAGGTATTTAAGGTGTATTAGGTATATGAGGACTGGTAACAGTTATAAGAAAGTGGTATTAGCTTAAAGAGAATCTACTGAATACATTACCCAGGTAGAGTGGCTTTTATGGATGATAGCCAACAAAACTTGTTTCTTGTTTAATGTCACAGATTCATATTGAGTTAAGCATGACTTCATGGCATTGCTCACAGTTGACATTTGAGTCACAAACATCATAGTATAATATGTCATTATGCCGGCCATACATGCTAAGATTTGCCTGGCAGGTTTTCTTGTTCAGTTAAACTGCACTGTCGAACCGAAGCGTATAAATATGTCATGGTGCAGATTTTCTTTCATTCTTGCTCAGCTTTGCCTGTAAACCTGTCAGACATACCCTCGTGTGAATGGACAGTTTAAAGTTTAGCTTACTTGCATAGTATATTAACCAAACGAGTAAAATATCAATAAAATAAAAGATTTATATTGTTTCAGATTTCAAAAGATCGTATCAAGATGCCATCGACGCATCTAAACCTTCGAGAGGATGACGTAGTGAGACTGTCGCTCGAGTTCTTACACAACAGAGACCTGCACATCACTCAGCTGTCTCTGGAGCGAGAGACCGGCGTCATCAATGGCAACTACGCCGATGACGTTCTCTTCCTCCGACAGCTCATACTTGACGGCCAGTGGGATGACGTTCTCGAGTTCATACAACCTCTCAGTGCTCTCAAAGATTTCGAAGCCAACAAATTCAATTATGCGATTCTCAGACACAAATATATAGAACTCTTATGCATCAAATCAGAAATCAAAGCTTACAACAATGTGGAGAATATTGTAGAAGAAGTAGTCAAAGTTCTCAATGATCTCGAAAAACTAGCCCCTTCGAAAGAAGAATACTCGAATCTATGTTTATTGTTAACTTTACCTAGTATTACGGATCATGCGCAATTCCAGAAATGGAATCCTAGTAACGCTCGAGTCCAGTGCTTTAGAGAAGTCTATCCTTTAGTAGAGCAGTTTTTGCCGTGCGACAAGAAATCGAGCAGCACCATATCCAAGTGCGCAAAAAACGATAGACTAATGCAATTACTCATCAAAGGTATACTTTACGAATCGTGTGTAAACTATTGCCAGGCGAAAGCGACGGGATCGCAAGAAGCCCAGTCTAATGAAATAAAATTTTCGAGGCTGTTAGATGGATCTGGATTTGATGAATCTGATCTCAGTCTATTGTCGTGGCTGCAGTCTATTCCGGCGGAGACTTTCAGCGTACCATTCGAACAAAGAATGCTAAACGTCGACGTAGAGAAACTAGAACGCCCGTCGTTGCACACGTCATGGACCGAACACATGCTCGTCACTCCAATAAAGCCGCGCACGTTTCCACATTTGGCCATGCCCTTTAGAAGGCCGCGCTCGGCCGCCGATGCGATGACGCGCTCCCTTCGGCCGTTGCCCGATGGCGCTCCGCGGCACCCCGCCGTCATGGCACTCTCGGCCATCGATTACGGGCCGTCGTCCTCCTGTTTCGGAGCATTTCACCTCACGGGTATAAAAGGGAGCAAGTTGATGAATACGTCTGTCGATCGTCTCTTCGATAATAAGAACGGAGAGAGCATTTTTAACGGCCTGAACGAATCTTTGAAGGTGATTGACGAGCAACTGAAGCCGATCGGCGAGGCGAAGAGTGCCGAGACGCCGAGCAGTATCGACGCGTCGACGGCCACCACGCCGGAACACAGGGGCCAAGACTTCTCCGCGTCTACATCGATATCGAATACGGGCGCGTCCACTGAACGCTCGTCGCTCGCGGAGCGCGCTCCGCTTCCGACAGACAACGCAGTGCCCGCTCTCGCGCCCGAACAAGACTTTAGGAGAGATCTACTCAAGGAGTATCAGATACAGAAACAACGCGAGTGTGACGACTATCTGCGGAATCTGTGCTCGTCCGATACAAGACAACAGAAAACGTAAGTAGCACATTAGTTATAATCTATTTGAAAAACAAGCTGCTTTTTATGATATTCAATATTATATATTGTGCTATTTCAGAATGGAGCCTATGCAAGAGGCTGCATTAGGTTTTTCACCGGCTCCCAAGGCTTCGCCGCAGCCGCCAGCTAGTGACAAGACTCACGACCAGTCACAGTACATCAGGTATATTTAACTCTTAGGTCCATAATAAATATTAAAATACTTACATATCTTTTCATATTTAATTACTTACATGTATATAATAAATGTATCATTTGATTGATCATATAATATATTAAAAGACGATTGTTCTAATTATCCCTATTATCAGCAATTAGCTAGCGTCGATAAGTGAATGTATGATAACTGGCCTGCTGTGCATGCAGCTAGAACATCAGACAATAATAATTTTCTTACGGTGTGGTACTTTTCTCGGTAGAGCGAGCAAGCAATTTGTTCTGAGCATTTGGTTGCAAACTGGCTCTAGTATAATTTCCTCTAAATAGCAGTAAATTACATTGTAATATGCTTAAAGAGCTAGTGCGGTTTTGCTGAAATGTCAAGTATGATTATACCGATTTATACCGTGGATTTATATACAAAGGTTGAAGCAATTTTTTATGGCAGTGTTTGTCTTGTTCCAGAAATAACGAGTTCAACGACAAGTTTGAAATGACAGACCCTTCTTTTGTAAGTCCTTTTTTATTTTTACCACATTGTTAGGCAGATTTTACACATTAATATCAATATATAATATGTATATAGGCATAATTATATTTTTATATGGTAGGCACTTCATTATATTCTATGAATACATCACAAAGTTGTATTCAAAAGCTTATGAAAACGCAAGGTTTACAGTTTATATGATTAGTTATTGCGTCCCCTTTGACAATTGTCATCCAGTACATTACCACAAGAACAGTAACTAAATATCCCCTTACGTTACCCTGCTCTTTAATATCATAGTATAATATTTATCAATTAAGTAACAATTAAATTAGATTTCTTTAATTACTTTTTTTTCGATATTGTTCGCCTCCACGACCTCTGTCGTATTTGGAAAAAACTGTAGTTTTCTTGTTTCAAGCCGATAAAGTGGTTCCCATTCGTTGATAAAACAATTCACCATTCAGTATGTAGTTCTTTCCTTATTCGATAGATGGCGTTTACTTGGATTACACTTTTCTGTTTTCAGTCAAAAGATAAAAGACAATATAAAGTAGAAGGCTTTTTTTATACTAAGGAACTGGCCCTTATTTATTTATTTAATAACATAATGATAGAAAGCTTACAGTATAAATACCAAAATACCAATATAATATGCTTAGTATAAAAAGGGGAAAACATTTTCTCTGTTTTTATTAAATAATAGAAAGAGGAAGATTTTTTTCGCTTTGTTATGATTTTGGGGTCAATAAATATTCTTTTCATCCCATCTATTCGAAAAGGACGACTTGGTTCGCCTTTAAGTGCACCCAAAGGTGGTTTTTTCTATTATGAAACTTTTAGCGGGCAGTAATGAGTTTTTAATCCTCTTTATAAGTTATAAGTGCGCCGCAATTATCTTTGCCGCGCACTTTTTGAATTTGGAACATCTTAGTGTTCAGCGCTTTTTTTATTATTATTAACTACAGCCCGCGTTTTCGTAAATTTTCACGGATTGTTAGAAATTCATGGTTTTCTTTTGAAAAATGAGTTCTTCAAAAGACAGTGAAAGTATAGAATTAACTCCTGAAAGTATTAGAACTGACGCAAGAAATGTGATACATAATCTATTACCTGCTAAAACCCGGAAGAAATATATGAAAGCCTATGGTAATTTTATTTAGTTGTTTTATTATTAGATTAGATTAGATTAGAATTTCAATTTAGTTGTTACTCTATCTTTTATTAAACAATAATCTATACTTCTATACTAATATTATAAAGAGAGAAACTTTGTTTTTTTGTTTTTTTGTTTTTTTGTTTGTAACGAATAGGCTCCGAAACTACTGGACCGATTTTAAAAATTCTTTCACTTATGGATAGCTTAATTCAGTGTGAGTGCCATAGGCTATATGAGATTTTGAAAAAAAATGGGGATCCGTAAGAAAACTGCAATATTGTGAACCAAGGTGTTGCATAATATAATTACCATATTCATAAATTTGCGTGCGCTGTGAAATGCAATGATGGTAGAATAATATAATGTACTAGGGGTTTGTAGTACTTATCAATACCTACAAAACAGTATACATAGATTATATCCATCTTTTTTGGTTTAGTCACAATAATCTAAAAAGTGATTATTTTCATGCGGTGTGAAAACTATTGGTGGTAGAGTAAAGTAATGTACTAGGGGTTTGTAGTACTTATCAATACCTACAAAACAGTATACATAGATTATATCCATCTTTTTTGGTTTAGTCACAATAATCGAAAAAGTAATTATTTTTCATGCGGTGTGAAAACTATTGGTGGTAGAGTAAAGTAATGTACTAGGGGTTTGTAGTACTTATCAATACCTACAAAACAGTATACATAGATTATATCCATCTTTTTTGGTTTAGTCACAATAATCGAAAAAGTGATTATTTTTCATGCGGTGTGAAAACTATTGGTGGTAGAGTAAAGTAATGTACTAGGGGTTTGTAGTACTTATCAATACCTACAAAACAGTATACATAGATTATATCCATCTTTTTTGGTTTAGTCACAATAATCAATAAAGTGATTATTTTTCATGCGGTGTGAAAACTATTGGTGGTAGAGTAAAGTAATGTACTAGGGGTTTGTAGTACTTATCAATAACTACAAAACAGTATACATAGATTATATCCATCATTTTTGGTTTAGTCACAATAATCGAAAAAGTGATTATTTTTCATGCGGTGTGAAAACTATTGGTGGTAGAGTAAAGTAATGTACTAGGGGTTTGTAGTACTTATCAATACCTACAAAACAGTATACATAGATTATATCCATCTTTTTTGGTTTAGTCACAATAATCGAAAAAGTGATTATTTTTCATGCGGTGTGAAAACTATTGGTGGTAGAGTAAAGTAATGTACTAGGGGTTTGTAGTACTTATCAATACCTACAAAACAGTATACATAGATTATATCCATCTTTTTTGGTTTAGTCACAATAATCGAAAAAGTGATTATTTTTCATGCGGTGTGAAAACTATTGGTGGTAGAGTAAAGTAATGTACTAGGGGTTTGTAGTACTTATCAATACCTACAAAACAGTATACATAGATTATATCCATCTTTTTTGGTTTAGTCACAATAATCGAAAAAGTGATTATTTTTCATGCGGTGTGAAAACTATTGGTGGTAGAGTAAAGTAATGTACTAGGGGTTTGTAGTACTTATCAATACCTACAAAACAGTATACATAGATTATATCCATCTTTTTTGGTTTAGTCACAATAATCGAAAAAATGATTATTTTTCATGCGGTGTGAAAACTATTGGTGGTAGAGTAAAGTAATGTACTAGGGGTTTGTAGTACTTATCAATACCTACAAAACAGTATACATAGATTATATCCATCTATTTTGGTTTAGTCACAATAATTGAAGCAGTGATTATTTTTCATGCGGTGTGAAAACTATTGGTGGTAGAGTAAAATAATGTACTAGGGGTTTGTAGTACTTATTAATACCTACAAAACAGTATACATAGATTATATCCATCTTTTTTGGTTTAGTCACAATAATCGAAGCAGTGATTATTTTTCATGCGGTGTGAAAACTATCGGTGGTAGATTAAAGTAATGTACTAGGGGATTGTATTAATTATCAATACCTACAAAACAGTATACATAGATTATATCCATTTTTTTTGGTTTAGTCACAATAATCGAAAAAGTGATTATTTTTCATGCGGTGTGAAAACTATTGGTGGTAGAGTAAAGTAATGTACTAGGGGTTTGTAGTACTTATCAATACCTACAAAACAGTATACATAGATTATATCCATCTTTTTTGGTTTAGTCACAATAATCAAAAAAGTGATTATTTTTCATGCGGTGTGAAAACTATTGGTGGTAGAGTAAAGTAATGTACTAGGGGTTTGTAGTACTTATCAATAACTACAAAACAGTATACATAGATTATATCCATCATTTTTGGTTTAGTCACAATAATCGAAAAAGTGATTATTTTTCATGCGGTGTGAAAACTATTGGTGGTAGAGTAAAGTAATGTACTAGGGGTTTGTAGTACTTATCAATACCTACAAAACAGTATACATAGATTCTATCCATCTATTTTGGTTTAGTCACAATAATCGAAAAAGTGATTATTTTTCATGCGGTGTGAAAACTATCGGTGGTAGATTAAAGTAATGTACTAGGGGATTGTATTGATTATCAATACCTACAAAACAGTATACATAGATTATATCCATCTTTTTTGGTTTAGTCACAATAATCGAAAAAGTGATTATTTTTCATGCGGTGTGAAAACTATTGGTGGTAGAGTAAAGTAATGTACTAGGGGTTTGTAGTACTTATCAATACCTACAAAACAGTATACATAGATTATATCCATCTTTTTTGGTTTAGTCACAATAATCGAAAAAGTGATTATTTTTCATGCGGTGTGAAAACTATTGGTGGTAGAGTAAAGTAATGTACTAGGGGTTTGTAGTACTTATCAATACCTACAAAACAGTATACATAGATTATATCCATCTTTTTTGGTTTAGTCACAATAATCAAAAAAGTGATTATTTTTCATGCGGTGTGAAAACTATTGGTGGTAGAGTAAAGTAATGTACTAGGGGTTTGTAGTACTTATCAATAACTACAAAACAGTATACATAGATTATATCCATCATTTTTGGTTTAGTCACAATAATCGAAAAAGTGATTATTTTTCATGCGGTGTGAAAACTATTGGTGGTAGAGTAAAGTAATGTACTAGGGGTTTGTAGTACTTATCAATACCTACAAAACAGTATACATAGATTCTATCCATCTATTTTGGTTTAGTCACAATAATCGAAAAAGTGATTATTTTTCATGCGGTGTGAAAACTATCGGTGGTAGATTAAAGTAATGTACTAGGGGATTGTATTGATTATCAATACCTACAAAACAGTATACATAGATTATATCCATCTTTTTTGGTTTAGTCACAATAATCGAAAAAGTGATTATTTTTCATGCGGTGTGAAAACTATTGGTGGTAGAGTAAAGTAATGTACTAGGGGTTTGTAGTACTTATCAATACCTACAAAACAGTATACATAGATTATATCCATCTTTTTTGGTTTAGTCACAATAATCGAAAAAGTGATTATTTTTCATGCGGTGTGAAAACTATTGGTGGTAGAGTAAAGTAATGTACTAGAGGTTTGTAGTACTTATCAATACCTACAAAACATTATACATAGATTATATCCATCTTTTTTGGTTTAGTCACAATAATCGAAAAAGTGATTATTTTTCATGCGGTGTGAAAACTATTGGTGGTAGAGTAAAGTAATGTACTAGGGGTTTGTAGTACTTATCAATACCTACAAAACAGTATACATAGATTCTATCCATCTTTTTTGGTTTAGTCACAATAATCGAAAAAGTGATTATTTTTCATGCGGTGTGAAAACTATTGGTGGTAGAGTAAAATAATGTACTAGGGGTTTGTAGTACTTATTAATACCTATAAAACAATATACATAGATTATATCCATCTTTTTTGGTTTAGTCACAATAATCGAAGCAGTGATTATTTTTCATGCGGTGTGAAAACTATCGGTGGTAGATTAAAGTAATGTACTAGGGGATTGTATTAATTATCAATACCTACAAAACAGTATACATAGATTATATCCATCTTTTCTGGTTTAGTCACAATAATCGAAGCAGTGATTATTTTTCATGTAGTGTGAAAAGTATTGGTGGTAGAATAAAGTAATGTACTAGGGGTTTGTAGTACTCATCAATATCTTCAAAATAGCCCACGATAAATTATAACATGTGTTAAGGTTTGGTCATTGTAACAGAAATAGTCATTAATTTGCGTGCGCTGCGTAAACCATTAGGGTTATATTTATTAAAATACAATGTATCACGAATTTACTCCTGATAAACGTCCACTATACCTACTTCTGCTACCCGTGCGAAGCCGGGGCGGGTCGCTAGTATTACAATAAAATATGAGGCGCCTTTTATTTTCTCATAGTGGGTGATGAAAAATAGAGTGTATCACTCGGGCGCAAAATATATTTTTGGCTCGGGCGACGTACTTTGAATCCCTCGCTACGTTCAGGATTCTAGTAAAGAATCCCTCGCTTTGCTCGGGATTCTACTCTAGAATCCCTCACTTCGCTCTGGATTCAAAAAAGCGCCCTCGCCGTAAAAATATTATTTTGCTCCCTTATGATACAATTTACTATTCCCGGTTCCTGTATTCTTATTGACAGATAGAGAAAGAGAATTTTACTGGCCCGTTGAATTTTACCTTTTGCTATCAAAATAACCTGCCATTAGGGTACCTACTTTTATAATCTTGTGCTCCATTATTGGATTGGTTCTTGTGGGTTGTGACTTGATTCAATTTCTTGTTAAATATAATTATTTACTGCGTATTAATATGACCTTCGAATGTACTAGCCAAGATTATTTTCCGCCCACATTGGAAACCTATAAAACGCTTTGATGTTGACTAATTAATAATTAACTAATCGTCAAGACCGTAACCAACACGTTTATGGAATTACGCAAACGTAAATAGATCATGCCATTATTTTTAGCCCGTTTAGCCGATGTATTTCAATGTTGGCCAAAAGCCTCTAGTTCTCAGAATCTTCACAGTCTAATGCTCTGTAATTACTATTCAATAAAGCTCACATATCATGGATATTATTGTCCAGGTTTTCACAACTAACTAATAACAAAAAGTGTAATTTAAAATTAATTAAAATAATAATTAATAATGTTATTTGTCTTATAAATTTAAAAAACCTGTGAAATGGGTGTATCTTACCTAATACTCGTAATGGATCTACGCTAACTTATGTATACAATGTTTATCAATATTTTTTTCTTTCTCATGCCACTGTGCTATTTCCAAAAATACAGTTAATAATGATGTATCTCTAGATATATAAAACCAGACGTTGGAACACTTGTTTAAAAAAAAGTGTTTTTTTTATGATATAGAGTGACAAGACGAGCAAATCAGGTGCCTGATGGTAAGAATCATGATTGCCCAATGCCACCCAGTGTTTCAAATTCAAAATTCTGCCCGGTACCCTGCGATATTAATTGTAAAAACTCGTCATCTGTCAAAGGTGTGGTAGTACTTCCCCAGGCAGCCCCCTTGCAAAAGAGGCCTACCACTACTATGACATGACACACAACGACGTTTACGAAATGTTTGATAATATTTTAAATGTTACATATAGCTAAGTACCTATGTAAAAAGTGAAAAGATTCTGATATCGAGCTGTAAGCGTAATAATAAAAGACTTCAATCAACACAAAAGTTTTGACGATCATCGCCCGACTGTCTGAATATATTAGAAATTATATCATATAAGAATATAAGGTATCGTTTTACTTTGAGGATGCCTTCTGGCCAACTAAGCACAACTTATCCTATGATGGCGTGTTCAAATATAATAAAATATCCTACTAATATAGTAAATGCGAAAGTTTGTGAGGATGAACGGTTGTTACTCTTTCACACCAAGACTACTGAACCGATTGGGCTGAAATTTGGTATGTAACATCGGATCGGATACTTTTTCCCCGATATTCCAAAACCGCAGGGCACAGCTAGCCATCTATACATTTTGTACATAGTACATACCTATTACGTACCATACTTACTAGCTGAAAATCGACTCGGCTTAAACCACAGAAAAAATTAACAGTATTTCTCATGTGTCTGTATTGAATTCGCTTATATCGCGCAAATATATTTTTCTCTATAAAATCAGGTAGAGTCTTACAAATAGTATCAATATTACATTTATTATATACTAATATTATAAATGCTAAAATTTGTGAGGATGGATGGATGTATGGATGTTTGTTACTCTTTAATGCCAAAACTACTGAACCTATTAGCCTGAAATTTGGTATGTAGGTAGGTTATAGACCCTGGAATAACACATGGGGTACTTTTTTCCCGATATTCCCACGGGAACGACGACTGCGCGTGTGAAACCGCGGGGTACAGCTAGTTATATATAAATAACATATATATGTTATTAACATTTAAACACTTTATCTAATATTAGATAACTGTTTCAAAGTTAACAGGTAGGAATAATGAGTTATAAATAATAACAATAAATAATTAATGGTCATATTACCTCTATAGTAATAATATTTAATCGAGTTAAATTAACATAAACTTAACTCGTTACGGTTAATTTTACAAATCGGGCAAACAAACAGACCACTGTAGGCGTGTGGAATCATCTCTTCAACGGTTTAATCCACCTTAAGTTACTTCCGTTTTTATATCGAATGTTAATTTTTAATATAATATTTGTATTGAGTAGGTATTGCCTGCCTCGATGGCGTAGGGCGTAGTGGTCGCAAGCTGATCAACTGCCGATCTTGAAGTCCCGGGTTCGAACACTAGGTCAGGCAAAATGTTATTGGATTTTTCCATGAGGGATTATCTCAATGACAGCCTTTAGTCTGGAACTGTGCCCGATGGAGTGCCTCTATGGAGACGAGCTTATTTCCATATAAATAAGCTCGTCTCCATAGATTACATGGGACCAATAATTTATTGGCGAAATGTGGGTGTACCTACTATGGGAATGAGTTCTGTACACCTCTGATTACCCCTTTGGGAAAAAATGCGTAATGATATGTGTAATGTTATGATGTTATTTTTATTTATAATTCGCGTCGCAAAAGAGTTGCCAATGTGTTGGTAACGTTCTGTATTTTTCTTTGTCGACCTTCAGATGTACTTCTACCGACGCCCACGGGCCATCCTTGTGTATTATTGATGGTTCTCTGAATTAGGTATTAGTACATATTTAACTCATTGTCACCTATATATTACATATACTCTACGTAATTGTAGGACGGGGCGATTATCGAAGTCTCTTTGCCCGCGCGCATGCCTTTATGAGTCATCGGTAAGCGTTCTGCGCACAATGCCGTCCGCACAGTCCTCAGTCCAGTCGTGTCGCGGCATACTTAGAGGACATACATGTCACTTGACTTACGCATTTATACACGTTCCGATCGAACGAGCTTTCTTGAATTTTCTTGACTGAAGTTGTGACTCAAAATTTATTGCGATCGGGGTGTGTCGAAGTGAAAATGACTGCGGTGAAGAAAACGCTGGCGATCCGTCAGCTGGATTCGATGTTCGGCAACATGAGCCTGGAGGGAGAAGGCCGCCGATCGCCGGTCGTCAGCTCGACCATAGAGCACGACCCTCGGTGCGACGTACATGGACGCTGTACCACTCCATATCGGTCATCTCTCTATCTCCACAGCAGGGAATCTACTCCCGGATACTCAAGAGATGCGGCATCACCCACCAACGGGCTGATCATCAGGTCCGTATTTTAATAGTTAACTACGAACTCGTAATGAATATTGCATTGTATCAATGACTGTTTTTGATTATGATTATTATGGAACAGGAGAAGAGAATCCACTCGATTCTCGGCGTCCCCGGGTCGCGAGCTGGAGCACCCTTCGACGTTTCCGAGTATACTCCGGCGCGACCGTCACAGCCCGTCCGTGACGCCTCCGCGCCGCGACACCCCCAGCCCCACACATAAGTTTAACTCGAAGCGACACTCCATGGGCTCGTTCCCGAACCTCGCCAGAACCAACATCGTCAACTACAACAGGAGGGATTCCACAGTCAGCAACGGAATAAGGGAAATGAAAAGAGATTACGTCGGTTCTATGACATCTCTGCCTAGAAAGAGTACCAGTAAAGAATATGTCGACTCGATGAGCTCGCTCCCTCGAAAGAGTTCCAAAGACTTCATAGGTTCCATGTGTTCTCTAACCAGAAAGAACTCGAAGGATTACATCGGCTCGATGAATTCACTGTCTAGAAAAAGCTCTATCGACACAAAAAAGTCTTCTACAGATTCACTGGACGGCTGGCATGCCTTAAGCTGGGATGCAGAGAAAAATAACTCAATATCTTCGCTCCTGCATGACGACATTCTCTCATATGGACGTAATAAGGTAATTAATATAAACAGACCAGCCGTTATTTCAATCGACAATACTCCTTCTTGGTTGATTGACTCGCTATAATAATGCAATATAGTGGATTACATCATCACTGTTTCCACTGCTTGATAATAGGGGAATATGATATTGCACAATATAACTTATAATAAGTAGGTATTTCGGAACGGAATTACGAAACAGATTTCTAGTTATGGTTATTTGACATTATTGGTATTTGGTATGTAGTACCTATGTACAGATCCCCAGGACGCGCTAATGCGAGCATAAAGCGTTCAGCCTAGATTCAACATTAAAAATGTTCTTAATTAAAAATGGGTATTAAATCTATTGTTCAAACATACATGGTACCGTTATATCATGGCTTCAGAGAGCGTGAAGCTCACATTAAAAACTTGATAATTTAACTTCGATTTTTTTCTAAGATTGCATCTACCGTTTCTTGAACACGCTATGCTTCTAATTGTGTTTTAATAATTCTGCAAAGTTTATATAACTACTTTCATGATTCGTAACGTCTCCTTGGTATAAAATAAAATGTTTGATAGGGTACGTACGCTTGACTGCCAAGATGATGTGTCTCTCTTCGTGTTTTATATTAGTTATAGTTATAGTATAACAGTATACTTGTTTGATATTATTAACATAATGCATAATTTACTCGTAATAGTGCTAATTGTTTTGACATGCACTGTGCATCTTAGAATAATAATATAATAAGTAGGTACCTAGATACAAAATTATGTTGATGGCTTTATAAGACCAATTTTTAATCTTTATATAATATGATTCTCGAATATGGACTCTGTCCTTTTTTTACTTACTTTTAACGCTTTAAAATTCAGAGACTCAGCGACTCATACTCGTTCACCTACTCACATATGATGTAGCACCTACTCTTTGACATAAACGCCAAGACAATAAAAATATTCACATAGTCAGATTTTCCGCTATAATGTGACACCTCGTTTAGCAACATGCCCATGTTGGTCTCGTTTATCTATCAAATAAATTTGAATCGATTTAGAAATTGTCGTATAACTCTACTAAATGTTGGAGCAGAATTCGACCGCTGTACATGGAGTGACGGTCGCCAGTCGGCAGTAGGGCGACCCGCCATGCCAGCTCCGGTATGATCTACACACCCATAAAAGGCTGCGACGCGACGCCGCTTCGTCGATCGCCACCAGTCTCAACAGATAATATTTACACTGTATCTCACACTCAGCTGCAATATTTGCACATTTAACATTAACTTTTTGTGTCACTGGCGGTATGTGTCCATTAAAACTGGTATTTACAACTTGGCTACCATTCTTGTTTTGGCATGATGATCCACAGGTATACGAATCAGAGGAGAATGGCATAGGATGGAAGAAATGAGGTTCGATGCCCAGTAGTAGTTCGATACACGCTGACGATGATAATGATAATGCAACAAGTTTAATCATATTTGCTTAGGTATTTGTTATCGTAAGCATAAAGCTTACAACGCATATTTAAGGGATACATAATACACTTAAGGGGGTGATCTACCTGTCAAATTGAACAACATTCAAAAGAAAATCGGCAAATTTTGTATCGGAGTTGTTTAAGTTGACGGGTAGGTGCACCACCTTAAGCAATACTACCTTTTTGTAACACGTTGTATAAGAAGTGTTGCAGAACCTCCTAGTAATCTATCTATATCTATCTACTCAGCTCGTATCCACCCACTGCTGGGTATAGGCCTCCTCTTTGAACGCCACTCTTTCCGGTCCTGTGCGAGTCGCATCCCTCAATTTCCGACAAATTTGGCGATGTCATCTGAACATCGGGTTGGTGGTCTTATTAATGCTGCAATTACAATGTTATTTATTCGGTATCACCGAGACATCCGATATTGGTGTGAACTATTCAGGAACTCTCGGTATAAATTGTTTGTAAAGCAATAAAGAACTAATTGTTCTACGCGAACTTTTCTGATAAAGGTTCGCATTGCAGTGTTGCAATAAATATCAGATTAATCATTCGAGGCTTTCTTGCAGAGCCATGAAATGAGTCGGCTCATCGCTTAACATCAGGCGAACGTCTTGCTCGTCACTATCACTTAATTACATAAAAATATTACAATAAGGCAAGTAAATGCCTATCTATGCCCCAATCTCCCAACCCAAGTCTGTAAAATGCCCATTAAAATCCTAAGTTACCGTTCCAGCGCAGCGCTCCTAAACACTGATCACCTCATATGCTTACACCGTATGATTACATTACTACATGGCAATTGCAAACAGATTGTTATGAACCCCGGGAAGCCTTGTATTGTGTTGATGAATCCCAATTTATGTTGTAACTGTATACCCTCGTAAATTCACAATTACGACCGAGACGGGACATCGGTTCATCAGCTAATAAATTTCAATTGATTGTGAGCCAAAGGCACGTTAAATGAAGATGATTCAGTATTGTAACGTGTATTGTGTTTCGGTAAATTGTGTCAATGTTTACTTCCATATTGCCGAAGATTTTCGGCGTAAACTATGACTCATTATGAAGTCATGTCTGCATCTTGTTTCTCTTGAGCTTATAAATTAATAAATATAACATGGAATCACTCAGAAATCGTCCTCATTCATTAAAATCCTGCGCGATACAATTTGTCGTCTCTATATGATCTATCCTGAGCATAATGGCGTGTTCCCACTTGGCCTCACGCCTTTTCTCCAGAATGGTTAAGCAGAGGTGAACCCACCAAGTAGGCACCATCTACACTTCGCCAATTATGTTTTTTAAGTCCCGTGTAATGCGAGCGAGCCAATTGCCAACAACTGGGGACAATAATTCAAGATTTCAGGCAGGTATTGAGAAAATTCCTAATGAAAAAATACAATAACACTATAATATAAAAATAATTGTCTGTACTGGGGATCAAACCCAAGACGTCATGATCGTCAGTAGCGCTTGAGATCTCTACGTCACCGAGGCAGGCCGTGACGACAGATGGTTGTGCATTTTAAAGAATCGTAGCGTGTATATATAAATTATATAAATGGAGCACATAACATATTATATCACGACAATCTAGTGTAATTGTAATAATAATAATGTTGTGTGTGTAATTGTAGTGGTAGGCCTCTTTGCAGGGGGCCGCCTGGGGAAGTACCACACCTTTGCCAGTTATTCATCCGCCAAGCAGTAATGTGCAAACATACTGTGTTCCGGTTTGAAGGGCAATGTTACCAGCGAAATTACTGGGCAAGATGAGATTCAACAACTCATATCTCAGGGTGACAGGCGCAGTGCAGTGCCGCACAGAATTTTGAACTTTAAAATACTGGGTGGCACTGTGTCTGATATGGGCAATCATGATGCTTACCATCAGGCACCTGATTTGCTCGTCTTGTTACTAACTATCATAAAAAAAAAAATCTAATCAAATTGCACAAGCACCGATAGATGTCGAGTAAAAAAGTAAAGCGATTCTTCAGATACTAAGTATTATCATAACAATTAATAACAGTGATAAATATGATTGTCTGTATGGCTCATGAGAAACAGGTTTATGGTTTATATTTTTGTTGGCACATTAAGTATCTATTGTATCAGTAGTATAGGTACTTCTTTTGTTTATGGTGTACACAATCATGATCTTAATTATTAGTTTTCCTTTGCGTAGGCTGAAATTAAGTTTATGATGAGTTTATTCTGACACAAAACTTGTTTATTATTGTGGTCTGTATATGGCCCAGCCTTGAGTTCCTTAGTTACAAATAAGGTGACTAATTAAATGGTTGAATTTTCCTACATTATTTCTAGACCGTTGTGGGTGTCTAGTGACTACAATACATGAGCAATATGTGTCGTAATATTATTATGTTTTAACTTTTTGTTGTACGCGTTCTTTGTACCTATCATTTATGAGTTTGATGTATCGTAACTATTACAACATTGAAGCGCGCTTCTTTCTATTATGGCATATTTTTTCTAGCTGGTGAGGCGTAAGAAAGAAGCGAAAGTGGCATGCGCGCGTGACGAATTAAACACTATTTTCTAAAAATTACGTTTAGAACTGAATCGCACAAGTAACGTACTCGTAATTGATTGTTCGTATGCTCCAAATGCTTATTTCGTGATCGATATTCGTGTATACTGAATAATCGGTTACATAAAGTAGTGTGCCTTACGTACGTTCAAGTGTAATACGAGTATGTAAAATATGTATTTATATATAGATCTACTCACACTATATTATTTTTATGGATATTTGTTGAAATCTTTAAATATAATAAATTTAAAACACTTGCATGGAAAGTCGAAAAGTGCATTCTCGTTAATTCAATTTAATCTGAGATGCGAAGCGGATACGCGGATAAGTATATGCACGCACTACGTCATGTTCATTATAAACAATGTAAGCATTACTCGAGTCCGAGGCACACGAAGAGATATCGGATGCCCGTATGCCTAAGAGCAATATCTGAACGTGCTGAACGCATTGACCGCGCACGGGCTATCCCTTTCACTTGTGTTCGTATCCAACGGATCGAGTGGAACGCGTGCGCGCCTTTCTCTCTGTTCTCATCTCTTTCTAACGTGTGCAACGACGACGGTGGTGGGCTATTGCCGCTCGCCGCACGCGCCAGCAGTAGCGCAGTTCCCTCGAATAGATCCGCACGAGGCCGTCATCGCCGCGCTTGGATGCTCTATCGCGTACCGACATGAAGTCCAAACCTACACACTACGTCGACGCGCCGTACAGACCGTGGCCGCCGCTATCCCGGCAGACGCAGTCCAATTTTTATTTTCGCCCCCCGGACCCGATGGATCTGAGGAATTTCAAGACCTCGTCGTCTAAGGGCTCGACGTACTCTGATTTCTCCGGGATGAGTGCTTACAGCAATAAGTCCCGGGATTACTATTTCTTATCGCCGAGCTATCGGTCGGCAGGAGCACCGACACCGAGCAGTCACATGGATCTGTACGCGGCGCGGGAGAGACAGCGTCAAGTTCGGGCCTCGAACCAGTCTCCTTCGAACGCGTGTCCTTGCAGCCGCTCGCGATCACTCGAAGACGTTCGTACCGAGGTGGTGACCGAGTGGGAAGACGATGACGAGAATGGGAATCGCATCGTAGCACCAGCCACCAAATTCAATAGGACTTCTTACAAGACCAACACCTCCTTTCAGAAGCAAGGATACCTGACGCGCCATTCCATGGAAAACTTAGTCGACAAACCGCCTCAATTATTACCACCCAAACGGATCTCCGCTTTTCAGGTAAGTAAGTCTATGAGTTAACTTTCTATTAAAGCACCCGACTCTCTTAGATGACTGTGATAATGCAGTTTGTTTGTACGCCATATACACGATACCCTGACGGACGTCGTTCATTTAAACATAGTTTTTAGCTTTACTGTTCAATATAGCTTATTATCTGCTTCTCAACATTTCTTATAAGTAAAGCTAAGCGAATATTGAGTGCTCGGGCGAGTTACCTATTTAAAAGGTAGAGGTTGCGTGTAAGCGTTGAAAATGTTTGTCGATGATTATAGTACCTGCCTATGTGAACTTAGGATTGCACTAACTCTCGTTCAGCTCCGTTGAACCACAACGCGCCGTCCTGTACCTATATAACGGATGTTCAATACGTGTTTTTATGGAGGTACATAAATACATGATAATGTGGTTAGTGGTTAGGTACAGTCGGTATCGTTTTATTCCTCCACATTTCTCATTTATGGCAAATGCCGCTTTGAACTTCATTATGTGCTATTCTGTAAAGCGTTAACTTCTGGCACATTATGCTTGCTAAATTGTGCCATTAAACTGTCATAACATCAAACATGTTTAACAGTTTTATTAGATATTTAATTATTAAAATATTATACCAACCACTGCCTATTGTACCATTCTAATAATAATTCTTCAACCGACAACCACCGTCTTTCATTGCCAAGAGATATCAGAAATTACCTATCGTTAAAGCTTTCTTTTATACATACTATTATAATCTGTAATTGCAACAATACGTTATTTATTGTAAAACCTTTACAATAATGTTTTTCTATAACGACCAACATTTCAGCGCTCTACCGATCCACAATCCACCTTATGCGAATTAATGTTTTCAGGTAAATGGGCTACTTTTATGATACTATTTTGCAACGCGAATGTGAGTTTTATTCGTAATGTTATTGTTTTGTATGACTCCCAACATTGTTAAGTAATAGATGGTTGAATGGTGTTGAATAATATGTCCTAAAACATTACACAAATTCTGTGAGTTGATATTTCTACTACAATAGTAATTTTTCATAGGATTGTATCAATATATTAAAAGGTACCTTTCCTCTTAAACTGTGGATCCCCTTAAATGTTGATATACAAAAAATCCAATAGTATTATTATGTATGTACAGGTGACCTCATATCTAATATACTACCTACTTTACACAAATATTGATCAATATTAAATTGTCATTGGTCGACCTCTAGCTATAAGTACTACTTCTATCTGTGCACCGTAAGCTGATTCATATTTTATATCAAAACATAACATTGTAGATATATAAAAGTAACGATATTTTTATTATAAATACAGCGTCCGTAATTTTAATTGCAAAATATCCGAAATTACACTAACGATACCAAAATCGGAAATCATCAAATCGAAGAATTACATAACGCGATTTCATTTTTGTGATTTCTACGGCTTACGAATTGTGTACCTATACAATGTCATCATGTAGGCTTCGTAGATTTATGAGGCAAGAATTTGAATAAACAGTAGTTGTTTTAGTTGTTCAACACAAATCACTTACAACGGAAATTAGGTATTAAGTTTCTGTGAAAGTAAAAAAAAACACTGAGAGACCTATTGGGAAGGTCATATTAAATCCCGATTCAATATTACTAATAAACCCAATAGTGTGAAGTTGTGATATATATTATAGATTATATTTAATCTAATTTAATAGGAGTATACCTACCTTCTTATTATTAAAAATTATGAGTCTGGTACTATGCTCGGTAGATGGCAAAAGGCTCGCCCCCTATTACATAAGACCAACAACATACTGGCAAAATGTGGGTGTACCTACTATGGGACTGAGTCCTGGGTCTCTGCCTGCCCCCTAGGCATGATTGTATAATGTTTTTTTATTTACTTAGTAAAAAAAAACATGATATTTCAAAATACCGAGAACAAGGCTCTATGAATAGGTATGCGTGTATACTGTATATACCTATATAGGTACTCATAGTGATGTATGAATATGTACATAGTACATACACATTGCGCATAATGTACCTAGTTGATATTATAGTCGATTGACTATATCACAATCATTATCTAATAAGGCAGATGACGTAAACCTTAAATAACCTGCGAGCATAAAAATCGTGTCACTCTACACGGCAGGAAAACTAATATCCAAAAATAACATTATTTGCTTTATTTGACATATTATTTAAAGAAACTGCCTCTGACTTCGAACGAAACACTCTCTAGATATGACATGACTGACCATACGTGACGAAATTTGTCTATAAAATATCTAATTTCACTCGCTAAAGAATAAGGTCTTAGCGCAGGTATATATGAGCACATTCAAATAGTTTATATTTCCATACTGTAATTATACAAGATCCTAGAGATCAAAACATACATTCACGCCTTTTTTCCCGAAGGGGTAGGCACACAGAGGAGATGAAAGATCCTGATCTGTGGGTAGGCAGAGGTGTACCCAGGACTCAGTCCCATAGTAGATACACCCACATTTCGCCAGTAATGTTATTGGTCCCATGTAATAGGGGGCGAGTCTATTGCCAACTACCGGGCACAGTTCCAGACTCCAGGCAGTTATTGAGATAATTCCTAATAGAAAAATCCAATATTTAACACTGCCTGACCCGGGGATCGAACCCGGGACCTCTTGATTGGTAGTCGAGCATGCGCCCTCTACGCCACCGAGGCAGTCATCCTAGAGTTGATCTAAATTATATGATAAACGTCAATTATTTTTTATTAAAACACCTATAAAAGGTAGAGAAAATGAGATTACATATATGATACAGAATGGTTATAATGTAGAGATTTCCTTTAGTGTACCTATATGTGTATAAAAATACATACGTCAATTGCGTTGCAATACTATAAGGTATTCTAGGTTTTAAGTATAGTTTCTCTGTATCCTTTGTGTTGGTTCGATAAGTGTGGTGTACAATGAAGTATTATCTATCTATCTATCTATTCCTAAAACTAATATTACAAGATCGTAGAGTTCTGAATAAGTATTGATGACACATCACCAACCTTGTAACAGAAATTATCACAGAAAAACTGATAAATAATATCTAATTATTTACTATCACATATATAAATTCGAATAGTATCGATCACGGATGAGGAAGTATAAGTACTTAGTACCTACGTAGCCACACGTAATAAGTTACAGCGACCATTAACTTTCTTATCGGTCAAGCGCTACCCAATGACGTTTGTAAGGAAACTGGTTTCCTAGCAATGCTGGATGACCTACCTCTCTACTCTATACTATATCATAAAACCGTTAATTTTGGTCGTAGAATCATAAACAAATATTTTTATTGATATTGGTCCTATGAAGACACATGCAAGTCAATGTAGCTAATAAGAAATGAATCTAAAACCGTACCGTACCTAAAACATGACAACCACACAAGCGACTTGTAGGGCTTAATTTTTTCTACTGATAGTTTAACCGTATGGTGGTTATGCAGAAGCTTCCAGGTACCTATCTTAGTCTTCTATATGTGTATAGATATTGGTGTACTTTATAATAAGCCTTCTTTAATTAGATAGGTAGTGAAGGAAATTCTGAAGTTTCCTATCAAGTTCTGAACCCTGTAATCGCAACAGTATGCACTATGCACACTTCAATAGGCTTTCTCCTCGGCAGGCCTAGCACCGTACGGAAATATATTTTATTCCAAGTTTTTTGCTTTTTCGCTCCCGTACTTCACATGTCCTTATAAATGTGTAGTTGTATTCATCTCATTTATTTATCCTCTGTAAAATAGTACCCATTACTATTGACCTATGCTAGCCCTGCTGAGTGAACACACCTTTTCTGGCTTCTTGCGTTGAGTTCATGCTTTCTAAGAACTTTTACGAGCATATTTTAACTATGCCGATTTTAATAATTCACTCCACACTCCACATTGGTTACACCTATATAAAAAGGCTTAGTTTGAGTCTAGCTGCTAAGCTGCTAGTCTTTTTAGAATAGTATTATCATTTATAAGCGTTACATAATTACATACTATTTGTGTATACTTAATGATTTTTAAGAATAAACTATCTCATGTCTTGTGTTATGTCTTTTATAATAGACTAAGTTCATTGGAATACTTTTTATTGGGACAATAACCTGGACAATGTATTTAGTCTTTAGTTAAGCCCAGTACGTACAGACGTTTGCGTAATACCTACAACCATCTCTCTTTCTTCGCATGCTTTCGAGAAACTTAGAGTACCTAACTGATGCGATGAGTCGCCGATTTCAAACCAGTGTGTTTAACTATTGACAGTCATGATGTCATAATCCCGGCTGCGTCAGAGAGTCAGTAGTGTGTATTTGTTTTCTAGTTATTACCATTTATGTCAATGTTATACGGTAGTGAGGATTCGCTAACCTATTGTTTGTTGTTTTTCGTTAATTGTTATGTTTTGTGTTATATACGAGGTGTGTTAAAAAAATAACGGGAATTTTCGTTTTTTGTTATAATATTTATTTATTCGTCTATAATATTACTGTTGTCGACTTCAAAATTTTAATAGACCCCATTCGATATTATGCACTTATGCCAGCGCTTGTTTCTATCGCCGAAACACTTCTCATAATCTTTTTGGGGAAGTCACACGGAGCCATGTCTGGCGAATATGTAGGCTGGGGCATCGTTACAGTATTGTTTTTGGCCAAGAATTCACGAACAAGCAACGAAGAAGATAATGCACCTGCTCACAGGTGCATTATCGTGGTGCAAAAGCCATGAATTATTTTTTTCAATCGGCAATCGGCGTTGAACTTGTAGGTACGTAGTACTCCTTATTGACCGTTTAACCTTGAGGCAAGAATTCATAACCATTGCTTTCATTTTTTCCACGTTTTCATCGGTTGTTGATGTGCTGGGTCGTCCGGGGCGCTCGTCATCTTCACCGTCTTCACGGCCATCTTGGAAACGCTTATACCACTCGTTAACTCCTGTTTTACTCATAACAGACTCACCATAGGCCTTTGTTAACATTTCACTCACTTTTTTACACTTTATTTAATTTTTTACGCAAAGTATGATACAAATTCTTTGATCCATTTCTTTTTACAAACGAAAATCACAAAGCTCATAAAAACACGTCTAACCTTAGCGGCTGCTACAGGCAAAGTAAGCAAAGAATACAGCTAAAAATTGTATCGTACTTCAGGGGCATGTATATCAACTTAATAAAAAAAATTTTGACAATTGAACTCTCCAAGCCCGCGAAATTTTAAAATTCCCGTTATTTTATGAACACACGTCGTACATCGATCACATAAAAAAATCCTATTGAATGCTGACGAAAGTGATTTTGCCTAATGAACACATCGCGATCGCGCGATAAGATAATACGGATTCTGTGATTAGCTCATATTATACGATACAATCTCAGAGGCCCTTGCTAGGACTCGATTATGTCAATGGAAGTTGTTGACAGTCCAATCGCACTGCGAGTTATTGCTCGAGAGAAAGATGTGTCAATATAGTGCGCGTATAGTCAATACTCTGTGAAATTCAATGTATTATATTTTTCAAAGTCCACTTTGTTTTTGGTAAATTGCCTGTTTTTTGCTTTTCTTAATCTTAATTTAGTATTTCTTAATCATGTAAAAACAAGAAACATGCGATATATTATGCGAAAACAACCCGAGACACCCAATGTATGAGTAACCTTTGAATTTTACATGTAGGTTCCATTCCAATTTTCAATGTACCTAGGTCAAAACTAAAGCAAACAAAAGATACTGGTCCTAAGACTGCAGACACATCCATAAATTGGAGCATTTATAAATTATTAAGCGATATTTCGACCTTGATCTTTAGCCAAGCGACACTGAACCGAGGACTGTTGCAATCCTTTGCATCACACCTGCGACTAGCAGTCGCAAGTAGCAGTCACGTTAACTCTGGCCGCCTATCTCTGGGTCGAGAACGCAACCTGCAAGGTCGCATAAATATCTCGAAAACAGAGGGATATGTCGGTCACTTTGTCTCTAATTATTCAGACTTTTACGTCTATCAATAAATCGCGATTTTGCGACTCCCATTCCCACACAGCTTATTTTTATAAAATGCTATCCTGGTACTTGTACCTGTCAACAAGGTAACCTAAGCTTCAGAATATAGGCCATAGTGACACGTAGATCCTAAGCCTAGGAGTGCGTTAAAACTTAGCACTCTTTAAGTTTCCACCTACACTACGTTAACACGATTTTCGTTGGAACCGAATAAGGAAATTGGCAATTGTTATAAAATTTATTCTCGTAGCCTCGTTGTCAGAGTATAAAAGCACTGACATACTTTATAAATCGCGATTAAGAATTAAACTAGGTGGTCGTACATATATATAAACACATATATAAAAAATATCTAAAAAATAATTGTACGCTTTTCCTTATTACTCTAGCATTCACGATTTTCCATTATCAGGAACTAACCATTAATATTAATTAAGTCGCACCTGTATAGGATACAACCAAAATATCGTTTTGTTCGTTGATGCGTATATTATTACCTGACTAATAATTAAATACAACCTTGTACAATAAAACCAATTTTTAGGTACACTAACTTTTCAATAACTTGTGACAATGTTGTTTCAATTAAATGCTTATATTTGATGCCATTCTTGCCGCGGGCCTTAATTTAAGATTTGTGAATTTGAGTCCTTTAAGAACCAATTTAACTTGACTTCCAGCGTTAATTTGTTTTGTCATAAGATACATTATGTTGGGACTTTGACGATCTGGGAAAATAAAAAATAACTATGTACCTAACTAATCTGGGGGCACGGCAGTGCCCCCGCCAAGTCGTTATTGGGACTTACATTAGTTCAAGTTAATCCTCTATCTACAAAAAGAAATGAAGAAAACCACAACGGTTTTTTTTTTACAAGTTTTGTTTTTGATGGCATTATTCTTTATACGTATCAAGTTCCCTAAGTACACGAGTTTATAACACCAACGTCATTACTATTTGTGACTGCTCTGATTTTTTCTTTATTACAAAAATGTTAAGTAATACTTAAACCTACACTCAAATCACAAATTTGTTAAAAAGTTTACATTGAAATCTCATTTCTTTGTGACTCATGCTCTACATATTGTAAGAGCTTCTTGTATATGATGTGTATGGGCTTTAATCGAGCACACTGAGTATTATTTCCCACAAGACCGACCTAGAAGTAAACCTGTGTTACTTCGAGTAATGTATGACCTATATAATAAGTCTTCTGCTATTAATTAGTCCTCTCAATCCAACGGTTGTCTGGAAAATCGCTTATTAGCGATACTACCGGTGCTTGTACATTTAATTATAGTTTATGTGTCCTGTCACCTGTCTGATATTCTTCGTGTGAAGTGACTATAAAGTATTATCTATCTATCTATATGACCTAATAATAATAATCGCCAAAATAACTACTGATTGTATGTCAATCAGTTACTGCATATCAAATATTGGGATATCAAAATGTAATATTGTTGCAGGCCCAGAACAGGAATGGTAGTCATCAAGGCATACCGACAGCCGCGACCGGCGCCAGTATAGTCAGTCCAGAGGTGAATGGCTCACGTCCCACCTTCAAACCGGTGACTGTGCTGGAAGACCTGCAAGCTGTGCGCTGCGCAGAGTTCCATCCTAATGGAAAGCTGTACGCTGTCGGATCAAACACCAAAACGCTCAGGATATGCACCTACCCTAAGATCGATGATGTCAAGTAAGTTGCTTCTGCATATCCTATTCCGCGAAAAAAAACATACAACGTTTTTCGGAATAATGTTGTAATACTAAAGGTGGTACAACTAAATATCAAACAGCAAGAAAGAATTGCAAGGTTAGCATAAAATTTTGGACTTCTCATACATTTACCGATCAGCTGATACTTTCTTTTTGGCCGTGTAGTTCCCGGCTATATAATAGGGTCACCACATTCTCATCCCGTAGGAGCCGTGAGACTGCATATCCCGGCGGAGTGGGCAGCAGCGCTTTCCATATCCAAGTATTCCAACTACTGCGATCACCAAGCCGCCTGTCAAGCGTGGTGATTACGGCAAAATCTCCCCTTATGATTAGGTTATGGCGTTCTATGGGGGAGGTCTATGTTCATCAGTGGACGTCTTCCGGCTGATGTTGGTGGTGGTGGTTGGTGTTAATTTGTATGGGAAGTTAAACAATTTATTTTCACGTTTTTGGAAATTTTATTTTGCAAGCTGACAGTTTTACGGATATATGCACTATGCACCCCCATAAATCTTATTACACCTTTTAGTGACACCTGGTAAAAAGCTAGTCAATACATATAAGACATAAGTTAACAGTTATCAAAAAGTTCACTGGGCATCATTGATATAAATCAAAGGGGAGATAGGGTACGTTTTCCCAGCGCTTACTCAACAAATGGCATTTGCTCAGTATGAAATTTGTTGCACAGTGACATATAATGAACAACAAAGATAGAAAGTCGTACCTAAGATCGAAGTGCGACCGAACCAACAATATTATTCGCTCGTACGACCTTACTTTACTGACGTGTGTGGACCTAATGGGACCTAATTTGAGCTTGCCATTTTCGAGAAGATTTTTATTAACCGATAGAAATGCCTTTTTTTTTCCGTCGGCTCAAGATGTATATACGAGCATAACGTGGCAGTGATACACAATCGTAGTTAGTTATTCAGTAAATGCTACCCAACGACGTCAATTTGTTTTCACATTTACATTCCCACATCTTTACATCATCTTATTTAATTTTGTCTTGTCGGAATTAACACCTGACGGTTGCAATAGGCTACTTGACAAAATTAAAAATATACTTCAAATGGTGGTCATCCCATCAGATAACAGCGTAAAAAGCATATTTTACTATATTTTAAACTAAAAAATGGAGGATTTTAGCAAACTTCACGAAAAAAAAACAATATTTTTTACAATTTTAATTCTGATTATAACGTCCTGTGATTGGTTGTAGCTCTGTGACATCAAAGTTTAATCTCTCTCTCTCTTTCTGGCTTGTTACTACAACTACTGGCAACGTAAACATAAAATTGCACAGATTAACAACTGACAGTCTGTCAATGACAGATTGACAGATGACAGATGAAGTTCACGCAGGTTCCGTCTGATCTGTCGTTATTGCTTCCAAAGACCTTATAATATACAATACTAACTAGACCGTGCACTGTATCGAAAAAACAGTCGCGAGTGAGAACCACTCGCAGAGTGTCGGTCCTTTTCTATTGTGGTGACCATGAAACTCTGTATACGAAAGATATTTCTTGTAGAGAAAAAGATAGAGTTATACAAGGAAGTAAGTACCAATTATAACATTGTCTGCTTTTGCCATATAACATTGGCAACTTATAACATTGACTACCTCGGTGGCGTAGAGGGCGCATGCTCGACTGCCAATCAAGAGGTCCCAGGTTCGATCCCCAGGTCAGGCAAGTGTTTTAAATATTGGATTTTTCCATTAGGAATTATCTCAATAACTGCCTGGAGTCTGGAACTGTGCCCGGTAGATGGCAATAGGCTCGCCCCCTATTACATGGGAACAATAACATACTGGCGAAATGTGGTTGTATCTACTATGGGACTGAGTCCTGGGTACACCTCTGCCTACCCCTTCGGGAAAAAGGCGTGAATGTATGTTTATAACATTGTTTAGATAGTTATTACAACATATAACATATATACATATACATAGTTCAAACAGACATGCTCATAATCACAAACCTGTCCGGGTATCGAACCCGGGACCTGCTGCTCAGAAGGCAAGGCCACTACCGGCTGAGCCAACCGGCCAGTAATACTTGCAATAACGACCTTATTACGCTAAAGCAGTATGGTTCAAAATTAATTAGGCAAATGCTGACAGTGCACGGTCTAGTTAGTAAGGTCTTTGGTGACTACTTATGTTACTTTTTTTTTCCTTTGATGTTTAGCAACACACGGCAACATATTGGCGTCAACATCATTGTTTCTCATATGTACTCTTGTGTTTTTGTTTATTGTTCCACAAAAAAGATAAAAAAAAAACTGTGACATCACATGGTCACGTGACTGACGCCATTACACAAACCGTATTTTTGGCGCACTTTTGGGAATTTAAACTTAGCACATTGTTTTTTATTGTTAATACTTAATAAATTTCGGATATATCGATGAAATGTACATAATATGTAGCAAAGAATAATTTAAACTGGTTTTCAAAAATGTGCCTATTCTGATGTGGTACATAGGTACTTTAGCTTGTTATTTATTTTTAGAAATTGATATATACTTATATACATATTGGTATTTAAACTGAATTCTCGAATAGATAATTTATATTCTACTGTGGTACGTGAGGGTTGAGGTTTTCATTATTTTATTAATCATCTTAGTTTTAATTAAGAGCTTAATATTATATTTTTTGTTAAACATAAATGGTTTATCACAGCGTCATGAGTTTAAACAGCAAGACCTGCTCGTACATTCCCACAGTCCTAAAACAACTTAAGACATTAGTGCATAGCGTCCCAAGTTCATAGTTCAATAAACCTGTTATGTACTCTAGAGAATGTCAAAATGGGAGTCCGACTATAGTAACAGTTCAGTACCTATTAAGGTTGAGACCTTCGTATATTGTCTGGGAACGAATCCTTTGCAACCCTTCGTATTGTTTGTATCATAAAGTCTTGGGTATAAGACTGGCCGGTAGTTTTACTGTTCAAGTCTGTTCAGAAGGCTTACAATTTAGTTATCCACTTTGAGAAAGAAAAGTGGGATATAAACAGACACTGTTTATTAGAAAACTTAAATGTTGACCGCAGGCTCTTCCCCGGGGATTCAGTATTTATGCTTAATCGTAGTTTTATTCACAGAAACGCCGTCAAATAAACCTATACGTTTGTTTTGGGATAAAAAGTAACCTTTGACCTTATATGCCAAGTTCTTAATGTTGGGTCTAACGATGTGGTCGTAATAAGTAACAGGCAATAGACAGTGTTAATAGAGTCACATATATTATGAAGTAATCTGAGTTCCGATCTCATGCAATTTTCTCATGTTATAACAAATTAGATTACTTACTCACAGTCTCACAGCATGCGGAAATTGCCAGTTCGCCTCGCATTAACGATCATATTATACCGCGCAAGTTCCTTGCAAAATGAACAGTCATATTTATTTTTACATATTTCCGTTTGTACCTAATAGTACTGATATTGCCCATGAACCGTAGCGTTTTGAAATAATTTATTTTGCAAAGAAACAAACATGGGGACATGGCAATTTAAATATTTTATTAATTTTATATAATAACTAGTGGCCCGCCCCGGCTTCGCACGGGAGAAGTAGAAGTGAACGTATTAACAGGAGTAAATTCGTGATACATTGTATTTTTATAGGTATAACCTTAATAGTTTACGCAGCGCACGCAAATTAATGACTATTTCTGTTACAGTGACCAAACCTTAACAGATGGAAACAATTTCCGAGGCCTATTTTGATGATATATAAGTACTACAAACCCCTAGTACATTATTTCTACCACCATTAATTTTCATACCGCATAAAAATAATGACTTCTTCGATTATTGTGACTAAACCAAAACAGACTGATATAAAGTCCGTGGACTATTTTTTGTAGATAGTGATAATTACTACAAACCCCTAGCCCTAGAACATTACTTTATTCTACCATGAATAGTTTTCACCGCATGCATATAATGACTGTTCGATAGTTGTGACTAAACCAAAATAGATGAATATAATGTCCGTTCACTATTTTGTAGATATTGGTAAATACTACAAACCCCTAGTACATTAATTTATTCTACCACAAATAGATTTCCCAGCGCATGAAAGTTAATGACTGCTTCGATTATTGTGACTAAACCAAAATAGATGGATATAATTTCCGTATTATGTAGATATTGATAAGTCCTACAAACCCCTTGTACATTACTTTAATCTACCACCAATAGTTTTCACACTGCATGAAAAATAATGACTGCTTCGATTATTGTGACTAAACCAAAATAGATGGATATAATGTCCGTTCACTATTTTGTACATATTGGTAAGTACTGCAAACCCCTAGTACATTACTTTATTCTACCACCAATACTTTTCACAGCGCATGCATATAATGACTGTTTCGATTATTGTGACTAAAGCAAAATAGATGGATATAATGTCCGTGGACTATTTTGTAAATATTAGTAAGTACTACAAACCCCTAGTACATTATATTATTCTACCATTAATAGATTTCACAGCGCTCGCAAGATAATGAATATATTTGGTAATTATGTGACACCTTAGTTCACAATATTGCAGATTTCTTGCGGATCCCTAATATTTTTCAAAACCTCGTAATATAGCCTATGTTATACCACTCACACTGAATTAAGCTCTCCATAAGTAAAAGATTTTTTAAATCGGTCCAGTAGTTTCGGAACCTATTCGTTGCAAATAAAAAACAAAGTTTATCATTTTATACTATGATATTGGTATTGGTAATAGATTGAATAATCTGGAGACATATACGGATTACGGAAACAGTGAAAACAGTAAGAAGAGCATTCATAATTCGATGTTGTTGCAACCCATTTTAATAGAGCTATGATAAAGAGAAGTGAAATCATAAGCGACTGCCTCTTTGGCATAGAGGGCGCAAGCTCGATTGCCAATCAAGAGGTCCCGGGTTCGAAACCCAGGTCAGGCAAAGTGATAAATATTGAATTTTTCCATTAGGAATTATCTCAATAACTGCCTGGAGTCTGGAACTGTGCCCCGGTAGTTGGCAATAGGCTCGTCCCCTATTACATGGGACCAATAACATACTGGCGAAATGTGGGTGTATCTACTGTGGGACTGAGTCCTGGGTACACCTCTGCCTACCCCTTCGGGAAAAAGGGCGTGAATGTATGTTTTTGTTATGTTTTTTTTAAGTCATAAGCGCGTTTTAATTATTTACAGAACGCCATCTATTATGCCATATTATGCATCTATTACCTACAAATGTTGCTTTAGGGTAGTTATGTCTTGCAAGAAAATATTGAAATTTTTCTGTAGCGCCACCTAGTAAGCATTGTTGGAACTAAAATATTCCTAAGAAACTTTAAAACTGTATTTTTCCACAAAAGGGCTGAAATTTTTGAAAACGCTGAAACACGTGTTTAATTATTTTCATTTTAGAATGTTTCTACAAAATTTGAAATTAATCGGCTGAAAAATTAAGTCTACTCCATACAAACTTTCAACCCCTATTTAATACACTTAGGGGTAAAATTTTGAAAAATCCTTTCTTATTACTTGTCTAGACTGTAAAAATAATCTATTGTCAAAATTTTATCATCATCGGTCCAGTAGTTTTGGCTCTGGGTTGATGAGTCAGTCAGTCAGTCAGTCAGTGAATCACTTTCTCTCTTTATATAATAGTATAGAAGTATAGATGAAATAATGAATTATAATAACTCACCACAATACCACAATAATAAAGACAATTACAAGGAAGAAAACTTAAAACTAGAAAGAGTAACAACTGGCCTTATCGCTCAGAGCGATATCTTCCAGATGGTAATATCGTCGCTCACCTTAGCGTCGTAATATGTTAGATGCATGAATACATATGATATGAAAATATACTCCAAAAACAGATTGATCTCGTCAGCTTGTAAAAAAACATCGCATAAAAATCGGTCAACTCGTTTAAGAGCATCGATGCAAGAGACAAACATAAGATACACAGACAGACACGTTGAATTTTTAACACTTTGTTCGTTTAGAGGTTATTAAAATTGTCGTATTTTTACTTACCTCACATAATATTATGTTTTATACCTTTAGTGGCTGCTACACTTCGCATTTCTATCTCTTCAGTTTCTTTGTTTGGCGCCTAAAAGTAGGCTACGTCGTAGAGAATGCGAGCGACAGCTTATGCACCACAGTATGACACGTCGCTACGACCATGGACTTTCGCGTCACGCGTCTCTGTTAACCTTTCCCAATTCAAGTGCTATTACGTGAACTGCCTTTCCGTTGTTATTACGGAATTATATAGCCTTTATTGACCAATAACATTTAGTTCCTCTTATTGATATAAAAGCTACTCTGATAACTATTCTGATGAATAGTTGTCAGAGCAGCGTTACTATTGCTTACGGTATATATTTTTATTTTCTCAATTACTCTCTCTTACCTGAACGAAATTCATAACTACGTCTCTTGGTCACTTATTTCTTTTCACTAGATAACTAGATCTGCGAAGTGAATTATGGTCTCATTCTTGATTGTCGAGTGTATATTCATCTGCTTTATTTTATCTCACTGCAAAAATCGTCGTATCGAATATTCTATAAACAAAATACCGAAGTCTTAAATTATTGCGCATAAATGTGGCAAATTTTAAGTAATCTAAATGCCAAGGTGGTCTGTCGATTTATTAAGTCACCTCTGATTTCGGAGGCGTGCTTAAGCCGCAGTTTCGTTGTGACATACCCCAGACATTTAATAACAATTTATTTCACTAATTTGTTGCACGATTGTACGAGAGGAGAATCATCATCATCATCGGCCGCGTCGTTGACAGGCGATTCATGCGGTACTTGTGGATTCTTTGTACCTATATGTAATCAATACTTTAACTATAGGATGAATAAAGCAACCTGGGGAGGCATGGCCCTCCTCTGGTAAGGAGAGTAGGTTTGGTGTAAATAAGGACATGTTTTGCAACATTGACAGTGAATAATAACAAAATACCTATAGTACTAAAACTTCTCGCAGCTGTTCCCGAATCCGCATCTGTAAGTGCTTACATAATTGAGTTTTATGTTTTCGCTACAATCGTATATTTACCATAAAATGGCTGAATTTATCTGTTAAACGGATTATCGAGTTGTAGTTATATACCTATATTATGAGATAACCGCTTATATTAATGACTATGGAATCGCGTCCTTAAATCAAACTTCCTAATCCGTCACGAATTATAGCCGGCCCAGCAAGCTGTTTCATCTGTTTACATAACTGCTAGCTTTTGTTGCGGACAATAGTTTACGCCTATTAAACTGAACTAATTCTCAGGCCACGACCTTGATTACGAAATTGTTTGGTAATAGTTAAAGTCTATCTGGGCCGAAGATCACGTCTGTTATTATGAGAAGTTTATGGTGTTATAATTGAACTACTTATCAACCTAATAACAAATTATTCTTCTCAAAAAACAAAGGGGCTTGCAAGATTTTTTTGCTTTATTTAAATGTATGCCATGTAAGACTGAACAAGTGATTTAGAAATTATGTGTTTGAATAAATTATTTATAACAAGCTGCTACTTCTGAGTTACTACTGCGACTGCGACTACGTCTGCGTAGATTTGAACCCGATTGTAAGGGTTTTATTTTTTTACACGGAACCCTTAACCCTTTTACTAAAATAAAAGAAGTCTTTATTACCTAAGTGTTAGAAATTTAGCCAGTGAAAGTGCCACGAAAATCAGTCCAGTCGTTTTATTTGTATGAATAAGTTCTGGCAATTATACTAATTTGTATCAAACTTATAATGTTACGCCTATTAAAATACGAGTAGATATAAAAATACCCCAATATGTTTGTAAAAGTCAGTAGCTCCATTATGTTCCATACAAATGTAGATTTTCAAGCGTTAACGTATACGGCGCGAAAGCAGTGGCTAAAGATAAAAGTGTCGATGACCCACGCTAGAAGTTTGTTAATAAATACTACCTTAGATATGCAAAGAATAGTCTGGCGCAACTTTTAATTATGTTTATGTACAAGTACAAGTATATTCATTATAACTTCAATATAGAGTAATTTTGAAAAAGTGCTTTTGCAACACAAAGATTCTTCGTTCTTACGTTGAGTGGTTGTTACAAAATTTAGTAATTTCATGCAAAAGACGTTATATTAATAATTATATCTTTATTGACCTTTTATTATTAAAATGTGATCATTGATAGACTAATGATAATCAGTCTTCGTAGAAAGTTTATCTAATAAATGTTAAAGTAATACATACCTCTTTAAACCAATGATTGATATTCACAACAGCACACATCGATATGAATTTTCCAAACTTTCAACGATCTGAGAAAGCGACCAGTTCTCTACGCCGCGGTCTTAAATTAAGTGTCTTACGAAATACTTCATTATATTATGCCGCGTAACGGTTACATCCATAGTATATATAAAGTTCGTAAGATCCATTACAAAAAAAATTATGAGTATATTAAAGTACGTGATACGGCTTTATAAACGCGTGAACATGCCCAGCGCATATACTGTACCTACACGTATTATATCAATTGCGAAGTTCACATTATGTTCTCTTTACTCATTGATCGTAAATAATAGGTGCAAACTTGACACTCGACATGAGAAAAACTACCGGGATAGATAGCTTGAATGGAAAACATAGCAACTAATAACTCATTGCGTGCCATACTCGTATAGGTATATAAGTAAATTATAATGACAATGCCAAGTAACATTGTAGAATATGAAATAAGCTCCGGGTTACAAATAATGGCATTCTGTGACGGTTGTTAGGTATGGTAATGGTTGCTGGTCGGATGCAATGCTTTCATAGCCTTTCTAATGCTAGAAAACAATGCACATATGCTGTTATTACGAATCACGAATAAAAGTACGATTACGATTCCTCTCACAATAAGGTTATTTCTATTTTGTAAAACAACGTGGACTCGTTACAATTTTGCATCACATTCATCCGCACTGTGGATGTTTGTTCCTTTGGTTCGTATTTTCATGATCTTTATTCGAATCGTCTCCGTTGGAGAAACGAAAGGATTTCGCGTCTCTCAAGCCAAATTACTTAAATAGGGTAATTTGGCTCAAGAGATATATTTTAGGGTTTAGTGAAGTTGCACGGGGTCCTAGTTTAATCGAAATCGAACTAACTATTTAAGGGATATATCTACGTCAGACATTGCCAAACAAGTTTAATACATAATATTAAAATGTATACCTATTGATTCGTACGCAGTTCGCCTTCTTAAGTGAACAGTAAACAAGTCAAGTAACCGACTTATTACTGAATTCTAATTACAAACCCAACCTTAGCCTAGTCAATTGCTGTCTACTTATTACACTAGTATTTGTTATCTTGAAGTTTATTTAAACAATACCTGCTACCTCATTATTGCATTTGTCGCAAATCCTATAATTTAGTCTGTGTTATATTAGATCCTGTGAAACTGTCAATGTTATATTCGTCATTTGAAACTGTTATTTTAGTCGTCGAGTAGTTCTATAAAATATGTTAGTAGAATTGATTTCTTGCTTCAAACTGGGTCATAACATAACCTATAGAATTGACTAGCGATATAATATTGTTGGGTATTGTTTTTATTGGATATTTATTGTTCTAGTGAGATAATACTAAATTAATATTCGAATGAATGGAAGTCCTAGCGTTCGTAACACAGGGTAACTTAGTACGAATGCTAGTGTTTTATTGGTAATCTGGGTTAATGTAATATAAGTGTACCTACCTATTGATAAGTGTACCTACCTACCTATTGATAGATATTACGGTCTCTCCCGCATGCTGATGTTCCTGTGATACTCACAACAGGTGTAATACTAAAGGGTGTGTTAAGGGTTCAATTTAACGAGTAAAATGTAGATACACTACTCGTCAAATTGAACAACTTAAAAGAAAGAATTGCGTGATTAGCAAAAAAAGAAATTCGACTTCCCACACAAAACGAATTAGCTGTTCGGCAAAGAATATAAAGCCAAATTTTTTTGCTAATTTCGCAACTGTTTTGCAAGTGGTAGTGACGGGTAGATACAATCCATTAAGTATTACTTCACCTTTCTATAACACGTTGTATATCGAAAGCGAAACCATACCATTGAATAGGCTATGCCGCAGTGAATGAACTTGGGCTGATGATAATAATCTGCCTTCAACAGGGTTTTAAACAAGATAAAATTTGCACTTATGAAAATGCTTTTTTTTTCAACTAGAGACAGCAGCGCACCGGCAGCGCCTACAGTGCTTCTCAAGAGAACAAAACACCACAAGGGCAGTATCTACTGCCTCGCGTGGAGTCCGGCAGGAGACCTCCTCGCTACCGGCTCCAACGACAAAACCGTCAAGTTAATGAGATTCGACAGCCACTCATGCAATCTAGAAGGCCAAGAGGTTAGTGAATATTTAACTTTAGTAGCCTGTATTATGAACAAACTTTTACAGTCGACGAAATACCTTTATTAGGCACAATATTGCGCCGCTCCGACCGCCTGTACGGTATGTAAACATTCACAGCTGATACGTGTCACTGAATGCACACATAGCTTACCGTGTTTACACCGGCCGTGTCGGAAGCCAATTTATTTCATTTTTAATTTTGCCTGCAATTATGGCGTCGGCCGTACATATAATTCCTATCTATGTCTATGAATACGGAGGTCGAAAATTTAAATTTTCTAATCAATACAATTTTAAATCTTTCCGTTACCCCAAATAATATGCGCTGCCAGAATATTGATATTTTTGGCAATATTAATGGACTGCGGTCTCGGCAAAGTGGTTTGCAGATATGGAATGTATAATTATTAATCATAATCAATTCGTTTTAATTACTGTTGTGGTGTATCGCGCGAATGTTTAATGTTATCATAATATGACATTGGTCTAGATATTGATTATTTGAATGACGCCACTGTATAAAATTCGATCATATTTCAAAATTCTAACAGAATACCTAATTATGTGTATGCAGTAATGCGTACCTAATAGTAATAAATTATGTACATTGTACATACATACATACATACAGTCACGCCCTTGTTCCCGTTGGGGTAGGCAGAGATTATTTCTTTCCACTTGCTACGATCCTGACATACGACATTCGCTTCTTCCGCTTTCATCACATTCTTCATGCATTCTATCATTCTATCTAAATCTATTCGGTGGTCACAAGTTTAATAATTAATTATTTGAGGGTAAAACTAGTGAAACCAGGCCAAAGTGACCTAATTCTCTTACGCAAGCAACGAGATACGATCGCAGAGAATTTTGCCAATCATCCCATACAACTGTAATTGCGATCCGAAATAGGATGATTGAACGTCGAGCAATCGAGATAATTAAACATTTAACAGCAACCCGCAACGAGATGCGATGAACAAATTTTTGTTTATAAAATCGGCAGTATAATATAATTCAAACTCAAACTCAAACAGATTTATTCAAATAGGTCATAATCGGACACTTTTGCACGTCAATAAAGATAAACAGTACTGAGTCTACCGTGCGTTCGGAAAGATACCTCTACAAGAAGAACGCACAAGAAACTTGTAGGGCTTAATTTTTTCAACAGATAGTTTTACAATATTTGGTTTGGTTACATTCGTTTTCTTTAAAGGTGCCGCGAGGCGGCTATGCAGAAGTTTCCAGGCATCTTTGTCCTCTATGTACTGGTTGACTTTATAATAAGCCTTCTTTAGTAAAGTAGATTTTATATAGGTTTTGAATTTACCCTCTGAGAGCCCAGTTATCTCTTTTGGGATTTTATTATAGAAACGTACACTATTTCCTAAGAATGTCTTTTTATTTGTTTTAGATAATCTAAAGCTAGGTGCAGCTATTTTGTATTTATTTCTAGTATTAAAATTATGAAGGTCACTATTTAATTTGAATTTATGTATTGTCAACCAATTATAATTGTCAACCAATAAATAACTTAGACACCTTAGCTAAGTTTTAAATAATGTAAGGAAAGCTAACTAACATAACAAACATACATTCACGCCTTTTTTCCCGAAGGGGTAGGCAGAGGTGTACCCAGGACACAGTCCAATAGTAGATACACCCACATTTCGCCAGTATGTTATTGGTCCCATGTAATAGGGGGCGAGCCTATTGCCATCTACCGGGCATAGTTCCAGACTCCAGGCAGTTATTGAGATAATTCCTAATGGAAAAATCCAATATTTAACACTTTGCCTGACCCGGGACCTCTTGATTGGCAGTCGAGCATGCGCCCTCTACGCCACCGAGACAGTTAAAGCTAACTAATAATATAATATTGAATAAAGAAATTGAATTGAATTGAATAAGCCTACCGTATAAGCTAACGTATCTACAGCTTTTATAATAGGTATCTCCGAAATTTGTTTTTAGTTTATGACTGTGAAATCCTACTCTGGTTAAATTTTTGGTCAATATACCTAAATGCACCTTTGCGGCCTATGTATGTCGTATTAAAGCGAAAATATAATTTATTTCGTGCGCCTGAACCGCTCCGGCAATCCTTGGCAATTGACAATTTCACTCTCGTCATGTGTGTGCGGACCGTAATCGATTCGAAGATGTTACGCTCTCCAGTGAAGAGCCGTCCCGAGTGCCACTCCAGTGGTAATCATAACATTACAAATTAGATTGATTACAAAAATAAAAAGCTTGGGGACCTTTTGTCATCATTTGCGAATATCACTCTGCTTCAAAAAAGCTTCTAAAATATAGGTGTTATTTTTCGTATTACATGCGGCAATTCTGGATACTGTTTCCAATTAAAATTTTTCCAATCCGAATTTTAACACCATACAGTTTTCTTAGGGTATAGGTAAATTTTTTTTCGAAATTACGCGGTGTGATTTGTTAACACTAATCAAAGTTATGTTATGTTAACACTAATAACATGAAAGTAAAATAACCGACTATACTTAGTGTATAAATTTTTAATTATAAAATGCGTTGACAACCCAGACATCGTAGATGATGACAAGCTGGCAAACTAGTTCGCTAACTTTAATTAAATTATTCTAAAAGTTTATTTAATTTGTCGGACAAAACCAATGTGCAACAAGCATCACGAGTAAGTCATTCAATTAAAATATTTCCAACATTATATCGTTTCAGTTCAAGTTCGTCTAGTTTTTTGACCTTTCTCTCTTTAATAGCCGTGGTTAGTTTTATCTCGTATAATAAAACTTTAAAGTAGATACTAACTTGAATTTTGTAGCTGAGAAGATCATGTTTGTTTGGATTCCTAAATTTTAGCCAATTTGTGCGTTTCAGTAACACAATTTTCGAAATGAACATATTATCATTATTAATTTGGTACTCTATCTGTTTACCCATTCATGCGTTACGGAGCTATTAAGTACGAATCTTATATTGCTTTAACAATAAGATACAATTTTTATTGGTTTTCTGAGCAAACTGTTATTTTAAGGTGTGGTGACTCTGGTAGGTATTAAAGTACATTATGTTTCTACTGGGAACATTAGCGCCTGTGATTAGCGCTCACATTTATAATAATACGCATCCACGATGTTAAAGAACGCGGGGTGAGGGCGCTTTTGTCTATGTGCTGGGACGTTTTAATAGCGACTCAGTATCGCTCAGAATGAAGTTACTATTTTGGCCACGTTCATTAAACCGTAGACAGCCTTTACTAACACGTATTGTCAATCAATCAATACAGCGTACGTGATACATTTTATAAAGCTACTCACATTCTCCGTAATGGTTTCTACTCGAGGGCTCTGATTGTCCCTGCAAACAAATAACGTTTGTACTATAGATATTGACAGGTCTCCGCGTGCGCTCCGACAAGATACCGCTGTCATACTTGTCAAATGAGGCAACTTAAATTACACCAAATCGGCGTAATCGAGCCTATCCGACACAAATTTTCATAGGCACTGACTATTTTTTACGCACACTGGCATTGTTTTACGCACACTACAATTTGAAATTGTCGCATTTTCGAAGCTGTTGTTTGTAGGTAGAGCGCCATCTGGTCAGAGCGCGAGTGAAGACTTATAATTTATCTAAGGTTTGTACCTGATTTATTTTTGTACTAAGCGCGACGTGATAATTTATTACTCATACTATATTTATAAATTGTGTTGAAAAATACTAGTAAAATGATATCATCCATATTTAATTGATATAGGTTACCTACTTCGTTATCTATAATAAACATTTATATACGATAACATTATGCCGCCACAGCTGACGTATTTCACAAGTCGGTGGAAATCTATAACATAAACCCTCAAGTTATTCTTTTGTGTAAAAGAATCCTCGCGTCATTTATATATTTGTACGAACGTATTTGGTAGTTTGGCTGAAAAGTAAATAAATATTAATAAGGTGAAAATGTGAGACCAAGATCCTTTCATCATAAAATAACACGACATGTTGAAAGATTTATTCAACGTGTATCCAAAAAATTAAATGATACGGAAGCCCGGCCCTATCAGATTTTATGTTATAAATTAATTATGCTCGCGACACGCGGGCACAAATAGCACAATAACGGCACAAATAACTTGAGAGTTTCAGGAGTTACTATGGTTACTATTAGTATACCTATAGTTAGTATATGCGCTAAACCAACTTTCTAATAACATAACTTACAGTGTTCTCATAGTTCATTGTACAACACATTGCGCGACTTTGTCAATGTATATGTATTGTCGTTGTGTAGAGACTCTTCTGCATCTACATATTTCGTGGTATACAACGCACTAACTGTTACCTTCATCGATTATGCGAAGATCGTCGAGGTAAGTATATCTCTTCCCACGGTTTTGTTTAGCTGCCTTTGATTCTTCCTATTTGCAGCTTTTTGTGTTGCTAGTGGGTATACTGTATACTCGTAGAAATTATATCATTTGTACTGTACCGATATTATAGATATGAAAGTTCCATTTGTTTTTATTGTTGCTTGTAGGAGAAGGTAGAGGAATATGGTATTAAGATAATGCCTCAAAATAAAACTAAATAAACGTATATTAACGAAATAATGATAGTTAAAGAAAATTATATTCAGTTTTATAATGTTGTTTTCTGCTTTCTATAATATATGAGGAGAAAAAAGGTAAAGTTTCCTGTAGCGTTACTTATCGACGGATTTTAATCAAGAGAGGCGCACTAAGGTCTTCATTCAAGATTTTGCAAAAAATGGAAATTGTAAAAAGAGGGGAAGAGAGGGGGGAGGCGAGAAAAGTGGTATGGAATTCGTAGTACTTACGAAGTTATTGTCGCGAAGCCTTAGTGTCTTTCTTGCAGTGTGGTATCGGGACAAACGTAATTTTAAACCTTACCATTATAAAGCTAAATTTTATTTAGCTTTTAAATTAGAAACTAAACATTGACTGAATGCAATAATGTCGATTTTTATTTTTTTATTTAATAACAATGTGCAACAATTCGCGAACGCAGGGCCAAATACTATATTAAGAAAAATATTATATTATATAAAATTAGAAAATTACAAACAAAACTTTTTTACATAAACAAAAATAACAACAATATCTTTAAACCACAATAACATAATCCAAAGCTTGGATTTCTTTCTACAAACCTCATCAACATTCTGTGAAGCTCATTCAGGGTGCAGGTAAACAAGTCTGCCTCTGAATGTTGTGCTAGCACCGCGTTAAGCAGAAGCATCGCTCGCGGTACAGGCCCCGCTAGCTCTGTTCTATCCAGTCCAACGCAAACAAATCACGCCGACTAAACATCAGATATAATATATTAGGCGCTTCAAGTGATAGGCGTTCCAAGATAGACGGATTGTACTTCTTATTATTTGATTTATATTTTACTAGCGACCCGCCCCGGCTTCGCACGGGTAGCAGAAGTAGGTATAGTGGACGTTTATCAGGAGTAAATTCGTGATACATTGTATTTTAATAAATATAACCCTAATGGTTTACGCAGCGCACGCAAATTAATGACTATTTCTGTTACAATGACCAAACCTTAACACATGTTATAATTTATCGTGGGCTATTTTGAAGATATTGATGAGTACTACAAACCCCTAGTACATTACTTTATTCTACCACCAATACTTTTCACACCACATGAAAAATAATCACTGCTTCGATTATTGTGACTAAACCAGAAAAGATGGATATAATCTATGTATACTGTTTTGTAGGTATATAATTAATACAATCCCCTAGTACATTACTTTAATCTACCACCGATAGTTTTCACACCGCATGAAAAATAATCACTGCTTCGATTATTGTGACTAAACCAAAAAAGATGGATATAATCTATGTATACCGTTTTGTAGGTATTAATAAGTACTACAAACCCCTAGTACATTATTTTACTCTACCACCAATAGTTTTCACACCGCATGAAAAATAATCACTGCTTCAATTATTGTGACTAAACCAAAATAGATGGATATAATCTATGTATACTGTTTTGTAGGTATTGATAAGTACTACAAACCCCTAGTACATTACTTTACTCTACCACCAATAGTTTTCACACCGCATGAAAAATAATCACTTTTTCGATTATTGTGACTAAACCAAAAAAGATGGATAGAATCTATGTATACTGTTTTGTAGGTATTGATAAGTACTACAAACCCCTAGTACATTACTTTACTCTACCACCAATAGTTTTCACACCGCATGAAAAATAATCATTTTTTCGATTATTGTGACTAAACCAAAAAAGATGGATATAATCTATGTATACTGTTTTGTAGGTATTGATAAGTACTACAAACCCCTAGTACATTACTTTACTCTGCCACCAATAGTTTTCACACCGCATGAAAAATAATCACTTTTTCGATTATTGTGACTAAACCAAAAAAGATGGATATAATCTATGTATATTGTTTTGTAGGTATTGATAAGTACTACAAACCCCTAGTACATTACTTTACTCTACCACCAATAGTTTTCATACCGCATGAAAAATAATCACTTTTTCGATTATTGTGACTAAACCAAAAAAGATGGATATAATCTATGTATACTGTTTTGTAGGTATTGATAAGTACTACAAACCCCTAGTACATTACTTTACTCTACCACCAATAGTTTTCACACCGCATGAAAAATAATCATTTTTTCGATTATTGTGACTAAACCAAAAAAGATGGATATAATCTATGTATACTGTTTTGTAGGTATTGATAAGTACTACAAACCCCTAGTACATTACTTTACTCTGCCACCAATAGTTTTCACACCGCATGAAAAATAATCACTGCTTCGATTATTGTGACTAAACCAAAATAGATGGATATAATCTATGTATACTGTTTTGTAGGTATTGATAAGTACTACAAACCCCTAGTACATTACTTTACTCTACCACCAATAGTTTTCACACCGCATGAAAAATAATCATTTTTTCGATTATTGTGACTAAACCAAAAAAGATGGATATAATCTATGTATACTGTTTTGTAGGTATTGATAATTAATACAATCCCCTAGTACATTACTTTAATCTACCACCGATAGTTTTCACACCGCATGAAAAATAATCACTGCTTCGATTATTGTGACTAAACCAAAAAAGATGGATATAATCTATGTATACTGTTTTGTAGGTATTAATAAGTACTACAAACCCCTAGTACATTATTTTACTCTACCACCAATAGTTTTCACACCGCATGAAAAATAATCACTGCTTCAATTATTGTGACTAAACCAAAATAGATGGATATAATCTATGTATACTGTTTTGTAGGTATTGATAAGTACTACAAACCCCTAGTACATTACTTTACTCTACCACCAATAGTTTTCACACCGCATGAAAAATAATCACTTTTTCGATTATTGTGACTAAACCAAAAAAGATAGATAGAATCTATGTATACTGTTTTGTAGGTATTGATAAGTACTACAAACCCCTAGTACATTACTTTACTCTACCTCCAATAGTTTTCACACCGCATGAAAATAATCACTTTTTCGATTATTGTGACTAAACCAAAAAAGATGGATATAATCTATGTATACTGTTTTGTAGGTATTGATAAGTACTACAAACCCCTAGTACATTATATTATTCTACCATCAATGCATTTCACAGCGCACGCAAATTTATGAATATGGTAATTATATTATGTAACACCTTGGTTCACAATATTGCAGTTTTCTTACGGATCCCCATTTTTTTTCAAAATCTCATATAGCCTATGGCACTCACACTGAATTAAGCTATCCATAAGTGAAAGAATTTTTAAAATCGGTCCAGTAGTTTCGGAGCCTATTCGTTACAAACAAAAAAACAAAAAAACAAAAAAACAAAAAAACAAAAAAACAAAGTTTCTCTCTTTATAATATTAGTATAGATTATATTTATTACATTGTATTGAAATTTGAGATTTATAAGTAGGATTATAGGGCATTGCATCATTGTTAATAATTCTAATGCAATAATTGTCGGGATGGTAATTAATGCAATGTGGAGGCGTCCTGTCGTCATACCCGACTGGGCTAATAGTGAACGGCTCGCGAGGTCTACTGTTCTCACAGAACCCCTAGTATAGCTCTAAACGCGTTAGGTGTCTAAACGCATGGTTGAATAATATTGTTTTGGTGCAAAAATGCGATCTTTTCGTAATCCTCGCATAATGTTAGAAAGTGGTTGTTTAACAACTATACCAACGTTGCGTTACATTATGAGGACTGTAATCGTTTACCTGTTGAATATGAAATAGCCAGTTTTTCTCACACTTGCACAACTACTGCCACCTGGCAACATTAAAATTTATGCATATACTTAATAGTGAAAATCCCAGTGGCTTAATATAATAACCCACGCTAAGATGCCCCTATACATCCATCTGACATCATTCCATATCGGTTTTTATGCTTCCATCGGAATTTTTTTATTCCAGTTCTGAGTGGTATGGATCCACCAGTGAACAAATAATATTCCTTTTTTGTTTTTTTATAGTACAAACCAACGGATATCGTGTTACAACAGACCGATATCCAATTTATTTGTTAATTATCAAGGGATGTGGATTTTGAAAATAAATAAAGATAACGCGTAGGTATTAGGTATGTAGCGTACGGGTATACCAATCATTAAGTAACCATTTTTAAAAATTAAAAAATAAATTTTCTTACAATTAACAAAAAATAATATAATATTTTTTGTTTACCATGGTAGGGTTAAATGAACAAAGTATCAAAACTACGTATACTTTCCCGAGTGTAAAAATTTGAGTTTCAAATTTAGTTAAGTACTTATCACATTTTTTCCAACGGGAAGTAACCTAGTTTTCAGTCCGTTGTGCAAAGTATGGAAATATGCGGTAAAATGGACGTATCGTTTGATTCCGTTTGACAAGTTTGATTTTTTACAGCAGCAAGAAATCCGAGTTATTGATATCAATTTCAACTTGATACCTCTACGAGTTTCCGAAAAAATAAAGTATTAGTGTTGACAGATGGACAAAAAAACAGACAGACAGACGGACAGAGAGACAGACCTTTGGAGATAAGTACGGAACCCTAAAAATATAAATGCCGTACAATAAAAAAAACCTGCAGTAGTTATCCAAGGCGTTTTATAATTTATCACAATATAATTATAATTCAGGTGTTTTTGCCAACCGTAGAAACAATAACAACTCTACGACTGGACATCGATTAAGAAACTAATGAAATGCGTAGGTATATTTTTGTCTTTACTTACTTATGAAATAAAGAAAGTATTTGCCATAATATTTAGAATTTCATAATATGTAAAAATAGTAACAAAGAATATTTTCATACACTTAAAGAATATATTAGTTGACTGTATAAGAATAAAAATGGAAAAATAAAATAAATTAATTTAATAGAAATCGTGGCTCGCCGGTACTTATAGCTCTAATGAACTGTGGCTCTAAGAAACGAACTTTTCTGCGATAATAAACTATTAAACTATATAAATCTTTTTTTTTATTCATCATCATCATCATCTCAGCCGTTGGTGATCCACTACTGAACATAGGCCTCCCGTATATTTTTTTTAGGGTTTTGCAAATACTCGATACGCTTGGCAGGCGGGTTGTCAAGCGCAGTTTGATGGTTTTTTGCAGAGGACGCTTGACGCTGCTGCCCGTCCTCTGGATCTGTTAACCCTTAGCCGGCTCTTACTGGAGCACTATTCTAAAGCCGGTAACTCCACGGCGGTCTTAACTTCTATTAATAGGCCCTGCTAGTTAATTTTGAATGATTATTTCTCTCTCACGCTATCCTAAATGCGATGTTACGTATTTCTGAAACTTTGAACTTATAAGCTACTTCAGTACTCCAATTCTACAACTTTATCTAAGGTCAACGTAAGGACGTCTGTGAAATGTCAGTAGTGTGTTAATGGAATGTAGTTGGCCATAAGACCAATTTTAATCATTATTTACAGCTTACTTGACCACGATTGACCTGTTGCGTTGAGGGCTGCAGATTCCTTAATCCATTATTAAATGATTAACAAACCGCACCGAATCGCGCAAAGACCGAATTTTTCCTACATTAATTTCATCCTTATCGCCCAGAATCCTTATTACATAAGATAAAATCTCGTTTGTCTACAGGTGGAGCTGACGATGCACGACGGCACAGTCCGAGACGTGTGCTTCATCGAGGATACTTCAAATAAGACCAGCCTCCTCGTGAGCGGAGGCGCTGGTGATTGTAAGATATACGTCACCGACTGTGCTACGGGGAAGACTTTCCAGGTAACTACTTGAACTAAGGGATTTCTTACGGTTTCGGTAATATCTAAGTACAGCTCCTTTCACCGCCTGGAAGAGATCGTTATGAGCGATAAGGCCGCCAATTGTTACACGTTTTCTAGTTTTATTTTTTAATTTTTGTTGTTTCCTGTACTAATTGTGATACTATTAAAGAGCTTTCTATTCTATTGCAATCCAACCAGCATCTTGGGTACGCTTTACGCTGCCATCCGATAATAGTTTAGATTTTCTATAGGCTTATGGTACTTCTGTATATATATTTTTTTTTCAATAAATGCACTCATCATTTAAAAAATACTTCTTGAATCTAATAGGGTACTACATTTATTGAATTATATAATATACTATATTTAATAAATATTTAATAAATTTTTAGTAAATAATTAACTTTATACAACGTACTGATAACCGTAACTCACGCTTGACCTTGCATTAGGCCTGTTATTTTTATGACTGTACGCGGCGCACTCTTCGCGGTCTACCGCAAAAACGGTTGATCGTATGAAAAAAAAAGTTCAAACAAAAGTTGTAGAGAATTTTATATTCCACAACTTTTATAATAGGTGCAAATCTCATTTAAGCAATAGAAAGCGAGATGTTCACGAAAAACCGATTTTTACGGCCTTTGACCTTCAATATCTTAAGACGCGGACACGATAGCACTTGTGACTTTTGAGACAACATTTAGAACGACAAAACAAAGGTTTATACCAGTTTACAGCTTATTATCTTTCATTCCGAGGTTGACCCCTTTTTTTACCTAAAATGTCTGAGCCAATCAAACACAAGCCGTGTCAAAACGAGTGTAGGTCAGGCCTAGAGGTATATTAAATAAATTATTATTCGCGCACATAGGGCTAATTAACTCAATATAGTTTTGTCATAATGAAGTGCGTTAAACGACTATAATATTTATATTAGAGCTCTAAGGAATTAGTGCCAAGTTTAGTCTGTGAGGTCAGTCCACAGCACAGATCACTATAATTAGTACTACGTACAGATGCGACAGTGGAACGGCGCCGGAAAGTTTTGCAATATGTGCGTTTGTCGCTGTTGTCGCACATCTACTGTTTTTTTTTCTAACTCCATAGAGTTCTTAATCTCCTTCGGTGGAGTTTTGCACATTATATGAATGGCATTGACATTTTATAATTCATTGCAATGTGACAACTAGTGATGTGAAAATATTACACTAGGTATCGACTAAATTAGTGATGTCCCTTTTATCGATACATAATTAGTGACGTCACTCTTTTGGTCCTATATTACTTGAAAACTTAATTTTAAAGTAAAAAATAAAACAAACATACATACGAGGGGAGGTCAAAAAGTTCGCGGAATGGAGGGTTTAGAGAGGGAAGGGGGTAGTTATTACTCTTTTGGTCTTATATTACTTGAAAACTTAATTTTAAAGTAAAAAATAAAACAAACATACATACTCGTAGATCGACCGGATAAGTATGGAGTTCCGGCTACAGTTAAACAGCTGTACAGTTAAACAGCTGTATTTAGCTATCAATAGTATGGATATGAAGATTCTGAATTAGAGGACCTAAAAGTTGTAGCCGTCATGACTTGCTGACCATCTGTATTTCCCTATGACTGAAATAAAATTAGCTTTTTTACTATTTAAAAGAGTTTAATCACTTATAATCCAAATAAATCTTACTATAATAAATAATATTATAAACATAACATACATTCACGCCTTTTTTTCCTGAAGGGGTAGAGGCAGAGGTGTACCCAGGACTCAGTCCCATAGTAGATAAATAAATTATAATAATATTGTGTATAATATTATAAACTTTGTTTTTTTTGTTTGTAACGAATAGGCTCCGAAACTTCTGGACGATTTAAAAAAACTTTCACTTATAAACAGCCCAATTCGGTGTGAGTGATATAGGCTATATGAGATTAAAAAAAAATAGGGATCCGTAAGGTAACTGCAATATGGTGAACCAAGGTGTCACATTATTACCAAATATATTCATTAATTTGCGTGCGCTGGATGAAATCCATTGATGGTAGGGTAAAATAATGTACTAGGGGTTTTTAGTACTTACCAATATGTACAATATAGTGAACGAACATTATATACATCTATTTTGAAGGAGTCATTATTTTTCATGCGGTGTGAAAACTATCGATGGTAGATTAAAATAATAATAAATATAATAATAAACAAAAAAATAATAGTTTGTAGAACTTATCAATTATCAATATCTACAAAATAGTGAACGAACATTGTATTCATCTATTTTGGTTTAGTCACAATAATTTTTGGCTTTTGGCTAGTATAGTTTTTGGCTTCTCCTGCGTCCTGCATCCTCAGGCCCCAGCATATATAACTGATGCATGTTATTTATTAATAATAAACCCATATTAGCAAATAGCAATAATAAGCATGCTTATAAAATTAATGCTAAATTACATTAATTACCTTCACTATCACTATAGGTCTCCCAATAATTTTTTAAATTCTGAAAAATAAAGTTGCGTAAGTTATTAATGTTATAATTTTATAAAAACAACACTTTTTGGTTTGCCAAGGTATAAAAATTATGAGTTTCAAATCTCATTTTTACTCAATTAGTGGTCAACCTATACCTTCTGAACTTAGGGGCATGCCATATTCTATTTCTTTAGCTGTAAACAAGCAGGGGTATGAATAGCGTGTCCTTCGTCCTTGTCTATCTAACTGGCGTATTTCGAAGTGTCTGTGACACACACTCTTTCTTATCAGCTGCTCCTTGGAAAGTCCGACAAGAAGGTGATTAGTTGGCACTAAGAACTGCAAGCACAAGCTTTTAAATTTATCGTCCTTTGGAATGTTAAATAAGCGGTGAGTAGCGCTTGTTGCATCGCAACCACTAACACAGCACTTTAGCGTCGCCATGGCAAAAGAGGCGTAAAAAATCTGGCTAGACTCAAGTATTCAAACAATTAGGAAAAATTCTGATCAGGATTCTACAACCAATGTGTTCTGTGTCTACAACTCAACGAGAAAATCACAGGATTCTTGCAGACATGACATGACTCATGACAGTGCAGTCAAGATGACGTGTTGTTTTTTTTATTATTCGTGCACAGTAGCGACAAACGGGACATTAGGAAACAAGCTGTCTCAGCCGTGGTCCACAGGCCCAAGCCTTTACCGACCTGTCCTTACCTCAAACTGAACAGTTAAAAGTACATGTTCGAACGGATTTACCGCAAATCAATAAGCGATCAAAGAAACAATGCTAATTATGGTCTGCGTTTGAGACTTTGGCTACTCGTCTACTATGTCCCGCAAAGGACCGATATTATATTACTGTATTCATCTGCTTTGTTTACTTGCCTGTAAGTGTAATATACCCCTATACCCCTCCTTAAAAGTTGCCATTTAGATGGAGTTATATGTGGTAATACCCTAAAGTCCGTAAAGACCACTCGATGTTATCCATCGTTGCAAATCGTTTTGTATCGATTTAATCTCCTAATCGGCTTATGTGATCACGTATGAGGATGTCCATAAGTTGCTTACAAAATTGGGTTTGTCTACGGGTAAGCTTTTCTTGTGTACTTTGTAAACACACTTTGTGAACAACTCCAACGAGGTTTTATATAGAAAGTCGTTTTATTAATATAATTATTCATTTATATGGTATACTTAGTCTGGCCATAAATACTGTTACAATTAAAAATAAACAAAATATTACATTTGAATTTGGAATCTGTCTTTTCTACATGATTGTTCATTGAGTTTTCTCATTTTGGTGCTAATACATTGTACAATATTTTGCGATATTCAAATGGAGTGGGGTGATAAAGAGAAATATCACTGTACAAACAAGTCCTAGCAGCAACCCCATGGGACTTCGTTATCCCTGGCCTCTGTACTACCAGGGGTAAAGTGAAATTAACCCTAATTTGTAATACCAAAAACCAACAAATGACCTCCCATTGGAGGTATAGTATGGTATCCCATTGCATACTAAATTGCTACCAAGATAAACGCTTGAACGGTGCTAAGTCGAACATCCTGTCCATGATTATCCATGGAGTAATTATCAAATCGATGTCGGTCGGTGAACAGATCGGAAATTACAGTTGACTTTGGAGTTGAGTACCTGTCTATGCATCTTGTATGGGAAGTTTGTTTTTCTTTTACGAATCTTATATTTTACAAATATTTCTTTTGACAGATAGCAAACTGAAAAACATTACATTCAATATTAACAATTCACTACATTCAATATTAGTACACCTTTTGGTGACACCTTATTTATGTCATTTTCGGTGAAGAAGTGCATACCAATTCATTAAGTGTAATTTACTACGACCAGCATCCATAGACTGAAATATAATTTACGAGCAAGTGTCGTTGAGCTACGCACTGAATTTTAATCAGCGTATACGTTGATAACTGAACTCGTATTAAATTCACAAACATCACGTATCTATCGTATGCATTTCAGTTTTGCATAATACCCAAATATTTGAATAGGACTTGCGAGTAAATGAATATAAAGGTATAACACCAGTGCCCAAGCTCAGCTCAATTAACTTTATTGTGAATACTGCAAGCCTAGCATGGCACGGGTATGTTTCTTTCCTCGTCTTTTTTCTCTCGGGCCCGAATAGATTGCATCTGTTGTCTCGTTCTCAAAATATGGATTAAACTAAGGTCCAATAAAGTATATAAGGCAAGTATGGCAGTATAGTATAGGCAGTATAAACAAAAAAATCTGGCAACGGCTTTAACTGCTGCACAAACAAAATGAAAAAGGTCTTGAAAAAGACATTCGGGCGTTTTGAAGCTAAAGGTAATTTATCAAGCTGAGAGATACATAGCATAATACGTAATATATGTAATTTAGGTCCCAAAATATTCTATTGATTACCTATAATATTACCGAGCACACCACAAAATAAGCTTCGCTTGAAATTTGGCTTAACACTGTTCACTGTTCGTTTAATCTTTCTACACAAGTATATCCTGATCAATTAATATCCCCGATATTCCCATGTCAAAGTTGATTATAAAAAATTTTAATGCTGACTAATTGAGACACTCTCCCATTCATTAACGGCTGTGCCTTCACCCTTGGACCTAGGGAGGTGACATTATTTTATTATAACTGATAAGGTCAAAAAAGGAATTCCCGAAACCAAACAAAGTCTCGGGATTCCTCTATTGATATATTTTTGGACTGTGGCACGCAGACTTCATATTAAATTAGAATAATCGTATGCAGCCAGATATTACGCTACAAAATGAGATTTATAACACTTGATGGCGTCAATAAAATGCATATAATTTGCTTAATGATATTGATTATAATAGAAAGGATTTTTTTTTATTATGTTAGTGAGTGACAAGACGAATCAGGTGCCTGATGGTAAGCATCATGATTGCCCATATCAGACACAGTGCCACCCAGTGTTTTAAACTTAAACTTTAAACTTCTACGCGGCACTGCGCTGCGCCTGTCACCCTGAGATATTAGTTGTTGAATCTCGTCATGCCCAGTAATTTCGCTGGTAACATTGCCCTTCAGACCGGAACACAGTAATGTTTAAGGATAAGGCCAATATTATGTTGTATTGACACCACTGATTGTATTGACTGGAGATTGCTCCAGGGATGCATAACATTTGGCTATGTTGATTATTCGAAAATCCGAACGAGTTAATTAGCGATACTTCTCGTTAACATTTTCTCCTTTAGTTATAACCTATGTCGGATGTAGGATTTTCTTATGATATTGATGACGTCACATGTGTTCCTAGGCGGTAAGACAAGGTCAGCAAATTAAACACTTTTTCCCGACCGCACTGATTTCATCGTCGTCGTCGATTTAACTATTATAAAGAATAAAGGTGGCGACACGACCGCGTGGTCGAGTTTTTCGAGGTCGTGGTGACTATCGACTCATCTGCCCTATATTCGATACTATTAATCATTAAAGTTATTCAAATATACTGTGCACTCGCGGTTATAAAGGCCTATATCAAAATAGAAGCGGCCTTGATAATGTGTAGAGCCCTTTAATCATTGCATTTCTGTGTTTGAATGGAATTACGGAACGTGCGCAATCAGCCCCAACGTGTTAATTACACTGCATTCTCAGACTAATAGTTGAACGAAACTAGTTCGCTCTCGCGTAAACAATACAGAACAAACCAACCTGTAAACAGGATTCAATGTTTGTTCACCGCTGCAACTTAGTTCAAACGGTTGGGTTGCGCATTGTTCACTTTGAAACTGATCTGACCTTAGTGTATTGTTGCTTCGCAGGCGCTGAGCGGTCACTCGGGCCACGTGCTCTCTTTGTATAACTGGGGTGGAGCGATGTTCGTCTCCGGCAGTCAGGACAAAAACGTCAGGTTCTGGGACCTACGCACGGGCGGCTGTGTCAACATGATATCGCCGCCCACCGGAAATCCCAGTAAGGTAAGCCTCTATCTTCACTACTAAATGAGTTTACTGACTCTATAGAGGTCGCTATTCGCTACTAAATAATATTATATCGCCGACCGTTGAACTTGCGGCTTGTGAGGTACATGCCACCAGTGAACTTTTAAATTATATAGTCACGTCATATTATGTCAACATCACTGCACTAGACTTGTAAATATGTAAACTTGCTGCGTGACCGTATACGCTCCAAGTTACTTAACCTGTCATGTGCCGGGATTCTAAGCACAGCATAAATAGATTTTGCATTGTCTCTCGTAGATCTGCATTCTGGCACTTGACGAGTATAAATAAAGTAGGCTGTCAAAAATATAGTACAGTAAATTTTGTCTATATTATTTAAAATATCGTAAGACATCTGTCAAAATTAATGTACTTCTCAATTCAGAAAAGGCTTACTTTACCTACCGTCTGTGAAAAAAGCAAATCTGTATTAGACACATATTTCTGTGTGAAAGAAATTATATACTATCTCGTTAAATACCCATAAACAGGATGGAAACTCAAAATATTTTAATTCAGTGTTTTATTATGACTCATTGTCAAGTATCATAGACTGTTCGTTGTGTTTGAGCACAGCTGCGTATGTGTTGATTAGAAACTTCAATATTTGTTAAATGCATACTTTGACAAAACTGTGAAAGTTGAAGGACCGATAAGAATGGATTCTTCAAATAGTTACCGACACTATTCTTGTGCACACACATAATGTTTTAGCTGATCAAGAGGATAGTTTACTTTGACTGGTTTGTAGAATCACACATACCGCAATCCTCATCATTTGTATGAAAACCAAGCGTTTTTTGTTCCGACTTTGGTAGTTAACGGAAAATTCCAAGGGAAAATAAGTTACACAATTTAGACGCATGATTTCACACCCTTATTACCACTCCCACGTTATATGGATACGCATATGTATCTATCTAATCGATGCAAAAGTAATCATACTATTTTTATATTTGCCGTGAGTGTTGCTCATACTTACCACAAATTTGTAGTACCTAATAAAGACCGTAGGAACACACTTGATGCAAGTCGCTTACAACCGGAGTAGATATAAATCTATGAGGGAGGCCTATGTACAGCAGCGGATATCCTACGGCTGAAATTATTATGCTGAATAGAAGAAGGTCGTCTTACAACCTATTTACCTACATGGAAATGGTTCACGTAGGGTGCAGCGGTGACATCCCTAGCGGTAGACCCGAGCGGTCGACTTCTAGTGTGCGGGCATGACGACGGCTCGTGTGCGTTACACGATGTCCGAGGCTCGCGATCGTTGCAGCGCTTCACACCGCACTCGGGCGATGTACGCAGCGTGCGCTTCTCTCCAGGCGCTTACTATCTACTCACCGCTGGATACGACGGCAGGGTTGTCCTTACTGATTTACAAGGTTCGTAAAGACTAAAGACTAAAAGACTAAAGACTAAAAGTATTTTTTAGGTTGTTTTATTTTATTCGAATAACAAACATCTTTTAACACATAGGAATAATAGGAGTACAATAGCAGTTGGTTAAATAGTTTTCACTTATCTTTAGTATCGAAGTGACCGGCCCTCCGGTGGCATTATTAAAATTGCCAAACTCGCTACAAAATTAATGAAAAGCATAATATGGTAGTGGCGCGTGGCAGCGACTGATGGCTGTGGTTGTGCCATGTACTCCATTAACATGTACACTTTTCTGTTTTTTTTATTCTTACGAATGTTGTTCATAATATAACTGCAGTCTGGTGTTGTCACCTTAAATGACGTATGAGATGTTTACGCCCATTTTATTACTCACAGACTTACGACTCAGAGACATCAACTCCCTAACTGTGATTGATTTCGCGTACTACAATGTAGCAACAGTGCCGGTCCGAGCTTACTCGGCGCACTATAACATAGTCTGGAACAGCGCCCTTTCACAGAACATAAAATAAAACTATAATGTGTGAGGACTATACACTGATATTTTAAATTACACAGAGTATAGGGATAGTTCTACTTATTAATTACATAAAGCAATATGTACTTATAATAATTAAAGACACGCTTTGCTTTTTTGCATTTTCATGAGCATGAATTATTGTATACCATTTAACAACAAGAGAAGTGAGCGATAAACTTGAAATCCGTGAATTTTTTAGCAATATACCGAGCCTCAAATCAAGGATAGGCGCTGCCGATTATCGATGCTAAACCAATAAACATATTTTAGTAGGTGGTTTAATAATCAAATATTTTCATGTTGTGATTAATACAATTTTGTTTTATTTTTCAATATCTACGATGCCGATGGCTACCCCTAAATACGAGCGCTCTCGGCCGTCGCGTCGAAAAGTTCCCCTATTAGAATCGGGCTGGCCCTGTGTAGCATTAATTACCTACCATAACCAATATAATTTATCTGCGGAAGTCTGTATCTCCGTTTTCAGTTAATATTAATGATCAGTCATTCCTCAAGACAATATATCTTGCGTTTATCTCGAATTAATAGCGTTGTCTAGCTTTAATGAACCGACAACGAACATGGTATATTAACTGTAATTTTACGGGCAATATGGCGCTTTAATACCTAACGGGTAAAATACGTCGCATTGCGGATGTTTATTTAGTCTTTTAACATCTGTTACCAAATGTGTTACCAATACCTCAAATGCCATTATATTATAAATGCAAAAGTTTTGAAATATTGGTTTTTGTTTAATTTATTTTTGTGAAAAGTTAAATTTCGTTTTGTTTTTGTGAAAAACTCGCGGTCTAGGTATACTTTGCTTAGGTCCTGGAGACATAGGATTGCTTTTAATTCGTGAAAACACGAGGCACAAGATAATTCATAATAAATCGTGAAGAATCGCTTTCTACGGAAGTACGTAGAACAAGTGGTTTTCAAATAAAATTCATAAAATATTTTGGTGTTTCTGGAGCGGCTCCTGGCGTATACGTATACTAGTAATTCATAAACCAATATGCCGCTTGTACATTTACGTTTAGTTTCTGTGTCCTGTAATGTTATTTCATTGTGTGTGGTGTACAATAAAGTATTATCTAAATATCTATTATATAGATGGAGATTATTGTAGTATTTACCTACCTCAAAAATCTTAAATAAATCTCTTTTATGCAAATAGACCTTAAAAGCGCTTTTGCAAGTCAATGAAGCTAATGATTGTGAATCTACCGCGCGTTCGGAAAGATACCAACTTTCCTACCTATCGTCTACTTCTCCAATCAAATTCTACATTTATACCTATGTACTATGGAAACCTAGTCTCGAACAAACTCCTCGGTATAAGTGTTATGAGGTGACTTACTATGCACACTTACGAAATCTACGTTAAGTCTACGTCTTTAATGTAAACTCTATTTACGTAGCAATTTTAGCTTAAAATAGATTGAACTATTTTTACTAAAAGTTGCGCATTGTACGCATTATAGTACGGTCACAAAAAAAAATTCTAACGTATACGGTTTCTGTGATAGTGTGTAGCGTGTGCAGACTTTAGGCGTGAACATTTTTTTTTCACGTTTGTGACTCTTTATGTTATTTAAACTTTTGTTTTATGTGGGTATTGTTTTACGCAGGTGACTTAACGTGCGCGCTACCAAGCGTTCCAGTAGCGCGTCACCCAGACAAGGTAATATCAGCTCGATGGCATCCCGACGACTTCTCATTCCTCTCCACGTCCGCCGACAAGACGGCCGTGCTCTGGACCATACCGCCCGTCTAGACATTTATCCCCTAAAACAGACAGGAACACCCGAAAAGGCGCCTGAGGGCGATCTATCCGATGCGCTTGACCTACAGTTACGACTTAAGGCGCTCTCGTAAGTAGATGTTGGTTTTCAGTTTTCTCCACTGTTCAAACATATGTCGTGTTGGTGAACAATGAATGAAGCCTGGCTTTGTTGATTGACTCGGGAAATCGTACTTTATTAAACATTATAAATACATAATTAACTTTTCAAGACCTCATTCATTGTCTGTGTGTAGCTGGTAACACGATATTTACTTTATTAATAATTTGCGGTTTCCATTGGATAAAGTTTGTCACAAATTATTCACATAAAATGTTTCGTAACTTAGTTTCAAGTGTTAGTCGTTCGGATATAGTGGCTTAACGCTTTAAACAGATCTATATTTTTATAGAGGTTCTGTTCGTTATGTATGGTTTTTAGCTTGGAATTTTTTTATTTATAATGGATATAATAAAAGTAGCGAAAGTATTAAATAACTACGCTTGACCGTTTCATTCCATTTAGTCAAGTAGCGGTTTGTTGTTAATATTTTATTGAACAACAAAGTACTAATTATTTAATTATCTTGCTTAAAACATTGTTAGGGTCTAGACATAACATAAAGTATTTATATTTAATATATGTACGTCGCCACTATACATTATTATATGTGTATATGAGCCCTATCACGACACGTATCTAATTAAATTTATGTTACTATCCCAAAAATGTATTCAAAATTGTTGTTTTAGTTATACTTGATGTTATGATAGATTTAGCCAATTTAAAGCTAATTCAGATGCTACCTTTAGTAATAACATAAAACTTATTATATTCTTTGATGTTGCTATATAAAATTGTTAACATAATAAAATATGCTACTTAAAAGTTATTTACATATATTATATTTTACATATCGATATTTATTATATCATCTACTATTTCTTTGTAACGAGAAAAACGACAATACGACAAACGACAAAACAGAATAAAGTAATTTTATCTGGATGGATCTAAATTTTAATAATTAATATACATACCTATTTTTGTTTCATATCCTCTAAGAGTTCGATCAAAATGACGTGGCATTCTGTTAAATTAATTTTAACCTTTAGTATCTGGGTTTCTGGCAGCTTCACAATTACGGAATCTTGTTATCCATTTAAAATCCTGCCCTTCAGGTACTATTCAAATATTAAATAATTATCCAATTTATACAGTACTACATTATATATTATGTAGCTTTATTTAAGTAAGTATTTACCATCGCCTATATTGTGCTGTAAGAACGCTTAGGTATATTTAGTATAGGACTCTCGAAATGAGCTTTAACTTTTGGTTATTACATTCTACGTATAATATCAACTGATAGTGTGGTCACAAGTTTACCTAGGCTTAATTAATGTTAAATGTAAGCTATGCGAATCGATTCCATTTTAAAGCGAAGGCTACGCGTTTATGTTATCACGAATTATATAATATCGTGGTTAAATCTCGTGGTTAAATCCTGATCTTGAGATCAATCAACTTTTGTTCTGAGTTTCATCAATACGTCTAGCCTACACTTTATACAACTGACAATCTGTAGAAATATATAATACGTCTAGCCTTCGCCTAAAATATCATTTTAAGTTTTTTTCTGCCCTTTGCTTGAATGAAAATGAAGCTTTTTCGGACCCGGGGTATTTATTAAAACCGTGGAAGTGCTATGAGTAAAATAGCTTTCTTTAACCTTGTTATTATAAGATAGTAATATTTTTATAAGCTGATGTTAAATCATATGGCTAATAATTTGAAACCATGACATGGACTACGTGAATGTGATTTTATCAATAAAAATATAAAAAAGGAGTATAAATTCACTGCTTATTTATATTTTCAATCCCATTATTGGGTGTTGTATTATTAATTTATATAATTACTAATGTTTATTTTTTAACCATTTCGCTGTCTTAATTTAGGTTATTTCGTTTAAGTCTTATATTTTGTTATGAAATGAAGTAGGATCTTGTAATAAAATACGTAACATATAAAGTTAAAAGAAATTATGTATTTTATGATTAAATTTTTATACATCGATAAGTTATCCAAAATTATGTAAAAATAATATAAAGCAAAACTAAAGTATATTCAAATAATAAATAATCTTAAAGATTGTAACATTACTTAAATTATATGTTAGGTATATAACAAATAACGATTTAATGTGTAAGACTTTACACAAATATAATATATTTATTAATTTGATGTTCAAGAAGCTAAAATCAAGAACGAAATTATAATGGATATATTTTGAAATGTTAATGTGTGGACAGTTAGATATTTACAAGTATTAATATATTTTATTATGTTTGTGGAAGGTCTGTCTGCATGTTTAAAATACATTCATTAAAATTATTTTAATATTTTGTGTGAAATTATTTGACAGCAAATAAATAGCGTGTTGTATTAATCGGTGTCTCAAACTAAACCAATGAAATTTAAACCGAAATCTGTAAATTAAAACAAATTTGGATCCATTATAATTTAAGAATATAATCCATTCTATTTACAAAATGAACTTGTTTTATTTTACTTTCCTCACCTCGCCTCTGCCTCAGTAGCGTAGTGGTTTGCAAGCGATACTGCCGTTTATGAGGTCCCGGGTTCGATCCCCAGGTAAGGATAAAAGTGTTTTTGGATTTCTAACCACTATACATTTCGCCTTTTTGGAGAAATTTGCAAATGGATTCATTAGGATTTTCTCAAAGTACCGGTAGAGTGCTGTAGCCCTATATCGTGGGACTTAAAAACGTAACTGGGGTATAACTGTCGGTGTATCTACTATAAGACTGGTCCTGGACCAGTCTGGACCCATACTATTATGTAATATTATGTTATTTTAACTTAATCATCTACAGTACGTGCGTTTTATCTTGGCTAGTTGAACATAGGCTCTGCGAACTTCCGCGCACGTAAACTCATGAATAAAACTGTTATTCCCAAATAAACAAATCCACGAACAAATGTTTATTGTTCAGTTAAGTTCAATCATAATAATAACAGTTTTCTCCACGAGTTTTCATGCGCTAAAGTTCGCAGAGTCCTATGTTCTGACCGGCCAAGATAAAACGTACGTACTGTATAAAGTGTAAAAAAGGGTGTAGTAAGTAGTACTTATTGGGCTGCATCTACGCGACACACTGAATTACTTGTTAAGGTTAAATGTCACCCATACAAAATGAAAATATACAGATATGAAGAAATAGGGAATAATTATCCACTCAATTGTTTGTTCTTGGCTCTGGATCTGGCCTTTATTTGCGCGAAAACATATGTTGTTAAAGAAAACCTTACAGTTTCTTCATATTTATGAAAATTGTGAAAAAGTAGTTTTTTGCTTATGTTAATGTTTTTTTAAATAGCAAAAATACCATACGGTTTTCGTATACACTTACCTACTAGTAAGTATTGCCGCTCTGATCTGCGCCAGCCCACTCACGACTTTTGTATAATATTGAAGCAATTTCGCAGTGAAACAGTGAAAGTGTGACGTCAAATGAATAAGCCGGTTTTGCGACTGTGACTAAAGAAAAGAAACTTAATATTACTTGTATAGGTACTTAAAATTATGATAACTAGGTACAGAATAAAGTAGCATCTCATTACCAAATTTTAGATATTTGACTTACAACGGAAATAGTGGGCCTATTATTGTACACTCGACGCAAGAATTGGAAGGGAAGTTGATTAAAAATAGTAAGAGGCAGGGGTACCTAATGTCGAGAACAGACCCAGTTTGTGCGTGTCAGAGTATTCTAGTGTTAGTTAAACCCATATAGCGACACGGTGTGTCGCTATATGGGTTTTTGGACCTACAGATGTTTGCGGTATCCCATTTATATTTTAACTTTTTTATAAATACCTATATAAAATATTGAAATGAAACAGCGTAGTTTTCGCCAGTGATACTGTATTATAACAATAAAATGAGAGTATCTATTGTAGATTGAAGTCTGGAGGTTTAACACATCAAGAGCCGAAACTATACCGACACTATAAATTTGCGTATTCCGCCATCCGAAGTGTTTAATACAAATCTTATTGTTCACAACTTATTGTAAACAAACATTGACAACATTACGCATACATTTCAATCATACACAAACTCATTATTAATAATATAGGTAACTTTAAAAACTAACATTTTATAATAATATCTAAGTATTAACAACTGCAAATCAATTCACTTGGTTCATTAACTAACTTTTGTCTACTTATTTCAATAAAGGTAACTCGTCTACTGAAAACTAAAAACATTACAGTTACCTAAGCAATAAGTTTGTCTGTTCCTTAGATTATTGATAAATTTCCGCGCGCACATTGACCAGGTAGATATACCTAGTGCTATACACTAGGTATATCTACCTAAAATATTGATAATGCGGCTACTATCAAATTGAAGTGTGCGTGAAAAACACTGCAAGGAGCATGCCGCGAAATGTTGTGTCGCAAGACGCGCGGAGACCAATAATCTAAGGTCGAATTCACAAAGTTGACTACTTAAACCAAGTTAAACGGTTTCTATTTTTGGGATAAAATCAGGACGTAGCAGTTGCGGTCGGCTTCATTACCTAATTATAAACGTAATGTTTAATAATTATGACATAATATATTAAAACTCGATCTGAGCTGCAGCCACTGCATGTTGTTGACCGCTGAATGGTACCTTAATGTTAGGAAAAGAACATCAATATTTTTCTTACAGCAAAACTAATTTAAGTTACACACATAATAAGTAGGTAGGTACATATCATTATTATACTCGTAACTACAGTCCTTAATTTTCTTTTTTAAACAATGGATTAGCCTACCCTGATAAATCCAATCTATACTTTCAGAAAAAAGTTTGTTTTCACAAACTAATGCGTCATTTACATTCAACCTATGTTAGAAGGGAAGGGAACATGTATGTAAACGGGTCACTCCTCATGAAAAGGCAAAGAAGTTGACAGAGAATTGGGCAGAGAAGTAAGCAGGGAATTGAATAATTCGTGTTCGCCAATTCCCTGCTTACTTCTCTGCCCAATTCCCTGCCAACTTCTTTGCCCAATTCCCTGTTCACTTCTGCCCAATTTCCTGTTCACTTCCCTTCCCGATTCCCTACTCGTTTAGGCTAAATGTAAACCAAACATCATCGTACATACCTACATCATACAGTTTATGAAGGTCCCATCAATATAAATCTATCAAATAGGTTGATATTTTAAACTTATACCTACTTCTAGTTATTTACAATAATAAAAAATATAATGTCTTAGGATTTTGGGTGCTATTCCAGAAGGCTGTGTAGCTGTTTTCAAAAATAAATCTTTTATTTTTAACGCTCAGTTTGACAATAAAAGATTCTATTCTATAATTTAATTTAACAAACTCATTCTTGGCAACACAGTCTCATGAAAAAGCACCTTTATGTTGGGCGAAGACTAGACGTTCAGCCTCATAAAAGTATACTTATTTTATCTACATATAAACGGCTTGTCAGTAGGTAATAGGTTTTTCAGTGCTAAGAAGGCTTATTTTCTATACGATCATTAATAAGTATATAATTTCCCGTGCCGATCCGGGACATAATAGTTCGGCTAAATCTTATCTAGCATGTCGTACAAGGCGACAGATGGACCTCATGACATATACAACATCTTAACATCTTAGTCATTACGACGATCACTAGTAAGTGCAGGGTGTTAGTTGTTCGTGGGCGTCTAAAGAGTACTTTGAGTACTACACACCCACAACATTCGAGCCAACAGGCTCTCTGCACACACACCCATCAACCCGTATTGGACAAGCATGTTGGGTCCTAACGTCCTAACCTTTACTCTCATGAACCACAAGTGGATTGAGGGTAGAGAGGCCTTTGCTTAGCAGTGGGACAGATCAGGCTTATAATAAAAAAAATAGTAATAAGTATATAGGTACTTATTATTCTATTATGACATACACGTGATTAAAATCGTCCTAGCATCCACCCAACAAACATTTGACGGTGACTAGATCCAATTTACCGCGATAATATTGTGATAGGTACAATTGAACGCCTTCGCCTTAAGGTTGAACGTCACCCATACAAAAAGGAAAATACACAGATATGAAGAATTACAGATAGGAATAATTTTTCACTCAATTCTGTGATTCGCTCTGGATCTGGCCTTTCTTTTCGTGAAAACATATTTTATTAAAGAAAACCGTAAGATTTATTGCTATTTAAAAAAACATTAACATAACCTAAAACAATTTTTATCTAATATAGTGATCTGTGTTTTATACCATTTTCATAAATACGAAGAAACTAAGGTTTTCTTTAACAAATACGTTCACGCCAATAAAGGCCAGATTCAGAGCCAACCATAAACAATTAGTGTAAAAATTATTCTTCATAGCTGTATATTTTTATTTGTATGGGTGACGTTTAGCCTTTAAAGTAAGTAATCTATTAAAAATAGAGTATATTTAAGTGTAGGTACCCAACAATGCTATTACAACATGCTATTTTATACACAGATTTTGCTAAGTCAAGGAGATCGCTAAATAGTAAGTCAGTTCATGCATTCTTACATTATTGAGTGTAGCATAAATAAATTATCACATGGTACAAAAAGGGTGTAGTATCTAATACTTGGGATATTACACCTGTTTGTGATAAACCCCTTCAAACTTCCCAAAACTGACAGATTGGCTTCGAGTATTTCGTACGGAAAATCCGTCTTTCAGTTTGACGAGTAAAATACACGCCTTGAGATTAAACGTCACCCATATAAAATGAAAATAGGTAGATATGAAGAAATAGCGAATAATTTCCCAGTCAATTGTTTGTGGTTGGCTATGGATCTGGCCTTTATTTCAGCGAAAACATTTTGTTAAAGAAAATCCGTATGGTTTTTATGCTATTAAAAAAAACAGGAACATAACCTAAAAACTACTTTTTTACAATTTTCATAAATACGAATTTACTGTATGGTTTTCTTTATCAAAATACGTTTTCACGCAAATCAAGGCCAGCTCCAGAGCCAACCACAAAAAATTGAGTTGAAAACAATTCCCTATTTCTTCATACGAGTATCTGTGTATTTTCATTATGTATGGGTGACGTTTAACCTTAAGTATTATATACGTGCCTAATGCTTACTACACCTTTTTATGGCGTGGTTAAGAGGTTAAGAGCGTGGCGAGGTAAAAGAAAACTCAGGTTCTTATATTTTCGGCAAGAGTTTGTACATGTAGCTAGATACCTTATAAACGAGCTAAGCGATGAAATTGGGTTCATACAATGTCACATAAAGAAAAGTTTTTATTTTATCGGTCTGTTATTTCAGACTTTCACAAAACACAATTGGCACCGGTCATACGTTTTAGGATACAACTTTTTAGGCAGCCGTTCCACCGCCGCGGTAGTTGTCAGCGAATAATCCTCGCTAAAGAAACGTAGGTAGATAAGTACGAATAAGATGGAAAGTGAGCTAAATTGATATAATATACCGATATTATCATTATGTAAATGAACATAATCATCACCGGCAGTGTGAAAAGGAGACAATAAGTGATGCACATGATGAACTATGTAGTTATAAAATATGTAGTAATCTGCATCGTATTAAATGTTTCTTGAGCGAGTAATTATCGCCGGCAGAGGAATAACGACCTTAGCCTACCCTACACCAGAGATGCCTGTGCTTCTTTTTTCATACTTAGTTATACATAGTAGGTACCTATTTAGTTAGTTGTCAAGGTTAGCTTTTTATATACTCGTAACTCTTAAGATTCTAATTAGTGGATATCAAAAAGATAATATAAATGGGTAGGTACAGCGACACTTACATTGCTGAGCACAAATCTGGTGGAAAGATGGTCTAGCTCTTTATTGTTAAAAGCAAGTGACATTTTTTGGGAGTTTTCAACCAACCGTACTTTACAACAATCGTTAACTAGTGAGAACACAAACATGACTAGCTCTGCATGTACCCTGTTTGTTTTGTGAATCGTCTAGATTTTAAGCTCATTTTTACAAAAAGCTATAAATTAAATATTATATTCTTTATTAATATGTTATGATATACAACATATTTAGGTAGTACCTAAGTACCTACTTACTTATGAATCATAAAAATTAACTTAGGTAGGTACTTAAAATACCCACATATTTTTACTTATTGAAGACAGAACACTCGTAGGAACAAAGTGTGCTTATTAAGTAGGAACATAATTCTCAATAGCAGTTGCCTATTTTTACGAAAATAATAAAAATATTCTGTTCCAAATTATATACGTAATAGGTAGAAATATACACAAACATCTATCTGAATTCTATGCCGATACACCTCAGAGTAAATGTATGTTCAACCAACTTTAGTTCTTGATAAGTTTATAAATCGCTACATTTTTTAATCAACCTAGGTATTTTTAAGTAAAAGTTTTATTGAAGGAAATACCTTTCGGAGACTGAGAGCGAAAGTGAACAAGACTGGCAGTCTTGCAGCAGTCTTAGGGACTAATCACACTTATTCAGCTTTGTTCAGCTTTTGTCCATAGAAAACCACGCTGAACGCAGCTGAAGGGATGCGTACGTAGGTATCTCATACAAAATCGTGGTTTTCTATGGACAAAAGCTGAACAGTGAACAGAGCTGAATGAAGTGTGATTAGTCCTTTAGACTGCTATTTCGTTCATAAAAATACTTATACAATTGAAATCAAAATTATTTTTATGGTTACGTATAAATAAAACGTTTTATATTCTGAGAAAGATTCTTGGTTCTTTAGAGAAATCAGACATCAAAGGCGCCGAGAATCAGGCATGACTTCAATCTGTCTCGGAACATCTGGTAGGTATATCTACCTACTAATTGCTATCACGATCCGATTTAGAGGGACCCAATAGGAAAGAGTGCCTATTTATATACTTTCAATTTACTCTCGTATCTCTACGAACTTATAATGTTCCAACTTTGTAAGGAAATAATTTGTTAGTAAATCAGTCAGTACCTACCTATATTTAGTATTTAGTCCGTTTCCTTACTTGTCGGTACATACCTAATAACAACAGTGGATTTTATTTTGAGTTATTTATGGAAATGGTATTTTAATGTTAATTGTATGCATTTCGAAGCGATAAATTTTTAAGATACCGTACCTCAAAAGGAAAAAAAGACCCTTATAGGATAACTTCGTTGACGTCTGTCGGTCTGGCTGTCTGTCCGTCTGTGTGTCTGACCGTTTGTCAAAAGCCTCAAACTTCTAGGTCAATGCAAGCAAAAGGTACAGTCATTTCACCGCACATTTTCCGGTACTTTACACCAAGGAATTTCTAAATTCCTTGCTTTACACTGACTGAACTGAAAGCCTGCATAAATTACATTGCAACAGAGCGATTCGACTAAAAGTGCCAGGCGCTATGGCACATGCCACAAACGCACAATGTGGATAATATAAAGTTGGCTGATGATATTATCGGCAAGTTAAAAGCCATATTATCCAATGTGTAGATAGAGTAATAGGCTAATATGTACGCTATCAACGTTTATGCATGTAGGTGTACGCATATGATGTTCATAACAATGTTATGTTTTTCAATCTAGACTGAAGGACTGTGGATACAAGGCACAAGGACTATGTAGACTGAATATATTGCGGCATTGTAATTTTCTTGATGCGTTACTTTTAAGATTTCCTGAAAACTAGTTCAGGTATAAGTAAAATAAATACTTAATGAAGGGTTTAATTGTTTGTTTCCAAGGGGCAGTAAGATATAATTTCCCTGGACCAAAAATAAATGTTTGGTTACGTAGTATTATCAGTTCTGTGGTGTGGTTTAAGTAGCAGCATCATCCGCGTCACCTTATAGTCTTCCCAAACCTCATTACCTAATTTACTGATTATTTGCAATATAACTAACAACAGTTGTTGATCCTTCAAAAAACCTCTAACCTACTCATTGTGTGTTGATGTGTAGACAGAGAGTATAGACAGCAACTCTTTACTACATATCACTTAGTCACTTAGTTAATCACTTTCAGGACATCGAGAACACTTATTTAGTCTCACATTAGAACGAGTACCTACAGCGGCCTTTGCACAGTAAGAGTGCCTTCATATGTAGGTACTTTTGGTCCTCTCAAATTATGAAAACGCTTGTTATAAGAACGTAGAAAGAACTTATACGTAGAAATAGTGCTTAATAATGATTTAGATGAAGCTACGCTGCTACTATCAACTTAAGTGGATAAATTCTGTCTCAGTAGATGTTTGCTATTGATGGGGAATGAGGGGTATTATAACATATACATTCACGCCTTTTTCCCGAAGGGGTAGGCAGAGGTGTACCCAGGACTCAGTCCCATAGTAGGTACACCCACATTTCGCCAGTATGTTATTGGTCCCATGTAATAGGGGGCGAGCCTATTGCCATCTACCGGGCACAGTTCCAGACTCCAGGCAGTTATTGAGATAATTCCTAATGGAAAAATCCAATATTTAACACTGCCTGACCAGGGGATCGAACCCGGGACCTCTTGATTGGCAGTATTATAAACATAGGGGTATTATAAACATTTTGATATTATATTTTGGAACAAAGAACAAGTAATACTCACCTCAGCAGTAATGTTATTTTATTATACTTGTAATTTAGGTAAAAGTACAAGGGTAAATTCGGACTAGTTACTAGAATAGTTGGGTATAGTCGTAGGTAATCTGATCGTACCTACTCGCAGAAAGTAATCACCTATTACTTATTTTTACATAACGAAACATCGATCGATCAAAGATTCATTCGTAATCAAGATTTATACCGTTTATTATGGTTTTCAAACAGGCGATGTATTTTTATTGTAGATAGGTAAACATAAAATTGCAGGCCGTGAACCAGACGGTCGCTGTCCGGAGAAAATCATTTCAAGGAGACACCGACCTAAAGGCCACTTTTACGGACAATCTCAGCCACGCTTGACAACTTAAGGTCTCGATGAAAGCACTACCAATTTCCTTGGCTGACATAAAATTATCTCATCCATTAAAATCGACAAGGTAAATTAATTTTCATTAAGAGCAATGAAGACGTTAAAATTTCAATGATTAGCTTTGAAAACTGTAACAAACTAGTTCGTTGATCCTAGTTTTTTTTAAACCTTTACCTTTTTTTAAACCATAAAGCGAACAACGAAGCGAAACTAGTTTTATTTTTCTGCAAACTAATTTATACACGAACGATTAAATAGTGTTGGCAATGGCCAGTAGGTAGGTATATTCTCATTCTGGCATAGGACACCCGTTCCTCCCTTAAGGATAATCCTTGATGTGTCTATCGGATCGGATCCGCAGCAGTACGAACGTTCGACTGCTATATCCGCCGCTTCCGGCTTTCCCTTATCCACATTTTGTTGACATTCTGTATAGTAATTGCCGAACTTTAACGGTATTCGAGGGAATGGATAAGACATGAGAAGACGGTCCCACTTAAACAAACGATTTGCTCAAAATTAATGGACTTTAGTGTTCAGATGGGTGCTTTGAGATTTGGCAGTGCTAATGATGCCAATTCATAAACTAAATAAGATTATATTCAGCTATGGTTTATGAATTCATACAAGTAGGTACTTATTGGAACATAGGTAAGTAGGTATTTTATATTAACGTTAAGCAATACAAAATTATTAAGACGATTCACACTCGCTTTAGGCAGGTGTCACACAACCGCCGTCTCCGCAATGTACGACAAACGATCTTTTCATAAAAAGTAAACTTTATGATGCTGATCACAATTTTCACTTCACTTAACTCACTCGGGATCTTTGCAGTATGTTTCTTGATCGAGAACATCACCGATGTCTAGGGGGGTGATGGGACAGGTCCTTGGTTATAAAGTAGAGTAGGTCCTTTATAGCGAGGAGTCGTTATTTTCGTGATGTTCAGCGGTGGCGGGCGGTACTCCGACGGCAGACATCTTGCGTCGCTCGAGGCGCGCGCGAGACACTGGTCGGTAGTACTGCTCGCTGCGCCGACGTCAGCGGTCCGGGGGAGGCACCTCCGTCTCCAGCTCCATCCACAGCGAGCTGATCACGCGAGCATCTGTCGACATCATCACACTATTAGAAACAGCTTTTAATATTTAGATATTCCTGTATAATAGAGCACGTTCAATACCAGACTGCCTCATCGGTCTAGTGGTCACAAGCACTATTATAGATGAGTATGAGGTCATTGGTTCAATTTCCAGGTCGGATAAAGTGTTATGGAATTGTTCTATAAGTATTAGGAATTTACTTAAAAGTAGCCTCTAGAGTCTACATTAAAATTTGTACCCGGTTCAATGCAAAAGGCTCGCACGTTATTATATGGGACTTAAAACATAACTGGCGAGTTGTAGGTGTACCTACAATGGGACTGGCAACATCTCTGCTTCCCCGAAGGGTAAGCCTTCGGTGGCCCGCCCCCTTATTACGGACGCAACAGACAGTGTGGACAGTGTGGAAAGCGTTTAATTGCTTAATGTCTGCTGTCAAAAGGTATACAAAAAATGATGTTTGACAATAGACATTTAGCAATTTAAACGCTTTCCACACTTCTGTTGCGTCCGTAATAAGGGGGCAGATTTGTTGTTAACAGGAAAGAGGACCTCTTAGCAGTTTGACACAATTCTATGAAAAATTTACTAAATCGATGTTTTGTATTTCCCTGTTTCCTCCGAATAAAGTAAACCTATTTGATATATTTATATCCTAATATTTTAAAGTTGAAGTAAAGTATGTCCCTATCATTTTATTTTTGTTTATAAAATCTTAATTTTTTTGTAGTAAACGTCCAAACACGCGAGTATAACTTGGATTTTTGTAAGTTTACTATGAAAAAACCCAGGGTTTTCTAAGAAAAATTAAAATGACGGGGACATAGGTGAATTCACTAATTTTTTTTTTTATAACGAGTGAAAAGACGAGCAAATCAGGTGCCTGATGGAAAGCATCATGATTGCCCATATCCGACACAGTGCCACCCAGTGTTTTAAAGTTCAAAATTCTGCGCGGCACTGCACTGCGCCTGTCACCCTGAGATATGAATTGTTGAATCTCGTCATGCCCAGTAATTTCGCTGGTAACATTGCCCTTCATACCGGAACACTGCTTGGCGGATGAATAACTGGCAAAGGTGTGGTACTTCCCCAGGCGGCCCCCTGCAAAAGAGGCCTACCATTACAAAAATACTATAATATCACTATAAAAATATCAGGCAGGATATAAATTTATGAAAGGATTTATTATATTCGGAGAAAACATGGGAATACAAAACATCGATTTTCTAAATTTCTCATAGAATTGTGTCAAATTCCTATAAGGTCATGTACGCAGGAACACACATTTTAATTTTAACAATTCTCTTATAGTCTCTACGTCTAGTGGTATATAGTCTATGAGTTAAGCGGTGTGTGCCTGTCAATCAATAACTTTGTCACCCACATCTGCTGGCAACTGGCAACTTTTGCCTTTGCTCATAGTCAGTTTTGATTTATAAATAATAAAGTCATTAGACACAACATGTGTACTTAGCAGTGACGTTCGCTAATTATTGTACTCGGTTTTTAAAGATACTGCTATAAACAAGATTGTTTGATATGTAAAGACTTTACAAAGTCGTCGTTTCATTCAGAAGTTGTTAACTTTGAGACATGAGACAACTTTTCTTTATGCTTATCTCTCGGGGTATGTTCTCATAAAAGGATGTATTTACTACTATTAATAATGCTTCAATGTCTGAAATGTGTGTACTTAAGTAAGAGATCAAGAATTGTGTAACAACGGTTGGTACAAACTATATCATTGAAAATTGCGCTCGAATCTGAACTGTTATATTGCAAGCGAATGGTCAGGGCGGGTAAGAGACCACCCCACACACACGAACACTTGTCGAGGTAGTAAACCTTAGAGCTTTCAGAACTCTGCCGAAGATATAACATGTCACAATTTGTTTACGTATATTCTCATATTCTCTACTTATTCGTGGACTTTTTTTGGGTTTCTGTAGCTTTCATTTGAAACATTGAGATTTTTAATCCAGCATTAGTTTGCATGATTATTACCAAGCAGAAAAAATGTGAAGAAGAAGTAATTCTGACACTTCTAGTTGTTTTATGTCTTAAGATTATTACAGATGTCGGTAGTGAATATATGAGGTGTCACGTCTGGGAGTCTGTGACGAATGGTAGTTACACAGACGATTCATCGGCCACGTCTGAGAGAATTCTACACTATGATACATGGTGCAGACTGCAGTTTACACATTACACACTGTCGGCAGATTCTGAGAGTTAATAGTGAGTGATTCTGGCCCGTACCTAGATTAACTACAGCTCACTGGATATCGAATACCCATGTCGGGATAGACGAATCTACGTTAGATGATACATACAATGTACGAGCTATGTACGAGATGACTTATCTATAATTTGTCTACTATATATAACTTATGTAGAATAAATCCTAACTCACACTTGTTCATAACACACAGCTCTCTTTTCTAATCACCTATCAAGCTGAAAATTACGTAATTATAATACTATATTATGTAGGTACAAAATGCAGAGTAAGTATATCTGTTTTCACGGAACCGAACTAACGGTATCACTCTAGTTTTATATAATGTTGCCAGTTTCCTATATACTTTGCAGAAGTTCTACAAACTCCCGAAATAATCCAGAATATTATTTATTGATAGGAAAAAAATAAGTTCGCATTGTCGAGACATGAGACAAATCGCTAGAGAAACAATAAGTTTGTATCTTGACGCAGGCGAGGTGAGATAGTGTCCTCGCTACGATAAATTACAGACTGTGTAACTTCCGCGAACAAACTTGCTAATCAATTGGCAGAGTAACGCCTTTTGTATCCTCTATAATATCGAGAGTAGGGTCCCGTAATCCCGTTATGCTATGCTCTATTTGTAACATACTCGTAACAAAGGCTGTTTTTGCTTGACCTGTTTCAACGTATTTCATCTCCAGCCGTCACGTTCATTTTGCTAAGTCTAAGTGCCTCTGAAAAAAGAGATCACGAGCCTTATTTGAAAAATATTTTCCACATGATACATTACCGTGAGCTGGATTGATCACAGGTTCCTGGAATTCCCTAAATATGCCAATGTCTGTTTTGCTGTCGAGAAAGTTTTTTATTACCCCTAAACAAAAATAAATGAAACCCGTAAAGAACCGCAATGGGACATAAAACTCAATAAGAAAACATATTACAAGTACGTAGGTGTGCTTTGGACTAGACTGAGAATACGGTTCTTTAGTATTTAAATAGGATTGAAGAAAGTTGGTAGTGCGTCGGTGTTCTGACAGTGTGAGACCCTTAGATTTTTATCCAACCACTGTCGATATTCAACAATCGAAGTTGTACAATAACTTTAATTATCCATCACCAACACGATAAAACTACATACAGCTTTAAATTAAATCAAAATATTTATTTGCTAGAATACACAATATATAAAGGTCTTAAAATCTAATTATATGTCAAGGTATTCAACCTGCATGCAGGCGTGCAAATATTAAAATTAATGATTATATTATTTCAAATGATGATACAAATTGGCAAAAACTTGGCGAAAACGAATAGAAAATAAGGGGGCGCCATACACTGAAATATTTAACAAGTAAAACAATTAAATTATTGCCATTTCTAAATATATCATCATCATCATTTACCACTGGAATCCACTGCTGGACATAGGCCTTTCCATTAAGGGGGTTTTGCGAATACTCGCCACGCTTGGCAGGCGGGTTGGTGAGCATAGCTTAATGTTTTTACGCAAAAATAAATTTCTAAATATATGTTCCTAAACTATTGTCAAGCTGTACTTGAACTATTAAACTTTTCAACGTAACGAACAAGATAGTTGGGAGTAAAGACGACCACAATTTACTCGACCGTGCGGTCAATAAATATGCACCAATATAAATATTGGACTTAACATTATTGTTAGGTCCAATATTTATATTGGTTCCAGAATAATAATGAAAAATTTCTTTTATCTTTATATTATTTTAATATTTATTACGTACCTATAGTTTAGTAAATTTTATAACCATAACTTTTACTAAAAAATCAGTGCAGTCAAAAGACTGCACTGATTTGCGCCCGCGGTCGAGCTGACTCCCACTAGTTTAGTTCGTATCGGTTCGGTTACGAAACACCGGTTTCGTAGACGGCTGAAGCGTAAAAATCATATAGTTACGGCGCGGCGACTTGACCGCATGGTCGAGTTAATTGTGGTTGACTGTACTCCCAACTATCTTATGTTATGACACAACACACTATCAAGCCTGTTTCCCGAAGGGGTAGACAACGGGTACCCAGGTGTCCCATAGTAGGTACACCCACATTTCGCCAGTATGTTATTGGTCCCATGTAATAGGGGGGCCAGCCTATTGCCATCTACCGGGTACAATCCCAGACTCCAGGCAGTTATTGAGATCGTTCCTAATGGGAAAATCCAATATTTAACAACTTTGCCTGACCTGGGGCTCGAACCCGGGACCTCATGATCGGCAGTCAAGCTTGCGCCCACTACGCCACCGAGGCATATTGTAAACGACGAGTTATTATAATATACTACAGAATATAAACAAAGTTTTTTTTTCTTTTCCTTGGCCATACCGTTAATAATTAGCGTATAACAACTTATTCCTGCCCTTATCCCACATTAGTTAGGGTCAGCGAAGCACGTCCTCTTCCGCCACTCACTCCTCTTTCACTGATATCCTTATTTACATAGTTCATCCATGTCTCCTATCATACTGCTGTTTAGTTTTGGCACAGAACAGATAATAATACTACGTATAGAATGGACACTGTCATCCGCCCACCAATCGGGCCTTCCTCACCCCGCGAGCGAGATTGAGCTCTTCACGAGCCCCACTTCTATGGTAAATCACCTCACTCTTGCGCGTGTACAAAACTGTCTGTGTGCTGTGTTGCGGGTAGTTATATCGTGAATTTTGTATGGGGATCGAGTCGAGTATCCGTGGTGTGGTTTTGGCTAGGATTTTTACGAGCGGCCGCCTGCCTAACCTTGAACCTCCTTGGGAATGCTGTTGTTGGCATTAGTGGTAGCCTTTAGTTCTTAGTCGCTTTCTACGACACCCACGGGAAGATATGTGGCGGCCCTATGCTAAGCCTTGGCATATAATAACGAGTCGTTCAAAATCGGACCTAGAAGTTCGGATGGCATATAATGATAATACTTAACGTAGCTCATAACTTTACATAGACTGAATGATATCATAACTTGTCAACTTTGATGTTGATGGATACAAGGGGATTGTTTTCTAACGCATCCCTAGTGTTTCTATAATGGTTACGTAGCTTGTTTCAATGTGTATGCTGTGGCGGCCTACAGGGCAAACAATTTAGCGGCAAGTGGTCTATTACCGATACAATATTGACGGTTGCTACAACAGTAAGAGCCGTTTCACTCTTCGTCGGAAACGAATCCGATCCGAATCCGCTATTCGGAAGACTGACCGACGTCTGATACTGCTTTTCGCACTGCCACTCGGTCTACTTGGTATTTATACGCATTTATATCGTCTCCAAAATGGTGATTCACGGATGACGGAAATCGTATCTAGTGCGTTAACTATCACACAAATAGTTCTACGACTACTTCGGACCGTAATTCGGAGATTCAGATCGGATTCGTTTCGGTCGTAGTGCAACACTACTCTTAATAGCAGAATCCAATTGTCATAGAAAATGTGGTGTTGGTGCTGTGTCACGTGAAGTTGTATAAAGTATAAAGTCTAAAGCTAATATAAAATCTAAAGCTAATTTCTCACTTTCAACAATAATTATTATGAGTGTAGTATAAATAATAATTAAAGTAGAATAATAGCTCGATAAATAATCAGTTTAAGGTTGATGTGCTTGTCATTCATTGATTGATACTAAATTGATGTGATCGATTCAGTTATGTAAATCCTAGGCGACATGTCAATGCTGTATCAGATCGAGCTGACACATTTCTGCGATGCCCCAAAAACCGATTTATTTGTTACTTTGTCATTCTATTTACTGACACGATTCTCAATCGATCGCCTCAGTTCTGTTACTCTTTTGTCGTGAAAAATGTTCATATTACAGTAGGTACACGATTATAGTTTTTGCTTTTAGTATAAATATTTGGGCGACTTCGTCCCCTGGGAATAGCAGAAATTTCTTTTTATGTACATAAAGAAAGGTACATTAAAAATGTATGTAGATACTAATTATGATTTATTGGAAATAACTTTTAGCTTCAGCTTTCTAGGTCCAAGAGTTGAAGCTGGCCTGAGCTGGGATGATGATTTTTATATAAAGAAAAGAAATCAAAGAAACCACCAGACAGCCTCAGTGGTGTAGTGGTTCGCGAGCGCTACTGCCGATCATGAGGTCCCGGGTTGTATCCCCAGCCTCGGCAAAAAGTGTAATGCATTTTTCCATTAAGAACTTTCCCAATAACCAAATAAGAATATTGTATCGTGTATCCGTCGGGAGACGTTAACAATAAATAAATACACAGGTTCGCCCCCTATTAGCTGTAAAGCCTCAAAGTATGGATATAAGTTGTTACGTTTAATTTATTTTAAACCAGTGGCCCGCCCCGACTTCGCACGGGTAACAGAAAGCATAGGTACAGTGAACGTTTTAACAGGAGAAAATTCGTTTTCGCAGCGCACGCAAATTAATGACTATTTCTTTTACAGTGACCAAACCTTAACAGATGAATAAATTTTCAGCGGACTATTTTAGAGATATTGATAAGTACAACAAACCCCAAGTATATTACTTCTTTCATCAATAGTTTACACAATGAAAATACACAGATATGAAGAAATAGGGAACAATTTTCCACTCAATTGTTTGTCTTTGCCTTTATTTGCGCGGAAACATATGTTGTTAAAGAAAACACTTTTTTACAATTTTCATAAATACGAAGAAACTGTAAGGTTTTCTTTAACAGAAAATGTATTCGCGCAAATAAAGGCCTTATACAGAGCCAACAACAAACAATTGAGTGGAAAATTATTCCCTATTTCTTCATATTTGTGTATTTTCATTTTGTATGGGTGACGTTTAACCTTAACCAAAATAGATGGATAGATGGATGGATACTGTCCGTGTACTATTGTGTATATATTAATATGTATGTACTACAAACCCCTTGGTTATCGTGACTAAACCAAAAAAGATGAATATAATATCGGCGGACTATTTTGTAGATAAGTACTACAAACCGCAAACCCTCCGCATATTATTTTATTTACCATCAATAGTTTTCACAGCGTACGCAAATTAATGATTATTTTTGGCAATTATTTCTCACCTTGGTTTACATTAATGTTTCTTACGGATCCTTATTTCATTTATTTTTCAAAATTTTATATAGCTACTTACACTGAATTAAGCTTTCCATAAGTGAAATATTTTTTTAATAGGTCTAGTAGTTTCGGAGCCTATTCTTTACAAAAGGTCAAAGATTTTCTCTTTATACTAAGTAGGTAAATTATCTACATTAAAGATCTTGCTTCCAAGCTTCATATTATGATTGAAAAAATTTTTAATACATCGCGATGTAGTACAAAAAGGTTTAGTGTAATAATAAGCCAACTACAGCCCGTCTATTAAAAACAGTATTTAAAAAAACATCGCCACACCTTAATGTAGTACCTAGCATGAGATATATGATGTTAGTTACCAGGTTTCTCGTCAGCAGACTCTGGAAGAATCTCAGGGCCCTCCTCAATGCAGCTCTGCTCGTCCGGGAACTGAACGTGCTTCTTTATATTCGACCGACTGGGCCTAGATAGTACCGAAGCTGATAACAAAATAATTCATCATTATAAACATTTGTTTTAGAGAATATCTGCAATTCATTTAAGAGCCTCTGCACGGCATTATATTAGCAGGAACAACGCGACGCGCAGAAGCAACATGTCAACACGTAGACCCAAGGCTATTTCTCGGGAATGTACGGCACTGTAAATAAATTAATATATGCGCGATAGTAAAACGCCCGTCGTCAGCGCTTATAAAATACATCTTGTGCGGTCTTTATACCTCCTGAGTGTCACCAAAGTAAATTTAGGTCCATTCAAGTTACGGCTCTATATCAAAACTCTAATTTCAAAATTAATTTTTGTTTTATTCTTTAAGGTCATTTGGTGTTAAAACGTTAAGGTCATACCAATGAGTCGATGTAAATGACCTTAGCAGTTTTTTATGGTAAGTATATTTCTTCTCCTTTTCTTTACCTTATTACCACTACCCCATCAGCTCTCAATAGTTTTTTTTTTTTAGACGAGTAAATCAGGTACCTGATGGTAAGCATCATGATTGCCCATATCAGACACAGAGCCACCCAGTGTTTTAAAATTAAAAATCTGTGCGGCATTGCACTGCGCCTGTCACCCTGAGATATTAGTTGTTGAAACTCATGCGCAGTAATTTCGCTGGTAACATTGCCCTTCAGATTTGCAGGGGGCCGCCTGGGGAAGTACCACACCTTTGCCAGTTATTCATTCGCCAAGCAGTAGTAATGTGCAAACATTTCTGTGTTCGGCCCCCTTATTACGGACGCAACAGAAGTGTGGAAAGCGTTTAAATTGCTAAATGTCTGCTGTCAAACATCATTTTTTGTATACCTTTTGACAGCAGACATTAAGCAATTAAACGCCTTCCACACTTCTGTTGCGTCCGTAATAAGGGGGCCGAACACAGAAATGTTTGCACATTACTACGGCGAATGAATAACTGGCAAAGGTGTGGTACTTCCCCAGGCGGCCCCCTGCAAAGAGGCTTACCAGTACTAGTATACTTAGTATGATGAAACCAAAGTATTTTGCTTGAAGTATTTTCTTTTTTATAATCCCTTATCTACTAAGAGATTGTCATACCTTTTTATAAATCTCGTAGAACGCATACACTGTTTTATGAACTTTGAAATACGAAGGATAAGCTAAATAAAATATTTCGTTTCAACTAGCAGAATAACTCAAGTTACCGAGTCATTACACTTTATTCGCGTAAAATAGATTGGCAGGCGCGCTTGAGTGCTTGAATTAAAATCACTAGAGAATAAAGAAGATATAGTGCAGTTGAAAGGAAACCGAGATACGCGTAAAGTATAACAACACCTCCCTAGTTCCCATTGATGTCAGCTTACTGAGAATAAATCCGACCAAATGACAAATTATGAGGTGTATAGGTACTGTTTATTATGAATCAGTTCTCTTTTTAAGAGTTCCAAGGCGATGTGCTTATAATAGGGGAAGCAACTCACCTATTCGTATGAAGATAAATAGGAATTCGTAGCCCCTATCATTTTTTATTGTTGACTAACTTGCAAACAAATTTGTAATAAATAAATAATTTAGTTCTACCTCATGGTTGATTTAAAACATCAATGTTGGCGAGGATCGATCAAGTGGTCTTCTTGGACTATATATAATTTAAATCATTACAATACTTTTCATTAAATACTAAAATATATTTGTATTCACAATGAATAATGTATTCGAGACAGGTCCCGTTTTAAAGCTGAAGTAGTTATTGAAAAATCAATCCACCCCTCCGGAGTCCGTAGGTAGAGGAGACGTTTCCTAGAATTTTCCCATTCTATTGGCTGTTTATTCCCTTTCATGCTTAAGGTATTTGTATTCATATTTCCTTAAGTAATAAAAATGGATTGACGGAGTTATATTGGCGCCATGCTACGGGGATTCCATTTTTTCAGCTTCGACGTTGTACATTTTATATTTGAGATGCGGTCTAAAATTCTTAAAATATAAATGAAGGAAAGGAAGGTTTGCTGTAGCCTTGTCTATCAACAATCAAACGAACTGGGGTATTTTTGTTTTTATTCCATCCTTTATTAAGAGGCCGTATACGAAATCTAGACGATATACGGACATCTCAAGAACACATGCGGGAGCGCATGGTCGCTGGTGTGCGTGAGTCCGGAGTAGTCGATGGCCAGTACGGCTATTCAAATTTTTTATCTATTTGATATTTATACATATCTTTATCGTGATTTTATCATTTGAAATAAAAGGTTTTTTAAACTAATTTTTTAATATTTGAATTTCATTTTCGGGATAAAGATTGATTTTGAATTCAAGTTTATTTCTGTGGTTTTAAATTCATGTATATTTAATTCTATGTAGCTGAAATCAAAAGCAATTCAAACCTATTTTCACTAAAATTTGAGTCAGTTAAATATTTTTTTACTGGGAAGTTTCATATCAAACTGGTAAAAAGTAATCCTTACATTATATAGACGACTTTCACAACGATGCATTGTATTTTTTTCATACCGGCTATAACTTAAAACGATTCAAAAATATGTGATATTCTAAATCTCTCACGGCAAAATTTACAAACAGTCGGTGGTTTGAGTTCCATTATAAAAAATATGTTTTTAAAAATAAAAATCTAGCTCATTTACCTATTAGATCATATTGAAATGATCTTTCATGTTATGCATTAAAGCCTATAAAAATAAAGTATTTTAACTGATCAGCACAATCATCACAATCACATAATCAGCAAAATTTCGTATACATCCCCTTAAGTTCTTGGAGAGGCGGAGGTTGTTAGTGACCAATTAACTTTGATTGCTCTTTCATCGTCTATCTTTCGGCAAATATTTGTTCAGAATATCAGGTTCAACTGTCCTTGATTGATATTGTGTTCTAGAGTTCATATTACATGGTATATAACATGTATATAGCTAAGACAATGACATAATTCGATCTGTTTGGTTAGATACATGATCTCAGAATCTCAGGAAACTCCTAATTATAGTACGAGTACTTGATGAGGGGATACCAGATTGAATCAAGCAAACATTAATTACGTATCAATGATAAGTCAATTGCTTATATCGTGACATACTTATCATAATTTGTCTTATACAATAAGGTGCTATAGCGGTAGTTTCTAGTTAAAGCATACCTCAGGAACAGACAAGATAACAGACAGACGCAAAAATGCTGTCTTCTTACTCGTCGTAATGTACCTACAACTACTTAATATTTTTTGACATATTAACAAAAGTTTTAGCCAAGACGAAGCCTTTTTAGTAACTATCATATATTTTATATTATTAGTATAGGTAGGTACATAAATAATTATTATGTCTTAAATCACCAGCACCTTTTAAGGCTGAAACCTTAATGCGTTTGCTAAGAAATTCATCTTTATACTGTCCGACTGAAAAGACTGAAGGTGTGTAGAAGAAGCCTTTAGTTTTTATGAAAGAAGTGATGACTTACGCATGATTTTGGTATGTGCCTCGGAGAATTCCTCGGGATCGTGTCGGCTTGGCGGCGGCCGGCCTGCGGAGCGTCGGCGACCGCTCAACGCCGAGCTGGTGGTAGTCGTGTGCTGCGCTGTAGCCGTGTACTGCACCGCTGCTAACTACATCACACACACAATAACAACATCTAATGGGCGACTGCTTTTATTGAAAAAAAAAAATACCTTAAAAAAAAGCATTAACTAAATACTAAATAATAAGAAGACACTATCTCATTACACACAGACAGATCGGTTACCGAAAACTAGCGCGATCCAAGTAAGGTGACCTCTATCGGCAGCAAAATTTCACAAATATCGTTTCAGTGACATGTGCCTGTACGTACGAATCCACGTCGCCGACAAACAGCCGCCGGGTTGTGTTGGTGGCTTAGGTTTGTAGAGTCCTTAACGCAATTTTAATAGTTATCTATACAATCAAAACAATAATCATCTCCTTCATTGACCGCGTGTTTATGGACAAGAGAAACAGAGACTAGATATAGCAGCCTACGATTCAACGTCATTCCGTGCACTTAATCACAAACACTGGTCAATGTGTTGTTCACGCCAACTTTTGGTAAGCGACCTGAACATACAGGTAATTTTTAAACCCTTACGATTTGAACAGAGTTATTAAGGTAAAGCGTCGTCGAGGTGAATAATAAATATGTTAATCGCATTTTAGACAATAAAATATACTATTTGTTACAAAAATGTGTAGTAATTTTAAGAGTATAATCTACTCATCTCAGATTATGTACACTTATGTCGTAACCTTCGCATAAAGTATATGCAAGTCGCGAGCTGCTTGCTGATTTATAATATTCGCAATGCACATTATTTAATTGGTAAGTAGGTGTACTTTAATTTAATATAACAATAATACAGAAAATACTGTGTAACTTTACTGTGTGTTTTTTGTGTTTTAACTTACTTTCTAAAATTGGCTTAATAAAGAAGTCAACAGGTAATTTTCTCTGCTTAAAGCTTGATGTTTCATAAATTCTTATTTTTAGTTCTAAACTGAATTCAGCATCAAATATTCGACACACTATACTCGTTCAATTATTATTTGAAATAAATAATGAATAATTTTAGCTTACCGTCCCATTGTTGGGACAGTATAGCCCATCCAGGCTTTTCCTGCGATCTTACGTGGTCTGCTGACGACGCGCCTTCCTCTTTGAGACCATTCGGTTAGGGGGAGGATAGGCCATAAGCTAGGGAAAAATCAAAATCACGCCACATAAACATTGTTCTTAAATGTAATTTTAACTCAGCTTCAAGAGATGTGAGGTGGAAGTGGAATTACAAAAGGTCTAAAATCATCCGCTTAGTTACTAGAACAGAAAATATTTATTTTTCAATACATAAGTAAGTAGGGGCTGCGGTAGGCAAGAGGCACGGGTACCTTTTTACCTACTTGTTCGTAGTAATTTCCAACAACATTCGCAAGCACAAGTATGACCTACATAATATGCAATCTATGGAGTTGTTTGAGAAACTCTAATCTAAAAAGAGAGAAACTAAACATCTTAATGGAATATATCCTTTTCATTTTCATAAATGTTTTCGAAATAATCCGAAAATTGTAGTACGTACGTTAAGAAACTAAAATATATAATTTAGTCTACATTTACACTATTTAATTTATGACACTATATTGCAAAACTTGGTATTCAAATTTTATTATATTATATATGCGAAAGTTTGTGAAGATGGATGGATGTTTGTTACTCTTTCACGCACCGAACCGATTGGGCTGAAATTCGGTATGTAGATAGTTTAGACTTTTTATCCCGATATTCCCATGGGAACGAAGACTACACGCGTGAAACCGCGGGGCACATCTAGTACCTAAATGAAATAGTCTTACCCTCAGACGTTATATTTATATTATTATAATTTGCTCGACGATGACTCTCTGCGTGTGGCAGTTGCCCTCCACATAGGTCGCTAGGTGTGTGAACTCCAGAAATGCACCTGCGGCATGGTGGAGAGCGACGGTCACCACGAACTGAGTTGTCATTGTTGCACAGGGAGGTTTCCGCGTCACTACGCCTTGACGTGTACTTATGTGAATAGTGCGGAAGGCCGTAGTGTCGGCAAACGTCCCAGCGTGCATACAAGCAGGCTTGTATCTTGACAATTATTGAATTGAATGGACAATTACATATTGCTTTTAATAAAGTTCCAGTGACAGTGATTTAGAGCACATGGATTTTTTATAGGCTGACATGTCGGCTGTGGATTTTCGAAGTGTTTGTTCTATGGCATAGTTTATTATAGTTAGGGTAGATAGTAAGTAGATAGCTCTAATGTTTACTCTTTTTAATAAAGGCACACTGTCCTCTTAAAAAAAGTACCTATATATTATAATATATAATATCCCATTATCCTATTAGTATTATTATTAATCCGAAAGTGTGGAAAAGATGGATGGATGTTTCTAGTTAGTTGTTTCTAGTATTATATAAATGATCATCTGACAAATTATCATTTGAGAAGAAATTACTGAAAATATAATCTTTTATTTTTCCTGTTCGTGTGACCAGCTGACGTGTTATATATTATCAACCACGTTGTCGTCGTCTGTAGTTGTATCCTTACAAGATATGACATAATGTTTAAAATTATGTAATTTTAGGGTTACGTAGGGTTTCGATTTAAAGAAAAGGGGAGATGAGGTACTAGCTCCTCGAAAATGGAAAGCTTAAATTAGGTCCCATTAGGTCTACGTACGTCAGTAAAGTGGGGTCGTACTAGCGAATAATATTCTTGTCTCGTTCCCACTTCGGTTTTAGGTACATCTTTCTATCTTTATTGTTTATTATTACCCTACAATTACCTATTTTATATATATATATATATATATATATTTGAGACCAAAAGCTTTAACTGTAGAATAGAAATTATAGAAATTATATTGCATTGTGCTAACTATACACTGAACAAATTGCACGTGCCATTTGTTGAATAAGCGCTGCGAGAACGTACCTACGCTATCCCGCCTTTATTTTAATCAATGTTGGTCATCAAAATTATTTTTATTGTACACCAATCACATAAAAAATAAAAGAAAAATTGAGGTACCCAAGGATAAAGAACCGGAACTTGATAATGTAATTTGAAATTCCCTTTGAAGAGTGCAAAATAATAAAACAAAAGATATCAACATTTATTCATTTAAATTCGTGGTCCGACTCTACCACAGACAATTCAACCTACGCCTTCTTGAATGAATGTTATTATGAAAACAATATCTACGTAGTACCTACTGTGACAATATCGCCAATATGGCGGAGTGCGGGGGGAGGTTGGCTAGTTTTTATTGGATCTTTTGATGTCACAATTCGTAACGAGAAATAACAAGGGCGGGGCCGGCTGTTATGCAGTATCACTGCATTACATTTGACAGCCTTGTTGGCTCAGATGCTAGTAACTCTGCTTTTTATGCCGCAGGCCTCGGGTTCGAACCCCGGCCAGGTTAAACATTTGTGTGCATGAACATGTCTATTTCATCTGACTGGGTAATATAAGCTTATAAAAGTATGTATATCAGTCCTCCAGTAGATAGTAAGTAGGTACTAATTTATTACATGCAATTAGTAAAATTAGTACCTAACAAGTTTGTTACTAAATTAGTAACAAACATCCGTCCATTCATCCATCCTCAAAAACTTTCGAATTTATAATATTAATTAATAGGATCGGATATTGAAGATCACTGTTTATCAATCTGTGGCTAAATATCAATAAGTTTGGCCGATATACCTCAGGGCGGGATGGTGTCACGTTGTATTGGACCCCCGTATTAGGGTTGTTACGAACCAATTTAAATAAAAGGTTTAAGAAAAATAAGTTTGAATTATGCCAAACCTAGTAATATATTAATATTTCATTTTTAATATCTTACTCGCTTCCGCTCTTTTTAGATCCGCTCAATAGAGAGAGAAATGGCACAATAGGGAGGAGGCCTATACCCAACAGTGGAATGACAAAGGGTAACGACGATGACTCGTTTTTAAAAGTAGGTAGGTATATTATATAAGAATATGATTGATTTTTATTGATCCGGTCAATGGTACGGTCGGGTAAATGGCAGCCCTACATCCAGCCGCGTATAGTTAATCTGTGGTTGTTCGACCCTCCAACGTAAATGCCGTCAGATAACAAATAAGTTGGGGCTCGTCGTTGCAAACTAAGGGAACATTAATGGAAACCTGTTCAAACTTTTCAGGTGTAAGTAATTTGCCAGAACGAATAGTATTTAGCATGTTTACAAAAAAAGCTTCTTCCACTCTTTTTAGCGTTAAACAGAATTAATGGTGCGGTAAGAACAAAACAACCCAAAACAACAAATAGCTTTTCGTAATTACAATTAGGTGAATTGGTCTCGTTTCTTGTTAATGAGGCGATATAATTCATATTATCGAAATAGACATCTTACGTTTCGTAATGTACATTTTGTAGACCTTATTAATTTATCTTTGTTAACCCTGTTTTGCGACAGTTATTAAAATAGCTGTACTTATTTAGACAATACGAGTACTCATACCTTCCTATCAAAAACGACTATTCATTCTCTGTCCTTTGTTACGAAGTGTGTGGTAAGATTATAAATGATTGTTAAACCGGTATTGAAATCGGGTCAAAACTTTTGAAAGGGATTCAATGCTTTATTAAATGCCAAAAATGTTATAAATTTTCGTGTCATTTTAATAAATGTACATATAACCTGTGATATAACAGGAAAAATATATAAGAAGAATCTTACATAATCAAAAAAATTATAAACGTAAAATGAATTAGAATAACATGCGAGGTTCCATCGCAATTTCAAATTGCAATTGAATCATTAACCTGTCAAGCAACCCTTCCAATCCGAATGAAAATAAATTGTTAAGGCATCTGTATGTATGCATTGTGGTTCTATACCTAGATACCTGAACAAAACGCTATCCCTTCATACGCTAAGAACAACAGCGCCATCTAGTTGCAAACTACACCAAAATTTATTGTCCCGTGCGTAAAGTATAGAAATATGCAGTAAAATGGCCGTAACTTTTGATTGCGTTAACTTAGAAGTATGGTTTTTTTACAGCCACAAGGGACCGTAGACTTAATTAAGTATCTGATATCAATTTCAACGTGATACCTCCACGCGTACCCGTGAAAAAGTTAATTGGCAGACGGACAGACAGACAACAAAGTGATCCTATAAGGGTTCCATTTTTCGTTTTAAGTTACGGAACCCTAAAAAAGTGTATAAGGAAAACGGACGAAATTTGGCTGTAGTTCGAGCTCCAGGAAATGAATCTTTTTCAATATTATGGTTAAACCTAATACGCCGTAACGAAAACATCAATAGCTGCTAAGTTGAAACCCATAACAAAGACATCGATCGTTACTCCCGACCCCCGTGGACATAGGCGCTGTAAAACCTATTATGTAGAAACCAACCTTATAATCTACTACTTTGCATAATTCAAAACCAAAAACGTTACTAATTTTTGGTCTGTTGCTGAAATATATTTGAGAGAGTACATAGGGATACGAATGTAAAACACTACTGAGTTCTGCAAAAGTAACAGTATTGGTATTTTTTTTAGTAACTTCGCTCTCTGATATTCCTTTGTGTCGTAGTAATGGAATCAACTTAGGCGCGGTCAAAGTTAATGCAGTGCCTTTTCCAGCCAAATAAATGAATTTTTCCAGTGAGCAAGTCCGTACGTAAAATGTATTGTATGTTGAATTCGTAAGGGGCGTATAAAATAGTAATGACTAGCAATATCTTTTTGTTGTACTGTGTACTATATAATATTTTTACACCTTAACTTTAACAAAGCCAAAAATGGTTAAGAAAATATACCAATCAATGTTAGGTCTGGTGTCAAACAGCATGACCGTCGCTATAGTAGAGATTACACGTTTTATGTCCTTTTGAGATATTTCTATAGTAACTTTCATGACTCATGGAGAACTAGCAAGTAACTGAGAATATCCTATGGAGTCAAATCGAAAGGCTTCGCGGTAAACGCCTATACCATTTATCATGTAAACTGACATTTCAGCTAACAACGAAATGGGGACACACGTTTATCGTCGTAAAACCATGTAAAAAAGAAATTGATAAATAAAATAGTATAAAAAGATCATCATCTTCCTACCCCACGTCGCGTGGGGTCAGTATAATATGTTTCTTCTAACACACTGGACGCAATAAAAGAACATATTAAGAATTCTTTGTCACAAATAATATGTTTTCGCTAACAACATACACAGAACACAGAACATATTATATAAAAAAAGGTTTTGGCTTTGGTTTTATGACCGGCCGCCTGCCTGACGCCAACCCTCTTTGGGAATGCTGTTATTGGTAGTACACCCGCTACCTTTCGGGTAATCAAGACGTGATGATGGCAAGGCCCTGTTGTGCTCCCAATGTGCAGCAACACCAAAGTGACAAGGGGTATGCAGTATGCTGGTCACTGGATGAACTTATCCTTTCGTCGCCTTATACGACTCCCACAGGATGAAGTAGGGGGGATGCTAATTCTAGCCCGGCATTCTAATAATATAAAACAATATTAAAAAATAATTTAGGCAAGATTATGTAGGTATACTTTTATACTTACATACATACATGTCAAGTCAAGAAAGTTAAGCCTTGTCGTTGGGGTAGGCAGAGACTGTTTCCTTCCACTTGCAACGATCGTGACATACAACTTTCGCTTCTGCCACTTTCATGACATTCTTCAACCATGCTCGTCAGTTGTAGGTACTTTTGAATTAGCCTTTCCTTAGTACTCGTACAACATCAACTTGTTCATGAAAAATACGCCTAGTTCGATCCCTACCGAGTTGACTATTCACACCAGTGTTATAAATTACTTTTGTTAATCTCCTGCCTGCCACGGTGGCGTAAAGGGCGCATGCTCGAATGCCAATCAAGAGGTCCCGGGTTCGATCCCCAAGTCAGGCAGTGTTAAATATTGGATTTTTCCATTAGGAATTACCTCAATAACTGCCTGGAGTCTGGAACTGTGCCCGGTAGATGGCAATAGGCTCGCCCCCTATTACATGGGACCAATAACATACTGGCGAAATGTGGGTGTATCTACTGTGGGACTGAGTCCTGGGTACACCTCTCCCTACCCCTTCGAGAAAAAGGCGTGAATGTGAGTTATGTTTTTGTTGATCTCCTTTCATTCATCTTCTCTACATGTCCTAACCACCTCGGCATTCCTTTCTCTATTCTTTTCACTACGTCTTCTAACACGCCGCAGCGTTCCCATATCATACTATTCTTCATTTTGTCCATCAAGGTCACTCCAGTCATACTTCTCAGAGTTCTCATCTCCACAGCATTAATCTTACTTTTGTGCTTCTTCTACCAACCCAACATTCACTACCATACAAAAGTGTGGGGATCAGCACTCCTCTATATTCTACGCGGCACTGCACTGCGCCTGTCACCCCGAGATATTCTGGTTTAAGCTTTTGTTGCTTTATTTTTCTCAAAAGAACATAGTTCATTTATAGAGAAAACTTATAATAAACAATATTAGGTAATTTTAATTATATAGGTAATAGGTAAGATATTAGTTGATGAAACTCGTCATGCGTAGTAATTTCACCGGAGCACAGTAATGTTTGCACATTACTGCTTGGCGGATGAATAACTGGCAAAGTTGTAGTACTTCCCCAAGCGGACCCCTGCAGAAGAGGCCTACCACTACTAAATGTTCCGTTCATAAAGGTATGTTCCATGGTTATTCGATTTCTTGCAACAACACCCTTCGTTCAACATCATAGTTAAATTTTCAGCCATAGTCTTTAAACATACTTTGATATTAAATATACAGAATATAATGGGTATACATATATATATATATATATATATATGGGTAAACACGTTTTTTGTGAATTCTTTAAACGACCTTTATTTTTAAATGACCTATGCTGTTGGCCTCAGATGGCCTCTACAGCTTTACCGGGCAGTGGTGAGCGCAGGAGGCGCTTAAAAGTTTAAGGGCAACTAGCACAAGGGCAACTAGATGGTACGAATATTATTTTTAATCTATTTCCTTTTGCAGTTAAGCAAAGATACCACAGATTATACCAGCACTTTAATTGATGTAAACGTAGTGATTTAATTTGATATTCCTAAGAAATATTAAAATGTGCTTGTAATTAATATCATTCATTATCCTACCTATTTAAAGTAGGGAACCCGGTTTGCACTATAAGAAATTAAACAAATGTCACAAGACAAGCTCATATTTCTATTCAGTTAATACACAAATTTTACCTACATACAGTATTTTTTTAAACTGAGCATTAAGTTTTTTCTTATTAAGGTATGAGTTTAAAAATACACCTTTTGCTTTATTTATTGCATTCAGCGCCCTCTTAAGAAGTTTTCATTAAAATACACTAAAATACTTTATTAAAACAAAATATAGCATCTTAACAGGTCATTGTTTCAAGCGAATACTTACTTGATTATTCTTTGCAAATGTGAAGTTTGTAGCGAAGTCGAGAAAGAGTTAAGGTCTTGATTAAAATTCTTTAGCGAGAGTTGCCGAATGGATGCGGAATGAGGGGCATACTAATTAATTTGTTCAGTTACATAATCTGCGATCGTTTTAATGTTGAGATTACGTTGAGTCGTCTCGTTTTTAACTGCATTAATGGCTTTTAATGTTGTGTTAAAAAGGAACAGGATTTTGCTGGCGATTACTGATAATACCTACCTACTTATATTATCTTTTAAATCATTCCTATCTTTTTTTTTGTAAAGTGCCATCCAAAAACATGCCTCTCCACTCATTTAATTGTTTCACAATACCTACTTAGTGCAACTGAAAGTAGTTTGGCGCGATTTCGTAGATGCACTTCGTGTAGTGCAATTATAAGTTAACCCTACAATCTAGTTAACTATATATCGGTAAAACTCAAAATTCAGACTGACTGACTGATACACTCACTCTTTGTGTTGAATTTTGATTAAGACAAAGACTGAGAAAGGGATTCCCAAAATTCCAACTGAAACAAAGTCGCGGGAATTATACGCTAGTAATATTTTACAAGGCAGTACGTACATAAAGATACAACAGAAGCTCATTCAAGCGTTTAAACTTGCATCGACGAACTCAGCTATTGAGAATGTGCTCGTATTTATAAAACATCAAGCTGTTGCCGTCATATAGAGTATGATGCGTTTTCATATTTCATACAAAATCAGATGTTGGGTTAGCAGCTGCAACGTTCAAACGATATTCTAAAGCCCACTTATAAATTGAGTACAATATAAACTATGGATAAAAGAGCGCAAACGAAGCGCTCGTTTTAAAAACGCCCAATTTGTATTGAGGTATACAGGCGTTAGATCACGCGCTTTGTATTCTTATATTTTCATGAAATCGTTTACATTATGAGAACGTTTGTAAAGCGCGCACCACGCGCGTCCGATGCGAACAATTCGAACAAAATCTCTCGCTTCAGTGTTGAAAAAAGGTCATTTCTATTTAATTGTTGGCAATTGTTTACAAATTTACAAAAGTATTATATTATTATAATATATGGTTATATATGTACTTCACTTATTAACAAAAACATTGGCTGATCCTATTTCATCACTATAACGATGAGAACAGTTATTATGTACTCAAGATAACAAAACGCGCGCCGCAGAAGGCCTGTAAAAACCCGGCATATATAATTACAGTTACTTACCTTATACATTATCACTGAAGATAAAAAATTATATAAATCGACACCAACACCACCACTACCAGACACCACCAGTATTATTTCGCTCTTTTGTAATAAGTTAAGTATAGGCAATTTTATATCTCACCCGATCTGTGTAATCGAACGCAGCTGTACCACGTCCCGCGAGATACTCTTGAAACTGCGATATGACGCACACCAACGCGTATACCTGAACAAATAAGAAATTCTCAATCAATATATACATTAAATAACATCACGCCTTTTTCCACTAAGGGTTAGGCAGAGGTGTACCCAAGACTATAGTAACTGTAGGTGGGTACCCACACTTTGCCAGTAAAGTATTTAGTTCTTTGTGGTACGGGACAAGACTTGCTATCAACCGGGCACATACGAGTACCGAATACATACGTATTATTATGAAAGTATGTATCGCCATCAATAGTTATGTACCTATTCCATAAAATTATCATATCTGCTATTTTTTTACGTAACCAATTAGTGCCAATGAACTCTTCGTAGAGTATGCGCAAGACCAAGCCAAATGTAGAAGTAATAGCCGGAAAGCAGACCCTGGCTATAGCCGGGAAAATTGCTAGGGAGAAGAAGAAGAACCAATATTTACAATGCAACTTTTAACAAAAGGTACAGTGGTTGAGGTATAAGAACCACCGTTTTGTATGATCCAAGCTCAAAAAAATCTATTTAAATACATTTTATCCGCGCAAGCTTCATAGCAAGCATGTAATAGAACAATAATAATACGCAGGAATGCAGCAGCGGGGTCCGCGCGGTCACCATCTTGCCAGTGACTCCCGGTTGTTTGCTAACCTCGGCCACGGCCTCTGATTTTGCTAAAGATTTTTACATAGAAATGAATGATATTATATCTATTTAAACCGAAAATGGCCAATTCGTGTTGCAAGGCCCACGTTGTTTATAAAGGCCCATCACAAATGTTGATTGGCAAAGCCTTACGAGTCTTTACATGTACAATTAATTCTGGTCTGAACAACAATATTTTAAGGTAAAATACTAATAATTATACACTAAACACCCAATAATTCGATAGCTGGATTATTTCTTAAAACATTGAAAAAGTGTATTTTTTAATAAAAATATTGATGATAACAGTTACTGTTTGATGCTATCAAAGTTTATGAATATTATAATCTTCATATTAATATATCTTTGAGGTATTGAATGCTAATTTTTGTAACAAAAGAATATTAAAAGGCATGGGCCTTATTATAATACATACACCATTTTTAGTAAAGCCCAAAATAGAGACTTTTAAAAATGTCATAAAAACTCATTTATAATAATTGTTGTTGCTTTAAAAACTACATTATTCTGGATTTTTAGATAATAATAATAATAATAATACGATGTGAAATGCTTGTTAAATAAATAAATAAAAGATGCGAAGGTGTAAATGTTTGTCCATAAAATTATTCAACCACATCTCACAGATTATCAGTGATAAGACGTCCACTGCTGAACATAGGCCTCCCCCATAGAACGCCTTCCATAAACTATTCATGTGGGGAGTGGAAGCGTAATCATCACGCTTGGCAGGCGGCTTGGTGATCGCAGTAGTTGAACTACTTGGAAAAGGATAGCGCTGCTGCCCACTCTCCGAATCTATCTCTTTGCCGGGTTTCACGGCTCCCACGACATGAGAAAGGGTTGCCTGCGTAGTCTTCGTTCCCGTGGGAATATCGATATAAAAGTACTTTTAAACTTTTTATGTTATGTACCGAGTTTCAACCTAAACGGTTCAGTAAATTTGGCGTGAAAGAGTATCCACCCATCCATCTATTCTCACAAACTTTCGCATTTATAATTTTAGTAGGATTTAAATAGTTCAGTTCTTTAGCCTTAATAATAGGTTCGAATGTGATGTAAGTATTTTAGCTTAGAGTTGCTTTTAATTGATGTGATTCAATACAAGCATGAACGTTAACGAAGTCTCATCCAGACTTCGTTAACGTTCATGACTGCTGAACCGTATTTTAGTTGCCAATATTATTTTACACGAAATGGATTTTAAATGAAACGATAAACGTGAAATTTTAACGATGAAGCTAACACCGTGGGTAAATGAATAAAATCTTTTTTCAGTCTTTTTTCAATAAGGCACTCCGCACAATAAAAAAAATATAGCGACAATAATAAATTATAACAATGTGTGAATTCTACTACTGAAGTGGGTAACGCGTGTAGGTATAATATAGGCCATATGCTCATATTGGAACAAAACTAACATATTTTTACTTTCAGAGCTACGGGCTTTAAGTGCATGGAGTGAAAGGTTTAAGGACTGGAGTTACTGTTAAAGTAGCTTTAAATTTTACTAGTCCACACTTTATCACCTTCCCGCACTGCGGAGGGAAAAACCGTTTAGTTTAATTTTCGCCCACAAAGGTTAGCGTTTTTCACACTACACGATAGGTACAAATTGCAGTTCCAGAATCGGAATTCGAAATAGACGACAAAACAGTCTTAAAATACCAGCTCCTCATCAGCTTATATTTTTATTTGATTAAAATCCAGCCAAATTTCCCTCACAATTTCTCTTGTGTAATATAAACATTTTACAAATCCACCCCTTTATAACATACGTGAATAGCGTAACAAGTAACAAGGTCGGTAATTACTTCCATAATTTGCATACTTTTCTTCTAGTGAAACAAAAATCAAGCGAGATCCCGACGCGGGTAAATTCGCTCTGTTTACTTCATGCCAGGTTTCATATTTTTGCTCGGAGTTCTGCTCGCCTGAGATGAAATTGTTTACAATTCTCTGCGAGCAAAGTTAACCTTCCGCTTTACTGGGATCATCAATTAATCGAGGAGACAGAGCGTAGTTCAATTTAAGACTTCACTGTTTAGTTGTTTTCCTGGATGCTACGGAACACAATCCTATGTTCAATCCGCTACAAATGCCATTTTCGTAGACAAACAAAAACAGTCGTTATGAGTCTTTAGGTTTTTCAAACTCACTCAAACTCAAACAGATTTATTCAAATAGGTCATAATCTGACACTTTTGTACGTCAATGAAGATACAGTACTGAGTCTACCGTGCGTTCGGAAAGATACCTCTACAAGAAGAACGCACAAGAAACTTGTAGGGCTTAATTTTTTCAACAGATAGTTTCACAATATTTGGTTTGGTTACATTCGTTTTCTTTGAAGGTGCCGCGAGGCGGCTATGCAGAAGTTTCCAGGCATCTTTGTCCTCTATGTACTGGTTGACTTTATAATAAGCCTTCTTAAGTAAAGTAGATTTTATATAGGTTTTGAATTTACCCTCTGAGAGCCCAGTTATCTCTTTTGGGATTTTATTATAGAAACGTACACTATTTCCTAAGAATGTCTTTTTATTTGTTTTAGATAATCTAAAGCTAGGTACAGCTATTTTGTCTTTATTCCTAGTATTAAAATTATGAAGGTCACTATTTAATTTTAATTTATGTAAATTTTTACGCACATACATGATGTTCTCATAAATGTATAAGGATGGTAGGGTCAGTATGTTTATTTCTTTAAATAATTCCCTCAGGGATTCGCGTGGACGCATCTCATAGATGGCACGAATCGCACGTTTTTGTAGTATAAAGATAGTTTCTATATCTGCAGCTGACCCCCACAACAGAATCCCATAAGACATCAAGCTATGGAAATATGCAAAGTACACTAATCTCGCCGTGGCTACATCTGTTAGTTGCCTAATTTTATAAACCGCGTAAGCTGCAGAGCTTAGTTTCCCTGAGAGCTCGGTGATATGAGTGCTCCATTGCAGTTTAGAGTCTATATTTATGCCAAGGAACAAAGTTGCATTGTCAATATTGAGTCTTTCACCGTCAAGAACTATGATTGGTTCTATACTTCTGACGTTAGGCAACGAAAATTTCAAACATTTAGTCTTTTTCGCATTCAATAACAGATTGTTTGCTGTGAACCATCTGGATATACTTGCTAAAGTATTATTAACATGTACTAGTGAAGTATCCTTCCTATCAACTTTAAAAATCAATGACGTATCATCGGCAAATAGAACTATATCTGCTTTATTCCGTCAAAGTTACGTCATACGTATACAACAAAAAAGCAAGTAGGTATTGACAATAGGACACAATAATTAAATTTAAATGACAGCCTCGTTGGCACAGACGGTAGTGACTCCGCTTTCTGTGCCGCAGGCCCCGGGTTCGATCCCCGGCCAGATCAAGCAATTGTGTGCATGAACATGTCTGTTTGATCTGTGTCTGGGTGTTATAAGCATATATAAGTATATATATCAGTCATCTGGTTACCATAGTACAGGCTTCTAGCCTAGTTTGGGACCAGAAGACCGTGTGTGGAAGTTGTCCCATATTATATAAAAAAAAAAAATTGTCATATAACTGGCTGAAATATTTCGATTAGCCAATGACAGAAGCTCACACTGTCAGTGAATATGCTGTGTAACTATTAAAAAATAAAAAGCTGTGTAATAAGTCGCTGAGTAATGTGAATAGACATTATCTTTATACCATGAACCTACCTACAAAATATTATGATGAAGTGTTATTTTTAACAGCCAGTATTGTTCACTTTTTTTTAATAACACAGTCATAAAACTTTAACTGTGGCAACATAATGCTCTATAGATATTTTATTTCACATTAAAATGGTTTTTATTACTTCGTTGCGGGATTTAACAATATCTGATATGGGAGAGAAGTCAATGCTAGTTATGGTTTTTGCAGAGGTGTATAACAATGAGGTAAATTTAATCTATACTTAACTTACATAGCGCTAAATCAAATTGAATAGAATAGAGTAGAAAACTCTTTATTGGTCAATTAGTGGCTCAATTAGTACAGAAAATGTTTAACAATTGACGGCCTTATAGCTCAGAGCGATCTCTTTCAAGCAACCATGCGTTGACAGGAATTATACTTAGATACTGGAAGTACAGTGGTTTCACACTTCAAACTAATTAATTTATAATCCATACCAAAATATAATAAGAACATGAATATATCTATAAAACTAATACATAATTTATATAATAAAAATAAATAATTAATAATAATAATAGAAGCCACACATACATTATGTAGGTAAGTACATTAAAAGTGAGTCAATAATAAAATTGCTAATTATTAAGATAATAATAAAGAAAGGTATATCGTACAATACAATAAATACAATAAATTTTTAATGTAACAATAATAATAATATAACAATAACAATAATTATTTAATAATTGTTTTTGTAAAATTTAATTTATTTAATTAATTTTAAAATTGTGATAAAATTTAAGGATAATTAATTGTGTGTAATGTTTCTTTTTTATGGGTCTATGCAACCTGCAATAAATGTTTTTTTTTTTTTCAACTGTCTGATTGTAATATAAAAATTACAGCTTTTTACAACAAAAAAACTACGATACTAATAACAAAATTACAATTATTATTATTTTTTTGTTTGTTTTCGCTAATCTTCGAAACGGCACCGATTTTAACGGTGAATCATAAAGGCAGCAGGAAAACGCTGGTTGCAAGCCGCTTACAACCGGACTAGATGAAATCTATGGGGGAGGCCTATGTCCAGCAGTGGACGTCCGACGGCTGAAATGATGATGATGATGATGACTAAGTATAAAGTTACATACATACCTACGAGTACATTTAACTCGTAGATCATATAAAGACTATCTTCTATCTAGAATGTCTAGAATGTTGTATCTAGAATGACTCTTAGATTGAGTTTCAATTGGTTTATTTATCAATCGAACCTCAATCTACGATGCTGCAAAAAATTCAAAAAATATTTCATTAAATCCAATAAGTTTGATCTATGTGATGTCGAGCGGAGTACAGTTTTAAAAGTTCTATCTATGTCGCTGCAATATTCTGAAGTGTCTTTATGATTCAGACTCCATAGATATTAAATGGGTGGAACGGTACAACTTGGCTCGTATTATAATCAATATTCAGTTTATTAAGCGAGGTTTATTATGTATAAAACGACATCTCGCCTTCTCACTTCCTGCCTCCCTCTCCCTGTTCATTACAGCCTTCGTTCGCGCAAACAATTTTAAAGATTGGTTCTGCAAACAGGTTTATGCTCTTTTCGTTTTAAACGTAAAGAGTCTTTGTTGTTTAACCTGAGCGTTAAACTTAGGTGAGAGAACTTAGGTGTACTTACGATGGAACTGAGTCCTGGGCACACCTCTGCCTACCCCTTCGGAAAAATAGCGTGATTGTTTGTTATGTTATGATTAATAAATTATTAAAATACCCTCGTGATCCATTGCCCAAATGTTAAATGAAGTCGGTTTTATTTGTTCTGTTGTAATTAATACTTAGTAGGGTTCACCAACCCGTCTTTTATGTGCTTGTATAAGCTCTTATTGTAGTAACATATAATACTGTTGACATCAAAATGGCAAGACAGTCTATTCTGGCCGGGAGATAAATATTTGATTCTTGTAATCAGAAATTACGTGAAGAGTCGAGCACAGTAAGCTACAGATGAATAAATAATCAGGAAACGCAATTTTGAAATTCTATCCACCCATTAAATATTTCATGTCCTTCAAACCTAAAACTATACTTCAAACATGAAAATGAAAAATCAAAATAAACGGATAATAACCGTAATAATACATTTCAATATAGGTATATTTCAAAACATTTGACAGTCAATAATAGACGAGTGACGTTATAACAAAACTTGGGGTTTCATGCTGGTTTGTAAATTGTCGTCGTGTTCGCCCAAAAATAGCGATATTCTATTTTATTGTTCTATTCCTCAGTTAGTCAGAACCAATCACTTATTTTTATTCCCGGAATGATGATTACACTTTTTAAACACAAGTAGGCATGATAATTGATGATGTCTATTAACAACACAAAATGAATTACATTGGTATGTGCACTTACGACGGATTCTCAAGCGTCACAACTCAATTGTGTCGGGTAGACACAATTGAGTGGTCCATCTTTCAAAATGCGTCACTGGTCTTGTGAACTTGTGTTTTAAAACATTCTAGTATTTCACTAACGCTCTTCTGATTTGTCACAAGACTACAGCAGTCATTATGCAGTGGGTTCACATTGAACCAATGCAATGAGTAAGTAAGGGATAATAACAAACCAAGCACTTGGATTTTCTATAGGCTGACATGTGGGCCTGTGGATTTTCAGTGTTCTATGGTATAGTGTATTTAGTTAGGGTAGATAGTAAGTAGGTAGCTCTATTGTTTAGTCTTTTATCAATAAAGGCACTCTGCACTTTATAGTTAAAAATAAAAATCATAATATCAATCTCATTAGGTATGGCCAATGTTAACCGGGCGCATCATAACTTTAAAAACAACACTATATATTAAGTTTAATAATAATAAGTTTTTATTGCTAAAAGTTATAGGTACACAGCTTACGTACTAATCCGCTATACAATATAATATTGTATGACTAATATTACAAAATATAATTTGTTATATTATGAAACTATCATTTATTATGTATATATTGGATACAAAACCAAAACTACTCATTTATGGAACCCAGCAATGTACAGGTCTAGGTGCCATTCTAAGCGACTACAGGCGTAAATACTGTAATAACTATGACCATTACAACATCTTTGCATTAAATAAACCTTATGCAACCGCGGAAGATGTATTAAAAGAATGTAGTAGGATAAACTTAAATGCTAACCGAGATCAAATTGTACTATGCGTTGGAGAAAACGATAGAAATCCTAGTAAATTACTGTATGAACTATCGGGTGTGTTAAAAGCCTTAGAAAACTGTAACGTTATAGTAGTAAGCGTAAGGAACAGCAAACACCTAAATGAACAAAAAATTAATCGTGCATTAGAATTGTTATGTAAATATGCTCCGAAATGCGAATTCTTATTTCTTAATGCTAATAAATATGTGTCTAATTTAGCTTATCTAAAAGAACTAAGTCAAAAGATTAATTTAATTATTGATTATCGATATTACAAGAAAAACTTCCTTGACGTGAGTAAATTCAAGAACCACTTGCAAACTAGAAGAATCTGTCAAAAGTATGGGCCGCCAGAGTCAAAAAAGCTAGTACAGGCGTCCATAACTCGTTATTATAACATGGTGGTTAAAAGTACCCAACTAAAAGTTCAGCCTACGAAAAAGGCCATGTCTGTTGAGGTCACGGCAGAGAAGGTAGAGTCAGTAGCCGTAGAGACTAAAGTTAATAGAGAGTCTAGAGTAGAAAAGGTAGAGACGACAGTAGAGGAAGTAGAGTTGATCGAGCAAAATCAGTTTTTTCGTCCCTCTTAGCGACACAACTTTTATTATTTTCCATCAGAATATAGCTGGTATATTAAATAAACTCGAAAATTTGGAATTGGGGTTAGATAGTCTCGTGAGTAAAAAAGTCTATATTGATATGATATGTCTCTCGGAGACTTTTATAAAGTCGGGTTCCGAGAGTAACATTTCACTGAAAGGATTTAAGTTAGGTAGTCATTTCTCTAGAAAGCATGTAAAACGGGGTGGAGTATGCATCCTGCTTCGAAATCATCTTGACTTCTCCGAATTACAATTATGCAATGATATTTCTATTGAAAAAGCTTTTGAATGTTGCGGAATCACTATACCGTTTTTAAATTTGATTATATTGTGCATATATAGGACACCTGACAGTAACGTCAACATCTTCTTTGACAAATTAGAGACAATTTTACATGAAATCACAAAAAAACCAAATAAAAAAATTATTCTGACAGGTGATATCAACATAGATATATTAAAAATCAATAACGTATCTTCACGACTAAAAGATATGACACTCAACTATAACTTGATCTTCCATATTACACAGCCCACTCGTCAACGGTCTTGTATAGACCATTTTCTAAGTAACATAGTAAAGGCTAAAGGTGCAGTACATGAGCTTTTCCTCTCAGACCATAATACGTGTCAGACGCTAACAATTCCAGTACAACAAAAGCTAACCAGGCCAAGTCATTGGTTTGTTGAACAAAGAAATTACAATAATGACAACCTGAACAAATTTAATGAATGCTTGGCTTCATTGTCCTGGTCTGAGCTCTACGAAGTTGATGATATCAATCAGGCTTTTAATATTTTCCACGACACTTTCTGTCTTTTCTATAAACTGTGTTTCCCAGTAGAGAGACGGAAAATCAATAACTGTAACGCCGCACCAGCCTGGGTGACAAAGGGAATACGCAAATCAAGTAAACAGAAAAGGAAAATGAGGGCCTATTACTACCGGAATAAAACAGTAAAAAACAAACAGCTATTACGGAGCTACAGCAACCTTCTTAGAAAATGTGTCAATAGCTCTCAACGTAGAAATAACCAGAAACGTATTACATCTGCAAAAAATAAATGTAGGGCAACTTGGCAAATTATCAATAATAAAAACAATACTACTCATACAGGTATTTCGGCAATAAAGGTCGACGATAGCATAGTGCGAGATCCTGGAAAAATTGCTGAAGCCTTTAATAAGTTCTATATAGAGTATGCGTACAAAAATCATGCCAACCAAACTCCAGCTAAAGGAATACCAATCTTAAATAGCACTATGTTTTTAAAACCATGCAGCGTAGTCGAAATTAAGAAATTAATTAAGTCACTTAACAACACACGCTCGGTAGGCTTTGACAATGTGTGCACACAGGTTATTAAACACTGTGAGATTGTGTTAGCCCCCATCTTGACACATCTTGTCAACCTATCCTTTTCTAAAGGGTTATTTCCAGATAAGCTTAAGTTATCTATTGTTCGCCCACTACATAAAAAAGACGATAAACTTAATATAACTAACTACCGCCCCATTACTTTAATACCGGTTCTTTCAAAAGTGTTTGAAAAATGTATACAACACCGACTTAATGACTATTTAATAAAATTTGACATAATTAAGCAGGAACAAAATGGCTTTCAAAGACAAAAATCAACCACTCTGGCCGCTTATACTCTTATGAGAGAAGTGGTGGACCAGATTGATAAAGGATCGCCGGTGTCAGTACTCTTTTTTGACATGAGTAAAGCTTTCGACTGCGTAAACCACGACCTACTACTGTCAAAGTGTGAAAACTACGGAATCCGGGGTCCAGCACTTAGTTGGATTCGAAGTTACCTTTACGACAGGAAGCAATGCGTGGAGGTCAGCTTTTTAAACGATGAACTGACTTCTACGTTATGCAGATCCTCGTATAAAGTAAATAAAAGCGGGGTGCCTCAAGGCAGTATTTTAGGGCCATTACTATTTTTGTTGTACATAAATGACTTGCCGTCATCAGTAAGACATAACTGTGTACTATTTGCAGATGACATGTCGGTAATTGTATCTGATAAGAAGCTTTTGACATCGAATACTGATCATGGACATTTAATAAATTCGGCAGCTGAAACAATTGTAAGCTGGTTAGAATCCAATGGACTTTGTGCAAATCTTTCAAAAACAAAATTTTTAAATTTTCGTAATTATAATACAATTCAAAATCGTTATGAAGTAAGATGTAGGGCACAACCAATAAATGTAACAACACACTACAAATTTCTCGGCATGATCGTTGACCAGCATTGCAACTGGAAGGGTCATGTGGAGCATGTGTGCACGAAACTCAACCGGTTTGTTTTCGCACTGAAACGCCTAAGACGTACTGTCAACGAGAGTGCAGCTCTCACTGCCTATCATGGGTACGTAGCCTCGGTCCTTAGGTATGGACTTTTATTATGGGGAAATTCCACCGATATTAAAAATGTATTCTTAGTACAAAAGAAATGTGTCAGAGCCATATCCTGTGTGGGTCCACTAGTTTCGTGTAGACCTCTGTTTAAAAAGATGAATATTTTGACGCTGACTGGTCTATACATCATGCAGATTGGAGTATTTGTCAGGGAGCATCCCCAATTATTTGAAAAGGTCGACAACAATGTCAACCTTAGACTGTCAAGGAGAGATCCGACTAAACTAAAAAAACCCTTTTGCAGAACTGCTCTTTCAAACAAAAACTCAAATAATATGACCATAATAGTATATAACAAGATTCCAAAGAGCATAAGGGAGCTCCCATACAAGTGTTTTAAATCTAAACTGCATAAGTGGTTAATCGATAATTGTTTTTATGACTTAAATGAATTTTTAAATGTAAAATAATGAATATATTGTGTATTGTATGGAACTAGTGTTGACATTGAAGACTGAATTAATTATTTATTTACTATATTTGGACATTCAATTAATCAATAATTATTTTCATTGTAGTTTTTTTTTTTTTTTTTCAATATTCCACTTTGACATAATTTTCAATTTATTTATTTTTCTTATTAATTATTTTACTATTGGTTCATGAATAAATAATAATTATACTATACTATGACATATTAGTAATTAATTCAATCAATCAATGGACTTTTTTAAAAATTTTTGTATGCCAGAGAGCTGGTCAAACATGCAGTACCTACTTATGAATGTAATATCTAATCTTTACCATGTCTGCTGCAAATAAATAATTTCATTTCATTTCATTTCATTTCATTATTAACCACCGTCCATCCAGTATATGCCTTTCCTCTTTTCGAATGGTTGTCTGGAAGAGATCGCTCTGAGCGATAAGACCGCCAATTATTGTTACTCACGTTTTAGTTTTTTTAAGTTGTTTTGTTAATTTTCTATATTGTGGTATCAATAAAAGTGTTATCTAATCTAATCTAAATTAATTAAGACAATTAAATAAACATTTGTAATTAAAATAAATAAATTTGAGTTATGAAACTTAATTGAAGACATGAATGGATGAAGGGGATATGATACAATTAGTTAATTTTGCCTCGCCTCGGTGGCGTAGAGGGCGCATGCTCGACTGCCAATGAAGAGGTCCCGGGTTCGATCCCCAGGTCAGGCAGTGTTAAATATTGGATTTTTCCATTAGGAATTATCTCAATAACTGCCTGGAGTCTGGAACTGTGCCCGGTAGATGGCAATAGGCTCGCCTCCTATTACATGGGACCAAATAACATACTGGCGAAATGTGGGTGTATCTACTATGGGACTGAGTCCTGGGTACACCTCTGCCTACCCCTTCGGGAAAAAGGCGTGAATGTATGTTTATATGTTAGTTAATTTTGAGAAACAAACTTTTTTGTAAGTAATTTTTGAGATATTATGCGATGCGACATGAATGAAAGGGACAAGTGCAAAACATAACACCTTCATTCTTTGCAGCGCAGCGCAGTTCACTTATCTCCTTCATCACTCCAGATAATTATTGTTTGGAATCAATTTAAATTAAAGAAGACCTTAAGTGCCCATGACACTTTCATTCAACGCGATAATATTTTTTCTTCGTACATAACTCCTACATCACTTGCTATTTCTAAAAATAACCTTTAGAACCGGCGTTTTAAGGTCTAATATGGTTTATAGACACATAACACCTTCATTCAATGTAAAAACTCAAAAATCTTAAAAATGTTACAACTCCTCCATCCACTCATGTCTTCAATTATATTATACAAACAGATTAATGCTTAGGCCACAATGGAGTCCACTAGCCCCCACACTAGGATACCCTGTGTCGTGGGTATTTTAGGTATATTTCAGAGACTCGTAAAATATTAAACACAAAAATGGCAGCTCCCTTATTCTTGGGTCACTTTCAGTGGGTATAGGTAAGTAGGTCGGATCGAGCGAGGTAAGAAGGGAAGATCCCAGCTTTTCCCTGGGGCATAGTATCGTCGTCGCCAGTTGTGGACCATGCGAGTAAGAAATGTTAATGATGTATATTTTATTGCCTACATTTAGTTCGTGACACAAGGTTATTTTGTGTCTGGATATTATATCATGTAAAATGGCTCATACCTATTATAAAAGTACTTTTTTAATCTGAAAAGGCTAACTCAGATTGCTACACCTTGACTCTACTTCTTCTTTACTTTAGAAATACGTTCGACTTTTCGATAATATTGTTCGAACAATAAATTTTCGGCATTAATTATAGAGATTTAAATATCAACAGTATATTATAAAAGGTATCGGCTAACTAAAAAGTTATTATACGATTTTGAAAACTACCGTGAGTGGGACTCATATTTATTATGTTCCTTTCTTGTTTTCCGAAACCTTGGTCGAGCGTTTTCGACTTTAAACGTGAGTTAAGTCGTTATATAACATAATAAATAAAAAGTTATTATACATTTAATTTACTTTTTCCTTGATTTCTAATAAATAAATCCATAAATCTATCTCTAATGCTGCGGCCACACATTGGTGCAAATATTGGGTGCAATATCCCAATGAGTAGATTTGTAGGTGCTTACTTGGAAACAACGTTGAGTCTACGCTTTATTATTTTAAGTTTTCTTTAAAATATCTTCAGTTTACTTACAGGTAAAATAAATTTTCCATAGAAAGACATCATTTACAATGAATCTCGATAAAGTCGTGATGTACACAGAATTTTAGTAGAAATTTTTTGTACGAATACTCAAAGGCAAGGGACTACTTAATATTGCAATTTAAGTTATGGTAGGTTCACCTATTATTCCAATGATTTCGTCAACAACGACTAAGTAACTTACATATACTTCTATATTGTATAAAGTAAAAAAATACTTATTATTATAATGAATTACCTGGACCACGGCTTAAACAGGAAAGGGTCAAGTTGCATAATATGAAGGAGGCCTATGCGCAGCTGTGGGATTTAGTGGGCTGCAGATGATGATGATGTAGGTAACCTATAATAACTAGATTCAAAATATATTATGTAACAAAATCATAGTGGTTTCTAGTATCTACGTTAATTTATTATACTCCTGTATTAGGTTTTTCGTTTTGAAATATGAATGAGTTCACAATTATTCAAAACAATAATAACAAGTCGAGATGAAAAACATAATATCATAGTGATGTCGGTATGATCACAATTATTATACCTCTCATTTATTGGTTCCACGAGCCAATTAACCATCATTCCACAAATTGAAAGGGAAATTTTATTGTACTGGTAATGTATTTTCTCACAAATTTTTATAATTATTATTGGTTGTTGCTCGGCACTTCGTATAATAAATGGTCGATTGGAGTAATTTTTAACATTATACATGTTAACATTTGCTTTTGCAATTTGCAAATAAATGTATTAAATGATATTGCTAATGGTGAATGTATCTGGCATCGAATTCAAAGCACTGGATCTTGTCAAATGTTGCATTACCTACGTCTGGACGATACCAAGCTTCGGAAGGCATTTGATAGTGAGAAACTGAGCGATTTCCTGCAAAAAACCGAATTGCACGTTTACACGGTGACTAACTATTCGGTGTTTTTGCAGAAAAGCAAAACCGAATGCCATGTGAACAGAGCATTCGGTTAAAATCTGATCCGGCAAAACTTAACTAAAACGTAGCGTAACCCTACGTTCAAACGGAGACATCAACTTCTTAACCGGATCTTATTTTTCAGTATACGGCTTATTCACAATGTAAGTTATATGTATGAGTTCACACGTGCATCAGGTTTTAAGATCCGACAAATAACCGAATCGGGAAAAACTTGCCATCCGATTTTGCGGCTGCAATCAGATTCGGTCACACGACAAAATACCGAATTCGGTTCAGTTTTTTTTTTTTTTTTTTTTTTTTGTGTATGTCATATTCTTATAAAGATATAACATTATATTACAATCTAGCTCAATAAAGGCTAATGAGTAATTAATTTCTAACTTAAACTGCTATGTAGACATTTAAAACTAAGAATGTGTCCATTAACACGTAATTCTTAAACACGGAATTCGGTTCAGTGGCAATATAATTATTACACACGTTGAACTCCACGTGAAAACGTATGGCATACGTATATAAATGTAAAGGTGTATTTTGTGTTCCAGTGTCCGTTAAATTATAGTTTAGAGCGTACGAGTAAACACACTTAGATGTACACCTAATAAATACTTACATTCAAAATTATTATGAAGAAATCCAAAGTGAACAGGAACGACGTTATTGGGTTGAAATTCATCTGAAACAAAACATATTATTTCACGGCAAAATCATATAAGTTAATTTTGATAATACTGACTGATGCTCGTGAAATGTCTGCACAGAATTATTAATTAGCAGTTACTTCGTGAGAAATGATTGGTCTCCCTTACTTATATCTCCTATTATAAACTTGAAGGAGGTGTTTCATTCCATGTTTAATTTCTGCAAAAAAAGTATAGTGTTTGTATGTTTTTTTAAAGTAGATATAGTTTCTATGGATTTCCTATCTCAAGTTTATAAGAAAAGCTTCAGTTTCTTCTAAGATAAGGTAAACATGGAAGATAAACCGAGGAGCTAACTCAGATGTGTTTTCATTTACTTAGTAATAATTAGTGAAGCGGGGATGTTTTAATTTCTAATAACCTAAAGTTTCAGACAGATATTTTTCAATAATATGAAAACTGAGGCTTGTCTATTTCGTATGCGCTTCCCAAAGCACTCGATAGTGATTCTTATAAATTTTCGATGAATTTCCATCTTAGTTATTGGAGATTCAATATTGAATCTGACGACCAGGATTTTATTAAATATCACGAATCACGAACCGTAATATTGCGCTTGGAAATCATATAAATATGAATCAGACATTATGCAACAAATACAACACAACAGTAATAATAATCATTATTAGCTCAAAAGCTAAAAAAAAAAGAGTCAATTTTATAGGTTCGGCCGAGACGGTTTATAGCACGCCGTCCACAGTCAACTATACGTTAAAAGACTATAGAATACCGATTATGTAGGTCTGTCTGTATGTGTGCATTTTATGAGGAGAACTTACTTGGTCAACACATTATAGTAGAGGCGGGAACTAGATGGATGAACTGAACTCTGGTACACATACGTGAAGCTACGTATCTACATTTTAAAAGCCCGCACGACATTCAGTGACTCGGAAATTTATGGATTAACTAAGTTTTACCTCGGGGTGTGGTATTTATATGTGTATTTTACGCCCTCGTATTTTGCAATAAATAGATCGTGCTATTGTCGAGCGAATGAATTGTTTCACAGGTAAAATAGAGGGCTCTGTACTGAAAGTGTTTTGTTTACGAGAGTTTGTTAGGTTACAGGAGTACTACTTAGGGGTACGGAGGATTTATTAATTTAACGTTAATCATCACTCTTATATTTCACAGGTACACCTTCAATACCTATCTCATGACTAGAAATAGAGCAGGTACACTGCGACTAGCTACGGAGAAAGTCATAGTACTTCAAAGGCCAGCGAACCACGAATTCCTCATAGCAACGTTAATGTTCCTTAATAATTATATATATATATATATATATATATATATATAGATATCCCCACGGGCACTTAGTTGATCATGCGGGTCGTAGAAGTAGTTATTATTTGATCCGTTTTCATAAGTTGATCCGGGGCAGTATTACTTGATCCTTTGCCAGTTGTGTATGACTTTGTGGATCCAGCTGGAGCCACACGTGTCACACATGTGGCTCCATCTGAATCTACAGAGTAATAATAATAATTACGCTGTTTTTATACGAATCCACCTTTTTGGCATTCAAGCAGTTGTTGATCCAATTCAAATGGGCCAATGGAGGCGCACCGTTTTCACAAGCTTCTGTCATTGGTTGCCTTCGACAGAAACATAATAAGTACAATAGTATAGCTCTTCTCATCAATGTAAAACTTAATTTTAAGAGAATTGTGAATGTTTCACCTTGAGAGATATTTCTATTTCGCAATGTATGTATGTACCTATATGTATGTCCGGTACAAATCTTGCAACTGAATTTTGAAGCACTCAACCGATTTAGCTCAAATTTTGCATACTTATATAAATCCGGTGACAATGCAATATTATGGTACTGTTGACCTGATCTGATGATGAAGCCATGATGTAGCGACTGGAACTCCGCGATGACAAATGATAAGATAGTTGAATTTGGGCTAATATGTTAGGTTTTAATAAGTACTTTTCATTCCACATTATAACGAGGGTCTGATGATGAAGCTGAAAGATTGCCATTGGAACTGCCTTACGAAAACTGCAATGATAGTCGAGTTTAGGCTCGTTTACTTTGTTGTTTTAGGGCCTTTTCATTCCACATGATGACGAAGGTCTGATGATGAAGCCGAAACAGAACCATAGGAACTGCCTTACAAAATGTGCCAAAACAGTCGAGTTTGGACTCGTTTGCTTTATTGTTATGGGGACTTCTCATTCCACTTGACGACGAGGGTCTGATGATGAAGCCGAATACTTGCCATTGGAACTACCTTACGAAAACTGCAATAATAGTCGAGTTAAGGCTCGTTTACTTTATTGTTTTAGAGACTTTTCACTCCACATGATGACGAGGGTCTGATGATGTATCCGAAAGATAACCATTGGAACTGCCTACGAAATGTGCCAAGACAGTCGGGTTTGGACTCGTTTGCTCTATTGTTATGGGGACTTTTTATTCCTCATATAGACGAGGGTCTGATGAACCATTGGAACTGCCTTACTAAATGTGCCAAGACAGTCGAGTTTGGACTCATTTGCTTTTCTGTTATGGGGACATTTCATTTCACATGATGACGAGGGTCTGATGATGGAGCCAAAAGATAACTATTGGAACTACCTTATGAAATGTGCCAAAACAGTCGAGTTTGGACTCGTTTGCTTTTTTTATGGGGACCTTTTATTCTACATGATGACAAGGGTCTGATGATGAAGCCGAAAAATAACCATTGAAACTGCCATACGAAAACTGCAATAATAGTCAAGTTTAGGCTCGTTTACTTTGATGTTTTAGGAACTTTACATTCCACATGATGACGAGGGTCTGATGATGGAGCCGAAAGATAACCATTGGAACTGCCTTAGGAAATGTGCCAAGATAGTCCAGTTTGGACTTGTTTGCTTTATTGTTATGGGGACTTTTTATTCCACATAATGACGAGGGTCTGATGATGGAGCCGAAACAGAACCATTGGAACTGGCTTACGATATGTGCCCAAACAGTTGAGTTTGGACTCGTTTGCTTTGTTGTTATGGGGACTTTTCATTCCACATGACGACCGATTTAGCTAAAATTTTGCATAATATAAAAGTCCGGTGACAATGCAATATTATGATACTCTTGACCTGATCTGATGATGGAGCCATTATGAAGCGTCTAGAAATCCGCGATGACCAATGATAAGACAGTTGAATTTGGGCTAGAATGTTAGGTTTAAATAAGTTCTTTTCATTCCACATGATGACGTGGGTCTGATGATGGAGCCACAAGATAACCATTGGAACTGCCTTACGAAATGTGCCAAGACAGTCGAGTTTGGACTCGTTTGCTTTGTTGTAATGGGGACTTATCATTCCACATGATGACGAGGGTCTGATGATGGAGCCGAAAGATAACCATTGGAACTGCCTTACGAAAACTGCAATAATAGTCAAGTTAAGGCCCCTTTTTTTTTGTATTAGGGACTTTTCATTCCACTTGATGACGAGGGTCTGATGATGGAGTCAAAAGATAACCATTGGAACTGTCTTACGAAAACTGTAATAATAGTCAAGTTTAGGCTCGTTTGCTTTGTTGTTTTAGGGACTTCCCATTCCACATGTTGACGAGGGTCCGATGATGGAGCCGAAATATAACCATTGGAACTGCTTTACGAAAACTGCAATAAAAGTCGTTAGGCTCGTTTACTTTATTGTTTAGGGACGTTCTATGCCACATGATGACGTGGGTCTGATGATGGAGCCAAAAGATAACCATTGGAACTGCTTTACGAAATGTGCCAAGACAGTCGAGTTTGGGCTCGTTAGCTTTGTTGTAATGAGGAATTTTCATTCCAGATGACGAGGGTCTGATGATGGAGCCGAAAGATAACCATTGGAACTGCCTTACGAAATGTGCCAAGACAGTCGAGTTTGGACTCGTTTATTTTGTTGTTATGGGGACTTTCCATTCCACATGATGACGAGAGTCTGATGATGGAGCCGAAAGATAACCATTGAAACTGCCTTACAAAAACTGCAATAATAGTCAAGTTTAGGCTCGTTTATTTTGTTGTTATGAGGACTTTCCATTCCACATGATGACGAGGGTCTGATGATGGAGCCGAAAGATAACCATTGGAACTGCTTTACGAAATGTTCCAAGACAGTCGAATTTGGACTCGTTTGCTGTGTTGTTATGAGGACTTTTCACTCCACATGATGACGAGGGTCTGATGATGGAGCTGAGTGATATCCATTGGAACTGCCTTACGAAATGTGCCAAGACAGTCGAATTTGGACTCGTTTGTTTTGTTGTTATGGGGACTTTTCATTCCACATGATGACGAGGGTCTGATGATGGAGCTGAAAGATAACCATTGGAACTGCCTTATGAAAACTGCAATAATAGTCAAGTTTAGGCTAGTTTTGTAGACTTTGGAACTACCTTATGATAAGTGCTAATATAGTCGAGTATGGGCTCGTTTACTTTGCCGTCTTTTAAAACTTACTTTACAAACATAGTTTCCAAACATAAGATAAACTTGTATGCAATATGACCAAAATCAATACCAAAGTAAAACAGTTGTTTTTTCTATTGACATTTTACACAACTTCTCATATTTATTTAATATAATTTTAATGGATATTAAATTATAATCTCTAAAACTTACAATAAAATAATGATCACTGACAAATATACAATTAAAAAAAGAACATCAAGTGTAAGAGTGAAGTATTGAGCTCAAAAAAAAATATTTAAAAACTTTACTACATAAAAAAACTGTTTTGACCAAAATCATACAAAAATAAAGAGAAAACTGTAATTCAATATCACTAGTAATCGATGCGGAATAAATCATGAAACGCACGGCGGCGCTCGGGCAGCGATAGGGGAGAGCGCGGGATTCGGGAGGCAGTCCTCCCTTTGCGAACCATTCCTACTTCAGATTGTTGTAAGAAGTGGATCAAACAATGTTGGGAGTGTTAAGAATATAAATTAAAATGGATCAAATAAGTACGAGTTTGTCCTAAAAATGATATATAAAACGGAACCACTAAGTACCAATTATTAGTCTAATATAATCAAACACAGACAATAGTAGGTAGTAATAAAACCAGAGCGTCGAGTCGAATAAGTCATACGTCACAAATGGTCACATTATGTTTCCCACTAGTTTTTGACATTATTAGGTATGTCATTATGTGTGAAATGAAACATTGCAAAAGTAGTTCTAACTAACAAAAGAACCATAAAGGCTCTATTATTCACAACTTACATTCATTATTTTGATTAAGTACCGTAATTTTACTTATAGGAACACAAAACCAGAACCAAACACAAAAACAGATCAGTGATGCAAGTGTGCATTGAAATTACTTTCCCTATATTTTAAGAAGATAATATTATCATAAAATCGACTGTCTCAATGGTGTAGTGGGCGCAAGCTTGACTGCCAATCATGAAGTCCCGGGCCCCGGGTTCGAACCACAGTCCAGGCAAAGTGTTATTTGGATTTTTCCATTAGGAATTATCTTAGTGACAGCCTGGAGTCTGGAACTGTGCCTGGTAGATAGCTCACCTCACCTGGGACCAATAACATACTGGCAAAATGTGGGTGTACTTACTATGGGACTGAGTCCTGGGTACACCTCTACCTATTCCTGGATGATTAGATTCACAATGAGAGTTTCATGAATTGCAATTATACGAATGTTGCAACACTCAATTTGGGGTCTTAGATCTGTTAAGTATGCATCTTTATAATATAAATCCATAAAATAGATTTTATAAACATAAAACATACATTCACGCCTTTTTCCCGAAGGGGTAGGCAGAGGTGTACCCAGGACTCAGTCCCATAGTAGATACACCCACATTTCGCCAGTATGTTATTGGTTCCATGTAATAGGGGGCGAGCCTATTGCCATCTACCAGGCACAGTTCCAGACTCCAGGCAGTTATTGAGATAATTCCTAATGGAAAATCCAATATTTAACACTGCCTGACCTGGGGATCGAACCCCGGGCCTCTTGATTGGCAGTCGAGCATGCGCCCTCTACGCCACCGAGGCAGTCTTACGATTTTATGGATTTTTATAATCCCATTTTATATCGATGGACCCACATAGGTGTTCTTGAAACAAATTATAATTCGGTGCCAGAACGATCTCTTGGGTATAAAAAAAGGTTGGCCGCTACGGACGCAGTTCCGTTCAAAATTCAGTCACAAAGAGGATGGAGTATATACCGTTTTTTAAATACGTAATTGGATGAAGTTATTACCCAATGCTAAGAATATAATCCCATGTATATCGATGGAGCCAATAAGGTGTTCTAGGTATAAAGTATAATTTGGAGCCAGGAAGTACTCTGGGGTTTAAAAAATTTGGCCGTTACGGATCCAGTTATGTTCCAAATTCGGGCACTAAAAGAATGGAGTATAAACGGTTTTATATATGTAAATGGATGAAGTTATTACCCAATGCTAAGAATATAATCCCATTTTATATCAATGGAGCCAATAATGTGTTCTAAGAAGAAAGTATAATCCGGAGCCAGAAAGTTCTCTTGGGTATAAAAAATTTGGCCGTTGCGGATTCAGTTCCGTTCAAAATTCGGGCACTAAAAGGATGGAGTATATACCGTTTTCAACGAATATAAAGAGCAACATCGCGCGGCAGAGGGCGACGTTGCCACTCCGGTCGCAATAGGTACAAACGGAGTCGAGTTATTCGCGCCTAAAGGTGGAGTCTATAATGCACGGATTCGTGGCTGGATCAACTAAGTGCCCAGGGAGGTGTTTATATATATATATATATATATATATAATTATATATATATATATATATATATATATATATATATATATATATATAGAGATCTCTTTACGGTAAATGTTGATCTCACGCGACTTCACGCGAGCACTTTGTTGATCCAAAAATGTATGTTGATCCGGCGCCTTTTGTTGATCTAATATGCATCTCTAGTAACTAATGTGGCTCCAACCGGATCAACATCTACACTCACGTGACTGCTTCCTCGCGTTCGTCGAAGTTGATCCGATATACAAATCCACCGTGCGATGGTTACGGTAAATGTTGATCCTATTTAAATGAGCCAATCAGAGCACAGCAAACGATCGGATTGGCTAAAAGCAGCCGCGACGTTGCCGTTTCGTGTGTACAAGCTATGAAGCTACAGATTAAACGGATAATTCAACAACTTGACAACACCACGGCTAATAGCGGATTTCAGGTGGTCATACTAATTTGTCATATCAGTATGACTACGAAGACATTTATAACATTCTCGTATATTGGTTGTACTCACTTTTCAGAACCCCCTGTAGGAAAAACTAATGCCAGCCCATATGAAAATAAAATATAAACTAGAAATAACTACACAGAAATGTACTGCCTCGGTGGCGTAGAGGGCACATGCTCGACTGCCAATCAAGAGGTCCCGGGTTCGATCCCCAGGTCAGGCAAAGTGTTAAATATTGAATTTTTCATTAGAAATTATGTCAGTGAACGAAGCGAAAGTTGTATGTCAGGATCGTAGCAAGTGGAGGGAAATAGTCTCTGCCTACCCCACCGGGAACAAGGCGTGACTGTATGTATGTATGAATTATGTCAATAACTGCCTGGAGTCTGGAACTGTGCCCGGTAGATGGCAATAGGATAGGTAATAGGTACCCATAATAGGTACATAATATAGTATTATTGAAATTGTAGAGGTAGGCCTCCTTTGCAGGGGGCCGCCTGGGGAAATACCACACCTTTGCCAGTTATTCATCCGCCAAGCAGTAATGTGCAAACATTACTGTGTTCCGGTATGAAGGGCAATATTACCAGCGAAATTACTGGGCATGATTGACTGCTGCTTCCCCCCCCCCCCCCCCTAGAGGATCGAGAAAATTTAGCCTTTATTGTCTACGTTGACATTCAAGTGCCGCCATACCATATAGACACGTATTCATAAATACAGAACCATCTGGGCCCTATTTCATAAAAAAAAATCTACAAAATTGTATGGCTTTTCTGTTTCATAGAAATTTGTAATTGTAAATTGTATACAGGCAAATACCGTTTGTATATCTATAGTGAATTTGGGTAAAATTCCTTGTCTAGCCCCCCCTTGATCATCGGCTGGCGACGCCCTTGCCTGAGTTGATGAATCAGTCTGTGAATCACTCTCTCTCTCTCATTATATAATTCTACTTCTAGAAGTCTGAGAACGGAGACAGCGTAGTTTGTGGTGAAGGTGGTAACGTAAACGGAAGCGGAGGTGGCGGAGCGGAATTTGTGGTGAAGTCGGAGATAGTGGAAGCGGGAAGAACGGGGTAGGAAGTGGATCAAGCTGAGTTTGTGGTGGAGGCGGAGAGAGTGGGGTCGGTGGGCGGTGGTGGATAAAGGAATAAAGAAATAAAGGGTCTTGACAGGCAGACGGACGGACGGACAGACAGACGGACAAAAAGTAATCTTATATGGGTTCCGTTTTTTCCTTTTGCGGTACGAAACCCTAAAAACGATCAAAATTGGTTCAATCAAATCATACAGGACATGTCCCAAACTAATAATATAGGGTTATTTAGGACCGTAGTAGGATATTATGTAGGATATAGGTATATGATGTTCTCTTTTTTGTATACCTATCAATTAACTCATTTTGAATGCTTTTAATACTAGTTCTACCAGACTTTTTTTTTTTTGAATATCATTTTTGACATTGTAATAATGAAGATTATTTTAATACTATAAAATAAAACAAGACGTGTAATTATTTTTTATGAATAAAATGACTTTGAGTTTGACCCCAGATAATGTGGGACCAAAACTGAAATCGCGAAAAATATCAGCTGTTATATATAGGTACGTTTTGATTAAATATTTTAGCACTTTTGAATGGAACAGATGCAATTTTTCGCGATCTCATCTTTAGTTCTCTAATAAAAGTTGTTTGTTTTCATGAGTAGGAAAATCTCTAAAATTATACATAACATACATTCACGCCTTTTTCCCGAAGGGGTAGACAGAGGTGTACCCAGGACTCAGCCCCATAGTAGATACACCCACATTTTGCCAGTATGTTATTGGTCCCATGTAATAGGGGGCGAGCCTATTGCCATCTACCGGGCACAGTTCCAGACTCCAGGCAGTTATTGACATAATTCCTAATGGAAAAATCCAATATTTAACACTGCCTGACCTGGGGATCGAACCCGGGACCTCTTGATTGGCAGTTGAGCATGCGCCCTCTACGCCACCGAGGCAGTCAGAGATTATTCGGGATGATAAAAATTAACCCCGCATAATACAGTATCGGTACCTACTATGCATTTCAAATAACAATAGGACCCATCTTATGCTGCGACGTCACTAAACAAAACTTCTGAAATCTATACTTCTATAAGTAGAATTATATAATGAGAGAGATAGTGATTCACAGACTGATTCATCAACTCAGGGCCAACACTACCATACCAATGTTGATTAAATTTGGACAAAAGATTATTTTATTAAACTAGACAAGTAACAAGAAGGGATTTTTCAAAATTCCACCCCTAAGTATGTTAAATAGGGGTTGGAAGTTTGTATGAAAAATAAAAATATATTCAGCTGATTTACTTCAAATTCTACATGAAGCCTCGTTTTAATAAATAATTACATACGTGTTTCACGGTTTCTTTAAAAACAACCCTATGCGCGAAATATAGGGATTCAAAAATTAAATAGGGAAAGTTTTATTTTTGAGATTACCTTAGCAAAAGTAACTTAAAAATGTATTGAATTAAATCCGTTTTTAATAAGGTTTATCAAAATTCAACCCCTAGGGCAAAAATAAGGGTTGAAAATTTGTATGAAAAAAATTCAATATTTAATGAATTAAAGTATCATGAAACTGCACAAATTGCACGCTTCTCTATATGTTTGTTTGTTTAAAACATTATTTTATTTATGAACTAGCGACCCGCCCCGGCTTCGCACGGGAAGTAGAAGTAGGTATAGTGGACGTTTAACAGGAGTGATGGATATAATCTATGTATACTGTTTTGTAGGTATTGATAAGTACTACAAACCCCTAGTACATTACTTTACTCTACCACCAATAGTTTTCACATCGCATGAAAAATAATCACTGTTTCGATTATTGTGACTAAACCAAAAAAGATAAATATAATCTATGTATACTGTTTTGTAGGTATTGATAAGTACTACAAATTCTTAATACATGACTTTATTCTACCACCAATAGTTTTCACACCGCATGAAAAATAATCACTGTTTCGTTTATTATGACTAAACCAATAAAGATGGATAAAATCCATGTATCCTGTTTTGTAGGTATTGATAATTACTATACAAACCCCTAGTACATTACTTTATTCTACCACCAATACTTTTCACAGCGTATGCATATAATGTCTGTTTCGATTATTGTGACTAAACCAAAATAGATGGATAAAATTTCCGTGAACTATTTTGTAGATATTGATAAGTACTACAAACCCCTACATTATATTATTCTACCATCAATGGATTTCACAGCGCACGCAAATTTATGAATATGGTAATTATATTATGTGACACCTTGGTTCACAATATTGCAGTTTTCTTACGGATCCCTATTTTTTTTCAAAATCTCATATAGCCTATGGCACTCACACTGAATTAAGCTATCCATAAGTGAAAGAATTTTTAAAATCGGTCCAGTAGTTTCGGAGCCTATTCGTTACAAACAAAAAAACAAAAAAACAAAGTTTCTCTCTTTATAATATTAGTATAGATGTGAGTAACAATGACTATAAAAGAAATTGCAAAAAATTAGGGATCCGTTAAAAACAGCAAAATAATCATTAATTTACTTACGTACGCTATGAAAACTATTGATGGTTGAATAAAATAATATATTATGGGTTTGTAGTACTTATTAATATCTAAAAAATAGTCGGCAGACATTATATCCATCTATTATGGTTTAGTCACAATAATCAAAGCAGTGACTATATCGGTGGCGTAATGGGCGTATGATCGACTCTCAGTCATGAGATCCCGGTAAATATTGGATTTTTCCATTAGTAATTATCTCAATGACTGCCTGGAATCTGGAACTGTGCCCGGTAGATGGCAATAGGCTCGCCCCCATTACATGGAACCAATAACATACTGGTGAAATGTGGGTGTATTTAGTATGGGACTGAGCCCTGAGGTGTACCCAGGGCTACCCCTCAGCCTACCCCTTCGTGAAAAAGGCGTGATCATATGTTGATATTATGTTATGTTATCAAAGCAGTAATTATTGCTCTGTGACAACTATTGGTGGTAGAACAAGGTAAGTAATGTACAAGGGGTTTGTAGAACTTATCAATATCTACAAAGTAGTCCGCGGATAATATATCATCCATCTATTAGGACTGCCTCAGTGGCGTAGTGGGCACAAGCCTCACTGGCGATCATGAGATCCCGGGTTTGATCCCCAGTACAGGCAAAGTGTTGAATATCGGATTTTTCCATTAGGAATTATGTCAATAACTGCCTGGAGTCTGGAACTGTGCCCGGTAGATGGCAATAGGCTCGCCCTCTATTACATGGGCCTAATAAATACTGACGGAATTTGGGTGTACCTACTATGGGACTGAGTCCTAGGTACACCTCTGCCTACCCCTTCGGGAAAAAGGCGTGGTTGTATGTTATGTTATTAAGATTTTATCACTCTATCACAACATAACATACATACACGCCTTTTTCCCGAAGGGGTAGGCAGAGGTGTACCCAGGACTCAGTCGCATAGTAGATACACCCCCATTTCGCCAGTATGTTATTGGTCCTATGTAATAGGGGGCGAGCCTATTGCCATCTACCGGGCACAGTTCCAGACTCCAGGCAGTTGTTGACATAATTCCTAATGGAAAAATCCAATATTTAACACTTTGCCTGACCTGGGAATCGAACCCGGGACCTCTTGATTGGCAGTCGATCATGCGCCCTCTACGCCATCGAGGCAGTCTTTATCTCTATCACAAATAGTCATTAATTTGCGTGCGCTACGTGAACCAAACATAAACAGACAATAACGCCTTTTTCCCATATGGGTAGGCAGAGGTGTTCCTAAGACTCAGTCCCATAAGTACACCATTGGCTACGTAAAAAATAGGGTTGTATAAATAAAAAATACAATGTATCACGAAATTATTCATGTTCAATCGTTCTCTAGGTATACATATGCTACCCGCTACTCGTGCGAAGCCGGGGCGGGTCACTGGTTTTGTAAATATGTAGGTACAAGCTGTACTTCGCGGTCCCACCCGCGTTGACATCGTTCCTGTCGGAATATCGGAAAATAATTATCTCATGGTCTAATGTCATGGGCCCATGGTCATGGTTCCATGGTCAAAGGTACCTACATACCAAATTTCAGCCCAATTGGTTCAACAGTTTTGACGTGAAAGAGTAACAAACATCCATCCATCCATCCATCCATCCTCACAAACTTTCTAATTTAAAATATCAGAAGGATGTTTGGTCTTTTTACGTACTTAAATAAAATAAATAAATGTTCTGGACATTTCGCACATAAGTCCCTAGTCTCAAACTAGGCAAAACCTACTGTACTAGGTATGGAGGCCTGAGAAATACATAACCAAGACACAGAGCAAACATCCGCGTTCGTCACAAAAATGTTTTTCCTGGTTGAAAATCGAACCCACTACCTCAGGATCCGCAATCAGAGCTACTAACCACAGAGCCAAAAGGCCAGTCATATAGTTATTGGTTATCTATTTTATTATTCTGATTTGACTTCTTGCAGGCAGCATTGGTGAAAAGATAGCGTCTTTACTGGTCCTATTGTTATTTGAAACGCATATTAAGAATGTACACATAATTAAACATAATTGCAACTCCTTTTCGTCCGAGGTTACAAACCGGTAGGTAGTTAAGTTAGTCCTTAGGTATCATAATGTGAATAGGTACCTATTTATAACCATACGTATCGAACATGGATGAGGGGTGCCTTTCCACTGAAGCGGTCTCTACTTCCCCCCTACCCCATTCATTTGAGCCGGGATCACATACGGCCAGATTAATTTATTACTGTAAAACATTCATAAAATCATGTTTCCAAATTGATAGATAATCAAAATGCATATGGATAATAAAATACTCACCATCATCTTCTGATTGGTCTATGACAAAAAACAAAATAACACAAATTCACTAACACGATACCAAAAACATGCGCAAACGTTTTTACGCAATAAAATCTGCCAAACACGAGTGAAGGAATAAAAGTTTGATCCTCAAACGCCGCAGCTAACGCATATATCTTACCTTATTACTCTAACGAAGTAGTGTATACTGGGTTCTCTGTCACACGAAGAATGCGACGTTGCCGCTTTGTGTTCGAGTACCTATTCGTCAATTTTGGCTCCGGATCCACTTAATCTATGTAAATGTCGCATATAAATTAAATATACTCTGGATCTAAGTAATCATATTCAGTGTGATTTTTTCGACCGTTGGATGGATCAAAAAATGTTGGTCAAATCGATGACGAGTATGTTGAAAACCTGTAAGTGCAGATCCACCGACGTCACACGCGCATCAAGGACGGATCAAAGTATATCAGTTTGCACGACGCAGAGCTGAGTAAACACGTAAAATAGGTGGATCAACAATTGTTCTAACTTCTCACTGGACCAACATTTACCGTGAAAGGTTGATTATATATATATATATATATATATATATATATATATATATATATATATATATATATAATTATTAAGGAACATTAACGTTGCTATGAGGAATTCGTGGTTCGCTGGCCTTTGAAGTACTATGACTTTCTCCGTAGCTAGTCGCAGTGTACCTGCTCTATTTCTAGTGCTATATATGCTATATATATATATATATATATATATATATATATATATAACACCTCCCTGGGCACTTAGTTGATCCAGCCACGAATCCGTGCATTATAGACTCCACCTTTAGGCGCGAATAACTCGACTCCGTTTGTACCTATTGCGACCGGAGTGGCAACGTCGCCCTCTGCCGCGCGATGTTGCTCTTTATATTCGTTGAAAACGGTATATACTCCATCCTTTTAGTGCCCGAATTTTGAACGGAACTGAATCCGCAACGGCCAAATTTTTTATACCCAAGAGAACTTTCTGGCTCCGGAATATACTTTCTTCTTAGAACACATTATTGGCTCCATCGATATAAAATGGGATTATATTCTTAGCATTGGGTAATAACTTGATCCATTTACATATATAAAACCGTATATACTACATCCTTTTAGTGCCCGAATTTGGAACAGAACTGGATCCATAACGGCCAAATTTTTTAAACCCCAGAGTACTTTCTGGCTCCGAATTATACTTTATACCTAGAACACCTTATTGGCTCCATCGATATAAAATGGGATTATATTCTTAGCATTGGGTAATAACTTCATCCAATTACGTATTTAAAATAGGTATATACTCCATCCTTTTTGTGACTGAATTTTGAACGTAACTGGGTCCGTAGCGGCCAAGTTTTATTATACCCAAGAGATCGTTCTGGCACCGAATTATAATTTGTTTCAAGAACACCTAAAAGTGGGTCCATCGATATAAAATGGGATTATAAAAATCCATAAAATCTATTTTATGGATTTATAATATAAAGATGCATACTTAACAGATCTATGACCCCAAATTGAGTGCTGCAACATTCGTATAATTGCAGTTCATGAAACTCTCATTGTGAATCTAATCATCCAGGAATAGGTAGAGGTGTACCCAGGACTCAGTCTCACAGTAAGTACACCCACTTTTTGCCAGTATGTTACTGGTCCCAGGTGAGGTGAGCTATCTACCAGGCACAGTTCCAGACTCCAGGCTGTCACTAAGATAATTCCTAATAGAAAAATCCAAATAACACTTTGCCTGGCCTGTGGTTCGAACCCGGGACTTCATGATTGGCAGTCAAGCTTGCGGCCACTACACCACTGAGACAGTCGATGTTATGATAATATTATCTTCTTAAAATATATTGAAAATAATTTCAATGCACACTTGCATCACTGATCTGTTTTTGTGTTTGGTTCTGGTTTTGTGTTCCTATAAGTAAAATTACGGTACTTAATCAAAATAATGAATGTAACTTGTGAATAATAATAGAACCTTTGTAGTTCTTTTGTTGGTTAGAACTACTTTTGCAATGTTTCATTTCACACATAATGACATACCTAATAATGTCAAAAACTAGTGGGAAACATAATGTGACCATTTGTGACGTATGACTTATTCGACTCGACGCTCTGGTTTTATTACTACCTACTATTGTCTGTGTTTGATTATATTAGACTAATAATTGGCACTTAGTGGTTCCGTTTTATATATAATTTTTAGGACAAACTCGTACTTATTTGATCCATTTTAATTTATATTCTTAACACTCCCAACATTGTTTGATCCACTTCTTACAACAATCTGAAGTAGGAATGGTTCGCAAAGGGAGGACTGCCTCCCGAATCCCGCGCTCTCCTCTATCGCTGCCCGAGCGCCGCCGTGCGTTTCGTGATTTATTCCGCATCGATTACTAGTGATATTGAATTACAGTTTTCCCTTTATTTTTGTATGATTTTGGTCAAAACAGTTTTTTTATGTAGTACAGTTTTTAAATATATTTTTGAGCTCAATACTTCACTCTTACACTCGAGTTTCTTTTTTTAATTGTTTATTTGTCAGTGATCATTATTTAATTGTAAGTTTTAGATAATATTATAATTTATTATCCATTAAATTTTACTTTATTGCAATATTAAATAAATATGAGAAATTGTGTAAAATTTCAATAGAAAAAAAAAACTGTTTTACTTTGGTATTGATTTTGGTCATATTGCATACAAGTTTATCTTATGTTTGTAAAGTAAGTTTTAAAAGACGGCAAAGTAAACGAGCCCATACTCGACTATATTAGCACTTATCATAAGGTAGTTCCAATGTCGACAAAACGAGCCTAAACTTGACTATTATAAGGCTTGACTATTGTAAGGCAGTTCCAATGGTTATCTTTCGGATCCATCATCAGACCCTCGTCATCATGTAGAATAAAAAGTCCCCATAACAAAACAGCAAACTTTTTTTACTATGAGGACTTCCCATAGCAAAGAAGCAAATTAGTCCAAACTCGAATGTCTTGCCTCGGTGCCTCGGTCAGACTGCCTCGGTGGCGTAGAGGGCGCATGCTCGACTGCCAATCAAGAGGTCCCGGGTTCGATCCCTAGGTCAGGCAAAGTGTTAAATATTGGATTTTTCCATTAGGAATTATCTCAATAACTGCCTGGAGTCTGGAACTGTGCCCGGTAGATGGCAATAGGCTCGCCCCCTATTACATGGGACCAATAACATACTGGCGAAATGTGGGTGTATCTACTATGGGACTGAGTCCTGGGTACACCTCTGCCTACCCCTTCGGGAAAAAAGGCGTGAATGTATGTATGTATGTCGAATGTCTTGGCACATTTCGTAAGGCAGTTCTAATGGTTATCTTTCGGGTCCATCATTAGACCCACGTCATCATGTGGCATGCAAAGTCCCTAAACAACAAAGTAAACGAGCCTAAACTTGACTATTATTGCAGTTTTTGTAAGGCAGTTTCAATGGTTATCTTTCCGCTCCATCATCAAACTCTCGTCATCATGTGGAATAGAAAGTCCCCATTACAACAAAATAAACGAGTCCAAACTCGACTGTCTTGGCACATTTCGTAAGGCAGTTCCAATGGTTATCTTTCGGCTCCATCATCAGACCATCGTCAACATGTGGAATGGGAAGTCCCTAAAACAACAAAGCAAACGAGCCTAAACTTGATTATTATTGCAGTTTTCGTAAAGCAGTTCCAATGGTTATATTTCGGTTCCATCATCAGACCCTCGTCAACATGTGGAATGGGAAGTCCCTAAAACAACAAAGCAAACGAGCCTAAACTTGACTATTATTGCAGTTTTCGTAAGGCAGTTCCAATTGTTATCTTTCGGCTCCATCATCAGACCCTCGTCATCATGTGGAATGATAAGTCCCCATTACAACAAAGCAAACGAGTCCAAACTCGACTGTCTTGGCACATTTCGTAAGGCAGTTCCAATGGTTATCTTGTGGCTCCATCATCAGACCCACGTCATCATGTGGAATGAAAAGAACTTATTAAAACCTAACATTCGAGCCCAAATTCAACTATCTTATCAATGGTCATCGCGATTTCTAGACGCTTCATAATGGCTCCATTATCAGATCAGGTCAAGAGTACCATAATATTGCATTGTCACCGGACTTTTATATGTATGCAAAATTTGAGCTAAATCGGTCGTCATGTGGAATGAAAAGTCCCCATAACAACAAAGCAAACGAGTCCAAACTCAACTGTTTTGGCACATATCGTAAGGCAGTTCCAATGGTTCTGTTTCGGCTCCATCATCAGACCCTCGTCATCATGTGGAATGAATGATAAGTCCCCATTACAACAAAGCAAACGAGTCCAAACTCGACTGTCTTGGCACATTTCGTAAGGCAGTTCCAATGGTTATCTTGTGGCTCCATCATCAGACCCACGTCATCATGTGGAATGAAAAGAACTTATTAAAACCTAACATTCGAGCCCAAATTCAACTATCTTATCAATGGCCATCGCGGATTTCTAGACGCTTCATAATGGCTCCATCATCAGATCAGGTCAAGAGTACCATAATATTGCATTGTCACCGGACTTTTATATGTATGCAAAATTTTAGCTAAATCGGTCGTCATGTGGAATGAAAAGTCCCCATAACAACAAAGCAAACGAGTCCAAACTCAACTGTTTTGGCACATCTCGTAAGGCAGTTCCAATGGTTCTGTTTCGGCTCCATCATCAGACCCTCGTCATTATGTGGAATGAAAAGTCCCCATAACAATAAAGCAAACAAGTCCAAACTGGACTATCTTGGCACATTTCCTAAGGCAGTTCCAATGATTATCTTTCGGCTCCATCATCAGACCCTCGTCATCATGTGGAATGTAAAGTTCCTAAAACATCAAAGTAAATGAGCCTAAACTTGACTATTATTGCAGTTTTCGTATGGCAGTTCCAATAGTTATTTAGACCCTTGTCATCATGTGGAATGAAAAGTCCCCATAACAGAAAAGCAAATGAGTCCAAACTCGACTGTCTTGGGCACATTTAGTAAGGCAGTTCCAATGGTTCATCAGACCCTCGTCTATATGTGTAATAAAAAGTCCCCATAACAATAAAGCAAACGAGTCCAAACCCGACTGTCTTGGCACATTTTGTAGGCAGTTCCAATGGTTATCTTTCGGATACATCATCAGACCCTCGTCATTATGTGGAATGGAAAGTCCCTAAAACAACCAAGTAAACGAGCCTAAACTCGATTATTATTGCAGTTTTCGTAAGGCAGTTCCAATGGAAATCTTTCGGCTTCATCATCAGACCCACGTCATCATGTGGAATGAAAAGTCTCTAAAACAATAAAGTAAACGAGCCTTAACTCGACTATTATTGCAGTTTTCGTAAGGCAGTTCCAATGGCAAGTTTTCGGCTTCATCATCAGACCCTCGTCGTCAAGTGGAATGAGAAGTCCCCATAACAATAAAGCAAACGAGTCCAAACTCGACTGTTTTGGCACATTTTGTAAGGCAGTTCCAATGGTTCTGTTTCGGCTTCATCATCAGACCTTCGTCATCACGTGGAATGAAAAGGCCCTAAAACAACAAAGTAAACGAGCCTATACTCGACTATCATTGCAGTTTTCGTAAGGCAGTTCCAATGGCAATCTTTCGGCTTCATCATCAGACCCTCGTCGTCAAGTGGAATGAGAAGTCCCCATAACAACAAAGCAAACGAGTCCAAACTCGACTGTTTTGGCACATTTTGTAAGGCAGTTCCAATGGTTCTGTTTCGGCTTCATCATCAGACCTTCGTCATCATGTGGAATGAAAAGACCCTAAAACAACAAAGTAAACGAGCCTAAATTCGACTATCATTGCAGTTTTCGTAAGGCAGTTCCAATGGCAATCTTTCGGCTTCATCATCAGACCCTCGTTATTATGTGGAATGAAAAGTACTTATTAAACCTAACATACTAGCCCAAATTCAACTATCTTATCATTTGTCATCGCAGAGTTCCAGTCGCTACATCATGGCTCCATCATCAGATCAGTTCAACAGTACCATAATATTGCATTGTCACCGGACTTATATAAGTATGCAAAATTTGAGCTAAATCGGTTGAGTGCTTCAAAATTCAGTTGCAAGATTTGTACCGGACATACATATCGGTACATACATACATTGCAAATTAAATAAAAATGCGAAATAGAAATATCTCTCAAGGTGAAACATTCACAATTCTCCTAAAATTAACTTTTACATTGATGAGAAGAGCTATAGTATTGTACTTATTATGTTTCTGTCGAAGGCAACCAATGACAGAAGCTTGTGAAAATGGTGCGCCCCCATTGGCCCATTTGAATTGGATCAACAACTGCTTGAATGCCAAAAAGGTGGATTCGTATAAAAACAGCGTAATTATTATTATTACTCTGTAGATTCAGATGGAGCCACATGTGTGACACGTGTGGCTCCAGCTGGATCCACAAAGTCATACACAACTGGCAAAGGATCAAGTAATACTGCCCCGGATCAACTTATGAAAACGGATCAAATAATAACTACTTCTACGACCCGCATGATCAACTAAGTGCCCGTGGGGATATCTATATATATATATATATATATATATAGAGGACAAAGATGCCTGGAAACTTCTGCATAGCCGCCTCGCGGCACCTTCAAAGAATACGAATGTAAGCAAACCAAATATTGTGTCACTATCTGTTGAAAAAATTAAGCCCTACAAGTTTCTTGTGCGTTCTTCTTGTAGAGGTATCTTTCCGAACGAACGGTAGACTCAGTACTGTTTATCTTCATTGACGTACAAAAGTGTCAGATTATGACCTATTTGAATAAATCTGTTTGAGTTTGAGTTTGAATTTGAAGTCACTGATTGTCTAGGTTCTTAATTATTTTTTAATCCAAAATACTGTTACATATATTGTATATTGAACATTCTTAAATTATGTTAAAATACGTATATTTTGTATTTTTATTATAGTTAAGTCTAAAGTACAGTCTAGTAACTACAACATGATTTAATGTTGGATATATGCTTGGATTGTAATAAATAATTTAGATATAACGTTTGTATGTGAAACTCGTCTGTCGCCGGCCTCTTAACATAGCATTCTCTTCTTATTGCTCTAACATCGCCAAATAAACCAGATGGAAAGAGATGTACCATGCACCTAGTATATCAAAATATTAATAGTAACCTATGGCTACTTAGTATAAGCAACACAAATCACCAACTCAAAAAAAAGCCAATGATTTATTGTTATAGTACAATACGAACTCTAGTAGGCAGTTAAATTAGTTAAGTGTATGCACAAATTTTTTTCTCTTTTCTAGGCAAGTTATCAACTCGTAAAAAATTGTACAAGTATATTCTCACAGTATTACGTGATTTACTGTAACTACTAGATTTTTTCCTAGTATAGCCCAACTCTAGCACGACTGTAAATATGAGTAGGTTGTGTCAACAATGTCACGTTTATGAAAATTAAATCCGCCATAGGAGCTTTAATATAAATAGGTGTACCGCCGTGTACCTCAGTTGTATATTTGTGCCGTCCTGTCTTAATTAGCGAGGTAAGGGCTGCTCGGGATTATAATAAAATGTTGGTGCTGTGTGTGAGGTTGTAATGTAACTGTATGTACTAAAATGTAGGTACATACACAAATGTGAATCTCAAAATTCAACCATTTGTTTTTATACAAGTAAAGAAATATAAATATAAACGATAGCCCAAAGCCTCATGGGGAAAGTGGGAAGCGTACGGCAACAAGGGGACTAATTTGATAGTAAAATATAACTGCACGACTGAGCAGATTGGAAGTTTACAATAAAACCTTTAGCCTTTGCTCTTCGGAGCTGAGGGACACCGATAAAGTAAAACGATGTTCACACTATACCAACGTAGTGTGTAGTAGCTTTTCAAGGAATTATCAGTTTTGGAAGATTTTAGTAGATTATCTATTATCTGCTTTGACATACTTACGACAAAATCGAGCAAAAATAGGTATGCCTTAACATAATCAACATAATATAATCGTATATGGTGACTGACGACCAACATGCCTGTCGTATACGATACGTCAGGGGCGATAACGCGCGGTAAATATGAAAAGATGTGAACACTTCTTTAAACTTTGAAATACCTACAAAATTTCGTTACAGTTACACTTTTTTATCGCTTGCGCAAACTTCTATTAATGAAAATCAATCATCCAGTATCGGATACCAACCTTTAACAACAATTATTTTGTCACGAATTTAATAAACATCCTGAGTGGATAGGTAATGAAAGGCCTAAAGCCTTTCATTACCTATCCACTCTATACACTTCTGTATCAGCTAAAGCCTCGTGGTTGCGCTCGCGCCAAGTTTGATTTCACCTAAGGGATGAAACAGTATAGTACTACAGTTTGAATTTTTTAAGAACTTCATTAGCCGACTTCATCAATCAACATAGTAGTTATTTCTTATTTCATACCAGTCCGTTCAGCCATTTGATCTATAAGTTGAAATATCAGTCAATCGTGGTTTCCTTTTATACTGGTCCATTGGTAACTAAGCTTAAGAGGTAATTGTACCTATACTCATAATATGGACCAATTCACTATGTAGACAACAATAAACGGGTAATTTTTATTCTCTCGAATTCAAAGTTGTATCCATTTTGTAGTGGTGGGCCTCTTATGCAGGGGGCCGCCTGGGGAAGTAGGTACCACACCTTTGCAGTTATTCATCCGCCAAGCAGTAATGTGCAATCATTACTGTGTTCCGGTCTGAAGGGCAATTTTACCAGCTAACTTCTGGGCATTACGAAATTCAACAACTCGTATCTCAGGGTGACAGGCGCAGTGCAGTGCCGCGCAGAATTTTAAAACACTGGGTGGCGCTGTGTCTGATATGCAGGCAATCATGATGCTTACCGTCAGGCACCTGATTTGCTGGTCTTGTCACTCACTATTATTAAAAAAAAAAAGTTGGTCCATGTGATGAGTACAATGACCTCTTATGCGTAACTTACATGTACATTATCTACAAGGAAACTCGATCAGAGGAAAGATGACACTGGCAAATAGGCACACTATGAACGCTTAGACGTCTATTGGTGAAAAACTTATAAAATCCGTTCAAAAGTTCAGTTTATTACGAACAAACAGACACGGCGGGTCTGAGCGGGTAAGAAGTATAACTCTGCAAGGGGTAACGTGAAACGAGAATAGTCGTACATTGCAAGAGGTGACCGCTACCGTAAACCTCCCGTAGTTATAATCTACACAGCAACTCTTTATGACGCCATGACTCAAGACTTTATAACCAGTAGTGAAATATCGAACGACTTCGATTGCACATAATTCAACGAAGAAATGCCGCATCATTGATACATGCCATCTGATAGTGGTTTAGAGCACTTTAACTATCTATAGGTGACATATTATAGATTATTGATGTGCTCTTTATCATCATCTTCATGCTCTTATCCCACACTAGGTGTGGTCGACACTACATGTCTTCTTCCACCATTCCAGTCTATCATCCGTCATCTTTGCACTCACTCCTTTTTCACTCATATCCTCATTCACATAGGTCATCCAGGTCTTTTAGGTCGCTCCCTCCTCATATAAACTATTTACATTCATCCTTACTGTGCTTTTCGCCACATCATTATAATTTCTTCAGATAACATGTCCAAACCCAACTAATATTTCACTCTTTGATTTCTCAGTCACTGGTGCTACTTTCAGACTTCCCCTGACATACTCATAACCAATTTTATCCATTCTTGTCACTCTACACACCCATCTCAACATCCACATGTCTGCTCCATGCATCATCGTCATCGAGGTGCTCTACACCAATATAATTGTATAATATAGTTTTTTGAACGAATAGTTTTTTTCCTATGCAGGCACTTGCCCCAATACTATACATACCAGAATAAAAATATAAGAGAGTGTTATAGTAAAATAAAACTTTGGTAAATAATATAATTTGGTAAAGAAGTAGCCACCTCCATCATTCTCACAAGCTTAGTGACAACCTAATCAAATAATCTTTTTTTTGAAGTCTTCACTTACTAAGCAATCACGAATACATTCATGCAAAAATCATGCTTGCAAATTAAATTTTCAATTCCGCGATACCTATCGATCGACGTTTCCATTAGCTTATATTTTTCGTGTGGGTGGGCTGCGGATAAAATTATTCGAGTGGCGTATGTAAAATACCCCTTAAAATCGTATTACAGACTCGTATTATAATTATTAATATTTCCCATGAAGCTAATACTCTGGTCGCCTTTTATGGATTCCATAGAATGGCTATCAAACAAAATTATTCCAGATATAATCAGAGTCAATGACCTTCTTTATGTTAACTTTCAATGTACAAAATATATTCAAAAGGGGAACCGCTTCAGTGAAACGCTCAAACCAACTGTACATTATAATTCTTATTTATATTTTTTCCAAGCCTTTATAAAATCGACAAATTTCATAAAAAATAGTACTTCATTCGAACTGGACTGATATGCAAATAGATAGAAATAGTATAATATATTGAAGAAAATAATGAATGAAATCATTTTTGTTTCACATTTTCATTAGTAATGAGTGATGAGCAAACAGTCTACAGTAATTCCTTTAAAATCGAGATAACTGGACAACTAATTTTCAATTTTGTACAAATTGAGAACACAGAGAGAATTTTCATTTAAAATTGTAATTATACACGGGTGCAATATTAGTGTTGAAAGAGAATGAGCTAGAATAAGTTAGAGTCGCTCCTATTATCAAATTGTCACGAGTATCTCCCAGTCCACTCGATGTTCCCGACGGCCACCAATTACACTGATCAAACGGTCCATTATTACCCTTTAACCTTTTTACTGGCTTATAAAAGTAATCTTTCAATCCCCATTAACAAAGCGGCATAATAAACTGCGGAATTATGTCCGCCACCCCCACAATCGGCTCAATCGTAAAGTGCAAAGATTTATATATGTTTTATGAGCCAAATCTCGAAAGATCTGGAAGATGTAGAATACTCATAAAGGGACTCAATTGGAAATACGTTAAGCCGTTTGTGGGGTATGATGGAATCCTTTATTCGGTTGCTTTTTGCGTGGAATAATATTATGCTTTATTAGCGGCTTTCATATGTTTCTTTTGTATAAAATTTATTGGTGTGGAGATTGTGGTGAGGTTTGTATAATACACACAGCAGTGTAACGAACCGTAATCACTCCCAAATACCTGCTAAGGATATCCTTCCAGCGCATTTATTAAATTAGAGGAACATTTGTAATTAAAAATTTTAAAAACTATAGTTTTTAAAATTTTTAATTACAAATGTTATGTTCAATGTTCAATCATTTATTAGCTAACTATTTTGTACTACATTATATTATACACAAGTGTTATGAAGTGATATGTACCTATCATAAGGATGCAATGCCTGAATACATAAAAGCGAAAGAGCACGTATCTTAAAAAGAAATAGGTATAAAATATACTCACAGTTTGTAAGTAAAATAGATACACTAGGTTGACGAGCTCGACCAACGTCTCCAACCCCATGGAGAGTATCCATGGAAGCAGCATGAACTTGATGTCCTGATAACAAGTTATAATTTGATTATCGTCTCTGAAACTAACCTGAAAGATTGTAATTTATTAACAATAGTACAAATTTGTGAAGTTGTAGCATAAATTCTAGAGGCGACTGGACCTGTGGCATAAGTTTAATATTGCGGTTTTTTAAATATTTTAATCATAATATTAGTATCTTATTGTAAATTATGGCTGAACGATAGCAATTCGCTTATAATAAAACAATATAACATATTGTAATAATATGGATTATTTTAGTTGTGTCCTCGAATTTGTTGATTATAACTTTGCGGTTTTATAATATTTTATAAACTCCAAAGTTAGGATAGCCATGATGATTGCCGACCTCCGGAATTAGGAGATGGTACCATAAGAAGAAGAAGAATATTTTATAGTTTTTTTTATTTTGACTGCCTCGGTGGCGTAGAGGGCGCATGCTCGACTGCCAATCAAGAGGTCCCGGGTTCGATCCCCAGGTCAGGCAAGTGTTAAATATTGGATTTTTCCATTAGGAATTATCTCAATAACTGCCTGGAGTCTGGAACTGTGCCCGGTAGATGGCAATAGGCTCGCCCCCTATTACATAGGACCAATAACATACTGGCGAATTGTGGGTGTATCTACTATATATATATTTATTTCATTGAAATATAGTTTTCAAGTGTTTATAAGAAATATAATATTTAAATAATATTTACTCACAAAAATAAATATACACATGCAATGAAGTATATTAAATAAACAACTAAAATATGACCAATTTTATTTAAACAGGGTGTTTTAAATGATTTTCCATTGTAGTGAGTATAACTACAATAACTTCTACTGTAAAATTTACAATACTTTTTTTTCATTATTATTATTGGATGCGAATTGTAAATGTACAACTCTACAGGTATTTGCGTATATACAATTTAAGAATTACAAATTTCTATGAAACAGAAGGAGTACAATTCTAAAATTTTTTGTAAAAACTTTTTAGCCTGCTATAACAATAATATATTGAATTTAGAGCCCGCGCACACAGAGAGCGGTCAGGAGTTCCGAGTTCCGCGTTCGGCGTTCATTAGAATATACTGAGTCTATAACAACAAAGCACACAGCGGGCAGTCTGACCGCGGCGGTCAAAGCGGAACGTCGCGTTCCAAGAGTTCTTTTCCCGCCAAGACAGAGAACGCCGGAACGCCGCGATGTCTGATGAGTTAGGAAAAACGGAATAGTTAATTGAATTGGTTAGGTAAAGGAGTTTATTATACGATTTTTGTAATATAGACTATAAAAATCGCGATCCTGAAAAATATTACTGAATTCGCCTTGTTCTTCTCGCGTTGTGTTAATTGGGTGCACCCAATACTTCCTTTTCTTCTTAGAAGCTGCTGAGCTCCACAAGAGCAATAATTCTTCATCAGATGACGAACTTTCTAGTGACATGTTGCATGTGCAAAGACCCAAACGAAACTAGAACGCGAGAATTTGCACGCCACTTGTGTGCGTTGGAACTCTTGGGCGGTCAACGGTCACTAGAACGCAGAACTCTGACCGCTCTCTGTGTGCGCAGGCTCTAACACTTACAGAACGCGAGAGATAGTGGTTTGATGCACTTGGATTTTTTAAAGGCTGACTGTATATTTTCAGTGTTCTACAGTAGTGAATTTATTTAATTATAGTTTTGCTTATATCTTATATATCAATATTGATTTTCAATATAGGCACTTGTAGTAATATTACTGATACTTTATTATACATATTATGTTATTCACAGTAAAAGCATATGCGATATCGAGATCCGGTTAATATTACACAGACGTTCTGACATGGAACACAATTCCAATTTTTCTTTTGGTGTCAGCAATAATTCAATCTTCTTATGAATTATCTCGGTCTACTCGGCTCGATAAATGGTACAAATATGTAATTTATTAGCTTTATATGTAACCATTAAATATAATATAATATGTCGGATTATGTATTAGTTACTTTGGTTACTACATAATATAATTTTAATTTTTAAAATGTACGTAGGTATTTAATTTAAGTAAGAATTAAGACCATATATTAATTTTTAACTGATTATTAATTATAAGAAGTGGTAAACTTAAGCCATCACTCGATTATTGTTTTATATGTATTGAAAAGAAATGCTGAGCTGCTTCTATAAAACTTTGAGGTTTTATAGAAAACACAGGAGAAATTTCTGTATTCTATCTCGATGTGTCGCAGGTTTCGCTCAGATCCGCCCCAGCATTAGAGGCGTATTGTCAGCTTGTTTATTATTCCATAAAAGCGGCTCTTTACCGACTAGCTAACGACTTTAACAGGAAAACACAATTTTCACCGTGTCCCTTGTTCGCATAATTGCGTTATTGGATGGTGGAGAATGGGATACAAGATTTTTGCCAGCGACTGGCTTCTATCGGAATCAAATAAAAAATATTAAGTCACGCTCAAATATTCATTAAAAAAATATTTTAAATAATTATAAATAATATTTCATACGCGCAGACGGATACATCTAACATTAGAAATTCTATGTACCGAACCCTAAAAACAGCCTGAGGAAGCGTGGCTGGTATGGAGAGACAAGGCGTCTTATATTCCGAGCAAATTGACATGACATGTCGAACAAATTGCACCCAGCTGTAGTGAGCTGCTCTTTGTCAACAAGGCGATATCATCTCCGTCACGATGCGACGGCGGTTAGGATTTATTAGATAACATAGGTCCTATTTCGGTACGTACTTGAATCTTGGATAAAGACGCTTGTACATTCGACTAAAATGGTATCGTATCTACTATAATTTCTTTTTCAAGATAAAATCTCGCCGCAAAAGCTCCTGGAATATGATTGTAAGACTTGAAATGGTTTCACGTTTCAAAGGCTATGATGAGTTTCTCGTGTTTCGATAAAAATATTGGCTTTCATGTTAGCCACCCAAAGGGGTTCGTTGTATTCTAACAAGTATTCAGTATATGTAGGGATTTAGGATAGCTAAAGCGATTCAACGTCATTGTGTAGTTGGTAATTTTTTTCATAAGTGTTATAATATATAATTTAGGTTATTACAGTCACCACATGTATCCCACATTGCCCCGAACCACGCTCCGGAGTGCAGATCACGATATGCAAATCACGAGTGTGCGCGCGGAGACGCAGATCTACCACTATGTTAATTTTTTTTTTTTTTGCATCAATTTAATCATGGTTTAATTAACGTTATTATCTATTATTATATGACATTACCACAGATTATCTAATAGTTACTACGTAAATATTACATCTATTTGAAGATTACAATTAGACTAAGTTTCCGTATTACCGGCACCACCCCGCTATTTTGTGAAAAGCACGGACGTTATTACGGAGCGGGCCCCGTATCTCTGCGCGAGGACTCGTGCTTCTCTGGATGTAGTTGCAATAATTGATTCTTTGCCCGTGGATACGTGATTTTATTGTTTTTTGTACTAGTTGTGATACCAATAAAGAGTTTTCTATTCTATTCTATTCTACGTGTGGGACCACGCTGGATTTCTACACAAGCAAATACACTTAGGTACATTTGTATGTAAGTACATCGCTACACACGTGTCCCCGCTACATGCAGCGTGGTGCGGGGCAATGTGAGATTCGGCTTAAGCTGTCATGTTAACTGAAAATATGTCAATGAGAATGTTTCAATTATTAAGTACGCGATTTTTTATATTCTGTACATTAAAACTATTGAACATTAACTTGCTTGAAATATATTTTATCTTGGAGAATCATTTCATACGATTAGGTACTTTTTAGCATGTAAAACTGGGGAAAGAGTTGCAGTTCAAATTCACCGATAATTAATGTCATCTCCTACATACTTTTGATCATACAATATGTATTTGAAAGGAGGAGGGCGCGTTATCCGATGGCACTATTTTAAGCGTTTTACCCGCGGCGTCACCGAACACATCTACCTTATACCTACTTTGTAAGTGGAACTGGTTACGAAGGTCCTGTTTCAGCCTTGGTTGAAACGCTTAGAGAAAATAAAATCACGAAAAATAATAGCTGTTTCAAACTATTTTTATAGGATTAAAAAAATATGATTTTTATCGGGATTTTAAAATTCAGTGAAACTTTTTCCAAATGATGAGGTGGTGATATAGTAAAATTACCCTATAAGAGGTAACTATCAACCTTTTTCTTATAAAGCTAGAAGTCTGCACTTCGTGCTAATTCTAAACAACCCTAGTTTACAGGATTGTTTGAAAAACGTTCAGTGCCGTCATAGGGCTTTTTCAATGGTCCTACTTTTTAGATAGGAGCAGGATTAAGAACTTCTTTGTCCTGGAAGGGTTCCCGTTCATCTCAATTGATAGATGGCGATGGATTGCCTGTTCGACAAATCCCTCCCGGTTCAACAATAAAAAAGCTCTTACTTTATTCTCTTTTCAAGGTACTAAGTAAAAAGCTTTTCATGAAGTTTTTTATTGTTATCAGAGGGTAAAGTGAAGATGGCGGTTACTCACCGATTAATCAGACTATTATAGTTTAAGCTTATTTTTCTGAAGCTGTGACTATAGTTTCTGCTAATTGTAAATGCTAATATTTAGCTAATAGAATTAATTTGGATTAAAAACAAAATGGTGTAGGTCTATTTGGGTCTGTGTAGATCGTCAATGGTAACATTTCTTGTTTATATTACTTGTCTTTATTATGTCAATACATTTGAAGGGAACCCTTGCAAGAAATAAATTTTATCAAATTATATAATACACAACACAAATATTTTTGTAATATTATAAAATCTCATGGAATTTCTAAAAGTAAATTGTTTTAACATTTTATTCATAACTAAGTCAATATTTTGACTTTTATTTTCTTTTTATACATAATTAAGTAACCCACCCCGATTCGTGCCCGGTGCAACGGTACCGCTGGCAGCATTGCCACGCTGTATGGCAATTCATATAATCATTATCATCATCATTTTTATGTTATGTTTTATCATCATCATCTCAGCCATAGGACGTGCTGCTGAACATAGGCCTCCCTAATACATTTCCATCCAGTCCAGTGGTAAGCGGCCTGCGACCAGCGTGTTCCTGGCGTCCTTATCAGATCGCCTGTCCACCTTGTGGGTGGACGTCCTACGCTGCGCTTGCCGGTCCATGGTTATTCGGGAACTTTACAGGCCCATCGGCCATCAGAATTCATTAAGAGAATGGATTGGTAATAAAATATACTCAGTGTAAGTAAAGCCTACTTCTATTTTTTATGTTAATGAGTAACAAGACGAGCAAATCAAGTACTTGATGGTAAGCATCATGATTGCCCATATCAGACACAGTGCCACTCAGTATTTTAATATTCTAAATTCTGCGCGTTGAGTTACCAGCTTTAGAATAGTGCTCCACCCTCTCTACCCGTGGTTGCCGTAAGAGCCGGCTAAGGGTTAACAGATCCGGAGGACGGGCAGCAGCGTCCTCTGCAAAATACCATCGATCTGCGCTCGACAACCCGCCTGCCAAGCGTGTCGAGTATTGGCAAAACCCCCTTTTATGGGGGAGGCTTTTGTTCAGTAGTGTATTACCAACGGCTGAGATGATGATGATGATGAAATTCTGCGCGGCACTGCACTGCGCCTATCACCCTAAGATATAAGTTTTTGAATCTCGTCATCTTGGAGAACCCAGTAATTTCGCTGGTAACATTGCCCTTCAGATCGGAACACAGTAATGTTTGCACATTACTGCTTGGCGGATTAATAACTGGTAAAGGGGTGGTACTTCCCCAGGTGGCCTCCTGCAAAAGAGGGCTATCACTGCAAAAATATATCAATTTTGGATTATAACTTTCTTTTCTAAATCATAATAATATTGCAGATGTTGAATAACTTTTAGTAACTTCATATTTGATTTAAGGTTAAAGGTAGAGCTGTAAGATACTCCTGTGATCCTTCGTCCAATAAACGTCGCAAGTCACACGGGCAATTGGTCTTATTATTGGACCTTATTAGGAAAATATTGGAAATCTTTCTACATCGATAAGATTTTATATCGAGCATCGAGGCGTTATGTATGTCTTAGGTAAGCTAACATCAATGGACTATAATTGTTACCCTGTGATTGGTTGAATGGAAATTGCGCGCTCCTTATTTACATAATGCGTCTCATATAATGCGCTTAGGATTTTTTTCTTTTAGCCATTTAATTAACTTCTTTAATAAACTTTTTTTTAATTCTTAAAACGTATTAAGTTGCTGAATTTCGACTGATGCTGTGGGGTTACCGGCTTAAACATATTACCCTCTCAACTCATGTTGGCCATAATAGCCGGCTAAGGGTTAAGAGATCCAGAGGACGGGTAGCAGTGTCCTCTGCGTTAAACCATCAAACCGCGCTCGCTAATCCGACTGCCAAGCGTGGCGAGTATTGGAACAAGCCCCCGTATGGGGGAGACCTATGTTCAGCAGTGGATAATGATGATGAAGTTGCTGAATTTATCATTGATAAGAATATTTTAATATACAAGTACATAACTAATTAATGTTATGTAACTAATTCATTTTGACGCGTGGTCAAAATGCGTTATCTGTAATAACGTTTATGCTACGCGACAATGCCACCATCTTGGGTACCCTGCCATCTTATGCACGTGGATTTCCATCAAGTCCAATTGCAAGCTGCATGCATTCCGCGTCCTCCGAAATCCTTGGAAATCCGAAATAGATAAATTGTGAAATGGCATAACATCCAGACTGACTACGAAATGTTCCTATAGGGTGTTTTCTTTTTCTTTTTGAGGTCATTTTGAGGCAAATATAAATAAAAACGGTTTAACCATTTTCAGTCTAACTAGATTTATGATAAGTAAAACACGTGATAACTAACCTCTCTACACCAGTAATCATTGTTTACAAAGACCTAAGCCCTAATCCCTCAATTACAAAAGTACATCACGATGGCATGTCAAGTAGCATGAGTGGCAGACAAGATATAATTTATCGTTGATACTAGATACTGCTAGTGAACGTCATAGCGGCTACACATGGGACTCTATTTCGGTCTAAGCTTGGCTCCAATTTGAAATATTTAATATACCAAGTACTACACCAGACATTTGTCCGAAACGGTGCGTGTCGTTATTGGCCATTGGTCGGTTATAAGTCGCCATGTTAACAGTGTGTTCCAGAACTTGTCTACCAATACAGATTAATGCACATATATAACTGGCACCTATCAAATTAACTTCATCTGATGACCTAAGGAAAAGCAGGTCATAAGTAGGTACCCAATACCGGCGAGCAAGGGTGAACAATGTGATAAAAGAGGTAGAAGCAAAAGTCGAACTTCAGGATCGTAGCAAGTGGAGAGAAATGGTTTCTGCATACTCCAACGGAGGAACGAACAATATGTGAGCGTATGTTATTTAATTTTGGGAGTACAAGGAACGTATGTATTTTTATTTAATTTCATTATATTTATTATTTCATTATTTCATTGCTTCTAACACACATGAGTCTGGCTATTGGCTTAACGCTTTGCCTTCGGCCAATTTGGGTACATGTTTAGATAATTTAAGTTTTTCTATTGCCATAGGTTTGCGCCTGGGTTGCTCCTTGAATGAGCCCCACCACTGCCCTTGTGGAGTTGAAGTGGACAAGTTAGGTCACCATGGGCTTTCTTGTCGTCGTAGTGCGGGCCGCTTGTCGCGACACGCTGCCCTGAATGATATCATCCGTCGAGCGCTCTCCACCGTCAACGTGCCGGCCCTACTGGAGCCGAACGGTATCGCACGTGATGATGGTAGGCGTCCTGATGGAATGTCATTAATTCCGTGGAGTCGTGGGAGGTCGCTGGTATGGGATGCTACTTGCGTCGACACCTTAGCGTCCTCTCACTTGCAGAGATCCTCCAGGGCCGCTGGCGCAGCAGCAGATGACGCGGAATCCATCAAGCGTAAGAAATATGCGTCTCTCAGCGAGGGATGCATATTTGTTCCGTTTGCGGTAGAGACAATGGGGCCATGGGGTTCAGAAACTAAAACCTTTTTCAGGGAGTTATCGAGGCGCCTAGTTGAAACCTCAGGTGACCAAAAGGCTGGTTACTACCTTGGCCAACGTATAAGTTTGGCCATACAGAGAGGTAATGTAGCTAGTTTTTTGGGCACCTTACCTGCAGGAGGCGACCTAAATGATATTTTTTATTTATAATTTATGTTAAGTTATTAGTTGAATTGTTTTATTTAATTATGTTTTTTTATTACCTACACATAAAATATAATTTCATTATTAATTGTCATTTTTAATTGATATAATTACTTATTAACATAAAATATAAACTATTAGCACAACTGAAATACTTTAAACAAAAAAACTTTAAACAAACTACGTGTACAAAAAAATATCTTCGAGGTTGCTTCCTGTAGGTGAGGGGCCAAGAAATCTGGTTATACTATCTCTTTATGGCCAAACTTATTCGTTGGCCGTAGTTTAGGAGTTATAGTTTAGGAGCGTACATGGCCTTCTAGGAAATTGATACAATCCTATGAAAAATTTACTAAATCGATGTTTTGTATTCACGTGTTTCCTCCGAATATAATTAACCCATATTATAAATTTATATCCTGATATTTTTATAGTGAAGTAACCTATGTCCCTGTCATTTTAATTTTTCTTATAAACCCTTGGTTTTAAAATAGTGAAGTTCCAAAAAATCATAGTTTACTCGCGTTCACTACAAAAAAATTTAGAGTTTAAAAAAAAAAATACAATGATAGGTACCTACTTTACTTGATCTTTAAAATGTCAGGATATAAATATATCAAATAGGTTTACTGTATTCGAAGGAAACAGGGGAATACAAAACATCGATTTAGTAAATTTTCCATAGGATTGTGTCAAACTGCTAAGAGGTCCTATTTCTGTATTTATTATTAATGTTGTAATTGATCTAGACCCGTTTAAACTAAAGTGCATAAATTTATGTACGTATATAATAGAAACATTGGTGCAAATCAAATTTAGGCAATGTGAATCCACAGCATTTCACACTGATACATATTATCCCAGAGACAGTTATGTCATACGCCCACCCGTTTCAATTTGCCCCAGGATGAGAGATGGATGGATTAGACTTCTTTTTCCTTTATTGAGTTTTGGATACGATTGAAGGGTTGATTATCTCCTCGCAGTGGTAAATTTTTTACTGTCACGAATGATACTCGATAGGGCAATGTTATTCTGTTACAATTTGTAGCAATCATATATTTCTTATGGTAAAAAACTAAATATTAAATGCGTGGAAGATATATTATTATGCATTAAAATAGGGTGAGTGCAGTGATGTAGGAGGATAGTTCATAATAGAAGAATGCGTGCTATGTCGACTGCACTTAGAAAAAGATACATGCAGGGATATTATGAAAAAGTAGGCATTTTGTTTTTTTTAAATGCTTGGATTAACACTTAATACAGCATACATAAAATAACTAATAATAAATAAGCGACTACCTAAAAATATTACCATTCTGATATTATCATCCTCGGCTTTCAAAATCGTTTCCGAAATTTCAAAAAACTTTTAAACAGGAAATTATGTCCAAAAGTAACTTCAATCTGTGTTAGTGGAAAGTTCTACAGATTCCACCGTTTGAAGTAGAGATCCTTTTTATGTTTGCTTTGAAACATTTTGTTTGTACATAAAAGTTTTATCTATGAGATTATTTTATGCACAATCCTGAATAAGTATTAGTATTAATAATGATGAACTACAAACTCGCACACACACATGCATACACATCCGAATACACATTGAATTTGCTAGATAAGTGAGAGAATATGTAAATTTTAGATATAACATAGGTAATGCTTAAAGTTTATCAATTCACGTCACCCCAAGATGATGACGGCTTTCAGTTTCCGCATCAAATTGATAATTTACAAGTAGATCAAAGAGAGGTTCGGGTGACCGCATCATGAAGATGTCACTCACGACTAGAGCTCTATAATAATATAATACCTATTATTCACTTCTAATTAGCGTTATACTTGTAATATGATAGACTCATTTTATATATTTTTTAGAAGCTTTACGCTTCTATACAATTTATCTTCTGTCTGACTGAGTTTTGTAAAATTCTGAGGTTGTTTTATAAGAAAATAAAAGTTGATAACATTACACGAATTTTTCGACGAATCCTCTCGCAAATTTTGTTCTCTATTTGGTTTCATAATAATACCAATAACTTCTTGAAATTACTCTGGCGTACTGAGGTTCTAAGTTACGAGAGGTACCAAATATTTATTATATTAAGATTGAAACTTAAAACTTTTGATAAATTCTTTTTTGATTATTATTTAGTTTTATATTATACTTTTATATTATTTGATTAAATTGCAATCTTTCGGTATAAAAATAAGAGCTAATGACTTTACCGCTGATCTACTGTCACAGTGAGCTGCAGTAATGGACCTATATTTAGAAGAATCATTAAAATCCAATCTTTCTTTAAAGTTGCTGCCACACATCAACTCCGCCGCGGTACACTTCAAGTTGTATTCCATAAGTATTTTTACGAAAGATAAAAGACTACCGCATGCGCTGTTCAGGTGCGTGTTTTTTTTCTTGTTGTGTGTTGTTTTTGTTGTTTTAGTTTTCTTTTCTCAGACTCTTTTGCAGGGTTCGCCTGGGGAAGTACCACATCTTTACCAGTTATTTATCCGCCAAGCAGTAATGTGCAAACATTACTGTGTTCCGGTCTGAACGCAATGTTACCAGCAAAATTACTGTGCATGACGAATTTCAACAACTAATATCTCAGATAGACAGGCACAGTGTTTGAATTTGAATTTTAAAACACTGGGTAGAACTGTATCTGGCAATCATGATGCTTCTTACCACCAGGCACCTGATTTGCTCGTCTTTTCACTCACTATTATAACAAAAAACCTGAGCCATTCAACGCCCACGTTATTGAGCCTTTGACCTTTACAAAATTATAGAGTGCATACCTATTCACTTCTAAAAATTACGGTTCCTGCCTTAAACAATAAAATCCTCTTTGCTCACTGTTCGATGGAATCACCTTCTAGTGCGCATATCGTCCTGGGTAGTTTCTAAGTGAATTCAACAATTATCTGCTGTTAAACCCATATTATTACGTGTTAATAAATGCCACTTAATAAATAGTTACCTTATAAACCAATAAACCAATAAAATTACCTTATAAACTCCAAATATTAGAAGCACACACGAAATGAGACCCAACGTACTGCATCCCAAAAGAGTGATGTTTAAAGACACCGTTACTGTAACAAATAAAATGTTATTAATAAATATTGACATTAATATTAACCTATAAACTTTATTATCATCGAAATAGAACTGCAGCTGGGACCAGGGGGTGTCATTCCACAGTTTAGGTATGATATACCAACGCTCCTTCTCTGTTGGGTCAGAAAAATGGTTGCTGCTTGGCTCGTACGATAGCCGTATGCCGCGTTATTAAAAAAACTTTTCTGTTATTTTTACCACGATCACTCTAAACAATCTATAACCCGTATAACAGATACTGTTGTATAAAAGAAAGAACAATGTATTTATACAATAATGACAGAGAAACACACTGTTTGATACTGCTACTTCTTAAGATAGAGCATGTCAGATTGGAGTTTGGGCTAAGGTAAACCGCAGTAAAACCAAGATGATGATAGTATACCGTGCCAACAACATGCCAGATGTGACCAAACTCGTAACCTGCGAAGTTCAGTCAAATACATATCTTGTTACCCTGATCTCCAATAATGGCGGATGCATAGACGAAGTGAAGTGGCGTATGGAGATTACTAGGAGTGCAATGGACAGGCTCAGAAAAATATGGAGGAATAGAAACATCACCAAAGCCATTAAGATCCGGCTCGTACGAACACTCGTTTTCCCCATATTTTTGTACGCTTCCAAAATGTAAACCTTATGTTACATTGAGAAAAAGAAGATAGACGCTCTCGAGATGTGGTGCTGGAGGAGAATACTTGGCATATCTTGGACTGAATTCCGCACAAACGTCTCTATCCTCGAAGAACTCTAAGAGCAGACGCTCTTTACGCTGCTGACGCTGCTGATAGACATCAGCAGCTATACAATCTCGAATTTAAACTTCTTTGGACACGTGTCGAGGCGAGACAGTGACTCCATTGAGCAGCCGCTCAATGAAGACGGAATGGAGACGACTAGCCAGTCGTGAAAGGAAAAGTAGAGGGTACTAGACCGAGGGGAAGATCGCCTATGAGATCGACCGTAGGACCGTAGGCAGCCCACTGCATGAATGTTCAAGAGTGGCTGCAAACGGAGATAGATGGCACTATATTGTGAGGAGTGCCTCGGTGGCGTAGAGGGCGCATGCTCGACTGCCAATCAAGAGGTCATGGGTTCGATCCCCAGGTCAGGCAGTGTTAAATATTGGATTTTTCCGTTAGGAATTATCTCAATAACTGCCTGGAGTCTGGAACTGTGCCCGGTAGATGGCAATAGGCTCGCCCCCTATTACATGGGACCAATAACATACTGGCGAAATGTGGGTGTATCTACTATGGGACTGAGTCCTGGGTACACCTCTGCCTACCCATTCGGGAAAAAAGGCGTGAACGTATGTTTATATATTGTGAGGAGAGCGATATCTGCCCATAAAACTGACTCTTCATGATGACTACGACCGCTCTGTCAAGAACGCTACGAAGAAGAAAAAGATATTGTGCTATTACCAACGGAGCCTATAGTCATAATCATCAAAGGTATGTTCTACGAAGATGATATTTTTTTTCAGCAATCGCAACCGAAATAAATGGAAACCGTTTGCTATAAACTTGAAATAATTACGTATGCACTATAAACAAAGTTTCTAAGCCACTGGAGCTCAGACTGGAGCCCAGCTGTCTAAAAACTTGTAGAATTACTATGCTTGCACGAAAACAAATTTTCTCGTCTATTTCTTATTTTATAAGATAACAAAATTGTCAAACTTTCAAAACTCCACCCCAGAGAATTAAATGACAACAAAGTAAACTTAAGTTGGCGAGATGTTGCTTGTCGAAACTACTAATAAGGGAGGTACCTATATGGAATGTGTAATCTACTAGAAAACTTCAATTTCTCACGTTAGTGACAACGTTTCAAGTGTAAAACGTTAAAAACTTTTTGAATCGGCCAATATTGACAAGTGTGTCGAAAGTCAAGGTGGAGATTATATATATGCAACGACATATATGTATTACTCGCCACCAATCTTTGCTTGCCACTGATAGGATCATAGAAATACCAATAAAATATTGGTCATATTTTGATAAATACGGTGTCAATAGAATCGTTAGTATAAATTGTGAGTTAAGTACTCACAGTAGGTTTACTATGAAACCTTTTTTGTAGATATACCTACTTTATTTTGTTGGTTTACTTTTAAATCTCTTGATTGACTTTATCAAAAAGTACTAGAAAAAAGGCATAAGTGCCTACTAGATGATTGGGTGGACATAATTAAGCGGTTACTATAAATTATTACGACATGTTATACTGATCCATGAGATACCTGATTTTCCGGGTCACTCGTTTTATTTCTATAGCCAACCTTTGTTGTGGATGTTATGGAGGTTCGCTCGGTTCACACTCGAACTTACTGATTGGATATAATTTTAGGGTTACCACAAGTTTAAATAAAAAAAATCCTCTATTTTTCTTGCTTCATATTTAGATCTCGCCCCCTATTACGAACAGCAGTAGACGTGTAGAAAGCGTACAAAACGGCATACAAAAAACGACGTTTGGCAAAATTTACTGTTATTGTTTCACGATTGCATGTTCGTAATACCACCCCCAGTCACCATCTGTCTGTTCATTAAGACGATTCTAATGTGCCCAATCACGATTTATTTAAGTACTGGCACGATATATTTCAGATTAATCTTCAAACGCCTAAACCGATTTTCATGAAACATTGCTAAAACACTCTCGAACAATTCAGCTCTCAAACAGAGAAAACGCATGAAAATCATTCCATTCGTTTAGGAGGATCGTCCATTCGGTTACGATGCAACAGACACACAGATACACAGCCACGTCAAACTTATAACACCTGTTCCGTTTTGGTTGGGGTTAAATATAAACTTAGCTCATCATCATCAGACGGAAGACGTTTAATGCTGAATAAGCCTGCCCCATAGAACGCCATAAACTATTTATATGGCGGGATTTACCACCACATAGTAATCACCACACTTGGCAGGCACCTTGGTGTTTGCAGTAGGTGGAATACTTGGAAACGAAGAGCTGCTGTCCACTCTCCGAGTATATCCCTCTGCCGGGTCTCACGCCTCCCACATGATGAGAAAAAGGTGCCTCTATTATATAGCCGGAAACAACACGGCCGCACTTAGTTCATGTAAAGTATTTATTATTCGAAACACCGGTTATGCTTATTATTCTTTTAAAGAGTCCTGAGTTTTATAAAATCCAACATGCCATGTTGTTTTAATTTTTTTTTTAAATTTAAAATAGGTAAATTTTATTACCAGATTGTCGTAGCCGATATTATAAATACCTCTCTCGTACTTGAAAAATTTGGAAACTTTGTGTCTTTTTATTTATATTCCCATTAGACTCACCAATTGCTGTGGGACTTACGGGCAATCCTTTCTTAGTAAATTTCCATGAATCCTAAATAATATTGTAATTAGTTATCCTACTTAATACTTGAGTACACGATATTTTATCCCTATTAAAATAATGACTCGGAAAACTTGAACGAATCGGAAAATAACAAATATTTTATTTTAATAAATCTCATAATTACTATAATGATTCTCATCAAACTTCGCAATACCTCGAGACAATATTAATTCCAACCATCCTTAACCTACTTCAAAGAGTCTGAGTTTATAATAAGAAGAATTTGGAAATGTAATTTTAGTTCAAAGGATAAAAAGTTTGTTTTGTATAAATTGAGCCATGGGTACAGTCGCGAAGGGAGAGGGAAATTTAAAGCAGTCTTATTGTTACGTAATACAAGAGTTATATAACATTATTGTTTAGGAAACAATCAATATCCAAGCTAATAGGAAGCTTTTGAGACGTTAATTGGAAAATTGGACCTTTATATTACTTAAGCGTCATTGTAATCAACGAGATCTTATATTAGGAGACGTTAAATATATGAAATCTCACAACTTGGTTTTAGTTCGAATTCCCATTTTTTCCCTTGTATAATGAAAATCAGTGTGCAAAATCTGAGGTCTCTAGGTTCTAAGATTGTCAGTCAGTCAGGATGTGGATTTTTCATATAGTCGGTATCGGAGACTTTATGTGTTCGTTGTACTCATCAATGAGAATAACTTTCACCATAGAGATATATAACATAACATACATTCACGCCTTTATCCCGAAGGGGTAGGCAGAGGTGTACCCAGGACACAGTATGTTATTGGTCCCATGTAATAGGGGGCGAGCCTATTGCCATATCCCGGGCACAGTTCCAGACTCCAGGCAGCTATTGAGATAATTCCTAATGGAAAAATCCAATATTTAACACTATGCCTGACCTGGGGATCGAACCCGGGACCTCTGGATTGGCAGTCGAGCATGCGCCCACTACGCCACCGATGCAGTCGAGATATATCTATACAACATAATATAGAAAAGATAACAAGACTGAAAAATGGTACCTATGCTTGGTTAAAAAAGTGCGCCTATACGTCATGCCTTACGGCAAATTACCTCAAGGAAGTTTTTCCAAAATTTACTCTGTATACTGTATAACTTTAAAATTTCGTGGGTTAGTTAGTAGGTTGAAGGTTGGAATTACTTGACATACGAGAACCTTAACATAATTAGTAAACAAGTATAGATATTTGTGTTTATGTAAACGCATGGTTTAATTTGATTTCAAGCCTAATGAGTAGGTACGAGTTCAACCGCTGAACGTCGTTTAATTATACATTAGACCGAGTACTGTTTATTAATTCAGGGAGTAAATAATTGATTCTAACGAATGTTATGCCGCATTCCCACTTTGTTTAACGGCAGATGACGAGCAGTTTTAAAATTTCCTGGCTTCTAAAGGGTTTCTGTTAATCAGTTATCAAAACTCCTTTAGGGTTATGTTACTCGTAATTTGAAACAACTTTCAATAATAAGCCATTTCTGAAATCGCTAATACCACTTTTCCCAAAGAACTTATAAGGTATTTATACCCACACAAACGTGCAAATAAATGGCAGTTTCGCAACACGGCGCACGATACGTACAGTGCGACTTTTGGCAAAAAAATCTTAATTAGGTTTCAAATGTTTAATTTCGTAAATCTTATGCTGGATAATATTTCAACTCAGGACAGTGACGTTTATTCGAGTTGTACGGTTTCGTACTTTAAAAGGAAAAAAGGAATCGTTATAGGATCACTTTGTTGTCCGTTTGTCTGTCTGTCTGTCTGTCCGTCTGTCAAGACACTTCACGGGAACGCGTGTAGGCATCAAGTTGAAATTGATCTCAAATATTCAGGTCTGCGGTCCCTTGTGGCTGTAAAAAAATCATACCTCTAAAGTATCGTAATCAAAAGTTTTGGCCATTTTACTGCATATTTTCATACTGTGCGCGTAGGAACTGCGTATCAAAGACAAAATGTTGACAATATAATGTTCAGATGATGCGAGCATAAATTATAAATTGCCGTGGGTTTGCCGGCTTTAGTACCTATATAGGCTTTAGTATCTACCCGTGGTTGCCATAGGAGCCGGCTAAGGATTATCAGATCCAGCTGCACTCCAACCCGCCTGCCGGGCGTGGCAAGTATTTGCATAACCCCCTCTTCTGGGATAGACCTATGTCCGGCAATGGACTTCAACGGCTATGATGATGATGATAAATTATAAAATACTTACTAGGTGTTATTTTCTCAGGTTCTAAAAAGCTCTCAGATTCTGGTTCGAGCAAGGCCCCGCTGAGATACCGCTGCTCCATATCTATGAAATGTCCCATCGTCACTATCGTTATTGAGAAATATACCTGAAACAAATATTGCTATTGTAGTACGTATTACGTATTGTAGTCAAGTGAAAGTGTCAAGTGAAAACTATAGTGACAGTGAAAATAAATAATATAAAGTATGTGAAGCAGTAGTGCAAATTAATCTTATAGTGAATAATTAAAATAGTGGTGATAGTGTGACACTGCCTCTCGCTACTCCTGTCTAGTCCAGTTACACCACGTAACCAGATAACCGTGTGTGGAAGTTGTCCCATATATATATATATATATATATATATATATATATTGTAACACTCCTTTTTCTTATTTGACCTGAAATGGATTTGACATCATTAGAGGAAACCCAACCAAATGTCAGTAATTGAGTCGGAAATAAAATATGTAAAAGTACTTTTGACTTCAGTATACCCTACCTACAGTTGTCCATTTTAAAAGTAAAAGCCTGTGTATACTGAGCCATCGAAAGCTGCTACAAGTCGAGAAACTGAGATTTCATGCATTTTGTATCTATGAAAACGCGTCGGTGATCAATGTGAGCCACCGCATAACATGAAATTGTATATTAATTGTATATTGTATATTAAAAAACTAATCTAAATGTGCAGGCTAAGAGCGTTTTCGCACTATTTCCAAAACAAATCCGATTCGACCCCGAGAAATACGGTCCGAAGTAGTCGTAGAACTATTTGTGTGGTAGTTAACGCACTAGATACGATTTCCGACATCCGATTTACTTCCGTCATTCGTGAATCTTCATTTCGGAGACGATATTGATGGACTAAAGTACTATCCATAGTTTTATTGGTATGAACATTCGCGCACTGCGTCCGAATCGAGTCCGAGACCTCACCTTTACCTTTAGACCGGATCTTTAAATCCTTTAGACCTTTTTTGACCTATAGACACAGCCTTTAGATCGGATTCGGATAGAATTCGTCTCGGACGTAGTGCAAAACCGCTTTTACACTTAAATTCTAGTTTCGTAGACGTGTGAGCTTAACATTGTTTTTGCCAAGTTTCATATTGTAATGTATTTGAAGTCTAGACTCTCTGTTTTACCTAATTTACAAATGGCATCGACGCGAAGAGCACTAGGCTTCATTTATTGACGAAATATGAACACCTTCTATCTCTGCAAAAGTAATTTCTGAAAAAATACGCGTGACGCGAATACCAAAATTTAAAAAAATGTGAACTTTAGTGAGAGTACAAAGTTTGGAGTGTTCGCATCGAGTGTACTAGACGAACTGAGACCGACCTTCTGACGGTCAATGCATGTCGTACATATTTTATGGGTGTGTTTATATTTATTATCACATCGTGTGCGCACAGCAGATATTGGCTTTAACGGGGAGGCGACCGATGAAATCCCCATACAAACAAATTACCTAAATTATTTAAAATCGGAACATATTTCCAACATTCAATGATGTTATTTGAATGGGACACTAGTTATCTAGGTTTCTAATTATATTTTTCCAAAATACTTATAATACTTATAATAATACCTATAATTTAGATTTTGATCATATTTTAGTCCAAAGTACTTATATTTTCGATTGAAATATACTTAGGAACCTAGATTACTAGTGTCTCATTCCGAATATCATTTAATGTTTGATCGAAGCATTAACACGGAATGAGACCTAGAAAATCAGAGCATTCGAATGCTCTGATTTTTAATGATTTAAGTATTAATTTTGTATGGGGAATTCGTCGCTCACCGCCCCGTTTACCTCGCATGATGCACAGCACAGTTTTAATCTTAAGTAAACTATAAAATGAATAGATACTTACTATAGTGTATATAGCGCACGCGTAGCAACCCTTGCGAAGACTTCGCCAGCAGCAGCAGGACTGGATGATCGGCATCTTGGAATGAAATCACTGGATCTAAACACAAACAAATGTAATAGCATTAGCAAGACGATGACGAGGGATATTATTATTAATAATAATATGGGACTTCCACACACGGTCATCTGGTCCCAAACTAGGCTAGAACCCAGCACTATGGTAACCAGATGACTTATATACACACTTATATAAGTTTATATCACCCAGACACAGATCAAACAGACATGTTCATGCACACAAATGTTTGACCTAGCCGGGAATCGAACCCGGGGCCTGCGGCACAGAAAGCAGAGTAACTACCATCTGAGCCAACGAGGCTGTCATAAACAAGGCTGTCAACGAGGCTGTGTATTAAAATATAAATATAGATTATATTAACATTATTTAACAAAAATGTTAAAAAGTAAGGCGGCTGGCGAAATATAAGACAGTAATTTCGGAAAGGCACAGTTTCATTTGGAATCACGAGCGGTATCTCATGAATAAATGTAATAAGCGTAGACTTTGTTTATTTTTTTTTGTGTACGTTTGAAATTAAATTCGTATATTCATCACGGGAACAAAGAGGTTCTTTGTTTGCTCATCGAAAATATAAATAATACTCATACACGCACTATGACATCTAGTTTAAACATTTGAATTTAAAATTTAAAGGCTAATTAGCTTGAAAGATTTTATTACCAAATGTCGGCGCACTGTAGTAGTACATAGCGTGAGCGTGGATTCATTGCATAAAGTATGGAAATATGCAGTTGAAAAATGGCCATAACTTTTGATTGCGTTAACTTGGAAGTATTTTTTTTTTGCCACAAGGGATCTGAGTAGTTGATATAAATTTCAAATTGATACCTCAACGCGTTCCCGTTAAAAAGTATTTTGAGAGACGGACAGATGGACAGACAGGCCGACGGACATACTGACAGACAATCCGAATGACGACTACAATGACCCATTAAGAGGAAGCTAACTGATTTACATTAACCCTGTATAGTTTGATATAATGTATTAGGAAATAGTCGTAAAAGTGCTCAAAAGTATTAAAAAAATACTGAAGTCTACTGTGGACACGTTATCCCTCTGATTAAGCGGGACTTGAGTTGTGTGCCCGCAGCCCTGTGGCAGCAAAACCTACTATATGTCCGATCTTCCCATGTTATTAGGTAAGTAACTAGCCCTTAGCCCACGCCAAGATTTTCCGATTTCCCGCGGGATCTTGCGCTTTTCTCACATATAAATTTATTAGGTTAACTGCGGATGGATAATAAAAGCTGTTTTTTTTGCAGGGGTTAAGGCATTAACGTATTTTGAATTTAGTATCTGTCATGGATTTAATTTCAATAAGATTTCATGTTTAAAATAGTCATGATGATGATGTAAAGGCGTAGGGTAGCGGTCAGGACCATGGGTTGACAGAACTCATAATTTTCATGAATGTTATGGATTTTCTAGACAAATGGATTTCAGACCTTTTGCTTCATGCGGAAGAACGCGAAATAAGGCGATTAACCCACCGGCCCCCCACGTGTGATATTTTTCGCAAAATCACGAGTCCACATACGGGTACTGGCCAATGTATTTATCGCCTAAATATGGTTCCATTTATCCACACGCATCGTGCTCAAGAAGAAGAAATAACGAAAACTATTAGTACATCGGTATTTTTTTTTAAAACGGTTTTATTCATAGTATTGTCTTGTTTTTTTAAATTTCCTCTAAGTTGAACTTCCTATTAAAACATCGTAGTTTTTTTTTATGAACATTTCTAATAACGACGCTAAATACCTAACTTTATGAAACTGCTGCGAACAACTCACAGACTGGCACCGCGCTTTGAGGTCGCTACCATTTAACATTGTTTATATTGAAGGGAAATATTGACCTAAGCGTTATTAAAACATTATAAATAACTTCAGTTCCACGCAGGGGACATGGTCAATCACCTGTGTTTTATAGGTCGTGTAGGTACACCCAAGGTACACAGCAGATCGCCTACCTCCGATACTTATTTAAATCGTATTACCGTGAAAACCTAAACTATTATCGAGCACCCCTATCTCATCCTATAAAAATGATGTCCTTTTGTATTATCGATATCGACGGAGATAGACACAATAAATAGCGAGAAAAATAAAAATCCCCGACATTATTGGTGTCTACTCTGGACCTTTCGTTCACATCATTACAGCTTATATTACATGGACACGTTACATTTCGGTCCCTTTTTAGCGTAACACTTAGCGATCAATTTATATTAATGTCAGATCAGTCAGATTACGTGGTGAGGTCGTTTGTCCGTCGTTTTGACCCAAATTACTGCCGCCTACAAGATATAGTTGATAATAATAATTGATAGATATCTCGTCTCGTGTTCTTCCTACGAAAGCTGTTACTTGCAAATAACACAAAATTTGCTGTAGAAGTTCTACGATAATGCTACGAATTGTAGACCCTCTACGTGATTGGCAATCTGTCTGCTGTCTTTCATTAAACATAATTAGGTACACAATTATGGGCTTAATGTAATATTAATGCGTCCAAGGCACTTACATTATTTGCTAACATGTGTGGTATACGTATAATAAATAAATTGTACACAAAATAAATAAAATCCAAAACACTAAAATAAATAAAATACCTTGTATGTATTTATTTATTTTTCCTATTTTACCATTACAGGATAAGTAACATTTTTCAAATTATGTAAAATTTTTCATGATAAATATACTCGTATATTTATCTATTATAAGGCTAAGCGCGCACTAAGGTAAAAAATCGTTGCGAATAAAATTCGCAATTCTGTCAAAAATGCCAATGTACAAGAGTGCGCGCTCTGCGTGTATATAGTGTGTGTGTGTGTAGCTTTAGGTTCATTGGCTATGCGACGCTCGAACATTTCTACAAACACTTTGGAACAAAGAAGAAATGTGTAGGAAATGCCATTAAAGATATACATTATTTATCTGTGAATTGTTAACGTTGTCCTCCATTTGCACGTCACACGTTACCTCTTGTTGTAGGTATACTAATATTCATCTGAAGCTAAGCTGAGATTATATAACAAGAGGTAATAATAATCACAGGTGACATATGATACATGACAAAAAATCTTCTTCTCTATATATAAAAATGAATTGTTGTTCGTTAGTCTCGCTAAACCTCGAAAATGGCTGGACCGATTTGGCTAATTTTGGTTTTGAAATATTTGTGGACATCCAGAGAAGGTTTAAACGGTGAGAGAATATGGAAATTTTCCACCCGGGCGGATCGTCTAGTCATACATAAATCATACATCACACATCATCATAACAACGAGCCGTATTTAGTACACCTTAGAAGAGAAAATAAAAATGATAATTACGTATATTAAAACAATTTAATTATTTTGTTTAAAAATTGCAAACTAACTATGAAAATGAATCGATATTTCACGGTAACGGCTGGACCGATTTCGTTTATTCTTTTTTGTTGTGTTTGTTATTGTCAGAAGGATCATATGAAAGAAAATAATTGAAAATTGCGTTGAAAATTAAAAACATTAAGATAACAGCGTCTGTCTGAGTGTGTGTGCACATGTGTGTGTATGTATGTATATTTATTTGCTCCTCTTTCATATTCAAATGGGAACACCGCGGGGCATGGACGAAGCGACAATAGACAACTGAACTTTGTATATAGTACCAGGCTCACATATATATGAGGAGATATTTCCACATGATGAGAGAGGTAATAAAATAGGTAATTAGAGGTATAATAATGGATAAATAGGTAGGTGTCGGTGTCACGAAGTTCACTGGGTCAGTCATCAACCAGCTGACCCAGGTTCGTAGGTAATAGTTAGGTACTATAGACAGCTCCTTGCTCTATCACCACGGGGAATATCTCCTCATGGTTATGTGAGCTTGGAATTAAGCATGAAACAGAGGCGTGGTGGTCCTATTCTTCAAAAAAGGTTATAACACTTTGAATATTAATAATATATTATCAACAAAAAAAAATAATAACGTCTTATAACCGTTTTCATTTGTAGCGATTGTATATATTATATATATAATATAGTTTCTTTTATGAGCTCTGTGGCTAAATATTATTAGACCAAATCAGATAAATGGTGCAATGAATAACTGTCTCTCTTAACTTAACTAAAAAAGATATATCAATACACACGGTGTTAGCGGTGTTAACATTGAAAGAAAGAAAAGAAGAAAGAAAATATATTTATTGCAACACACAACATTGTTCCCAAATAATAACTAAAAGAAACTATATTATTGTAGGCGCACATTACACAATAAGACAGGAACAAGGCGTGCCACAACATTGAATATTCCATTGTGATTACTCAACGCTGTGTCCAGTGAATCCTGTCCACCAGTATCGATCCCAACCGATCTATGGAACCTGCATAGAGTGTTTTGTTGGTCTTCAGAGATTACAAAACTAAACTGTTAAACATATTTAAATATTTATGATCAACAAATTTATTATTCGCCATCGGTACGTTCTTTCTGTGTTAAATGTTAAATCACTTCAAACTAAACAATTTTGAATTATGAAGGTATCTTCCAAACATAGATCAGATTTATCCGTTTGACTAGCTTGTGAAAACAAACATCTCTTTCGAAGTTTTGAAGAATGATGCTTAAAATGCTGGCCGTGAAAACACACTGCTTTTGAAATATTTATGAGGGGAATAAAGTAACTAAAAAAAAAAAACTTCTAAAACAATAGGTACTAAAAAGCTACTCCGCATTTTTTTTACACCTGGAATAAGGTGAAAGACGAGTCAAACTGAACAACTAACAGAAAATAATTACAAAAAATATATTTTTTTAACAAAATTTACGTAAAAAGCTATGTCTAATGTCTACAGTCTCTACACTAGGGCGTATTCAATGAGGAGTTCTCTTAAAAAAAAGTGTAGTTCTCGAAGGAATAATAGATGGCGTATTTAATTTAGAAAAGCAATAAGTGTCAAAGTAAAGTCACTATTTATCACTATTAATTATCGTCATTTTTATGCTGTGAATCACATGCAAACAAAAGGACAATAATGTCAAAAACAAAAAATCAAGCCTAAATATTCATGCTTTAGAGGTAAATATTAAAATTTTTGTTGTTGAAGTTTCTTTTTCTATATAACAACGGGTTCTATATAACACGGGTTCGATCCCCAGGTCAGAAAAAGTGTAAAATATTGGATTTTTCCATTAGGAACGAGCTCAATAACTGCCTGGAGTCTGGAACTGTACCCGGTAGATGGCAATAGGCTCGCCCCCTATTACATGGGACCAATAACATACTGGCGAAATGTGGGTGTATCTACTGTGGGACTGAGTCCTGGATACACCTCTGACTACCCTGTCGGGAAAAAAGGCGTGAATGTATGGTGTTGTTGTATAAACTAAAGATTAATTACTAACCTATGGCACAAATTTTATGGTATATTTCAACTAGTGAACAATGAAACATCGCAGAGGGCGCCCAAGATACATAAATCAGAATCCTAATATCGTCAATTTGCACTGTCTAGCGCTAGTGGCTAGCAGACACCCTAGACCTTGGGGTTCTTAATATTATTTTATTTATATATAATCTCTATAAACTCCGCGCGTGAACTATGTGACTCTGCTTTGTGTTATTTTATTTCATATAATCTATAGCACAGAATATGGAACATTCGCAGTTATGTGCAAACATTACTGTGTTCCGATATGCAGGGAAATGTTACCGGCGAAATTACTGGGCATGACGAGATTCAACAACTAATATCTCAGGGTGACAGCCGCAGTGCAGTGCCACGCAGAATTTATAATTTTAAAACACTGGCTTTCACTGTGTCTGATATGGGCAATCATGATGCTTACCATCAGGCACCTTATTCGTCTTGTCACTCACAATCATAATAAAAAAATCTATGAATATGACATTTGGCATTAAATAAAAAAGGACAACGTCAATTTCACATCTCGACTATATGTAAAATAATATTATAATAAATCATATTTATATTATATTATTATTTTATAAAAAAGTAGGTAGCTATAGTATTGTTTTATTTTTATATTAATAAATAAATAAATATTTAGATACAATCACATCTTTATGTGATACTTGTACTAAATTATATTAACATCCTATTGTTCAATAGACGATTCCAAAGCCGTTTGAATCCCTAAAATGTTTCAACGTCTCAAAGGCATTTCATTCTTTATCGGACTGCGGAGAATGTATCTTACATTTTACGACAAGATTTTCTTAGAGTTCTACACATGACAGGGTCATATAAAAATTTACATTCAATGTTAGAGCTTTTTATAGCAGTTCAATAAACCATGCAGCCAATAATGTTATATTATTAAAAAAAAACAATTTAGTTAACTAACCTCACCAAATTTTAATAATAAATAGGTACTCAATTTTCGTAGAATTTTGTAGGCCTACGAGCGTAGCAAATGCGTAGCTCGTAGACCAAAGTACTACAACCGCCGTAGCACATCCTTGTCTATTTTATTTTATTATATTATTATCAACAATGTTGTAAGTTTTAATCAATGAATTACTACATCCTTAAGATTCCACTAATAATATAGAGAGTTACAGATAAACACACACTTTGTTACCAAAACTACTGAAATGATTAGGGAAAAAAGAATGTGCCCAGCTTAGACCCTTACTTACACCCATGTTCAAGAACAATACTATGATGACTCGAACGCATAGGGCCGGTAAATCCAATTGGAAACAATTGCCTGTCGTGACGAAGCCTTTGAGAAATCCCTTACTTAGCACAGTGCCTTACAAAAGTATTGTTCTTAAATATGGGTGTTAGAATAAGGTCAAAAATTTTCAGCGAGAGAAACCCCATAACTAATTTTTGTTTTGTTGTTTCTTCTAATGTTTTTTTTTATTTTGCATAATTTTGCGTATTATATTATTAAATTTAATTAATTAAAATTTATTAATAATTATTTAAAATTAATTTTAAACATTTTGCATAATATTAAAAAATATGTACATTTTATAGAGGTTGAAAAAACACCCATACCTTATGTTTATTTTCAAAATAAAAAGTAATCTATGATATTGTGCTGAAATAAATCATATAACTCGATTCGTGAATGTATTGATTTTCAATGACTCTTGGAGGATGCTTGGTTTCAAATATTGAAATACTTCAGTCGAATATTGAATATGTATACATAATACAAGATATTATGTTTACTAGAAGAAAGAGATCATACGTCGAATCCTACTCGGCTGGGCATCGTTCGAAAATCTACGGAACGTCATCTCGTCCAAAATACCTCAAGCCTAAAGTCGAAGGTCTTCGTCCAGTGTGTGTTACCAGTGATAACTTATGGCTCTGAAACGTGGTCTGTCACCATGGGTCTTATTATTAAGCTCAAGGTAACACAACTCCTCTTTGAGCCTATCAATAATAAAATTTCTCTGCGAGATCGAAGCAGTAATGCGAATATCCGCAGACGAATGAAAGTTACTGACTGAGCCCAGTGGATTAGCAAGTTGAAGTGGCAATGGACACATAGCACGTAGTAGTGATGGCCGATAGGGCCGTAAGGTTTGCGAATGGAGACCACGGACCGGCAAGCTTAGCGTAGAATGTCCACCCGCAAGGTGGACAGACGATCTAATAAAGACAGCAGAACACGCTGGATGCAAGCCGCTTACAAGTGGACTAGATGGAATCTATGGGGGAACCCTAGTCCAGCTGTGGACTTCCTACGGCTGAGATGATGATGATGTTTCTAAGTACAATAACATACATATATGTTTTGATTTGTTCATTAATGAAATTATGAAACATACGATCACACCTTTTTCCAGATGGGGTAGGCAGAGGTGTATCCAGGACCTGTCCCAATGTCTTTGAATTTCTAAAATAAATAATACCTTATCGAGCAAAGTTACCGCTATCTATCACAATATAGATCACACCTACAATAAAAGCTTAAAGCTATATGAAACTTAATGGCAGTTTTATTTCAACTTTTATAACTTTTATCTACCTTTAACTACCAGTTTAACCATTCACTTTATCATATTATATAGGTATAATACTATGGTAGATAATTCCTTATGATAGTCGTATCCAACTTATATTAAAAATTCTGCATGTGCGCAAGTGTGTGTGAATATGTTTTATCGTCATATTGTCAATACTAAATACTAAACGATTGACGATTGACGAAAAATTGGGCTCTATATATAAATTTGGTATAACGATAGCTTTAAGGGCTTAGACCCTAGCATATTACACAGGGGGCACTTTTAATCGGGTGAAACCACGGGCCACAACTTGTGTAATGTACAATATATATTATATAACTGAATACATAATAAAAAAATATCCCGAATCCTGTAGGAACCTTGTAAGGTCCGTACAGTTTGATTGTAATGCTTTTGATATTTTATATATAAAATTTCGAAAGCAGTACAATCAAACAGCGTTTATTATTTTCTCTCTTAAATTATGTTATAATGGTCCCTACACACCAAAGCTGGCTGTAGCAGCTATGCAAATTATTCAAGTCGAAACACTTTGTTGGCGACAAGCATAATATGCAACTTTTACTATGTTCAGCATAAGTGTCGACGCAAAACTAAAGGGGCACGTTGGTATGCCGTCGGCATCCGACATGTCGTCTTGAAGGACGTGGGGATGCATCAAGCAAATTGCAGACAAAGCCACAATCCGGTGACTTTTTTGCCAGCGACGTAGATATCTGGCGACATTATATTATATGTATAGCCACTGTAGAGTTCAAGACATCCTAATTATTTTTAATTTGTGCCGCCAACGTGTATATTCGGTGTGTACAGCCTTTAACAACGCCTTTGTCCCGAGAAAATTCCATCAAGATAATCTGATACATTTTAAAGCAAAAAGCTGATGCATTCAAACGGACTGTTCGCAGGAGTGATTCGAAGAGGGAGGTTCATTAATCAGCTGAACAAGGCATTAAAATTAAATAATAACTGAGGAAGCGAGAGTCGGCTCAAGGCCTCGCCCAGTAAAGGGTTCCCGGGTCGGCCCTGTAGGTATTACGAACACGAATACTCAACCGAATGGAATGATGCACGCCTATAAAACGGCTAAATCCACAACTGATACTATGCCTATAGAATTTGTTTATAGAATAAAAGACCTTTTCATGAAATAACAATAAATTTTGATTTTGTTGTTGTTGTTAATAGAAAATAGAAACGAAAATAATATTATAACAGTTGGTAAAAATGCTATGTTCAGGTAAATTCACGTTGTTTTTTGTATTGTTTTGTGACAGTCTGTTTGTCGAAAATGTGATGCATTTCTACAAACATAAAAAACGTATTACTTAACGTATGTATGTATCGGTAGGTATCTTCTAATCATCAATTTAAAAAGTGCCGGAAAATGTTCACAAATAAATAATTTTCCTATTGTGTACTAATAGTAATACGTTATATACCTATATAGTAAGTACTATGTTCAGCAGTGGGCGTCCTACTACTGAGACGATTAATAGTAAAAATATATGTATTATGAAATTAATTTAAGTTAATACAAGGTACTTTCGATATTAGTTATAAACGAGACCTAGAGTTATGTAGGTAGTTGTAGAGTATCAACTATTAATTTATATGCTAATTGCGTTCTTTGTGGCTAACTCACCTATAAATATTAAAGGATCCAAAAGTAGTCGTCTTCACAAATTCACTTTGAAAAGTTACCTGGTAAATATAATATAAAGATAAATATTCCGCCGACGAGCGGTTTAATCTGCGAGATAAAAAACGTACTTAAGAAAAATTAACTCCTGCAATTTTTCCGCGGAATTAAAAAAAACACCAGACGTTTATTCAAATGAAAGCAACATTATGCTTCTAAGTAAAAGTGATATTTTAAATGTTATTTGAAATTATAAATGGTAAGTGTACTAATGAGAGTTTACCTCTAATTTAGTACAAGAACATTAGTAGTACATGCTGAAAATTATAATGATGATAATATTAATTAGGTATTAAAATGTAGGTGGATAATAATGTAACATAAAGGAACCTACAGAAATTCCTACATTAACTAAGTCGTGAGAATTACTTTAGTTACTAATTAGCTAATATAATATGATCATTACCTATACTAGTATAATTACTTACTACTACATATTCATTTACATATGAGTATATACGTTAATTGAATAAAATACTTCCCACACATTTCTAGTACTTATCTAGAATGTATACAATTTTCGAGCGGTACGAAGTACGGACAGCTTTTACGACTATAATCCATTGTTTACAGAAATTAGAAATATATTGATCGAACTCCGCTTCACCGAAGTCAGACTTTTGCATATCTGTAGATTCGTTTTTTATAACATTTTCGTTACATCAAGTACCTTACAAAAGCAACAGATAACAGCTCATTTCGAAGTGTAATAATTCCAAGCCGATGTGATACTATAAATTGAAATTAATGTGAGACATTATTGCGGGTGTGGGCTGCGTGCCTCCGCGAATTATGAATAATAACACTTATAAATCGCAGAAAACAACATTTACCATCACCGAGTCGAGGAAGACATTCAATTACAAAAACTTTCTATTCACCTACTTCAATATCTCTCCAGGGTATAATTTGTTTGTAAACTGTACACGAAAAAAGTTTCCAACAACTTTCAAACTTTTGTCGGAACAAGCGGTTTGATTAATATAAAAACCAAAAACATAGAAATGATTCGATACAAATTATTAATTAAGCTTACCTTTCAAACAATTGACGAGAGTTGGCGCACTACAGCCGACTCAGCGTTATAGATACAGATCATGCCGGTCGCCGAATTCTTCGGTCACCCCCAAGTTTATTAGCAATTTTACTTTCATATTATTCGCGATAAGCTCGAAAGATCGGTCGAAGAACTTTTTCTTTAATTTAATTTAGTCAGGGATCGTGTGTAATATTTTAGATTTGATGGGTTTAATTTATTCGGAGGGTAAAGAGGTCGTGTTTTATAGAGGTGCGCAAGTGTAGGGGTGTCGGTCGGCTCGGGCCGCGATCCTGCAACCCCGGCCGCTGTGCGGCGCTCGACTGTTCGCTTCGTGGAGCTGTAAGTCGCACTTCAGCTGCTGACTTCGCGCTAGTGACGTGCGCATTTACACATTAAAATAAAAAACAATTTCGCATCGCACTCGCGCCGCTCCACTCTAGACCCTTGACTAAACTATTTCCTTGCTTTTGTCTATCTAAACCACCGCAATAAAATCTGGGATGAGTAATTGTTAATAGAAGGTATCCAGCCTTATGATTTATTTACGTCCTGTAAAATTTCGGGAATATTATGACGGTAGGTATACCTAATATAAAACAGACGTTAATGAAGTTACGTTTTTACCCAATAACTTAAGAAAAGATATCTTAAGTATGTAAGGAAGTAGGTACTTATAGGTATATGTAGTAGATATCAAGTAAATAGGTGTATTGGCAAGTATCAAGTTCATATATATTTATTCAGTGACCATATTATTTAAGATAATAAAAATAATATGAGGGAATGTAACAGACAGTCTTCTGATTCAAAACTAAGGCTAGAAACATATATGGTTACCATAAAATATTATCTACTGATGTCTTATATTAACTAAGTAATACTTTTACTTAAATGAGAAAACTTAAATTCATAAAATAGGTGGATACCTACTTATCTTGGAAACGGCTTTATACGATGTTTTTGACCTACTCGAGGATCGAACCCGGGACCTACGGTTTAAAAGGATACCAATTAATGAAGGTTAGTCATACATTTATGGGTAATATAAGTATGTACAAATAAAACCCACCACAGAGCTGCCTATCGTTTTAAAATTGTCTACCAATAACGTCTCAAACAAATACTTGAATTGATTAAGATGATTGAAAAGTTTTTGTTTCGTATCCAAAATGTTTCCGTTTTTACATAGAACATTTAACAAAAAGTTATCGTCTTTGGGGAGCCACATCACTAGAGGCGCGGCGCGGCACGGGTCGCCCCTCGCGCCCTACAACCTCCCAAGTCCCAACCGCTGCTTTAGCATCGCTACACACAAATACGAACATCTATAGGTACACACATAAGCATAACAGAAGATATTCTCACTCAGATGTTTCATGATCAAAAGGAAAGAAGCCCTGAATATACAAACCATATAATATACTAATAAGTTAGTCCTAAGTGTATATTAGATATACTCCCGCAATAACGGGTTACAGATAAACATTTAGTGAAGATGGGAAGCGTCAAACGTGCCAAATTTAGTTTGTAACAAACAACAAACTAAATTTATCCATTATTAGAAGCTAGCTGCGCCACGTATTTTCAGCCACTGAAAAGTAGCTACTCCTGTATATTAGGTACTGGATCTAAACTACTATTGGTTTTTAGGACAATCAGCTCATCATATGTGAGAGGTGTCAAACATAATCCATCCGAACTTACACATTTTTATTAGTAGGAATGATCTTATTGAGAAAAATTTGGAAATAGGTACCTACCTACTTAGATGACAAAGGCAGAGTTAATCAAGGTACCTTAGATTATTAAAAAGCCTCCGCGCGCGCACCGACTAGGTTCCACCGCACTACCTAAAAACAACAGATTCGAAAATGCGGCACATCTTTCAAATTGTCGTATGTTATATTATCTATTATGTACCTATCTATTATACTTATATCATAGAAATAATTTATTGAATCACTAAATTAATCACAAAAATTGATAACAAATATATTTGCCAAAACTGCTTTCTGATTTTGACAATAGTATTTGTTTATTGGATGTTAACTATAACTCGTTTTTTTGCAATTATTGACAAATTATGTCAGTCTCAATTGAATAATAGATGTGTGTAAATAGTATTATGTACCTATGTATAAAGGACTAGTTAGTATTATAGGCAACAACACATATACGAGTACCTACTTCATACCTTCATGTATGAATAATTGGAACTGCTTCAGAACTAAGTAATTCAGTCTTATGTGGGTAAGCTCAATCCTTATTGCTTTCGTAATAAGGTTGAATTAATCGACAAATAACGGATAATAGTATGATGTATAAGAACCCTTGGCAGGTTGAAGCGGTGATACACACACACACTCAAACTGTGAAGTAGATATATGTATTAAAATAGGTAGAGGTTTACACGTAATCAGTAAGCACATTCTATTCATCGTTTTCAACTCGACAATATGGAACCAATTCTGAAATTGCAAAAACTCTTTGACTTGAGTTGGAACATAAAATACACCCATATCCTATTTATTAGTTTGATCAGTGACAGCTGAACAACAATCAATTTATTGGTCACATTTCCTTAGATTAGGTACATAAATGATATCTTATAATTTAATATCTCATTTAATATCAAAACGGAAATATGGCCAAAAATAGACTTTTCTTCAGCTGTCATTGATCAAGCTATATTTGACAAAGCGTAAGGTGAATTGTACCAACTAAGGCTGGGTTTTTTGATCACTGTTCGAGACGACCAATAGTTAAATTTTTTGACAAATAGTATTCGACAAAATTCGTTTTTTCATCCCTGGTTAACCATTTTTTTCCACACGATTTAACCATTGGTTAGAAATTTAACTATAGTTAGTTTGACAAATGGTTAACTTAACCGTAACTAACGATCAATAACAGGCCCTTAGTCTAAATCGGCCGACCAATCTCTAGTTATAACAATAGGTAGGTACACGTATTACACGTTGCACCATTCTAACAACTGCTTATTAAAATGCCAATAGAATAGAAGAGACAATAACCTTAAAAGGATGTGTTACTTATTACTGTTACTTAAATAATAGATAAATCTTCGCTAGAGCAGTGACCAGATACCGCAATAAGCTAAAAACAGCAGTTACGACAATGCGGCACTTTTCAAATTTAGTGTGCGTACCAAACACAATGCTAATGTGCTTAAAAAACGTGCGTGAAAAATTATGGCGGTCAGATTAGGGTATGCCGATTTTGGAGTAGTTTTAGTTGCCGCATCCGACAGCGGTATCTAGTCGGAGTGCGAGCGGAGATCTGTCAATTATCTATGTTATGATGAATTTATATACAGGATTTATTTCAGTAAACCGTGGATAATCCTTTCCCTGAACCTAGGTATTAAAAGAATATCTACCTAGATAAGCTATAAGCACTATTAATTCCAGTGCTCGTCTAGTCAATCATAGGTTTTCACTCACAGTAAAGGATTATCCGCGACAACAATATAACAATAAAATATGCATAACAACGAACCCTTTATCGTAAATTAAACTATGTTTCAACACTTAACTAATTCTTTTTTCTACAGCAAGAAAAACTTTCCCTCTCTGCCTAAACATAAATTAGTCATGACAGGCCTTATTTAAACGATAATACTGTTAATTGTATCCTAAGCCTTACGTACGTGAATATAGAGTCTAATTTTACACGATGAGTAAAGTAAGAAGTTACAGATACCGTATGATAGACAAAATGTTTGGATTGTTACACAGGATTACACTCAAGGTTAGTGCAGTGCAATCTTTATCCTGATATTTTAAGATAAACTAAAAAAACATCTGGATGCACTGTGTGAATGAAAATACTATAATAATATATGCGTGAAAAAGGAGTGCCCGGTAAAACTGTAGAGGCCATCTGAGGCCAACAGCATAGGTCATTTAAATAAAAAGTGATTACAGAGAGGACGGATAGACTAGAGTGGCGAAAGATGACAGACTGTGACGATCCTTCCTAGTGTGGGATAAGGTCAGGAAGATGACGCCTTGCACTCCATAGAAAATACTATAATACACACACAGAACACAGAAAACCCAGTAAAACACAGTAATGTTTGCACATTACTGCTTGGCAGATGAATAACTGGCAAAGGTGTGGTACTTCCCCAGGCGGCCCCCTGCAAAAGAGGCCTACCACTACAATTTCGGACAGTATGCTGCGGAGCTACATGATTTGATTCCACCATCCACCTTTCACCTTCGGCCGACGAGATTTTTGCCATCCGTACATGGTTGAGCTTCCTTCGACTCTTACAAAGCGGTTCAATATTTATTGTTCGAACTGCGAAGAAATAGAACACCTTGCCAGCATCATTATTTCCCAAAAAGTACAATATTGAGGTCTTCAAGTCAAGAGTGAATAGGTATTTCATGGCAAGCACGCACCATCGTCGACCGGGTCGTCACTTACCATCAGGTGAGACTGCGGTCGTGAGACTGCGGTCAAGTGCTGGCCGATTCATTAATAAATAAAAAAATAAGATAGTAGAATTAATTAAGCCCTAAATATACAAGTTTCTTATGCGTTGTTCTTATAGAAGTACCTATATATTTCCGAATGCACGATTGGTTCATTAGTTATTGATCAATATTGACGTTTATATATCTTTTTAAGACCATGTTTGAGTTTGAGTTGAGTTAGTAAAACTGGAATATTGGAATACCTTCACATAGATAGAAACTTAGATTTGATAAAATTTTCGTAACTGGTATCGTACGAGGACGAAACTGTTTAGTTCATAACTGGCTACGAAGCTCCGGTTACGTAGACGGCGGAAGCGTCCTATCATAGGATTGTGTTTAGTGTTAAGGTAGGTACGTACCCGCTCTTAAATCATTAGATAAATCATCTGAAACAAAATTCACTATGCCAACTTTGGAAACGCGAAATAAATGAGCTGTTCTAGTCTGACCAGATACATTTTGTCAAAGGTTAAGTAACTTGTAGTAAAGTAGATAATTTATTTTTCCGAATCAGAGTTGGCTCCAGAGTGAAATTTGTTCCTAATTATGATTATAAAAATTACTCGTTAACTAAGTTCGACTGCCGATCATGAGGTTAAGGGTTCGATCCCCAGGTCAGGAAGTGTTATTGAAATTTTCGATGATAAATTATCTCAATGACAGCTAGAGTCTAGAACTGTGCCCAATAGATGGCAATAGGCTCGCCCCCTATTACATGGGACCAATAACATACTGGCGAAATGTGGGTTTACCTATGGGATTGAGTCCTGAGTACACCGCTGCCTACACCTTCGGGATAAAAGCGTGATTGTATTAACATACAAGATAACTGTTCTGTGTATAAAACTCTACCTCTACTAAGTAGGTAGTAGGTACTTAGTGAGACTCTACTTGTACAGTTTTACATCACTAGCATGAATAGGTGGAAAGTGAAGCTGTTGAGTCGATAAAAGAGCTACGGTCAACGTATGTAGGCAGGAGGAGGGCACGCTGATTGATTGTACTTATGAACAGTTACGCACCTATAATTAGGGTGAATCGTAAAACTCTGGGCCCTTAGGGTCATCTCCAAAAGTATATGGTAGGTAGCTTTTTAGGGTTCCGCAAGTTGAAACTCATAACAACTCAGGTCTACGGTGCTGCTGCTGTAAAAAAAAATTACTTTTAAATCAACGCAATCAAAATTTACTGCCGTTTTACCGCACATTTCTAAACTTTACGCAACGGGCTAAAAACCTCTAGGGTAATTTCCGTTGGTCTAGCATCATGAAATTTGGCAAGAAGGAAGATCTCATATCACAAGTAAAGGAATAAATCCCAAAACATTAAAATTTTACATAATTTCATTGTAAACATGTCAGGAACCGTCCATTGGAACTATATTATGATGTTCTTTGAACGCGGTAACATTTTGTTGGGTGTAGGGAACCCTACATTAAACATACCAAGGTATGACTTAACAGTTTATATATAGATTAATTAAAGCATAGGTATCTTTTATAATTTTGAGGTTTGTAGTGGTATACCAAAATGTTTTTCTGCCTGCTTAAAGATATAGAAAGATAAATGAATAGGTGCCCACTCGTGAGATCTATATGGAATAATATATGATGAGCACGTGCGACGGGCCGAGGGTGAGAACGCTACGCCGCGACGCGACGTGCGGTTACGTTACTTAGTGATTAGTGACGTAACACTACGCATCATACCTAGCGTACCTATATATCTATGTATTTCGTAGCGTCGCCTCGGTTGTAGCGAGCATTGGATAAACATCAAATTGAAGGCGAAATAACATGGTTTTCTTTATGAACACGTATCACCATCGTGGATGATACGACGCAAAAGGGGATTCTGTGATTGACTGGTATACAAGGTGTTAAAAAAATATGAAATGATACTTAAGGGGTACATCGACCCACCACACTGAACCACTTTCAAAAGAAAGGATTGCGAAACTCGTAAAAAATTCGATTTCCCACACAAAATGGATCAGCCAGGATCAGGAATGGATCGGTCAATTTGAGGTCATTCTTTCTTTTGCAAGTTGTTTTAATTTGACGGGTACTTGCACGGCTAATCACAGATTCTGCTATCAGTGGAATTGCAATACGAACTTTTCAGCTGAGGGTAAACTGTATCATAAGTCAAGTGGATGCATGCTCTGCGAGTAAGTGGGTGAGGTTAGGAAAAGGAAATGGCGCCTTAACAGGCGATGGTATTGCGGATGTTTCCTGCTAGACTGCTAGTGATGTGTATCGTAGGTGTCTTAGAGTTTTAACGATGTGAAATTAATCACGGCGTTCCACAGGGTAAGGATTACAATGGTCTCCATGTAGGTATGTGTCGTTGGATACTCGGAAAATTCGAAACATTGCAAATATTCTGAAACAATCGGTCATTTGATTTTCCTTATAAAATAGCTAAAGATCGATAAAAATTGCCTTGTTTTCCAAAAGATAAGACCTTTTCGAAGAAGTTTTTCGCAATAATTTATTCGATAATTTAGATATTTTCGATAATCCCACTGTTTCGCTTTTATTATAAAACCGATTGTGCCGCGCTACTATAGGTGTTTAAAGTATACGTTGTCTTATTTAAGGTTCTAAGTTCTAAGTTTCTTAGGCCACAAATAGAAGCCAAATCGGTTCATCATGATGCTGGGCCAACAGGAAGTACCCTAGGGATTTTTGGCCCGTTGCGCAAAGTATGGAAATGTGCAGTAAGATGACTGTAACTTTTGATTGCGTTGATTTAGCAGTTTTTTTTTTTTACCGTGGACCTGAGTTGTTGAAAGGAGTTTCGCTATAGACCTCAACCTCAACTTGACAGATGGACAGACCAGGGCCGTCTTAAGTCTATTCTGCGCCGGGGTGCGGGACTCAGCCTGCGCCCTCGTTTTGTTTACACTGCAGCGTGGCACGCGAACGACGACACACTGCAGTATGAAAGGGGTCCTAGTCAACCAAACTCGCCTATGACAGACGCACAGGTGCCGCGCCGCGCGCCCATTTCAAATGAACTTACACTCTATTGACTTGAGATCATTTTGCTTCAAAAGCGGCCGACCGGGCGGCAACGTGTCAAACGTACATACATACACTCTCTTTGGATTAGAGATTTTGCTGCGCGCGTGTTCTATTAAAAAAAAATGTTATTTGTGTAGTGTAGTAATGCGGTATGACAAGCGCCGAAAGCGTAATAAAAGTTAAAAAAATATTATTGTTGATGACTATTTTTTTTTGCTTGCGCATACATTTTTGTCGTAAGTAACAAGTATATAAATCTGTGCAATAGCGTTAAGTTCAATGAAATATCCAAAAATTTAGCGATCGACAAGCGCCCCCGGGCGCTCCGCGCCCGGGTGCACCGCTCCCCTTGCACCCCCTGGTAAAGACGGCCCTGGGACAGACATGCATACGGACAGACAGATGGACAAAGAAGTGAACCTATAAGGGTTATTTTTTTCCTTTTAAGGTGAGAAACCTCAAATTAAGCAAAACAAGAATGATTGTGAATGCTTCAACTTTCGTAGCAAATATTACCTACCTACGTAGCTGAGTGTATGTACATAGGTATCTAGGTACTCGTGGCAATAGCAATAGGATGATTTTTGTAGTGGCCTCTTTTGCAGGGGGCCGCCTGGGGAAGTAGGTACCACACCTTTGCCAGTTATTCATCCGCCAAGCAGTAATGTGCAAACATTACTGTGTTCCGGTCTGAAGGGCAATGTTACCAGCGAAATTACTGGGCATGAAGAGGTTCAACAACTGATATCTCAGGGTGACAGGCGCAGTGCAGTGCCACGCAGAATTTTTGATTTTAAAACACTGGGTGGCACTGTGTCTGATATGGGCAATCATGATTCTTACCATCAGGCACTTGATTTGCTCGTCTTGTCACTCACTATCATAAAAAAAAACCTAAGCAATATGTACATACTACGTTATATACACACGTAATATGACAGGTATGTATTAATTAAATTTTAATCATATTTTCTTTATTTCGGTCATGCCACCGACCATATTTGAATAACGGTAGGTACTCTCCAATCTCTACATGGGTGTCTGCAAAAGATCGCATTAACAATATGACCGATAATTGGGTTTCTTGTTAGTGGTGTAGCAATAATGTTATAAATAATATCATACTATACGACGTTACCAGTAGAGGAATATTATATATAAACTAGGTATCACGAATATAAAGTACCTACCTACATAATATTGACCTGCCTAAGTACTACGTAAAATATCTCCCTATAAGCATAATTTGTTAAAAGTGGATCAATGGTTCGACCGCGCTTGATACCAATAACTTGAAGTGCCCACTAAAAGTTGATAAATAAACGGCTATAAAATGATTTAAAATGAGCTTAATTTATTTATGGTAACAAATAAAGGTCACGGGAGAATATAGCACCCTTCTTCGGCGAGTTATAACGGCCCACAAATCGATCATTGATCCGGAAGTCCCAAGGGTCTCTCCAAAGTGATAACTCAACCAATCTCAATTATTTCTTTTAATAATTTCTGCCGATCCGTAAGTTTGTGTACATACTCATAAAAACTTTTAGCTCCAAAAATATTGTAAGTACTATAGTCGACCCTTAGTAACTTTTCAAATGGTCATTGTAGGTATACTCATCACCATTTAGACATATTTTTTTACGATAAAGCCATGTTTGTTATAGGTCAAGTAACCATTTTTTTGCAAAAACTGATTTTAATTATTTCAAGATTATTTCAAGGTAGTGAAAGTTGTCCCAAATCATAAGAAGACCCTATTCTTTATCCTATATATAATAATATGGGACAACTTCCACACATGGCCATCTGGTCCCATACTAGGCTAGAAGCCTGTACTACGGTAACCAGATGACTGATATACATACTTATATAAGCTTATAACACCCAGACACAGATTAAACAGACATGTTCATGCACACAAATGTTTGATCTGGCCGGGGATCGACCTCGGGGCCTGCGGCACAGAAAGCAGTTATACTGGCATAAGAGCCAACGAGGCTGTCAATCTTAAATCTTATATCTTTATGAGCAATTCTTGTATATATATAATTGGAATCTCGGAATCGGCTCCAACGATTTTCATAAAAGGGGCCGCCTGGGGAAGTACCACACTTTTGCCAGTTATTCATCCGCCAAGCAGTAATGTGCAGACATTACTGAGTTCCGGTATGAAGGGCAATGTTACCATAGCGAAATTACCAGGCATGATGAGATTCAACAACTCATAATATCTCAGGTACCTAACAGGCGCAATAAACTGCCGCGCAGAATTTTGAATTTTAAAACACTGGGTGGCACTGTCTCATATAGGCAATCATGATTATTGTAGCCGTGCCTTTTCCATTAAATAATACTCGAACACTTCAGCATATTTTAAATGATTTATTCCAAGCCCACCATCTTCAATCTCGCTCTACAATCATCTGTCGCGCTGGCCATCGCGCCCTCGTACATGCCATAGCTCTTCGTGAAACCACACGTTGCCATTAATACTTTCCATAAAACCACCAAAACGTTCACAGAATCCGTATCATGCGCGTCACAAAATAACATCAACCGTACACTCGGCCAACCTGACAACGTGTATGCCCCCATACACGCATTATATAATAACCCTACACTATCATAAAAAAAGCTTATGCAATAATTAATTTTAAAAATTAATATTTAATGGTTTTCATGAAATATCTCGACATATTGGTCCTTGCACAGAAACACGGTCAATATACGGCTGGGCGTGTCCGCGTATTGCTGTCATAACGCGTCCTAGGTGCCTAGACCCACCAGCAACCGGTGATGCCTACGTCCCGACCGTAGGTATATTATAGTTGTCTGGCACATGCAACCCAATACTAGACAGGATATTATGCGGAGTGTGCAGCTCACCGCGCAATATCTTGCAGTAATGCACAATAAGTAGCAGTTTCCACCTCAGTTCCAGTGTGTCGAGCCCTTCCATCAGGAGACAAATAGTGGTGGATACAAAAATTATATATAATTATATAGTAATAGTTAGTATCCTATTATAGGATAGGATGCTAATGTGTGTGATTACCAGCAATCCTGTTTAAACTTACTGTAATACATCGTTAATTGTGTAGCTACTTACATACCTACAGTCAATGACAATTTTATAGGAAGGTAGACGGGTGACGGTCTAACATTGCAACTGAAAAACATAAGCTTTAATTTTTAACAGATAATATTTTATATCATTTTGGCTATTACCTATGTTGTATTGTCAATTTTACCTACTTTATTTCTACCTTTACTTACGGGTGAAACTTATTATCCCGTGACACTCTCTCTTTGGGGGTCTCTTAGGGAAGTAAATAATTACTTCCCTAAGAGATTAAAACTCTTTAAAAATAAGTAAACACACAAGCTGGCGTGATAATTTTCAGGAGCACAAAACAAATCACGCGGAGACGACATGCACTCATAACAAAACAGGCGCGACTGAAGTAAATTAATGTGAATGTTGACGAGACGTCAACATTCAGTAGGACCGACCAACCAAGCGAATCACACGTCTTTTCTTTTAAGTATTGTATACATCGATACAATCTACCCTAAATACCTATGTTCCTTTAAGTTATCAAACACTAAATCCTACCTGGTAAAGTTTTCTAAACATTTCAGTTGTATTGGATGCGATAAGAAATGTTTAAAGTGGTAGATTAAATGCAAACTAACGGGTAGGAGGTAGTTAGTTGAACGTTAGTAAAACGGTTAGTTAGAAGCTTTCAGTCTTTCACTCAACATGGCAAACACAAGAACGTTAATAATTTTCTTCATCCTACAATTAGCTGCTAATGTTGTAAGTAAAGAGCAAAATCCAGCACTTCTTCTTCATTTGTGTCTTACTTTCATTGCTTCCTGAATCTTTTTGGATACTCTATCTAGGTGTTACAAAACGAGTTTGGGAAGTGCGCAACCTTTTTAAACACCTTAGAATATAAGTAAATAGGAAAATAGTAAATAGATTAGGTTTTATAGGTATAATAAGGACTAAATTTCGTAGAGATCAAAACTGATATTTGTAAAGTAGGTATTAGTTTAAACAGACTTTATTGGGTATATAACAAATTGCTATTTTCAGTCTTTTTTATGTTATACTAGCTGTGACCCGCGGTTTCACCCGCGTAGTCTTCGTTCCCGTGGGAATATCGGGATAAAAAGTACCCTATGTGTTATTCCAGGGTCTAAGCTACTTACGTACCAAATTTCAGCCCAATCGGTTCAGTAGTTTTGGCGTGAAAGAGTAACAAACATCCATACATACATCCATACTTACAAACTTTCGCCTTTATAATAGTATTAGGATAGGATTAGGATGTTGTGTGTTTTAGCTTTTTCTATCATATTTGGGCTTGATTTAGGAATTTGAGTATTAAGTGCCTACTACAGTAGGTAGATATTAACATGTCAAATCGCGCGTCAAAAGAGTGAAAAATTAACTTAGTTCGCACTCAAAGATGGAACATAAAAATGACACGTACCTATTACTGTGTTTGCTAATATTTTACAGTAGCAAACGCTACAACCTACCAATATTCAGTAAAATACTATGTACGGAAATGACTATTAGTTAGGTAGGTACGTCATGATTTAAACCTCTTTGTACCCACATGCTTTACCAGCAGAAGCACTCATCTACTATCTATCTACTCAGCACTTGTCTACCCACTGTTGCTGGCTCTTGGTTCCGGTCCTATGCGAGTGTCATACAACGGTTCCCGACCTTGAGAATAGGTATATCGCATATCGTATCGTATATTATATCGCATAATCGTTGTCGTTTCGATTTTCTTACTGTCCAGCCAAGTGTCCTGTTCCAACTACAGAAATTAATTTGATTCTCAAATCCATTTCAGTTGTGCAAAATAATTCTGCCTCACAATCTGCGATACTTGGAAAACATGTTAAATGCCGACGTAGTAGCCAAAGCGGCAAAGATCCGACAGCGCATTGAAGCCAGTCCCAACAACCAAGACAACGAAAAAGGCTGGCCAGTGCTGTTAGCCAAATACCAAGCAGACACCAAGGACACTAACAACTACTACAATAGCAATGCTTATGCGGGCATTTACAACCGCAGATATCAAAACTTTTAATTTTTGTAGCAAAAAATCTGTTCTTAGTATTGTTGAAAGACTTTTTATATAAGTATTAAGTACACAATAAAATTACCTACTTACTCACTTATTATTACAAGAAACTAAAATAGGCCTCGATTATTTTAAACCTTTAACACTTGCAGAAAATATTATAAGTACCTACAGATAAGTATACCTATAATAGTATACCTACTGTTTATACCTATCCTATTCTCTGTATTATGTAAGTTATTTTTGTAATCTTACTATAATAGCGCTTTCACATAAATCCCCAGTGCCCGCTGTGTAACGGTTTGTAACTATTTGCAGAATAATTCGCTTAGAGAAAATCTATGTAACCTGGTGAGGGTCAATTTTCGTACCTACGGCATATAATATACGGCTTATGGCATATAATTTAAATGCAGGCCGCTTACACCCGGACTTGATGGAAATCTATGAGGGAGGCCTACGTTCAGCAGTGGACGTCCTATGGCTGAGATGATAATGTTGATGCTGAACCCAGAAATTCCAGTCGGATTCGGTTCATAGAACCAGGAAACATTGATACCAGCTCTTTATTCTGCGTGTACCATTAGAACGATACAGCAACTTTTCTATGACCGCTTCCGTTCTCCAATCAGTCCCGACTTATAGTACAATGTGTGCAACGCACAAGGGCGCCGTGTTTAATAGGGCGCCAAGCGCCGAATCACCTCGAAAACAGCTCGAAAGAGAATGCGGAGCTCGCAGCGCCGACGCTCCATGAGATCCTGCGCCAGTGTTATGGTCGAAGCCCGTCGCGATAGCAAAGCGACAGACCGTATCAATATTTACCTATCCTAAAAAATTTTGCCTAAGTTGTTCTTGCTAAATGTCAGTATCCGGTCCTAGCGCGTCAACGCCGTACCTAAATGTGTAAGCGTTCTTAGATTAGACGAAGATAGTTTGGAATTTGTCATATAGAATAGATATAGTAGTAGAATATAGATATAGTCCTATAGAATAACTACTCTACCAGCTAGCTCTACAATAGTTGTGGTCACCCACGTCTAATATTTGAACCTATAACAATTAGTTATTATGTAGGTAGGCAGAAGGTAAGCTGGAAGGCCATCTATGTACCTATACATATACCTATATAATTATTTAAAAGCTTTCACAGCAAAGAAGTTTTCACAGAAGTAAAGCTTAGGTGGACGTAAGTAGTTAATTTAGTATGGAACATAAGCCTTATATAAAGGATATTCTAAACGTCTGTTCTTATTAGGTATGCTAATCACTTAAATTGTATAGGTAGGTATCTTTAGATATAAGGTAGGTAACCTAAATCAATGTGGATAAAGAGTAAAGCAACCGAGGCCTATGAAAATATGGGTATAAATTAAAAAAAAAACCTCTTTCTCTTTTTCCTACTCCATCATCAGACTCTGTTCCACATCTACCTTACCTTACAATAGCCATTGAGACAATTAAAATTAGGCCCAACACGATAAACTGGCTAATCAGAACCTGATGCTGCAGCTACAGGGCAAGGTTACCATACCAAGTCGTTGATATATCGATGAAGTAACAGGATACCAAATTCCGAATTGATCAGGCAACTGTAAGTTACGAATTAGTTTGTTAAGGTGGGTCGAGACTTGCTCTACACTCTACAATAGGTCTTCGCTCAATTTCACTATTTCACGATATCTTCATTTGCATTTCCCCGTACCGTTGGTTTCCGTAGTAACGACTAACGTTATCCACTAAGGAGCCTTCCTTTGCATACCTAATCAGCACATTCAGTAAAATGTTCCTAAAGTTCTTTTTTCTCGTACCATAAACGTAGGTAGGATAATTAATATACCTCTTCCCGAAGGGGTAGGCAGAGGTAGGTAGATACACCCCGATTTCACCAGTATATTATAGGTCCCATGTAATAGGGGGCGAGCCTATTGCCATCTACCGGGCACAGTTCCAGATTCCAGACAGATATTAAGATAATTATCTTAATTAATAACTGTCTGGAATGGATCCCAATGGAAAAATCCATTTAACACTTTCCACGGGGATCGAACCCGGGCCCTAATGATCGGCAGACGAGCTTGCGCCCGCAGAGGCGGTCGAGGCGGTATGACTTAATAGGTATGATAAAAGGGTAATTTGCCCTGTTAAGTCCACTCACGCCACGTGATATAATTTCCCACGACTCCCGCGAGTACCAACACGAGGGATATTATATATCAATATTGAGCTTCTAGCCTTCATAAAATATGTGAGTTTCTATACAATGATAGCTGTCCGCATAAATGTTTCTAAAGCCACGTATGCATTTGAAACAGCCTCGACCCGAGGCAACAGCCTGAGCCCGAGACAAGTGCAGACCGTATCCCGAGGTGACCACTCGCCAGTGTCTCTACGACTTGCCGTGACTGCTTATGACTTGTTTCTTAGAAACTAAGGGACATTTCCACAGATTTTTACCCAGATCAATGAAAGATTAGTGTTTACAAACGGTAGGTATCTCTACATTTTCGACAGTTTCTGCAAGTAGCTTTATTTAACACAGAGGACAGGTTCGTACAGTAAATACAAATTGCTTGATATGTTGCAATATTTCATTAGTGTGATTACTATTTTAAGAAGAAAGTTATTGGTTTAGTCCCAACGGCCCCCACTTAAACGGGCACCAGTGGGGAACGTTAGGATAAAGTATTAATTTTCGTGCCAACTGTATTCACCACTGGTAGAAATTAGTCAGAACGATTGAGCTCGAGGGTTGGTAGGTGGAATATCCGTGTTACAAATTAAAATACCACAGTAATTATATACAAAGCTTCTTTATTAGCACTGCTTCAAACTTATGACAAAACAAACAAATAGCAGGGCAAATCCCTATATTAAAATAACTAAGTAATTAAATAATTCATAAAGAAATCTCGTTAGTATTAGAAGATTTTTAAATATTTCCTGTGGTAATGTGATTTGAAACACGGGACTTTAACCTACCTCGGAGCTTGATTGTCCTGACTGTAAAATTAATCGATTACCAACTTAGGTACTTATACTTATTTCGGTTCACACTAGCGTAGTGGTATAATCGTTTATTACGGATCGGGTAGTGACCGGTAATGACCACCAGTGGTGGCGGCGGTTGAAACAAAAATAATACTGTCCTAACCGCCGCCACTGGTGGCAGTTTAGTGGGGGCTGTTGAGACAAATATTTTAAACCGCCGGTGGCGGTCGTTGGCACAAAGTTAATAATTTGTACTACCACTGGTGCCCGTATAGGTGGGGACCGTTGAGAGTGAACCCCATTGATTCGTTATTGATGTGCCAATAACAGAGACTACATTATTCGTAATAAGATATTATATAGTTTCAGTAATTTTATTTTGTGCTACGGCTATTACAAAATCTAACATGTTCTACATATTATATTATATTAATAAAAGCAATAAGTATATATAAAGGAGCACCTTTTACATGGGCTTTCAACTTACATTAATTAACTTTACAAAAAATGTAATAGATGAATATTATGGGTTTACCTGGTGAACACCTGGGTGAACAAAATGTACCTCGAGAAAAAATATTTTATTCGAACTAGTTGTACTAAGTATTTGATTTATAAAATTAAATTTATAGCGATGTAAAAATGTTTTTAAACTTGAAAAGTTTTTTTTTATTGTAATGAGAAGTTTAAATATTATATGTACTAGCTATATATGTTACTACCTATATATAGGTATAATATATTAAATATTCTAAAAGCTAATTTAGCTACTAATAAACACAATTATACATAGTTTTACATTACACAATACACAGTGAGGTGGTGTGCGTAATATATATATAAGTATATAATAAGTAAAGTTATTGCAGCCGCTAATTATAAATATGTCTACTTAAATATGATATACTTATATAAAATTATTTTAACGATATAAAATTGTTAAAATAATTTCATATATTATTTACAATATTGTTAATTGTATTGTAATGTATTGTTAAATATAATAATATAAGAAAAAAGATGTTTACTAGCATATTATTAATGATGATTGTACTTATGTGTTTATGTCCATATAATTTTATTAAAACCTTAATTATTAATGTTAAATGTGAGTATTATCCGCGCGCGATGAGAATGGGACAGAACTTTGTCAAAGTATATATCAACTAATCAACTAGTTACGAGCGTCACGAGCTTTGCGAGTTTGCCGGCTCTACGGCTGGGCGGTCTGTTCTAAAAGGTCGCATCCCGTTCTCATTCTCATCGCGTACGGGTTATAAGTAGGTACATATTTTATATTATCCACGGTTTACACACAGGTTTAAGGACGAAGCTCAATTTCAGTGGTGAGTAGTAGTAAAGCAATTCAACGTCATTGGTGGTGAGAGATTAATACGATCATGTCATAACTTCTTTCGCGTTAACGCCGAAGTACGTCGTTGCTACCGAGTGCTTATTGCTCACCTCACGCGTGCGCGGCACTCACTCAACCGGCGTCGGTTAAATGACATAAGCGCCTGTACGTATGATAAAACGAGACAAAATGCTATTCTGTCTTCGTCGCACAGCAGACACATCTATCGTCATGGCTCTCGCGACCGTGAATTGAAAAGAAAAGCGCAACATGTAGCCCAACTACTGTTGTTGCAAGAACTGTGTATAAGACCGTGCCATATCTTAAACGGCATTGTGTGCTGACAAGATTTGATCTGCCCAAGCGGCTAAACAACGAGATTTTACATAGAGAAGTTTATTTTATATTACATGGACCGTAAAATATTAATTAATTGTATTACTATATAGGTAGTATGTATTCTAAAAGCTAATTTAGCTACTAATTAACATAATTTTACAATATACACAGTAGGATCGGGTGGGTAAAATATACGTGTTAAAAGAGGCGTAAGTATTAAGCTAGAACTATATCTGGCACACGTGTGCCACGTACGCCGGATAAGGGCGCGTCGGAGCAAGCGATTCAACGTCATTGGTCGGAGCCCATACATTTTGTATGGCGACTAGCCTGTTTAGAGCTACATCTGGCACACGCATTAGGCGTGGATCTAATGTAGCTCTAAACAGCTAGTTGCCGTACAAAATGTACGGCGTACGTGGCACACGTGTGCTAAATGTAGTTCTAGCTTTAGTACTATAGGGGGTGCATCTACCTGTCAACCTGAACAACTTTCAAAACTTTCAAAACTTTTTTCGAGTTCCCATACAAAATGAATCAGCTGATCGGCAATGTACGGAAAGTCAAAAACTATTTTTCTGCATTTCTCAATTTTTTCTTTTGCAAGTCGTTGAGGTCGACGAGTGGAAGCACCCTCTTAAATATTACTACAGCTTTTTGTAACACATTGTATTTAATTGGTAAAGTTATTGTAATGTATAAAAATTTAGTGATAATATATAAAGGTGATTATTTAAATATTTATAAGAAAAAAAAAGTCTACGTGCAAATATTAATAATAATTGTATGTATTTATGCCCATATAATTGTATTAAAATCTTAATTATTAATGTTAAATGTGTAGGTAATTTTATCCACTACGGCATTGAGTTCTGACAGGATCTGAAGCGGCTAAACAACGAGATCTTACAAAGAGAAGATTTTTATATTATATGGGGTTACAGTACACGCATAATTAAATATTATATGTATATAAATATATTTAATTAGTAGTTATTACAGCCGCTAAATATATTTATTTAAAAGTTCAGCGATAAACTATAAAATTAACTATTTTAAAGAAACAAATTGTCTACTAGCAAATATATATAAATACATACTTACAAGCAGGGCTGGGCAAAATACATGCTTTGCTTCAATTGAAATACAAATTTAAAAATACTGTATCTCACGTATGTAATTAAAATTCGAAATTCAAAATATCTTTTAGTAAGGTATTTGAAATATAAAATACAAAATACAGTATTTTAGCTAAAATGTATTTTGAAGCCTCAAGAATTCGAAATACTAATTACAAAATACCTCGGCGTCAGGTATTTCAAATACGAATTACAAATTACATTTTAAGGAACCAATTGAAATACAAATACAAAATACGTATTGGTATTTCAATTACGTATTTTACTTACAAGTAATTCAAATACTGCCCTACCCTGCTTACAAGTATGTATCTGTATGTATGTACACATACTTTTATTTAAAAAACTTAATTATTACCTAATGTAAAATGTGTAGGTATTTTTATGCACGGCTTTAATCGGGTCATTCCCGCTGATCCCCACTCCTTCGACCCGAATGGGAACAACTGGGAATTTTATAAAAAGTTGTCCACTTGTCATCACTGGGGATATGAGATTTATGATAAAAGACCAGCAGCAGCTGGGCAAACAAGTTCCGTTTAGCGACAAAAATTCTAGTAAAACCACCTATATTAATACCTACAGATAAGCGTGTTTGCAGTGGGTAGGCCTCTTTTGCAGGGGGCCGCCTGGGGAAGTACCACACCTTTGTCAGTTATTCATCCGCCAAGCAGTTATGTGCAAACATTACTGTATTCCGGTAACAACAACTAATATCTCATGTGACAGGCGCAGTGCAGTGCCGTGCAGAATTTTGAATTTTAAAACACTGGGTGGCAATGTGTCTGATATGGGCAATCATGATTCTTACAATCAGGCACCTGATTTGCTCTCTCAGTATCATAAAAAAAGCCGACAACAGCCGACAACTGAGAATCGTCCCCACTATTGACAACTGGGATTTTTTAAAATTGTCCTGCAGCAATGGGGTCACCCATTGGTTACATACAAATGGGTAATAATTTCAAAAATTCTCAGATGTCCCGAGTAAGGACGAAGGAGTGGGGACCAGCAGAAATGATCCTTTTTACCTCACTACGGCATTGAGTACTGGCAGGCTCTGCCAAACAAGCAAAACCAACGAGATTTTACATAGAGAGACGTTTAACCACAATAAATTTTTGTAAGACTATCTTTAGGTATTTCAACTAAGCGCACTTTGACATGCGTTATTGCAATGAATTATGTATTTCAACTAAGCGCACTTTGACATGCGTTATTGCAATGAATTATTTATAGCCAATGCCAGTTTTAGATTATATTTTTATATATTATGACGTCTGTAAATATAAAATCTCATTGATTAAAACCTATATATAACACAGAGACCTATATAACTATATAAAGCACTATCAAAACACATTACTACAATAATTATACATACTTAATACTTACACCATTGACACCAACACATATACAAAAATGATGTTAATTGATAAGATCTAATTTACAAATCACTGATATTTATATGTAACTGTATGCAGTTAGAACACGTGTACAACAGCATTTAATTTTAATAAATAAAATAACATAATAAACAAAATATGATTAATAGAGAGGAATGAGGAACATGTTTTAATTGAAGAGGGTCCAGCTTCTCGGCATGATATCGTTGGCTCGAGAGCTGGATGAGGGGTAGTCTTCAAAGTCGTAGCTGCTAAAGTCTAAGCCGTATTCTTGGAGTAATTCGCTGTCGGCTAAATTCTTCGGTTGTTCGGTCTTCGTGCTTTTGTCCCGCGCCTTCAGTGGGTCGAACTCTTCCAGTCCGCTCGGTGAATCCTCCAACTTTATGAGATCTGTATCAGAGCCACACGACTGTAAAAGAAACACTCGTTTTAAACTATTGCTAACATCCATTATTTATCTAATATATGTATGTACCCGTAGGCGTACGTACTTTTGAAATTATAATACATTTTAATAATCAAATCATAGATTATTGTCGAGGATCTGCTCAGACTAAACAATCAGTAGTGTGCTTCCAAGAATCTGCTAATATTGATAATTGAGTTAGTTTCATATAAGTAGGGAATCTTTGGGCGTGAACCTTTTTTAAACAAAATATGTGGATTTTCATTAAATTTTATTATTGGTATATACAGGTCGCATCACGGTTTAATAGAGCTGACCTAGAATGCGCAGAAATCGATTTTTAGATCTATTAGCACTTTTTAGACCGATAATCTGCGCAGTCCTCCTCCACTTTTGTCGAGCGCTATTAACCGTCACGCGACCTGTACACCTATTGTTATAGCAAATCACGAGCGCGTGACGTATACAATGCTTTAAAAATAGGTGTAATAAAGCTTAAGGAGATCTCATTATCGCCGTGTAATGTGTAATTTTATTTAAATAAAGTGAGGTTAAGTACTAAGTATTTTTTAATGGTGACGCATGTTCTAATTTTAGTAGAACATTTGCTTAATTCATAATTAATTGCGATACCAAAAGTAAAAAATATAATTTATGCACTATGAGAATCTTATTATTAGGCCTGTCAAATAAAATAAAAATTTAAATGTATGGTCGACGTGGCCCAGAAACCAAGAAATCCTTTTGGAAAGTTTTTATTTTTTCTCACATATAACTTTAGCAATTTGTTTATTTTTGGGTAGATGCACCCACCCCTTAAGTATTACTACACCTTTTGTAACACATTGTATATGTAGTGGATTCACTTACAGTGTCTGTGTGCGTCACCGCTTTATCATGTCATGCGCAAACAGAGACAATGTGCACGCTACGCACACTACTAAGACCTTTATTCCGCACGCAAGCTGCGAGGCTTCGGCCTTGTGCTATTATTACATTTTAAATCTAATTATAATATTCATATAAATAGATTGTTTTATTTACATTTCAGTATAAAATTAAATTATTTTTATTTATTGTGTATTATTGAATATATAAAATAAAATAGCACAATGCCGACGCCTCGAAGCACGCGCGTGTACTATTGCTAAAGATGGCTTATTACAATAAGCATGTTGTTATTATACTACTATTTTGCACCTGAAAGCACTTAGATCTAACATAACACCTGTAGGTACCTCTTAGATGATAAAATAAATGTTATTTTATTCTAAATATTATTTTCTAATCAAAATCCATGCATGCATACATGCACAAAATATTGCTAAAGACTTGGGAACAAAATGTATTAATTTATGTATATTATAGTTCTTAATAATATTTTAACACACAATTACGTTCTTTTTGATTAAATACATAATAAAACATTATTTTTTGTTAAACAGCGGATTACCCAATACTTTGTTAAATAAGTTGAAAAGATTAACATATTTTAACATGCATTTGTTAGTCACAGTTGTAAATAAGCATGAATTAAGTATTAATTAACATGCAGATGCATAATATCAAGGATAAAGGTAACCCATCTAATAAATTACTTAAATTCGACCGAAAGAAGTACTTACTAGATATAACGAAATTCCTTAGATTCACCAATATACGAGCAATTGTTCGTTGGTCAATCCGATCGTTGTTTTACAATACACATTTTATTAAAACCTGTTTCACTATTAAAAATATTATATCAATGTTAAATAAAAGACAAATCATTTGTATTAAAAACAAGCGTGAGTAAAACGGCCACTTTTCACCATTGTTCCAAACGCTAACGATGTTGCCGCCTGCCGTTATTCAGCACAAACGTCTCTCAACGTAAATGTGCAAAATTCAAGTCACTCAGATAATTAAAAATTAAAGCTAATGACACACTAAGACTGACATCCTTTTTCAAGAACAATATTTATGCAAGGGGAGTGCTCACCGCGTTTGTCACGGCAGGCAATTGCTTCCAATAGGATTTAGAGGCATTATGCGTTTGGGCCATCTTAGTATAATTGTTCTTGAATACAGGTGTAAGTCTACGTACCGTAAAACGGAGTAAATAGGAACTGTGGGGTAAATAGGGATATTTCATTTTTATATTTCCCAACAGCATTAGTTTTAGTAGTGGTAAGCCTTTTTTGCAGGGGGCCGTCTGGGGAAGTACCACACCTTTGCTAGTTATGCATCCGCCAAGCAGTAATGTGCAAACATTACTGTGTTCCGGTCTGAAGGGCAATGTTACCAACGAAATTAGTGGGCATGACGAGTTTCAACAACTAATATCTCAGGGTGACAGGCGCAGTGCAGTGCCGCGCAGAATTTAGAATTTTAAAACACTGGGTGGCAATGTGTATGATATGGGCAATCATGATGCTTACCATCAGGCACCTGATTTGCTCGTCTTGTCACTCACTATCATAAGAAAAAACAGCAACTTTGGTGTCCCTGTTGCGGTGAAACATTCTTTTTTCATAACACAAAAGGCATGAAGGAGACGCTAGAGTCAACGTCAGAAGGTAATAAAACACGACCAATTTAACCTTTTCACCCCGCAGTACCTATTTACTCTGTTTTATGGTACGCAACGTACCTATGCAAGGCATTATGGCGACTGAACTCAGGAATTTATATAATATCTATGTAAGTAACGAAAGGATTTCGAAACAAACATGTCATATCCATCGTATGTGTATGAAAAGCGTATTTCTAAGTCCAATGTTTTCATTAAGTTTTCATACAAATTCCCGAGATCAGACGTCGTATATTGTTTATTTTCATAACATTGCATACATTTTGTACGTGGGTTTAGTGTGTCTCAAGCTTTATTGTTATTTACCTCAAGTCTTACTTCGAGCGTTTTTCTGCAGAATGTAATTTTAAAGTTTATGATATGTTTTCATGCCACCGTTATATTATACAATTAATAATTCAAAGCTTGTGTAACCTAAAAGATGAGATAACGATGTGAATCCAAAAGTAAGCCTAAAGGTACCACCACAGCCTCAGAACAGTGTCGTGCTCAATAGACACCATAAAACAATGAAGGGAGGAATAAAGGGACAACCTTGCAGAATGTTAGAAAAGTATAATATTCATATTCATTAACAATATAATATCATAATAAATACATGGTTAACTCCGTGTTAGTGCAAACTGCAAACATTTCCACTCTCGTTCAAGGCGCGTTCAATACTTCGTCCTTTAGGTAAATATACAGGAACGATATTAAAACGAAGGTGCATATCAGAATTACCTCTGGTACGTTAGGCCTGAGCGGAGGCGCGGGCGCACTAGAGTGGTGGGGCGGGCGGGCTCGCGGCGGCGCGGTGGGTCCCGACCCGTTGCACGGCCCCGCCGCGGTGGGTTGCGGGTGCACCGCTCGACTCCGGTTCGAGGACATCGTCAGTTTTAACTTGGGCTTGTCGTTCCCTTCCGCGAAGTATATGGTGGTGGTGTGGAAGCTCGGCGGATTCACGTCGTTCTTGGTGATGTTACTGATGATGTGGTTGTTGTTGAGAGGCACGGCGCGAGGCGGAGGCGTCGGCGCGTCGGACAGATCTATCAGTTTACTCGTGGATATTATTGGATAACGGTCTGGGAGTTGGGGACGTTCGGCCAGCCGCGGTGGGCATGGCGATAGTGTCTTCTGCAAAATAAAATCGAATAATGTGCCACGGTGCCGCTACGAACATGCACGACCATGCATACATTATACATACGCACTTGATGCGGATGGAACCATGTCGCATGTATATCACCTGTGCGAGTGAGTGACTACGAAAAAACAAACAGTTCACAGCGCACGTTCACCATAGACGCAACGAATATATGTACCAGAAACCAAAACTCTCGAACCGCTCAGATTGTGATCGATAATTTAAATATTCCGCCAGTAATTGTAAATCTATTCAGTGACAACAAAAAACAAAGCGATTATGAGGACCAATTCATCAAATAACATCAAAATGCGAACCCACGCCTCTTCAGCATACGAAATTAATGTTATGCAAAGCGGCTGAGCGAATCGAAAGTCGTGATTTCAGGCTAACAAGGAACTAACATATAATGGTAACACAGAAGCTACTATAAGAATAATAATAAACAATCTTTATTGACATAAAAATGTTATCCACTTAAATGTATCCATTATCCATAGACTCCCAAACTAGTTAGGAACTGTGGTCATGAGTCATGGCTTCTCCATTACTTCTCACTAACTATTTATGTCAACAAAACATGAGTTAAATTAACATTAAAAACCATACAATTATTTATTAATTATATTAGTAGTTTTAGTATATATGATAGATGCATACGTTTTAGGGTGTGTGTGTGTGCGTGCGTGTTTGACAGTTTATGTGTGCCAGCATTAAAAACGAAAACTATTAAGCAATTTCTCTAAACGCTCATAATCAAATTGCTCTAACCAGGCTTATCTATCATTATTTTAATTTTATTATTATTTTCCTTAATTTTTAATACTTTATTTAGTTTATTATACTGGGGCACTATGAAATTATATTGCTTATGAGCATAACGTGACTTTATACGTACTATCGCAGTAAAACTACAGCGGGGAATCTTGCATCATACTTGTTAACTTCTAAACTCTGCGATTTGTCACCGTTCCAAAGATCGCTAGATATTTTGTTAAATTAAAGAGAATAGTCCTGAAATATTAACATTATCTGTTTATGTAAACAATTTCTTTTTAATATTTGCTGGAAGATTCCCCACTGGCGACTAGTGTACTACAAACGCTACATTGAATTCATTCAAAATACGAGATGCCAATAAGAATTTAAATGAACAAAGTGAGGGGTTAGGTGCAACTTACGGCTTTTTCCTGAGAGCTTAAATCTGAATTGCGCGAGCTATTGGGAAGAGCATCACGTCGCACACTGTCGTTGCCGAATAGACTTTCCATTTCGGCGAAGAGGTTTGAGGGGAGCATGAGGGGGAGTGTGGGGCCGAGTTGGAGGGGGTTTGTAGAGCGGAATCTGGGGGGGAGTGTGGCAGTGGTTTTACGACGTGGGGGCGGTTCCAACGCAGCTGAGTCTAAAGAATCTGATACTGGCATCGCTGAACCGCATGAATACCTGACAGATAAAGAAATGTACTTACTCATCTTTGAACAGTATGCGATTATCGCAATATCATTATGTTTATAACATTATAATGTTTGAGAGAAAAGGCTTTTTCTTGACCTTGAACAAAAGTTATGGAACGGCTGATATTTGATATTTTTCGCAATGTCACAGTTACAACTATAGTAAAAGTTGTACCAGACATCTTCCTGTCCTTATTCCTGAGTTGGGTCGACGTAAAATTTCACATTTCGCTACTCTATCTATCATCCGTCATCTCTGCACTCATTCCATCTCACGGATATCCGCCAAATTCGTAACTCGCCATATACATGGCCCAGTCTTCCCACGGGAACGAACTCTATGCGAGTGAAACCGCGGGGCACAGCTAGTTCCAAATAAATTTTATAGCTTTCCGCGAGAAATGGCTATTTGCAAAAACGGACGTAAGGACAAGAATTGAAAATATGTCAAGCGAATAGACCGCTTAGTCTATAAACTATATAATATTAAGAACAGAAAAATCTAAGTGGGAAAGATATCTACGATAATATTCTTTCTATACAATAATATGTATAAGACTTAAAAATATAACTAATCAGAGATTATAATTTGCCGAAGTGTCGTCCGTCACAGATCTATCGACATGGCTTTTATTCTGCATGGTCGATAATTTACCTGCTATCATCCGTTGTGTTATTAGATGACAGTTGCGAACCAGTCGTCGGTATTTTACTCTTCAGTCCACTATCCGCAGACTTCTCGTTTTTGTCTTCTTGGTGAACCTTATAAAAACAAAAAAATATATAAAGCATTATGAATATGGCCCTTTTGGACATTGAATCCGACTCTCTTGAAACACAGAACTATTGATAGTAAAGTTATTTCTACTCGATTGCTTGCAATATTTTTTTAAATTCAGACCCAGTGCTGTACAAATAATGTTAAGTATAATATGTATTATATATGTATAATAATGTTAGAGGATTTTAAAGGTTGGGTAGGAGTGAAGCGGGATAGATATGAGAATGTGTTAGGAAACTTTAGGACATGACAAAGTGAATATAAATTTAGAGTGTCTACTTGAAGTCTGACTAAGAAAGAATGTACTAGACACTCGACCTCATAGCAGGATGGAAGTATTCTGAATGGAGAAGAAAGTGTGCCATCTCGTTGACAGTCCATCTCCTAATGGAAGGAATATTTTGAAATAGCAGATTTTGTAGAGAGGGGGGGAAATAAAAGAAAGTTGTGACTAAAGTAATATACGCATGACAGAGATTGTGGAAGCGCTGAAAAGTATGAAAGCGGGTTAGGCTGCAGGGTAAGATAGAGCTTCAACCGCTGATGATTAAAGCTTGACAGGATGTGGTAGCTACTCAGCTGTACAGCCTTTCCAGCCTGTGCTGGAGGAGCGTTAAAGTACCATGAGACTGGTGCAAGGCGTAATCGTACCGTTGTACAAAGGGCACAGTTCAACGGTAGATGGCAATAGGCTCGCCCCCTATTACATGGGACCAATAACATACTGGCGTAATGTGGGTGTATCTACTATGGGACTGAGTCCTGGGTACACCACCTCTGCCTACCCCTTCGGGAAAAAGGTGTGAATGTATGTTATGTACAAAGGAAAAGGGTCACGGCAAGACTGTAAAAACTACCGGGGCATTAGCTTACTAAGCATCGTAGGCAAACTGTAAGTAAATATTTTGATTGAAATTAGACCGCTAAATTGAGTCCCGGCCTGCGGGGCACCTCTCCTGGTTCCCCGTTCACGTCCTACCTCCGCGCCCCTGTACCCCGCAGGCGAGGACTCAATTAAGCGGTCTTCCTAAAGATAGGCATATAATTTTAGCTTGATGTGGAACGGTTGCATACGTTTACCGATAGGCCAACTGGTTATACCATGGGTACATTGGTTTCTCAATAGTCCAACTAGTTGTACGACGGTTACATATAGGTAGGTACCGATAGTCCAACTGGCCGCTACTAACATTCACGACCACGCATACATACGCACTCGATGCGGATGGAATCATGTCGCATGTATATTATACCTATGCGAGTAAGTGATAAGACGAAAAAAAAAAATTTCACAGCGCAGTTTCACCATAGACGCAAGGAAAATATGGACCAGAAACCAAAACTCTCGAATCGCTCCGATTGTTGATCTAAAATTTAAATACTCCGGCTAGTATACAATTATACCTATTCAAGTGACAACGCAAAGCATGAACGCTATATTTACGCGAGCGAGCGATTATAAGGACCAGTATGTTATACAAAGAGGCTGAGCGAATCGAATGTCGTGATTTCAGCCTAACAAGCAACGAACATATAACGGTAACACAAGAAGCTACTATCGCAGTAAAACAACATCGGGGAATTTTGCACCATACTTGCTAACTTCTAAACTCTGCGTTTTATCGCAGTTTTAAAGTTCGCTAGATAATTTTCTTAATTAAGGAGAAAGGTCTTGAAATATATACATCCTGTATGTATACAATTTTCTTAGGATTTGCTGCGCCAATAAGAATTTAAATGTACAAGTGAGGAGTTACAGCCCATCAAATCTAAAAAAGTACCCTTTGACGTTTCATCTTTAAAGCAATTTTCAAGCCGAAATAACTTTGCACAGCCGTAACTCACACAATTTCAATAACCTTTGCCGTAAACCATGAAAAAATTGATTTCATCATAAGATGTAGAATTCATAATCACTAAATTTAAATACAAATCCTTCAATCATGGCGAAATAAGAAATGTCAAACGGTACTTCTTAGATTTGATGGGATAGGTGCGACTTACGGCTGTGTCCTGATATTTCAGATCTTCTGTATCGTACGGGCGAATATCGTCGTGTCGCACATTATCGTTCGTGAATAGATATTCCATTTCAAAGAGGAGGTCTAAAGGAATCGTGGGAGGGAGTCTGGGGGGAGCTCTGATGATGCGATCAGGGGGGAGTGTGTTAGAAGGATTACGACGCGGGGGCGATTCCAACGCAGCTGAGTCTGAAGAATCTGATGATACTGGCGTCGCTGAACCGCATGAATACCTGGCAGATAAATGGTACTTATTACTCATCTTTGAACAGTATGCGATTATCGCAATGTTAATCTATACTATCTATACTAATATTATAAAGAGAGAAACTTTGTTTTTTTGTTTGTAACGAATAGGCTTCGAAACTACTGGACCGATTTTAAAAATTCTTTCACTTATGGATAGCTTAATTCAGTGTGAGTGACATAGGCTATATGAGATTTTGAAAAAAAATAGGGTTCCGTAAGAAAACTGCAATATTGTGAACAATGGTGTCACATAATATAATTACCATATTCATAAATTTGCGTGCGCTGTGAAATCCATTGATGGTAGAATAATATAATGTACAAGGGGTTTGTAGTACTTATCAATATCTACATAATAGTCCACGGAAATTTTATCCATCTATTTTGGTTTAGTCACAATAATCGAAACAGACATTATATGCATGTGCTGTGAAAAGTATTGGTGGTAGAATAAAGTAATGTACTAGGGGTTTGTAGTACTTATCAATACCTACAAAACAGTTTACACAAATTATATCCATCTTTTTTGGTTTAGTCACAATAATCGAAGCAGTGATTATTTTTCATGCGGTGTGAAAACTATTGGTGGTAGAGTAAAGTAATGTACTAGGGGTTTGTAGTACTTATCAATACCCACAAAACAGTATACATAGATTATATCCATCTTTTTCAGTTTAGTCACAATAATCGAAACAGTGATTATTTTTCATGCGGTGTGAAAACTATTGGTGGTAGAGTAAAGTAATGTACTAAGGGTTTGTAGTACTTATCAATACCTACAAAACAGTATACATAGATTATATCCATCTTTATTGGTTTAGTCACAATAATCGAAGCAGTGATTATTTTTCATGCGGTGTGAAAACTATTGGTGTTAGAGTAAAGTAATGTACTAGGGGTTTATAGTACTTATCACTACCTACAAAACAGTATACATAGATTATATCCATCTTTTTTGGTGTAGTCACAATAATCGAAGCAGTGATAATTTTTCATGCGGTGTGAAAACTATTGGTGGTAGAGTAAAATAGTATACTAGGGGTTTGTATTACTTATCAATACCTACAAAACAGTATACATAGATTAAATCCATCTTTTTTGGTTTAGTCACAATAATCGAAGCAGTGATTATTTTTCATGCAGTGTGAAAACTATTGGTGGTAGAGTAAAGTAATGTACTAGGGGTTTATAGTACTTATCAATACCTACAAAACAGTATACATAGATTATATCCATCTTTTTTGGTTTAGTCACAATAATCGAAGCAGTGATTATTTTTCATGCGGTGTGAAAACTATTGGTGGTAAAGTAAAGTAATGTACTAGGGGTTTGTAGTACTTATCAATACCTACAAAACAGTATACATAGATTATAGCCATCTTTTTTGGTTTAGTCACAATAATCGAAGCAGTGATTATTTTTCATGCGGTGTGAAAACTATTGGTGGTAGAGTAAAGTAATGTACTAGGGGTTTGTAGTACTTATCAATACCTACAAAATAGTATACATAGATTATATCCATCTTTTTTGGTTTAGTCACAATAATCGAAACAGTGATTATTTTTCATGCGGTGTGAAAACTATTGGTGGTAGAGTAAAGTAATGTACTAGGGGTTTGTAGTATTTATCAATACCTACAAAACAGTATACATAGATTACATCCATCTTTTTTGGTTTAGTCACAATAATCGAAGCAGTGATTATTTTTCATGCGGTGTGAAAACTATTGGTGGTAGAGTAAAGTAATGTACTAGGGGTTTATAGTACTTATCAATACCTACAAAACAGTATACATAGATTATATCCATCTTTTTTGATTTAGTCACAATAATCGAAGCAGTGATAATTTTTCATGGGGTTGAAAAATATTGGTGGTAGAGTAAAATAATGTACTAGGGGTTTGTAGTACTTATCAATACCTACAAAACAGTATACATAGATTATATCCATCTTTTTTGGTTTAGTCACAATAATCGAAGCAGTGATTATTTTTCATGCGGTGTGAAAACTATTGATGGTAGATAAAAGTAATGTACTAGGGGTTTGTAGTATTTACCAATATCTACAAAATAGTCTACGAACATTATATCCATCTATTTTGGTTTAGTCACAATAATTGAAAGTCATTATATGCATGCGCTGTGAAAAGTATTGGTGGTAGAATAAAGTAATGTACTATTATGTAGTATTTATCAATATTTTCAAAATAGCCCACGATAAATTTATACATGTGTTAAGGTTTGGTCATTGTAACAGAAATAGTCATTAATTTGCGTGCGCTGCGTAAACCATTTGGGTTATATCTATTAAAATATAATGTATCACGAATTTACTCCTGTTAAACGTTCACTATACCTACTTCTGCTACCCGTGCGAAGCCGGGGCGGGTCGCTAGTTATGTTTATAACATTATAATGTTTGAGAGAAAAGGCTTTTTCTTGACCTTGAACAAAAGTTATGGAACGGCTGATATTTGATATTTTTTCGCAATGTCACAGTTACAACCATAGTAAAAATTGTACCAGACATCTTCCTGTCCTTATCCCATACTGAGTTGGGTCGACGTAAAATTTCACATTTCGCTATTCTATCTATCATCCGTCATCTCTGCACTCATTCCATCTCACGGATATCCGCCAACTTCAGCACTCGCCATATACATGGTCGGTTTCTGTAGTGCTGAGTAGTCGCACAGTATAAAACACTTGACCTATGACCACGCTTCCCCTCGGGCGCCACGTAGCAATGCAAACACAGTGGCAGCGAGATTCTGTGTATGCGTGATCGTATTATATCAGCAAATCGCAAAAATTACCTGACCCAGCGACGCGGCGACCGTGTTTTATCTTACATATATTATAAATGCGAGTTTGTGAGGATGGATGAATGGATGTTTGTGAAACCGCGGGGCACAGCTAGTTCCAAATAAATGTTATTCTTGCTTTGTAACAATTACAGCAAAAACAGAATTAGAGAAATCGGTCCAGCCGTTCACGCGTGATGCCATAACCAAGGGAAATAGGGTTTCATTTTTATAAATATAGATTAGGAAATAAAAATCTACGTGGGAAAGAAGTCAATGATAATATTTTTCTATACAAATAATATTTACAAGACTTCAAAATATAATTAGTCTGAGACTATAATTGACCGAAGTGTCGTCACTGGTCTATCGACATGGCTTTTATTCTGCATGGTCGATAACTTACCTGCTGTCATCCGTTGTGTTATTAGATGACGGCCGCGACCCAGTCGTCGGTATTTTACTCTTCAGTCCCTTAACCGCTGACTTCACGTTTTTGCCTCCTTGGCGAACCTTATAAACAAAAAACCGATATCTTTATTAATCAATATGAATATGGGACTTTTGGACATTGAATCAGTCGCTTTTGAAACACAAAACGATAGACCATAGTAAAGTTGTTTTTATTCGATTGCATGCAATAAATAAATTATAAAATTCAGACCCAGTGCTGTACTACAATAATTTAGATTTCGTTGCATTAACTTATTCAAAACTCAGTGGAGTTCAATAACTGTGATTGATAGTAAGAAGTTAAGTGGAATAGGCACTTGTTACTTCGGTACTTATAGAGTGTTACAAGTATTTTCGGTAAATATATGGATTAGCGAATCTACTCTTTGTCACTGTCTACAAGAAGTTTGACAGTGTCATTAGTTTAAAACTCTTTTTTTTTAAACTCTCTGGAAAAGTCAGAGCTGAAATGGCGGTAAAGTGTTGATCGTGGAAAATGAGATGAATTATGAGAAAAATATAGTAAAAAGAGGTAAGTATACGAAGCTGATTGTTACTAATTGTTACATGTTATAAGTAGCTGTTCAGGTGGGCAATATTGGAACTTCGGCATGTCTAACTAAATTTTGAGCGCATTCCGCTGTCAATTTCTACAATAGCGACACTGTTAACTGAACAGATAAGATGGTAGGACTGTGCTGATAACTATGTCCACTAATGTAAGTTTCAAATTTTCTAATTACACAGTGCACTGCAAAGGAATGTGTACTTATGTGTAACATACCATACATTTTTGTTTAAAATAAAATGACAAGATTATAGTTTTCATCGTACTCATATTAGAAATCACAAATCTCAATGTAAAAAAGTTACGTTTGTCAGGTGAACAAAACGCTAACGAGTTCTAACTTGACTCCAGCGCCATCTAGCGCGGTTTTGATTAGAAGGATGGATGGATTAAAATATGCAAAAACCACTCCGATTGGGCCGAAATTCTGTATGTAAATAGTTTAGACCCTGGAATAACACATGAACGATGACTACGCGGGTGAAACCGCGAAGCACAGCTAGATTTTCAAATAGATTCAGCCTAACGGCTCAATACATAAAATTTAAGCATATGCTAGTACTAGCTTGTAACTTTCTTTTGTAATTCGTTGTGTTGAATTAGACATTTTGAAACGTTATTTAGTGCTCGTGATAGTACATAAACTCATTGTCAAAGTTCTAATCATTTCAAGAAATTTAAAGTCGGAGGGAGTCTATGCAACAAAGTTGATAATGTAGCGCTCTCTGTCTATCAGTACGAGCCATAAAGAGATAGTGTTACATTACAAACAAACGTTACAAGTCTATCTCCGTTTAAATAAAAACATACAAGCGGTGGTATTATTGTCACCTTACAATAAATACCGTTATTTTAATAAAAATATATAATTATAATATAATAATAGATAGTGACATCCGAAGAGGCTCCCCACACCATTTAATTTCACTGTAAGAGTGAATGAATAAAATAAAACTTGATGACAGGTGCGAGTTCCTGGATAATGCTCTATCTATATTATTTTTTGCATAAAACTATAACAATAATAAGCATACTCGTACTTTAGACACTTGTACAATATACATTTTATTATATAATAAGCTCCACCAAGTAATGAACAGCAAGAGAGGCATTAATTCGAGTATCTGTATAGAGCATTAGACCTGACTCACCGATTTGACAGCCGATTGTACTGCTGGGTTCGCCTGCAAATATTCATAGTTTAAAGCAAAAGGAACTCAAATATTTACAGCATGCAAGCGTTCTAACTTCTAAAGTTGCGAGTCGGTCAAACCTAACTGTTATAATGATTTATTATACAGGATTACTGGTAATCCGTTTTCAGGGTCATTGCTCTTATGATTTTAAACAACATCTCATAATACAAGCCATCACGCCTTTTTCCCGAAAGGTTAGTCAAAGTTGTATCAGGCCTGGGACACTCCGCACTAAAGGTGTGAAGCTACAAGTACTATGGGCCAGACAGAGAGAACAGCTAGAGATACGCGATAGAAAGAGAGGCAGCTTGTTTGTTAATATAACGATAATTTGTAAGGCGCTGTGCGACCTGAATTGCACTTTATTGCGTCAGAGCTATAGTAGCTATTTATTTAAATGATTTTGAGGAGTTTCCTTGCTGTCCCTTTAGTACTTTAGTATTCTGTGATTGTACCCAGTCTCATAGTAGATACGCCCACATTTCGCCAGTATGTTATTGGTCCCATGTAATAAATGCCAATGCCATCTAGCGGATGCAATTCCAAACTCCAGGCTATCATTGAGATAATTTGTAATGAAAAAATCCAATAACACTGCCTGACCTGAGGATCGAAACTTTTTTATGATAGTGAGTGACAAGACGAGCAAATCAGCCGTGATCAGAGTGCCTGATGGTAAGCATCTTCATCAAATCATAATTCTGCGCGGCACTGCACTGCGCCTGTCACCCTGAGATATTAGTTGTTCAAACTCTTCAGCCCAGTAATTTCGCTGGTAACATTGCCCTTCAGACCGGAACACAGTAATGTTTGCACATACTGCTTGGCGGATGAATAACTGACAAAGGTGTGGTACTTCCCCAGGCGGCCCCCTGCAAAAGAGGCCTACCACTACAAAATCCTCATAACATATCTGTTCTATACATCATGCTAAGGGTCGATAAACTTTTTCTATGGAACGCGAATGTCTATTGTTTCCCAGTAACCTTCAATACGTAGTTCCTTCTGTTTGTCGAGTCAGAGTGTAATATCAGTTTTATACTAAGTTCTAATTAAAACTTTTCGATCTGCGCCGATTTTATGTGTACTTAAGTATATTTATTGTTCAGCGAATAAAGTAATTAAAAATATACTATAACGCAACTTTATAATATATATTATTGGAGTAGAGTATAATATACTAGACACTGTTTGTTAGGAATACTTTTCACACTGAACGTTACAAACTATCCAATAACATCCTAAGTTGTTAGTAAAAAAAACCCAAGTTTATCGAAGTCGTAGGCGATTATGTTTGAAGCTCAACGCTATGCGCTAGTAAGCTGTGTGTAAAGATAGCCATATTGGATTAGATTTCGACATAGGGTCAAAGCAAACTGGCTACTTTTAACACTGTCGCTTTTACAACTTTGAGCAAGTCGAATGTAGAAAGAAGTGTTTAGAAGCTTCTAAACACTTCAATACTAAGCTCTAAGCGTCCAAAAAACAACACATTTACGATGCTATAAATGCAAGATTGCTTTGTTCCTAAAATAGAACATTTAGTCGCATCCTATCTTATAAATTACTCGTAGTCAAAGTAAATTATTATTATAATAATATATACATATATAGGTATATTATGTGGGATATCTATGGTAAAAATGTTATAACGTAAGCGAGCGTACGCACTAACGGCTGGCTTGATTGCGGCATTTTTTTAATTTATCTAATCCAAAAAATACTTCACACACTTGTTACACCAATAAACATTATGGTTTGTGGTAGTAGCTAGTATACACATTCAACTCATTGCGGTTTACTAAACACTTACAAGTCACAAGTTACAGGTTACAAGTCAGTTTGTAATATACCATACTGTTTAAAAAATCGAAGTGCGTACGCTCGCTTAGCGTGATAAGGGCCGTTTAAACAATTTTTTAATGTATGGGCTTGGTGAACCCAGTGCTATATTACGTATTAGAAGTCGGAGCCAGTTAATGTCAACGGTTAGTAAAAAAAAAGAAAACAAATCAAATCCGCTTTATACATTCAAATTATGTACCCTACCTTATCCTTGACAGTTTTGAAAAAAGCTCCTCCCTCTTTCTTAACGTTCTTAGCCCAGCCTTTGTACTGATACTTGATTTTGTGACCGGAGGCGCTTAGTTGTTCGTCATAGTTACTGCATTCCACCTCGAACTCGTCGCTAAAACCTCGTCCAGAATTGAGGACCTCTAATCTTTCGTCGATGAACTAAAATTGATAAATATAATAAGGAATAACTTTTACACATTCTTGTGGTTCCAACCTTAACTCAGATTCGTAGATACCTACCAGTGAACAATTTCAATTTATAATACTCGCATGCTCCTCGGTTTCACCCGCATAGTCTTCGTTCCCGTGGGAATATCGGGATAAAAAATACCCTATGTGTTATTCCATGGTTCAAACTATCTACATACCGAATTTCAGGACAATCTCGATCTCGACAATCTCGACAGCCTCGATGGCTCAGATAGTAGTAACTCTGCTTTCTGTGCTGCAGGGCCCGGGTTCGATCCCCGGTCAGGTCAAACATTTGTGTGCATGAACATGTCTGTTTGATCTGTGTCTGGGTGTTATAAGCTTATATAAGTATGTATATCAGTCATCTGGTTACCATAGTACAGGCTTCTAGCCTAGTTTGGGACCAGATGACCGAAGTTGTCCCATATTATTATTATATTATTATAATCTGTTCAATAGTTTTGCCGTGAAAGAGTAACAAACATCCATCCATACAAACTTTCACCTTTACAATATTAGTATGATTATAAATAAATAAATAAATTACACTTTAGTGATATCACAATACAATCACGCTTTTTTACCGAAGGATTAGACGTGTACCCAGGACTCTCAGTCCAATAATAGGTTCACCTACATTTCGCCTGTCTGTTATTGGTCACATGTAATAGGGGGCGAGCCTATTGCCATCTACCGGGCACAATACCGGACTCCAGGCAGTTATTGAGATAATTTTCCTAATACAATCCAATCCGAGTTCGATCCCGAGGTCAGGCAAGGGTTAATTGCCTGACCTGGGGATCGAACCTGGAACCTCATGATCGGCAATCGAGCTTGCACCCTCATCACAGAGCCAGTCAAATTATAATAAATATATTCAATAATATAATAATTGTATTATAATAATTGGATTTAGGATGTTACAGCAGCTTACTCAATAAAATAAACAAATGTTTAACTGACCCGTCATAATATTATTAGGATGGGTAATAATTCAATTTACCTGCTGAAATATTTGCGACTGCAGAATTTTCTTCAGAAACGGTTGCTTATCTTTTCTCGTTCTAACAAAGGCATCGGGATTGAACGTTATAAGATGGCCGTTTTCTATTCTAAAACAGGTAAAGGGAAATTACGTAGTATATAACATGTTATCAGAAATCAATAATACGCATTGTAAGTTTACGAAACAAAGATACTATCCCTACCGCGAAACGGGGTGTATAATGTTACCCTTTTTATTTTGTGAAAAATCCATCCAAAAGGCTCCTTTAGCCCTTTAGTGACGTATATGGTCCCAAAGAGTGTGTTTAATGTATATTAATTAATTGAAGTAAAACCAGAAATACATGTAAAATCATACGAGGTTTATGATTACATAAAATAAAATCATGACGAACCTGACCACTATTCACCTCATTTTACGATACATGACAATATACATACATAAATACATACATACATTCACGCCTTTTTCCCGAAGGGGTAGGCAGAGGTGTACCCAGGACTCAGTGTCCCATAGTAGGCACACCCACATTTCGCCAGTATGTTATTGGTCCCATGTAATAGGGGGCCTATTGCCATCTATCGGGCGTAATTGGTTTCAGCCGTTATAATTGAAAATAAATAAAATAAAACAGAGACTCCAGGCAGTTATTGAGATAATTCCTAATGGAAAATCCAATATTTAACACTTTGTCTGACCTGGGGATCGAACCCGGGACCTCATGATCGGCTGTCGAGCATGCGCCCACTACGCCATCGAGGCAGTCATATGACAATATAATATATGACAATATAAACTACCTAATATTTGTAGGTAATATACGAGTATATTTACTTACTTGATGGCATCACGGTAGCCACCGATTAAACATACAAGAGCACGCAAAAACGCTCTTGACACCGCGTCACCTAACGCGTTCTTATCGCTTAAAGCTTTTTTCAAGCCTATAACCTGAAAATGAAATGTTATTAATGAAAACCTGAATATTTTCTGAATAATTAAACATAATTATCATGCCTTTTCCCCCCAAGGGGTAAGCAGAGGTGTACCCAGGACTCAGTCCCATAGTAGGTACATCCACATTTTGCCAGTATGCTATTGGTCCTATATAATAGGGGGCGAGCCTATAAGATCCCATAATCTTATAAGATATGTAGGGGGGCAGTGCGTAGGAATCTACAATATGAGTTGTCCACATATGGGTAACATATGAATTGACTCGAGCAGTGTAATAAGGAAAAAGTGTAATAGGGAAAACCCGTTATGTTCTTATGTCAGGCAAAGTGTAATTGGTAGATTCTTTGAGATTATGGGATCTTATAGGCTCGCCCCCTATTATATAGGACCAATAGCATACTGGCAAAATGTGGATGTACCTACTATGGGACTGAGTCCTGGGTACACCTCTGCTCACCCCTTGGGGGAAAAAGACATGATAATTATGTTTAATTATCCAGGAAGGAAACAGCCGGGACCTACTACAAGCTTGACGTGCCATTCGAAAAACGGTAGCGCTCAGGTGAAAAGTCCACATGGTGAGAGTCGATCCAAGGACTCCGGATTTGATGATATTTCCACAGGACAACGGAACTGAAGACTTATTAACGGGCAATAATAAGTTAGTGCTTACCATTTCAGACGGAAGACTTTCTAAATCTTGGAAAGGAGATCTAAGCTCATTTGCATCTACGTCTAATACCACAACGTCACCTATTTCAGACATTCTCACATTCTGAAACAAATAACACATTTACATTTGAAGAAAGTTACAGAACATTTATTTGAGAAGATGAGGATAAAAGGTGTTACATAAATTGTAGTAATACCACGGAATACTGATACTAAAGGGACAGAAGGGACACTCCTCAAAATCATTCAAATAACTACTGTAAAGTGTAATTCAGGCACAGTGCCTATCTAATTATCGTTATATTAACCAACAAGCTGCCTCCCTTTCTATCGCATATCTCTCTACCTGTTTTCTCTGTCCAGTCTATAGAACTTTTCCCGCCAAGACGGACGCCCCAGCTACTTGTAGCTTCATACCTTTATCGCGGATTGTCTCAGGCTTGGTAATACTAAGTATCTGAATATACAGCACTAAGACAGGCCTCCGTCACTCGATCAAACGCTCGCACTTAATAGCCTACTAATATTGATACTATACTTTTCACCTCGTTACATGATTAAAAAAGTATATAAGTAAACCATATGCTAATCCAAGGTATCACCTATTCTATCGCATTAGTTTTTATAGACGTCATCATTAGAATCGAGCGCTAAAAACTGAAAACTACAAAATCTCCGATTCTTGTTTGAGTGATTGCTTTCTGAACACCTATACATACACCGAACAATAACGGTCCATTTTTAATGGGTATAATCTATATCTATACTAATATTATAAAGAGAGAAACTTTGTTTTTTTGTTTTTTTTGTTTTTTTGTTTGTAATGAATAGGCTCCGAAACTACAGGACCGATTTTAAAAATTCTTTCACTTATGGATAGCTTAATTCAGTGTGAGTGCCATAGGCTATATGAGATTTTGAAAAAAAATATGATCCGTAAGAAAACTGCAATATTGTGAACCAAGGTGTTACATAATATAATTACCATATTCATAAATTTGCGTGCGCTGTGAAATACATTGATGGTAGAATAATATAATGTACTAGGGGTTTTTAGTACTTATCAATATCTACAAAATAGTCCACGGAAATTTTATCCATCTATTTTGGTTTAGTCACAATAATCGAAACAGACATTATATGCATGCGCTGTGAAAAGTATTGGTGGTAGAATAAAGTAATGTACTAGGGGTTTGTAGTACTTATTAATACTTACAAAACAGTATACATAGATTATATCCATCTTTTTTGGTTTAGTCACAATAATCGAAAAAGTGATTATTTTTCATGCGGTGTGAAAACTATTGGTGGTAGAGTAAAGTAATGTACTAGGGGTTTGTAGTACTTATCAATAGCTACAAAACAGTATACATAGATTATATCCATCTTTTTTGGTTTAGTCACAATAATCGAAAAAGTGATTATTTTTCATGCGGTGTGAAAACTATTGGTGGTAGAGTAAAGTAATGTACTAGGGGTTTGTAGTACTTATTAATACCTACAAAACAGTATACATAGATTATATCCATCTTTTTTGGTTTAGTCACAATAATCGAAGAAGTGATTATTTTTCATGCGGTGTGAAAACTATTGGTGGTAGAGTAAAGTAATGTACTAGGGGTTTGTAGTACTTATCAATACCTACAAAACAGTTTACATAGATTATATCCATCTTTTTTGGTTTAGTCACAATAATCGAAAAAGTGATTATTTTACATGCGGTGTGAAAACTATTGGTGGTAGAGTAAAGTAATGTACTAGGGGTTTGTAGTACTTATCAATACCTACAAAACAGTATACATAGATTATATCCATCTTTTTTGGTTTAGTCACAGTAATCGAAAAAGTGATTATTTTTCATGCGGTGTGAAAACTATTGGTGGTAGAGTAAAGTAATGTACTAGGGGTTTGTAGTACTTATTAATACCTACAAAACAGTATACATAGATTATATCCATCTTTTTTGGTTTAGTCACAATAATCAAAGAAGGGATTATTTTTCATGCGGTGTGAAAACTATTGGTGGTAGAGTAAAGTAATGTACTAGGGGTTTGTAGTACTTATCAATACCTACAAAACAGTATACATAGATTATATCCATATCTATATTGGTTTAGTCACAATAATTGAAGCAGTGATTATTTTTCATGCGGTGTGAAAAGTATTGGTGGTAGAATAAAGTAATGTACTAGGGGTTTGTAGTACTCATCAATATCTTCAAAATAGCCCACGATAAATTATAACATGTGTTAAGGTTTGGTCATTGTAACAGAAATAGTCATTAATTTGCGTGCGCTGCGTAAACCATTAGGGTTATATCTATTAAAATACAATGTATCACGAATTTACTCCTGTTAAACGTCCACTATACCTACTCCTGCTACCCGTGCGAAGCCGGGGCGGGTCGCTAGTATATTATAATTTCACCACACGCGCACGCAGCGAGCACTGACAACCGTGTGACGTCAGCACGGCGTTACTCTTTCGTTTACACATTGGTCGCAGGCGACGATAAAATGGCGGGGGAGGTGAGTGTCGCTTCTTTACGTAGTAATAGTTACTATTCTTTGGCTAAGGAAAGGGCCTAGGTAATTGACAGAAAAAATCTGTCAATCTTTCAAACAGATACAGCACACTATTTACATATAGTCACGCAAACAAATGCAGTAGTAGACCTTATGCCAGAAGTTGCGCGTGAGTCTTTGACGTATATGGCCTACTGCGCACCATATGGCGAGCATACCTGTGATGACATCTCCTTCATCTCATCTTCTCAGCCGTAGCAAATCTACTGTTGAACATAGGCCTCCCCCATAAAGGGGCGGTTTGCCAATACTCGCCACGCTTGGCAGGCGGGTTGGCGAGCGCAGTTTGGTGAATTTTACGCAGAGGACGCTGCTGCCCGTCCTATGGGTCTGACAACCCTTAGCCGACTCTAACGGCAACCATGGGTAGATAGGGTGAGGTACTATTCTATAGCCGGCACTCCACGGCGGCGCGACATCTTCTTAGAGCTAAATATTCAAATTACTAAGTGCATCTTCAAAGGAGAGATGAAGTATCATAATATGATACTTCACTCTTCTTTGAAACGCGAAATCTATTTAAAGATCCTATACGTATAGGCATACGAGTACGTACCTCCATGACATGTCTAGGAACTCCAATAAGAAAGGGCATGGGCGCCAGCAGATAATCAACCAGATGTTTCGGTAGGATCGGTATAAATATATGTTGCCATGACATCGGGAATAATGTCGCGTTGGCCGCTTGCACGCAAGCCGATAGCCTCGATAGTTTCGATGCGACTATTGCAATTCTGCGCTCGTTCAGCAACGCCGCCCATAATCCCGCCATACAATTGCTATCCATAGCGCTGAAGTATTCCGTTAAATTACACTAGAAAAAAGTTAATATTCCAAATATAGCAGGTTTGTCTGATTTTCTTTTTAAACATAAACCAGAAAAAGAGGATCGCTCTATTTAAACTAAAGCACTTCATTGATCTTACTTAAGACACGGGATAAGAATCGCTAGAAATTATTTCCCCGTAAACAATCAAATTTATTTTTTCGTATTTACTACTATAAAAGCATGCAAGTAGGTATACTTATATATAAATGCAACTTTGCAATATCATCTTTAGCCCATATCATCCCACAGTTGGGCATAGGCGGTGTATCAGGCAAAGCATAGTGAGGTTATAATTTTAAATGATTCTTATTAATAAAATACAATATAGCATAAATGTAATGAAGTTAAATAAATATATTTTTGAATAATTTGGACATGTATCATAATTTGACATAATAATATAAATCATTAATAATTTTAATATTTGCACGCCTGCATGCAGATTGAATACCTTGACTTATAATTAGATTTTAAGACCTTTATATATTGTGTATTCTAGCAAATAAATATTTTGATATTGATTTTGAAAGTGGAATAGCTCCCTAGCAAGTTCCTATAGTATGAAGTGCTATGTGAGGCTGGGGGGATGTCCCCCTCAAGGCTGTTCAACGGTTACAAGATTAGAGTGATTGGAGGGCTCAGCAAAGCCAATGCTCAGGGAATGATGTTGCTTTCAACAATCAGCTATGCTGACGACATGGTACTGCTGAGCCCCTCCGTAAGTGGTTTTAGGAAACTGCTGGCCATCAATATTGTGGCCTCAAATATAACTTGAAGATTTTATGGTCTTCAAAGCGCCCGGAAAAATCTATACCGAAACTCCACCGGTATTGCTGAACAGTACCATTGCTGCGGACTTTCAGTTATAAATATTTGGGGCACTGGGTAACGGATAGACTTAGGGATGACGCCAATGTTGACAGGGAGCATACATTCACGCCTTTTTCCCGAAGGGGTAGGCAGAGGCGTACCCAGGACTCAGTCCCACAGTAGATACAACCACATTTCGCCAGTATGTTATTAGTCCCATGTAATAGGGGACGAGCCTATTGCCATCTACCGGGCACAGTTCCAGACTCCAAGCAGTTATTGAGCTAATTCCTAATGGAAAAATCCAATATTTAACACTGCCTGACCTGGGGATCGAACCCGGGACCTCTCGATTGGCAGTCAAGCATGCGCCCTCTACGCCACCGAGGCAGTCAACAGGTTGACAGGGAGCGAAGGGCGTTTATCTGTCAGGTGTAATATGGTGGCTCGCAGATTTGCACGCAGCTCCGACACAGTTAAAATAACCTTGTTTAAGGCTCAAATAGCATGGTGAGTGTACTCGTAACAGGGAATAAATTGGAGTCTCCCATTTGGAAGCACTGGACTCAGCTGCACAGGAAATCCTATTAAGCTATCCTCGATAACATGCTCCGGTCTCGTCCGGTTACCCTAACTGCAGTAATTACTATAACTTATTTTCTTTTCAGTAGTTGGCAGTAGGCTCGCCCCCTATTACATGGGACCAAATAACATACTGGCGAAATGTGGGTGGGTGTGTCTACTATGGAACTGAGTTCTGGGACACCTCTGCCTACCCCTTCGGGAAAAAAGTCGTGAATGTATGTTTTATGTGTTTTTTTATTTTCTTTTCTTGACATATAATTTAATTTATTTTCTTTGAATTTTATTGATTTAATTTTAATTTTATTTCATATAATAGTTATCGCTCTATGCTACTGCTGCTTCACTACAACGCAAGACCACTCACTGCACAACAAACAACCACTAAGTTAGATGAGTTACAATTGGAATGTCTGCGACATCCACCGTACTCCCTGGACCTTGCTCCAACAGATTGTCATTTTTTTTCCGGAATTTGGATAACTTCTTACAAGGAAAAAAAATTTTACTCCGATGCGGCAGTCCAAACCGCCTTCAAAGAGTTTATTGATTCTCGCCCCCATGGTTTTTTTAGTAAAGGGATCAATGAATTACCTATGAGATGGCAAAAGTGCATAGATAACAACGGTGCATACTTTGATTAATGAAATATATTTTACAAAAAAAACTTTACTTTATATTCCTCCCGTACAAAACGCCAATTTCATATGTAAGGACCTTATATTACTCATTATTGTATTGGAAAGAATAGTCACAAAATATGGACGTAGAGTCTGAAATAAATGATTTTCAAATTATTTATATTATTTATTTATTTATAGGCATCCCTCTTGTGCCTTTTCTCTGTATTGAGCGGATCATATCCAGGTCATTCTTGCATCTTAATAATTTCATAGACTTTTACTTCTATATTCGTTGATTTTATGCATGCTCTACACAATTTAGGGTACTAGGCTTAAAAATAAATTGTGTGTTATAATAATATTATGTACTTAAAAATGTGCTTAAACAAAACATACACGGTTTCCTAGCGGTCCCTATGATAGGACAGCCTTGTCTCATGGTTACCTTATTTAGCACGCATTATCTTTTAAATAGATACTCAATAAATCGGTGTCGATAATTAACATTCCTAGAATTATTCTGGCTGAGGATGTTCATGTTTACAGAACCATACACTCATATTTTATTGTTTATCAAACTTACCTCCTTGTGTTGTAAAATAGTTTATACCTACTTGCAAAGGGATGTAGTTTCTTATACAAGTAGCATGTCAATTGTAGGAGACAATCTTTCAATCAAGTCGCAACAATCACCGAGGGGATCCTGATAAAGTGTCTACTACATAATATTACGTAGTTAGGTTTATATTCCCTGTTCAATACTGTCGATTTTCTTTTATGTTATTAGGGTAACGATAGATATTATGACGGTCGTACTAGAGAATAAGTTTTATGAATAAGATATGAAGCGCTACGCTAAACAGTATTACGCTCGTTGTAAAGTCTCATATTATATCCTTGACTATCAGGTCTTCCAACCGACTAGAACCAAGCAAATCTCAACGGAATATTTAACCAAATCGTGGTGTCTTACCCTATCTGGGTAAGATTACCTTATAATGTATCAACCTGCTCACTATACTCAGCTTGTATCCATTGCTGGGTATCAAGAGTAGGGGTAAAGGGCCTCTTGTTTACCGAACTGTTTCCCATGAGGTGGGTGTCTCAACCAGAGGTTCGTGACAAATTTGACAATATCATCCGAGCATCGGGCAGATGATCTGCCTCGAGAACGTTGTCCTCTCGGGATCACCCTAAGAGTATAACTTTTGAATCATAATAAATAAATACTGAATAAATTATACGTAAAAATAGCACTTACATTTTCCGGTATACTAGGTAATTTAGCGTCTGGATATTGGCATATGAACACGCTATGGCCCGCATCGTAGCTCACTTTGAGCGTGTGGCCAGGCATCGGCGTTCTCATACGGCATGCTTCCAGAAAATAGTCCAGATCTTGTTTTCTTGGACCGGTCAAAACATTCACTATATTATTTAATAACCTGAAATAAGCAATATAAGGGATCATGGATCACAAGAACTTCTAAAAATATTAATTAAGGAGGTCTATGGGAGGCTGGTCAGTTCCAAAACTATTTTCGTAATTCCTTCAGCGGTTTTGTGTGGGTATTTAGTTGACTTATATAATAATATAGTCAACAAATTAATAACACTATATTACCCACTTACTAGCATATTAAGTTAAATAAACTAGGTACAATATGTTGTAAAATATAAAGAATTACAACGAAAAAATACACACAAATACAACACATAATATTCGTAAGTAAATAAACACAACATGAAGAGCTTGACACCAGCAACAAGAGAAATATAGTGCTCAGTATAATAAACACGACAGAAAGAGCTTGGCACTAGCAACAAGAGAGATATAGTACATATTATAATAAACACAACAGTAAGAGCTTGACACCAGCAACAAGAGAAATTTATTACGTAGTACAATAAACACAACGGGAAGACCTTGGCACCAGCAACAAGAGAAATATAGACAGTATAATAAACACAACAGGAAGAGCATTGACACCAGAAACAAGAGAAAGATTTATATAGAAATTTTCAACACCAGCATGGAATTTCAAAAACGCCCGATATTATGTCGAAAGATCATAGTTTTTACTTCGCAAAGGCAGCATTGGCTATTCTATTTTATGTAAAAAGTACGTATTCCTATCGCCATAATTTCTTATATAAAGGTAGTTTAATATAGGATGTAGATTAATATTATAATATAGGTAGTTTGCATCTGCTGCTTAAACGTATTAAAATTTCGGCGTTTCCGGGTTTTGTCTTATACTGGCTAGGAGAAATGGTATGGGAATACATACAAAAGCAGCCCAATCAATTAAATAGTGGCATGAAGAGGTAACCAACACACGCACACATTCAGATCGCATTCATCTAAACTTTCGCTTTTTTTATGATAGTGACAAGACGATCAAATGAGGTGCCTGATGGTAAGCATCATGATTGCCCATATCAGACACAGTGCCACCCAGTGTTTTAAAATTTAAAATTCAGCGCGGCACTGCACTGCGCCTGTCACCCTGAGTTATTAGTTGTTGAAACTCGTCATGCCCAGTAATTTCTCTGGTAACATTGCCCTTCAGCCCGGAACACAGTAATGATTGCACATTACTGCTTGGCGGATGAATAACTGGCAAAGGTGTGGTACTTCCCCAGGCGGCCGTTTGCTAGAGGCCTACCACTACAAATCGCATTTATAATAACACTAATAACGCGTATCCAAACATATGCACAACCTATTATACAATTTTTTTTTAGTTGTGTCTCAAAAGATATAGCTGTGCTCTCAAAGGATGTATTCAAAACCTATATAAAAATCAAATTTAAGGAATAACAAGAAGAAGGCTTAATATGAAGTCAACCAATACTATGTAGTACTATTATTTATTGTGCTAGTACATAGAAGACAGAGATGCCTGGAATTTTCTGCATACCCACCGTGTGGCACAATCAATACAAACTAATACCAAAATATTGTAAAACTGGCAGCAGAAAAAATTTAACCCTACAAGTTTCGTGTGCGTTTTGCTTGTAGAGATATCTTTCCGAACGCACGGTAGATTCATTAGTTATATTATTAGCCTCCTTGACTTGCAAAAGTGACTTCTTAGGGCCAATTTGAATAAAAAAAATTGAATTTGAATTAAATGTGACAAATCATACCAACGGGCCATCTCATTCATCTAAACTATATACGTATATTGATAGATAAGTAGGTATATAGTGTTCCTACACATTGACCAACGGTGACGAGACGCAACAAATGATGCGTGACTTCGCAATACTAGCAGTATGATTCATTTTAGGAATTTATCTCAGACTAAGGTCTGCAGCGAATGTTTGCAGTTACCATACAATATGGAATGATTCAGTGTATCCTGTCAAGAGAGCTCTGCTGCCTCTAGATCATTTTCCTTATATGGAGCAATATATATAAGGTACAGTGTTCATTGTCCTGACCACTAAACTAAATACCATACAATGCTTTAATATTTAATTGAATAATAACAAAATCACTAATTTAGTTGCACATAACATACCTAAATTAATATCTATTAATCTTAATCTATTATAATTAACGTCTATATAAATGAAATTCAAAGTCTTGAATGATACACTACTCACTTATCAACGCCCAGACCTAACCCTTAGACCGAGACAGCAGAAATTTTGCACATAGGTTTCCATTATGATTTAGAAAAGGAATAAGTAAGGAATTCCTTGAAGTACTTGGATTACTCTAGATTACAATAATGATGATGTTAACACATCTACAGAAAACATAAGTTTCAAAGTACATATTTTAAAAATAACTATCAAACTGGCAAACATACAAGCAAATAAATTTTGTAACACAGTGGTACTTAATTCTGGGTCTCAAGACAAATATGTATGATTTGCATTCACAAGATTTGATGATTTATTTATCTTCAATCTTCAGTGATAAATTAGTAATAGGTATATTAAATTATACTAACTTGTAGAAAATGTCATGCCATGGTAGATGTGACAACAGCACTAGTGAAGTTTTTGTCTTAGGATCATATCGACAAAAACCAAAAGTGTACTTAGAATCAACCGATGTCAGTACAAATGAATAATGTTGAGCAAAGGAACTGGAAATAAAATTTATTTATTAATATTGATCACACACTGGGGTTACCGCCCATGGGGTTACTGGCTTTGCTGTGTGGTTACCGGCTTTAGAATAGTACCTCACCCTCTCGACCCGTGGTTGCCGTAAAAGCCGGCTAAGGGTTAGGTGATCTAAAGGTAGGGCAGCAGCATCCTCTGCATAAACCATTAAACTGCGCTTGCCAACCCGCTTGCCAAGCGTGGCGATTATTGGCAACAATTCCCCTTATGGGGGAGGCTGGAAGGCTGATGGAGTGGTTGGAATACTTGGAAATGGAGAGTGCTGCTGCCCACTCTCTGAATATTATGTCCTTCTGTCCTCTGCCAGGTCTCACAGGCTTAGATATATTTTTTTGTCAATTTAATCATACTATCTATGGGTCCCGGAACAAAGACAGTGATGCCGAGGCTGGCCCAGGAAAGATTTGGGGCAGGTCTTTGCCCAGCAGAAAATCATAGAAAATGGAAAATCATAGACTAACAAAAATTATACTGAGTTCATGTTTTTATGTTATACCTAATATAAGTTTGGTATACACCCTGCAATAACGATTTAAGTACAAATTACGATTTTATAAAAAAAAATTGTTTTCTTACTTTTCTAATGGACACGGGAATGTAAATTTTGGTATGTTCTTCAACTCTTCTTCATTTTTGTATGTTTCTGGGTATTTTTTGACTATGTAGGGCTCCTGTCCATCTTCAGGAGACCCTGATGACACCTCACAATATAACTCAAACAGGTAGCGTACAGTCTCGCTGCAACAAATATATAAACCCATTAATAACAAGGTTAGTTCTTTGGATATGGCACCTGCACCCCGGCATCTCAAACTGAGTCCTCCAATAAAATAAAACATCATGCCTATCCATTCTTAATTATGGTAACTTCCCAAAATTTTGTTACAGTGCCTTCAGACCTTTAAAACTTTGTTCATCTTTTATACAATATATTTTACTCACAGAATGTTAAAATATTAAACAAGCACAGTCACATTCTATAGCAGGACATTATGATTACTTACACATTAGTGATTGGTGAGTAAAAATTTATATCATAAACATAAAAAACATACATTCACACCTTTTATCCCGAAGGGGTAGGCAGAGGTGTACTCAGGACTTAGTCCCATAGTAGATACACCCACATTTTGTCAGTATGTTATTGGTCCCATGTAATAGGGGGCGAGCCTATTGTCATCTACCGGGCACAGTTCCAGACTCCAGGCAGTTATTGAGGAATTATTCCTAATGGAAAAATCCAATATTAAATCCAAATTAATATCAATAGTTATTATAGACCTATGATGTTTTTAGTCACTTAAAATCAAGAGCACTATGTTATTATGTTATGTTATTTCACATTCAACTTTACAGAATTGACATTGAATATGAGCTGAATTATTGTCAGGTCTATTTGGGTGAATGGGCAGTGCAGTGCAGGCTGGTTGTTTCCCTAAACAAAATCAATACTGGGTACAAATTGTACCTACTTTATGTACAAGATGGAGTTAGGTCAACAGGCAGAGATATTGAGGTAATAAGACTTGGTAATTAGCAAATCCTTGGCAAAGGTATATATATTATAGAAAATAATAATAATTTATATCATTAATTAATGCAATGTTTACCTTACCGTATTCTAGAACCCATATTGCGACGTGGACTGTGATTTTATATTACAATACACGATCTACAGCTAATGGGTACTCGCATGAATTTCCCATATTCACGATACGAAACATTACACGCCATAGAAAGCTAAGTAGTATCTCAAACACGTTCCCATGATTTGTTAAACTTCTTCCAAACTCTAAACGTGAAAGAAATAAATGTATGAATAAATGTTCTTTTGTGTTCTGTGCACAGATCACTATATTAGTACTAGTTCTGTGGAATAAATGCAACACCTTTTATTTCCGACTTGTCACTTGCAACTTACAATCACAGATCACTTTATCAAAATATACGTCGTAATCAATAATGCTTTTCTTCTATCTGTGGCCTGTGGCTCTCTGTTCTGTGGCCTGCACAGAACAGAGGGTGGCCTGTGGTGCAGGTCAGTCAAATATAGTGATCTGTGAGGTCAGTTAGTTCTATGCTATGGTGATGAGAAGTATTATTATGAATTAGGGAAAAGTTAAAGGTATATAAATTACTACCTCCACCTCCATTAAAGATACTAGAAACCCTGAACACAGAACAGATTTTCCTGAGCCTAAAGTGTACGTAGGTAGGTATACCTACCTAAAACACAGGAGAAAAACAAAAGGAAGTACTAAGTCCCTAGCTTTGCATTTTGCTAAATCGCAGATTAAATCCGAAACAATAATATTAATCTACAGATTCAGATTACTTTCTGATTTGTGATTCAACTGTTGTGTTGCGGTAGTAAGCTATTACATATTCCGCTTACCATGGCAGCTCAACGCGGAGCAGCAGATGCAGAGTTAGAGAAACTATTATCGTCGATGTCTCTAACCAATCTTGAGATCGGCACACAATTTTACGCCAAAGTTGCTCACCTCAACACGCCCCAAGATTTTTACATAGTTCCATCGGAATCCATGTACCATTTACCGGCAATTACCAAAGTTGGAGAGCTATGTCTTCTGGAAGATTTGGTATTAAATATGACTGTTATTTTCCACTCGCGAACCGTGTCACGCCATGTGAGAGGCATCATCAAAATTATTGAAGACAAGTGTACCATATTTGCAATGGACTATGGCTTTACTGAAAACAATGTAGCCCATGATAGTATATATCATCCACTACTTCAAGAAGCTATTTCCATTCCACCACTGGCTATTCATTGTGAAATGTATTTGTGCATGCCTAAAAGTGAGAACTTCTCTGAAGAGGCCATAGAAGCTTTCAAGTATTACATGGGAGATAGCGATCGAGAAAAGTTAAAAGTCTTCATAAAGGGTAAAGTGGGAAACAAATACATTGTATCAGTTTACAATAGCTGTCCTGATGATTTATCCACAATGCTTTGCCTCACAGGTTATACAAATTTTGCAGACTTTACTAACTACACCAGACCAAGTGTAGAACCTGAACCTCTACCAATACCACTCACATTCAGACATCGAAAGGCCAAGGTAGGTCAGAATCTTGATGTTAGAGTGCAATCGGGAGAACTTGGATTGGATTGTTTTTATGTGACACCAATTGCATACTATGACAAATATCTTGAGACTCGGAGGGAATTCCATTCATACTGCAAGTCTATTGGTACAATTACTGCCGAAAGATGTGTAGTTGGAGCAGCTGTAGGTGTGCTTGGAGATTTGGGATCATATGAACGAGGAATCATTACTGAAATAGTTCGTCCAAATGATAAAGTCAAAGTAAAGCAAGTTGATTTGGGAAATGATCTTATAGTATCATTGGCTAAAGTCAAAGCAGTGCAAACAAAAGTCTATACAAATGTTCCAGTCTATTCTATATATTGTTCTGCAGTGCCAAACTTCCAGCCCAAGGACCATGGACTTCCATCTTACTTTTTGAACAAAGGTTTTACTTTCAAAATTACTGTAGAACAAGTTGGTGTTGGATTTGAGAAACCTTATATTGTCTCCATTTCTAAAAGAGATTAAAGTAAAAAATGATCTCCGATAAATGAACATTATGCATGAGATGTAGGTTTTACAATATGCTTACCCAACATCTCATGTATCAAGTGACTGATATTGATTGACTTTTCATATAATTTAATAATACTTACCTAGTACTTACTTTAAATCACGACACAGACTAAATCTAGTCTGTTGTGTCCTGCAGTGCACTGATTCACAAGATATTTTGTTAGCCCTAAATTATCAGGGTGTGTCATCGTGGATGACCCAATTTGATTGATGTAAAATGAAAGTAATACCTATAATACTTGATTATAAATGTGATTAAAAATAAAAAATGTTTCATTTTTTATTTTCTTAATTCTCATTCTTCATAGGAAGGAAAAATGAATTTATGGAAGTCAGGCTACATACTATCCTATATTTCTTATATAAACAAGCTTTTTTATAAATTGCAATGAGCAATGTATGATGTATGTGTGTTCGGTTGACCCGAACACATCAACACATCTTGTAACTAAGTTTTATCAGTTATCCTCAACTGATGAGCACATTTAATTTGATCCATGGTTCGCTAACTGACGTCATCTAAATTCAATATGGCGGACTACTCGTAGTTGCTTTTTGTGCACGCTTAAGTGCTAAAGTGCTACTTAGGAAGTCCGAAGCTCGATTAACACAAGCGCTACTTAGCATTAAACATTATGTACTTATAATGTCATCAAAAACAAAAATTTTAAAAATCCAAGTCTCGCAACTCATATTTCTACCGTAAAAAGTTGTGAGATCAAGTTGGTTATTCTATTAAGTCCCTATTTAAGGGACATTCTGTTTTAAGTTACGTAATTAGCTAACCTAACAATATCTAAGGCAATCGGAGTAAAATTAGTGTGCAGCGCACGCCCATGATAAGGGCATTTATAATTGAGATAGGTCAGTACCTAGATAGAGCTAAATCGTGTGTTGGCTCCATGGGATCGTCTCAACGAGTAAGTTGCCCATAGATGGTGATCAGGGTCTGGTGATTAAGCAACAAAGAGAGGGACGGTCTCTTAATTTTCATAAAAGCCAAGTACTTACATAAATTAAAAAGTTTTTGTAGATCACATTTATTAAAAATACAAAATAAACACAATATACCACAGCAAAAAATAAGTACTAATTTTATTTTTATAATAAAAAATTAGGAACATTTAAAGTTGCAACCTATAAGTAGGTTAATTAATAAAGTTTCCAAATGGAAATAAATCTTAAGAAGACTAACACAACACACTTTTAATACAGTATTTAAAACTTCAAACAACCGCAATATTGTAATTGATCACAAAATGACTACTAATCTTTATTATTATTTAGCTATACCTGTGGCTATACATAAAATAACATAAACCACTGTCTACGATCACGATAAATGTGGAAAAAAAATCCTCCGTAGTGCTTGGCCACACTGCAAGCCCAGCGCGGTGTAAGCGTGCTTGTGCCTGGCGGCACGACGGCGGAGGCGGGCGGAAGCCACACTACGCGCGACATAGACTAGCGATCAGGCCTAATGAGGGTGTTGCAAACCATGGATGATTTCAATTTCATTTAAATTTTAAAACATTGCGACGGACAAGACTAAAACTTTCACGCATTTTATATGACGATAGAAATTTTGCGACCGCTGTATCACCGCGCTAGGCTCGTAAACTGTTAAAACGCTCTAGGGCATAGAAAATGGCGAGCTCGTCTACTATATTCCTATAGATCGTAGACGGAATGTATTTGAATAAGTTGCAAAACGTAAATGAGAACTATTTTAAAACATTCTAAACAAATTAATTCACATCATCTACAAAACATTTAGGCTATTAATTAATCAATAATTATAGGTTCACAAAAGTGGAAGTAATTAGAAATTTTGCGACCGCTGTATCACCGCGCTAGGCTCGTAGTATCGCCAGGCACGTAAACTGTTAAAACGCTCTAGGGCATAGAAAATGGCGAGCTCGTCTACTATATTCCTATAGATCGTAGACGGAATGTATTTGAATAAGTTGCAAAACGTAAATGAGAACTATTTTAAAACATTCTAAACAAATTAATTCACATCATCTACAAAACATTTAGGCTATTTATTAATCAATAATTATAGATTCACAAAAGTGGAAGTAATTAGAAAGTATTGCTCATTTTCTTTACAAACTATGATTTGCGTTGGTCTACCATAACGGCAAGTAGATAAAAAATAAATACAATTTCTCGAGCTAATAAGTAGGTACCTATTATAAAAGGTTGAGCTAGTATAACATTTATTGTCATATTTTCCTTACTAAACCTAACCATAATTTTCTTCTAATTGGAACATTGAAGAACATGTATCTGACACAGTTCACATTTTAAACCTCTATATTATTATACACTAGATGTTACAAAAATGCGTGGTTAGACTTAACACTAACACCGCATAAAAATGTAAAGTTTGAGTAGGTACCTAAAGTATTTTCATTCAGATTTACAATTTTTTTGGGAATCTTAAAATGCTGCATTTAAGTACATATATAATTCCGTCACACGCTGCCTATCAGCAAACATTATAAAAAATAATACTTCAACAATAACATCTTATTTCTAACAATTTGTATACAAGTAGATAGGTACATAGGACATTTAGTTGTCTTTCTTTGAAATTATTCAGTTACATTCGAGTAATATGTATAATATGCAGTCTAAGTATCAGATCTCAGATACGTCCTTATAATTATTATTGTAGCTGACGACCACTAACACTCAATATCATTTTACAATAGATTCCTGACCCGGTAGCACAGTGAGCAGGGAAAACGAAGTCTCAGGAGGTTAACAAGACAGCAGATACCTATGATTTGTTCGGGCGCGAAAGAGAGAAAAAACGAGGAAACCTAGTTATCCCCGTGCCATGCTAGGCGGGCTGTTATTACATAGGTAACCTATACTCGTAACTTAATTTTCGACACACTTACTCGTAAATGGCCCGTTATTTCAACTGATTTAGGTTGAATATGCTGCTTATTACGCACTTGTGCTTATTACTTTAGATAACAACAATAGTGATTTATATTTTACGTTTTTTTAATCGCCGCAAAGGTTTAATTTCCCAAAAAACCAATAGTATTTTTCAATAAAGCCTAAATAATTTAGCTTGTAAAATTATTATCATTATTTCGTCTATTAAAAATTTACTTCAATTTTGCGTCAGTCATTGATTTAAAGGGGAGATAGGGTACGTTCTCTCAGCGTTTACTCAACAACTGGCATGTTAAATTTGAGACAACAAAGGTAGAAAGACGTACCTAAGACCGAAGTGCGAACGAGACAAATTAACTTTACTGACGTACGTGGACCTAATGGGACCTAATTTGAGCTTTCCATTTTAGAGAAACCAGCACCTCATCTCCCCTTTTCTTTAAATCAATGGTGCCAGTGTATTTATTTACTCCTGATAGAGCAGCAGCGCGGCGCTCGAAAAAAAAATAGCGCGCCAATTTTTATAAGTATAGCTCGACATAAAAGAGTAGAAAATAATGGGGGGGGGGGGGGGGCACTGTATTTATCAATTAGAAAAACTTTTAAGTCAACACGTACACTTTAAATTAGTTCAGTTTCTACTCTTTTCTGTCGAGCTATAATTGTCAATGACAATTTTATAGGCAGGAAGACAAAGAGGTTATATACATACATACATACATACAGTCACGCCTTGTTCCCGGTGGGGTAGGCAGAGACTATTTCCCTCCACTTCCTACGATCCTGACATACAACTTTCGCTTCGTTCACTTTCATGACATTTTTCATACATGCTCGTCGGTTGTAGGTACTTTTGACTTGGCCTTTCCTAAGAACAACATCAATTTGTTCATGAAAAGTACGCCTAGGTCGACCCCTACCAACTTGACCATACACACTAGCCTTATAAATCTCTTTTGTTAATCTTCTTTCATCCATCCTCTCCACATGCCCGAACCACCTCAGCATTCCTTTTTCTATCTTTGTCACTACATCTTCTAACACGCCACAGCGTTCCCTTATCGTACTATTCCTCATTTTGTCCATCAATGTCACTCCAGTCATGCTTCTCAGGCTTCTCATCTCCACAGCATTAATCTTACTTTCATGCTTCTTCTGCCAGACCCAACATTCACTACCATACATAAGTGTAGGAATCAGTACCCCTCTATGGACAGCCAGTCGTGCCTTTTTAGACACTTTCTGACTGTTCATAAAGGTATGTAACGCCCCATTCACTTGATTCCCTGCCAACACTCTTCGTTCAATATCACAATCATACTTTCCATCCCTTGTAAACTTAGAACCCAGATATACAAACTCTTTCACTTGTTCCACTTTTTCTCCACCAATCAGAATATTACAAACTGTCATACTTTCCTCTCTTTCAAAGAGGTTATATATATACTTCTTTTTCTTTGGAGGAAGTCGGCTGACTTTCTAACATCGGAGCTTGGCTTTTAATTTTTAGCATATCCATATTTTGTCATTTAACCTATTATTATTATATTTTTTGATTAATATTTGCATAATATTTACTTGTGAAAGTATAAAATGAAGTCAATTTTAATGTCAATGTTGCCAAGATGACAACATTTATACGGCCGACTAAGGATCATGCACCCGAGTTTTGATTAAATTAAGTATATCTAAGGACCATCATTTAACATATATTCGTTGCGTGGTTAATAATAATTATTTAAAAATGTCAACCTCGCATAATAATATGAAATGAGAGCAGTTCGTAGTTTTGGCCCCGCCGTAAATACCAATCGAGGCACTAAAAACGAGTGATAGCAGCCAGTGGGCTATGAAACTTTTGAAGAATTGTGTTTCAATAATCAGTAATTAAAAGTGTAGCATTTAATAAAAATGCAAGTAATTATGGTTTTAGGGTTCCACACCTCAAAAGGAAATCTTATAATATCACTTTTTTGTCCGTCAGTCTGTCTGTCTATATGACTGAGTGTCTGTCCGTTCTGTAAAGAAAATTTTTAACGGGAACGCGGGTAGGTATCAAGTTGAAATTCTGGTTTATAAACTATGATATCAACTACTCGGATCTTGTAGCTGTAAAAAAAATTATACTTCTTCAAGTTAACGAAATCAAAAGTTATGGCCATTTTACTGTATATTTCTATACTTTCCGCAAGGAACTAATAGATGGCGCTGGATCTAGGTCTGGAACCATACACTATGCATACACGCATGCCTTAACAATTTATTTCTTTCTTTGTTACGGGTGTTGAAAAAGGTCGTATGAAACGCGTGTGCTATGAACATTACGGAATCTCGGCTTTGTTCTTCAACACCGGCTCGTATGTAATGTTCAACTTAGCAAACTTGTATCATTATGTCCTATAATGTATTTGGGTAGCTATGTGTTGGTTTGGGCATGATAAAATGGTGCCCACACATGACTCTCTCTTTCATTAAGAGAATCAATAAATGTTAGCGATATATCAGCAATTTTGATGTCTTTAAAAAAATAATAAATAAAAATAGTTTATTGCAGGCTCTTAGCCCATATGTGACGACAAAAAATTATTACAAAAAAAAAAATATACAAAAAAAACAAAGGGACATCAAGATTAGGGCCTATGTAGATATAATCTGCCTTATCCTTATGCCTATAGGTAACACACACAAACATACTTGTAATTTATTTAGATAAAGGAGGAATGATTTTCACAAATGCTCGCCGCACACTATCTCTAATTCTTCGCTATGCGACAGGACATAATACTTGGTATAAAATATACAAAATTTTAATGTTTTTTGCATCTCTAATCCTAATACCTAAAGCCTTAACTTTGATGAGTTTCATATTATCTTACCTAATAGGTAAACTTGAATAAACAAGGTGTAGTAATACTTAGGAAGGTACATCTACCCGTCAAACTAAACTAGCGAAAAAAAGGATTGTTTAGCGAAAAAAAAATATCAACCTCCCACTTTCCATACAAAACCGAACAGTTGACCCATTTTGGAGAAGAAATATTTCTTCCGAATATTTTGCAATATGTCCAGTTTGACTGGTAGATGTATACCTTCCCAAGAATCACTACACTATTTTGAAATACCTTGTGGATTATAATATAATACTTAGATATTGTTACCCGTTTCACATTAAAAGCTCTTGATAAGTACTAAGTACTTGATTTATGTGTCGTTTGGTTTAACGTTAATGTCGCCCAACATATAAACCATGTCTGTCGGCTGCTCGTACCGGATCACTGTCGTGTAACCTGCAATAAAATAATCAATGATAAATATGTAGCCGTTTACGGTTTATTCCACTAATTAATGAACAATTTATATTGATTGGAACTTTATTATCTTGTAAAACGAATAGATACTGTGTGCTATTCAAATTAGATGCTGTTTTTCAGTAACTGGTTGTGTGGAGATTGCTCGGTGGCCGAGGTCACTTTTTATATCGTGAATTGATAAGGCATAATAATCTTATATTTTGAACAGTAAACACGTTTATTACCTATTTTGAATAAATACCTCTATTTGAATTTAGTATAGCAGCAATTTCATGCTTAGGTACTTAGTTTACAATATTTAAGACTATACATAGAATGAAAGAAAGGGGAAATAAGGAACGTTCTCCCAGCGCTTACTCAACAACTGGCACGTGCGATTAGCTCAGTGTTTATTATGCACAGTGCAATATACCTAATGAACAACGAAGATACAAAGATGTAACTAAGCCCGAAGTGCGACCGAGACAACTATATTAGTCGCTAGTACAACCCCACTTTACTGACGTACATGGACCTAATTTGAGCTTTTCTATAAATCAATGGGACTATACGGATAATTAATTAGTTACGTCACATAAGTTTATTTTATTAAAATAAGTTAGCGCTGCCAATTGGCAAATATTTATAAGATACGACGCACACATCTAAAAATGCATCAGGACATCATTTATTTCTGAATATCCTCTCTGATTTTTATCATTGATACATATTTAAAAAAAAAAAAGAAAACATCTGGTACCTCGATTTTAATTCTAGGTACATAAATAATTAAATACTATTATATTTCAATATATAATATAATGATGTGATGTGTATTTTACACACATTTTTTGGCAATGTTCAGTCGTTATTTATTACTAGCGGCCCGCCACGGCTTCGCACGGGTAGCAGAAGTAGGTATAGTGAACGTTTTAACAGGAGTATTTTTATAGATATAACCCTAATGGTTTACGCAACGCACGCAAATTAATGACTATTTTTGTTACAGTGACCAAACCTTAACACATGTATAAATTTTCCGCGGGCTATTTTGAAGATATAAGTAGGTACTACAAACCCCTAGTACATCATTCCTACCACTAATAGTTTTCATATCGCATAAAAATAATGACTTGATCGATTACTGTGACTAAGCCAAAACAGACGGATATAATGTCCGTGGACCATTTTGTAGATATTGATAATTACTCTAGTTAATTACTTTATTCTACAACCAATAGTTTTCACACCATGGAAAATAATCACTGATTCGATTAATGTGACTAAACCAAAAAAGATGGATATAATGTATGTGAACTATTTTGTAGGATATTGATAAGTTCTAGTACCTATAGGTCTATTCCCCTAGTACATTACTTTATTCTACGACCAATACTTTTCACAGCGCTTCCATATAATGCCTGTTTCGGTTATTGTGACTAAACCAAAATAGGTGGATATAATGTCCGAGGACTATTTTGTAGATATTGATACGTAATACAAACCCTTAGTACATTATTTTATTCTACCATCAATAGATTCCAGAGCGCACGCAAATTAATGAATATTTTATATTTGGTAATTATGTGACTCCGTGGTTAATTTCGGAGACTATTCGTTACAAACAAAAAGAAGTTTCTCTCATTATAATATTAGTTATATTAGTATAGATTAAAATGGGTTTGAAAATTAAACTACAGCTGTTGGTGGTAATTTCAATATAATATTTATTATGCAAAGTAATTATATTTTTTGTATATCCTACTAATATTATAAATGTGAAAGTTTGTGAGGATGGATGGATGTTTTTTACTATTTCACGCAAAAATTACTGAACCGATTGGGCTGAAATTCGATATGTAGATAGTTGAGACCCTGGAATAGAAATGTAGTTTTTAAATGGGTATTTTTTATCCCAATATTCCCACAGGAACGAAAACTACGCGGGTGAAACCGCGGGGCACAGCTAGTTTATTATAATACTGGTTGTAAAAGGAACTTACACAACACAATTTCGGATTGACATGTGGTTTTATAACTGACATGGAAATCATAACAATAGTATATTTAGATTATGATCTGAAATGGAATGTTTTAAACAATACACTTATAATAAATTAGAAAATTATTATTTAAAACAAAAAATAATAATAAGGATTTTAACTTTCACTAAAAACAAGGATTACAGTAAATTAATTTGTTGTAAATCACAGCACAAAACAATTTTTAATTTACTTATAAAGTAAGTGATATATAATAAGTAAGGTTAAGGTATTATCATTATAATAAAATGTAAATAATGAAGAGCAAAATCATTTTTAGAAACGTAAATAAAGAAACAACCTATGCAATTACAATCATGAATACTACTTAATACATTTTATAATAAATTATTATTTATCATGTTATTTTATCTCTTATCGAGTCTTACTTGTTACGTATTATGCGTTCATAAATTATAAATAAAATAATATTAAAACATAATTACATCTAAAATACTTTGGTAATTTTGGGCGTAATTTTATTGAATAAATAACATTTACATAAAATTATCTTTCGAAGGTTTTTGAGCAAGCGGGAATGAAGTCTATCAAAACTAATTCCTACACCGTTTTTTTAAACTATTTTGCAAGAGACAACATCTTCCTGCCCTTATCCCACACTAGGTGGGGTCGGCACAGCACGTCATCTTTCGCCATTCCTGTCTATCATCCGTCATCTCTGCACTCACTCTTTTTATATGTATATCCTCATTTACCACACTGTTCAGCCAGGTCTTTTATAGTGAGTCACCGTTGCTTTGCAAGAGAGAGCGAAGGAACTTAAAGTCAGAGCAGACCAGCAAAGGAGGAATGATTTTCACAAATGCTCGCCGCACACTATCTCTAATTCTTCGCTATGCGACAGGACATAATACTTGGTATAAAATATACAAAATTTTAATGTTTTTTGCATCTCTAATCCTAATACCTAAAGCCTTAACTTTGATGAGTTTCATATTATCTTACCTAATAGGTAAACTTGAATAAACAAGGTGTAGTAATACTTAGGAAGGTACATCTACCCGTCAAACTAAACTAGCGAAAAAAAGGATTGTTTAGCGAAAAAAAAATATCAACCTCCCACTTTCCATACAAAACCGAACAGTTGACCCATTTTGGAGAAGAAATATTTCTTCCGAATATTTTGCAATATGTCCAGTTTGACTGGTAGATGTATACCTTCCCAAGAATCACTACACTATTTTGAAATACCTTGTGGATTATAATATAATACTTAGATATTGTTACCCGTTTCACATTAAAAGCTCTTGATAAGTACTAAGTACTTGATTTATGTGTCGTTTGGTTTAACGTTAATGTCGCCCAACATATAAACCATGTCTGTCGGCTGCTCGTACCGGATCACTGTCGTGTAACCTGCAATAAAATAATCAATGATAAATATGTAGCCGTTTACGGTTTATTCCACTAATTAATGAACAATTTATATTGATTGGAACTTTATTATCTTGTAAAACGAATAGATACTGTGTGCTATTCAAATTAGATGCTGTTTTTCAGTAACTGGTTGTGTGGAGATTGCTCGGTGGCCGAGGTCACTTTTTATATCGTGAATTGATAAGGCATAATAATCTTATATTTTGAACAGTAAACACGTTTATTACCTATTTTGAATAAATACCTCTATTTGAATTTAGTATAGCAGCAATTTCATGCTTAGGTACTTAGTTTACAATATTTAAGACTATACATAGAATGAAAGAAAGGGGAAATAAGGAACGTTCTCCCAGCGCTTACTCAACAACTGGCACGTGCGATTAGCTCAGTGTTTATTATGCACAGTGCAATATACCTAATGAACAACGAAGATACAAAGATGTAACTAAGCCCGAAGTGCGACCGAGACAACTATATTAGTCGCTAGTACAACCCCACTTTACTGACGTACATGGACCTAATTTGAGCTTTTCTATAAATCAATGGGACTATACGGATAATTAATTAGTTACGTCACATAAGTTTATTTTATTAAAATAAGTTAGCGCTGCCAATTGGCAAATATTTATAAGATACGACGCACACATCTAAAAATGCATCAGGACATCATTTATTTCTGAATATCCTCTCTGATTTTTATCATTGATACATATTTAAAAAAAAAAAAGAAAACATCTGGTACCTCGATTTTAATTCTAGGTACATAAATAATTAAATACTATTATATTTCAATATATAATATAATGATGTGATGTGTATTTTACACACATTTTTTGGCAATGTTCAGTCGTTATTTATTACTAGCGGCCCGCCACGGCTTCGCACGGGTAGCAGAAGTAGGTATAGTGAACGTTTTAACAGGAGTATTTTTATAGATATAACCCTAATGGTTTACGCAACGCACGCAAATTAATGACTATTTTTGTTACAGTGACCAAACCTTAACACATGTATAAATTTTCCGCGGGCTATTTTGAAGATATAAGTAGGTACTACAAACCCCTAGTACATCATTCCTACCACTAATAGTTTTCATATCGCATAAAAATAATGACTTGATCGATTACTGTGACTAAGCCAAAACAGACGGATATAATGTCCGTGGACCATTTTGTAGATATTGATAATTACTCTAGTTAATTACTTTATTCTACAACCAATAGTTTTCACACCATGGAAAATAATCACTGATTCGATTAATGTGACTAAACCAAAAAAGATGGATATAATGTATGTGAACTATTTTGTAGGATATTGATAAGTTCTAGTACCTATAGGTCTATTCCCCTAGTACATTACTTTATTCTACGACCAATACTTTTCACAGCGCTTCCATATAATGCCTGTTTCGGTTATTGTGACTAAACCAAAATAGGTGGATATAATGTCCGAGGACTATTTTGTAGATATTGATACGTAATACAAACCCTTAGTACATTATTTTATTCTACCATCAATAGATTCCAGAGCGCACGCAAATTAATGAATATTTTATATTTGGTAATTATGTGACTCCGTGGTTAATTTCGGAGACTATTCGTTACAAACAAAAAGAAGTTTCTCTCATTATAATATTAGTTATATTAGTATAGATTAAAATGGGTTTGAAAATTAAACTACAGCTGTTGGTGGTAATTTCAATATAATATTTATTATGCAAAGTAATTATATTTTTTGTATATCCTACTAATATTATAAATGTGAAAGTTTGTGAGGATGGATGGATGTTTTTTACTATTTCACGCAAAAATTACTGAACCGATTGGGCTGAAATTCGATATGTAGATAGTTGAGACCCTGGAATAGAAATGTAGTTTTTAAATGGGTATTTTTTATCCCAATATTCCCACAGGAACGAAAACTACGCGGGTGAAACCGCGGGGCACAGCTAGTTTATTATAATACTGGTTGTAAAAGGAACTTACACAACACAATTTCGGATTGACATGTGGTTTTATAACTGACATGGAAATCATAACAATAGTATATTTAGATTATGATCTGAAATGGAATGTTTTAAACAATACACTTATAATAAATTAGAAAATTATTATTTAAAACAAAAAATAATAATAAGGATTTTAACTTTCACTAAAAACAAGGATTACAGTAAATTAATTTGTTGTAAATCACAGCACAAAACAATTTTTAATTTACTTATAAAGTAAGTGATATATAATAAGTAAGGTTAAGGTATTATCATTATAATAAAATGTAAATAATGAAGAGCAAAATCATTTTTAGAAACGTAAATAAAGAAACAACCTATGCAATTACAATCATGAATACTACTTAATACATTTTATAATAAATTATTATTTATCATGTTATTTTATCTCTTATCGAGTCTTACTTGTTACGTATTATGCGTTCATAAATTATAAATAAAATAATATTAAAACATAATTACATCTAAAATACTTTGGTAATTTTGGGCGTAATTTTATTGAATAAATAACATTTACATAAAATTATCTTTCGAAGGTTTTTGAGCAAGCGGGAATGAAGTCTATCAAAACTAATTCCTACACCGTTTTTTTAAACTATTTTGCAAGAGACAACATCTTCCTGCCCTTATCCCACACTAGGTGGGGTCGGCACAGCACGTCATCTTTCGCCATTCCTGTCTATCATCCGTCATCTCTGCACTCACTCTTTTTATATGTATATCCTCATTTACCACACTGTTCAGCCAGGTCTTTTATAGTGAGTCACCGTTGCTTTGCAAGAGAGAGCGAAGGAACTTAAAGTCAGAGCAGACCAGCAAGGATACCCCGTTAAGACGGGGGGTTTTACTCTTAACTAGAGATACCACCAAAGTTACAGAGCATCTGCTCTGTTTTGGTCTTCAGACTGCACGTATTAGCTCGACCATACATTGATCGAATAAGCTGCTGGTATTTCCCAGGCATTTTGCAGTGCTGGTATTTTGCAGTGGGCTTTGCAAAGTGGGCACTGCAAAACTTTACGGGGCACCCCATTATACGCTTTCTCTAAGTCACAGAGTTGTCTCAGCGCAAATATAGCCCGTTGTACTGCCTCTCTGCATAAACCAGAATTTGACCTGTGATATCTCACTCTCAATTTTCTCAGTCGCCTCGCAAACACTCTTCCATGCTTTGATCAAGTGTGACAAAATCCTAATTCCTCTATAAATGTAACAATCCTGTACATCACCACTCATCAGGGATCGCCTCTTGTTGTAAAAATTATTTAAACAAAATCAGCCATTTCCATCCATCACGTTTCACACATCCTCTGGTATACTGACTGGCCCAGTCCCTTTCCCATTCTTCATATCTTACACTGCCATTTTAACTTGAACCAAACTGATCTCGATCACGACACCCATGTTAACTGGGTTACTCTACAACTCTCCACTCCAGTCATTCTCTTCATTAATTAAGCGTTCAAAGCATCCCTTACACCCTTTAATTTCATCTTCATTCGTCAACACTTTTCATACGTCATCTTATATGCGTTTGATAATTTAGGTAGGTTTAATTTTAATCTGGTTTTTGTGTAGGTTGATTCTTATCATCATTAGGTATCAAATTATGAAATACATGCAAATGGTCCACCTACTTATTTGTTTTTATTAATTTTATTCAACGATTTCATTCTCTTTACCTTTAGTAACTCCGACATTCGGGTATTTATTCTTGAGAAAGTGTTGAGCGATCACGTGAAGAATACAGAAGAATAGAGAACTGATGCCGAACCAGCGGAAAGTATTCCATCCTCCATATGGTTCGTATAATCGACCTCCAATAAAACTGCCCAGAGATGTGCCGACGCCTTCAAAAACTGCTCCAACCATACCCTGGAAAATGGTCATTAAACATTTTAGCACACAACATTTAGCACGCTACGACATTCTATTCTATTTTAATGGGTTTGGTGAATTTCATATATTTATGTTTTTAGACCCAGGCCCTGGATGTAAGCAACTTCCAAAGGTCTGATCGATTCAAAATCTGGTATCCTGTTACTTCCATAATATTACAACTCTTTAGTAACTTTGTCCAGATGCTGCAACATCAGGTTCAGATGGGCCAACTGTCGAATATGTCGTGATTGGATTAGTCTCAATGAATATGAAAAAGTTGACCAGGCTCTGATGATAAGAAGGAAAAAGAAAAGAGGGTTTATGTAAATTCCTTCGGTTGTGTTTTTTTAAAGTGTCTATTTTCAGTATATTGATAATGGCATATAATATGCGTCTTGTTGTGTCATTGCGACATTATTAAGTAACAATAATAACTGTTATATTAACCTGTACTGTTGTCTCAGTCCCCGCTGGCGCTACAATATTGGCATAAGACGTCATGGTCGGGTAGAACATTCCAAAGGTGATTCCTTGCAGCATTTCTATAGGCAGCACCCACCAAGGGTTGGTTAAAAACGAGTAGAGAATGAACCGCACACCGAACGCGAATAGCACCACACTCATCATGTTCACGTGACCGACATTACGTAGGATGTAACCTGAAAATATATATTACTTATATTATATTATTATTATTTTAGCACACAACATTTAGCACGCAACGACATTCTATTCTATTCTAATGGGTTTGGTGAATTTCATATATTTATGTTTTTAGAACCAGGCCCAAACGAAAACGGTGTTTGATGTGCCTGTGTATTTGTCAGCAACATCGTAGCTCCTTAACGATATAAAAATTATTATGGGACGACTTTCACGACTGCCTCGGTGGCGTAGTGGCTTGACTGTCGATCATGAGGTTATAATAATAATATAATATAATATGGGACAACTTCCACTCACGGTCATCTGGTCCCAAACTAGGCTAGAAGCCTGTACTATGGTAACCCGCTGACTGATATACATACTTATATAAGCTTATAACACCCAGACACAGTTCATGCACACAAATGTTTGACCTGGCCGGGGATCGGGAAGAATGTTATGTTTGAATTTCACTCGCGGTCTTCTTGGGCCAAACTAGGCAACGATTAATCCATAGGCCGTGTGTTTAGACTTTCGTAGCCAGACGACTGATATACATACTTTGGTGTCTATGCCAGTTTAATTATTTTAGCTGGCATCATTGATTCCTAGGCTTATCATCATCATCATCCCAGCCGTTGGTAATTCACTACTGAACATAGCCCTCCCCCATAAAGGGGGTTTTGCCAATACTCGACACGCTTGGCAGGCGTGTTGTCGAGCGCAGTTCTATGGTTTTTTGCAGAGGACGCTGCTGCCCGTCCTCTGGATCTGTTTACCCTTAGGCTTATATGTGTATGTAAATGGTTTTCAAATAAATATGTATTTTATATTTTATAATGGGTTAAATAGCTCCAAAAAGTACTTTTCTGTGATTTTTTTTTTGTTTTAGTTAAAAAACCTATTCTATGAAACAGCAGATTTTTTGGGAAAACCCATCAAAACCTAGCATGTAAAGGACGCCTAGGGCATGTGGAACGTAACTCACCTGAAACAAATAAAAAGGGTATCTCTCCGCAAAACGTTTGGATAGCGGCAACCAATCCTTGTAAAGTTTTTGTGTAATCGGTTCCATGACAGTTTAATTTAGACACGTCTTCCAAAAGCCAGAAGAGGAATTGCCAGAGAAGTCCCGTGCAAAGTCCCACGGCTATTGTCCACATTAGGAATATAAATGTGGGTAACGATGAAAGTAGAGTGCCTACATCGGCTAAGATGCTCATTGACATCTTGGTTGATTCTATCTAATATGAAAACAAAAAAATACATTTTTAGTCCAATGCAATCTATACATATATATTACATAGAGTTCTGTTTCCCTTGGTCACTTGAAAACGATTTTACCGATTTCATTCATCTTTTTTTAGTACTTTGTAAAAAGTTCTTATGGAAAGATAAATTAAGTAAATTGCGCAGAATCTTGGAGAATTTCAGAAAACCTAACGAATACAGCTGCACGACTGCACGTCTTATGAACATATTATGCGTGTTTGACAGTTCGCAAGTTTATCGGGTACTAGGAGATCAGAATCCGGTAAGAGATATGTGACAAAATTACTAATATTTTATGATTTTGAGTATTCATTATATCTAATCAAAACATCGTGTATATGGACACTATAAAAAATATTTCAAATTCAGAGGCGAAAAATAAAATTGAATTAAAAATGTACCTTCAAAAAGCTGGATATCACAACGTCTCCCATCATGAATATAAACATAAGGACGAAGGCAACTGTGTAGTCTTTATAAGCTCCCTCACTGAATGCATCTATGAGCGTCCCAGTTATTAATGAGAATATACCCCATCCAACCGAACCCCACAGTCTTTGCTTCCCGTATAGAGATATCCTAGTACCTGAAATAGAAAACAGCAACTTATTTATCGGAGAATAATACGAGTAAACAGTAAACACACCTTAAAAATAATGTTTCACACTTTTAAATGTTATAGCTTTCAAATTAATTGAATGATCTATAAAAAATATGAAATGAACTATGAACTATGAAAATATATTATTCCACTATAAAGTTCAGAAGCAAGGCGACTTCTGTAGGTTAGGTTTGTCTTGTGACCACAACGCGCGAGCCGAACGAGCAATGCGAGCGTGCCGCGGCAGCGGCCGACGAAGAGCCAGGTCCGATTCTGCCATGTTATAAAACTCAGAGCAAGCCGACTTCTGTAGGTTAGGGCACAGAATACTAATAAGGGACACTCCTCAAAATCATTCAAATAAATAGCGACTACTAGTGACCACCCGTATTCAAGAATAAAACTTATTTAAGGTAGCAAGCAACACTGTGTAAATTAAGGAATTTCTCACTGCTTTCATCACGGCAGGCCATCTCATTCACCGTTCGCATAGCAATCTATGCGAAATGCGAACGCAAAGCGTCGATTACAGATACGAGTATAATACAATATTATGTTTGGTCACGCCTTTTTCCCGAAGGGTTATTAGCGACTCTAGCTTGACCACCCGTATTCAAGAATAAAACTTATTTAAGGTAGCAAGCAACACTGTGTAAATTAAGGAATTTCTCACTGCTTTCATCACGGCAGGCCATCTCATTCACCGTTCGCATAGCAATCTATGCGAAATGCGAACGCAAAGCGTCGATTACAGATACGAGTATAATACAATATTATGTTTGGTCACGCCTTTTTCCCGAACGGTTATTAGCGACTCTAGCTTGACCACCCGTATTCAAGAATTAAACTTATTTAAGGTAGCAAGCAACACTGTGTAAATTAAGGAATTTCTCACTGCTTTCATCACGGCAGGCCATCTCATTCACCGTTCGCATAGCAATCTATGCGAAATGCGAACGCAAAGCGTCGATTACAGATACGAGTATAATACAATATTATGTTTGGTCACGCCTTTTTCCCGAAGGGTTATTAGCGACTCTAGCTTGACCACCCGTATTCAAGAATAAAACTTATTTAAGGTAGCAAGCAACACTGTGTAAATTAAGGAATTTCTCACTGCTTTCATCACGGCAGGCCATCTCATTCACCGTTCGCATAGCAATCTATGCGAAATGCGAACGCAAAGCGTCGATTACAGATACGAGTATAATACAATATTATGTTTGGTCACGCCTTTTTCCCGAACGGTTATTAGCGACTCTAGCTTGACCACCCGTATTCAAGAATAAAACTTATTTAAGGTAGCAAGCAACACTGTGTAAATTAAGGAATTTCTCACTGCTTTCATCACGGCAGGCCATCTCATTCACCGTTCGCATAGCAATCTACGCGAAATGCGAACGCAAAGCGTCGATTACAGATACGAGTATAATACAATATTATGTTTGGTCACGCCTTTTTCCCGAAGGGTTATTAGCGACTCTAGCTTGACCACCCGTATTCAAGAATAAAACTTATTTAAGGTAGCAAGCAACACTGTGTAAATTAAGGAATTTCTCACTGCTTTCATCACGGCAGGCCATCTCATTCACCGTTCGCATAGCAATCTATGCGAAATGCGAACGCAAAGCGTCGATTACAGATACGAGTATAATACAATATTATGTTTGGTCACGCCTTTTTCCCGAAGGGTTATTAGCGACTCTAGCTTGACCACCCGTATTCAAGAATAAAACTTATTTAAGGTAGCAAGCAACACTGTGTAAATTAAGGAATTTCTCACTGCTTTCATCACGGCAGGCCATCTCATTCACCGTTCGCATAGCAATCTATGCGAAATGCGAACGCAAAGCGTCGATTACAGATACGAGTATAATACAATATTATGTTTGGTCACGCCTTTTTCCCGAAGGGGTAGGCAGAGGTGTACCCAGGACTAAGTCCCATATTAGATACACCCACATTTCGCCAGTATGTTATTGGTCCCATGTAATAGGGGGCGAGCCTATTGCCATCTACCGGGCACAGTTCCAGACTCCAGGCAGTTATTGAGATAATTCCTACTGGAAAAATCCAATATTTATTAACACTGCCTGACCTGGGGATCGAACCCGGGACCTCTTGATTGGCAGTCGAGCATGCGCCCTCTACGCCACCGAGGCAGTCATCAAATTTAAATTACTATTTATGACATCACTTATTTATCTATTTACATATACTTCAGATAGACTATAGTCACGGACATTCAACCAAAAGACGAAGTTTTAAGGAGGCGTTTTTGTTGTTTTGGTTATGCCATGACACTGCATAACACCTGGCCCTGCCCCTTTTCGTTTCTCATTCAATTCAATATTTGCGCATGCCATGAACTATATAATTCGCTGTATTCGCCATGATTCTCTATAGTCATAAGTTAAAGAGTTCTGATAAATAACTATTAACTAGCCGTCCTCCCCCGCACGGCATTGGCAATTTTGTTTTTATACAAACATTTTTAAGAGGGGCCTTTTAGGATAAGTTCTCTTAAAAAAAATCATCATACCAAGCAAATTAAAGCAGATCGCGTCAGCAAATGTCACAACAACGGCTTGTCCGATCCAGCTGACAATCATCATTGCAAAAAATAGCCAAAACTGTGTTGTGTAGTCTGATCCCTCTTCCATTTTGCTCTCTGACGCTCCCACAAATAATTCGTTTACCTGAAATTTTGAAGTTATTTTAAGCTAAATAGATGTCGCTAGATTTGTTAAACATAGGTAGATATGTCAAAAAGCTTTAGAGCAGGATTACAACATAGCAATATATAATCTATTTACACTTACTATAATAAACATTTGGGTTCAGAGAATAGTTTTTAAACATACCATTTCATTGTCGCAACTTATTTCACAGGAACTTGGAAAATGTTCTATACTTTTTTGAGTTTGCGTTTTGGTCACACAATATGGATGAGCTGTATTCCCTACAAAAAACATAACATTAATTAAATTGAGGATGTTCATGCTTACATGGAATATTATTCTGCCTCAACAGTGAACATTGCAGGTTTACCTTTGTCACTAATGGGAGTTAAAAATAAGAGACAGAATATCTGACCCATTTTAGAAAGCAGTTGAAAAAAGAGTTATGATACCATAGACAATCTTAAAACGGCTAGCTTTAATTTTGGTATGAAAACAAATTCTCCTAGTTTTTATTGGATTGTTTGACTTAAACATGTCATAGTTCATGTTCTGTCATGCGGTAACATTGAATGAAAATGAGCGGGACAGGGTGTTATGCAGTAGCAATGCACAGCCTTGCTGCTGTTTCATACTCCTCTAAAGCGTGGTCTTTATATTGAAATGTAATCATCATCACCATGTTCGAGCCCAGCTGGGGCAAGTATTTGTGCGATGAGTTCAAATGTTTTTTCTCGGGCATCACAATATCAGGTAATTTATGATTCATATGATTAATCAAATAAGGCCTTAGGACTTTATTTACAGAAATATGGCAAAAAATTGTGCGACGCGCGGCTTTTGTTAGCGCGATTTTCCAGGCGTCTGGTCGTCCGGATCAATTATGCAAATATATATTTTTTAACTTACCATTAGCCAGTTGAATATGACTGACTTCTATAAACACACATTCCTGTTCAGATTTAGTAGTGGACATCAGAAGGAAGGCAGTGAAAGATAAGTTGTCGCTACCGGATGATGTTCTTGGCCTACAAGACGTGGCGTCGTCCGCTTTCCAACCTTCACAGATCTCCATCAATTTCCATGGTGACACTTTGTTCAGATTGCATAATACCTGAAATTATATCATAGTAGAGTAACTCCAATGGTCCATTTCTTTGAGTGTTGATTGAAAATTATAGCAACATTTAGAATATAGGGCGAGGCCACAACACTGCGTTGCGACGTGGCATCGCAATTCATGAAGCCTAAAATTAAGTTAGCATAAATTTCATTAAGCAGAATTTTGCGATGCGACGCCGCAACGCAGTGATGTGCCCTCGTCCTTAGCCCAGATAATAATTTATCTATCTCTTCTTATTCTTCTCTGGTCGGTATAGCATATCATTTTCTTCTGTCTATCACACGTCATCTCTGCTTTCTCCTTTTTCACTCTGTTCATCCAGGTGCTTTTAAGTAGATCCCTACCAATTCGTTTACATTGATCTTTGTTAGATCGAAAAGACCTTTAGGAAGACTAGACCTTTTGTTGAGAATTCTCGGAAATATCGCTATATGCTATCTTTCAGAAAGCTGGCTTTTAATATGAAAGCAATGATATAAAATTACCTCACATGTGGTAAAGTTTAACTCTTCCACCGTTAGCATTTCCAATGCTGTGGCATTACTGCAGACTTTATAGTTAAGGTTCTTATCGACACACGTCATGGTTATATTTTCTGTGGCTAGTGCTGCGGTCACAACTGGACTTGGACAGTGCATTTGGCACGACTCGTTGAGGGCAAGTTCGCCACCATCTATGCGACAACTGGGCGAGTATGAGTTACCTTAACCAAAATAAAATGACATGTTAATTTTCATAAATAATTAAATCTTTGTTTCATAAATCGTTGTAAAATAATAATAGTATTTTTATTATGTCATAGATGGAAAACAAGTAGACGTGCCTAATCGTAAGCGGATACACACTAGGGGTATTGCCATTATGTTGACTTTATTCACTCTTCTTTTGAAGAGGCCCATGTTGTAGCTCAACAGGAAGACCGCACGCAGCAGGGAGATCATTATACAGTTTGCACGTATGCGTTTGCGTATTTTAAACTGAACCAATAAGGGTTAATTTCCCATTTCCCAGTGCTCACTAAGTAAATTTCAATTAGGTCATGTAAACCTTAAGCCGGGTTCACATATTATTTATCATTTGCCAGATACGACCGCTGTATCCGTATCACCGCATTCGTCGTGCTGCACCAAGCTCTGCATCTATAGGTAGTTATGGACGCATTTATTTAACTCCGTATCATATCATACTAGGCGCCAAACCGTGCCGTATCCGTATCTCCTTTGATGATCAGACAAAAACCGATTCGAAATGCAACAGGCCATATCGCCCTTTGTATCAGAGCGACGTTTTATGACTGCGTATCATGATCGCGTATCGTCACCCGTCTAGGTAGCCGATCATGATACGCGTCGGCAAACGATACATGATAATAATTTGAATTTATACTCTAAAAAAACGGGTTACCCCAATGACACTGCTCGAGTCAATTCATAGGGCTTATGTGAACAATCCATATTGTCAGTTTCAGGTCGCCAAGATTCCTACGCAGCCTCCGACATAAGCTAACGACTGCCTCCTACATATCTTATAGGAAACAGCCGGGACCTATAAGTTTAACGTGCCATCTGAAACTCGGTAGCGCCCAGGTGAAAAGTCTACATGGTGAGTAAGATTTGATACAGGGACTCCGGATTTTAAGGCGGGCTTATTATGCCATAACCGGTTCTTACAATAACCACGGGTAGAAAGGATGGCACTATGTAAATCGTACTATAGTAAAATAACCGACCATCCAAAGTGATGTTGCCGGCTGCAATGAAACCGCAGTCGTCCTTCACAGTGACTTTGTTTAAGTGCGTAGAGAACTCTACGCTTTCAGCATTGTTGTAGCAGTACTGAGGTATGTGCCAATGTTCGCAGACTGTTTGCCACATCTCTGGCGACGTCATGTCACAGTTTATCTGAGGATAAAATGCTCAAGTCAGGGGAGAGGTGTTATTAACATTTATGGGTGTTATTAATATATTGTGATATAAGATCTTGCTTCTTGCCAAATTATTTAAAGGAAAAATCCCAAAACTGTAAAATATATTTCAAAAATATATTTTACATTGTGTTTACTAACATGTTTGCTGTAGTTTGCAACTAGATGGCGCTGTATATTCTTAGAGGGCGTAGCGTTTTGTTCAGGTACCTAGGTATGGAACACTATGCATATATATGTACGCCTTTGACAAATATTTTTTTACCTATTAGCAAAACGTTTCCTGATCAAGTGACATAATAATAATGTTACTTAACAAGTCACACATTACTAATTACTGATTCAACATTTAAAGTTTAGTAGAGTAAAGTTTAGTAGTTAAAATGTTATTATTATCCACAATCAATTGCAAATTTCAGTACAATCAAGTACAATGTAAATAAGTTATGTTTGTAACAGGTCAACAAAACGCTAGCAAGTTCTAACTCGACTCCAGCGCCATCTAGATGGCACAAAAAAAAAACAACGCTAGCTAATTTTGGTTTGTAGATAGCTTAGACCCTAGGAAGCGGAATAACACATAGGATACTTTTTATCCCGATATTCCAAAGGAAACGAAGACTACGCGGGTTTAACCGCAGGGCACAGCTAGTACAGTATAAAACAAACATACTTATTACGCTTTTAGCTTCTTCTTGTAAAGGTATCTTTCCAAACGCACGGAAAACTCATTACTGTTTATCTACATTGACGTACAAAAGTGTCAGATTGTGACCTATTTAAATAAATCTTTTTGACTTTGACTCTGATGAGACCACTTCTTGTACTATCCTTAGATTAATCATATTTCCTATACAACGCGTTAAAAAGGTGTAGTAATACTGAACGGAGTGTATCTACTCCTTAACCTAAACAACGAGTCTCAAGAGAAATAATTTCGAAATTTGCAAACATATTTTGCTTTTCTTTCTTTTGAAAGTTGTTCATTTTGATGGGCATATGAATCAGCTCAGGTATTACTACACCATTTTCAACATGTTGTATAATGTGTCTTAGGGACTTATCACACTTATTCAGCTCTGTTCAGCTTATATCTTTAACTTACTCGACAAGATGCACTAATGTTTTGACTGCCAAGCGAGTTAACTTTACAAGTGTTGACAGCTCCCGTGGAGTCGTAGCAAGTCCTGATCAGTGTGACGTTTTGGTGGCAGTCTAACTCAGCAAATACCGTCGGCCGTCGGTCCTGCGGTATGAAATATATGGCGGAGAAACTCAATATAGTCACCACTTGGAATAGTATGAATATTGACTTCTGACTTTTGAATCTGAAACAAGTGAATCGTGATTGGGGAACACACGTTATGCATTTAATAGACAAAACAAAAGTATCATCATCATCATCTCAGCCATTGTTAATCCACTACTGAACATAGGCCTCCCCCATAAAGGGGGCCTTAGTCAATACTCGACACTCTTAGCAGGTGGCTTTTCGAGCGCAGTTCTATGGTTTTTTGCAGAGGACGCTGCTGCCCGTCCTCTGGATCTGTTAACCCTTAGCCGGCTCTTACGGCAACCACGGGTAGAGGGTGGAGCACTATTCTTAATCCGTTAACTCCACGGCGGTTGAATAAACAAAAGATTATTCGCTTGAAATACAAAATGAATATAGAAAGAAAAATTTTCAACCACATAAACAATATCTCACAATAGCTCAATTGTAGACGTAGTATTAATTGGTTTGTTGTGCGTTTGGCTATGCTGTAAGCACCTCAAGTATATGATTTCAAATAAAATAAAATTGGGAGAGTGCCCCCACGCAGATTGGTGCGGGTTTAAGTCCCGCTCGTGGTTGAAAATATTTCGTCCCATATTAATATTGTACACTATATTACGTTCCGTACACAGACAACTAAAACTAAAAGACTACGCTTTAATAGTATGCTTTCGCCAAAGTCTGCAATAACACAACATAATAATAACATAACAGCCGGCTCCATCCCTTTTCGTTTCTCATTTGATTCAATGTTAGCGCATGACGTGAAATTTTTGTATTTTTTTTATGATAGTGAGTGACAAGACGAGCAAATCAGGTGCTTGATGGTAGCATCATGATTAACAATATCAGACAAAGTGCCACACAGTGTTTTAAAATTCAAAATTGTATATTGTTTTTCGGCACAGTTAAAGTGCAAACCAATATTTGTACAGTTAAATATTAAATTATAGACATATTATTCGGTTAAACTACTGATATACAATTTTACATTGCTGTTTACATCAAATTCAAAGTGCTATTTAATACAGGTACATCCTAAATAATTTATCTGATTAATATTATGCACCTACATAATAAGCTATGGAAAAGTATAATAAAATATCACAAGTACAACACAATAAAATATTTCAGTATCTTGTCAGTCTCATACCTCATAAATACTTTATTGGTGAATGTCGGTAATTTATCAGAGAGATCATAATGTCACAAGCAAATGTGGACCTTGTAGCATAAAACATATAATTAACAAATCATTATTTTGAAATTCAAAGATTCGAAAGATATGATATCGTAAACTGTAATAAAGTGACAGGAATATAATAAAGAAATGGTAGTTCATATCTGTTACGTGGCACTTATGTTACATTGGTTTATGGTTACGTTATATTATGTAAAAAAAATATTAATATACCAATAATACCTACATAATGACTTTGTATTCCTTTTGTCACAAATCAGCCTTCAGGCTATTATCATAATCAAATTGGTTTTAGAATAGGAAATTATCCACGATGATTATTTGTGACTAATTTCAAACTCATACAGTTACGGCCCTAAGCAGTGACTAAGGAAAACGAAGTCCCAGGGGGTTAGAACGAGACAGAAGATATAAAATTTTCTGGCGTGAAACAGAGATAAAACGGGGAAAACTAGTTATCCCTGTGTCATGCTAGGCGAGCAGGTCGGTTTGGTATCAATTTGTCTTAAAATTATTGCACCTTTAAATAATCTCTAACTATTTAAAGCCATTTGTATCTGACAATATTATAACAAAACATGGGTTAAGTTTTGCCATCCACTGAACAGCACTAATTCTAGTCACTTTTTTATATCTATAAATTTACTGGACCCACATACAACCCAACCTAGAAGACCTCGCTTTCATGAATATTTGTATGAAAACAAAACCGCCAATTTGATTTGGGGTGCAAGGAAACTTGGCTAGTTTTTATTGGATTTTTCAGTCTTCTTAACACCTGTCCATAGTCCATAGTTCATGTACAAACATTAAATTTAATGAAGAAACCGAATGGGGGAGGGCCGGCTGTTATGCAGTGTCACTTCATAACCTTGGCCAAAAGATACCCCGCTAAAGTGTCGTTTTATGTATAGTTGTCAGTGATTGGAACCTACAGTGTAATCTACATTGTTATACCAGTATGTTAAGGGTCCAACCCTTATATGAACGTATCCAACCAGGCAACGGAATGAACGGAATGAAAACAGTATGGTGTACCTTGCCCATTATAACATATAAACACCATTCTCATAGAAATTGTTGATGGAGAGCTAACGCAGTGTTTGGCACGCGATGGTCACGAAATGGTCTAGTGGGCATGGTTTAATGCATACTCGTATCTACAATACAAATAATTTTTTTGATGCTCACTGCCCTATAGTCCTAACTTAACGGTATAGCAAACTGATTATAAGTAGCTTGACTTACTTGTCTGCAATGACGCCGAAGAGAGGTTTAGCAATTAGTCCGAATATAGGTAAAACTGTGTAAATTAATCCAACGGTAGATGAAGAGAACCCCAACTGTCGAGCATATGTGGATAAATATGGCACCAATGGTGCAGTACCTGTTAAAAAAAACCAAGGCTAAAGTAGTCGTCATTACAGTGTTAAACCAAGTAGCTTTCTGCATCTTTCTAACCCTTGATGTGAAGTCAAAGTCAATGTCAAGAAGATTTATTCAAATAGGTCACAATCTGACACTATTGTACGTCAATGAAGATAAACAGTAATGAGTCTGTGCGTTCGAAGAGATACCTTTACAAGAGGAACGCACAAGAAACTTGTATAGGGCTTAATTTTTACAACTGCTTGTTTTACAATATTTGGTTCGGTTAGATTCGTTCGTTTGGAAGGTGCCGGGTGGTGGCTATGCAGACATTTCCATACATCTTTATCCTCTATGTACTGATTGACTTTATAATAAGTCTTCTTTAGCAAAGAATTTTATTTAGGTTTTGACTTTACCTTCAGAGAGCGCCTTTATTTCTTTTGGGTAAGTTTGGTATCTCTTTTCGGTCTAAGTCTAAGCTATGGAATGGATTTTGATGCAGTTTTTAACTTAACATGACATTTAACATACATTCACGCCTTTTTCCCGAAGGGGTAGGCAGAGGTGTACCCAGGACACAGTTCCATAGTAGATACACCCACATTTCGCCAGTATGTTATTGGTCCCATGTAATAGGGGGCGAGCCTATTGCCATCTACACAGTTCCAGACTCCAGGCAATTATTGAGATAATTCCTAATGGAAAAATCCAATATATAACACTTTGCCTGACCTGGCGATCGAACCCGGGACCACTTGATTGGCAGTCGAGCATGCTCCCTCTACGCCACCGAGGCAGTCGAAAGCCGAGAGTTTAGGATTTTAATATAGGTATATAGTGATAACAGTTTTTACCATCAGTTAAATAATTTTTCACAGAAGATTTAACAAAAACACATACAACTAGCGACCCACCCGGCTTCGCATGGGTGTAATTTAGTTGTTTATAAAGAACATGATAATTCATAATGTTCTATTTAAATATAGCTTGACATGTGACAGGTGAGGAAACATAAATTTATTGGCCATATTTAAGTTCAGTATTTGATTAATCATTTATTGAATTATGCCTGATATGATGATACTATTAATGTACCTCATTTAAGAAAACATGACCAAAAATATAGAATTTTGTATTATTATATTTTATAAGGTATAATTTTTCTCATTAAGACCGTCATGGCCGTCTAGGAATTTTACACAATCCTATGAAAAATTTACCAAATCGATGTTTTGTATTCCCGTGTTTCCTCCGAATATAATTAACCCATTCTATAAATTTATATCTTGATATTTTTATAGGGAAGTAACCTATGTCCCTGTCATTTTAATTTTTCTTATAAACCTTTGGTTTTTTCATAGTGAACTTCCAAAAGTCACAGTTTTTCTCGCGTTATTGGACATTCACTACAAAAAAATGTAGTTTATAAACAAAAATTAAAATGATAGGGACATACTTTACTTCAACTTTAAAATATTAGGATATACACACATACATTCACGCCTTTTTTCCCGAAGGGGTAGGCAGAGGTGTACCCAGGACTCAGTGCCATAGTAGATACACCCACATTTTGCCAGTATGTTATTGGTCCCATGTAATAGGGGGCGAGCCTATTGCCATCTACCGGGCCCAGTTACAGACTCAATTAGGATATAATTATATCAAATAGGTTTATTGTATTTGGAGGAAACATAGGAATACAAAACATTGATTTAGTAAATTTTTCACAGTATTGTGTCAAACTGCTAAGAGGTCCTGTATCCTGTTAATACCCACATGATGCAAGGGCAGGTCGCTAGTACAGCATATAATCATCTTCTGGTTGAAATTATGTACCTACTTAAGTACAATTAATAAATGAATTCCCTCCATCCTTCCTGCCTGGAAGACATCACTATTTAAACTCAAATTCATTAATTCAAGAAAGACTTCAATCAGCTCTTTTGCATGTAACTGAAACTCTTAATATTTTGTGTTCAGAAAGATACATCTATCTCTTGGCAAGTAACTGCATAGAACAATCCTATCTATAAAATAATCAATTAAAGAAGATAGGTACACGGTGTATCTTTTTTTATTGGAGGCCAAGTTTCAGCTTGTGTGTATTATGTGTTTACCTAGTCTTCTTGAAGAAGAATCTTTACCAGTTGAGCCTTTCCAAAATATAAATTTTTGTTGAGCTCTGTCGGTTTAGGACAATGTTTTTTTTTCAATGCTGGTAATAAATGTATCTTAATCTTATATTTATCTTAAAATGTTGTGACACAAATGCTTATATAGAAGTAATAAGAATTTAATCTCTGTCTAGACCACTATTTATGGTGTGTCGAAAAAATAATTAAGACTGAAAATGGCTTTATGGTCAGCAAATAATAATTTTTTGTAGTGGTAGGCCTCTTTCGCAGGGAGCCGCCTGGGGAAGTACCACACCTTTGCCAGTTATTCATCCGCCAAGCAGTAATGTGCAAACATTACTGTGTTCCGGTATGAAGGGCAATGTTACCAGCGAAATTACTGGGCATGATGAGATTTAACAGCTCATATCTCAGGGTGACAGGCGCAGTGCAGTGCCGCACAGAATTTTGAATTTTAAAACACTGGGTGGCACTGTGTCTGATATGGGCAATCATGATGCTTACCATCAGGCACCTGATTTGCTCGTCTTGTTACTCGCTATCATAAAATAAAAATAAATAAATAAATTAACACAGAAAAGTAAGGAATATGAGAGGGCTATGTGGCAAGGTTTGGTTTCTAGACTTAAAACACCCAGACAATGTGAACATACCCGCATTGAAGAAGAAGTAATGTCCTTTGATTGGAAGCAGCTTTTTGTCAACCTGCATTTTTGAAGACAGCATGTTTAAAGGCATTGATGAAACTGGAACCAACAAAGTGGTTGTAATGAGTTAGTTTCATTTTAATACTTCATGTACCTACATTATAATGTTATGTATAATGTTTAATAAAATATACAATATAATATAGTTTCCCAAATTTTTTTTTTAATATAAGTGGGGGTGGGGTTACCGGCTATAGAATAGTATCTTACCCTCTCTACCCATGCTTGCCATAAGAGCCCACTAAGGGTTATGAGTTACAGAGGTCGGGCAGCAGCGTCCTCTGCATGAAACCATCAAACTGCACTCGCCAAGTGTGGTGAGTTTTGGCAACAACCCCCCTTATGGGGGAGGCTTATGTTCAGCAGTGGACTTCCAACGGCTGGATGACGATGTATGTTTCCCAAATTGAAATATTTTAATTATTTACCTAGCACAATAGTAAACCCAAAGTTAACCTTAACTACAATAGCCTATCAATTAATGACAAAATTATGAGGTTATTATTATTTTATCTTAAACGAAACGTACTACCTATTTCTGGAGAATTATTAATTAACTTTATATAAAAGAATTGTATGGAATATTTTTATAGAATACCTGCTACACCTGACATCGGACTAGGTTACTTACCGGCAACACCACTTCAAGGAAATAAACACAAACGATACTAAAGACTATCTCTTAAGAGTAGTCTGGCCAAAGAAAATAAAACAAAATCGATCTCAAAACGTACCTTACATTTAGGTTTAATATCTGCGCCCTGCGCGTATGAAAACCAGTTAGGTTGTAAAATAAGAAGAGTATTTTATTTAATCCATGCCTCTATATAAAAGCGGTTATCGATAAGTCACTGTTATCTGATTAGATTCAATAGTTACTAGTTAAAAATCATTTAATATGTATTATCTATGTTACAAACTCACTCAGACACTCAAACTCACTGGGCTCACTAGAGGTGGCGTTAAATCAATAAACTGTTTTTATATACAGCTTTATGTTTGTCAACGAATTAACTGTTTTCTTCAACGAAAAAACCTGTTGAAAATATAAAACTAATAAATTCCGTCAACGTTAACGTAACTTGCAATGCAACGATAAATAAACCTGTTGAAAATATAAACCAAATAAATTCCGTCAACGTTAATAAACGCAACTTGCAATGCATCGAAAAATTAAGCTTATAAATTCCGTCAACGTCTTCGCACGCAATTCGCAATTAATGAAACATAGTTCCGATCCTTTTGCACGTATCTCTTTCTTACTTGCACTTCCGTTCTTCTGCACTAATTTAATAAATTGAAGATTGAATGCCTCGCGAAAACAGCACTTGTGCTTGCAGTTTAGAATCTACGTTCAATTTTACTATAGGAGGATATTGTTGTTGTTATTTTTTGTTAACCATAAAAAAAATGAAGGAAAAAACCATGTATATAAATAACTTAAAATTTACGAAATTGATTATACTCATGTACATAAAAAGTAATGAACTTCTAAGTGCGCTTGGATATCTACTATTTTTTATTAAGACCCAGCCAGTCCTATGCCTGGAAAAAGTATGAACGGAAGACTTAGTTCAAAACGGCTTGCGAAGTGGCTATCGAAAACCTTGACATAATATTAGAGCAATAGTTTAACCTAATAGGAAGGAACCTATTAATGCATAATCCGATTATTGAAAACCTGTTAACGATTTAACAGTTTTTGTTAACCTGTTGACGATTGACGAAAAACAGTTACGTTACATTAATTTAAAAACCGTCAATTACACACCTCTAGCGCCCACTGCACACTGCACATTGCACTGAACCCACAGAACACATATACAAGACTGAACCAGTGTTGCCAACTGTTTAGTTTGCTTTCCACCAGATTTGACTTCTAAAACCACTAGAAACCACTAACATTTAACGGCCCTACATTGATAATCACTAAATTTTCCACTAGACCAGTTTTTATTCATAATTTCAGCCGTAAGGCGTCCATTGCTGGACATACTGACTGCCCATAGAGTGGCTTGCATCCAGCGTGTTTCTGCAGTTTCTATTAGGCCGTTTGTCCAAACTTGTGGGACCAACGCTACGCTTGCCGGCCATCAGTTCAATGAGCTACGTGCCTTGCCTATTGCCACTTCAACTTCCTAATCCACTGGGCTATTTCAGTAGCTTTGTTTCGTCTTTGGATCTCCTTATTTCTGATTCAATCTCGTCCGCGAAATGCCAAACATAGCTATCTCCATAGCTCGTTGTGCAACTTTGAGCTTAATAATAAGACTGGTTAAGAATTATTAATGGTAAGAGACCACGTTTCAGAGCCATAAATCATCTCCCACTGGTTAAACAACTTCCACTTGAGGCTCTGAAGATTTTGTTTTTTATTTTGGACGAAAAGACGTTGCGTAGGTTTCCGAACGCTGCCCAGCCGAAATGGACCTACAGATTTTGACTGCTTACAAGTTTAGATTGTAGATGTACGATTCAACAACTTCTTAAACCGAATTAGAAACCGGTACAGGGATATGGGGTTTGCCGTGGGATAACCGGCCATAGAATAGTTCCCCACAGCCCCACCCTCTCTACCCGTGGTTGCGGCAGCGGCCGGCTGAGGTTTATTGGATCCAGAGGACGGCAACAGTGTTCTCTGCGTAAAACCATCGAACTGCGCTCGCCAACCTGCCTGACTAGCGTGACGAGGACTGCCAAAACTCCGTCAGTATGAAGGTCTTTATCACTACAATACCACTACAACAATACATACTACAATAAAATATAATATTAAAATTAACTCATATCTAAACTAAACTATTATATCTAAACTATTAATAAGTATATAGAACAAATTACAATCTATACACAAATATATATAACATATTAATAGTATATAAATATAATATAACATATTAATAGTATAGGAATATAAATATAAAATAGAATAGAATACTCTTTATTATGACCAAGGTACACTGAATACAATCAACTTACAAATTAAATTATTCTTATTGGTCAACAATGGGCGGCCTTATCGCTTTAAGCGATCTCTTCCAGGCAACCAGTATGTTTTAAGTTTATATATATATATATATATATATATATATATATATATTTTTTTTAATTTAATCTAATTGTAATTTTACAGAGAAGTGTTCTCTACCTAGCAGTGTTGCCACTTGCCACCTTGGTGGATTTTCCACAAGAACTGGTGGTTGTGGCGCTAGTTTCTATGTGTACATCTAGAATATAAAATTTATACGCTTTTAAGTGCAGCGCAGTTTCACATATTTCCGCAGAACCTTGTAAAATATAGCTTGATAATGATAGACTATAGACAGTAGAAACAGCAGAATTAAAAGCAATTTTTTGACCTTAAATCCGTAAATTAAGGTCTAAGAGGAGTTTTTCATTTGAATTATACATTAAACCTGATAAGATACCATAATAGTACCTAATTTATGGATAGGTATTTAACAAAAATTGATTTTTGTTCAGCTGACACGTATCAATCACAGGTATCAATTAAGGCGCATTCTGTCATCCTTGAGCTGTCATCGGATCAATGAAGACAATTTGACAGCGATATTTATGTTTTTTGACAATGACGTATTATAATAAGCTAAAAGTTTTTTGTTTTTTTATAGGCCACACGGTTTAATTGCCAATATTAAATTCTGCTCTGGTTACAGGGCCAACGAATTATTCATTCATATTGCCATTATGGCGGTGAAATAAAATTATTATAAACCAGCGGTTTGCCATTATGCCAGTAACCGCCATTATGGCGATTAAATAAAATTATTATATACCAGCGGCCCACCCCGGCTTCGCACGGGTAGCAGAAGTAGGTATAGTAAACGTTTGAACAGGAGTAAATACGTGTTACATTGTATTTTTATAGATATAACCCTAATGGTTTACGCAGCGCACGAAAATTAATGACTATTTCTGTTACAGTGACCAAACCTTAACACATGTATAATTTTTCCGCGGACTATTTTGAAGATATACGAGTACATACATACAGTCACGTCTTGTTTCCGGAGGGGTAGGCAGGAACTACGCTTCCCTCCACTTGCTACGATCCTGACATACAACTTTTGCTTCGTTCACTTTCATGACATTTTTCATACATGCTCGTCGGTTGTACTTAGGTACTTTTGACTTGGCCTTTCTTATGAACAATGTCAACTTGTTCGGTCGACCCCTACCGACTTGGCCATTCACACTAGCCTTATAAATCTCTTTTAATCTCTTTTCATCCATCCATGCCTCGAGACTGCCTCGGTGGCGTAGTGAGCGGATGCTCGACTGCCAATCAAGAGGTCCCGGGTTCGATCCCCAGGTCAGGCATAGTGCTAAATATTGGATTTTTCCATTAGGAATTATCTCAATAGCTGCCTGGAGTCTGGAACTGTGCCCGGTATATGGCAATAGGCTCGCCCCCTATTACATGGGACCAATAACATACTGGCGAAATGTGGGTGTATCTACTATGGGACTGAGTCCTGGGTACACCTCTGCCTACCCCTTCGGGAAAAAGGCGGGAATGTATGTTATGTTATGTTATGTTCATCCATCCATTCCACATGTCCAAACCACCTCAGCATTCCTTTCTCTATCTTTGTCAATACTACATCTTCTAACACGCCAGAAGATATTATAAGTACTACAAACTACAAACCCCTAGTGCATTATTTCTAACACTAATAGTTTTCATGCTGCATAAAAATATTGACTTCTTCGATTATTGTGACTAAACCAAACAGACGGTTATAATGTCCGTGGACTATTTTGTGATAACTGGTTCAAATTGAATGAAATTTGAAATATACCGTGTTTATGCAATGCCTGCTTGGTTACTGAAAATTCACTTCTAGTTTTATTGGTTTTATCCACAAATCGAAAATGGCGTGATTTGCTCCGAGAAAAGATGGTCTAGCTTGACAGAAAAGAGTAGAAACGGAACTACATAATTATACATACACTTTGTATGTATTGATTCAAATGTTTTTACAGTTACTGTTTTAAAAGACAGTGGCGCCCCTATTATTCTTTACTCTTTTCTGTCGAGCTATACGGCCGTGCCGCTCTTTTGCTCGACTTGGAGGGTGCACTGCCGTGCCCCCAGATATCAAAGAAGGTCTTACCTACCAACGATCACGCAAGGTGTTTGCTAAATAGGTACTCGTCATGTTTGGTAGGTAGGCGGGTTGGCGTGCGGCAGCCCAGCCTTTGGATCTGATAACTCTAATGCCGGCATACATGAACAGTCCGACTGTACATAATATGCATAACCTAGCAAGTATGTGAGACAACACAGGCATGCCGTTGTACGTGCATGGCTAGCTATAGAAGCTCGTGCATGCCTGATGGTTTTAACTGTTTTTAAGTGTACATTATGCATGTACAGTTAAAACCGCTACGGTTAAAAAGCTTTATGATTTATGACAATTATAATACATAACTTTATTATAAAAAAACATAGGTACCTACACTGTTATTTTTCAAAAGATATTTTTACTCGAACAGGCATCCCGTGAGTAAAACATTTGCCAGAGCTGGGTAAAAATATAGTAATATGGTATACCTAAGTACCTATAATAAGGCACTACGGAAATAGAAACGGTGCAGCGCGGTCCGCAGCGCGAGTATTAGCTTCAGACCTACCACATAGGTGCTATAAAGGGTTCCTAGTACTACTGCTTGTTGGAACAGTGTGCCGGGCACAGTGGCGCGGTACCCGGCACAAGCAAGTATAGCCCATTTTCATCTTTTCAAGCCGAAATCTATATCTATATCTATACTAATATTATAAAGAGAGAAACTTTGTTTTTTTGATTTTTTGTTTTTTTGTTTTTTTGTTTTTTTGTTTGTAACGAATAGGCTCAGAAACTACTGGACCGATTTTAAAAATTCTTTCACTTATGGATAGCTTAATTCAGTGTGAGTGACATAGGTTATATGAGATTTTGAAAAAAAATTGGGATCCGTAAGAAAACTGCAATATTGTGAACCAAGGTGTCACATAATATAATTACCATATTCATAAATTTGCGTGCGCTGTGAAATCCATTGATGGTAGAATAATATAATGTATTAGGGGTTTGAAGTACTTATCAATATCTACAAAATAGTGCACGGAAATTTTATCCATCTATTTTGGTTTAGTCACAAAAATCGAAACAGACATTATATGCATGCGCTGTGAAAATTATTGGTGGTAGAATAAAGTAATGTACTAGGGGTTTGTAGTACTTATCAATACCTACAAAACAGTATACATAGATTATATCCATCTTATTTTGTTTAGTCACAATAATCGAAGCATTGATTATTTTTCATGCGGTGTGAAAACTTTTGGTGGTAGAGTAAAGTAATGTACTTAGGGGATTGTAGTACTTATCAATACCTACAAAACAGTATACATAGATTATATCCATCTTTTTTGGTTTAGTCACAATAATCGAAACAGACATTATATGCATGCGCTGTGAAAAGTATTGGTGGTAGAATAAAGTAATGTACTAGGGGTTTGTAGTACTTATCAATACCTACAAAACAGTATACATAGATTATATCCATCTTATTTGGTTTAGTCACAATAATCGAAGCATTGATTATTTTTCATGCGGTGTGAAAACTTTTGGTGGTAGAGTAAAGTAATGTACTAGGGGATTGTAGTTCTTATCAATACCTACAAAACAGTATACATAGATTATATCCATCTTTTTTGGTTTAGTCACAATAATGGAAGCAGTGATTATTTTTCATGCGGTGTGAAAACTATTGGTGGTAGAGTAAAGTAATGTACTAGGGGATTGTAGTACTTATCAATATCTTCAAAATAGCTCACGATAAATTTATACATGTGTTAAGGTTTGGTCATTGTAACAGAAATAGTCATTAATTTGCGTGCGCTGCGTAAACCATTAGGGTTATATGTATTAAAATACAATGTATCACGAATTTACTTCTGTTAAACGTTCACTATACCTACTTCTGCTACCGTGCGAAGCCGGGGCGGGCCGCTAGTACTCAAATAAAGTAGGTACAACAGAACCGCCACACATTCGTGAACGCCGTGAACGTACGCCGCGCGAGCACATGAAAAAATCATTGTTTGTAGTAAATGACAGTTTGTGATGTTAAATCCTCCAAAAACTATACACAAAAAAAGATAATATGTGTTAAAAATACGCCGCCACAATGCTTGTGCTTTATACAAAATGTAACCAAATGTTTAGTGCGATATTGGAGTTTAGTTGCAAGATAGTATTAATTATTAATCAATGACGTTGAATCGCTTTCTTCTACAGATCCACAATCCCTGAACAAGCTTCACAAAAAAGTGTCCATCACTGACAATTACGCGCTTTGACATCTACTGAATTTCTATTATTTGAATTTAAACTCTATTTACATGATTGTTTTAAAGCCTAATTTGGATTGAACGATTTTTCACCCTATGAAGTTCAATGTTAAATTTGACACTAAGCGACGCGGGCGAACATAGGAGCATTGGAGTAGAATTATATGCACAAAAATATTTAGTGATTTAAATATTTAATTTTTTTAAATAAATTAGTCACACTTATACTTTTTAACTTTTATAAATATATATTACAAGAATTAACATTTAAAAGGGTCAAAAAGTTTTAAAATTAAAATGTATTTATGTTTGTAAAGATAATTAAGTTACATGATAAAATCTCGGTTTTATAGTGAGTACAGGTTCGTGGGCCTGATTCTAGCACGTAGAAAGGGTCTTTGACGATATTATTTTGAATTGTTACGTGATATGATTACTTTTATACTCTTAAAAAATCGTCGAAACTCACAGAAATATTAAAATGTTATCATATTATATTATGTAAAATTAACGAGGACTATGCAATGTAAAACAATTATAAACAAAAAGTATAATGTTTATAATGCACAGTGCGTTATTGAGATAAAATAAACAAATATTTAATTCAATGTTTAAAATGTTTTCAATCCACTAGGTAATTAATGCCAAACCTTAATTTATGTAAAAAAATATATATTTATGTTCGGATAATATTATTACAAATATACAAAATACAAAAATAATTATAAAATATACAAAAATATTTATTATATAATCGACTTCATAGTTTTTCATTCGAACAAAGCGCTGTTGTCCATTTTATTGTGTTTAAAAAATTAAAATAAAATAGAAACACGCAATGTGGATACATAAATTCCTAAAATTATTGTAAATACATGCCTAAATTATGAAAAGCTATCGCTTTCACGTACGTATCTGTTGTTATTTGGTTAGCTTTTGACCTAACACTGGCATCACGCGCACGGCCTACGTTTGCCATGCAACTAACCACATAGTCTGGTAATTTATTGATTTAGTACCAGACTCGCGGCTTGGAACAGATTTTTGCACGACTGGTTCTCTTTGGTATCCTTACTCTGAGTTATTAATAGATATTATAATACTATGATTGTCACTGTAATTTATTATACAGGGTTATTGGTAATCAGAAACCTCAAGTTGGAGTTTAGTGAGAAGATAGTACTTATTAATAGTTTTTGAAAATAATATTATTACAATTCCACTATAATCATTATATATACAGGGTAACAAGGTAATCAGTTTAAAATCTTTTAAGGGGTCATTGTACCTACGCATAATGTGGATCGACTTTTAGTATGGTGTCCACTCTGAAATGGTGAAAAAATCTGCTGTTTAATAGAAAAATGTTTTTTCGCGATTTCAGAGTTGGTTCTTGATCCCTATAGGTACTTTATTCTACCACCAATAGTTTTCCCAGCATATGAAAGTTAATGACTACTTCGATTATTGTGACTTCACTAAAATAGATGCATATAATGTTCGTGGACTATTTTGTAGACATTGATAAGTACTACAAACCCCTAGTACATTACTTTAATTTACCACTAAAAGTTTTCACAGCGCATGCATATAGTAATGTCTGTTTTGATTATTGTGACTAAACCAAAATAGATGGATAAAATGTCCGTGGATTATTTTGTAGATATTGATAAGTATTACAAACCCTTAAATACATTATTTTAATCTATTATCAATAGTATTCATCGCGCACGCAAATTAATGAAAATGGTAATTATGTGACACCTTGGTTCACAAAATTGCAGTTTTCTTACAGATCCCTAATTTTTTTGAATCTTATATAGCCTATGTCACTCACATTGAATTAAGCTTTCCATAAGTGAAAGAACTTTTTAAATCGGTCCAGTAATTTCGGAGCCTATTCGTTACAAACAAAAAAAACATAGAGTTTCTCTCATTATAATATTAGTATAATAAATAATAATTAATAAATAAATAAATTCATTTATTTCAGTCAATAGTGCGTATAATCAATTATACCTACGCACCAGAGGCCTATATTAATAAATACCTTACAGACTAACATACATAAAATATTAAACACTTAATTATTATGGCATATGGATATTCAGGTTCGGTTTCGCCTCCGTGAAGCGACGGAAAACGATATACCTTCAGGCCAAAATCCAGGAACGTCTCCTTGTATTTCGCCGGAAACCGGAGCACGTATGACTTGAAAGCCTGCGTCCAGATTAGCGTATTAGCAGATTATTGTGCGTATAGATTATAGTGACAATCATAATATTATACCTTATATCTATTTAATAATAATTAATAACATTATCTAGCAACTGAACTCCAACTTCGTACCTACTAAACAACCACTATTTTTTTGCCAATGACACTATGAGTTATTTCTAATGTCGTAATTTAATGTTGCCGTTTTAAATGTCATGATATGCAATAAGAAAATAATTAGTTAACTAACACATGTTTTTGTAAACTAAACACACTAGCGGCTCGCACACGTAGCATAATATACGCGTGACCGCGGTACGTAATACAGCCGCAATGGGCGGCGTTCACTCACACACGGCCCAAAATTTTTCTTCATAATGAATGATGCGCTCAGTACTGGAACACGGATTCTGTGCCTATTTATGTATTCTAAGCCGAAATAGCTTTGCATAGGCGTACTTAACTCTCATCCTTAGAATATAACGTCTTAGAAAGTAACTTAGAAAGTAACGTCTTTCTACTATGATTAGTTATTATTAGTCTCCTCGTTTCCATTATTAAGTAAGTTTATTAAAAGTCATAGAAAAAGGCAGAATTAGTTCAGTAGGTAGTTTAATACAGTGTATCTGGGAAACTTAAGTCTACATTACAATACAACATACAGAATACTTACAATAATTTAAGGCGCGGTACACTCCTAATTCGCCCTCTCGCTCACACGTAGTGTCACTGTGTAGTGGTAGGCCTCTTTTACAGGGGGCCGCAGGGGGAAGTACCACACCTTTGCCAGTTATGCATCCGCCAAGCAGTCCGCAGTCATGCAAACATTACTGTGTTCCGGTCTAAAGGGCAATGTTACTAGCGAAATTACTGGGCATGACGAGATTCAACAACTCATACCTCAGGGTGACAGGCGCAGTGCAGTGCCGCGCAGAATTTTGAACTTTAAAACATTGGGTGGCACTGTCTAATACGGGCAATCATGATGCTTACCATCAGGCACCTGATTTGCACGTCTTGTCACTCACTATCATAAAAAAAATAAACGAACTTACCCACATTTTTGTAGATATAAAAATAACTTATATGTAAATACATCAAATTAAAAAAAATCTACTAGGAACTAGAATATAACAATATAAACAAACTCTCAGTAAAAAATCAAATTTAATCCAAACAAGTTTACAGTGTCTTTTTTTCTGTGCAGATTTTTATACCTGAAAACATAATGAAGTAAAATTATTGGATTAAATTTGATTTTTTACTGAAAGTTTGTATTGTTATTTTCTAGTTACTAGTAGATTTTATTTTACGCCTAACTGAGTCCTTAATTGAGCGGTCTAGCTATAGTATTACAAAAATGTGGGTATGTGTGAGCGAAATATGTAGGCGAATTAGATGTCCGCGCCTTAATAACACACAAGATTGTTTCCGCGAACTTGTCACGCCGATGGCGCAAGCAGTGTTTAGCACTAACCACGCGCAAAATGCGCTGGTCACTAGACTTCATAGGACAAACAATAAAATATTAGCAGGTATGAAATAAATGTTTCAGCACTTATAAACAACTATAAAGATAAATATAAAAGTCAGGTTCTCAGTATTCTGAATAAGCTTACTCAGGTATACCTATTCAGTATATCGGACTTAATAACTAGGTTTCAAGTATGTCCACTCCTGGCCACAAATGAGCAGCAAAAATACAATTATACCAAAAAATCTTTTCATCAAACTATTTTTATTTCATATATTTGTAATCAGGCTAAGGATAAAAAAGTGATAAAATAAAAAGTATTTTCAGTAATATCCACTTTTGACTACGATAATATGAGCCACAGTGAGAGCCGCCACCAATGGAGTTTGATGAAAAAACGTAGGGCGCATGCCTATGTTCAAACTCGCCAAGTTACGCCGGCCGTATTTTACTTATGTCAGTAAGTATTCTGTATTATACCTACATACATACCACCCCTTTACTCACCCCTTTGTTCCCTTTGGGGTAGGCTAAGACTGTTTTCTCCATCTCTCTCTTTGTATAGTATAGTTATTGAAAAGGTTCTTTATATTTAGTTGCGTCTTCCATATTTAGTTGATTAGGTAGGTAAGTAAGTACCTACCTACAATAATTCTTGAAAATACATGTCGAAAAGTAACTCATTTTCGTAAAGTTGTAGGTTGGTGTAAGTAACCCAGGCCGGTTACTTACATTGTGTCGTTGTCATTAGGTGCTTGACGTTTGAAAAGTTGTTTTAGACATATTTTTTCAGCAGATTTTTGAATGGTCTCACTTCACCACCGGCTTTGGCAAGGTTAACAACTAGCGTACGTCTGAAGCATTTTAAAATCTTTATTAAATAAATGTTAATTTACGTAAGTTATAGAAATTTTTCGAAGGCAATTAATTTACACTTATAAAATAATATTTCGACTGCTTCGGTGGCGTAGAGGGCGCATGCTCGATTGCCAATCAAGAGGTCCCGGGTTCGATCCCCAGGTCAGGCAAAGTGTTAAATATTGGATTTTTCCAATTTCCAATTTTATTGGATTAGGAATTATTTCAAATAACTGCCTGGAGTCCGGAACTATGCCCGGTGGATGGCAATAGGCTCGCCCCCTATTACATGGGACCAATAACATACTGGCGAAATGTGGGTAAAACCCTACTGAGCCCTGGGTACACCTCTGCCTACCCCTTCGGAAAAATAGGCGTGAATGTATGTATGTATGTATGAAAAATAATATAAAAAAAAACTTTTATTTGAATGCTCTAAAATGAAGAGAATAAATTAATTTATCAAAACCATTAATATAACAAATAACAATATATAAATATAATAAAAATATATAAATTAATATAATATATATAATTTTCATATTATAATAAGTTTGTCGCGTAATTTATCTATTTTATTCTATGCAATAAAATGTTGCGACAAGTTTTATAATATTATTATTGCAAGATTTATACCGTACATAATACATACATTGCAAGTTAATTAAAAGCTTGTAAGAACTGGTAGACCACAGTACCTCACGTTCACGTCACTCGCAAGCATTGCTGACATTTAGATACCAACAAAAATCAAAATGTTCAAATGCGAATGACCCTCGCATTTTGAAATGTTCCTTACCCACCATGAACCTATTACTTACCTGTTTATAAGAAAATATGTCACCATTGCCCACCTGCCAAATAAAATATTTATTACTATTATTCCAGCTAGCATAAAAATTTATTCTTATTGCAGTAAAAGTATTATTTATGACAATAATATTGTAGTCGTAGGCCTCTTTTGCAGGGGTCCGCCTGGGGAAGTACCACACCTTTGCCAGTTATTCATCCGCCAAGCTGTAATGTGCAAACATTAACTGTGTTCCGGTCTGAAGGGCAATGTTAACAGCGAACAACCAAAATCTCAGGGTGACAGGCGCAGTGAAGTGCCGCGCATGTCTGATTTGCATGTCTCGTCACTATAAAATTTTTTTGTAAAACATTTTGTTTGGTTGTATGGAGTACCTTTAATTATGAACCATTATTTATTGTTGTTTTATTAACCTTAATTGGGAATATAATGGCATAAACATACCTAAATGGAGATTTCCTGAGTAACCTAAGATTCGCTGATGACATCATTATTTTTTCAGTCAGCATCCCAGTTTGAAAAAATGATAAATATACAGTGAGCAGTGAAATTGGCCTAGAGCTAAACACAACAAAAAAAAAAATTATGACCAACAGTGACTCATAAATTATCATAGTGAACAATATGTCACTAGAGTATGTAAAGAAATATATCTATCTGGGTCAAAAAATATCATTTTATAAAACAAGACACCAGGAAGAACTATGTAGACGAATAAAATTTACATGGAATAAATTCTGGAGCTACAAAGAAATTTTCAAATTCACCCTACCTTCCAAATGTTACCCTGTCTCTCTTACGCTTGCCAATCGTGGATATATAACAACTTTACCATTTATAAAAAAATAAAAACTAGCCAAAGAGCAATGGAGCGAAGCATTTTGAATATTAAGAGAAGAGATAGAGTAAAAAACATAGATATATAAGAAGAAAAACAAAAGTAATAGACACCTTAGAACACTGTAAAAAACTCAAATTGAAACATTGCACGCATGAACAATGATAGATGGACAAAGAAGGTGACGATTTGGCCAGGACCAATTAATAAGAGAAAAAGAGGAAGACCCAAAGAAAGATGGCTAGATGAAATTAAAAAAATAGCTGGCGATGATTAGCTTGATAAAGCTACAGACAGAGATGTTTGAAGGAAAATGGAGGAGACCTTTACACGATTGAGAGGTCCATAATAAAAATATTAAGAATAATATTCTAGGTTTTTTTTTTTTAATTGCATATTAAAAAATAGGTAATATAATTTTCTAAATGTTATGCAACCAAATGAAATAATAAAATTTTGTCAATATATTTAAAAAATTTAAACTCTGTTAATTAAGTTTATTATGGAATTAAATGGCTTTATTATCCGTAATATTATTTGTTGTTTTAGCGACAATAAGGATACATATATTGTGAAAATGTCTATTTATTTTTAGGTTTATGAGATAGAACCCGGAGATAGAACCCCCGAACAGACGGACAGACGAACGGACGGACAGCGGAGGATAAAATAGCCTTTGGTACTCTTTGAGTACGGAACCCTAAAAAGTAAATATACTTATAAGTACTTCATCATCTCAGCCATAGGACGTCCACTGCTGAACATAGACCTCCCCCATAAATTTCCATTAAGTCCGGTTGTAAGCGCCCGCCTCCAGCGTGATCCTGCCGTCTTTATCAGATCGTCTGTCCACCTTATGGGTGGACGTCCTACACTGCGCTTACCGGTCCGTGGTTTCCATTCGAGAACTTTGCAGCCCCACCGGCCATCAGTTCTACGTGCTATGTGCCCTGCTCATTGCCACTTCAACTTACTAATCCGCTGGGCTATGTCGATAACTTTCGTTCGTCTACGGATCTCCTCATTTCTGATTCGATCTCGTAGAGAAATTCCGAGCATAGCCCTCTCCATAGCTCGTTGCGCTATTTTGAGTCTGCTGATAAGGCCTACCAGTCAGAGACCACGTTTCAGATCCATAAGTCATCACTGGTAACACACACTGGTCGAAGACCTTCGACTTCAGGCACTGAGGTATTTTTGACGAGAAGACATTGCGTAGGTTTCCGAACGCTGCCCAGCCTAGTTGGATTCGCCGATTGACCTCTTTCTCGAAGTTGGACCTACCGAGTTAGACTACTTGTCCTAGGTAGACGTATGAGTCAACAACTTCTAGAATCGAGTTCCCAACCGATACTGGGGTCGGCACAACATGGGCATTAGACATCACCTTAGTCTTCTCTATGTTCATTTTAAGACCGACCCGTTGAGAAACTCGATTGAGGTGTTCGAGCATCGTGCCGAGATCTTCCATCGATTCTGCCATGACTACAATATCGTCGGCAAACCGAAGGTGAGTAATGTATTCGCCATTAATATTGATGCCGTGGTTTATCCATTCCAGAAGCTTGAAGGCGTCCTCCATTGCGGCAGTAAACAGTTTCGGAGATATTACGTCTCCCTGTCTTACACCTCTTATCAACGGGATCGCCATCGAAATCTAGTCCTGTACTCGAATCGACATTGTGGCGTTGCTATACAAGCACTTCAAACTTCGATATACCGATAGTTAATAGGTATGGCATCGCTGGAGAGACTCGCGCACCGCCCATGTCTCGATTGAATCAAAGGCCGTTTCATGGTCCACGAACGCTAAACAAAGTGGCGAGTTATACACTTCGGTCTTCTGTATAACTTGGCGTAGCGTGTGGATGTGGTCTATGGACTTACAACTACAAATTTACTTACAAAAGTACTTACAAGTACAAATTTCAAATACATTGTAATATTTTGCGTGAATAAATGATATGATATGATGACTTAGTTAACATTTAGTTAAATAAGTACCTAGATACCTACTTAGGTCAAAACGTTGAAAACAGCTAGAACAACTTTGATCGGTAAAGGTACGACGATTACTTATTTCAATAGGTATCTACCTAAAATAACTAATTAATAACGCACAAGTTAGTAAGTATACTTATAGGAATACTTAGGTATATTTATATAACATTCAGTTATTTATATCTTTTGCAGCAGAAAATAAAGAAGTACGTACGAATATTACCTGTAAAATCTGACTGGCACTAAACTCATCTACACTGCGCCAAGAGCTTGCACACGGGAACACCTCGACGGTCGCGAACTTCAGTTTCTAAGCCTATTTTCGTAACATCTCGTCTCATCGTGTATGGGGCCCATGGTAAAAAAAGGAAATTAGGGAGGCAGTCGAGATGTCTCGCCGAACTTTGAAGCGGTCGGTAAGCGACTCCTCCTTCCATCGCCATTGGTTTCGAGCGTCACAGCTCCGCCAATGAGACCGCGTCTTACCCCACTCGCACTCATTACATATTGCAATCATTGCGTTTTCCACATTGAGAAAAACGTTAAAATTTCCTACAATAATTATACAACCAGTCCGGTAATAACCAATATAGGTCAGTCGAAAAGCAGACCCGAAACAATAGGCAGGCTCGGTTCAGTATAATTGGTGAACGTCACGACTTCTTCGAATGTGTTTATTATGCAATTTTCGTTTACTTACCCGGTAGATTAGCATCGTCAGTAAAAAATCAGTAGTCAGGTGTAGGTAATAAATGATACGGATAGCGGTGTCTCGTAATGTCGTGTAGCGTGGTGAGTCGCGCTGAATGCTGAAGCTTCAGCTCGGTCGCGCCGTGTAGAGCGAGTTCGACACGAGCGCGAGTTACGAACTCAGTTTGTATCTCGACCGCGGAACGCATCGGGCGTCATTCTCTGCTGAAAGCTTGCGTTGCGTACTTGCCGATAATACGTAAATATCGTCCGCCCGTCATCGTCTCGCTCTAATCTTTATCAAAATACATAATAATAATATTTACCACATATAATCACAATAGGAACCGTAAAAACTGAATATTTATATGAACTGAAAAGTGTTTATTTATTAAATATTTTTTGCTGTGATGTTGATCTGAGGATGTTCGCGCAGTTTAATATTTGAACACGGACAATTTTCTTCGACAAAACGGCAGTGGAGGAGTATCTGGTTTTTAATAAAAAAGTGGGTGAGTAAAATCAAATATTTCAACAGTAATGTAATATAATAAGGACGTTGACTCAAGTTTAATTAGTACTATTATTGTATCGGCTTAAGCATTTACTTGTAGGTAAAAGTGTTTTAAGCGCTTAGCATAAACAGATTTATAATTTTAGTAAATATAGTAAGTACCTTATTACATATACCTGAAGATTAAAGTGTTAGTACAATTTAAATAAAATACATTATAATTAGCGCGTTACTACGTACGTAAGTAGCACACAACAAACCTACCGCATACCCGATGTAGGACAGAGAGTACCTATTTACCTATATTGTTAACTAAGATAATTTCAATCGGTGCATAAGTAGGTATTCCTACTTACATCATAACATTATGATCTTAGAACAATAAATTAATCATTTTAAGATGAATAGGAATTGATAGTATAGGTAGTTAAAGTAGTCAATTTTATTACAAGTTACAAATTCTACGAATCCCACATAGGGTGTAAGAGTGCAACCGCTGGACATTGCGAGTAAAAACATATTTTGTTAATTTTACGTTAGATCACTAATTACTCATTGATTATACACTGTTAATACACCTATACTTACATAATTGATACAAAATAAACATAATAATGTATACTTAAGAATAGGCAAGCATAGTATAATCGAGGACTACATTTTCACCTTATAAGAAATATATTGTCATATATTCAATGGATTGTAAAAAATAAGTATGCGGTCGAAACCGAAAGCGAAAACCTATAATATTATATAAAAAAAACTCTATTAAACACTTGTTCAAAAATTGGATATCATTTGGAGCACCCAACTACGTTCTCAGAGCTACGAATTTCGTAGACCTTTCGTAGACAAATAAAAAATATATTATACACAAAATAAAATGACATGGGCTTTTTTTTACTTAAATCGACGGCATTCTTTTTATTATATCGGACAAAAGTGTTAAAAAAGGTGTATTTGGGTACACATTTTTACGGTACGACTGGTAAAAATCAAAATTAGATAATACGTCTCATCCATGGCTAATTGGTGAATTTATAGTGAGTCGACTTAAACTTCTTTTTTCTGTTTTACCTAATATTTGATTGACTTGCTGTTCATCCTAGAAGACTTTTATTTGATACCTAAATCCATTTTAAAGGCTTTGGATATGATGTTATACGATATTCACTCCCACAGTAGTAGACAAGCAAAGCCGTAGGCAATATTGGTTTTGCTTATAATGACAATTGAATGTAGTTTTAGCTTTTATGGCACCAACTTAGTTGTTCACGTGGGCAAAATTGAAACTAGCCCTAGTTCCAATTATGCAATTTTTAAGAGCCGGTTAAGTCGTCCACCAATGGCCGTTGGTGGCCTTTGGTAGACGTTGTTAACGGAACAGGTATGATGGTGAGACTATGATGAACGCTCACCGTAAAAAGACATGAGATTTGTGTCTTATGTTTTTTAATTAATTATCTGCTGCTTTAATTACGTTACGTGGTGTTAATTTTCATTATACCGAAGTATTGGTATAACAGAATATATTGATTGTCATTTGCATCTCCAGGTAAAAGTTAATTCGCTGCTGGCTATACACCCAAGGTTTCACTCATTGAAAATACGAGTACATTCATAGAGAATTTCATGAAACGCACAAACAAAAACAAAATAGGTAGAATTAAATAGATGTACACACACACACATTTAAAATCTAAACTTTCGCAAAAAATTTCCTCTCCCCGCCTCTTCAACCTGTATATCAACGAGCTGCGAGCTCACAGTCGTACTCAGCAGCATGCGTGTCGGATGTAGCGTGGGGGGTGTCAAGATTGACAACATCAGCTACGCGGTTGATATAGTGCTGCTGCCGAAGACTGTGAGAGCGATCAGATAGATGTTAAAAGTACTTATGCGAGACTTACCCTGCTTTACATTATGGTCTCATATACAATGTAAAGAAAAGTTAGTATACTTGGTATTTAAGGCCGCCGGTAAGTGTCACGAATTAGTTCCACGGATTACTTAAACGGTTTAATCCTTAATCGAATATATACATTTAAATATCTTGGCAACTTCCTTACCGATGACCTTAAAGACGATGTCGATATAGAGACGGAGCGTAGGGCTCTGGCGGTTCGCGGTAATATGCTGGGCCGTAGTTTCGCCCACTGTTCAGACCGACCAGGTTAAAGTTACTCTCTTGCCTTGGCCTGTACACGGGCAATCTATGGTTTCGATATGCCAAAAAATCGCTCAGCTCCCTACGCGTCTAATATAACAACATTTTCAGGATAATGTTGAGACTTCCCGTTGACCGTTGGCGGCTCTTACGTTGTCGTTCGAAAAAAAGTAGCATTACTATTGAGAAGGGTGGTTTGGGGAAGTAGCAACATTATGCTGCAAACATTGGCTGATGATCCGCATGGACCTCTAGGGAGACACTTCGTGCGGACGATGGTCGAATTGAATAATGAAAGTTATTCCTCCGGCTACCGTCCGCGCGGTATGTGCCTCTCAGGTCATGTACCTGAGAGGCACATACCTCTCTATTCATTTAATGTACCTAATTTAACTAACTGTTAAACTAAGTTAAACTGAGTCAGTTAAATTACCTTTTAAATTGTTTTAACTAACCCTTAGGGCCGGTTTTTTGATCGCTAGTAATAGTTAAGTAACAGTTTGTTAGACTGACTATAGGCACTATAGTTGAGTCCCTAACCAATGTTCAACTCGTATTTACGTTTTTTGATACCTTTTTTAACGTTGGCTTTTTTAAATTTTAAGCTTTTATAAAAAAAATTAAGAGAAAGAAGATTTTTAGAAGTCGGGAGTTGTTATTTTAAATGATAATTCTTGTAATTATTAAAGATGTAAAGGTCAACGATGTCATTAATATAAAATCTTCTCGTGTTTTGTGTGAGTTCCTGCGAATTCGCGGTATTTTACAATTTGCAAAGACTTAGGATTACCTACTTAGACTTAGGACCTACTAAACTAAAACCACTTTCAAAATAAGCCATCAAGCCACAAATTAAGAATTGAATAAATTGAATTGAATTGAACATACTATTGCCATCTACTGTGCCCGGTAGATGGCTCAATAGGCTCGCCCCCTATTACATGGGATCAATAACATACTGGCGAAAAGTGGGTGTATCTACTATGGGGCTGAGTCCTGGGTACACCTCTGCCTACCTCTTCGGGAAAAAGGCGTCAATGTATGTTTATGTTTTTATATGAATTGAACATCATTTTCTATTGTATGTATACGGTTCGGCAGTTCAGCAAAAGTCTAAAATTATTGTGATAAAACGGAATCAAACCATAATCAAACACAGAAAATATGTAACTACCTAGGTTTTAATTCTGAACTTGACACTTAAAATAAATATATTATTTAATCACATATTTAATACTCTGTTGTTCTAAATTCATTTTATGTAATTACACCTATTGTGTTTTAAGGATCGTAATACTCCTTAATAATTTTACCATCGAGGAAAGTACATAAATAAATTATGTACTCAAAAATACCTCTAAATGCTTGAAATGGAATTCAAGCCGCTTAATAAAGAATCGAAGAAACGTGAATAAAAATAGTCTCAGGTAGGTGTATCATAAATTAGTTATAGAAAAAGCACTATATTAGAAATATACAGTGATTATACACCCAATAAAAAAAACTAAATTTGTCATATTTTAATTAATCACATTATTATTATCCTATTCTACTTCCTACTGTAAATGCCTACTATACTATATCTATAGTAAAACAAACATTTAAAGTTAACAAACATCCATCCATTCATTTTCACAAACTTTCTTATTTATAAGGAGGATTCAACACCACGATTTCTTTTGATAGATGCACATAATGATGTAGAATAGACGATACCGCTTACGAAAATTTTCATCGTCCCTTATATTTTATTTTAGCTTAGCCACTTTAGAGGTGAATTACGTGGGTTATATACCTTCGGTTTTCTCGTTTAGGTATAATGTGTGGACATAATTTCTTCGTCTGAGGAACTATGACGATTTCTAGTATTTTGATCCATATCTCTAGCATGAAATACTTTCCTAAATACTCGAATAAAATATCACGAAGCAGTGGGTAGGTACGATAAGATTAATAACTATCTGTTTTGGCGCTAAACGGTTGACGGAGCAGTCGTTAAATATTCTGATCAATGGTCTTATTCAGGGCCGTCTTTACCAGGGGGTGCAAGGGGTGCGGTGCATCCGGGCGCGGAGCGCCCGGGGGCGCCTGTCGAGCGCTGAATTTTTGGATATTTCATTGAACTTAACGCTATTGCACAGTTTTATATACTTGTTACTTACGACAAATATGTATGCGCAAGCAAAAAAAAATAGTCATCAACAATAATATTTTTTTTTTTACTTTTGTTACGCTTTCGGCGCTTGTCATATCGCATTACTACACTACACAAATAACAATTTTATTTAATACAACACGCGCGCAGCAAAATCTCTAATCCAAAGAGAGTGTATGTATGTACGTTTGACACGTTGCCGCCCGGTCGCCCGCACTTGAAGCAAAATGATCTCTGTGTAAGTTCATTTGAAATGGGCGCGTCGCGGCACCTGTGCGTCTGTCATGGGCGAGTAATTGCGCCCTTTGACATTGACGCCCGGTCGCCCGCACTTGAAGCAAAATGATCTCTAAGTCAATAAAGTGTAAATCCATTCATTTGAAAGAGGAAAAAAAAATTACGTGTATTGTGTTTTCTTGGTAGACTAGGACCCCTTTCATACTGCAGTGTGTCGTCGGTCGCATGCCACGCTGCAGTGTAAACAAAACGAGGGCGCAGGCTGAGTCCCGCACCCCGGCGCAGAATAGACTTAAGACGGCCCTGGTCTTATTTGACTATTTGCCAAGCTATCTAGGGATCAAAAAACGAATTTTATCAAAATTTAACCAATTGTCAAAAAATTAAACAATTGGTTGACTTAACCAGCGATCAAAAAACCAGCCCTTATAGTCAATAAGATTAACTTACACACGGGCCACTGTTGTCTATCTATTATTAGACATTTTATTTGAATTTTGAAGAAATAAACTGCTGTTAGTTCTTTCATCTGTTTGTTATTGTTTATTTGTTTGAGTCTAATTTAATAATTGCAATTGAATCCCTTTCCTGTTGACCGAAAAATTGATGGATATTTTTTTTCGTACACGTCTTATTTTATCTGTGGTAGCTCTGATAAAACCGATTATTTATTTAGTTATTACTTGTTTTCAATTTAGCAACATCTATAAGTATTATCAGTATTAGGTACATAGTATTTTGCTTGCCGTTTGTATATGAAACGAAAAATTCACTATTATATAATATTTTATATTGTACCGAATATATCCATAATCCATATTATATTAACGTGTGTCATATTATACGTAACATATATTATATATATCCGTAGGTACCAAAACAGCATAGCACTTGGTGTAAAGCACAAAAACATAAGTGTACCTAATTGACAAGTTTCTCTTTGCTACATTTGCACTGCACAGGGCAGTTGCCAAGTACGTCCATAACATACATTCACGCCTTTTTCCCGAAGGGGTAGGCAGAGGTGTACCCAGGACTCAGTCCCATAGTAGATACACCCACATTTCGCCAGTATGTTATTGGTCCCATGTAATAGGGTAATAGGGTGTAATAGGGTCCCATGTAGTACGTCCATCATTTTAGGAATTTGATACAATCCTATGAAAAGCTTTTGGTGAATTTTAAAAGTGATTTTCTCACGTAAATTGACCGTTTAAAAATTATCAGCTCTTATCAAGTGGCGGAGGCTTCTATGAGTAAACATTCAGTGCATAAATTCGAAATTTGGTATCCTCTCTCTTCTACAAAATTGTAACGACTTCGCAACCTTGAATCAAATAAGTTTAACTATATTTTTAGAAGAAACTGAATATACGAAACATAGATTTGATAATTTATTCATAGGACTGTGTCAAATTGCTAGGAGGTAGCGTTTCCTCTTTCCTCCTTCTCCTCGTGCAGCTAAACACGCACGAAGTAATAATAACAATGAAATATTTTTCATCTTGTCAAAGAAGGATAAGTTTTAAATTGAATGTTGATGGACAGTGGCCAGAAGTTCCGATGGAGCAGACCTCGATGGGGGGATCGATGACGTCGCGCGGCTAAACACTAGTCACCCGCGACCATTCGACATGAACGAGCTGCCACCTTCGACGTACTCTTTGGACTCGCGAAGAATGCAGCTCTACTCGCATCCACACCTACATCCGACGGTGAGTCACGCTTTTGTTTCGCACGCCTCATTCCTCCACTTACGCGTGGACATGACTTCGTTCACCAACCTAACTCATAGCCGTGTGTAAATCTGAGTATGTTGAATTCACAGAATTAAGACGCTGTTGATCAGTAGTCTCATGAAAATAACGCAATATGTGGGTAAAGTACTTACCTTCATAATTTCAAACCTCATTGAGGGCCACAAAAAGTCATATTTGTTAGAAAGAAAGACGAGTCGCAATCGCGGTCGTGGGTCAAAGTAACAGCGGCTTCTGTGGTTGGCTGATATAATGCGATCAGCAAATCACACAAGACGTTGTAGGTGCAATGATTGGGTTCGGACCTATGCTCGAAAAGAAGCTGTATCATAGGTCAGAGTGGTTGATTGGTTTGTGCATACGTAAGTATAATATAAATGGTATGAACGAGCAGATAATATATAGGTACATAATATCTCTATATCCAAAGTGACGTGAGATTGTTGCTATCTATTTTTCGACATTGAAAGTTTCATTACGTTCACAAAAGAGTTGAACTGAGTGTATTATCGCGGGGTCACGCAATCGGCAGAAGTTAATAGATATTTTTGTCCTCTTATGCGATGAGATGGTGCAATATCCTAAGGAACATACATAATGTTCTACATGCCGTTCTCGAACCGAACGGTTTGATGCGTGACGATGGTAAAAGACCTGACGGTATGACCCTCGTTCCTTGGAAGCTGGGACGGCCGCTGGTGTTGGACGCTACTTGCGTTGACACACTAGCGCCGTCACATGTACCAGAGACCCAAGGTACGGCTGGTGCGGCGGCGGGTTCTGCCGAACAACGCAAGCGGGGCAAGTATGCAAACCTCGGTAGCGGTTACATATTTGAACCGTTTGGAGTCGAGACTCTGGGACCGTGGGGGCCGGGAGCTCATCGCATTTTCAAAAATCTATCTGAGCGCTTGGTCGAGACGACGCTCGATCAAAATGCTGGCGTTTATCTGGCTCAACGTATAAGCATTGCTATTCAACGTGGCAATGCCGCCAGTATCTTGGGTACGCTGCCATCTGACAGTGGTTTAGAGCACTTGGATTTTCTATAGGCTGGCATGTCGGCCTGTGGATTTTCGAAGCGTTCTATGGTATAGTGTATTTAGTTAGGGTAGGTAGTAAGTAGGTAGCTCTATTGTTTAGTCTTTTTTCAATAAAGGCACTCTGCCAATATAAAAAAAAAAACATAATGATTAAAAATGATGTTAAATAAGGAGTTAGGTATCTTAAACAGCTGTAAATCAAATTATGCGAAGGCATGAGTCATGTGGCCAAAAGGACTATGAGGATGAATGAAAGTGGTAATGTGAGGAGAGGACGTCTCAAAAAGACCTGGATTTACTGTGTGAATGAGAGGATATTATGCGTTATTAGGGAGTGGGTACAGATGACGGATCTAAATACAGACGACTGTTTTGGCGAATAATGACGCGCTGTGCTCTCCCCATCTAGTGTGGAATAAACGTGATGTAAATGAAATAGGGCAGTAAGATTCCTGCCCTCACAATTTAATAATATGTAAGACGTAGTTGCCAGATATTATAGCGCCAGATATAAGTAGGTCTACTTAATATGTACCTCCTTATCGTAAATATTTGAAATCGTGGCAAAACAAAGCAGTATTTACCTAAGTAATAAAATGTCACCAATGAAATGTAAAAGCAAGCATTCATGGCAGATGAAATGCGGCCCAAGGCGAGAAAATAAGTAAAGCGTAATTTTAAGGTATGGTAGGTACCTACTTTAATTCTTTGAGGTATCAGGTTACCTTTCTGCAAGTGGCCATTCGCCTCGCCATCGTCACTTCGCACGAGCAAGGTATTGTTCGTGTTTATGCCACTAAATCGTGAAAACATGCCATGGATTCTATTATTAACATATTATTTCATGCTCATAGTGGTAACATGTTCAATATTACTAGGATAAAAATAATAATAAAGTTGTTACTTATTTACAATCAATTAAGTTGGGGGTCCGAGAAGTAAGGTGATTAAATTATAAATATAAACAATAGGCGTGGCTATTTGTAAATATTTTATTATTATGTGTGTAAATATTGTATTAATATTGTAATTAAAGTCGTTTATGTAGTTGGATTTAAACGCTATCGTTCGCGGCGCGGCGCGGTGAACTATGATAACTGCGGATTGCTCGTCACCGGCCGGCCCGTTACATCACCGACCTTGTTTGTTTGACTTTTATTCCTACAATTTTATCTTAAAATGTTCAATTAAGTATCTCAGAAAAGAATAACGTTTTGATTATTCTTTCATAGTACTACCTATAAAACCTATAGGAAAACTACCTATTTGATCGCGGTAAAGAATATAAATACGTAGTAATATAATATAATAATATGGGACAACTTCCACACACTATCGTATGGTCCCAAACAAGGGTTAGAAGTCTGTACTATGGTAACCTGAAGACTGATATACATACTTATATACGCTTATAATACCAAGACACAGATCAAACAGACATGTTTATTATACACATAAATGTTTGACCTGGCCGGGGATCGAACCTGGATCGAGCCTGCGGCACAGAAAGCAGAGTTACTACCATCTGAGCCAACGAGGCTGTTAATAGTGGAAGTCCGTCTCATATCATTATCATTAATCTTGGCACCCAACCGCAGCGCTAGTAGCTTCTATGTAAAACGTTGTGATTTGTGATCATTTGTTCCAATTGTTAGAACCCGTTCAATTTGGAAAGATCTCTGATTTGATTTTATACTATTTGAAAGTCTACTTATATATTCGTAAAGGCGAGTTTCAGAATATTATGTACCTACTACGGCCTGTCAGGTGCCATTATAAGAACGTCATCTCCTCTAGCGACTTTGTAAAATGAACAGATGAGATGGATACTTTAGAAAAGCGATTGAACACTAATCTTTCATTAACTTTTACATCATTCTGTTTGTCAAAGTCACCTTTAAATTAAATGAACGTATGCAACTCGAACATACTATTATTATCTATTCAATAGATAATAATACCTAATTGTTGGAGAAATACTCGTAACTCGTACTACGAATATACTTAATCACAATATTATTTAGAGGTGGCATGACTTAGAATTCGTATTAGAACGTACCGATAGGTTATTTCTAGTACCTAAGTACCTATTATTCGGCATAGGTAAATAATTATATATCTTTACATTATTATATATAATCATTATATTAAAAATATGGTATATGGCAATAGGCTCGCCCCCTATTACATGGGACCAATAACATACTGGCGAAATGTGGGTATTATGGTACTATGGGACTGAGTCCTGGGTACACCTCTGCCTACCTGTTGGAGGATTTAACACCTTTTTAGAACTATTACGAATTATCGATGGTTTTATGTCAGTAACGTAAAAAACAAAAGAAAAAAGGTGAAGGCGTCAATTATATTATATTATATTTTTCTGGAAACTATGTAATGTTTGGATTATATATTTAAAATTTATCATGGTGGTTTAAATAGAACTCGACAGCTTCAGCTCCGCCAGAATTTTGGGTACATTTTTTGGTCCTTCTTTGGCGGATGGCCTTGCAGAGGAGCAAGGCAGGATCGGCAGGGGCGGACTGAAGCCGACGTACGAGTTCCCGAGAGTTCCCAGTGGAACACATACATGGCCATGGGCATGTGCGATTACAAAGGGGTAATCGTGTGCTAAAGTGATAATAGTGAGCATAATATTCATGTGAGACATAAGGTTTGCAGTGCAATAGGGGAAAACCGTGAGTTACTTTTGAACATTATTTGGTAGCAGTGAAAACTAGTGAAAAGTCAAGCTGACACTTATTTGTGAGTGAACAATTGCGAAGCAATTTTATTTTTGATAATTTTTTGGGACTTTATTTAGTAGATATTTTTGGAACTCAGTTGTAGATTTTTGGAAGTAGTTATAGAATTCGGGTATATTTAAAATGGAGGGTTTATTGGAGTTTCAAGTAGAACTGAGCGAGCGATTGCACAAAGCACTTGTCAATTATAAAAAATCTCCTAAGCATAGACTAACTAAGGAATACATTGAAACGCGATTGGACCAGGTTGAACAGTTGTGGGCAGAGTTTTTGGGGGGTCATAAAACATTCATGTGCACTTATTATACTAGGGAAACTAAATCGAGTAACTATGTTAGGGACGAGATTTACGATAAAACTGAGGAGTTTTATATGGATAGTAAGTGCTTAATGAAAACTGCTTTGTCCGAGTTCAGTATCCAGGCGACGCGTACAGTCTCATCCAATGTGAATGGAAAATCGCCTCAGATCAAACTTCCAAAAATTGATATACCTAAGTTTAGCGGAAAATATTCTGAGTGGTCCACTTTCCGGGATCTTTTCACCTCGTTAGTGCATACCAACGATGGCCTCGATGAAGTACAAAAACTTCATTATTTAAAAGCTTACCTTACCGGAGAGGCGGAGCAGTTATTGAGAAATATACCTATAGTCAACTCAAATTATGATATTTGTTGGAAGTTGTTGGAAGAACGGTATAATAACAAGAGGTATATTTGTCATCAAATACTGTCTAAATTGTTCAATCAGAAAAACATAGTAGTAGAGTCAGCAAAATATTTAAGGGAATTGTTGGACACTACAAACGATTACATGCATGCACTGTCCAACATAGGCATTGATGTAAAGAGTTGGGATGTAATGATCATTTATATTGTTACATTGAAGTTGGATCCAGAATCCAGGCGGCAGTGGGAATTTAGCGTCAACAACGGTTCTTTGGAGGAGTTGCTTACCTATGATCAATTCAAAGAATTCATAATCAACAGATATCGCGCAATAGAATTTCTGGAATCTGCATCCACTTCAATCAAACGGAATCCAACTCAGTCAAACTCTGTAAATAAAGTGAAATCACTACATGTAACTAAACTCACGTGTCCATTCTGTTCCGAAGAACATAAATTAAATGTCTGCAAATCATTTCAGAAGGAAACGGTTGAGGCGCGACGCAAGTTTGTACTTGATGGTAACTTGTGCTACAATTGTTTAGGCAGTAACCATACAGCGAGGAACTGCCGCACCACCAACAAGTGTTCAATTTGCAGACGTAGCCATCACTCACTATTACACCCGAAGGGTGGGGTCGTTCCTGAAGCCAAGGCCATCAGTGAACAGGACGGGATGTCCAGACAGCCTGCGGACGTCGTTCCGAAGAGCGCTGAGTCTGAAGGCACCACAGCAGTGGTCTCATGTTTCTCGACAGGGAAGGTCATGTATAATCAGGTCCTGCTGGCTACTGCGCTAGTTGAGGCCACGTCGAGAACAGGAGAAGGGTACATGATTCGAGCTTTGTTGGACCAAGGCTCGCAGTCATCTTTCGTCACCAAATCCACAGTGCAGTACCTAGGCTTGAAGAAGTCCAAGGTACAAAGTCAGATATCTGGCTTGGGTGGAGGTAATAACTTTACCTCCAAGGCTTCGGTGTCAATCAACATAAGGTCACGTGTTGATCCAAAGGTGATCATCACAGTTAAGGCATATGTACTCAAGTGCATAACCAGTCTCGTGCCAGCACAGAGACTGGAGGTTATTCAGTGGAAGGAGCTCGACGAGCTTACACTCGCCGATCCTCAGTACCACACTCCTAACAAAATTGACATATTGTTAGGTGCGGAGGTTTACGGGGAAGTATTGCTAGATGGTTTGAAGAAGGGTCCACGGGGATCACCAGTTGCGCAGTCCACGAGCCTGGGATGGATTTTGTCAGGGGTAGTAAATACTACAGGCAATCAATCTTCAAACATCAAGGCGATGCACTGTCAAGTCACTGACATTGACGATGACAACAATCTCCTCAAGAGATTTTGGGAAATTGAATCGGATGTTCAAATGCCGAAGGAAAAGCTTTTCACAGATGAAGAGAAATACTGTGAACAGTATTTTGCCGAGACTACACATCGGGATGCAGAAGGCAGATATGTCGTGTGTCTTCCATTCAAAACGGACCAACCCGAAGTGACCGGTTCTCGTGATATAGCTGAAAAAAGATTGAAGTCATTAGAACATAAACTAATGAAGGATAATACATTGCGAGAGAGATATCAAGAAGTTATAAATGAATATGTAAGATTAAATCTCATGGAACTAGTACCACCGGAAGATATAAATAATACTCAAGCAGTGTATTTACCACATCACGCTGTGGTTCGTGAAGATAAGGAGACGACCAAAGTCAGAGTGGTCTACGACGCATCCTGCAAAGGAAGGAATAATTTATCGCTCAACGATCATCAGATGGTCGGAGCTACCTTGCAACAAGAACTTCGCCATATAGTGGTGCGTTGGAGAAGTCAGCCGATTTGCATAACTGCAGACATTACCAAAATGTATTGCCAAGTTAAGGTTCGTATGAAAGATGTGGAGTACCAGAGAATTCTCTGGAGGGATGGACCTGAAACACAGCATTATCGACTTCTGAGGGTAACATTTGGTACAGCATCAGCGCCTTATTTGGCAGTCAAGGCGTTGCAGCAAGTCGCGGTAGACGAAGGCAAGAAGTTCAATCTGGAAGAAACTAAATTATGTCATTGTGCTATGTTACAAACGCCAATCGAGGAGAGGTTTTCCTCTCTGACAAGGATGATGAGAGTCATTTCTTGGTGTAAGAAGTTCGCTAATAATGCGAAGAAGACTAGATGCAGATGTAGGGAAACTGGTTATCTCACTAGTAAGGAATTAAGCAATACGCTTACACTCTGCATCAAGGATATTCAGCGAAATGGTTTTGGCGAAGAAATCGATCTTATCAAACAGGGGAAAGACTTACCCAAGCGAAGCAAGCTCAGAGCGCTGAATCCGTATCTGGATATTGACGAGGTATTGAGAGTTGGGGGTAGGCTGGATCATTCATCTTTGGCAGCTAGTCAAAGACACCCCATTATCCTACCAAAGTCGTCGCACTTAACGGATCTTATAGTCGCTGATGCTCATCAGCAAACACTTCATGGCGGTCCGCAACTTATGCTGAACTTTATTCAGTCTAAGTATTGGATATTAGGGGCAAAACCACTAGTTAAAAGGATGTATCGCAAATGTGCTATATGCGCAAAGTACACTGCAGCAACGAAGGCGCCCTTAATGGGACAGGTACCAGCAGCTCGCGTAACGCCAGCCCGGGCCTTTAGCTGCAGCGGTGTGGATTTTGCAGGACCCGTACAGGTCCGGACTGCCAAGGGAAGAGGACATAAGTCATATAAGGGATATATATGCGTGTTTGTTTGCATGGTAACCCGTGCCATGCACTTAGAAGTCGTAAGCGACTTAACTTCAGAGGGTTTTTTACAAGCATATAAAAGGTTCGTCGCCAGAAGGGGCCGTTGCTCACAAATGTGGAGTGACAACGGTACGAATTTTGTTGGGGCAGCAGGGGAATTAACCAGGCTCGGTAAATCAGAGCATCACGCCATGCTCAAACAAGTGGCCGAGTCAGTAGCAACCAATGGGTGCGAGTGGCATTTCACACCACCTCACTCACCTAATTTCGGCGGATTATGGGAGGCCGGGGTGAAATCTGTCAAGTATCATCTCAAAAGAGTACTCGGCGGTTCTACTTTGACATATGAAGAGTTGGCAACAGTGCTTGCTCAAATTGAGGCGTGTCTCAACTCGCGGCCGCTTTCGGTTCACGTCGAGGATCCAGATCATCCGAGTGCTTTAACACCAGGACACTTCCTTGTCGGGGAACCTCTGATAACTGCACCAGATCGCAACTTCGAGACTTGCAATGAGAATTCGTTACGGAGATGGCAGCATACTCAACGCATGTTACAGGGTTTCTGGCGGCAATGGTCTAGGGAGTACCTCACCCGGTTTATGCGACGGGACAAATGGTCGAAGCAGGTTGATCATCACCCTACGGTTGGTGATGTGGTAGTTATTAAGGAGGATGGATTGCCACCATGTAGATGGCTATATGGTCGTATTATTACAGTCCACAAGGGTAGAGATAACATTGCTAGAGTAGTCACGCTAAAGACTAAAAATGGCACCTTGAAGAGACCCGTATCTAAACTATGCTTTTTGCCAATAACAGTTTAGACACGTGAGGTTGGGCTTTGCTTGTTGTTATGGGATATTTTAGTTAGGTATAGCTATGTTATTTTTTGTTACAAATGGATGGTTCTTTATGTTAGTTGTGTTGGTTTATTTTTGTTTGTTAACTTCTGCATTATTTGGGGGTTAATAATAATCATGTAATTTGTTTTACTACTAAGGACAAAGGGCCAACCACTGGTCCAATTGCAATCGTTGCAATTGATGGGTTCTCTCACGGTGGGCGGACAGTCAGTTCAGATATAGATAACATCCTTGTGTGAAGGACAAATAAATCATTTTGTCCTTGGTGGGCGGAATGTTGGAGGATTTAACACCTTTTTAGAACTATTACGAATTATCGATGGTTTTATGTCAGTAACGTAAAAAACAAAAGAAAAAAGGTGAAGGCGTCAATTATATTATATTATATTTTTCTGGAAACTATGTAATGTTTGGATTATATATTTAAAATTTATCATGGTGGTTTAAATAGAACTCGACAGCTTCAGCTCCGCCAGAATTTTGGGTACACTACCCCTTCGGGAAAAAGGCGTGAATGTATGTTATGTTATATAAAAAATATATAAGGTAATGTAAATATAATAAGAATTAATAATGCATATTATAAAAGTTGTTATGCTAAGGTATATTAGTATTTGAGGATATTTCAGTAAACATGTATTTCTGAAATAAGTAAAATAAGTGTAAGTAGAATATGAAATATAAATTAAACGTTAAAAATTAAATTATTATTATAATATATTATGGAAAATAATCTACAATTAAATAAAATAAAGTTTTATAGTGTATATTCTATTATTATTAACAATATAATGTTTTATGGAAAATAAAGTGAGTAGATAGGTACCTAGATGTATACGAAGTGGTGTTTATCAAACGCCCCTGACATAAGTTCATCGCGAATCAACCGACAGATTGTCAATAAGATTCAGTAATTTTATCACTAGCAGCGTTAAAAATGAAATGATGAAATATCGTAGTACACAACTCTAGTCAAAGTCATAGTCAAGAAGATTTATTTAAATAGGTCACAATCTGACACGATTGTACGTCAATGAAGATAAACAGTAATGAGTCTACCGTGCGTTCAAAGAGATACCTTTACAAGAAGAACGCACAAGAAACTTGTATAGGGCTTAATTTTTTTCAGCTGATTGTTTTACAGTATTTGGTTTGGTTAGATTCGTTCGTTTGGAAGGTGCAGGGTGGAGGCTATGGAGACGTTTCCACGCATCACTATCTGATTTGATTGACTTTATAATATGCCTTCTTTTGTAAAGGAGATTTTATAGAGGTTTTGAATTTACCCCCTGAGAGCCCCGTTATCTCTTTCGGGAGACACTATTTCCTAAGAATGTGTTTTTATTTGTTTTAGATAGTCTAAGTACCTTTATAGGCTTCTGAACATAATTTGTGCTATCGTGAGCAGTTGGCATCGACAGGCTGTTGCCAAATTGAAATTTTTGAAGTTTTTTCTTGCGCATTACAAAGGAAACATAGCGAAGTGCTCTACAAATTAGTAATGGCCTAAGTCATGTCGACAGTGCATTAATTACTTATTAAAGGTACTACATTAAACTTATATACCACAGAATAAATGAAAGTACTAACGCGTATACCTCATAATAATAAGCAATAGCTTATATGGATTGCCCCGATATACCCCGAGCTACACTTGATTTTACCACGAGTATATAAGGTATTATTACAAAGAAGGCTGAACTTTCTATCATATAGTAGAATGACAGATTGAGTATGGGCAGCAGGTTCAGCAGGGGGCCGGGCAGGACCAGGACAGCATTTCCCATAGACAAAAGACATAACATCACACATCACACATCTTAGACCTCATCTTCACTTCCCATCAGGTGAGATTTGGGTCAAACGCAGACCTATTTAATATAAAAATATCACGCTTTTTTACCGAAGAGGTAGGCAGACTAGTACCCAGGACTCAGTCCAATAGTAGGTACCCGCACTTCACCTGTAAAGTTTTCCTAGCGTTTCCCAGAAGATAATAATAATTGTGAAAGATACAGCAGATGCATTTAATTCAGGCGCAAAAGGGATAAATACTCCCCTACTATCCCCGTGTCATGCTAGGCGTGCTGATAGAATACTATTCTAGCTCTATCTACGGTGGTTCGACCATACCACCGCACCTTTCGGTACGGTGTTCACGCCACACGATCGAACCGTTTTGTTCTGCTGCAAGGGACCGTTACACCGTACCAAGTAATAAAATAATAATACGACAGTGCGCTAGACGATCGAACGTGGTATGGTAGCGAGGTACGGCCGCACCATGTTCGAGCGTCTAGTCGTAGTATTAGTATATTACAGCTAGTTTCTTTATCCCATTATCTAATTTTTATAAATTCGAAGGTTTGTGAGTGTATGTTTGTTACCTGTTTACGTTAAAGCTAGAGAACATGATGGTTGGGCCGTTTGGCATGTAGATAGACTCTGGAATATCAGTTGTCTGGAAGAAATAGCTTAATTATAAGACCGCCGCTTGTACATTTGAGTTTAGTTTCTGTGTCCTGTAATGTTATTTCATTATGTGTCGTCTACATTAAAATATTATCTATCTATCACGTGCTACTTCAGTGGAATAAATAGAAATGAAAGAACATCCCTCAGACTATCTAGATGTTACAGTAGCGATTTTAACGAACAAAGCAATATCGATTGGAGAATTCGAGACTGTCAAGTACGTCCGGTAGCTGGAAGGCGTACTACATAATATTAAAAGCGCAATACTTTTCTCATTTGTCACACCGCCAGCTCGGGTTTCAGTCTACGAGTCATTCGAGACGTCCGAGTATCCGCGTGCCGACCAGCTGGCTATCGGCAATACGTCATCCGGCTGATGCTGACTCTAATGAAATCACTGTTCGAAGGTATCGCCATGTTCATTTGAACGTATTTACAGAACGGATTCCTCTAAATCCCACGTAACGGCACAATCAATTATACTAATCTTAGTTAATAATTCCTACTGTAAGAGTTTACCCAATTAGATAGGTACACGCTGCTAGAGTCAAGTGTGGTTTATGTGGCTAACTCACGTTGAAGTTGGCATGATGACTGCCTCCACATTATAATCCACATTATCAAAAATATAGGCATATTATCATAGTAAAACAGTACAGAACTTTGTGGTCGGCTCATAATCTGGCCTTTATTGAGGCTAAACCGTATGAAACCGTATGGATTTCATCATAACCTCAAAAGGATTTTTATTTTTTTTTATAAATATGATTAACCTTACGCTTTTCTTTAACTATTTTTGCCGCAAATCACGGTCAGATCAAGAGCCAATCACAAACAATTGAATAATAAATTATTATCTCTTACGACATTATTTGTGTATTATCACTTTGTATAGAACCGCAACCCCCCTAGAGACTCTACAGGTGGGAGTACACAATGGACGACACCTACAAAGATATTATATAACTGTCTTACTTACCTATTTATCCATTTTTCATGAGTATTGGTTATAATAGATCCTTTTTTTGTGTGACCCAGGGAAATCTGCATACAGAAATAAATATTCTGAACTTATTTTCATGTTGACTGCCCACGACAAACGGGCAGATGAAAGTCTATATGGATTATCTCTATGTTATACACCTACATGACTTATATATACAGCCTTGATAATGTCGCAACACGACCTCAATCTAATAAACCGTCATAGTTAATAATCAGAATTGTGCCAATGCTATAATATCGTGTCGAAATTGACTTTTCAGCTTAGTTCGCGTTGCAGGCTTTTGCTAAGACAGCTCAATTCGAATTTCCTTATGACTTGCGAACACTTCTGTGCGCAGTGTGCGGTCTTAATAATATTAGACTTATCATGTTTAACTTGTATAAAGGCACTCTGCCATTATAAAAAAAAAAAACTTGTATAAGGTAACAGAGACGATGAAAGGTGTCTTATTGTTTTTTATTTAGTATTATATCCAGCCTTCAGCGACTATTGAGCATATGCCACACACCAACGGACTCGATGTCATGCAGGTACGGTAACATAAACATACATTCACGCCTTCTTTCCCGAAGGGGTAGGCAGAGGTGTACCCAGGACTCAGTTCCATAGTAGATACACCCACAGGTAGGTACGGTAAGCGCAAATTAATATTGTGGTCAAGTGTCAAGTAGTTAAGAGGGAGATTGGAAGTCGGCTTGGTCGCGGTAAAGATACTTTACCGTGGTTGGTTTAACTTCGTAGAGCGTTGTCATTGTCACACGAAATACTGGTATCAGATTTGATACATTTATGGCAAAAACTAGAGTAACTTTAAGGCATGTAGGTACCTTACTCAGATGGATGATGATACATTGAAATAGCATACTAAAATATTTTAATATGTTGCAAAAACTACAAGTTAAAATTTTTAAATAAATTAGACCAAAACTTTAAAATATATTTATAAAATACACCGGTCTTAAAAAGCACTATTCTACCTCACTAAAACTAATGTTATTATGTATAGGTCGTCGATTTTATAAAACAAATAAGATTGGAAACTCCTTCAACTCCTCTACGACGGTAAACCAAAAAAAAGTTGTTTTCATAAAATTCTATTCATATTGACATTTGAAAATTTTATTAGTGGTTACAAAATTTTTAGTATAACTATATCTACCATACGTTCGGAGAGATATCAGAGATACGAGATATACCTTTCCTCTACAAAATAATGTTACAGAAGCTTGTAGGGTGTATCAAATGTTATCCTAAACATATCTATTTTTATTTACTAAGTTAATATAATAATAAAATAAATTGTTAAGGCATACGTATGTGTTCATAGTGTAGGGTTCCATACCCTACATACCTAAACAAAACGCTTCCAATAAAAACAATCCGCCTACTAAGAACATACAGCGCCATCTAGTTGCAAACTAGAGCAAACATGGAGAAAGTACCATAGAGCTTTTAGTCCATTGCACAAAGTATGGAAATATGCAGTAATATGGCCATAACTTTTAATTGCGTTACTTTAAAGTAAGATTTTTTTTCAACTTGATACCTCCACGACTTCCCGTTAAAAAGTGGTATAAGGAACCCTTAAAGTAAAGTAAAAGGAACCCTATAAGGGTAGAATAGTAGAAATAAATAGAACATGCGCATTATTAACTTGGTTGTTATTTATGTAGCCAGACTAAACACTTTATCAGATTATAACAGAAAAAGAAAACATTATTGTATCCATTATAAGGTTTGATGGGAATAATATCTAATTTGGTGATTATAGAATAGGTTCAAGACGTTAGACCTCAAGGGGATACAATCCGATTAGGCAGAAGCTAATGAAACTAATGAAACTTTTCATTCACGTAGTTCATAATATATGTTTGAAGGTTTTATGTATAAATACAGTATAATTTATTTTCAATTACTTTTACTTTTGAATATAATTCTGTCATGATTAAACAATTATCCTCAAATTATGGAAAGATTTATGCCCAGGTACAGTAGGTACATACATACATACATTCACGCCTTTTTCCCGAAAGGGTAGGCAGAGGTGTACCCAGGACTCAGTCCCATAGTAGATACACCCACATTTCGCCATTATGTTATTGGTCCCATGTTATAGGGGGCGAGCCTATTGCCATCTACCGGGCACAGTTCCAGACTCCAGGCAGTTATTGAGATAATTCCTAATGGAAAAATCCAATATTTAACACTGCCTGACCTGGGGATCGAATCCGGGACCTCTTGATTGGCAGTCGAGCATACGCCTTCTACGCCACCGAGGCAATCTACACGAGGTAGTACGGTAGGTACCTGGTCATAAATCTGTATATTAATTAATACAGGGTAGGTACCTGGTTATTCCATACACTCCAAGGAGTCTCTCTATTGCTAGGCATACCTACTGCCGAAATGACCAAAAGACATACTTCTTTAATAACACACAAAATAATATCGTACTGCTATGAAATTTCCAGGCAATATCAAAGTCATTTTCCTCAAAATCTGATCTAGTACATGTAAAGGTAGAATTTAAGTCTTACTTGCTTTAAATTCCTAATCCCTAATTACAGCTAGCTTAAATAGATAAGAAAATAATGAAAGTGGTGCCTTATGGTATCGTTCAACAATAAAATGAATCAAATGCACTGATTGGGTAGGTATTCCGTTTACCTATTATATAGTTTCTAGACAAAAAATGCTTTTGAAAATACTCAGCTGCAGGGCATGCTCGGTGCATGTATCGCTGACCATAATGAAACAAAATTCACGTATTGTACCGTGATCGTGGGTGGCCGCTGCAACTACTTTTTCACATGTGTATATTTTACTCGAGCGTCAACTTTCATTCTTCAATAGGTACAAACCATTTTCGATCTTACAAACAGAAGAAAAGACTCATATTGTACCCATGGATATTACAGGAGCTTATCGGTAATATTGATAAAGCACATTGCTAAATCGGTCGAGAACTAAGCACAATGGACCTATTTCACGAGCTAATTCACATTGTTGCATTTTTTATCTTGATTAAAATTCCCTTGACAAGAGCCTGTTACTGTTTCAGCGTTATAGGTATTTCTTGGTAGAACAATATGAAATCTCATCTATAAATACTGTATTTATTATATGGGTTTCGTTGAATAGGGCAGAGGAATATTACTTAGGCGCACATAAGTCTGAGCGAAAGTTGTAAAAAAAGGACGACAAGGGTGACATCTGGTGTCAAACATTTTCATGAAAAAGCCTCATTGCACACAGTTTATCATCACATTATTGTAAATTATATATTATATAACATAACATACATTCACGCCTTTTTCCCGAAGGGGTAGGCAGAGCTGTACCCAGGACTCAGTCCCATAGTAGATAGACCCACATTTCGCCAGTATGTTATTGGTCCCATGTAATAGGGGGCGAGCCTATTGCCATTTACCGGGCACAGTTCCAGACTCCAGGCAGTTATTGAGATAATTCCTAATGGAAAAATCCAATATTTAGCACTTTGCCTGACCTGGGGATCGAACCCGGGACCTCTTGATTGGCAGTCGAGCATGTGCCCTCTACGCCACCGAGGCAGTCATATATTATATGTACCCCTATATTATATGTACCCCTATATATTATATTGGTGACATACTCTGGCCTAAATTATTATTTTGAGTAAATAATACCTATTGATAGGATAGAGTTAATCTATTTTTTTTTTGCCAACATGAAATAGGCACTGTAACAAACATTCAAATTAATTATTTTGACCTGGTCTCTGGTGATTATTATTGTTCTTTCTTTCATGGCAATTTCGGACATTTTAGTCTACTTAATACTTTGCTTGCTCGCTCCCTATTACATGGGACCAGTAACATACTGGAGAAATGTGGGTGTATCTACTATGGGACTGAGTCCTGGGTACACCTCTGCCTACTCCTTCGAGAAAAAAAGGCGTGAATGTATGTTTTGAATACTTTGCGGGATTTTGGTACAACTTGTTTCGAAATGACCCATTCTTCCTTTTTTATTCCGTTGACCATTTTACAAGTTACCTTTGAACATAATTATTTTAATTATGTCTAGGTCTACACCTATTATTCCATTATATTATACATATTACAGGTACACTGATTCATTAACTGCAAATGTAGCTTTGTAATCCTATAATCCTATATAATATATTTAATATATAATTTGTAATCCTATGTAAATGACATAGGATTACAAATTATTTATGCAGTTGGTATATTTGAAAACTGGACCGAAATTACATAATATTTTTGGTTTTTCCTTGATTTATACACTAAACACTAATTGTATTCTAAATTTGAAGCTTCTTTATCTGCTAGAATTGCTTTAGAGTTTTGATGATCGGTCAGTCAGTGAGTGACAAAATTAAGAAATGTTGACTAGTGATAATTCTTAAACTACTGGTTCAAATTGAATGAAATTTGAATACCGTGTTTATATAATGCCTGCTTGGTTACTGAAAATTCAGGCTTCTAGTTTTACACAAATAAGTTGTAGGGGGTTGAAAATGGCTTTAGAGAAAAGGATGGTACGGCTGTGCCGCTTTTTTGCTCGACTTTGCACTGGCGTGCCCTCAGATATTAAGTTTAGAAATGTGACAACATTTTTCAGTTTTCTTAGCTAAAGCTCAAGTAGTCAAAAAGGCCGCTACGGACGTCAAGGGCGACATTTGCCTCGGTAGCACAGTGACCAGGGAAAACGAAGTCCCTGGGGGTTAGAACGCGATAGCAGATATGAATTTTTCGGGCGCGAAAGAAAGAAAAATACGGCGAAACCTAGTTATCTCCGTGCTAGGCTGGCTGGTGTAAAAAAAGAGGGTTTTCACCCTCTCACCTTCGCCCCGAAATTTTCTAATTGCCTTTTTAAGCGCGGGTACACCTCTGCCTACCCCTTTACGGGAAAAAGATAAGATGTTATGTTATTTTCTCTAGTCCCATGATAATAAATAAATGAGAAGTATTGATAAGATTTATTTAATTATCAAGCTGAGAACAAAAATCGTTGCAAACTTTAAATAAAAACCTTTTTAGTGAAATATAAATAGGTCCTATAAACTAACTTATATCTTTGAAATGTCACTTTTGTTATTAGTTTGTGAATTGACATATTCTGACAATTTGTGTAAAACCTAAAACGGTACCTATCTATATTTATTGGTGATTTAATTGTAATGAATATTTTAACAATATTCTAAGCTATGATTCTAAGTTAATTTGAACTAAATGTTCATATCACAATATCGTACACGTAAAAAGTTACACAAACCTTAAAATTTTAGAATCATATCGGCTTGGGGTCGGGTCTGGTTTAGTTACAAAAAGAGTTGCTTCCAACCATTGAAGGTATTTCCTACTGTTTCCAGCGTTGTTATTGTCTACTACTGCCGGATAGGCCGGAGTTCATCATCGTTTAACATTATGGTCAGCACAAAAACTCGGGCGCGGGATCGGTGTCGGATCGGGAGTATTAATAGGAAAAGCGTTTGACTCCATGTTATCTGTGCGTTGTCGTCATTGATATAAAGAAAAGGGGAGATAGGGTACGTTCTCTCAGCGCTTACTCAACAACTGGCACGTGCTATTAATTTGCTGTGTGAAGTTTGCACAGTGAGATATAATGTACAACAAAGATAGAAAGACGTACTTACGTAAGGCCGAAGTGCGACCGAGACAACAATATTATTCGCACGTAAGACCTTAATTTACTGACGTACGTGGACTTAATGGGACCTAATTTGAGCTTGCCAATTTCGAGAAGCCAGTACCTCATCTCCCCTTTTCTTTGTATCATATTTATATATATTTATTATATATTTTTCTTTTTTTTTGTTGTCGACGATTTAAATGAAATAGCTCATACACTATTTAATTTGTATTGTCTATGCTGACCTTAACTTTAACATTGTCTGTTTAAATGACTGGTTGTTTCGATTTTGTTCTTATTGTTTACAAGTCGCTCCGTGGTCAACGCGAATAAATGGGTCAAACTAGTGGAATAACTCCTGCCAGTTCCATCAGCCACCATCAATGGTACAATTGGGATGGAGGCGATTATGTCAGTCCCAATTGTACCATCAATGGTACTAGTGGGACTAAACAAACCCAATTGTATCATGAATGGTACAGTTGGCACGAAGGCTTTGTTTCTTGGTGTATGTAATATGGAGCATAAGCCACCAGAATGAAGAATGATTATTACGGTAGCATACTTATTACATACCAATTATCTTCGTTTTTGTGTATAAAATATTGGAATATTAAATTGGGTAGATAGGAATTGCATGTCATTGGATAGACTGGAATGGGTAGACTAGTCGTACAACTTCGACAAAAATCGATTGTGATAGGAAAATGTACCTACTGTAAGTTACAGGTTTTTAATGAGATTTTTGTCAAGCGACTTCTACGTTTAATAATATCATTATTATTGATAAATTTTGTGGTCCTACAACAGTAATTGTATAATTCAATATATCCCCATTGCTTTAAGCGATAATACCGCCGATTGTTTACCGTGTCTTTTGTAGCATTGTTTCTCTTTTGGGTATGTAATAAAGTATTATTCTATTCTATTTCATAAAATTAGTCACCAGTAAAGTAACTGTGCTGGTCCCTAATTTTATATATTTAATATTATTAATTTTTACTTATAAGATTTTGCATGTAATATCATATAAGTGTAATACGATATAATATCATATTCATCATATTTCCATATATTATTCGTTACTTCCCCACTGGCCAACTAAAATGCACAACTTTATAGAGTTGAGCAGTGGGGTCATACCAATGCCTTAACTGTGAATAGTTGAGCAGTGAGTTATACCCACTGATCATATAAAACTACTCAACTAAAAATATAGACCGTGAGCTAATTCGTTTTCATTATTACTTAAAATATTATAGTGTAAATTCAACCATAAGTTTTTAATAAGAGAAAAAACTAAATGGTCTGCTCTTTCTACGCATTGGCGTCGACATTTCTTTCTTAGATCTGCTTTTCTGGTATATTACGATTTACTTACTTGTACAAGCTGAAGTTGATCTAAAAGGATCGCCGGGAATCTGTGGTTAGAAATTAATTCAAGGTGGTTGGGAAATAGGTCATATGACCTCAATGACGTTGAATCGCTTTCTTACTACAGACGTACAATCTCGGAACAAGCTTCACAAAAAAGTGTCCACCACTGACAATTACGCGCTATGACATCTACTGACATCTACTGAATTTATAATATTTGAATTAAAACTCTATTTACAAGATTGTTTTAAAGCCTAATTTGGATTGAAAGATTTTTCACCCTATGAAGTTCAATGTTAAATTTGACACTGAGCGACGCGGGCGAACATAGGAGCATTAGAGTAGTCTTACATGCACTAAAATAATTAGTGATTAAAATATTAATAAAAAAAAAAATCACACTTTATAAAAGTTAAAAAGTATATTTTTAACTTTTATAAATATATATTACAAGAATTAACATATTATAAAGAGTCAAAAAGTTTTAAAATTAAAATGTATATATGTTTGTAAATATAATTAAATTACATGATACTCGTAGAATCTCGGTTTAATAGTGAGTACAGGTTCGTGGGCCTGATTCTAGCACGTAGAAAGACCCTTTGACGATATAATTCTAAATTGTTACGTGATATGATTACTTTTATACTCTTAATAAATAGTCGAAAGTCACAAAAATATTAAAAGGTTATCATAAATGTAAAATTAACGAGGACTATGCAATGTTAACCAATTAGAAACAAAAAGTATAATATTATAATGCACAGTACGTAATTGAGATAAAATAAAAAAATATTTAATTCAATGTTTAAAATGTTTTCAATCCACTAGGTAATTAATGCCAAACCCTAATTTATGTAAAAAAAATATATTTATGTTACATATATTTATGTATTTATATATTTATGTGATTATATATTTATGTTAAATATATTTAAATATATGGATACATAAATTCCTAAAATTATTGTAAATACATGCCTAAATTATGAAAAGCTATCGCTTTCACGCACGTATCTGTTGTTATTCGGTTAGTTTTTTACCTAACACTGGCATCACGCGGTCGGCCTACGGTCGCCATGCAACATAGTCTGGTAATTTATTGTGGCGGTACCAGACTCGCGGCTTGGAACAGATTTTTGCACGACTGGTTCTCTTTGGTATCCTTACTCTGAGTATGACCTAAGTGAATTGATTCCACAAATTAGTATCTTTTGATCACCTTGGAGCTTATTTGTCTAGGGGAACATAGGTGACTTTTTAATTAGGTTTAATTTTTTTCCAGACTCCAACCATAGGCTAATTTTACTAACAAATTAGTGTATAAGTGCTTTACTAACACTTTATGGAAGTCTAGTGTTCCGCAATAAATGATTTTATTTTATTTATTTTTTTAATGTTTACGTAGCACAAACAAATTATATACATTTTTTCATTTTCAGATTAGAAGTACCAGGGCATCAGAAGTTACGAAGTAGATAATTAATATTTTTCGCAACTAAAACTACACGCACCAACTTCTTCGACATTTATGATACCCTGGGATCTGATTTTGGAACAGATTTTGTTCATGATCATACTGATCGTGAATATTCAAACGAAAAGCGAATCTGACGTAACGAAAATATAAAGGCATTATGCTCAAGAGTAGTTGAGCATTAGATCATAATATGTTAGATTTATTAACTAGATGATCTACTGATCAGCTAAGTTGAGCTATATCGAGTACTTCGGACTACGCCTCTACAGCCATGAAAAAAATAATGGTAGAGACAAATCTTGTAATAGTAATGGGTTGCTGAATTTTAGTACTTTAATTTACCAATATTTTTCTTATCATTTTGACAGGTAAATTTTAGTGAGGATCAGTATTGGTTACTAAGATATAGATTTAACCACATCGTTTATATTTACAATACATTTTATTATAAATCGTAAAATTTCTGAACTAAATGCAAGTGGGAATATTTGGAATTTAAGTTTAATTTCGCAATAAACATGTTAAACTTATAGAATAGCCAATTATTGTTATTCACGTTTTAGTTTTTTAAGTTTCATTTTTATTAATTCTGTATTGTGGTATCAATAAAAGTGTTATATAATCTAAAAAGTAAATAAGACTGAAATAAATCCGCCTGCGGAATAATTGTTTGAAATGTTCCAATAAATAGTTCAATTGGGAGATATTATTTTCGTTTAAGAATTACAGTTGATCCACATATCGGTGTGGCTTTTTTATTAACGGCCAAAATTAGGCGTAGTAAATTAGAATATTATATTCGATGATTTTATTATATTATACGAGATGGAATTCTCGTAATGCGTCTCGTTTTGAGTTTGTGGGCTTGGAAACGCCCATTAATTACAATGCTATTTTCGTTTAATCCTACCCTGCGAGCCACTGTCGTCTCGTCACATCTCTATGCTAACAGACATTTTTTATTCGATTCGAAAGCGTTTATTTTATCTTCATTGCTTATTTGGAATCTATAAAACTATTTGTCTTCTGAGAATTCAACTTGCCTTACAATTTGGATACACAATCATTATTTATTTTACAAATTATGATTGTTACCTTAATATAATATATATTTTTATTATATGCATTGCCGAGTGCAGACACTTTTATTCATACAAAAGTAAACAAAACTCTTAAAAAATTTGGTTAACGAATGTGTTACACGTTGCTTTCGAAGAACACCAAAATATCGTCGTCATGGTCGTTATGATATCCAAGCTTGCCGAGTCTGTCGAAAGAGATATAAATCGGGCTTTCAACTAAACGTCATAAGAAAGATATCATAAGTCGCAAATTGTAGGCTCGTGGTGAAAGCTCTCTAATCGTAGTAAGTATAATAGATATGAAATATTCGAGGATTCGCTTAAGGCAAATGGTAGAAAACCTTGTTATAATTTTAAGTTTTGCTAGTAGGTATAGATGCATCAATCCGTTTGTGGTCTGTAGATCTTAGGGTCCAAGTCTCAGCCCCATAAAAGAAAATGGAGAAAACGAGCGTGCGTACGAGTTTAGTTTTCGTTTTGTGCGAGATGTTCCTGTCTTTCCAAGTTTTATGGAACTGTGACAGGGCACTCTTGGCCATTCCAATTCTTCTACGCATCTCTGCTTTACAAGAACCGATATTTGTGATGGTGGATGGATGGTAAACTAAATCTTGGACAATTTTGAGATTGAGTGCACCAGTGAGCTCCAAGTTGCTTGACCTAAGGTCTTGAGATAAGGTTTACCTAATGTTTATAGAGTCTGCTAACTACTGCTTAAAAGACCTCGATTATGTGAAAGATTCAAGTGAAATAAGGATCTCCGCAGTTACTATAATTGGTCAAACTACATCGGTGTCCGGTTTGCGAAATTAATTAAACATGATACAGTTGTTAGCCATCATGCATGCTGACAATGAATTCTTTACCATTTACCACGGTCTTTGTATACCCGTCACGTATACCGAACTTGCATCTTGCTCCTCATCTCTCATAATAAAAAAATTGGGGACTGGCAGGGTCTTGTATCATCCACAGAAATAGGGTTAGTACTATTATAACTTAGGTAATTTGGTTAATTAGTATAACAATGTCTTTTTCAACCAAAAGATTTTTTTAGATTTTATAAAAGCTTAAAAAGCGAAACTATCTTAATTATAGGGATAGCTTCTTTACAGTTATGTCTTTTTAATATTATATGTACCTAAAAATATAAAAGCTTTTTATATGTAGATAGATCCGCTATAAGTGCTATAAGGTATTTGCTGTAGTTTGAAGTTTGTTTTCATATTACATGGATTTTAATTCTTTCAAACATCACTTTTTAATCTAAATGTGAACAGTGAGCATCTCATAAAAATCTTGTACAACATAATGTGTCATCGTGGATCTCATTAATCTTCTAAAATTGTTACAAATGGATCATAAAAATCTATCTACCGGTAATTATAGTACTTTTAGCTATCAAACGTACCTATACTTTTTCTGTGAGACATTTTGTCCGACCAAATGAAACATTCCTTGACCAATATTATCTTTATATAGAAACAAGAAAAATGACCTGCCAGCGAAGATAACGCATTCGAATTCAAAATTTTTGGTACAAGAATTTTTCTCGAGTGTCACGGTGCAGCAAATAAATATTGGTCGTGAATTGAAGAAATGAATCGATCTCGCTCTTATATAGATGAATTCGGAATTTTATCTCTTTTACTCTAATAGCCGACTGACAAACATGTATCAGCGGTTAATAGGTGCGCTCACGCAGCTGTTGCGAACAAATCAGCTCGGATATAGCTGACAGTGTCAAAAAGCTAACTCTACGGTGCATGCGATAGTCTGCAGGCGGCATTCATCATTCTTTATAAAATATTTTTCTTTATTAAAAAAATAAAATCCTAGGTCCTAGAGATCTCGTGAAGTCACAAGTGATCAACAAAGCGTGTAAGTATAACTATCTGACGGCTTGCGATAAATTACTTTACATTTAAGTTCCAAGTGCTGCAAAACGGCTAATTAGTAGATAAACTCTGTCTTGTCTGATAGAGAGCCCTAAAGCTTATCTTATAAAATCAAAACTTGATAGCCGAAGATAATTTAATAATAACTTTAGACCGGTGTGAGGAAAACTTAATTCAAGTTAATTAATTCATCAGTCTCCCATATTTTATTCGGTTACATATACGACAAATGTAAAGGTTCAAATGTTCAGATAAACGTTCGGTGGCCTCATGAGAATGTACAAATCATAATAATCTACTTTATTATTTTGTAAAAGAGTTGCAACTAGCTATTCGCTCATGCCTTGACCCAACTCGTAACAAGCAAAGACATTACGAGGAGGGTCGCGTCTCCGTTCATTCAAGATCGGAGAAAGCATCCTACGTATTTAAAAATAGATATTTTAGAATATTTATTGGTCATCTTCTTCGGGATTCGATTTAATATTAACATTAGAAAAATATACTACGCACGTGTTTATGCGATTGATGCTAATTTGTTCCCTGAATAGTTTTTTGTCTGATCTGTAGTGTGGAGTGTGAAGGTAGGTATAGGTACAAAAGTACGTCTGAAGTATAATATTATGCTTGATACACTTTTTAAATATTTTCTAGCAACTAAAAATAGTACTGTTAGTTATTCAGTGTTAAAACTCTTGATTTTAAGTTAAGAAACGCTAAAATAACAAAATAAAGAAATACGATAAAATAACACAATATAAAGATGTCAGGTGTGGGGTTCGAACCCACGCTCCCTCTCGGGAACCAGAGCTTAAATCTGGCGCCTTAGACCACTCGGCCAACCTGACCTATAAATGGGCAATGAATTTTGTTTCTCTATATCTCGCAACGTCCTGGACGATCCGGACGACCTTCACGCCGCCGTCACATCGGCTGCGCTAGGCTCGCCCAATCTTACCAATATACGCTCCGCACACTCTTTAACAGTCGCTACGTTTTTGGTACTGGTGCCGGATACAAGATCCACCAACCCACAAAATCACAACACTGACTTCGCCGGTGAGGTCGAAGATCTCTCAGCTCTTTCAGATCGGTTAGTTTTTCTTCAAATAATCAAACAGATGAAACCATTGATAGGGCCCTAGGATACTCCCCTTCTGGGGTGCCAGGGCAAGTCTGATCTCAAGTTTTCTGGCGACGGCTCAAGCCGAGGTTCGTACCGTCTAGGTGCCCTCGTGCTAGTTGCCCTTAATCATTGGGTCGAGCGCCTGCTGCGCTCACTACTGCCCGGTAAAGCTGTAGAGGCCATCTGAGGCCAACAGCATAGGTCATTAAAAAAGAAGAACAAAAAAGTTTCTGTATGTTATCATACCAGGGGAATAATCCACTTTTGAGTTTATTAAAAACTGAGGTCTCGATGAACCAACTAACTTTAACTATATCTAACTAATACGTCATATCTTAATGAAAGTACCTACTGATACAAAATATTCAAAAAAAAAAACTCAAACAGATTTATTCAAATAGGTCATAATCTGACACTTTTGTACGTCAATGAAGATACAGTACTGAGTCTACCGTGCGTTCGGAAAGATACCTCTACAAGAAGAACGCACAAGAAACTTGTAGGGCTTAATTTTTTCAACAGATAGTTTCACAATATTTGGTTTGCTTACATTCATTTTCTTTGAAGGTGCCGCGAGGCGACTATGCAGAAGTTTCCAGGCATCTTTGTCCTCTATGTACTGGTTGACTTTATAGTATGCCTTCTTTAGTAAAGTAGATTTTATATAGGTTTTGAATTTACCCTCTGAGAGCCCAGTTACCTCTTTTGGGATTTTATTATAGAAACGTACACTATTTCCTAAGAATGTCTTTTTATTTGTTTTAGATAATCTAAAGCTAGGTACAGCTATTTTGTCTTTATTCCTAGTATTAAAATTATGAAGGTCACTATTTAATTTTAATTTATGTAAATTTTTACGCACATACATGATGTTCTCATAAATGTATAAGGATGGTAGGGTCAGTATGTTTATTTCTTTAAATAATTCCCTCAGGGATTCGCGTGGACGCATCTCATAGATGGCACGAATCGCACGTTTTTGTAGTATAAAGATAGTTTCTATATCTGCAGCTGACCCCCACAACAATCTCCCATAAGACATCAAGCTATGGAAATATGCAAAGTACACTAATCTCGCCGTGGCTACATCTGTTAGTTGCCTAATTTTATAAACCGCGTAAGCTGCAGAGCTTAGTTTCCCTGAGAGCTCGGTGATATGAGTGCTCCATTGCAGTTTAGAGTCTATATTTATGCCAAGGAACAAAGTTGCATTGTCAATATTGAGTCTTTCACCGTCAAGAACTATGATTGGTTCTATACTTCTGACGTTAGGCAACGAATATTTCAAACATTTAGTCTTTTTCGCATTCAATAACAGATTGTTTGCTGTGAACCATCTGGATATACTTGCTAAAGTATTATTAACATGTACTAGTGAAGTATCCTTCCTATCAACTTTAAAAATCAATGACGTATCATCGGCAAATAGAACTATATCTGCTAGACCGTGGACCATGTAAGGCAAATCGTTAATATATGCCAAAAACAGGAAAGGACCCAAAATTGATCCCTGTGGGACTCCCATCTTGACAGGAGAACTAGCAGATGTGATACCATTGACGCTAACCTTCTGCTGCCTACTAGACAAGTATGATTCCACCAGGTTCAGGGCATTCCCATGAATTCCATATACTTCTAACTTGCGCAGTAACGTGCAGTGTTCTACACAGTCGAATGCTTTGGAAAGGTCACAAAACACTCCAATGGCATCCTGTGAACTCTCCCAAGCCTCCAAGACAAGAGTCATGAGATGAACTTTTTGATGATTTACTTAAGTAGTAGAACATAACATTTTTCTTACAACTCCACAAAATTTTGAATCTGTTAAAAATGTTGATGTTAAGTGCTCATTCCTTACCATTTAACACACATCTCGTAGACTTCCGCAAACACTCACTATATTAACATAATATTATAATATAGTAGGGGTTATGTTTCATACTTTTTGTAATCCATACTACAAAGCAAGAATTCATTATAGTGACCTAGGCTTATGTTTTTAGATAAGGTGTAGTCATCAGACGCACCTGTTCGAAAATGCCCATACAAAGTAAATATTTACAAGTTCAAATAGTAACAAAGGCTTGTTTAACAAGCTGTATTCCGCTAGTATATAAGCTAACCTATTTAATGAGTTGTAATAATCCGCTTAAATTAAGACTTTCTAGAGTTAATTTCAAGGTTCAACTGTTTAAGAATATTTACCAGTTCCAGTATCATAAATAGTGCCGTATAATAATGCCGTATAAACATATGCCGAATAATAATTAGTTACAGGTTGCGTACACAAACAATGATATTATTAAGCAAATTATTTACAACAAGAATGCAAAAGTGTAAAAAGAAGTGTGAATTGTTATAGTGTTTAAGAATATTGACCTATGCATGTCGAAGAATGTAGTGTTGAAGAGTGTAATGATGCCGAAAAGTATATTTTATCAAAAGGGTAGGCCAAAGAGTGTGAGTATGATGTAAGTACTTGTATCTAACGCATTTTTTAGAAATCAATAATTAAAAATTTTAATAATTAAATCCGCAACCAAAAAATAAGATTAAATATTATTATATATTTATATGTATACAAAATTATAACTAGAACTGGAATAAAGCCCTAAAACACCTAACTAAAAACTATCAAAAATCTAGTTCTGCTAAGCCCTTGGTAGAGGTGAAAGTGGTCAAAATTCTGGTGCATTTCCCCGCTGGTTGCAGACGCTAATCCTTTGGGCAAAATACATACCATCGTTCCGGTCACCTGACGCCTCCACTAAGCGGTTAGCCAGCTCTTTGTGCAGCTCCAGAGCAGCTGGCCCCCATGGATCCTAGGTTTCTACCCCAAACGGCACAAACATGTAACTTCTATCCTTACCGACCTTACCGGCGGCAGCACCAGCCTGCACCATAGTTTCTGGAAGTTTGGAAGGAGCTAGCGTGTCAAGAAGCCTACCCGTCTTCCAGGGAATAAGAGTCATGTGGTCGGGCCTTTTGCTCTCGTCGCGCATCAGTCCGTTACGTTCCAACGTGGATGGGACTCCGGCACTAACAATCGCCCGACGGATGATATCGTTCAAGTTGGCGTGACGTGGTATGCGGCCTGCACTCCTCGGGCAAGATAGCCCATGGTGGCCGAGCTTATCTACCGGTTCTCCGCAATCACAGAATTACAGCGTTGAGGAGAATTACAGCGTATAATTAAAGCCTTTGAGAGTTGGGGGGGATCTTAACTGACAATTAGGACGTGAGGGTGGTAAAATAGCCCAGGTTGATGTATTATATATTGAGGACAATAAAGCTGACAATGATGCACTAGAAATTTTGCGAACTCCGAGACCTCCAAACCTTATATAGGTAACGCTGTTTTGTAAGCAAGGGATGTTTCCAAATCTGACAACATCTAAGAGTATACATGAATTTTGGAACAAAAAGGCACGTTTCGTATAATAAAAAAGGCCACATGCATGTAAGTTTTTGTAGTCGCTTTGAAACAGAACGGAAATTTTGTATATTTTCGTCTAGAATTTGAGATCCTCGGAGGCGAAGTGATCGGCATCATCATCAGCCGGAAAACGTCCACTGCTGAACATAGGCGTCTCCTATGGGAGAGACTATGGGATAACCTATAAACTATTCATATGGGGGGATTTTGCCGTAATCACTACGCTTGGCAGGCGGCTTGGTGATCGCATTAGTTGGAATACTTGGAAACGGAGAGCTTTGCTGCTCACTCTCCAATTATGTCTCTCTACCCACAAAAAAAAAAAACCCTCATAAGGCTCCCACGGGATGAGAAAGGTGTGGTCTTATTATATAGCCGAAAACCACACGGCCAATCGGCTGTCTAATAATTAAATATTTGGAGCAATTGATTGAATAATGGATTGAACACGTTTATAGCTCTATTTTCCAATAAAGTGTCCGGCACAAAAATTTCACATTTAGTAAAATTTAAGGTGAGGGTTATCACTATATATAATATGTGTTATTAAATATAATCACCAATAATTTGAAATTGGTATTTATATGACTGAGGACAGTGTCAATTTTTCATTATCACTTCCTAGTATTCCGTCATCTACGTACCATACGTTAAATTCTGATTTTTTGATAGTGGGATGTATGACTAAACTAAAAGAGCCGCCCCAAAGGGGTCACCATATTGGCACCTTACGTGCCGTGTATTGCTGCTTCGCATCCACCGCGTGAATTAAATCCTTTCTGCCAAATCTTGTGCTTAGAAACCCCTTACTTAGGACTTCTTTCAAATTTTAGCTGCGAGACGGCAGTATACAGAACCTACCGCTTTGGGTCTTATGCCCCATCCTTTTTAGGAGGGCGCAGAACATTATAAAACGCTTCATGAAAAATCGCTACATGAAAAAAAACGAATAATTAAATTTGCGATCATGAAAGAACGCGATGTGAAAATTCGCTACTATGAAAAAATGCTTCTGTGAAACTTGACGCACAAATCACAATTTTGCTACATAAAGTACGTCAAATGTCAATATTTGTCCGTCCACCTTGCCTTCAAGCATCAATATAACCAATGACGTGAGCTCCTTCAGTAGGACGTCCCCAAAAGCCTTCACTAAAATAAATAATAATACTAATAAATAATAATAAATATGGGACAACTTTCACACACGCTCATCTAGTCCCAAACTAGGCTAGGAAGCCTGTACTATGGTAACTAGATGACTGATATACATACTTATATAAGCTTATAACACCCAGACACAGATCTAACAGACATGTTCATGCACACAAATGTTTGACCTGGCCGGGGATCGAACCCGGGACCTGCGGCACAGAAAGCAGAGTTACTACCATCTGAGCCAACCAGGCTGTCAAAAGTTACACTTATAATTCTATGTCGTTAGAGAGTCGAGTCCGATGCGCACCTAATTGGGAAAGATGTAATAGCAGAGAGCACCGTCAGGTGAAGTAGCTCATAACGTTTCCATGACCATGATGGAATCGACTTGAATACAGTTTTATTTTGTTTGTGAGTTATTCTTTTTCTAAAAGATTTTTCGCTACATGTATAATGGGAATGTAAGCAAGTGCTCCCAAGCTTGAAGTGTGTTTTTTATTATTTATATTTTTTAATGACGTTTTGTAAATCCCGCGTAAGGCGCCTAGCTATACTTATACGTGCCCCACGCGGAATTCTTTTCACTACTGACATGTTATTCTAGAATTTAGAAAATGTTTTCCAAAAACTACATTGGTTTTAAGGGTTTAACCTCGCATACATTTTGAAGCAAACGAAGCGCTTTGCATAAATTTTAAGGCCACGATTACCATTAAATAATTACGAGAGTACTTGTCACACTTTTTTAGGGTTTCCTGTGATACATTTATTACGAATTTTGAAAAGTTCGAGGGGGTTCTTTTCGAGATAGGTGCCAAACTGTAACGTTGCAAAAAATATTTTCAAATTGTATAATATAATGTGAGGAAGGAGTAGTTTTAACCCCTTTTTAATACATGTTTTCAAGGATTTAAAACTTAATACTATAAGTTATTCTTTGCTAAAGCTCTTGATTTGGAGATAAGAAACCCTTAACGCAAGAAAAGGAAATAAATAAAATAGAATAACGCAACGTAAAGATGTCAGGTGTGTGGTGCGAACCCACGCTCCCTCTCGGGATCCGGAGCTTAAATCTGTCGCCTTAGACCACTCGGTCAACCTGACCTATAATTAAGTAACGAATTTGTTTCTCTATGTTATCATGCCAGGGGAACAATGTGTAATGTGTTCATTAAAAAGTTAGGCTTAGTGAACCAACTGACTTTAACAATGACCAATGCGTCATATCTCTGCTTAGATCCCTCCGGAACTAACGGTTTATTTTTTCCGAAACATGAAGGATTCTGCAAGGGAAAGTTAATAAGTGCTCCCAGGCTTGATATGTTTTTAATATTAAAACATTTTTGATATCCTGCGTGAGGCATTTAGCTAAAGCGGGCCCCACGCGGAATCCTATTTATAATGAGGACGTTACTTTTTAATTTTGCTATGATTCTCGGAACGATATAGAATTTTGATCCGAAATATGTGCTTCAGTGGAATTTAAAATTAAACGATGCGCTTCGCTCAAATGAATTTTTAGACCACGATTACCTTTAAAAAAACGAGGTTGGGAGCACTTATCACACTTTACAAAGTTTTCCACTGATAAATTGCCAGTTAGATTTGAATTTTAGTTTATATTTAGATTGGTGGCATCCTATGGAAGTAAAGGAGCATTTTCAGGTAAAATATAAACAGGTGAACGGGTTTCTCTTGAAGTCCTTTGAAATAATCACGTTTTTTGATAAGCACGGGCTATTTTAAAAGATGCCATACTTTTTTCAACGAGGAATAAAAGTCAACCGGTCGATTTGACGCTGTTTAAATTTAATGTTTGCAAAAATTAACAATGTGTCTGGCGGTAGTCCCGAATTGTTAAATTATCCTCCAAAGTAATGTATACTTATCTAAAATATAATTTATTGTGTGTGTGCAGGAGCTGTCTATACATGCAGTATCGACCCACGAGCTCTTGAAGCCCAAGGATGAGCCAACTTATTCCCTGTCAGTGCCGTCTAATATCTGCTCAGTTAATCTTTCAGGTTTGTATATTAAAAATTCTATTTTTCTCGTATTTTAAGCTTTTACCATGACTTTAGTGTTTTTTTACATTAGTCATTATCTAAATTAATCCATAAACAAACACGGTTAAAAAATGTTAAAAAAGAAAAAAAAAACATTAGGAATGTTTTATTTTTAAACGTCTACTTTCCTGTTACTAATTACCCGTTAAAAAATAAACAGTACAAAATCAAAAGCATTTACTATAATTTTATTTTAAAAGCAGATGGATTTGGAGTTCAGACAAGGATCTGTTTCATTTTGTGACCTTATCAGACAGCGTAATCGTAGATTAAAGAGGGTTACTAATTGCAAGCTACCGAATTCATTTAATTTGAGTCGATCGGTTTCGAATGCTACCGTATTTTGCCTTAGGACACGTAGTCGATCTCCCTACGAGTTATTTCGATCCTCTACATTATCACGTTACCTTCCCCTGATACGTTTCAATTCAGAAACAAAGTCTATTAATGTACCTAAAGCTGCTAATATTGTACAATTGAATCATCATCATCTCAGCCATAGGACGTCCACTGTTGACTATAGGCCTCCTCCATAGATTTCCATCCAGGTCCGGTTGTAAACGGCCCGCCTGCAGCGTGTTCCTACTGTCTTTATTAGATCGTCTGTCCACCTTGTGGGTGGAACAACTTATTGCTTTGTCGGTAACATTCGGTCATCTACGGATCTTCTCATTACTGATTCGATTTCTCAGAGAAATCTCCGAGAACCCTCTCCATAGCTCAATGTAGTTCATACTTTTTAGTTGAATATTACTTTAAAAATTATGAAGCCATTATTAGATTTTCCGTACATGATAGTCTGATATTGTTTAATTAATATTATAATATTATGGTACCCATTTATATAATTGTAATATTTTCTAAATAAGGCTGAAGGGCTTAAAATAAAGATGTAACCTATGCTAGATTTTGGTGGTTGTTAAAGTGGAATAAGTTCTTATACGAGTAAGTCATTGTTACTGAAATACTTTTCGACAAGATAAATTAGGTACTAATGATTTATAACACTTTGAAGTCGTCAAGCGTTTGCGGTTCGAAGTACGTCTCCGCACTAAGCATATTGTAATTCAGCTGTGTTGGCACGAACTTAATATTTAATTTACGACCGGGCGAGTATTGTTCATTCAGAACGGCTCTGGTTGATTGGCGATATTAAAAGTGTCAAGCGACCGCTGCCGGAAATTCATTGATAGATTTAATCGCCTTGCACTGAAATAGAGCCGAGCGCAATACAGTGAATTTGATTCGAGAAGTAAATTGCTAAGTCATTAATGCCGTCCGGTCAGCTCACGTCCAGCACTAAAAACTGACGCTATTTTCGGGTGTGTTCTTAGATCCTTCAAGTTAGCAATAAAAGTTGATTTGCGTCATTGATTTATTGATGTACAGTTAGAGACATTTTACTTCGCAGTATGTTAGACAAAGAAAGAAGAGTCCAAGAACATTTGTTTGTTCTTGAACTTTTATTTCTTTGTCTCTTTCATAGAAGCTGTAACGTTACTGTGTTAGTAACGTACAAAACAAATGAAGGTACCTACCTAAGGCCTAAGTCCTACCTAGGTAAAAGTAAAAAGTAAAATTAAAATTCATTTATTAATATTAAAACAGGTAAGTGTGTAAAAAAAATCTAATAACTAAAACTATCGAAGGAGGAGGTGTTGCAGTCAGTAGCACTAGCAGTGGGTCGCTCGAGGACTTGAAGGACGCCGTCTGGGCGTCGCCGTCCGGAAATGTCCTCGCAGGTCGGTGCGGACGCTGGCCAAATGTAATTGCAGGAACCGTAGTTTGTGCACCTCCCCCCGGTACACTGGAATAATAAAAAGAGGCGTACCTGTGCTCCTCTAGTTATTACGGAGGTACAGATGTCGAACGTTTAAGGGAAGGGCACAATTCCTTCTTCCTCACAGATGGAGGCCCAAAGGGACAGAACTTCCGCGTTTTTACGATTATATGTTATACTTGTTGAAGAAGTAGGTCCAGACTCGGATTCAGATTCAGACTGAGACTGACCAAAAGTATCCGAGCCCGCTTTTTATCCAAATTATCCCAGTTAAATTTCGAAACCCCAAATTATGAATAAAGTTTTAAGAAAAATACAAACGGCCAGATATAAAAATACCAGCAGCCAGTAAAAAAATTCTAGTAAGAATGGTTGTTAGGAAGGTACAACCTCAGAAGCTTTAAAAAAGATAATTGAAAATTAAAGTCATCCGTCAATTTGTATGTGTCAAATTATAAACATGTCAGTCAAAAATGCAAAAATTAATAATGTAAACAAAATTAAAAATGTAAAAAAAATTCAGTTATTTTAGGTGAAATCTCTGAAATTATAAAGAAAAACTAAGCCGAAATGTTTAAAATTTTTTAGCAAATGATTTACGAGCGAAATAATGAGTAAAATACCTAATTACATCACATGTTTCAAGTTCATCATCAAAGGATAATTCTGATGAAAACATAAAACTGATCAAGAAAATAAGGTAATATTTACAGTATAATAATAGTATGTACAACATTACAAAGCTAGAACTGGTCCCTAAAAGTGGTTGTTGATGTCACAAGGCACAACCACAGTTTACCTATAGCTAATGTTTATACTTGAATCACATCTTCTTGATTCGTGCTTTCTATGAGATCACTGTTGCTAATTTGGAGTTTGAGTGGATATTATTATTGTGTATTAGATATTCATACATACTTTAAAATTTTTAATCAGATTTATCATGAAAATGAGATAACAGTAAATATGAAGGGAGTACTAATCTACCGTTTCTTGAGTTTAGCATTTTTGACAAGTTTTTCCACTTTCATTTACACTTTCTTCTAGACTTGATTTTTATGTTTTATTTATTTCTCAATTGTGAGTGAAAATGCTGTACAAAGAAAGAGTGCTCCAAAGCTTACAAATAAAAACACACACTGGGCGAGATTTAGAATGGAACTTGAATCTACGTTTGATTTAAAAGCCTCACCTAAAACTCAATTACAACTAGAAGAAGACACCAGAAAACTTATAGTTAACGACATCCAACAATTCGCCTGGAATAGCACACCAGAGCTGAATACAAAAGTAAGGAATACATAGTTCTATCATATGGAAATAAGAAAGCTCGTAACCGAAAAGAGATAACACATGCAAAGATAGCAGGTGACTAGAGCTCTACGAGACAAAATGCTGCTGAATAAAATGACAAAAGTCTAAAGAAGCGAATCCAGAACTTCAGTAATGGCTCCACCAACACTCAACTAAAACAATTGACATGTGATCTAAAAACAGATCACTCGTTGTGGAAATGTGTAAAAAACATAACATAACCGATTACGCAAATGCCACCTATAAAAAAGTCAATGGAAGCTTGGGCTATAAGTAACGAGCAAAAGGCAAAAAGCTTTGCACAGCACTTGGAGCAGATCTTTAAACCATACGAAGGAAGTTTAGATCTTGAACTATGTTTTGAAACACCACAGAATAGTCAAGAAATAAGACTCGTTACACCAAGAGAGGTATTCAAATCACAGTGAAAGAGACAGTGAAAAAACGAACACATGAACATAATGTTTCGCCTTAATTGATAGAGACAGTAAGGATTACATGATAATGGACACATTTTTAGTTTTACATGTCTACATAGCAGTTGCCTTTCTTAGGCCAGATTGTAATATGATGTTATTATATCTTTATAAGAATATGACATACACAAAAAAAATAATAGTCTAAATAACATGGGGTCTTCTACCTGTTTATGCTTTAATAATTTGTTATATTATGATTATATGACTTTATTAGATGAATGGTCACCGGCAGTTCGAACTAAACTCACAGAAGGCAAAAAGGCATTGATGTAAAGAAAAGGCGAAATAGGGTACGTTCTCCAAGCGCTTACTCAACAAGTGGCACGAGCAATTTTCTCAGTGTGAATTTTTACAGTGACATATAATGAACAACAAAGATAGAAAGATAGAGACAAAGATAGAAACAAAGATAGATATACGTACCTAAGATCGAAGTGCGATCAAGACAACAATATTATTCGCTCGTACGACCTTACTTTACTGACGTACGTGGACCTAATGGGATCAAATTTGAGCCTGCCATTTTCGTGAAGCCAGTACCTCATCTCCCCTTTTCTTTATATTAATGCTGAAAGGGGTTAAAAAAGAAGGAATTACAATAGTACAAATTAATAGTAGTAAGTTCTTGAACTAAAAAAATCTGATATACTTAAACCTTAAATTTAGATATGTCTCTGAGAAAATGACCTATTGTAATAGCGATTGTATTAACAACTTCCTCCACATCGTGTTAAGGGCTCTTACTATGATTATGGCCATAAAGTAGCCCGTAACGAATGAAGTACAAATATGAGCGTGTACGTGGCTTTATGTCGCTTCGGGGCTTTAACACAGTTTACACCTTAATCGATTTGACATCGAAAGAAATCGATTAGCATTGTGCTGATAATTCATTTACGATGGTTTTATCATTATAACATGGCAGAAAATAAAACAGGTTATTTTCGTTCTTATTGTAGTTTCTTTATGTTGCTGCGTTATCAAAATAAATAAAGTTTTCAAATTCAGTTCTCAGTGATTTAATTCGTAGGAAAAAATATTTCTTTCATGAGTCATGAATAATGGCGTGACTATGAGGTCTATACCTAGCCAGGTGCATTGGGTTGATATGATCGGGCTATAGAATATACCTCTAGATAGACAATTTCCGGGGGGTACTTTACTGAAAAACTTAACGATCATATTATCTTAGTATATATCTTAGTTAATAACTAACTAGATACCATGCACAATTAAAGCGAGGTTGTCGCAGATTATCTGAAACAACGGTTGGTATCTTGCAGGCGTGCCACATAGTTACCTTACTGCGCGAGCGCAGCGCAGCGGTGCGATCGTCTTGCCCCTGACGTCATCTGGGGTCACGTCCCCATAACCTGGTTGCTCTTGTTGTAAACCACTCATAATTCAATTCGATTTCAACACACAATAAAAATACATTATCATGTTATCGAGCCGTTATTTGCTAGTAATTGCATTATTAAATTAACTATGCATTGAACCATGCGAAGATTTTTACTTATTTATATTTTTTAGTTTATGGTATGTACTTGTGTATTATTGTAATTTTAGTTTACGTAGGTAATTATATTATGACTATAAACTACTTATATAATATTATATACCAATACAAGAGTAAACTCTAAAGGTTTGTTTCCTAATTATAAAGTAGTGTAGTGTTTTTTAATCCACTCATTGCAACATCCGCCCTCAATTAAAACTCTCTAAACGAAGAAAAGCGGCCACAAAAAATATGTTAATACGATCAAAAAAAATAACGTATACCTAAGCCAACTAAGCATTCCTTATTAAGCAACTCTTCTGTTGCCTCTATATCCCCATTTTCCTCTTAATATCCTAAACCTATTTAATTATATAGATATTGTGAAGAAGAAATAAACTATGTCCTTATCATTTTATTTTCTCTTATAAACTCATCATTTTTAGAGTTCCGTACCTCAAAAGGAAAAAAAAGGAACGCGTAGAGGTATCAAGTTGAAATTGGTCATCTAAAATACTCAGGTCTGCGGTCCCTTGTGGCTGTAAACAAATCGTAGTTCTAAGTTAACGCAATCAAAAGTTATGGCCATTTTACTTCATATTTCAATACCTTGCGCAAGGAACTAATAGATAGCGCTTTATGTTTAAAGCGTTTTGTTCAGGGATCTAGGTATCCATACCTATAGAGTATGTATGTATACGGTAGGGGGGTACCCAGGTAGGGTTCCCCCTACCGTTTACATACATATGTATGCATTAATAATTTATTTTGTAGTGATTCTCTAATTACGACAGTAAAACTGGGATTTTTAAAAGTTCATAAAAAAAACCTAAAAGTTCAAAAATGAATCGTCCCAGATTGCATGCAGAAAGTATTTTTCGCTACAGCGATGAGCGCTAAATTATTTCGCTATTATGATTTTTTTATCTGTCCCATGAATTCGGGTCCAAAACACTCGTGTCATGGAGATAACAGTATCGTGTAATGACATCATATCCGAGATAGTACTTGCAAGTAATAACAAAGTCAGTTGACTATTTCATAAGTCAAAATAAATACTTTCATTGCAAATATCGATCCTAAACTTTCAAGTCAAAGTCAAAGTCAAAAAGATTTATTCAAATAGGTCACAATCTGACACTTTTGTACGTCAACGAAAATAAACAGTAACGAGTCTACCGTGCGTTCGGAAAGATACCTTTACAAGAAGAACGCACAAGAAACTTGTAGGGCTTAATTTTTTCAACTGATTGTTTTACAATATTTGGTTTGGTTACACTCCTTTGTTTAGAAGGTGCCGCGTGGTGGCTATGCGGAATTTCGTAAAATTAGTTTAATGGTTTTAAGTACTTATTGTGAATTTTAAGCGGCAGCTTACTAAAGACATATAAGGGACATGGAACGTAGAGGCTAGTTACGTAACTTTGCTTTTCAGTCCCTAAATAATGAACGATTGTAGAAAATTGTTATGCTTTTATATTATTGAAGCATCTTAATAATCTTAGTGTAAATATTAAAACAGGGTTCTTTTTTTGGATTGCCCTAAGACCCATTCATTCATTCATTCTCTATTAAGTCCACATCCCCATTGTCTAGTAATCGTTTGATAGCAAAGTAATTAAAATAGAGGCATGTTGAAAACACAAAACTTTTGAGATTTGCACCGTCTAAAACACCAATATACAAGTAAAATGTCTATGTATTAAAATGATTATTACCTTTTATTGCGTGTGTGATCGAGCGCGTTTTCCTGATGGTCCTGGTGGTCACATAGGTATTCCAATGGTGTTATATAATCGCTGATCGAGGCGATGTTATAATACCTCTACATGTGCACACCTTACCTAGAACCTTCGTTATTGAGCATTATTGTTCAAGAGAACAATTACCTTTTGTACCAGCCAGTGGGATATCGGCGTCGGCTTCGTAATCAGTAGACGCGTTAAGTAACGCCGAAGTATCGAATTCAGACTATTTTACGTTTTGTGCTCCTATAGCAGTTAGCTCTTAATATGTCTTTGTCCTTGCTGTTGTGGAATCATGATTATGCTTAAACTTTAACTCAAGCTGTTAAACTTAGTCAAATTATTGTTACCTTCAAATGAAATGATGTTCATACCTGGACACTTGTCTGATAAAATATATTTGATATCATCGTGAATTCCAGAGCATTAAATAGCATTAGTAGCATAACTTTCTGGTTTTCTCCAAATAATTACGTAAAAAACCGTCGTTATAATTTTATAAAAAAAATTGCCACATGTTTGAATTGCCATTGAACAGTAATTTTAGTTTATGTTTTATCTAAATTAATAGATACAATGAATATACTTACCGATCCATACATTAATACCCTGAAAATGTGGTTGCATATAAAAGAATAAGCGAAACTTAGAATACAAAACCAAAATCAAGTTTTCACGCATATTTAATATCGAATGGACGCGAACAGCAAACAAAGCTAATAAGTTATTGAATTAGAGATCTAAATAGATCTCTCTAATGCACACTCTCTCTCACTACTCTCTATGCGCAGCAAATGCTGCGCTATCCATTTTCACGAAGTAAGGAAAAGCTATTCCATTTTTTTTAAATAAATTTAGTCTAAGAAAGACATTTTTAAACGTCAAATAATAATATTACATATAATCAATAACTAATTTTTTCAACTGCGAGTTTTAAAATATTTGGTTTGGTTACATTTTTTTTGCTTGTAAGGAAGGCTTGTAAGGAAGGTAATGTACACATTTTCCTACGAAAGAATTTTATCAGATTTCGATAATCTAAAGCTAGGCATATCCTTATTAAGAATTAGCTGATTAAGAATTAAGAATTAAGTGCTGATGATAATAAATACGCATATAAATATATTATATGTATTTATTTATCTGCATAATATGAATTAATAAAATTATTTGCTGAACAGATCGGGCTTAATATATATAAAGAAATATTTATAAGAAAATTATTATGTAATAGTTGTGACCCGCAGCTTCACAAATCGTTCCCGTGGGAATATCGGGGGAAATAGTACCTTATGTGCTATTCCAGGGTCTAAGATACCTGCATACCAAATTTCAGCCCGATCTGTTCAGCAAATAATTTTATTAATTCATATTATGCAGATAAATAAATATGTGAATTATAATAAAAAATAGAACACATTGAATTCATTCCCGCGTCGTAAGAGTATTCATTTAATTTGAAATATTTTACGATCTTGTTTACAATCCGGCGTATTATTATTTACAAACAAAGCTGACGGTATAAAGATTTTTCTGTTTTACAACGCGTTGACGACAGATTTGGTGAACTCTTCAATATATTACGTATCTTTTTCTTTGTAATCAGGTGCTTTTATATAAAGAGATTCGATGATGTTCGATCTATGGAAATAGTACTAATTGAGCGAAAATATTGAATTTCTTTCGCTTGAGGGCGAGGGGTGCCATTTAGGTAGATGGGTAAGTACATCTACAAAGATGTACTTACAAAAGTATAAATCTTGCAACCTGTCTGTAATAGGTATATAAAAATATACGGATATTCGAGGATATATTTTGTGTATACCTTGAACTTATAGCAACATACTTTATGAAAAGTTTGAATTATAAATCCAGAAGTTAAAGTACATACATTTGACAGCCTCGTTGGCCCTGATGGTAGTGACTCTGCTTTCTGTGCCGCAGGCCTCGGATTCAATCCCCGGCCAGGTCCAAAATTTGTATGCATGAACATGTCTGTTTGATCTGTGTCTGGGTGTTATAGGTCAAAGTCAAAAAGATTTATTCAAATTGGTCACAATCTTACACTTTTGTACGTCAATGAAGATAAACAGTAATGAGTCTACCGTGCGTTCGGAAAGTTACTCGTACCTTTACAAGAAGAACGCAAAAGTAACTTGTAGGGCTTATTTTTTTCAACTGATTGTCTACAATATTTGGTTTGGTTACATTCCTTTATTTGGTGCCACGTGGTGGCTATGCGGAAGTTTCTAAGCATCTTCTCCTCTGTACTCTATGTACTGATTTACTTTATAATAAGCCTTCTTTAGTAAAGTAGATTTTATATAGGTTTTGAATTTACCCTCTGAGAGCCCCGTTATCTCTTTTAGGATTTTATTATAGAAACGCACACTATTTCCTAAGAATTATTTTTTATTTGTTTTTGATAATCTAAAGCTAGGTTACTCGTGTAGTTATTTTGTCTTTATTCCTAGTATTAAAATTATGGAGGTCACTATTTAATTTTAATTTATGTAAATTTTTACGAAAATACATGATGTTCTCATGGATTTATAAGGGTGATACGGTCAGTATGTTTATTTCTTTAAATAATTCTCTAAGGGATTCGCGTGGACGCATCTAATAGATGGTCCACATTTCTTTTTTTTATATATATTTTAAAATGTTATGGATTATTAGGCAATAACTTAGATTATTTCAGTTTCAGAGCAAAACATTATTATGTCCCATACACGTATTATTATGGTCTATCGATCGATCTATCCAAAATGTACATTATAAAACAACAGGATACAAGTTTAATGTAATACTTGTTGTGAAGTTAAACTAGTTTCTCGACGTATCATCGGTCCGCACATTCAGAAGGCAGTTATTCAACGGCATGGGTAATTCGCACTGCTCCCGAACTAACGTTTCACAATTGTTATTTGTTATTAATTTCACGAACGATACGCCGGCTTTTATGTTTTATAAATACGAGGCATTGTTCTATATGCGACACAATACCTCGCGGTGTTCGCGGCTCGGCTCAAATCCGATATGCAACTGCCTTACCCACTCCGTCGGACACATTCTTGTACCTCAACTTTACTATAAAACATTGAACGTTTTCACACCTTTTTATCATGACCCATATTAATTACAGTAGGTATATTAAAGAAATGTATTATTACAGAACTAATAATTTATATAAAACTTTAAACTACATAACATAATGAAGCGCTGGTACAAAATGCATACCTATAAAATATATCTTATACCTGCTCGTAGAGTTAAGTACAAAATTATAATGGCTATGGCAGTTGGTACCTACTTACCTATTTATAGATGTTCATGACTACAGTGGTATGTTTCAGTATGGTAACCTACAACGTTAAGCGACGAATTCCGAGAAACCCGTATCGGGAGGCACGTACGCGTAAGATTGGCTAAATCTCAAGTGTTAAATGTAACAGCATAATAACAATAATGCACGTTTGCTTTTAGGTACTAAAACAAAACTTTCGACAGTCTAAACAATAAATTATACTTTAATACTGCCCTTCGTCTTGGAGTTTGACACAAAATTAAACCGTCCAGCGTTGTTTCAACAAAATATAGTAGGTGTAAGTGAAGTTGTATAATATACATTTTAGCGAGACTTTTTTTATTTCGTATCTTTGACTTTGTCTTAAACTGAGTAATTGAGGATTGAATAGTTTTTCTAATATCTATTCTTCAAAATAACATTCTTAGCAAATCGTATTTTCATCACAATCATCCTAATATGACATGTCTGAGGCGGATTTAAAATTTATCATGAATTGATTATGCTTACATCATATTATAAAATAAATAGAGTATAAGTAAATAGTAAATAAGTAGAGTATAAGTAATATAATATAATAAGAAATAAAGTATTCCTCTTCTTCACTATGTTTGCCAAAAAATGACTAATGACTGTCGGCATAAACGTTCGTAATTCAAAACCAGGAAATTAGATCAGCAAAATTCGGCAGTCTAATGATGGTCCATACTGATAAAGACAATGTAACGTTGCTTATTTGTCACAAATTGTAATTTATAGATCGTTTGAGTTTCTAAGAAGTTGTTGAGCAATATTGTATGGTGGTTACAGGCGCGTCGTCCTACGACAGCGGAATTTGCTTGTTAGACAACAATGCCGCCGACACATCGTCGAACATCAAGACGGAAGAAGAAATGTCTCGGGTTTACCAAACGCTCTCGCTGCCGGCACTTCCCAGAGATGATGCTAGTCCCAGCACCAGGTCTTTTTACCCTTTAAACTACTCATATCATCATATTTTTCAGACTGCCTCGATGGCATAGTGGTCAAAAGTTCTACTGCCAATAAACAGGTCCCGGGTTCGACCCCCAGGTCAAGCAAAAAGTATAATTGGATTTTTCCGTAGGAAGTTTCACAATGACAGCCTGGTGCCTGGAAATGTGCCCGTTAGATGGAACTTCTGAGACAGTTTTGCTTTCCTCATCACCATCTGAAATGATTTGCCCTCTAGCTAGAAAAATAAATAAAAATGGAATAAATAAATTAGAGTAGAGTTTTGTAGTGATAGGCCTCTTTAGCAGGGGGCCGTCTGGGGAAGTACCACACCTTTGCCAGTTATTCATCCGCCAAGCAGTAATGTGCAAACAAAACTGTGTTCCGGTTTAGGGCAATGTTACCAGTGAAATTACTGGGCATGACGAGGTTCAACAACTTATATCTCAGAGTGACAGGCGCAATGCAGTGCCGCGCAGGATTTAGAATTTTAAAACACTGGGAGGCACTGTGTCTGATATGGCCAATCATGATGCCTACCATCATCAGGCAGCTGATTTGCTCGTCTTGCGAGTAATATAATGGTACTGGATCGTGAGAAATGTATGATGGTAGAGAAGAGGCCTTTGCCCGGCAGTTGGACTCACCTGGTCCTACTGCTGGGCAAGGGCTGAGAATAATAATAATAGTTAATGCACTGTCATTGTCATTCATTTCTCGGGATATAGTTCTTCCTAGACAAACATAAATTCACATTTTTATTTATTTTTATGTCATAGGTGGCAAACAACAAATTTTTATTAATTGGTTTTATTATTGGTTTATCTATATTCTATTCTATTTATTTCGAAATTACTCGTAATCACTTCATACTTAAAATAACATTTGATATTTGTGATTTGATATTGTTTGATATTGATATTGTTTACAAAAAAAAATAGTATTTGTTGGACATTAATATAGTTTTTTGACACACCAAATGTTCGAAAAAATACATGTAATAAAAATAGCTAGAACAACAATACCTATACAAGTTAAAAAAAAACAAGTTAAATATACCTAATATTCCCTTCTTCGCTATAATATATACTAATCAGAAGAAAAAAGTATTGGTAACTAATAAGTTTAATAATTATATTATCTAATGCCACTTATAATGATGATGATGTCATCCTGATTGATTGCGGCTTCGGCGACTTACACAGTAACTGGACAAGGCATATTTAACTGAGACTTAACAGGCTCAGTAGGGTGGAGAATCTACACTCATTAATAATAACTTATTAAGATTGTAGATTCTCCATCCTCTGGTGCGCTTTGTTATAGACTCGCGTACCCTACCTTATTAACAAAGGAATGAACACACTTTTGCCACTATAAACAAGTCGGTGTTGCACTTAGTTCCTACTAATTTAGTATATAATATAATTATTGTTATGTATATATACTTATTCAACTGATATCGTAATGCCTACGAAATAATAAACAAAATCCTTTGGTTAGAAAGCAATAGCTACTAGGTATGTATTTGTCACAGATATTCTTCAGTCCTGAATGCATACCTATATAATATTTAATCAATACGTATTTATATAACCATAATTGATATCTACAAAACCATTCTAAGCAATAGCTAACTAAAACTGACTTGCGCAGGTAGTACCTTGTTTTTTCAAATACTATCTAAGATTGTTAATGAATAAATAAATGTAATGAAATGAAAGTATATACGAGATTACATCGAATTTATCGCAGTATTATATACCTACATATATTAAAGTATCGTATTCCTTTGCCACGAAGATTTGTGGCTTCGTTTTGTGTGTAGTGTTTTTTATAAGCCGGGGGCCGTAGACTTTCAGTAGCGCGGGTGCAGTGCCGGGGGATCAAAACGATGAGAAAATAAATTATTTACTTAAAATGCAAAATAACATATTTAATTTTAGCACAAAAATAATTGATACACGACTTTATACTCAACTAGAATAACTCCATTTTATTGCCGTGGAAATTTCGGGCGTTTCATTTTTAAATATATATATATATATATATCAGGCCTTTTTCCCGGGGTTGGTGGAGGTGTACCCAGGACTCAGTCCCATAGAAGGCATACGGTACACCCACATTTTGCCTATTGCCATCACCCGGGTACAGTTCCAGACTCCAGACAGTTATTGAGATAATTCCTAATGGAAAAATCCAATATTTAACACTTTGCCTGATATGGGGATCGAACCCAGAATCTCGTGATTGGCAGTCGAGCTTGCGCCCACTACGCTACCGAAGCAGTCAAACTATACAAGAATATATGTATTATACCAAAAAAATTAAATACGACATAAATCATCCTTTACTCGTATAATTGTAAAGCTAATTGTATAACGTATTGATCTTCAGCAACGATTCCAAGATAAAATCAAAGTCTTCAACGCCCACTAGTCCTGGAAGCTCGGAGATGAAGCCGCAGTCGACGACGCCCACGTCTCAGGCGCTCACGAAGCCTCCATATTCTTACGTCGCACTCATCACTATGGCCATACAAAACAGTGAAACTAAACGCGCCACACTCAGTGAAATATACGCTTACATCACTAAAGAGTTCCCGTTCTTCGAGAAGAATAAGAAGGGTTGGCAAAACTCTATAAGGCATAATCTCAGTTTGAACGAATGCTTTATTAAAGTACCTAGAGAGGGAGGAGCGGAGCGTAAAGGAAACTATTGGACGCTCGGTAAGAATAATAACTATAAGTAAGAGCTCGTGATAGAATTAAGGTTTTAATTGTAGTTTTATTGCTGGCGTTTTTGGCCTCGCGCGTTGCGATTTTTAATAATATGATGCTATGTGCGAAATGCTCGCGTGTTAATGATGTTCAGGAGTCGTGAGAGTGGTATTGTTGTAGATCCGTCATGTGGGGAGATGTTTGAGAATGGGAACTTCAGAAGGCGGCGGCGGATGAAGCGGCCGTACCGAGCGACGCCGTACTCTAAACCTTTGTATGGGGATGGTTACCACATGGGTCATGTGGGGCAACATATCCCTGCTCATATGCAACCGCTGCCACTCGCCGCGAGGAACTACTTCGGCTCGGGCTCGCCTTACCATCCGCCTTCATACCCCAGATATGATACGTAAGTTTCAGTTTAAACCCACATAAAGTTTTTGTGTAGGGTCACCATCTGAAGTTTATTGTTGCTCTATGGTGATGTTGGTGGTTTCAGGCCAGATGCACTTCAATAACTCGTTATGCAGTATACATAAGTTATGGACTGTCGATTATCATCGGCTAATGGTATTCGTATACTATGCCTAATAATAGATAAATGAAGATAGCTACGCACTACGCGTCTTTCAGAATAATTATAAACACCCATAATATCCTTGTCTTATTTAACTTAGAAATCAGTCACGAAATAAGACTATTTTTTATTTTTATCAATATCTACTTACTACGGTTCTAGACTAAAAATGTATTCTGATTTTTCAAGTTAGTAGTAACAAATACTTCCATAATAGTTTTATTATTCAGGACCTATTGACATTCAATACGGTGACAGACGGGATCAAGGTTTCTTTCATAGGTTAGATCTTAGCTTGTTTACCTAGAACTGATGACTTAGTTCCTTTCAGCCATGCAAAATTTACATCTGAATGAATTATTTCAGAACAGTCTGGGTATAATAGTAATATTATTAGTGACCATATCTGCTGATTTGATTTTAGCTAATACGAGATTTAACAAAATGGTGTACAAATGAGGTCTAACGGTATATGCTGAAAATACAGCGCTGTGGACGGTTAGCCGAGCGCAGCACATGCTGAGCACAAGCCGACACTACAACCACTGTTTAAATATATTATTATGTACTAGCAGATGTAATATCGTGTTTGTTATAAAGGTTAAGTGATACACGCATTTTTCTTTCTCCGCAATAAAGCTTCAAGTAGTCGGGGCGTCCGTCTTGACTGTATAATTTCTATGGGCTAGACAGAGAGAACGGATAGAGAGATACGCGATAGAAAGAGGCAGCTTGTATGTTAATTAATATAACGTTAATTAGTTAGGCGCTGTGCAACCTGAATTACACTTTATTGCGTTGGAGCTATTTAGTCGCTATTTATTTGAATGATTTTGTGGAGCCCTTTCTGTCCCTTTAATACTCTGTGTCACTATCAAAAGATGAATTCTAAGTTACAAAAAAAAAATCAACTTCACATTCTACGAGTATCAACATCTATACCTGTATATTATGTTTATAGAAAGAGAGAATATTTTTCACTAATTGTTTGTGTTTGGCTCTGGATCTGGCCTTTATTTTCGGCTGATCTTTTTTGGTTAAAGATCTTGCATTTTGTTCATATTTGTGAAAATTGTTAAAAAGCAGTTTTAAGGTTACTTTAATGTTTTTTTTTTAATTTATCTATTTTTTTTAATGAGGAGATCCGACCGACATAGCCCAACAGCGCATTAGCAAGTTGAAGTCGCAATGGGCAGGGCACATAGCACGTAGAACTTATGGCCGATGGGTCTGTAAAGTTCTCGAATGTATAGGTGGATCTGATAAGGACGGCAGGGATACGCCGGAGGCAGGCCGCTTACAACCGGACTAGATTAAAATCTATGGGGTAGGTCAGCAATGGACGACCTATGGCCGAGATGATGATGATGATGTTGATAATGAATGTTTTTTGTAATATGAAAAAATCTGTTTTCTTTAACCATGAATATGTTTTCCCGAAAACAAAGGCCAGATCCAGAGCAAACAATTCAGTGGTGGAAAATTTTTCTGTCGTTCTTCATATTTGTGTAACGTCATTTGTCATAGACTTGGTGGATAGATGGATAATCTTACTGCAGTAATTATGTACATAATAATAATTATAATTGTTATTTAAATATAATTCCGTTAAAATTGTACCGACCATTATAATAATATATCACCGGTTTATTAATTTTATGTCAGTTTAAACGTATTAATTATAATAAAATAAGTATTTACGGTATCATGTGTGCATGTTTACAAAACACGCTAATAATTAAATGTTGATATCGTAAAGATTCTACTTCCGATTTCCGTAAGTTATAGTTTTAATGCTTGAGTTATCATGTAATATTTATGTCACAATAACATTGAACGTTGTTAAAGTGCCCATGACCTTGTTTTGAGTGATTCTCTCCTTTGTGTACACGATAAGACGGTCACCTGAGTTAGATATATTTACATAATTATATATTGGAGCTGTTCTTTTGACCCATCTATAATGTGATAAACCCTGAATTACACTTACTATCGCAATTTGTTGCTATATAATAAATTATGAACTTATAGTATGACGAGTTCATTTTTATTCATTATTAAGTAAATCTATATTTTGAATTTAAGAAACCATGTCTAGTGGAACATTAGACGAAACATTATTATGTACACTGTACCTCGATGTTGTGGTGTGCACAAGCGCAAGTTTGAGTTTGTTTTTTACCATTAGGAACTTTCTTACAGCCTGGAATCTGGGTTTGTGCCCGGATGATGGCAATAAGCTAGTCCCCTAATACATGGAACTAAAAACCTCACTGGCGAAGTGTGGGGAATGGGTACAGCCCAAACCCTTCGGGAAAAAAGGCGTTATGTTATTAAGTATAAAAAACATTGTTCAAATTGACTTTAATGTTTTAAGTTAGTCAATATGTAATATATGAAATTTGATTATGTGGGCTTCACCATTAACATATAATCTCGTTATCTTCCGATATCTCTATAAAGTAAGGGCTTCCTTACTTTGAGGTAGTAGGGAGTAAGGAGCCTCTGGTCGAGCGACTCGAGCCGTCTCGAGGCTGCTCAAATGAAGACTTTGCTTCGAGTCGAGCTTTTAACTAGTAACTTGCATAGCCTTGGGACGAGACAGCCGCTCCACCCAATACTGTCTGTAGTACATATACACGATATACGTAGATATTATAAGTATTATGGCTCCTGCACATGGCAGTTTTTATAAATAATTCTTAAACTTTCGTGATTCGTACACAGTATATTTTATGGCAAAAACGGAACATAAGTGTGCAAAAACGTGAGTTGTTTTTTACCTCGACGTTTCAGTTCTTGCATAACCTAACAAGAAGAGGTTGCTATATCGTGACCAGGGATATAAACTTAACAGAATTTGGTCAAATTATAGTAGATTTGTAGTAGGTGTTTTTATTTATAGGTCGTGGTTGAGTCAATCAGCCGGCGGGCTCGGTTACGCGGGAGCCTGTGGCATGGGCCGCAGTACGCCTGGATGCTCCCCTCATAGTGCCCTACAGCACCAATCTTCCCCCGTCGCTGTCAATCCGTATGCCACACACCAGTTACAAGGACAGGTACTATTATATCTAGTTTTAATTCATATTTTCTTAAATGATACATAAATGTTATCCATATCAGGTAGTTTATAATTCAAATGATTATTTAATTTATACCCTCCAAGTATTATTATTTAATACCCTTTTCCTAATTTACGGATATATGGCCATAAAATTGATTTTTATTCATCTGTCACGTATCAAGTTATATTTTAAAAGGTATAATTTGAACTTCTACTTCTGATTCCATAAAAACCACGTATACCACTTATACCAAAATATTAATTATTCATTACAGAAGTTAAAAAGACTGATGAATTTTAAGATCAGACTACATGCTTCACGATATATCACCAAAATATCCTTTCTCTCTTTCTGCAACGAAGACTTAAATTGACCTTGCTAAGATGGTTGTAATTTCCTTTAATTTTATTCGGAACGCTTGATAAAGGATTTTTCCTGTCTTTTATTGGCCGATGTTGTATCGCAATCGCTGAAACGGTGCTAGAGAAGTATCTATATTGAAAAACAAAATGGTTTCCGCGCGTCTCGTCAATTTTAGTTTAACTTTCCTTCGATCCTCTGTAGCTTCTAAATAATTGCAGTAAAAATTCCGAAAGCTTTTTTATGAGTATAAAAAAAGAAGTAGGTCTAATTGTTTTTTTACCAGGCAAGTGTCTTTATTAAAAAAAGATAATAAATACTACAGGTACCTTCTAACTACCTATATATCTCCATTAACTCAGCGACTACTATAGAACACCTGTTATGGAATTGTATAGAAGTACCAGTAGGTACTTCTAGCGGTGCCCCAATTAAATTTCAACCCAATCGGTTCAGTAGTTTTGGCGTAAAAGAGTAACAAACATCCATCCATCCATTCATCCTCACAAACGCATTTATAATATATAAGTAGGATATACGTAAATACTGCCTCGTTGGTGTGGCGCAAGTGCGACTATTGAGCATAAGGTCCTGGGTTCGATTAAGTTCGATAGGTTTTGTCTGCGTATTGGGTTTTTCCAATAGGACTTTTATCTGATCTTTCTTTCTTTATTCTGGCCTGGAGTCTGGATTTGTGCCCGTGGTATATAACTGGTAGTGGTAGCGTGAGTGTACCTACTATGGGACTGGGTCCTGGGTAGACCTCTGCCTGCCCCTTCGTGGAAAAAGGCGTGATGTTATGTTACTCGAAAAAATATCATTTTAGTAATGCATTTTAGCTGTTGGTTATTTTGGTATTCGAAGTAAAATGGGTGAAAATTGAAATAACTCTGCAATGAATTCAGATTGTAATTCCACACAGTTAGCGTAATTAAATTGAGATTAAACTTTGAGTAGCGTATCATAACCAATAAAACACTGCGTTTGCGACTCTTTGCTTGAACGCCTCACTGACTTGATGAAAGCTTTTATCGAGACTATGATTTAGGCTCGGTGCAAACGGGCCACCGACTGCCGACCACAGCCATCGGTCGCTCGCCACCACTTGCTTTTCAATAATTATTCTATCGAGTACAGAATCGCTGCGTCATTCCGTTTGTATGACACTATCCACCGGAGACTGGTCAGTGACCCGTTTGTGCCAAGTCTTAGCAAATGAATTTTACGCAATTTTGTAAATCATAATTTGATTAGATTGATTATTGTACAAAATAAATCTGATATTACTATTATATTCGGGGAACAGTGAAAAAAATGTGTAATATTTTTTCCGTACATTTTTCTCTAAATGCATACAGTCACACATAATGTTCCCGTTGGGGTAGTTTATTCTGATCCTGTATTGCCCTTTTTGCTGATTTTGAAAATTATAAAACAAGTTTGTGATTTCCTTGCATTTCAGCTCCAAAGTCCCTTGCAATCGATGCAGACCATGACAATGAATACCTACAACCCTATCGCAGTGAATGCTTTAGGTGAGTGATTTCCAATTTACTAAATATTATCTTTTATTCAAATGGAAGTTACATTTTTGGTTTTCATCCCAACTAACCTGATTTTTATCATTAATATTATAGTATGTTTATTTTACAATTTGAGTATTGCATTTGTTGAAACTGCATATCCATTCCAAATATGTGAAAATTAAATTAAAAAAAAATTAAATAAATAATTTTCAAGGTTTTATTGATGATAAAGATAAAACATCTAAAATGTTTCTAAACAGACTTTTTGTGTGGCTAACACTTAGTAAGTATGATCATGTATCTAATGACAGACGGATTCTCTTAATTTATTTATATTTATTTTCTATTAATTTTAAGTGTTATCACTTAAAATAGTGGAAAAGAAACACGTCAAAAAAATTGTGTCTTAAAAAAACTTTTAGACCCTATGGCTTTTCCTCTAACTCAGTCTGACTTATACCATCACTGGGAACACATCAGTTAAAAATGGAGTGTTATACGATCAAAGAGTACAAATATTATAAACTAACTGTGCCTCGCGGTTTCACCTGCGTAGTCTTCGTTTCCGTGGGAATATCGAGATAAAAATATACCCTATGTGTTATTTCAGGGTCTAAGCTATATCCATACTAAATTTCAGCTCAATCAGTTATTGATTCTCTATACAAACTTCCACTTCCCTTTTCCTCCCCAAAGATGATTTCTGGGATAAAAACTATGATATGTCCTTTCCCGGGACTCAGACTATCACCATACCAAATATCATCTAAATCGGTTCAGCGGTTTAAATGTGAAGATACGGTGTGAGGTTAAGGTCAGACACACTTTCATATTTATAATATTAGTAAGAATTGTAAGCGGTTTAAACTAGTCAGCATCGGAATTTTCACATTATTTCCGCCACAAAAGAAAATAATAACACTAGAATATATATTTTTCATTAGTATCATATGAAATTAAATATCAAATGTATTCATTATAAACACGCCACAATCAGCCCGCCTAGCATGGCACAGGTGTAACTAGTTTTCCCCGTATTTTCGCTCGTTCGCTCCCGAACAATTCATATCTGCTTTCTCGTTCTAACCCCCTGGGACTTCGTTTTCCGTGCTCACTGTGCTACCGGGGATGAGTAAATTTTTAAAGAACTTTGATGATACCCTCTAAATACTTATCAGAACTCTTTGGATCTGTGTAATTTCAGACGGTTCTTCTAGTCCTGGTCCGTACGCGCCCTCTGGCGGGTTCTCTCCGAGTCGTCATCACGATATTGTCACCTCCTCCGACGCGGCCGTTTCACGGTTTCCCTTTTGGACTGAAGGTAATATTATACTTTCTAGTTTCTAGTTTTACCGTTAGGGGTCCTATATTATACTAAATACTAAAGCCGTTGACTTTACAACATTATATGTCCGTGGCTATAATCATGATATGCCCGGATTTAATCCTTAGCCTTGGGTTACATGTGGATTTTTCGCCAGGGGGCAACTGTGTTTCGTATAGCACGTTAAATTTAGTCCCAGTTGTCTCTTAAACATGATTTATGATAAAGGCCTAATTTATTTATGTCACTATAAAAGTAAAGAAAAAAACTAAAAGTAATAGTAGGTAAATTATATTCTCTTACTAGCTGACCCGGCGAACTTCGTACCGCCATATTTTATTTCTCTAATCGCAACTGAGGAAATAAAACCCTTCCGGTAAAATCGAATTACCTAAATTTAAAATAAAACTGGAGTTCTCAATTGAAAAATTCATATTCTTGTTCAAAATGCGTGGAGATTTTACTGAGACTATCACTTTCCGGGAGATAGTATTAATTCACTCGTTTAAAAAGGAACTGAACTGCGGTGACACTCGGCGCCAGTATTTATACCTGAACCTTGAATTTCCCGAACGTTCTAGTTCGCATGCTTCGAGAAGAATCGATTGATCGATTGTTCGAAATAGTGGGTCTCGATGGTTCGAGAGGCAGCTTTGTTTACGCTCAGAGGAGGTCTCGAGAACGAATGAGATACCAAAGCTTTGGACATTCAAACCAGAGATGGCGACTCGATAGAATTTGATGGCCAGATCTTGAAACTTTGATTAAAATTTGGCGCCAAGACTTTAATAATTCTCTAACAAAAATAGTACAAATTTTTTTTTGTTATTAGAGGTAATAATATTGTAACATAATACGCAGTATAATTATAAAAATATCAGTCACAAACCATTACAATAATACGGTTATATCGTGAGCAAAAATAAATATTACGTGAAATAAAGGGTGGGTTCCCATCCAGTCACACCAAACGAGTCACACTGTGACACGTTAAGACTTTTTTGTCCCATCGAGTTACACTGTTACTCGTTGCAACCTTTTTTTTAAAATGAGTTCCCATCCAGTAACAGTGTTAATCGTTGCAACATTTTTTTGTCCCATCGTGTCACACTGTTACCTAATAGAATTTATATTTTAAGAAACAGAGCACAGCGCCATCTATTGGGTGTATTTGCAACCTAGATGTCAAACAATATTGAAGAATTTTATCGATGAATCAACGTACACCGCCATCTATGAGAACTTCATAAAACTAAACAGTAAATAAACACTTGCTTAAGAAACAATTAATTAATACATTTTATTCATTTACATTCACGACATAAGCGAATAATTGAGATGATAACTATCCTATCCAGTAAGTTAGACCAAAATACGGGTACATGTGAAATTTGATTGAAATCGGTTCAGTAGTTTTGGAGTTTATTCGTGACATACATCGTGACACAAGATTTTTATATATATAAGATATTAACAAAAAGTAATTCTGAAAGGGCTCATAGCCGACCTTGTCAACAACTGACTGAAGACCGTTGTTACATCACAAAAAATATTATAAGCTTAGTTGGTAAACTGACCACGACCTATTTCAATGTTTAGGAACAACAGTTTCCCAATGCCATTGTCCCTCTAGGTATGGAACCTTCACGAAGCGCTATAGGCATAACTATGCTAGCCCATAACTTAATGACTTATTTTAGTTCAAAAAATCTTCCATATCTGTGATATTTTATTTTTTAAAAGAAATTCGACTTCCGCCATTTTGTCGTTATGGTACCCATTCAGCAGTTTTTGGGTTTTTTGTAATGAGTATCAAATATAATGTAACTTAATGTAACGTCGTTGTCTAGTGGCACCCCCAAACCAAAGTGTTTTTGATTCGTGTGTCTTGGTATTTTCCATTTTTTTCAAAAAACGTATCAGTAGGCTTATGCGGCATCCGTGTATTTAATATGTTGTGCAAACCTTCCACTGCGTTGTTAGTGCTGTGTTTATCATTTGCGTATTTAATAAATGAGGCGCATTTGGATATCTACTTCTGCAACTGGAAAAAGCTTATTTATCGTATTGATTTACCCTATTACATAGTCACATTTAAATATATGAACCTTCGATCTCAGGTTGTCCCTGAGCAACCTTAACTTTTTGGTAGGTATAGGTCATTTATTTGTAACTTATTTGGTAAAAGAGCATATACAAAAGGCACCACATAGGTTGATTTATTGTGTACGCTAACATCAAAGTGAAAGTCTCTTGTAACTTATTTGGTAAAAGAGCATACACAACAGGCACCACATAAGTTGTTTTATTATGTATGCTAACATCAACGTGAAAGTCTGTTTGTAACTTATTAGGTAAAAGAGCATACACAACAGGCACCACTTAAGTTGATTGTGTATGCTAACATCACCGTGAAAGTCCTTTGTAACTTATTTGGTAAAAGAGCATACAAAACTAGCACCACATAGGTTGATTTATTGTGTATGCTAACATCAACGTGAACAGTAAAGATCTGGTTGAATGGATTTGGTGAAGTTTTTTTAATCTACCACTACCATAAAATATTCTCTACTTTTGTTTTTATCAGTCAACATTTTCTGCCAGCTGGTGAGGCAGGCATCTTCTCATTTTCACCATCTTCAGTAACAAAAAAGTCGCACTAAAAAGTGGGCTAGAATCGGGTGTTAATGATACTGTACAATTACATCTTCAAAAGCCCTCCCCTCAACCTCATCCTGCTCATTCACCTAGCTACTTGCACTAATACTCGCACAGTCTTTGACGTCGTCAACGAGATTAACCTTGGGTGGTCGATGTCGGGCAGATGTCAAAGCCTGAGACGTTCCCAAAGTCGACGATGACGTCCCGGATCTATCTCGTGTTAAGCCAGGAGCCGCACGAGCAGATAGCGCCTCCAGGCGAAACCGCTCAAGCACTGAGTCATTCAAGAACTTGCGTACTTGATTAACCCACGCTTGACCTGTTAACCGTTGGTCATTGGTGTTGACGGTCGGTTCAAGGACATAGAACAAAGATAGCATCCTAGCACGGAACGCAGTCAAAACGGTTCCTCCCTCTGTGCCCATAGTAAGCGCCCATGCAGTTCTGGTACATCGTTCGGAGTCCATCGCATGCGTCGCACTACACAACCGGTAGCGGAGGCCGGTCGCGAAGGCCCCCAAGCGTGCCGGTGGTGGCCGCCGTCCCCGTCACCGCCCAATTTTACCAATATATGCAACAGTCGCTCCGTGTCCGGTACTGGTGACGGATACCAGATCCACCAACCCAGACAATCACAACACCGACTTCGCCGGCGTGGTCAAAGATCTCTCAGATTGGTTAGTTTCTCTTCAAATAATCAAACAGATGAAACCATTGATAGGGCCCTAGGATACTCTTCTTCTGGGGTGGCAGGGCAAGTCCCACGTATTCTGGCAACGGCCCAAGCCGAGGTTAATACCGTCTAATTGCCCTGGTGCTAGTCGCTCTTAAACTTTGGGTCGAGCACCTCCTGCGCTCACCACTGCCCAGTAAAGCTGAAAAGGCCAGTCTGAGGCCACGAGCATAGTCCAATTAAAAAAAAAACAGACACCGTGCACGGTGGCCTTCCGTGCTCGGCGTCGGTGAGGTTGTGCGTGCGATACTCGCTGAAAATGGATCTTTTCTGAGATCTCGTAATCATAATAGTGCATAATTTCTGTTTGGCTTGACGGTTTAATGAGAATATTTTAAAGTGTGGTCTTGGAGGAACACTTTGTTAGTAGCAGCTGATTAAAGAACAATTGCAAATTGCAGTGTCGGTAGTTCGATCCGGACGAAAATAGTTGAAATTGTTTGGTGATTTCAAATAGCCGGGCTAATTTATTGCAAAACTGAAGACTAGTTGTGTTAAACAGACTAAAAACTTCTGCTACTAAATAGAAATTAATAAACAAAGACGGAAAATTATTATTACAGTATAATAAATTGTATAATTTTTTTGAAATAAGTGTATACTATTGAGTATTTCTTTATTACAAAATAACATTTTTCCAACAGTTTCTTAGCTACATCTATGTAAGTTAGATAACATTTTTGCCGCTTATGCCCCAGCAACCGAAATATTTCATCCAAAAACCTAATCAGCTTCCCGAATAAGCAAAATCTTCCTAATAGTTCCGTAGGTGGCGCGTACCTGCAAACATCGTTGTTGCCTGAAAAATTTAACAGATGGCGATCATAACATTATTATTATTATCAGCCTTTGTTGTCCCACTGCTGGGCAAAGGCCTCCCGTCCATCATGCCATGTGTGTCTGTCTAATGCTATTGAGCACCATTCTGGACAGTGGGAAACAAGCTCGTCTCGCCATCTCTTCCTTTCTTTTGTTTCATAAAAAAAAAACGAAAAATATTAGATAGATAGATAGATAGATAATACTTTATTGTACACCACACTTAAAGAACCAATACAAAGGATACAGAGAAACTATACTTAAATGTACAAGCGGCGGTCTTATCGCTAATAAGCGATTTCTTCCAGACAACCGATGGATGGAGAGGATTCATTTGCAGCAAAAAGACGGTGGCGTATCTTTATAAATTAAATATATCAAGTGTAAATAATATAATATTGTTTAATATAATATATAATAAACTAAATATTAATAAATATAATATAATATATAAAATAATATACAAAATACCTTTACTACGTAATAATATATACCTACATATACCTATATATACCTATTATGTGAATTATTACCTTCTGTATACGATAACTATACCATTTTTTACATGGAAACATGACTGGCGAAATATGGGAGAAATACTGGGTACACCTCTGCTTAAACGGCCTACAACATTATACTAAATTAAGGTCCCTTAATAAGTGTGGTGCAATAACAGTAACACAGAAAATTCCCATTTCCGTTAAGTTGGGGCACCCTAAATTAGGGACCCTGATTTAGTTTAGAGTAATAGGCCTTTAATAACTGTTCGGAAAATGTTATGTTTTGAGCAATGAATTGACTTTACGTAATCTTTTGTTGCGTATAATTTAGATGACCTGATAGCGTATTATGATACGGTCTCGTTACGCTGATCGCAATCATGACATCCATTGGTGATACGTATGACGTACCTACCTACTGAAAAGGTGACCAGATTTATGGAATCTTGTTTTCGATATGCCATAATGAATATTATACTTCTTAGTACTTACACGGCTTTCTACGGCGAGTTACTTCCCGCTGTGTACCTCACAAGAAAGTCCTAGAAATAAAATTCGATAGAACAAAATATAGTCAGGCCATTATGACGGTGATTTAATAAGGCGGGCTATGTAGTTCCATATTTGGCCACGTTTATAAACAAGGTGTAGTATAAAAAACTCACCGAATGGAAAGTCAAACGTTATTCTTGAATTCTGAAAGGGTAATAATAACTATCATAACGCCTTTTTCCCGAAGGGTTAGGCAGTTTTTAGTGTTTTTTTTTTCTAAGAAATCTTTTATTTGTGCAGGTTTTATACATGAAAACTCCTTTGGATTAATTTAGATTTTTTACTTAGTCTTTGTATTGTTATTTTCTAGAACCTAGTTGTAATTATTTTACGTAATTACATGTAGTATTTATTATCTTCAAAAATGTGGGTACGTGTGAGCGAGAGGGTGAATTTGCTTTGGACAGCGCCTTAATAGAATAGAATACTCTTTATTATCACCAAAATAACATACTAATACATATCAAACTAAAGTAATATAAAACTAATTCATGGTTGACAATCGCCGGCCTTATCGCTTTAAGCGATCTCTTCCAGGCAACCAGTCTGGACGGATAGGGGAAATAATCACTTCTTTTAAATGTAAATCCTTCAAACAAGGCAAAAGAACTGTCTAATGGTACACCTTAGATGGGGTATTATAGTATAGGTAAGTTCTATGTAATAAGGGGCGAGCCTATTGTTGTCAACCGTGCACAAACGTTGTTGTAGCGCCCTGTATATCGTGGTCAGTGTATATTTGAGAGTTGCGTTGCGTTGGTTGTTTCAGGAGGTTCTCCAAGTCCCAACAGCTACGTGCCGTCAAGCAGTTTTTCCCCACCGAGACGTCACGAAGCAGTCTCCTCGTCTGATGGCGCTCGCTTCCCTTTCTGGCCCGACGGTGAATAAATCTCTTTAAAATTCTAACAGATCGATCGACAACTATATCAAGAGTCTTTCTTTTGGCAGTTGGCGTCCAAGAAACCACCAGTTACTCCAAATGTTTTATATAAAGCCTGTACATATATGTAAGCAGGTGGTCGCAACAGGCCAAAAATGGCGATGACGAAGAAAAATGAAAAAAAAAAGCATTGTGTATATGGAATTGTTGTGTAATGATTATGTTATATGGCCATCAGTTTCACTGAGTATTATTGCCATAAAACCAAATTTGGAGGGATACAAGAATAGGGTTACAAGTAGAAGCCTGGTTTGCGCTTGCATTCGTTGTGTTAATTAAAATTGTATAAAATTTTATTAAGTGTGCAGTTTAATTAGTCAGTCGATAATGTTATTGGAATTAAGAATGTTGTATGTTTTAAAGGGTGATCCACTGGGATCATCCGTCACACCCAAAGCCGTCTGCAAACCATAACGTATCGAAAGAGGAAAGTAATAGGACCGTATGCAATAAAACTAATTTCGAAATATATGAGACTACCTACACATTAGAATATTTGACGTCGCGTGCCTTGCACGGAGCGTTATTTTTCTATAAAAACAGTATTGAAACAGCCTAACGGACAGAGCAAACAGTTTCGTATCCGTCACCATGTAGAATACGTTCTTATTATGTTCCTATTCGTTCCGTTCTAAAGGGTGGCTTTATGTAACCGAGGTGCATGTTGATAAGAATCATGCTGTTTTTTATATAATATAGGTATAATATTGGTGTTGTGTAACTTTAGCGACGACAGAACTAGACGTTTCAAGTTGTAACAGAAGAGTTAAATAGCGTAAAAACACAAAATAAATAAACTATTATTTATTTTGTGGTAAAGATGCAATCCTTATATCTACAGTGTGTCCGCGACATTTGAACTATAAAAATATATTGGCCTTAGCGTCTCTGGCAGACGATTCAAACATTTTAAGTCTGTATAGTGCATTTTTTCATATGACTATGACTGTTTGATATATGTATTTATATCCTGATACTTTAAAGATGAGGTGTAGTATGTCCCAATCATTTTATTTTTGTTTATAAACTAATTATATATGCCGGGGCCGGAGGGCACAGGAGAATCCAAAAACCTCTTCTATGTACTAGGTCTTTATTAAAATTCACATTGCGATAATGTGTTAAATCTATCTTATATCTAAATGCGGCGACAACGGTCCGATGTTAGGACCGAAGTGATGGGTCTTTGAGGTGCAGGCATCGGGCAGGCGAAAACAGCCTAAAATGCAGCGTCGGCCCTTTGTGACGTCGGTTCGAGGCCAAGAGTAAGCTGGGTGTGTCGTCAGCGGGGATAGTAGAGTCGCTGGATGTAACAAACTCTACATTTTTTTGTAGTGTACGTCCAATCACGCGAGTAAAACTGGGATTTTTGGAAGTTTACTATAAAAATACCAAGGGTTTATAAGAAAAATTAAAATGACAAGGTTACTTCACTATAAAAATATCAGGATGTAAATTTATAGAAAGGGTTTATTTTTATGTCTAAACTACTGCCATCAACAATAATATTAATAATTAGTACATAACTATATTTTTTTTATAAATTATCAGTCTTCTTATCGTTATCATTTTTATTAGTGTCAAATATTATATAAGAGAACGCGCCCGACCCGCGCTTGCCGGTTTGTGTGTTTTAACCATTTACTTCAGTCCTTATTTCGCGGACACGTTGTATCTGTGTATATTCGCTTTTTTGATCTCATTCTCTTCCAGCATTTCTGCTAAAAATATTCATTTCAAAATACATGTTCAAAATAATATTTGTTATGTTTCTGCATGATGAGATTATTTGTAATTACTTAATAGGTATCATCTGTATGTACTATAAATAAAGTGGTTAAATTAAATCTTGTTTAATGTCTTTTTATGATATTTAATTTCGTGACTGCCTCGGTGGCGTAGAGGGCGTATGCTCGGCTGTCAATCAAGAGGTCCCGAGTTCGATCCCCAGGTCAGGCAGTGTTAAATATTGGATTTTTTCATTAGGAATTATCTCAATAACTGCCTGGAGTCTGGAACTGTGCCCGGTAGATGGCAATAGGCTCGCCCCCTATTACATGGGACCAAGAACATACTGGCGAAATGTGGGTGTATCTACTATGGGACTGAGTCCTGGGTATACCTCTGCCTACCCCTTCGGGAAAAAGGCGTGAATGTATGTTATGTTATGTTATGTTATTAATAAAGAAGGAAGAATCCTACCTAAAATCTTTAAAACTACCAACAGTATGTTATCTCCTTTGATAAACGTCATAATATCTAAGCGACTGTCAATTCGTAGGTACGCCTTACCGGGGCGCAATACAAACCGGCCGGACCTACCTCAGGCAACGCGGGCATGGTCGGGTGACTCCGCTCTCTGTTATACCGCACCCCATTGTTGCTCCGTCTAGATGCTCAGTTGACCTACTAGTAGGTATAGTTATACGGATGAAACTACCAAGGTCTAAGGGTGTCGACAATGTCAAAAACACTAAGTACTTTTCATAATATCTGTCAATAAATAAAGTAGAAATCTATGTAAAGTTTTGGAGGGGATATGGTAATATATACATTTATGACCAAGAAAGACGTACTTCAAAGGCTAATTAATAATAATAATCGTCACATATTTTGAAAACCACCTGATTAAAAAACGTATTTATTTATTCGTTCTTATGTCAATAAACTGCGTTCGGGAACACTACAGAATCAATGATAACTTTACAAATCTAGGATAATATCGTGATAACATTCGAGAGCCACTCGATTCGGTTAATAAAATGTTGCGATAAATAACAAAGTGTTGGCTCGCAGCTCGTATGACCTTTCTATTATAAAATAAGCTACGAAATAACAGAATGTATAAAGAAATATCTAACACACATAAAATTCTAAAACATCAATCGATTTACATTTAAATATGTCTATATCTAAACACATTACTACGTATACATTGATATGGGTTCATTTAACGATAATGTCCTTTGCCCCTCGTATTTGGTATTAAAATTATGGTATGGTCATTTTATAATTAAGGTTACTTATAATTAATTAAAAATATTAAGCCATTAAAATAATTACTATTAAATATACATACAAATTATTACTAATTATGTATAAATATATTATCTCTATCACGAAAAATATCAGAGTAAGTTTTGTACCTAAGTTGGTAGGTACTTCTTTCATGTAATATTAAAATTTTTAGTATATATTTATAATATAAACCTTTCAATATCATATAAAACATTTGTTTAGCAATTATTTATAACGTTTGTAAAACTTTAAAAATCTTCATTGTGTTAAAGCTACTTTTCATTGACACGCGTTCTGTTAAAGGCCCGCGCAGACGACAGACGTTCTACAGTCCACGGTAAAATATTGTCACATTTTATTACTGATATTTTCTCATTTTTGGGAATATCATGAACTTTAACTTTTAAAAGTTACAACGAACATCTTTATAAAATTTATGATATTATATTTTAAAATTATAGCCGTGTGCTCTGCGTTCTTGGTAAGGCGGTAATAAATTCGTGGCGTGTATATTATTTGGCCCTCATGGCTGACAGGATAGTCTCAGGTTATTTTTCCGCCGCAGTCAAAAATGTCTATCGTTTGCAATGGCCTTAAAGGTGACATTATAGTTTCATAATATTTTCTAATAATCTTCGATCTATATAATGGAGTGTACATTCTACATCTTTTAAATAATAATAATCAATGGAAACTCCAACGGTACTGCTGACCTTACGCCAATGAAACATGCTTTTGCGCAAAGTTTTTGTCCCCATTAGTTCTGTTGACCAGTTCACTTGACAGAGCTACTGAAACATTTTTTCACGTTAGTTCAGTTATTAATCAAACATAGTTTTGCGCCCAGTTTCGTTTATTTACGTATACTAATTTATTAAAAGTAGTTTTCTAAAAATAGGGACATTTCTGTCACTGTTATTAAGATGTAGTTGAACTAACGTCTGAACACGTAATTTTCTATTTTAATATTGGTTCTTTTATTTGCAGATGTATTCTTTTCCTTGAATTATGCGAACTGCAAAAAACACTGTCATCAATTTTTTAATTTTCCAATGGTTGCATAATATTTTGCCAACCTTCTGCATAATTCGTAGTTCTACGTCGTTTGCCGAAAACATTCAAAATATCCGTTTACGTGTTTCATTCGGAATTGCAGGTACTTAATAAACTTATTCAAATCCGATTTGTCATTGAAATCATTCATTTGCGATACAATATTTTTTAATCTTTCATAATTAGACAAAACTGGTAGAATACAATATAAGCTCACTTTATTTAATTCTGTTTACATAAATATCGCTATGATTTTAGAAAAAACGATGTATTAATTAATTAATAAATGAAGCGGGGCGCAAAAGCGTGTCGACTAGTTACGCCCCGCGATTATATACGCGTTTTACCGAGATAAAAAGCATTTTATGTGTTTTAGCGTGGAGCAGTAATGTAACGAATACACACACACACACTTTCGGCTTTATGAGATAGTGTGACTGAACTAACGAGATGTTTTCAGTAGTTCAGTTAGCTGAACAAAACTTATTTCGTCATTACTGAAAACTAGTTTGTTTTTAGTAACGACCAACTTTAATCCGCTCTAGTGGGCGATCCAAACTGCGAAACCGCGAATAAAGCGCGAACTGCGAGTGTGGAGACGGTTCACCGTTCACGTCGCGATTCACGGCACGACGTCGCACGCGATTCACGGCGTGACGTCGCACGCGATTCGCGCGCGAGTTTGAAGACGACAATGTTCTCGTCGCAGTTCACGCCGCGATTCACGGCGCGTAGTCGCTATTTGCGCGCGAATGTGGAGGGCCCATACAATAATATATTTCATCTCTTTATAATATACTTCATCTCCTTACAATTAGATATATAATATGAAACTGACATCAAATTCACATAGTTGTTATTAGTGATAAATCATTTTATAGTCTTTGGAATTTGTAAAACTCTCCAGTTGGTATCAAAAATATTTAGCATTTCTACAATTTGAAATGTTTTATTAGGAAGCTTCTTCACGTGTTTTCTTTAATCGGAGTGATTTGCTGCGCGGTTCGGGAAGGACGTGCAGTAAGCCGGGACTCCTGTCGAGACAGAGTGAGTGTCCGCGCTCCCGCGCTGGCATCGGGTGGCTATTGAGAAGGACTATTGAAGTATCGAGACCATTTAGTGATCCGATGTCGCTGTAAACCGAGCCGTCGCAGAATTTAGCGCTCTCCCCCGGCAAATCCGACACTGACAATGACGTGATGTCCTCATCAGAGTCTGACTCGGTTACTACCCTGAAACGTAAATAATATAATTGACTCCTCACCAACAAATTGAGTGCGCTAGCTTCTATATAAAACAATTTAAACATTCGCTAATTCTATTCGCTCGCTTCCGGTAGATTGTGAATAGATACAAACCTGACTTCAATTTGGTCGATTCTTTGTTTTATCTTGGCCTGCTCTTCGCCGACATCGTTTAACAGACCCTGCAGTCGATTGTTGAGGAGCTCCACGGTCCCTTCGAGCTTATGTACTGTCTCCTCGAGACTGTATTGTGTGGTTTGGGCACTTGCAAAAATGGCTTCATCGAGCAACCCATCCTGTAAGAACCAGTGCCCTAATTAAACTTTTATCGCGCGATTAGTTTGTAAATAACTGACTTTATGTTAAGCTTGTAATTTGATAACGAAGTATTTATATATTGATCGTTAGTACCTTTCTGAGGAGTTGACAACCTCGTTCTGTTAAAGTAGTTCTCGCGTCAGGGTAGTCAGCGAGAGCTTCCCAGAGATCCCTTTTTGCTAAGCAAAACAGATCTGAGTATCCCAAGGCACGTACATTCGCAGTTCTTCTATTGCCGGTACGGTTACCGGCTATTTCCAAAACGCTGACTTCCCCGAACACCGAGCCTGCGCTCAAAGTAGCTAGCACTGTAGTGCCGTCATCCGCCACCACTTGTAGCCTTCCTCGCTTTACGATGTACATCTCTTTACCGACGTCACCCTTCCGGCAAATGTAATCCCCGGGGCTAAATACTTGAAGCCGAAGTTTCAACACAAGAGCTTCGAGAAGTCCCGGCTCGCAATCTTGAAATATCCTCACTTTTCGCAACGTCTCTAAGTGAACACGAATAGCTATTTCTGCTTTCAATTTATCAGGCAGAGATGATAGAACGTTTTCTTCGTCGAGAGCGCCGCTTTGGGCCCAAGTGTAAGTGAACCACCGGATGACTCTAGCTTCTAATTCACCACTAACTTTTCGAAATGCCATATATTGTTTTACTCCGTCCATTTTATTTTGGAACTCCACTCTAGCCACGTTCATATTGGATATCATAGAGCCGATGTTACCGACGATGGTTGCAAAGATCAAGACGCCAGCTAGAAAGTCTGCCACCACAAATAAATATTCCGCGTCGATCTCCGGTTGCGGTGTTTCCCCGATAGTAGTCAGAGTTAAAGTGGACCAATAAAAGCTGTAAATATATTGATGAGCCAGTGTTTCATTCCGACTTCCGGTTATATTGTACACCCAATTGTCAGTGCCGAAGCCGATCGCATAGCTTATGGAGAAGTATAGGCACGCGTTCCAGTGTATAAGAACGATAATCGCCATGACGACCTGAAATTTTATAAATTTATTATTAGCTATACCATTCTACTAAAGGAGGCAAATAGTGCTATTATTAAAATGAAAAGTTTGGACCTTGCATATCCTGAAGGCATTAGGGTAACTAGTGGCAGTCTCGGTGCGATCGAACCACACCCACATTCGAGGCAGGCGAAATAGTCGATTGAGTCGCACAATAACAGGGCACGGCAAACGATTCTGGAACACGACCAATATTGACACCTTAGCAATAACAAACTTAAAGAATGTCTGGGTGGAACCTCCTTGTACACACGTAGGCTTCGAGTGCGGTGAAGTTACGAGTCATGACGTCAGGAAACTTACAGCTGTAGCCTTGAAATTTAATGAGCTGTTTCAACACTCATTGTGAATTTCCATGCAGAACCTTTAACTAGAGATGCAAACGATATATACACAATACTAACACAATCACAAGTTCCTGGGCTCCACCAGTAATATGCTATGTCAGTGGGTAAAAGAGATACCACGTCGTATCGCCAAGCTTTGCTTTTGAAATAGTGCTGTCGCAACATCCTCGAGTCCTTTACCATAAGCCCCTGTTCCAGGTACCCTGAAATATGATAACAAATTAATTCAAGTGGTTTTTGGATTCATAACTTGATCTTAAAAACATATTGATACATGAATCGATCAATCTCAAGTAGCAGGTGCTTGTTTCGGACAAGCGCAATGAAATATTTGCGTGGCTTAAACCGCCTAGGCTGGGTCAAATGTACACACGTTACCTAAATTTGATGACGCAAGGCGCGGCAATGGCATATGTGGGTGTCAAACTGTTGATTTGCGAACTTCACTCAAGTAATGCATTGTTGATTTACTTTGTCGCGATCTCTATCGATTTCCATAGTTCTGCTTCAATTTGTGCGTTTCTTGTAATTAAGTTGTTTAGGTAGAGCACTGTTTGTTTATCAATAGAGAACAGCAATTAACCTACATACTCGTAACTCACACTACGGGTACATAGATACCTATACGAGTGCTCCAGAATTAGTATGATTGAAGTGAAATAGTCACCCCACCGAAAACACTCTCACCTTATTACGAGTTTAACTATCATTAACAAAATAATCTGTCTCATGTTGTTAGTTCCGTTATCACACCTCATTATTATAATATGTTATACAATGCTTCAAAAATAGCGGTCGCAATAGCGAATTAATATTATGTAAAACAGCCAGCAGCATAAAAAAATATAAAAATCTAATTAATCTCTATAGGTCGGTATAATTTTTATGGACCATTTTGTAACATCAACTACACCAATTACGTTTCTTAACTATGATAATATATAATTATATAAAAAAATATGTTTGACGCAAAAATGAGGATTCATCTATTCGCAAAGCCGTATGTATATTCCTGGATAGTATGCTGTGGATTTTTGATCGAAAGTGCCTTTATTTGTTAATTTTGCACGTTAATTTTTATATATGTTTTATATATAATATCTAATATATTAAATTTTTCGGTCGAATAAGAAAAAACCTGCAGAAATTTATATACAAAAGTTTATAAATTTTTTATCTTTCCTATCATAAAAATATTCAAACCGGTTCGTGGTTCGGAGTTCAAACCAGTGTAAGCTAAGATGTATTTATATCTTTTTTTGGTCACCGGTGGTTTCTATTAAAATACGTATTTTAATTATTTAAACATAAAGAGTATTATAAAATGAAATTAATATTGTTACATTACTGTGAAATTATTGGACATGACGAATTTCAACAAGTAATATCTCAGCGCAGTGCAGTGCCGCGCAGAATTTTGAATTTTAAAACACTGGGTGGCACTGTGTTTAATATGGGCAATTATGATGCTTACCATCAGGCACCTGATTTGCCCGTCTTGTTACTCACTATCATAAGAAAAGAAAATTTTATTAATCAGTTAAATTATTTTTGCAGAAAAATGCGATGATTTTAGTATTCATATATCGTCATCATCAGCCTGTGTTAGTCCACAGCTGGACATAGGCCTCTTCTAATTTGCGCCACTGAGTCCGGTCCTCAGCTCTACTCGTCCAGTTGCTTCCGGCTATTCTTCGCAGGTCGTCACTCCAATATTCATAAATTTATAATAATAATTATATGGATACATGGTATATCAATGTTTTATTAAATATTATTTAATCATTATAGGTTTATTAATTTCAGTTTTAGGGGTGTTAATTGGGTTGGCCTTTTTAACTTTCTTGGAACGAAATGTTTCTATTAAAATACGTATTTTAATTATTTAAACATAAAGAGTATTATAAAATGAAATTAATATTGTTACATTACTGTGAAATTATTGGACATGACGAATTTCAACAAGTAATATCTCAGCGCAGTGCAGTGCCGCGCAGAATTTTGAATTTTAAAACACTGGGTGGCACTGTGTTTAATATGGGCAATTATGATGCTTACCATCAGGCACCTGATTTGCCCGTCTTGTTACTCACTATCATAAGAAAAGAAAATTTTATTAATCAGTTAAATTATTTTTGCAGAAAAATGCGATGATTTTAGTATTCATATATCGTCATCATCAGCCTGTGTTAGTCCACTGCTGGACATAGGCCTCTTCTAATTTGCGCCACTGAGTCCGGTCCTCAGCTCTACTCGTCCAGTTGCTTCCGGCTATTCTTCGCAGGTCGTCACTCCAATATTCATAAATTTATAATAATAATTATATGGATACATGGTATATCAATGTTTTATTAAATATTATTTAATCATTATAGGTTTATTAATTTCAGTTTTAGGGGTGTTAATTGGGTTGGCCTTTTTAACTTTCTTGGAACGAAATGTTTAAGATTACATAAATTCAAATGCGTAAAGGCCCAATAAAGTATTATATTGATATATTACAGCCTTTTACTGATTAAATTATTTACCGAAGAACAAACTTGTTATTTATATTTAAACAATTTTTTTTATGATATGAATTTTTCTCTTTAGTAATTTAAAGAACATGTAGGTGTTATCAAGAAATATGAAAGAAATTCTCTTTCCCGAAGGAAAGAACGAAGTCGCGGGTCTAAAATTTTATTATAATACCTATATACTAGTTACTGAAATAATCCTGCAATGACTTCGTTCCCGTGGGAATTCCAGGATCTTTTAAAAATGTTCCTTGTCTTTGTGCCTATGTGCTAAATTTCAGCTATTTACATATGTCCAATGGTTAGGGCTGGGCGTTGATGAGCGAGTGTATGTTTTTATATATTATATACATTCGCATTACAATTTACTATACCTATAAAACATACTTTTAAAAGAAAACAGAACAGAGTACATGAAGTAATATAGTGTACATTCCATTCGAAGACAAACACATACGACAACGACTTGACTCGTCATATTTTCCATAAAATTGCGAATCCAATAATCATTACTTATTAGAGGCAGTCGTTCGAGTTGAGACTCTTGTTGATATGTGGATACAAAAGACCATTCCATTCCAACATACCTTCGTGAAGATGCACGATGGTATCAGCCAGGTAGATGATGTCACACACGTAGTCCAGAGCGAACCAGAACGAAGTCAAATTGTCCAGCTCCCAGAATACAGCTCTTCCAATAACAAATACCACGTTGTACAGAATCGCCAACGACACTACCGCTAACCACTGAAAGTTACGAATGAGGTAATTTAGTTGCTAGTTTAGTTGAGGGTTTTGAGAACTTTATGTTTTTTAAAAGGAACCCTTATAGGATCACTTTGTTGTCCGTCTGTCTGTCTGCCTCTCTGTCTGTCTGTACGTATGTCTGTCAGTCTATCTGTCTGTCTGTCCCGTCTATCAAGACAATTTTTAACGGGAACGCGTGGAGGTATCAAGTTAAACTTTATATCAACTACTCAGATCTGTGGTCGATTGTGGCTGTAAAAATCATAGTTCTAAGTTAACGCAATCAAAAGTTATGGCCATTTTACTGCATATTTACATGCGTAAGGAACTAATAGATGGCGCTGTTTGTTCTGTAGACGAATTGTTTTTCGGGATTGGAAGCGTTTTGTTCAGGTATCTAGGTATGGAATCCTACACTATGCCTTAATTTTAAATTACGAAACACAGTGTCTGTAAAAAACAAATATGTAAGGTTATTATAGGTAAGGTTATGTAAGGTACGTTATAATATTTTCGTGTCGTGGCCATGATAATGCCACTTCACCAGAGTCTGTAGACGCCATAATAAGTTTCGTATTTTAGCACGTTGTACTGAAAACTGCTGTGTCTGAAAACATTTTAAACTATTACGTATACTTAAAAACTTACTTGGTAGTGTCCCGGTAACGTAGGGTCAAATGCGAGTTTTATACCACAGAAAAATTTAGATCTTTTAGTCTGGTATAGTGGCTCGTCCGGATCCGTGAAGGTTTTGGCTGAGAATTTGTCCAGGAACAAATCTGGTGGTTTGACTCGGCCTTCACCACTTATCCGATAGCGGAGGTTCTCTGTCAATCTTGACCATTGTCTTTGGTACCAATTTCGCCTCTCGTTTACTTCACTAACCGCCTGCGAAAAACAAACGGTAAGATGACAAACATAAAATAAAAAATAATAACAGGTATTGTTTTCACATTATTGTTTGAATAATATGTATATTAATTGCTGCAATATTGTTTGAGATTTAAACAATCAAGGTCATGGGCAAACTCAAACTCATTATTAATTTATTTTATGTCAGATGTCCTCTTTAGCATTATTGCCTTAGAAATGGTTTCGTAGCTCGTAGCGGTGTTCTACGAGTGCTACGAAAATGCTACGAAACTTATAACAGAAACAAAATCTTTTTTTACATACACCACGCTGTTTTTGAGGACAAATGAAGTTTAAAATCGTTTTTGATAACAATAAAACTGGTATGTGCTCCGTTTCGCTCTTTTACTGCTGTCATAACTGCTAGTTTAATCATTTAGAGGATCGTGAAATTCTAATATCTCATCTGTAGTCTTTTATTAGAACTCTAAAGCTGATTGCTCACGTACATCTTTTGAATTTATTAATAAATATTTATTGAAATAATAATTTTATTTGAAACAAATTATAATTATATCGCACACTCTAATCCCGACCCGATAATCTTCCTTGGATATTAATGAAGTGTTATCAGTGATCGGTGATCATTTCTAATTGTCAATGTTCGTACAAATTTTATTGTTATAAATATAATCATACTTACTAGTAAGAAAAAAAAAATTGTCGCTCATTTTAATCCTAAATGATAATTCCTGTGCTAAATTATAGTTTTATTTAAAGTTAAGAAACATTAAATTTTATTTTAAAATAATAATGAATGTAGTGTGCATCGAGCTTAACGTTGCGTTATGTGTATAATATCCGTAGTATGAACGAAATTGGACCAACCGGGAGCAGAAATTTTTAATCTTTTACCAAACGATTTTCTGTGATGTTGGGTTTTTAATTTTTACTAGAAAATTTTTCATTGGAATCATTTAATAAATGGTTTATCATCATAAGCAATAAATACATAGCAACTTCCTTAAATAATTTAATACAATTTTTAGATACTTAGTACGTAGGTAGTATAGCTACCTGTATAGCTATAGCTATCTAAATACAATACTAACGGACATTTTGAAAACCCACACGTCAACATGCCTGCGTATAGAAGATCTAAGAGCTCCAAACCACTATCAGATTGCAGCGTACACTTACATACGTTGGACTAGATAAACGTCATCATTATATTTTTTTAACTATAACGTGTGAGACCTTTTACGAGTACGTGTTTCCATGACAAATGACGCGAGGTTGTTAACGTACAATACACTCGTGTAGTTGAAAATCACTGAAGATAATTTATTGACGGGCGACGAGAGGTTTTGTACGATGTCCTTAACGTTTCGCTTCATGCTTAATTGCTTTAGAACATAATGTATGATGATATAATATTTACCTTTTAGATCTTACAAAACAAGTAATATTTAATAATTTCGATATTTTAATTATTTAAAATACTATTTAGAATAGAATAGAATAGAAAACGTTTTTATTCAGGTATATAAGTAGAGGCAGTTACAGTTTTTGAGCTTAATGCTAAATAATAAAACTTAGTATTAGATATTACTAAATGCCAATAAACTCCAAATTATGTACGAGTATAACCTGAATACGGTACATGCTCAGCATAAGTCACAGTAGAACTGTGACGCTGGTTTTCGGCATGTACCTTGGGTGATGGCCGGACTATGATCACAGCAGAAACTACTTGACTATGTTCTAAATTAATAATAACTTATGAGATAAGTACTTAATAATATTTAAAATAAAAAATAATTCGTATTTTGATACTAAGACAAAGATACATACGAGTAATAAGTGGTAAGTACCCATTATATTAAAAATACAATACATAAATACCTACTTGGATAATAAATAATCTTGATAAACATGCAAAAACATACCATAAATAAATAAAACACATAAGCATATTGTAATAGGGTGAAGAGGAAACAATGATGAGGTAGGTGGGTAGGAGGAAGACATATCGTAATATAAGAATAGGTGAGAACACAAACAGATATAATAAAGGGATGATGAGACATAAATAAACTATAGAATAGATTTCGGGTTTTAAAATACCATCATAATTTATTTCCATACAGCTTGATATCTTAACATGCTAAATATTAGCATCATGTTCAGGCGTTGTTAATACGAAATCATTCGAGAAAATGTTCGAGTGGATATCATTATCACAACTAAACCCCTTTAGACATTTATATATAGTTTTTTTTTATCTGTAGTATTTGTAACGGATCTCTAAACTAGGCAAGAGTCTGTATCCTAGGGTACACAAACGTTACTCTATGGCGATCTGAATAACACTGAATATTTAATATAATATTTTGATTTAGTTGGGGTAGGTAGAGTCAATTTCTTTCCACTTGCTATGATCCTGATATATTTCGCTTCTTCCACTTTCATCACATTCTTCATGCATGTTCGTCGGTAATATTTACAAAATTAAGACAGTACCTAGGTACATAACTAAAACTATCTAAAAATCTAGACCTAGAACCCTTTTTTTTATTTTTGGGGAGAGTTGCCAGTGCTTGCGGGATTGCCTCGTTGGATTTAGATGATTATTCTTTTGAAATTACAAGCCAGCATTCAGGTCACCTGCCTCTTAACAAGCGTTGAGTCAGGCTTTTGTACATTTGTACAGCTCCAAAGTAGCTGCCCCCAAGCCATGCCAAGTTATCTGCCCAAACGGCAGTAACCGTATACACATTACCATATTTGTGCCGTTTATAATACTAGTACTTTGTCTCGAGGCATTATAGATACTGAATTTTAGCATCTACGCCGCATGTGACGCGCAATTATGTTGAATCTTCATTGAACTAAATTAAAATATAAAATTAAAAAAAAAACTAAATTAAATGTGACTTGAATTGTAACTACTTAAAACATCTAACAATAGATGTTACTTAAAATTGCAGTGTTTATTCACCTTCATTGCAACCTTTGCATTACTATTTTCGATTTGTACCATGACCCGTACCAAGGTACTAATATACTAGTAATTTATAAATAGCTTCCTTATTAGAAGAATGTTCTTAGTTCTTTCCTGTTGAGGGCTGTTTATTATTATCATTGTGGATATAGTTAGTATGGATTGCCATACACGTGATGAGTCGTTACTCGCAGCTCCGGTGGGTGTCAATGTGGGGGTAAGCTATGAATTTAAATCAGTCGACGTCAAAACGAATCATGTCATTGAAAAGATCAATACCCCTTTGTTTCGTATTTATGAAATACGATAAATTATTATTTATGAAAAGCTGTTTAGAAAAGCAGACCACGACGGACGGGTTATTGAACAATAAATTGTACTTGGTACACTTTACTCCTAATCACATTAATTTACTCTTGCACACACCTTCTTCTTTCTTGCACTTTGCTTTTCATAATTGGCAAAAGTTGTGGGATTCACTACTTTTTTAGTAGGTATACAGGGTTACTGTCAGTTTTTTATGATTTCAGAGTTGAAGAGTACACTGACTCTTTAAGAAGATGCTCACTGATTACTATTACCTTATATAAAACTTGTAGGAAAACCTAAAATAAATAACGATTCATGAAAGTAACAACTAACCAAAAATTTTAGCATCAGGGCGTCACTAGACAATATGATATGTTGGATTTTATTGGTTAAAAATTTTTTTAATAAAATAATTAAACTATTTTTATTTTGTCATCGGGCATTCGAATCATAAAATAGCAATAAAGATGCAAAGATCATTGAAAATGACATCAGTGATCCTTTCTGGGTTTATGTATTAGTTTAAACATTGTATTTAACAATTGAAATACGTTGAGTGTTTATTAACTGTCTCATTATACGCCCGTCTGTCTGTCATTAGAGTGGGGAGGAAGAGGTATGACATTCATGTTCACATCGAATGCTCGATAATCTTAAAAATATTAATTTTATTAAGATAAGACTTAATAATATACGAATTTATAATATAAGAACTTTAATAATAAGATTATTAAAGTTTTAGCCATTGTCAAGACATAATTGCTTTTACTGAGAGTTTTTACGACTGTTGTCAATGAAAAGTATATCTCCTAAAAAAAGTTAAGGATTTCCAAATTAAGTCGTGATCTTAAGAGACTAACAGGTAGAAGTTTGCAAACGGGACACAAAGGACACGAACATTTCATTTGCCCACAGTGAGCTATTAAATGTCACAGTGGAAGCAATTAGTACCTTATTGTACTCGAGGTCACGAGAGGGAGGCATGGTGCCATTTTTTATTTATTGCTTTAGGTTTCTAGCAACATATTTATTGGTGTCCTGTATAGGTACAGGGCCTTCACCAAATACACCAATGATGTAATTATAATATGTTGGTATGATAGAAATATGTATAAGTATTCACTTAGGATGCATAACAACTGCATACTCCATTAAATGTAATAATTATAAGCATTAAACTCTGAGTAGGGGCGCGTGTTCGGGACGTTTCTCTCTCGTCGGGGCTCTGGTAACCTGAGATACAAGGTGGACAACCTTAGTTCAGGGAGCGAGGGCTCTTCCCCTGCGAGTCAGGTTGTTTTATTTTAGTATGCCAATTGTTGTAACGCCATTTATGATTGATTATAAACGATTTATTACTATTATTTAGTTTTTACTACAAGTGCTTCACATAATATGTACCTGGTACGTTAAGAGGGTGATCCATTGGCGAGTAATACCGTTGGTATGTCAACGAGGCGGCGAGACAAAGGTATTAACGTTAATAAAGCACCTAAAAGACCGTGGTTTAAAGGTGCTCCATTAGCGTTTTACACCTTTGGCTCGCCGGCTCGTTGACGTACCAACGGTTTTACTCGCCAATGGATCACCCCCTTCAGTATAAACTATAAATATATTACGTTAAGTATAGACTGGAGCAGCGTCCCAAAATGGGTGTTAGTCAGTTAGTGTGCCGGGACAACCAGATGCCATTCCTGTCGCTCAACGCCATTTCTGCGCAGCGTTTATCAATTAGATATTTGAGGTACAGCGCCAGAACGCAGCCAATGGTAAAGTTTATTTTGGAAATCACTTTATATAAACTTTTTCCAATCTATACAAAAGTAGAACGCACATACCCGAGTATAATTTGTAGTGAATTAAACTACCTTGTTCCGTAATATGCAGTGCCAGGACGCATGCTGAATATCGTGTATTATGTCGAAGCCAAGTCTTAGAATTTGCAAAACATGTTTTCAGAAGTTCGGGCAGAGGGCAGACAGGGAAAAACCAGGATGATGAATGTTATAGTTTAGTTATAGTAGTATAGTTTGAAGGCAAGACGAACAGAACGCTCAATTTGTGTATAATAATAATCACACATTTAAAAACAGCGTTACGTCACCTATACGCTATCATTTTCTTAGGCGGCGTTCTGGCCTTGTATACAAATATACGAGCAAATTGAAAAACGCCTCTGCGCAGACACTTGCCCAGACCCCGCTAGTCGCTTCAGCAGCTTTCAAATATTGTTGTTTCTTTATTTGTACTTATTCTATTTCTATTCTATTATCTAAACGTATATAATATAATTATGAATATTTATTTTATTATTTTTATTAAAAATATGCATTTCAATTATAATTGACATTTTATAATAAACATTAATTTACTCACCGGTACCACGTTGTTAAGCCGAATTTTATGAATTGTGTAAACTGGGCTCATTTTTTGTCAATTTAGTATACCTACAAACACAGCTGTCGTCACAAGAGCTTTAGCTTTGTGGCTTTGTATCATTCACTCGCTCACCACACTGAAGTCTTCAAAGTAAATGGAGTCATTAAGACTCGTCGACAAATAATAAAGATTGTTATCGAAGTAATAGACAATGGGCGAGGTCACGACAATACAGCACGAAGATCAATTAAAGAAATTGATTAAAAAATTCGTTAACACATTAGATATCCCATTTTTTAAAATACGCGTGCCGTCATTTGTATCGCGTCGGGCGTTAGCTCCAGCGTCCGTTACGAACACTGTCGAAATGAGAATGAGTGTAAACTCGAAATTAATAGTTTAGCCTGTGCGTATCCAAGGCAGTACCATCGCAACAATGGGCTATGAGAATCGGTCCTCGCGCGTTTTGACTTCCCGATGCGATGGCACGTTTATGACGGAACACCGTACGAGTAGCCTCCGTCGTAAATACTGATTGCTCGACCACCATCGCCGAACGTAATAAGTCTAATTGCCCCTTTAAAAGTTAATGCATTAAGTTGATCATGTTTCGAAGCGTCGACTCTATTAAACCATGTTTGCGATCTAAACGTTTCAACTAAATGAGTAGTTTTAACTGAATCATTGCGAGTCACTTGTGTGATACTCAATTATATAATCATCATTCATATTGTTTTGTTGTAAGGTATTCTTTTTCTTTTTCATTTTTAATTATAGTAAATCTGATGACTTAGGAAGACTTTTATATTATTATGTTTTGTTGTCACCTATAAGATATTTCCTATTTTTCAGGGATATGTACAGATAATATTGTAGTAAATAATAGTTTTTTAGTAACGGCCCCCAACAGCAGCAATTAGAATTATAAGAAATGGACTTTTTATTACCTCCATTGACTCGTTATAAATTAATATTTATAACTTGAATATTTATTTTAAAATTAATATAAATAAAATTAATGTGGTAGATATAAGCACGACACTTAGGTGTAACCTACAGACACTAGTCAGAGTCCACGTGTCTCGTGCAAGTCCCATTATTATAAGATCCATAAGTAATATACCTATATTATAACCATGTGACAAAAACTGTGGTAGGTTTATTCAATCTCAGAAAGGTCACAAAATTGTGTACTATACAATAATTTAAGATTGACTTCAGAGCTAGATGCAATTTGTTTAAAGAGATTGAGGTTTTAATTGAAAGAAATTAGTATGCGTAGTTTTATAATCTGTATTTTTACTACAAAAAGCGTCATATAAAGCCCTAGAAATACTCGTAAAACAGGTTTAGGAAAACAAAGTGATATTAATATTAGGTACAATTTTACACAATTCAGAGTAGCTGGTTTTATCTAAGATAAGCCTAACATTTTGCAATATCTTTCGTAGTAACAGGATACTAAAAGACACTCTCCACTTACTAGGAGCCTTTGGCACGAATGAACAGTCTTGTGACGTATAAGAATATTAATAATTGAGTAAAATTACACTTTCAACCGGTAATATATCACAAAAGTCGTAACTGGAATAATCTTAAAATAAATGTAATTCGATATATTCCGCCATTCCAGCATTTCGTCACTTCGTCTAAGGAGGTATATTTTTTTGCCGTGCGGCTACGGTGAAAGCTCAAGTTGGCCTCTCTTTCAGTAAATGTCTCAGAGACTCGAGACAACGTATGGCGTTCATGATCAGCTGTTAGTCGAACTTTTAGGATTTTCCATACCGCGGGCAGTAGCCTGGTGTACTCGAGTCGCAGGGAGTCTCGCCTCACGACCTTCATTAGATTCTTGGGATCTAATTATCCTTAATTTTTTAACTTCTCTTGAGTACTGAAAGAGATTTGACCTTTTTCTAGGCATTGTGTACAAAAAAATCGTCAACCAACACTTGACATATATTAAAATATTATTATATTAAAAAAATTAAATCTCTAAGCAAAAATTGACGACAACCCTTAGCCCTTGTTCACACTGCGACTTTTAGCTGCGGCAGCTAGCTGCTTAGCTGCTTTTCAGCTGCTAGATGCCGCGACAAACGCTGCACCCCGCACACTGCACCGCGACTTTTAGCTGCGGCAGCTAGCTGCTTAGCTGCAAAAACGCCGATCGTCGCAGGCTTCCAAACGCAAGGAAGTCGCCAAAACGCACAGCTGCGGCGCAGCAGACGCAAAAACGCCGATCGCCGCTGCAGGCTTCCGAACGCAGGGAGTCGCCAAAACGCGCAGCTGCGGCGCTGCAAACGCAAAAACGCCTGTCGCGGCAGCTCAAAGTCGCAGTGTGAACAGTGTCTTACAAAACAACTTTTTTTTCACCATAGCGATGTAGAATACTGTCAACGCCATCTATAAGGTTTTACCTTTCGCGGATCTCGTCTCTTTAATGGATAATTTGTTTTTTTACGAATAATTTGTTTTATTGTATGATGATACCGGCAATATCAATACTTAATTAGGTGCATAAGTTGTATAATAAGCTGTTTAAGTAATTATTATTTTTTAACTATCTCACGGGAACTCGTTAATTTTTCGGGATCGAAAGTACCCTTACTTAAGACAGACAAAGAGACAAACAGAGAAAAAATAAATAAAAAAAAACTAAATAAATTCTATTTCATTTCTTACATCCCCCTGACTCAGCTTTTAGCATTTTGTTTCAAGACTTACTAAAGTACTTTTTTACTATAGGATATATTGATAATATCAGGGTAGTATTATCAGCAGTTTGACCCGCTTTCTTACCTAAACCTAGCATCATGTTGGATCTTTTTGTATTCATAATCTGTTGGTATATATATATTTTTATAGTGAGCGTAGTGAAATTGATTTTTAGACACCAACTAGAACAAAAAAAAGAGTTTATAAAATAAAATAAAATGAAAGGGACATAGTCTACTTTGCAAAAATTATATCAGAATATAAATTATTTAAATTTGTTATCCTGGAAACTGGAGAAAAAGTTACGTTAATTGGGTGGTGTGCAGACACGTGAAAATGTTTACCGAAATAATTAACCGAATATATATTCCGAGGAATTTATATGCTCTAAAATGAAGAAAATATACTTTAAATCGGTTTACATGTCATCTTAAATATTAACATAATGTCAGTAAAACTTAATTTTAGTTACAATCAGTAACATCGTTAGTCTTAAATTCGGAGGATATAATTGACCTATATAACAGGAAAATACGAAATATCAATTTGGTAATTTTTTCACAGAATTGTGACAAATTGCACTAGAAATAAATCATTAAATAGAGCTACACTGTCTACCCTTTGTCTAATTTGGTCATAATACCGAATGAATAATAAACCTTCTACCTATATAAAGTGTTGATAATAATAAGCCTTCCGATTCAAGGTCGTCTCACAAACTTTTGTAGGTCTTCAATCACACTCAATTACCTACCCCTAGATTTTTCGCCATCACAATGCTTGCGAATATGTAGTGTAACGTTACGGAGATCGTAACCTACGAATGATGTAGGTACCTACCTAAGCCTATTGTCCTATCTAGGTAGATAAGTTAAAAAATGAAATTAAAATTAAAAATTATTTATTAAACCAAAACAGCTAATCTGTTTTGGATTAATAAATAATTTTTGTCGTGTAAAAAATTAAAAACTAAAACTATTTAGGGAGGAGGTGATCGAGTCAGCAGCAGAAGGTGGGTCCCTCGAGGACTTGTAGGACGCCGTCTGTAGATGTCGCCTCAGGTCGGTGCGGATGTTGGCCAAATGTAATACCTGGAACCGTTACTTTGTGCACCTCCCCCCGGTACGCCGGAATAATAAGGAGAGTCGGCGTACCCGTTCCTTTAGTTGACAGATGTCGAAGATTTAAGGGGAGGGCACGATTCGAACTTCCTCACAGGAACACCTTGCAGACCCCAAGGGACAGCACTTCCGGGTTTTGTTTATTTGTACTTGTTGAAGAAGAAGAAGTTGAAGAAGATTCAGACATGGATACAGATCCAGATTCAGACAGACTGAACAAAAGTATCAAGGAGCCCGCTTTTTATCCAAATTTCAAAACCCCAAATTTAGAATTTAGTTTTTAGAAAAATACAAACGGCCAGTTATAAAAATACAAGCAGCCAGTAAAAATCAATTAAAACTTTTTAAGAAGGTATGCAACTTCTACAAACGTCAAGTTAAAATGGTTGAAACCTTTGAGAAAGGTATTCAACCTCACAAGATTAAAAAAAGAGATAACTAAAATTTAAATTCTCGCCTCGGTGCTGCCTCGGTGGCGCAGAGGGCGCATGCTCGACTGCCAATCAAGAGGTCCCGGGTTCGATCCCCAGGTCAGACTGTGTTAAATATTGGATTTTTCCATTAGGAATTATCTTAATAACTGCCTGGAGTCAGGAACTGTGCCCGGTAGATGGCAATAGGCTCGCCCCCTATTACATGGGACCAATAACATACTGGTGAAATGTGGGTGTATCTACTATGGGACTGAGTCCTGGGTACACCTCTGCCTACCCCTTCGGGAGGAGGCATGTCATTCGACAATTTGAATGTATCAAATTATAAACATCAATAATGTCAAAAATGCAAAAATCAATAATGTAAACAAACCAAATTATCAGTTATTTTAGCTAAAATCGCTGGAATTATAAAGAAAAACTAAGCCGACATGCTTACAAATTTTTAAGCGAATGATTTACAGGCGAAATAGTGAGCAAAATAACCAAATACATCAAATGTTTCAAGTTCATCATCAAAGAATAATTCAGATAAAAACATAAAAGTGATCAAGAAAATAAGTTAATATTTACAGTATAAATAGTATGTACAATATTACCATAGGTAATATTATGATGTAATAATGAATTTCGTAAGTATAAGCACAGGTACATATCTTTTTTCGAATATTTTTTTGACGCATTTGTTTTTTTTTATTTTTTTTATTCCCGTAATAAAATAACTAAGTTGGTTTTTTTTGATGACGTTGGCGAAATTACCGTACCTGATTTTTTATTTGTATTATAATTATTGTAGTTATGTGCTATTGTTAATTTTTAAATTGTTTTTTCACAGTACTCGAACTTTGAGTTCATACGTTTTACTTTTTCCATTAGATATTCTAAGTAAAGTCAACCAAAGCATTTTTAAATAGATACTTACATTAAATGTTTATTATGGGTATTTTGATACCTATAATAAAATATAGAACATTTAAATGTTTTTTGTGCGTCGATTTTTAAGTAAATGTTAGTCGCGCATAGTGAAGCTACCGCCCGCCACCGCCGGCCACCACCGTCGCGCCTCCTAATCGCCTTAGCCACCGCGCTAGGCTTGCAATGTGCCCATACACTATATGCACGATTTAGTGGCATACACTAGTATAGCGCTCTCGATGTATACCTAATATAATCAATAATCGTACTATCTTTACAAATTCAATAAACATGACGAGATATGGTTTTTGTGAATACTGGATACCAAATAGGTATAAATGGTGTTTAAAACTCAGGGCCTCTTTCACCATCCTCGAGTAAAGTGCCGAGTAACTGTCTATTAAAGTGGCGAGTAAAGCACAGTGCTAATTTCATAATGTCCAAGTTATGCTAATCGGCACATAAACTGGTCTAAAACTGTCAAACGTTACTTGGGATTGTTATTACAGTGAATTAGGTGAAGTAAAAAAAGAGGCCCTAAGGCCTCTTTTTTCGCCAGTTATTCATCCGCCAAGCAGTAATGTGCAAACATTACTGTGTTCCGGTCTGAAGGGCAATGTTATCAGCGAAACTACTGGGCATGATGAGTTTCAACAACTGATATCTCAGGGTGACAGGCTCAGTGCAGTGCCGCGCAGAATTTAAATAAAACACTGGGTGGCACTGTGTCTGATATGGGCAATCGTGATGCTCATGATGACACTATCATAAAAAAAACTGAGCATAACACAGGTTATAAATATTGTAAGTTGTAACTTACTTCTTCTTCAAAAGGCTCAACGCCTTCCTCCAGTTTGGCAGCCTTCATAGATGATGGTTGTGGTGAGTCAGGCGCGAGATGCGTTGGTGTTTTATCGTTTATTTCCTCGGGTCGTACTCGAGCACTCAGTCCCGAAGGCCCAGGATGAGGCACCACCGAGCTCGATAATGTGAATACCTTCCCATCGCGATATCTAAAATATTAATTTGTTTAAAATACCACATACTTAATATTATGTATACAAGGAGATTTTTAAAAAGGTCTTAATAATAGGCGACTCCACGCGTCACATAATCACACGGTCACGTCGGATTTTAATGATGATTTATTACTTATGTCCTACGTGTCTGTGATGATGGAGGCAAGTTAATCTGCATATCTTATTTACTAAAACTAGGTCCAATCATTCATCTTAAAGTTCACCTAAGCGAATTATTTCAAGTGTCATCTAAATATAATGATTGGCAACCCTTGCAAAACTACGAATAGCTACTAAGTACTAAGTGGTTCGATCGTTCCACCGTACCATACGGTGTTCGCGCCAAACGATTGAACCGGTTTGATGTGCAAGCGACCTTACTACCGTACCAATTAATAATAATAATAATAATGCTCGCCGGACAGTGCGACACACGAATAAACATGGTATGGTGGCGAACCAAGTTCGTGATACGACCGTACCATGTTCGATGGTCTATTTCCTCTTTAACAAATGTTGTCTGGAAGAAATCGCTCTAGGCGATAAGACCGCCAATTTTTACGTTTGTCAAGGTTTAATTTTGTTATTTGCTGTAATTATGGTATCAATAAAGTGTTATCTAATCTACCACATAATTAGACCGAGCGAAGCGAGATCTTAGAGTCGACAAGTGGGAAATCCCTGCGCTTGTACCAGCTTAAGGGTTGACCTCTGGTATATTAGTTCGATTGAAGATAAATTGGGAACCGTTGATCCAATCTTGATGAAACTTTGCAGACAAATAGTTAAAAATAATAATATTTTGTAGTAAAATAATGAGCCAAATCGGTAAAGTGGTTCCAGATATATAGGGGCTATGCGGTCTTTATGATAGGTCTAACGATAATTTCAAAAACCGATGTACCAATTTTGATAAAAAAAAATATACATGTACTTTAGGTTCAGCATATATAATTTAGACAATGTTTGTATGTATGTATGTGTGTATGTATGTTTGTCTTACGATAACTTGAAAACCGCTTATCCAATCTTGTTAAAACTTTGCAGATAGGTAGTAATTTTCAAGTTCGAAGATGAGCTAAATCGGTCAAGGGGTCCTAGAGTTGTAGCTATTATAAGATCTCAATATTTTTCGATTTTAACTTGAAAATTATAAATTCGATTTTTATAAAATTAAATACGTACGTAGGATAGGCTTAAATTGTTAATAATATCCAGTTTGAGATTGATCAGTTAAGTTGTTGTCAAGTTATAAAAGATACCCCGATTCTCAAGGGATAAAATTCCATCTCTGCTCAAAACAACTAGGTGGCGCGCTTAATGTCATTAGCTCGCAATACCGTTATTTTGAATAGATTATAACAGTAACTAATATTAGTGAAGCGTTAACAACAATTTTTGCTTCTACTTTCTACCAATTTGATGAACTTTTATGAATATTAAAATTAAAGCAGCAGCTGTTTGTCCATTTCATTGCAGCAAATGTTTGTTCCATTTCTAACTAGATGGCGTTGAACGTTATTAATTAGCGGTGTCGTATTATTCCAAGACGCCACTTAAGTTTAAAATGAATTTTGCGCATGGAAGACGGCAGTAGTGACTAATAATAAGTAATAAGTTTACAGCGAATAGTGTGAAAGTCTAAAGATTAATAAATATTAAGTATATATTTTTTTTTTAATTTTAGAAAATAGAGCTAATAATTATTTATTTAACCTTACCGACTGTTATTCTGATACAAAATAAAACAGTTCATTTAATGAACAGTTGAACTTCATTATTAGAGTTATTCTTAGAACCTAAGTGCCTCAATTACAATAATATATTCCTAGATTAATCCTTTCCTTTCGTTCCCTTTTTTCTTTCCTTAACTTTCTAGATTTCGGTAATTAATTTGAAAAAAACTTAATTTTTTTCACTTTAATAATACCAAATTCATGTTTGTTTAAACAGTTTTTACAATAAATTATTATGTTAATTAATAAAACGCTAAAAACGCAAGCTTTAGTATGGAATATTTTTTTTATTAAGGGAGCAGAGTACATTTTTTTTCTCGAAAAAAGTAATATTTTAATTCCTTTTTTTCCATTGAATCTTCTGATTAATATTATCTATTTTGTTAATGTGAATACAAAATATTATTATATCGAAAAGAGATCGACAAAAATGCCGCGAACAAAGAAAAAATCTTCTCAAACCCTTGCAAGGGAAAGAGATTTCATCCATTTATAAAATACCTCTAGGTATCCATTACCTGCCTAAGTATTTAAAGTCTAAGTCTAGAAGTTACAGGGAATTGGGGTTTGCGAGGTCTCAGTTCGAGGAGAACTACTAGTTTATTTTGACTCAAAATCTACCCTTCACCTTCAAAAGAGTATTGAATTCAAAGCATAAAGCTTCGACTCGAATAAAATAGTTAAAATATTAGAAACCTTGATGGAAATTCACAACATAAGCAGGTATCTTACGAATACAAGTGATCGTCCGGAGCATTTCCTGAAGAGCCTTGTTTACGAATAGCTTGGCGCGAGTCTCCTCTGGCCGCCGCTATTATGTACGCCCACATAACAAAACCGTCGCCTGCGACTGGACATCAGCCTAAAACAAAATATACTTTATTATACTTCAATATTGCGGTTTTAAAGCGTGTTGCTTGTAACGTTACGGAAACCGTAACCTACAAAGTATGTAGGTACCTACCTAAGGCCTACTTAGTGTAAGTACTACCTAGGTAGATAAGATAAAAAAATGAAAATTAAAATTTATTTGTTAAACTAAAACATTAGATTAGATAAAAATCTAAAACTATTGAGGGAGGAGGTGTTGAAGTCGGCAGCAGTTGCAGTGGGTTCCTCGAGGACCGTAGGACGCCGCCCGGGCGCCGCCGACCGCAGATGTCACCTCAGGTCGGTGAGGACGCCGGCCAGACGAAATATCAGGAAACGTTACTGTGCACCTCCCCCCCGGTACGCCGGAATAATAGGGAGAGTCGGCGTACCTGAGTTCCTCTAGTTGTTTAGATCTCGAAGATTTAAGGGGAGGGCACAATTCAAACTTCTTCACAGGAACAGCTCTGGAGGCCCCAAGGGACAGCACTTCCAGGCTTTCTTTATTTTATTTATCTGTCCAAGTTATTTGTCGACCAAGTGTTGAATAAGAAGAAGATGAAGAAGATCCAGAATGGACCGTGTTCAGATTCAGACTGAGCCTGACTAAGATTAAGAATATAAGGTAATATTTACAGTATAATAGTATGTATAATGTGTCCGTGAAGTCACCGGAATGGGTACCAACGGAAGATCAGCGCAGGTTGTCCTTCAACCTGCTTATGCTGAGTTGGTACCGTTTCATGGCACACGCAATGTTAGGTTAATATTTATTATCTTTAGGTTAATATTTTTAATTATGTGTGTTGTGAATAAATAAAATTTTCTTTCTTTCTTTCTTTCTTATACTCGTAATATTACATGCTTTATCCAAGTCAGAAACTTAATAGCGTAGCTTAGGTAAGAAAAATTCGAGACAATCCTATAAAATTTTAACCACATCATCCTCTCCTCCTCGAATATAATTTCCCTATACCCGTTATTTAATTTTATATATTTTTATAGTGAAGTATAATGTCCCTGTCATTTTAGTTTCTCTTATTAACATTCGGGTTTTTCCTAGTGAACTAGTAAAAAATCTCAGTTTTACTCGCGTGATTAGACCGTTCACTACAAAAAATTAAGAGTTTATAAAGGAATATAAAACGGACAATAGGTTAATTATAGATTAATTGAACCGATGACTTGAATAGTTTATAACCTAGATTTTCAATATTTTTATGGGAATTATTCCCCGAAATTGTAACATATCCAAAAGAACAGAAAAAAAAACATTAAAAGAGATTTGTATAAAAGGTCCATTGAAATCGTACCTAGTTTTGTTGCAAAACAAAAAAATTTCGAATGGATCTAATGGTATCTAACCAATTCTTTCGACCATCAATATGAAAATGATAAGATTTTAAGGAATTATTTAAGTCATAGACGATTTTTTTTTAGTTGAAGAACATTAAGGCAGTCAGTAAGTTACTTTGATACCACATTTTGAAGCAAATAAGAAATCTGTACAAGTTCCCTGAGTGTGACATAAACTCTACAAGCAATATAAAATTTTCTTATTTTTATAATACTTTCTTATTTTTAGACTGAGATCGAGAGTTGCTTTGATTTTTGAATAGCAATTGCATATTTGATGGTAACTCCCTCAGTTACCATGAAATATGCAATTGCTATTATAAAATTCTGCTGTAACTGAACTAACGCCAGGTTGCGGTTCCAGAAAGTCTATTTCGTTGCGATGTTTGATCGAATTTTCGACAGGCATTTATTAAAAAGGCAATTGAATGTACTTATGCCAATTGCCAATGCAACAAAACCAGAGTAGCAAGTAGCAAGATCGTAATATAGTATTTCGATTTGTTTAGACTAAGCTTCCTTGTTAGTCTCACAGACATTCCAGACATTGAAATATAGACCATAATGCTTTTGGACCTGCCTTGAGTGAGATTTCGAATGGCCTCGTACTCGTATAATTTATAATCGTAATAATGAGTCTTACAATTCATAGAGTAAGTAGAAATATATTTCATTGTGAAGTTTTTTTTTTAATTTGAAGTCATAGTTTAATTTAGAAGTTAAAGTTGCATACAAAGTTACCATACATATAGATTAAAGTGACTTGAAAGTTAAAGGTAAGAAGTTATTTAGAATTAAAAGCCCACCTCTGTTTAAAAACGAAGAAAAGAAGCCACAATGCACTGTAACAAGAGCTGTGTCAGAGAGAGTACTGACGAGTGGCAGTATCGAAGAGTGTAGAGCCAAAATGTTCGCCAAAGAGTATTTTATTGTTATAATGTGGTGTTTATTAGCACATTCTTATTTATAGCACATTTTCTTTTCACTTTATTCATCTATGTATTAAGTAGGTACCTACTAAGTATTTAGGTATTTATTTCACGACTTATTAGACGCTTATTAGTATTCTTCAATCATCTAGTTATAATGGTGTCAGCCTATGCCGAGCTGGGGGTATTGATTATCGCGTAAAGCGCTATTTTATTGAGTTGCATTTTATGGGAGTGTCACCATACACTTGACTGTTCTAATGTGTTGGTTAGGGTCGCCTTTTTATGGGTGCTGTCTTGACTGTTCAACGATTGACACACGCTACGTATACCTTCCAAAGTATATATATTTTACGAGTAGTTATAAATATTTTTTTATTATTTAATTTATTTAATGTTGACTTGTTTTAAATAACTCTTTTGTGGTAGTGTTTCGACTTAAGGTGAAGGATCTGGACCTAGCCATCTATGAACGTATAACAATACCTACATAATGTATTATAATAGATAAATATTTGTTTTCCTTAGTCGACAACTACTGCAAGTTGTACATATTGCATCTTTATATTTTGATTTTGTGTTTTATAACATATTCATAACGAAAACTGAACGGGTTAGTTAGTACCTATCTATAAGGTCTACGTCATGATCTGACTAGGTCCTAGGTAGTTACGTTTAAATCGTAGTATGAATAACTCTCGATTGGATTTGATATCCATGACTATATATATATATATATATACATAACTTTAAAATAGTATTCTTAATGCGTGCAAGATCGTTTTTGTAATTTACGTCAGTCTCCACTTTAGGTCATGGGTATTCTGCAAAAAAATATTTATATTAAGCGATAAGTATATATTTCTCCCATTTGAAATTTGCTAAGTGATCGTGCATTTTCGCGATCGAATGTCTTTCTTTATGTGTGTAACATTGATAAGAGTTGTATTTATATTTTAGATTGAAGATTCTACTTACCTTGCCTCTTTATTCAATTTAAACATGAACAAAAACACCGAGTCTGTAACACAATTTTTAAAATTCTTCTTAAGCCTAATAATACTTCATACTTACTCCCTACTCGGTCCCACATTGTTCAAGTCAGATCTAATCATGAAATATCAAGGAATTAAAAAAATCCAGGTTTTCTAATATCTATTCTAATTTCTAATTCTATTATAATATCTATTATAATATATATTATTTATAATATCTATTAATATCTATTATAAATTTTGCCTCCCCATGTATAAAAACCCCTAAATGCAATCAGATCAAAGAAATATGCTAAATCGACATAGTAAGGTTCCACTTATGGCTATAGATAATATTTTTTTGCAATGTCAAACTTGAAAGTCCATTATCCGACTCTAGTAGTTATCGTTAACCTGTGTTTGACGGGAATATTAAATGCCTTTTAGGAGATTCGAACGTAAGATGGCATTTTAATGGGCTGTACGTGATCTCTCTTTATTTCTTGTTATTGCCATGGCAGTGCTTAGAAAATCTGTCTATTTTTATTTTTTATTTATCACGGAATATGTCCTTTATTTGTGCTTTGACAGAAGGGTTAGATTTAGCAAGGAGTCAATTTATATCAGAGTTCTTAAGAACTCTACGTACGTGCAAATATGCTCCTCGATACATAGCATTTATTACGCAAGTTATATTGTATTAACAGGCGGAAATTATGTATGTTAGTCAAAATTATAGATAAGTAGGTATGCTATTTAACCTAAGCAATAGTAGCGAGGCAAAAAAAAAATTAAAAACAACTTTATAAAACTTAAACAATCATCAATTTTATTAGAAACAGAGGGCCTTAATAAAACGCTGCGGTCTGCCCTAAGTTTCCCGACAAGGTGAATTGGTAAATTAATTCACTTGAAACCCGCAGGTGAAGTAATTTCTATTAATTGTTCGTCCCATTCTTTCACAACAGCGCAGCGAGGGGAGTGTTTCGAAGCGGACAACTGATTAACTGAGCGTAGTACTATGCCTCTCAAAATATTTGGTCGGCACTTTTCGATTCGATACTCGACGGTATACTCGTACCTACTTAGTTACTCTTCGTAGTTATAGGCTATAGGTGTACCGTACCTTGTGCATGTTGTACTTAAGTAGAAAAGTACTTGTATCGTATTATGAAAGTTGTCGTTTTTTAGTTCAAAAGTGATGAATAACTTAGATAATTAGTAAGTAATTTAACATCACAACAGTACCTCAAAGCTTTTTTATAACATTTAAAAAATCTCTGACAAAAATATCATCTAAAAAGTCGGCAAGGCGATCGATACAACTTTGATATCAAGTACAGACATTTTCCAATGATGCAGGAGAGGTATGAAATAATAGATAGGTACATACGTAACGGTACCTATATAATATAGTAGTAGATATTATTTGATATACTTTGAAAACTTGTTTGCAGAAATTATTATTGAGCTGTATTATTTTGAAAGCTGACTATTAGCTGACCTAGCCGAACTATTTCATTGGCCGAAAAACTTTTTGTCACCTGTCGTTTTTACATAATATATACGCTTTATCTACCAATATTATAGCAACTAGCCGAAGCCTGTCAGTTCTTCCGTGATCCTGGCGCATTCAACAGCGTCGTAATATCGAGACACTCACAAAAAGTCGAATCATGGTTAATATCCCGTAAAAAGTGATTCTAACGCTTACAACCATAATAGTTTCAAATCATATATAAAGCACTTCACCCACGATACCGGTGATTTTTTGTGATTTTGTGTGAATTTTTGGTCTGTTTTCATGTTCTCTTATTTTTAACTGATTATACTCGTATGGGTACACCTCTGCCTACCCCTTCGGAAAAAAAAGCGTGAATGTATGTATGTGTAGGTATAAAAATTCACGAACACAGACCGAAAAGTTTCCGTTTGTAACTCGGTTACGAAACAAGATGAAAATTTCTTACTGGTTTCTAATTGGTTACGAAACTAGCCTTACGATGGCGGCCGAAAAAATAATAAAATCGATAATAAGGTTTTTATGCATGCCCATTCTATTTGCGACCTCATATTATTTCAAGTACCTACCTAGTTATTACTGAAATTTTATATTTTTTATTCGAAACTAGTTCCCAAAACAGAATTATTTTTACCCGACTGCGAAGGAGGGTTATGTTTTTCAAGTGTATGTAAGTGTGTTTTGTAGTGGTAGGCCTCTTTTGCAGGGGGCCGCCTGGGGAAGTACCACACCTTTGCCAGTTATGCGTCCGCCAAGCAGTAATGTGCAAACATTAATGTGTTCCGGTATGAAGGGCAATGTTACCAGCGTAATTACTGGGCATCATGAGATTCAACAACTCATATCTCAGGGTGACAGGCGCAGTGCAGTGCCGCGCAAAATATTTAATTTTAAAACACTGGGTGGCACTGTGTCTGATATGGGCAATCATGATGCTTACCATCAGGCACCTGATTTGCTAGTCTTGTCACTCAATATCATTAAAAAAAAATTAAAAAAAAAGTGAGTGTGTATGTAGGTATGTGTCTGGATATGTAGGGGGTCTTTGGCACGGCCTACAGCCTAAACGGCCTAATAGATTTTGACAAGCGAGGTGTCATTTAATTTGTTTTAATAGTGGGAGTGACATAGGGTACATCAGTTTCGAAAATATTCCTTGAAAAAACCAAAACAGAGGAAAAATTTTTAATTAAAATTTGTTAGGACAAAATTTGTATCATTAGATAGAATTTGGTACTTATGCAGATTTTAAAAATATATAACAGTGATATGAAATACTTTTTAATATAGATAGACTTGATAAAGAGGCAGGGCTTTCTCCCGTGCCACGCTCACACTGCGGTACAAAGTTTATTTATAAAACCTTTGTTAGATTTATTGTAAACTTTGTTCATGTTATAGCACAGAATACGAATAAGTTATAGATACCTTTATAATGTTTCATACCTAATTCTAAATAAATCTCTAGTACGGAAAACTAAAAAGTCGGAAACAAATTAATATATCAAAAAAGTATAAAATCCGACTGCTGCGGGGAAAAGCTTGTCTAAGAAATTTAAAAAATATTTAAAGTTTCCCCGTCTGCCATACAGAAATCTTGTTTTTTGCTTTTCAGTTAATGATTTTGTAAAGCAGTCGGCAGCAATCTTTTATACCTTTGGGTCAAAAACCAAAAGGTCTCGATAAAGGAAGAATAATTCTGTTTCGGAAACTGGTAGCGAATCATTAGTTTCCAAATTGGCCGAAGGGTATTTATTATACAACTTACATGTTGTTACAAAAATGTGTAGTAATACTAAAGGGGTGTCAACCTAAACAACTTGAATGAATTGCGAAATTCGCAATAAAAACGACTTCCCATACAAAATGGCTGAATGGCGAATTTAGTAATTCTTTCTTTTGCAAGTTGTTTGGGTTGACGGGTAGATAGGTATATCTCCGTAAGTAAGTTTATTACTACACCTTTTTGCAACACGTCGTTTAGCGAGATGATAAATGACCAAACGCTTAAGAAAATAATGAGAGAACAAGATCCCTGATTACTCAGTTGGGAGTTGGGGACCAGGAGTCTGCTTACAACCTCTCTCTATATACTTTGCTATCTTCTACCTAAATACGGTTTGTTGTCTGTGTGGTACAAAAATAACTGTAGGTATTTTTTCCTTAATTTAATGATGGTTTAGTCGTTATTATATTATTAGCTTTGGTCGCAATTAATAAATAGGTACCATACCAATACAAGTGGGAAGTTCTAGGGACAATTTGACGAATATATATTCTTATAATTTTCATTTGAATAGATTATTAGTTTCAGTCTATAATTCAGAATAAATTCTGTCTAAAATGTACCTACCTACTTAAAAAAATATATTTTAATAAGCTTTTAATTAACTTAGCAGTGTATGTAGGTAGGTATTAGGAATGTCCGGAACAAATCTTGCAAAATAATTTTTAAGCAGTTAGCCACAACCAATTTAGCTGAAATTTCGTATACGTTATATATATAATGTATAAAGTAAGTCCGGTAACAATGCAATATAGTCCCATAGACCTGATCTGATGATGGAGCCATGATGTAGCGACTAGAACTTTGTGATGACGAATGATAGTATAATTGAATTTGGGTTAGTATCTATGTTAAGTTTTTGAGTAATTGATTCTATATGATGATGGTCTGATGATGGAGCCGAAAGATTGTGATTGGAACTTCCTTGCGAAAACTGCTGAGATAGTGGGGTTTGGGCTCGTTTACTTTGTTGTTTTGGAGAAATTTCATTCCACATGACGACGAGGGTCTGATGATGGAGCCGAAAGATAACCATTGGAACTAAGTTACCAAAAGTGCTAAGATGGTCGAGTTTGGGTTTGTTTCCTTTGTTGTTTTGGGGAATAGGAAAGATCACTAAAGATCAAAAAATAAAATAAAATAAAAACTATTTTTAACAACAAGCTTTCATTTATAAAATGAAGAAAATAAACTTAAAAAAATATTCAACAAAGCCATTAATTTACACATTTATTTAACATAAAAGCTTGTCGCAAGATTTGACTGCATTAAATAGGTAAATTTCGCGACCAGCTTTAATGATATAAAAATAATAAGCTTTGTTTAACAGTTTTTAAAGTTTATTTTATTAATTTAAGAGCATTTAAAGAAAAGCTTGTTCATTTTTTTTTATTTAAATATATTTCTTCTGCTAATATGAACTTACGATAAGATTTAATTTATATTTTCAGGTATACAATATCGTTTGGTAAAATATTTCAGCATTTGTATCTTTTTGTGATATATATATACCTACTTACGTGATTTACTCTATCGGGAGAATCTTTATTAGGTACTATCACCATACTTATATTATAGATAAGAAACGAAAGTGCAGCTTTGGTATTATGTACTGACCTCGACGTAGTAACTCCGTAAAATTCCACGTCACAAAGGCAAAACAGTGTCACTGAGTAATTGGTAAACGGAGAAGTAATTTGTAGCGCACAAGTTACCGAGTACGAGCCAGGACGTTTTGTACCGGACGGACGCGTCGGTGCCGGCTGAAGGGCGGGAGCAATCTGCCCGCGCCACCCTCGGCGCGACAGCTTCACCGCTTGCCGACAACCAGCGCGGGCCGGCCGATACGACATATGCAAACATCTTTAGCATTTACATAGTCTGAAAAATCTGAAAGCTCTATACTTATACATAATTAATTGTACCAAATTAGGAAGGTACGTAAGTACCTTTCTTATTAAAAACTAGTGATAGTTTTTGGTTATAATATTTAGTTTGTACCTTACATTTTAATTCATGCCTTTTTCCAGAAGGGATAGGCAGAAGAGTACCCAGGACTCAGTCCCATAGTAGGTACACCCACATTCGCCAGTATATTATTGGTCATGCTACAGGGCGCAAGCCGTCTACCGGGCACAGTTCGAGACTCCAGGCAGTTATTGAGATTGTTAATTGCCTGACCTGGGTATTGAACCCGGAACCTCATGATGCAGTCGAGCTTGCGCCCACTCCGCCACCGAGGCAGTCAAAATAAATCAAATAATTATTAATAATATTTATTTGTTATTTAGTACTTACGTATATAGGTAACTCAATGAAAATAATTGAAGAAAAAGAGTATAACATTTTTTCAGGGACGCGTGGATAATATGAATTCCCTGTTCATTCGCCCGTATTGTCATTATTATTTTATCATTTAAATTTTTAAGCTCTAATACAGCTGTACAAAACCGGACCTAGGTACTTTAAAAATACAGAGGGGTGTCAAGCAAGGCGGAGACCCCCTATCTCAAGCTCTTCACTGCTGCTGCTTTAGAGGAAGTCTTCAGGTCATTAGCCACTGACTGGGAGAATAAAGGCATGTCGGCGAAAGACGCCTTACTAATTTACGTTTTGCCGACGATATTGTGCTCTTCGCCGCCACAGCTCTGGTAGTTCCAGCTTTATCATCCAACAACTGAACACAGCAAGCCTTGTGAGGTTGGATTCAGCATGAACATGTCGAAGACCAATCTTACGACAAATGGCAGCAAACGTAGGATCGATGTCGATGGGGGTTGAGACCGAATAATTCCATGAGTATCTCGGCCACATAGACTCTTTCCCTGGAAAGAGTCTATGTGGACAAAAATATGTCTATGTGGTGTATGTGTGTAAAAATAAAATTTATATGCCTTGTCGCTCAGGAGCGACAAGGCATATAAGTTACTCGACATAAATTTTATTTTTCGTGAAAAAAAAAAACCTAATTTCGTTAATAACTTTCGACCCACTAAGACTTATCAAATGCGTGATATATCTGTAACGGAAGTTAATTTTGTTATTGTTCTAATTATAGTCAACAACATAATTTGACAGTTGGTAACAATGAAAAAAACATAAACATACATTCACGCCTTTTTCCCGAAGGGGTAGGCAGAGGTGTAACCAGGACTCAGTCCCATCATAGTAGATACACCCACATTTCGCCAGTATGTTATTGGTCCCATGTAATAGGAGGCGAGCCTATTGCCATCTACCGGGCACTGTTCCAGACTCCAGGCAGTTATTGAGATAATTACTAATGGAAAAATCCAATATTTAACACTGCCTGACCTGGGGATCGAACCCGGGACCTTCTGATTGGCAGTCGAGCATGCACCCACTACGCCACCGAGGCAGTCACTAGACTTATGTAGACTTATTTAATGAGTTGTAAGTTGTAATCCACTCAAAATTATTAACAAACTTTAAGTTTCAAGTGTAAGCTAAAGAAATATCCCATATTATATAAGTAAAGTTCTTCTGTGGTATGCCTTGTTTTGTAAAAAACAGCGTTTTTCAGGTTCAGGCGTACAGCGTACACTGGGCGGACTAACTGTTAAGCGCCACGTGTTCCAATATTTGCCGCATAAATATTACGAGGTCTCAGGTCATCTGTCAGGTTTTTTTTTCAGGAACACGTGGATAATACTTATAGGGTAAGAAAAGTAAATATTCAAATAGAATTAATTGCGTACCGTTTGAAATTAATACTGATATGTTTAGAAAAATATACTGATCAATGGGAAAATTTTTGCTTTCTTGTAAAATACCCCTTAACAACTGAAATTAATTAAAAACAAGAATATTATTCCGATGTAACTTACATAAACTCTCACCGTTTAGATTTAACGTTGAGTTGAAAGAACACATTAAATTTGTAGACAATAAAATTCTCTCCAACTTTCATTTCGAGCATTATGTGCAAATTGTTTTCGTTTTCGCATTATATAAATCTAAAGCTAAACAAATAATTTTACTATTACGAAATAAACACAAGTAAGATAAACCGAAAATCCTTCCACAGAACACAAAGAATCTTACTTTATTTTTTATTCACGAAGGAGAAAATGGACCATACGTTCGTGTATTTGCCACTGTCAAGTATTTTATGTTAAATCATAATAAATATTCATTGTTCATATTTTCATATGTGTATTATGATTTACTTCACTGTACATAATTTTTTGTTTGCTAATAATATGAATAAAAAATAATTATTATATTTTTGAATTTACCCTCTGAGAGCCCAGTTATCTCTTTTGGGATTTTATTATAAAAACGTACACTATTTCCTAAGAATGTCTTTTTATTTGTTTTAGATAATCTAAAGCTAGGTACAGCTATTTTGTCTTTATTCCTAGTATTAAAATTATGAAGGTCACTATTTAATTTTAATTTATGTAAATTTTTACGCACATACATTATGTTCTCATAAATGTATAAGGATGGTAGGGTCAGTATGTTTATTTCTTTAAATAATTCCTTCAGGGATTCTCGTGGATGCATCTCATAGGTGGCACGAATCGCACGTTTTTGTAGTATAAAGATAGTTTCTATATCTGCGGCTGACCCCCACAACAGAATCCCATAAGACATCAAGCTATGGAAATATGCAAAGTAAACTAATCTCGCCGTGGCTATATCTGTTAGTTGCCTAATTTCATAAACCGTGTAAGCTGCAGAGCTTAGTTTCCCTGAGAGCTCGGTGATATGAGTGCTCCATTGCAGTTTAGAGTCTATATTTATGCCAAGGAACAAAGTTGCATTGTCAATATTGAGTCTTTCACCGTCAAGAACTATGATTGGTTCTATACTTCTGACGTTAGGCAACGAAAATTTCAAACATTTAGTCTTTTTCGCATTCAATAACAGATTGACAGTATGTTATAGATCCCATGTAATAGGGGGCGAGCCTATTGCCATCTACCGGGCACAGTCATCAGTCATCAGTCGGGCTGGCAAAATGTGGGTGTATCTACTATGGGACTGAGTCCTGGGTACACCTCTGCCTACCCCTTCGGGAAAAAAAGGCGTGAATGCATGTTATGTTGTTTTTAATAACAGATTGTTTGCTGTGAACCATCTGGATATACTTGCTAAAGTATTATTAACATGTACTAGAGAAGTATCCTTCCTATCAACTTTAAAAATCAATGACGTATCATCGGCAAACAGAACTATATCTGCTATACCGTGGACCATGTAAGGCAAATCGTTGATATATGCCAAAAACAGGAAAGGACCCAAAATTGATCCCTGTGGGGCTCCCATCTTGACAGGAGAACTAGCAGATGTGATACTATTGACGCTAACCTTCTGCTGCCTACTAGACAAGTATGATTCCACCAGGTTCAGGGCATTCCCATGAATTCCATATACTTCTAACTTGCGCAGTAACGTGCAGTGTTCTACACAGTCGAATGCTTTGGAAAGATCACAAAACACTCCAATGGCATCCTGTGAACTCTCCCAAGCCTCCAAGACAAGAGTCATGAGATGACAGCCCGCATCGGTTGTTGATCTGCATTTGGTGAAACCATACTGGTTTGAACGCAGTATTCTATTTCTATTGAAATGTGACAGCAGTTGGTTTAGCATCAATTTCTCAAAGATTTTACTTAATACTGGCAAAACAGAGATTGAGGGATCTGTCTTACTTCCCGATTTAAAGATAGTGTAATTGGGGAAACCCAATCTGTTAGAGTTTAGAGTATAAATTCAAATTATTTTATTATTTAATAGAGTTTATTGTACTTATTTTCATAGTTATTTCTTCTTCTTCTTCTTCCTAGCAATTATCCTGGCTATAGCCAGGGTCTGCTTTCCGGCTATTTCTCCTCCACTTCGCTCGGTCTTGTGCATCCTCTACGGAGAGTTCATTGGCACTCATGTCATCCCTATTTATCCCATTTTCATAGCTACTATTATTAGAGAAATCGTTATGAAATATCTATTGCTTTTTACGATAAGTTAAATACATAGTAGTATTAATATTAATCGTTATAATATAATTATGGAAGTCGTATGTTAGCTATAACCATGTCTCTGGGATTACAATTCAAAAGCGTTGTTTTTTTCAATTTCCGTCGTTTGATCTGTTTTCTTACGTGACATTGACAATATTGAATGTTGATTGAGGTAGAGAACGGAGTAGAAAATAATGGGGGCGCCACTGTCTTTCACAAGAGTAAAAACAATTTAATCAACACATACACTTTAAATTAGTTCCGTTTCTACTCTTTTCTGTCGAGCTATATTCCTTAGAGTTTTGACAAGCCAAAATAAATAAATTAGTTAATTTCTTGTTTTTAAATAAAATCAATCGTTATGGGGTAATAAAAAGGAAAGCAAAAGTTGACCAAATGATCAGTATATTTTGCTGAACATATCGGTATTTATTTCAAACGGTTCAAAATTAATACTGTTTCACCTAGAAAATTCCGGCAATCTGATTCCACTATTATAAAGAATTCCTTGTTGATTCGCACATACTTATTGATTTAATAATATTTTGTTTAACTTAAAATTTTAAGCTCTATTAGTTGTACCTAATAATAATTTCTCTTATCATCAATCATCATTAGGTAGATACCCCTAGTATCACTTGCAGACATAAAATTTGAAGCCCTTACCTACTCGGAATACTTAGCTGTAAATAAGTATAATAAATACCTACTAGAAATTACCGCTTTATTTCTTTAAATTTCGTGACTTATTATTTCAGCCTTGATTTTTTTGACAGGTGTGTAACACAAACCCATGTAACTGTACCTACCATAGCATCGTGCTTGACAAGTCTTTATAAGAGCCCTTTTTCATGTTATTCTCTCGTTTCCTTCCAAATGATTTTGCTTTAACGTTGTTACTTCTGTATTATTTGTCACTTCCACCAAATAATTTGTGTCATCTTTGTATTTCTCGGGGCCCCAGAAGTATAAAAAGCTACAATTATTGTGATCGCCAAATGTATGGAACAATCCATTGATTTGCATTTATTTTTTGTCTCCTTTTTTTAGTTTTTTTTTATTTTGTTATTGCGGAATGTATCTGTCTATATTAATAAAAAGATAATTTTACGCTGTATAAAATGATTACATGATCAAAAAGAAAAGTAGGTTGGTTATCAAGAAGCAAGCGCCTTCTACAACGTGACTCGAAAGTTATATTTAAAGCTCAGTTCATTGAGTTCATTCTCTTCAGTGCTATCCAATGTGACATTGGTTTAAAACATAAAAGTAACATACAATCAAGCCTTTTTCCCGAAGGGGAAGGCAGAGGTCTTATTACCCTTGACTCAATTCATCAGTAGGAACACTCACATTTTGCCAGTGTGTTTTTGGTCCCATGTAATAGGGGGCGAGCCTTTTGCCATCTTCTGGGCACAGTTACATACTCCGTAGGCAGGAATAAAAAAAACACCAATAGTTTGTAAAGAAGCAAGCGCCTTCTACACGTGTTGCCGTAAGTTAAATTTGTATGTAGGTTACCTACCTATTTATTTGTATCTCCCTATGCTTTTCTGTAATTTACAGCTCCAAGAACTGCTTGCAAAACGTTTCCATTAACTTTTTTCGGAGCTGTACTAGTACAAAGCCATAGATTTTTGCACTAGATTTTCGTTAAAATAAAATAGGCCTTTTCATAATGCTGGTCACAATTTAAAAAACCTTTCTGCAGTTTTTGAAGCATCTGTGATAATGGTCCATCGTAGCCGTGATTGTGGCATAACTGACAGTAAACAGCGAAACCTTTTAGTGTTATAGACGCCTTAAATATAGGTACGTATAATATAACTAATCATTAATGAGCTTGAATTATACGTTATATCTCTTACTTTTCTCTTTTATTTTATAAAAGGATTCGCTTTGCATATTATATGTATACATATATATAATATATAAGCTAGCTCCAATGAATAAAACAGTGATTATCATAAGTCATTTTATTATTTTAACACTTTTAACAATGGTTTACAAAAATACCACAGTATAATAAGGTTAACATTTTTTTTAACTATAGTTGGCTAGGCTAGTCTTCTATATTAAGTATAATAATCAAAGGTTTCAGACTGGACGGCTATAAAATATGAACGACATAAGTATAATTCTGTGATTGCACATAGATACAAGAGTACAAGCGCAAAATAAAAAAAAAGCAAACAAAATTATAAGCGAATTTTAACTTATTTCTTAAACCATTAACGGGGTGGCGAGTGACGAAGTCTCCATTCAAACGTAATATCTTGATCGTTAAAAATCAGAGCATTCAATAAAGTTATTTGTAATGGGACACTAGTAATTTAGGTCCCTATATAAATTTAATCCAATATGCTTTTTTTTTAGTTCATAGTACTTCTATTTTGGATTGATTTGAATTTAAATGATTTAAGTTTGTTGTATTGCGTTTGTATGGGGAATTAGTCGATCGCCGCCCTGTTCAGTAAATATTGTTTACGCGGAATACAAAACGAGTTCCGTGTTCATAAGGACATAGATTATAATCTTTAATAATCTACAGTTTTTAGCAATTAATTGACACATAATTAACATTAATTTCTTACTAAGACTCTAAAGTCAATAATTTGATGAAGAATACTGCTTTAATTACTTATTAGTATATAAGCCTATACGCACACTTAGCACTTAAATATATACATGGAATACATTCCTGAAGGGGTAGACAAAGGTGTACCCAGGACTCAGTCCCACAGTAGATACACCCACATTTCGCCAGTATGTTATTGGTCCCATGTAATAGGGGGCGAGCCTATTGCCATCTACCGGGCACAGTTCCAGACTCCAGGCAGTTAATGAGATAATTCCTAATTAAACAATCCGATATTTTTTTATTTACATATTTAACACTGCCTGATCTGACATGGATCGTAATATCGTGCCTGATTCAGATCAGGCACGAAAACGACTACGTTATGGTCAGCCATAACGTAGTCGTTTTCGAGGCAGTCGAATCAATGAACTAACGTTTTTTGATAAGCGCCAAATTTTTCAGCAATCAGATTTGAGCATAATAATTAGTTTCATACAAGATACGGTTATATATAGGTAGATATCGTACACCTACTTCCATTCAAAAATTATGTTATAGGCATTTAATGATAAAACCATCATTAAATTGTCTGTTTTAATTTGTTCAATTACAATCACAATAAGTGTATGCATTTATTAATTAACATTAAACTGCAACTAGTCATTTCTTCAGACTAGTGGTAAATAGTCCAATGAAAAATAAATGAATATTAACTACCTAAATTGTTCAGAACAATGTATAGGTAGATATAATTAGGTAGGTAAAAAAGAATAATATGTTCTATATTCAGTTTACAATGCGATTTTTTTCTTTATGCGACGAGGTCTATTTTTACTATTATATGAAATAAAGTCGCAAACGGGGGCAAAAATATTTAATAAATATTTTACTTCCTTTGCTTTTTCTTCTCTAGACCTTATCCCATTTACTTGGGGTCTGCCTTCCTTGCCCTCATTTTCCATGTAGAACGATTTTGTGCTGTGTCAGTTGTTAGGTTTGAGTGTTATTTTACTTCCTTTGCATTACCCATTATTCTTTATTTACCGAAAGAGTTATATGGTACCTATATTTTTTAATGGCTCCCACACTACGCCTGGGTTCCTTATGACACTATATCTAATAAGATTTAGCACCATTTTTTTAATTTACTGATCATCGACAACAGCCTCAACAAGAAAATACTTAGTTTAGGACAACTGGTATAATAATAACTAGATACAAGCCAAAACACAAGCTAACAATTTAAATCACAAATACAATCACTTAATTAATAGTACTGTTTCGATTCGCTTCAGGATTATTTCATGGTTAAATTCAACATTCGTGGGGGCCCTTATTTGTTTAGTTTTATGTATAGAAACTAGGTACAATGTGAGGCTCGTTGGTGTCGCCATGCTGAATGGAAGCCAGCTGCAGTGTCCGAGTCCGAATCACCTTCTTCGCTGACGCCGATTTGTGCTCGAGCCTGCAAACATTCGACACTTTTACTTAAAACTAGCCGTGCCCGATTGTGCAGGTGTGCGGTTTCACAAAATTATCAAAATTATCTATAGGTACATATCGAATTCAGCCCTATCGGTTCAGTAGTTTTAGCTTGAAAGACTAACAAACATCCATCCTTCCTCACCTAACCGCCGTGGAGTTACCGGCTTTAGTGCACCCTCTCTACCCGTGGTTGCCGTAAGAGCCGACTAAGGGTTAACAGATCCAGAGGACGGGCAGCAGCGTCCTCTCAAAATAACCATCGAACTGCGCTCGACAACCCGTCTGCCAAGCGTATTGAGTATTGGTTAATAGCCCTCTTTATGAGGGAGGCCTGTGTTCAGTAGTGGATTACCAACGGCTGAGATGATGATGATAATGATGATCCTCCCTCACAAATGTATGCATTTGCCTTATAACATTAGTAGGATTTAATAAAAAAAGACGCAGCGTAGGACGTCCACACACAAGGTGGACAGACGCTCTGATAGGAAGACGCTGGATGCAGGCCGCTTACAACCGGACCGGCTCGAAATCTATGTAGGTCTATGTTCAGCAGTGGACGTCCTATGGCGATGATGATGACGATGATTAATAAAAAAACATTAATTTAGTTGTCAATACAAATATATAAAATTAACATGTTTTTACTAAATGCGTATAAAAGTAAAAACGATTCTTATAACAAAAATACAATTTAATTTTTATTCTGTCTGTTTGTTGCCGCTAATCTCCGATACAGTTGAAACAATTTGAATGGGTTTCAGGACATAATATAGGCTTTATCTATCTATCTTTTATTTTTGTAAAAGGCTTGCGTGTAAAATAATTAAATCCTTTTCATCTCCGAAACGGCTGGACCTATTTTAACGCGACTTTCACTAACACTAGCTGATGTAAAAAGATATTCAAGCTATTTTTTTTAAGAAAAATAATAATAAAAATGTGGGACAACTTCCACACACGGTCATCTGGTCCCAAAATAGGCTAGAAGCCTGTAACCAGAGGACTGATATATAAAAATGGGTTCCGTATAAAAAATTAAACCCTTAAACCCTAATCAGTTTTCTAAAAAAATTGCTTGAGTAATTTTTTTATAACCTCAGTGCCAGTAAAAGATGAATTTTGCTTCAACCGTAATTGGTAACGAATCTCCGGTTTCGTTTCTCCGGAACAAAAGGGACCGGACAAGCCATACCTACCACCGGTTATGTTATTTCCTAGGCAAATGTTTAACTCACAAGATAATGATTCTCGTAACGTTAATTTGCAGCTCAACCCCCTCCCCACCAGCTAAATTTAGCATGATCACGCAATGATTTTGATTAATAATATTAATTTCAATGAGCAGACCACATCAATACAGACTCCAGAGCAAGCACATGGGCCGGTGAAGATTTTTTTCCACCGATAAAAGCAAAACTTCGTATCATAAATAAACGCAGAAAAAAAAAAAAAAAAGGCAAATAAAACAAGACTTATGTAAAGACACTATAAATGCAAAAGGAGTTCAACAAGAAGAATTAAAAGGTTCAGGTTAAAGAAGACACTGATACATCAGATGACGAAGAATTTGTAGTCAGTGTCGCCGGACCATAGTGCGGTGGAGAAGGATTTCTTAGCGAAACTGAAGATAGGTACTATTTAAATAAAAAACCAATCCAGTGCCCTGTGGCGTTGCTAACGCAACGCCAATAGAAGTACTTGTAATAAGTACACAGCTTCCATTACGCTGGAAAATTACCAATAATATTATATTTTTCGTTGGAGCGATGACACATGTGAGCAGATATCAAAAGAATTGGAAGTATTCGAGGGTCTCCGAATATATAAAAAATATATTTGTGAGGATTTGTGACCAGTTCACATGCCGTGAAAATTATCTTTCCAAAGTAGATGTTTATTCATTTTTTTTTCATTTCCAAAAAGCCACCAAAAAGAAAGCCAGACATGTCTCTTGCCAAAACACAGGATGCGAGAAAAATTGTAAGGATGACGGCATATTTGCTATTATTACCAGCTAATAAGATATGTGAAGGATGGAGTTCGAAAATAAATATAGGTGTAATCTACACTTTGAATATATCGACGACTGGGCAAGTCCTAATTTGAACCTAACCTGTGTACCTATCCGTATTCAGCCTACTCGTACAATAATATTTATGCCAATAGCTAAATATTTCACCTGATCGGGAGTAGAAGGGGTACTCCTGCTATGAGCTGCGCCTAGCCCTCGTCGGCCGCTATTGCCGCGCCGTCTCACTTTATGGCTCATTGGAGGTGGCATCAATTTATCTTCCTTCTGGAATTATTACATCCGATAACGGATCGTGGCCGAAATATCGGTAGATTATTTTCATGCTAAGTCGTGCAATGCGTGCAAATACGAGTCTTTGAAATCTAAAGGGCCCCATAATTTAAAGCCGCCGACACGTTTCTCTCTCATTCTTTAATTATTTTAGATAAGTGTAGCAAAATTATCGAAAGTTGCGTCTATTGATAGTTGACCCCCAATATCAGTTACACTATCAATAAGCCTATCGATAGTATTATCTCGTGGCAATACAGATTATAAAAAATAACCTAACACTATCGATAGTACTGCGTAATTTACCATCGATATTCTATCGATACTAAGGATTAAGGCTTTAAATAAATAGTAATAGATAATGTATGTTATAAAATTCGTAAAATCGATAGAGTTAAACTAATATTTAATATATAGTCATATATATATATTAGTAATAGTTTATTAATCGCTGGTAATATCGAAAATATTGATTGTATTAATCGATAATTATCTGTATTAGGTCCATACTAGACCATTTCAATATCATCATAACATTTTAAACTTTCCATAGTATCGTGACGTAATAATACTATAGATTGATTTTCAAGGCCACGATACTATCGACTCTATCTATTACTATCGATACTATCGATAGACTGTTCTATCGCAACTACACTATTCTATATAGAATAAGAGATATACATTATCCAGTTTGTATACATTCATTTTATCTCTAAAGGTGAACGCACACTTATTCGAGCCGAACGCGTCGAACGAGCCGAACGAAACGAATTTTAGAATTCTGTATATGAAATCCTATGAATTAAATAAATTCGATGTGGGCAGGTGAGCATGGTTTTATAGAATTTTCATACTAAGAATTCTCAAAAGCGTTTCGTTCGCCTCAGATAAGTGTGCGTTCACCATAAAAGTGCTCCTAAGATAATAAGTGCTAGTACCAACTAGTACCAACTGAGTAGTGCCAACTGAGGAGCTTTAATTAAAATAAATGTTTTAGGATTGTTCATGACGGCGGCTGAGTAAAACTAAATTCCCAAACGACGTCTCACGTTGAAACAACAACGACGCAATGCCACCCAATTTTTAAGAAATATCTAAAGCGTTAGCGTTATAATTTCAGTAATTTCTACAAGATCAAATTATATGTTAATAATATATAAATTTGGTAACCCACGCCATAATTATCTAAATATGTTTATTAAATCACCCCAGCAAGCAAAAAAAAAAAATTATAACTGTTCGTTAAAAGTAAGAGTTACGTATTTAGGCCCTTTTTTCAAATTTGCAAGCACATGCGTTAATTAATCCTAATAGTAATTTACAGCTTCTAACAATATTCTGGGAGTTACTGTATGTATATTAAAAAAAACAGTATATACACTGTTGATGTATTATTTTTCTGCTTGAACAAAATTAGACCAGCAAAGTATCTACATATCATGCTACATAAGTAGTAAATATTACCAAAAATAAACGAACTAGTTTGCCAACTAACTACTGAAGCATTTTGCTTCGCTTCAGTAGTTAGTCGGCAAACTAGTTCATACATGCATTCATTTCGATCTTAGCTCACTTGTATATTGTCAGCTGAGCCCCAACTCTTATGGAGTTGATCGTAGTCGTCTGATCTCCTCTCTTCCCTGTCACGGGCTGACTTAGGAATATATGCGGAAGACCTTGTCGCACCCACGCCAAGGAAATTGCTAAATGCCTCGGTAGTTTTCTTTACGCGAACGTTGAGGGAACCGATGCGAAGAAAACCCTCTTTTTCTGAAATCCGATATACATTTATTGGTAGCTTGTGTGAGTGAGCAGTCTTCTAAGTGCTTATTATATAGCCACCACGTTCTACTGTCATTACTGCAAATAGGTGCGTCTATAATAGGACTAGCTTTGCAACAAAACTTAGTCGTGTTTTATTATCAACAACTAAATCATATTGGTATGAAATAGTCAAATAATAAAATTAAAAGCGACTACCAGGCTGTCATGCCCCGCCATGACCTCGAGTTCTTTAGATTTTAGAGATAGAAAGATCATGCTGCGACATATTGCCAGATTCGGTGTGTTGGCTCCATAACAACGAGCGTCCAAGTAAGAGAACTCGATTAACAATAATTTGTTACCGATTGTTACAAAAGTTTTACTAATATCTATTTATAAGAAGTAAAGAACCCAAGTGCACGTTCACATAATTTACAAAGTGTCTGAAACATCGAATCCACGGAAAGAAAGTTGCTGAACATTAATTCGAATCACTGACAAGAAAAAAGGAAGAATAACGAGTAATATGAAAACAGCGTGACAAGAACAGTGAAGTGACGTACTCAACGGAAAAGTCCCAAAACACCAATTTCATTAAGGCCAAAACACATAGATAGCAGGTGCGTATCGGCCACGGGCGTCAGGACTGAGTTTTGTAGTCTGTGTGTTTTGGCCTTTCATAATACGATTTTAGAGAACACAAAACGGCAAGTTGGAATGCTATGTACAGTGCACAGCAGAATATGCTTACTTGAGTGCGGATTGATAGCACTTGGCGTTATTCTAATGGCTGGGGGCGACGTGATCGTCCGTCGCAAGTCATATGCGTCGGCCTCTGTAACATCATGGGTGAACTACTACTACGAAACCTCAATACAAAATAAGCCCGCGTACAAACCTACAAACTTATGTAAGACATCAGCGCCGTATTTTATGGAACTTTTTCGTGGCACTTTTGATAAAACTTACCCACTGACTGGTGCGTGAGCAGGTTTCAATTCGAACTATTGCGCTGTCTTAACGCTAGATGGCGACAGAGTTTCACAAGCAAATTATTTTGCCTACCAAATCATGCAAAACTAATAACTTCTATTAAACAAGCGTATGTTTTATATTATTAGTGATATTGTAGATTTGACAGTACATATAAAAAGGTCTGTTGATAGCTTTCATCAGCTATCATGCAATAGATACTTATGACACGTGAAAATTTTACTACGTTAATTTATTATGTGGGCTTAGGACGTTTATACGCTGAAGCGTTTTGATAGCCACCCATTATATTATAAAGGTAGATTTTATATATAAAATATACGATATTATGTAGTAGAGTTGTCACATTGGGCGAAATAATGGTTTTTTTTCCCAGTATGAAACAAACGCGACTACGCACGACCTATTTGAAATCAAGTATCCACTTACTTCTGTAGGAGCCAGGTGAAAGTGAAGTGTCCATATGGACCAGATACTGTCTCGGTTTCCTTCCTGACCAATCTCTGACGTTCGGGTCAGCATCTACAATAAAACAGTTGATAAAATTAACCTCTACCACCAATGCCCTACGCATTGCAATAATATACCTATATTATATAATAAATTTATAAATAATCAAATTCAAATAGTCCTAGTATTTGTGCAAAAAAATATATTGTATCAAAAACATAACAAAGAATGTCAAATAAATGTCTCGCTCTACGCTTGTAAGTGCCAAGTTTCATAAAAATAGTATCCTTCTAGATATTGCACTTACAGCTTGGCAAGTATAGCCCACATAACAGGAACATTACTTGCCAATAATGAGGACCTTTTCATAATTTATTACTTGCTAAGTTGTAACTTCAAAATCAATGAACGCATTTTATTAAAGTATATCAAACTTGGCAATTTTTCTAAATTAAACTTTTTCTTTTTAAGTTTTACGAAGGAAGGTGGGTTTACCTTCGTAAAAACACAGACTTAATTTTTCTAACTGTAAATTTTTTGATTGCATAAAATATTTATATCTCCATTTGTGTTTAATGTTTATACGTTATCGTTATCCTCGTATCTTGAATCTGTAGAAAAAACAAATACGACGCGCCACGAATCGCTTTTCTTCGATTAGCGGCAAATTCTATAGTTAGACTAAAAAGTTAAGTCTTATTGCTCCAGAATCCAGGGTATCTGTCCGTCACCATTAAATCGGTTGCAACGGATTCCTTTTAGTTTGTTATTTCTTTTTATTAATTTCATTCTTCATTAGCTTCGAACTTGTCTTCAATAGGTATTTCAATCAAAAGCAAAATAGGAGCTTCTTGTAAAAAGTAAGTAAAGGCACTGTCAAGTAATCATAACATATCTTGTCTAAAATAGCGACCTACGGGATACGGAAAAAAAATTATGATTCTAAGTTGAGCACAAAAGTTAAAAACTCTTTGTATTTCTGTTAAACTTTAGGCATAACATTTGTTCAAAAAGTAACATATACCTACCTACCTAGGTATTATGAAGAAATTAGCCTCATAATATTGCGATACAATATACTTAGTTATCGATACCTCTTAAATTTCTAAATACTAAGAGATCATAAAACATTATAACTAATAGATATAAAGAAGAGGGGAGATAGGTTACGTTCTCCCAGCGCTTACTCAACAAATGACACGTGCAATTTGCTCAGTGTAAAGTTTGCAGTGACATATAATGAACAACAAAGATAGAAAGACATACCTAAGACCGCAGTGCGACTGAGACAACAATATTATTCGCTCATTATACCTCACTTTACTGACTTACGTGGACCTAATGGGACCTAATTTGAGCTTGCCATTTTCGAGAAGCCAGTACCTCATCTCCCCTTTTCTTTATATCAATGATATAGCTCTAACATTTTGAACATCACTTGAAAACATAAATATTTAATTTCTTTTTTGATGTCATTCGCAAAAGCAACATGTTAAAACCGAACTTTTAGAATAACCATCAAGGTTTTACACCATCAAACACCTATCATTTCATACATATAATAAAATTCAGAAAACTAATCCTGATCATAGAATGCCGCCGTCAGAAGGGACAATGCCTAAACTTCCGGTAAGCTTGAATAAGTTGGACGTAATATGTAATAAAATAAAATTATTTATAAAGAGACTGCCTCGGCGGCGTAGTGGTCACAAGCGCTTCTGCCGATCGTGAGGTTCCAGGTTCGATCCCCAGCTCAGACAAAAATTAGATTTTTCCATTAGAAATTTACTCAATGACAGCCTGGCGTCCGTCCGGAACTGTGCCCGGTAGCGGCAATAGGCTTTTACCTCCTATTACATAGACTTTTGCCGTGGGGTTACCGGCTTTAGAATAGTACCTCACCCTCTCTACCTGTGGTTGCCGTAAGAGCCGGCTAAGGGTTATTTATGAGATCCAGAGGACGGGCAGCAGCGTCCTCTGTGTAAAACCATCAATCTGCGCTCGCCAACCCGCCTGCCAAGCGTGGCGAGTATTGGCAACAACCCCCCTTATGGGGGAGGCTTATGTTCAGCAGTGGACTTTTAACGGCTGGATGATGATGATGATGACATAGACTTTAAAAAACAATGATAATTTATTAAATTTAATTTAAATACTAACCATAGACATCGACCAACAGCCTGTACACATTCTCATGTCTGAACTGCATAGCGATGTGTAATGGAGTGTAACCCTGAAATTTGTAAATTACATCTTAATTAACTTATGAATAGGGTAAAAAAAGTTATACCCACGAGGGTATAATTTTTTTTATAAATATACGAGGTAATAAGAGACATCCTTATTATTTTAATTCGTGTAAAAACAAAAAGAAGGCTGTTATTAATTTTTTAACAGGTAGTAAATGAATGTATTTGTAATCGTTTTACCAGTTCTGATTTGTCATCTTTATTGAGCATGACACAACCTGATTATTTGTTCAATTAATTCTTAGCCCGTCGGGGTCCAAATCTACGACAGCGTATAGAGTGGCTCCATAAAGGCATACCTTATGTAGATGCGGACTTCCTCTATTTTTGAAGTCTATGCTAGAACAAAAATCTATGACAGCTTCCAAACACAAAGGATCCATTTTGAATATAACCCGAATGTTTACTAATACATGTTTTTTTAGGTATTTTGAAGGACCCTGATGCACTCCCTCTACCCCAATAATACTCTAAAAATTTAAGTTCAAATTACTTTTTATTTATGGTTATAAAATAAGAAGGTTGAACAATTCGTTTCTTTGATTTTGCTAAAACAACGTAATTTTAACTACCGCTGTTATATTATTGGATATTTAAAACTTTTCCCAAACAATCGGGATTAATTTTTAACAAAACTTATCAACGCGTTTCAATAAATGTAAACTGTCTTGTGAATTGGGCATCGAAATTCACACAATTTACATTAAAATACATCACAATATCATCCAAGGACAGATAAATAAGTGCCTGATATGTTTGATTCAATAAGGCATAAACCTCTTCGATTTAATCAAAACTAAAAGAATTGTGTCCATCGCATCTGCCATGAATAATAATTATTAAGATGATGTGTGATGGTAGTGATGGAAGCATCATCATAGTTCTATGCGAAAAGACTCCAGCAAAACTGTGTGTGTGTGTCTGAACGTTAAATGTATTGTAAAATGGAATATGGCCGATGTACATTTTATTTATTGAGCCGCAAATAATGTGAGAATTGTATTAGATACCGATGTATATGTCACCAGTGGGACAATGGATGGTAGGAGATTTAAGCGTATGGCTTTAAAAAGGCACTAAAATCGGAAACAAAGATGAAATTATTTCAATTGATCGAAAAGTACAGGGAGTAGCTATGTAAAAATTAAAATTATAACAAAAGACAATAAAAAAACGAGACACTAAATAATTGTCAAGAAAAACCTTAACCATTAAATTGAAAGTTTATAACATGATTTCTAGGGTTGCTCGTTTACTTGGAAATTTAAAATATCGTTTACAATATTAATTGAATCTAATAATTAAATATATAGCTAATATAGAAACATATCGACTATCGCAGGATCATCTTGAGCTGTTTTTGGGTTTTATATTTCTAAATGGCGGCTACAACAATACCTAATCACAATGTGCAGTTAAGGTTTGCGTACATAAAATGAATCTTCTTGAACTCAAAGTCGAAAATTAAGCTAGCTGGCCATAAGTAATAAACAAGAAACACCACGTCTAAGAAATAAACAAATCAACGGTCAAATTTTTACAATGATACACAATGATCAAAGGTTTACTAGTGATTTCTAAGATTTTCGCGATTGTTACTCATTGAATTAAGCAAACAACTTTTAACGGATAACGCGCCTATGGTGACATTTTTAATATTGTCAGGCTAACAGCACACATTAAGATATCACACGATCTCATTACCGAACTCATATACGCGGATGACCAGTCATGCTTTGTTGGACCAGTGCTTTGTTGCGGATTCACTTGAGGAACTCCAAGACCTTATAACGAGGCTTGACACTGCATGCTGAAGATTTGGTCTCAAAATCAGCATAACTAAGACTGAGTGGCAACGGATGCAGTATATCGGGCTGCACTAAACCTCTATATCAGAGAGCTAAAGCAATTCTAAATTTAAATATCTGGGAAGGAGCATAACGACCGATGGCAACCCCGACTCGGAGATCTATAGGCTCTGCCAGGGCGGCTCTGCCAAGTCTCCGAGATCGGGTGTTCCTCTCCCATGACTTTAAATTGAGTACCAAAATACATTTGTAAATGGCAATTGTCCTGCCAAACATGTTGTACTCATCCGATACCTAATTCCTGTACCGAAGACACATACGCATACTGTACAGATTCCATCTGAAATGCCTTCAAATGAACAACATTATGAATATCAAGTGGTTTGATCGGGTGCTCAACATTTCTGTTCTTCGTCGAGCTAATGTCTGCGGGATAGTGGCATATTCTTATTCTTTTTAGAACGCGAACATTCTAAGCGGAAACGAGGTAGCCAGTTCCTACGCTTCAGAGATGTTCAGAAAAGACATGAAACAATATCGCATCCTCTAGTTCGGAATCCTTCGAGTCGCAAGCAGAATTAAGACGACATGTCCGGGAGAAGGAGTATAAGTTTGAGGGTGAAAGAAGGCAAGATCTTGACCAGTGAGACCGCCTTCTAACATTCAATATTACTTCTATCTGTATTATATTACTATATCAGCGGTAGCCTAACGTACGCTAATAATTGTAGCCGGACGTTCATTATCAAAATTATACGTAAGCGTAGCGTAGGGTATACGTAAGCCATGTAAGGGCTAAACACCCAAGTCCCTAAATCTCAGTTTCAACTAGGTCAAGGCACTGTAGCCGAGAACGGCTATGTATTTTATTATTATTTCAACAGTTTTAATCCCGTATATATGTTCAACTATTCATTACCCAAAATTATGCAAAAATTGTTCAAATTGGCCCACAGCACTTGTAGATATTGCAAAGGATATTTCAATATAACAAACAAGATTCGAAGATTGTACCTTTGCGATCTTATCGGATATAAAATATTTCAAGTTGAGTGGGAGCCTACAAAGGGAGCTTAGTGTAAGTAGTAAGGACACGGTGATATAAAATATAAATGATATCGTTACTAGCACAATATTAGGTACATGTACAAATTTTAAAGGTATCCTAGTGTCTTCAATTATTGAGTGTAAGATAATTATAGGTGACAATGTTAGTTACCAACCATCAAACTGCGCTCGAAAACCCGCCTGCCAAGCGTGCCGAGTATTGACATCCCAAGGTTACCCCCTTACTTGGGAGGCCTATGTTCGATGTCCAGCAGTTAACTTCCTACGGCTGAGATAATGATAGTGATGATGAATGTTAGGTGTGTGTCGCGAATACAATGGCCAGTCAATGAACTACTACTATCTAATTTATTTCTAAAACAGGACATCAATTTTGGTAAAGTTACAGAATGTAGTCCCAGATTCCATAAGCCCATACTGCTCGTTTGTCGTCAAGAAGGGTTGAACATCTGCTCTCATCTTGCTTCATATTATTATATCGTTCGCCCCCATCCGCGATTCTAATACTTACTGGTTATTGGTTTTACAACCGCTCTTGAGAATATTGTAAGATAGAAAGGTCTCACTATAGCACTTTCAACTTAATATTTTTCTTAAACTATATAGGTTTCAATTTCGATAATATTTCAAGATAAGTTGAAATATATTATATGGATTTATTAAATAACTATGTTTTTACGAAAGCCTCGTTGGGTCAGATGGTAGTAACTCTGCTTTCTGTGCCGCAGGGCCTGGGTTCGATCCCCGGCCAGGTCAAGCATTTGTGTGTATGAATATGTCTGTTTGATCTGTGCCTGGGTGTTATAAGCTTATAAAGGTATGTATATCATCAGTTTTTAATTTTAAGCGACACTCAGAAAAAAAGAAGCATTTCCATGCTATGGACAAAAATATTTTTTGCATAATTATCTATTGTACCTTTCCAGAAAAAACCTTACAAAAGTAGTACGTATAAATTAATTGAGTTTTAGTGAAAATAATAAGTAATATAATATAGTGACTATGAGAGACCGCGTCATATCTATCCCTTAGGAAGTCACATAAGGCTGCTTTTCCACCAAAGATGAGCGAGGTAGATGGGCGGTGCGAGGATGCGTAGCGATGCTGTGGAACAACGCTGTGTGTGCGCGGATCAGCTGTGCGAGGATGTGTAGCTCGTTTCAGATACGAACGGGATTGAGGTGTGGTGGGAGCGTAGCGCATCCTCAAAACACATCCTTCGCAACCAATTTCTAGCACATATCTTTCCCTTGTTTTGTGAGTATAAAAACCTCGCTTTGCTGAGCCGTTTCCACTGGATCTACGCTGAGCGAGGCTAATTAAATAAAGTGATTCTTTTGGTTCTTAAGTTTGTTACTTAAACTGGTGGAAAAGCAGCCTAAAAATGGGATAAAACGACTCAGCTTTATTAGTAAAAGACGATCATTAAAATGTGAGTGGTACATGCAAAAGTTTAGTGTCGCTTCTCTCGAATCCACAAGTAGTTCAGCAATAAAGCGAAGAACTTACCCCATTCTGTTTCCGTCGCCGACGACGTACGCCACATGAAAAAGAGTGTAACGACCACTTTAACGATACAGTAAACAAGGCGAAATAACCACCCGGTGGATTTGATTGAACATTAAAGCTTTCTAGGTAACCCGTTAAGTGTACGATTAAGAAGTTAAGTACTATAAACGTTATCTTGGGTTTCCATTTAACAACAAATTGCAAAACTATAATTAAGTGATTCGGCGATCGTCTACTGTTTTATTATCTTTGTTGTTCGGTATTTGCTGTTAATTTGACAAGTCATAATACTATCGTGAAGACTTGAGAGGCAGTAGACAATGATTTTATGTTACTCCGTTTTTATTTATATAAGGGTAGGCTAAATAATTTATTGTGAAAGCTTGAAAAATAAACAAACGAGAAAAAGATTTATGGAGCGTAAATATTATAAACTAAGAGTATGAACTCACGGAGCGTTCGTTGACAACTTGCCGCGCGACCCCGCCCAGTAGTTTCACTAAATTTTCATCGCCGCGCTTACAAGCCCAGTGCATCGCAGTCTGAAATACACCACACAGTAAATTCACTTTGTTACAAATACATAACTAGATTAAATAGAAGCTGCGCTAAAATAACTACTCCAAATTGCTTTAATCATATATTATGCCTCTATTTTCAAACCGATGCTGAATAATAAAGGCTGAGAATGATGAAGCTAAGAACGATTCCATCACGAAGAGTTTAGTAGGTCGAGAAACAAATTGCTTGATTGCTAGCCTTTTATTTTTATATATGTAAAACACTTTGATGGACAATATAATGCCGAAATTATAGCTCTTTATAATCGGAACGCATTAGGATGATTTGCATCCAGATTAAAGATTATATTTTGGAGAAGGTAGGTGTTATTAGCATAGTTATAGGTATTAGCTCGCTATCATCGTTGGTCATTTTAATATTTAAAATGTTAGGGCAAGTAAAGCATAATTTTAACTAACCGCGCTTCAGATTAAATATGGGTCCTGGTTTAACTGCACGTAATACTGTCAATTATGGCTTGTTCGATCGGATGTTTCGATCGGACAATCAATGATTACATAATATGAAATTAAGTTGCTCTACCGGTACATAAAGTAACTTTAATTAGTATTAATAAATGTACGTAGAAATGCCAGTTGGTAATCCTCGAATAAATACATATACTCGTATGTTAACAGTTCAAACAATCAAAGAAAACACCGACGTGAAATGTATCTATATAATATTCTCTAGGTTTCAACAAATATCAAATCATCAGTCAAATATTTCAACGACACTCATATGTGTAACACAATAAATCAGCTGTTCGGTAAATTTTAGAAAAGCTGAAATTTCTGAATTTTACAATTATTTCTTTTGAAGTCGTTCAAATTGTCAATGCACCCCTTAAGTATTACTACACCTTTTTGTAACACCCTGCCTTATTTATACTTATGGGCCAATAAGTTTCCTATAGGTAGGTACGAGAGGAAGAGCGGAGAGGTCGTCAGGTGACCGTCTATTCAGCAGGATTCTTTCGAATATAATATATTGGTCTATCCGAAGCGAGGGTACGAGTTACGTACCAATCGTCGTACGAACAAGATGTAGGCGTGATCGTCGCTGATTCAGTGGGGTAGTTAGCGGCGGGCGGTCCTAGGTTCGACGTCACCAGAAGAAATATTGGCCCCAAGGGAAACGCTGTTAATTTGCAGGGCACATTGGCTACAGGCACGATTTTCCACATACCTATCTGCTATGCATGCGCCGCTCGACAACGTCAATATTGGTAGAGGCATTTTAGAGCCTTACCTAAATTATGCGTGTTCATAGATTGGGAGTCAACGAGCGCTTGCAGGTCTCGATATAACAAGCCAAACCTAAATTGAATTGATTCGTCCCGGAGAATCATAATCCCGGAGGGCAACGAATTTGATTAATTTGATTTAGCAATTTTTACTACTTATTCAGCTAACTTATATGGTGCTCAAATGTATGAATATGTATGATGTTTAATATACCAAATAATATTTTTATAATTATAGATTCTGCGGTCTATACGCCCGTACAGGCGTTAGGTATATGGGGGGATAGAAAATTTTCTCCGATGACTAGTACCTACACGGTAGCTCAAATGATAGAGTGCCCACTACGCGGATTGGTACTGAGGGTGAAGGCGTGGGTGAATCCATATATACATATATTATTGGATATACTTTATTTTATGCTTAAGTGGACTTAGGGACAAAAATATTCGGTTTCATATGTATGTTTTTTAATCGATGATTATCAGTATTTATAATTTTACCAGTAATATATTGATTTAAGATATTTATGGTTACGTTGATAAAAAAGATTACTTGAATAATAATAATTATAATGTCAGAAATAAATAACGCCTTGAATTAATTCTGCAGGCAATATTTTTACATGTTATCAAAATTTTACTCAACTTATATATATACTTACTTAATAATACATATTATTATGGTCGAAGACTTTTGCGGCCGACGATACTTTTAAGAAATAATTTACTTTAAGTCGTCATTATTAATTAAATCAAAATCGTGGCTCTCCGTTTCGTGACCCTCCGGGATTGTGACTCTCCGGAACGAACCCAATTGAAATCTGACGGTATACCTACTATAGATAAAGTATGTACCTACACTACATACGTGTGCAGCGAAGTAGGGATTAGGGGTGCGATTATCGATGTTCGAAACTATACTGAATACTGAAGCAAATATAATATTATCTACGGTCAGTTATATTCATATCTATCCTATATCAGCCGAGGCTACATGGCTACTATAAGATATTGCGTGAAGATAACTCGTACGCAAGATTTATACAGGGTTGGCATTTTGTTCATAACACATGTACGGACTAATTTGTAGGTATACTTAATGTAGTTTCTTTGTTATAAAAGCCGCCGTTGGGCCTTGATCATATAATTGACGTTTATGGTGCGTGTAATTTAGAAGTAACTGTAATTAAAAATACTTACATACTGAACGTTGCATGTGTTCACACCGACGCGGCATGCAGGCGCCGGAAAACGACATGCGGGAACAAAAATACGTTAGAAAGTGTCCACTAAAAATAAAATAAACAACGGATATTAAAAGAATTAAAGGTCCTTTGATAGTCCTTAGAATAAAAATCTCATTAAGACGACGTTTCCGGGTCAGCGGTCCACAGAATTAACAAATTTATTGTCGGCTAACCCAATAAATTTTAAACAGGATTACGTGGTCCGCGCACAAAGCAAAGCTTTATAATTTGCCCGATATAAATCTCTTGGTCGTGTCAAACGCGCCTTTAACGTTTAAGACAAAATTAAGCTTGAGCTAGACGTCTTACAAATTAGTTTTAGACTAATAAATGTTGTTTCCAATTTGTTATTAAAAACAGGTACAGTATACATTCTGGAAAAAAACCATTGAACTGCGTTTGACAACCCGCCTGCCAAGCGTGTGGAGTATTGGCAAAACCCCCCTGTATGGGGGAGGCCTATGTTCCGTAGTGGATTACCAACAGCTGAGATGATGACAGTATAAATTAAATTAAAAATATTAAGGTGATTTGTCTTCCACACAAAATGAAAATACACAAATATGAAGAAATAGGGAATAACTTTCCAGTCAATTGTTAGTGGTTGACTCTTAATCTGGCCTTTATTTGCGCCAAAACAAATTCGGTGGAACGCCTTACAGTTTCTTCGTATAAATAAAAATTCTAAAAAAATGAGTTTTTATGTTATATAAATGATTTTAATAAATATCATAAAAACCATACGGTTCTTTGTAACAAAATATGTTTTCGCGCAGATAAAGGCCAGATCCAGAGAAAATGGTTCTCTATTTCTTCGTATTTGTGTATTTTCATTTTGTATGGAAGACGAATCACCTTAGAACGTACATTATACTTTATTATACGACAATTTTAGTTACGAAATAAAAGTTAAAAAGCTCAAGATAGTTAAGGAATCCTTAACATCACATTTAAAGTGGTGTTAAGCGATTCTTGCACAAAAGAGGTTTAATGTCCAACAGTAGTTAGATACAAAGGATCATAATGGTGGTCGTAAGAACCTACAGTACCTACTACTCGTAAAGTTCCGTTGAACGAACGCAATAAGGTTGCCACTTTGAACATTTGTGTACCGTATAACAGTACAGGACCTACCAGCTAAATATAAGGATCTTAATTTGTTTGCTGTTTTTAAATCTTGTCCCAGCAATAGCATAAACAACTACTGATGGGCAAAGGGATGCCGAAGTCCCAAGATCTAAGTAGATGTATGTATATTTAAGCGAATTATCTTGTTAATAGTTGCAACACTGGTTTCCATTGCGTTTAAGCTGAGGACACAATGGCTACTCAGCAGGACGCGAACCGTGTCGCCGTGTTGGCGCTATATCCGGTACCACGTCATATTGATTGCGTTTGCATGTACATCAATTAGGATCCGCGGAACGATGCGTCTTCCACGGCACTAATTATGGTCTTGTCAACCGACTTGTGCTATTATGCATATATGTATATTATAATATATTTGACAGCGACGTTGATGGTCGGGAGTGAACCGAAGACGCGAAATATGATTGAAAATTTAAAACAATGCTACACAGTGTAAGTAAGCCTTATGTTAATCCTTAGATGGTTTTAACTATAAATACAACTAAAACCTTATTTCAAGTTTAAAAGCCATTTAACATTTTTTGTTCCTACCAAACAATAATAGTTGATAACGTTATATTCCGAACCTGACCCGGTAGCGGGTTAGGTTCCAAAAAGCAAATGAAAAATACATTCATTCCGAACGTACCTAACCCTCGTCTTGATCTGACCCGATAATATGGTTTTGTGGATTATTCCGAATCTGACCCATCGGTGGGTTAGGTTAGAAGTTGTAAAAATTCGTTTAATTTTATCGTAATAATTGTAAACAGATTTTTGGATATGATTATTAAATAAAAATATGTTACGTCACAATATGGTCTCGTAGTCTCTTCATTGAAGTACATTCTTCATATACGAGTAATAACTTGATTGCCTAATGCAAAGTTAAATTAACTTGGCATTTGGTAAACATATAAACAATATATTATACTTACTCGGACCGCGTCTAGAGAACAACTGATAAGAGACGACAGACTGCATGACTAACAGAAAAAAATAATGTTAAACGACATAACTAGTGATATATAATACTTACACCCTGGTCCCGTCCATTTGAATGCAGCAATACCGGAAAACAGAACATAATATTATTACGTTTTTATCATACAATTAGAAACTAAGAAATACTTACTTCAATTAGATATCTAGTTATACTTTATGTCGATGATACAAGGGTACATAATATAAATACACACAATAATTTAAACGTCGTTGAGAAATTGAGAAATTAAAAAAGACGATGAGGATGAATGTAAGCGGTTATGTAGGAAGGGCGCGTCCAAAAAAGATATGGATGAATCGTGTGAATAAGAATATGAGTGAAAGAGGAGTGAGTGCAGAGATGACAGATGATAAACTGGAGTGGCGGAAGAGGACGTGCTGTGCCGATCACACCTTATGCGGGATAAGGACAGGAAGAAGAAGAAGAAGACGTCATTTTATTACTCTTTAAGTCTTCTATTTTTCTTTTATTTTAAGTTTTTGTAGGCCCCTCCTACTTGACTCAACTGAATGTTCATTTTTCATAACACGATTATAAAGATTAGATATTATATAATTAGTATGTTATTATTGTTGTTGTTGTTTTTTTTTAAGTCATGTCTTACCGTGAAAGGGTCCTGAAACAAAGAAAATGTCAGTATTACTTATTAATTTTTATATAGGTACAATTATATAGACATATTTGTGATATTTGACGATAATAGTTTTGTTTTAGTAGTAGACAGTAATATACTACTATGACCTGAGCTTTCTAAAACTTATCAGTTGAAATATATTTCAAGGAAGAATATATTCTTCTTACAGACTCATACGACACAGAGCTTTGTAGTAGCCTCAGTTTAATATTTCTCTTTGTTACATAATTTATATATGTCTCGAGTCTCACGCTTTGGCGAAAGGGAGCAAAAAGCTAAGATTAGCATCGAAGTTTCGGAATACTATCCGTAATGTACTTCGGACGATATGATCTCGCGATCACCGAATTACCAACTAAACTGTAAAAAACGTAGATGTAAAACTTAAGTCTCGTGCATATTCCCATGGTCGGGAGACGGCTGGAAGGCGTTTTAATACAACCATAATCGTCGATCGACGGTGGATCATATGAAATATGTAATACCACTAATAGGTTTCGGTGGGCAGCTTCCTCAGCGGTCGCAGGCCAATTTCGCCGTTGGTAATAACCTTAATATCCCATCAGTGCTATACCCCATGCGTGTACAAAGATGAGGCCGGGTAATGACTGTGCGACCGAACCGAACGCGCCGCGCCTTCTATAATACCTTCGATCAATGAATCTATTTGAATATCGTATACATTAACGAAGTTGGTCATAGAGTCATAGAATTTGAATTAATAATATTATAAAAGCGACGCGATGGTGATACACAGCGTTCAGAACCACATCATAATACTACCTATATCTTATCGGTTTCCCATTTGGAACAACATTCTCAAACATAAACATACTATTTTTCGACATATACGTAAAATTAGTTAGTTTTATGATGTCGCTCAAATTTAAAAAGTACAATTTATCTCAATTAACAAATTATACTAAGTCGTATAAAAACTATTTCTCCGCACCGGCAATAAAGCAATCAGTCGTCAAATGTCATTTTCGAGAAATGTGTGTCGGTAGCATAAAATAAATGATACTCTCGCATGGACATAAAGCATGGTGAATGAGGATTTCTAAAATAAGAAGCAATTTATTATCGCGAGCATTGCAGTGGCTACACCGCACCGGCCGCGGCCCGTGACGCAAATGTTTGTCGACAGATATTAAGCGCTAGAACACTGCATCAGGATGAGACGAGGTTGACATTCGAGGATATTGTCATCTCTTTGGCGTGCGCCGCGCCACTTACCCAACCAAATTAATTCAAGCACTGACAAATTCAACTACATTATTCTCTCCCTCTCTCTACAGCTAAAAATATCACACAAAACTCAAAATATCTTTGTTGTAAAATACGAAACACTCGATATTTAATTTGGTAATTTGATAATTAAGTATGTAAGTATTATAATGATAATATAATTATCATCATGTATTAAGTGCATCTACTATATTGATAAAAGCTGCATTTGTCCAATAAAGTCTTCAAAGCACCGTTCATCAGCGATCGTAAAAATGATAGCATATAATTGAATCGTGCAGTAAAGTATTATAATGACAAAGTGTACGAACGGTAATGTATAAATATTGGCGCAGCCGGGGGAACATTGTGCGTTTAATTGTGGGCATGTTAACGGGTGCCGCGCGAGTACGCATCGTTAATAGAGCGTTGTGTCTCTTCATTTTGTTTGAACGTTCACTGACTCTGTTATTTCGGAGCGACTAATAAATTGCGTGATGACAGGTGTCAGCTGCTCCACCGCCTCTGCACTCTTGCGTCGATGTCTCATTCCTCACGATCTGCTCCTAAATTCTCTTATTTTATCAACGCTCCGTTCAATTTTCGTTTCGTTTTCTCGCCATTTTATTTGTTTGTATTAGTTGTGCTAATCCGAACACATTCAATACATAATCATCCACTTACAGGGCGTAAAGTGTCGAGCTAAATAATTATATCTAAAATCATAAATAATAAATGCATGACGTTTACATCTGTCTAAAAAAACATTGTCATATGACATAACTAGTTCGGGGTTCCATACCTTGAGGTACAAACTTAAGCGTAGAAAAACTGTTGGCCCTATAAAAAATAAGCTTTTTTGTATGTAAACATACATATACATTCACGCCTTTTTCCCGAAGGGCTAGGCAGAGGTGTACCCAGGACGCAGTCCCATATGTAGATACACCCACATTTCGCCAGTATGTTATTGGTCCCATGTAATAGGGGGCGAGCCTATTGTCATCTACCGGGCACAGTTCCAGACTCCAGGCAGTTATTCAATTTCAATTCAATTATTGAAGTTATTGAGATAATTCCTAATGGAAAAATCCAATATTTAACACTGCCTGACCTGGAGATCGAACCCGGGACCTCTTGATTGGCAGTCGAGCATGCGCCCTCTACGCCACCGAAGCAGTCGTAAAAGTATTTTGTATGTAAAAGTGGCTACAAATGTATGATTTTCGGTTTTTTTGGAAAAGCCGGGATTTGTTCAAACGAAGTGCAGGACAAGGTATCTACTTACTAAAAGTAAGCTATCTACTTAATAAAATTTGGAATATAATATATTTACAACGGCAAAATAAGATTATTTCTTTCTCACATAGAAACCAGCACGAAGAATGAATGATATGATATAAATCAAAAGATATATTTCTTTTTACTATCGTTAATTACAAAAGGGCGTATATAAATAAAGAACGCGCGCCCATTGAGGCGGTCTGGCGAGGCGATCGCCGCGCCGTGCCTTGTCGCTACAAGCAAATGCACTTATCTTACCGGGATGTGAAAAACTGTTCTCAACCCGCTGTCGTCGGTTAGTTACGCCAACAATACATGACTATACTCGAGTCAACGCTCCAGAGGTTACGTTTCCACAGGATTTGGAGACCCAAAAAATAAAAAACACAAATTTCAATGGTCCTAACACGAAAACAATGAACGCTTTTTTGTACTATTGTTTCCTTCGAGTCAAATAATGGTACCAGAATAAGGCGTTATCACTGTCGATTAGAGTGTGAGCATCATTAAATTGTAATTAACAATAGAAATAATGCATCATCGTTGACCGACCGACCCCGTCGACGGCACGGCGATTAAAATGAACAGAAGTCTTTAGAACATTATCGTTACAAATAAATTTCAATCTTAGAATGAATATCAATAAATTGAAAAGGTAAATCGTTAAAACATATCATCCATTATTGTAAACAGCTGGCGGGCATTTATGCAAAATGACTGGTTTCATTGGAACGATTCAAAGGCGGTAGCGAACACTTCAGAACTTTAATTGAAACTTACATATTGGACCCTGGGACCCTCTAATTAAAAATTATACATACATTTTTGCAAACAGTTTTTGAAAATCAGTACGAACTAATGTTGAATTTATATTAAAATGCTCGCTTAAAACTTAGCAATCTGCATAAATTTTGAAGTTCCGCTCGACAATAGCCTTGTTAAAATCTTGAAGGGAACTTTAATTTGCGATGACAGCAACATCATTAATCTTATTAAGCTCGACCTCCCTAACTTTTCTGGTACAACAAAAGCGGCGGAAAAAACTCGGAAGCAAATATTTTGTACAAGAAATCATCTGAAGTTAATTTGAAAATGGGTTTGAAATAATTTGTAAAGATTCTTCTTAAATGATGAAGTCTTAAATTGGAGGTTGTTTAGGGTTCACCCTGACTTCATCGGCAGTTAATTCAAGTTGCTCAATTGATTGTGACACTTGACCCATACCGTGGAACAGGGAGTAAATCTTTCTAACGGCGGATTCACAAATAAAACCACGAGTTGAGCATTCGTGATAGCAGTTACTGTTATCGTCTCGTTCTGAACTTGTTCTTGCGTTAAACAAATAGAGGTCTTGTTGGGTCGGTAGGCAGATCCTAATTAAAACTATACTCAACCGATGTCGTATATTACGCAGATGAGACCCTCAGGCAGTTGCTCACTGCGGCTGACCACCTCCCAGTTTTTTTATTTTAGAGCTTTTATTACTTCACGACACAAACGATATGAAATAGCATCGGTTTAACATCTATTATATCAAGCTTTTTTATTTACTTTTGTATTTTATATTTATTGTTCCGCTGACAAATGAAATACATAGAAGATTTTTTTTATTATTTTAATGTTATCCCCCGTGGGAAATTCAGGAATTCCTTTCTTGTACCTTGTCTACATCATAACAGAACCATGTGCAAAATTTCATGTCTAGGTTCAAGCGTTAGGGCTGGGCGTTGATGAGTGAGTGTGTCACTCAGTTAGGACTTTGATTTTTACAAAAAGGTGTAGGTATACTTAAGGGGGTGCATCTACTTGTCAACTTTACAACTTTCTAAAGAAAGAATTGCAAAATTCGACAAATAAAATTTCGACTTCTAATACAATATTCAAGAGCAGTTGAGCAGTGGATCGGGTGATTGGCAAAATTTGTATAGGAAGTCAATTTTTTTTCGTGAACTTCGCAATTCTTTTGGAAGTTCTTTAGGTAGACGGGCAGATTTACTCCCACTAGTACACCTTTTTGTAACACGTTGTATAGAGAAGATAACATCGTTGAACTAAGTAATCCAAAGTATTCGTTTATTTATAACCTTTGTCATTATTATTTTTTATTTATCCTGAATAATATTATGTTAACAGCGTAAAGAATATGATCAAATCTTCAAATCAAGAGAATCCTTTAGGATCCAAGGGAATCCATTCTAATTAATTAAAAAATAAAAGTCAATTTAATAAGAAACTACAAATGGAATTATAATTATTACAAACAATATCAAATTGAATGTTTGATCAATTCATAATTACAATTGTAAATACAAAATCTATAAGCGAGAGAGCGAGTAGCCGGAATCCGATTCTTGTTTATGTCGGCCGGCCCACCTCGTCCACACTAAAATTTGATCTTATCTTTAATATTTTAATAGGATCCCACAGCGGCACCTCCGTTGGCCAGTAAAGTAATTGTATAAAGAGTAGATATCTTCTAGTCTAGAGGTATACACATTTAATATTGTAATAATGGCGAAGCTGTTTCCCTCATTTAAGCTTCGGAGAATAAAGCTGTAGATGTTCAGTGAGCTTTAGATGTCGTAGTATAATAATTTGATGCGTCAAATGCTGATTTGATTAGACAAAAAAATGATTCGTTAAAAATCAACAAAATCTGTTTCTTTTTGTAGAGAGCCTAGGACATCATCTATCACGAATTAAAAGTTTAATTGATTTAAAAAACAGTACCTATTATTATACCAATTTCGTAAGTCGAATGAGATGTGATACTGCTAACATACTCGAAATTATCCCATGTCTTAACTCCACCTTGTGATAAAGCTTAAATCAACACACAAAGTATTTACAACAGAGCCACACTTCATCGCAGATGCGAATTGTGATTAAATATAGAGTCCGCCTTCGGTTCCGCGAGTAAGGACTCCACGCTATCTCCCGCTCTCCATCACTGATGATAATTGAAAGGGACCTTGTTATAATTGATAAGTATATACTATATAGTGTCACTCATTAAAGGATTACGATTCAATCGGATTTAGTATGAACTGTTAATATTCTATATTATGTAAAAAGTTGTTAGATTCATGTCGGTAATTTTATTAAGTCCCTCCTTAACACATTCACTGCCACTATATTTTTCATAGTAATGCTCAGATTCCGCCTACATTTTGTTACGAACCCCCTAGGCGGGTGCCTGGCACTGAAAACGTAAATAGCTAATAGGAAATATACTCAATAAATAATAGAAGTATGGAAAGTAAAGGACTTTCAACTAGCCTGGGTAGCAATTACCAAATGACATGTAGGGAGTATGGGTATGGCTAAAAGTGCATTAACCGACCTCGAGAAAACCTGTAAAATCCGTAATATTCACAGTAAAACCGAAGTGCTTAGTGCATGCGCTGTTATTTTTACATTTCGTTTAAGGAGCAGAGATGACATGGTGCATGAAAAGCCGCAATATCAATGAGATCGATGAACTCTAAATTTGTTTGTAGCGGCATTTGCTCCGTATACCATGGACTGCCATGAGAACTGAAAACCCGACGATAGAGTCCAAAAAATGCAAAAACAGCCAGGAAAGTGTTTGAACACCTGAAAGATGGTAAAGAAGGCAATGCTGGTAGTAATGGCACGCGGTCCACGCCTCTCAGAATCGATCACGGTGGAGAATGGATGGACAAGTTCGTAATATTGTTGGTTTGCATCCAAAGCAGCCATAGGCAGAACATCACAGACGGTATAAAAGGCAATTGCTGATAGTAATGGCAAGAATGTACATGCTACTCAGAATCGAACACGATAGCGAATCCATAGATGGTGTCGATCCTCAGTCCTCAGTAGTGAGGGAACAACGGTGGAGGATAAGCGCTCTGGACCGGGTGCGCCCACTGATACACTGTTCACCAATTTAATGTGCATCTAACCACACAAGTAAGACCAACCCGCCTTCATGAGATTCAACAACATAACTGCAACTACCTCATCAGTCTGCAATCTACACTGCCTTACTCGTACTATACTGACTGATATAATGGATAAACCTAGGATCTCGGATATACCATTGGCCGAAACAGTGTTACGAGTATGCTCGGGCGATATTAATGAAACTCGATCTAAAAGTACATCAAACGAGAAAGCTTAAACTGTTACTATCATTTATAATGCACTAAGCCAGTGTGCATAGCTTTAAAAAAATACTTATCATAGTCAGCCGGAATGTATCCATCATCATCATCATCAGTCGGAAGACGTCCACTGCTGTACATAGGCCTCCCTCAGAGAACGCTACTCTGTGCGGTTGCTCGCCGTCCGCATCCACCGTTTCGCCTGCGGTATTGACCAGGTGGTCGGTCTCCCGCGTGAGGGGACGGCCTACGCTTTGTCTTCCGGTCCGTGTTCTCCAATCGAGAACCTTTCTTCCCCAATAGTTATCGGTTCTGCGAGCGATGTGGCTTGTTACTGCCTCTTCAACTAGCATACTCTGCGAGCTGTCGGTTAGACCCTTTTGTCCCGAAGTTCAATAAATCAGTTAAAAACGATAAAAATTAAAAAAGAGTTTCAGACAGCGATCAATAGTCTCGAAAGTATCGAAGTCCCGGGAAATTCAGATTTGAGTATCGGTATCAAATCGGCATCACCGAGACTTCCCGGGACCATGTACATATATATTGGTCATTTTATGGTTTTCACCTTTGTTATAAAGGACTTTTTTAGTGCTCCGCATAATTAAGTAAATAATATCTACCGTGTAGTATTTAATTAGGAATAATAGCGCTAAAAACATTATGGTAATTAAATATCGTAATTTTAAGAAGTTCTCCTTACCCCAAAACCTTAATTTGATTGCTACAATCACTTTATTTTTGTAGGAAAACATAGGTTTGTACCAGAAACACAAAACGATCCCCAGGTCAGGCAGTGTTAAATATTGGATTTTTCCATTAGGAATTATCTCAATAACTGCCTAGAGTCTGGAACTGTGCCCGGTAGATGGTAATAGGCTCGCCCCCTATTACATGGGACCAATAACATACTGGCGAAATGTGGGTTTATCTTATGGGACTGAGTCCTGGGTACACCTATGCCTACCCCTTCGGGAAAAAGGCGTTAATGTATGTTGTTGTTATGAAGTAACGATTGGACGTTCACTACAAAAAAAGTAGAGTTTAAAACAAAAATAAAATGATAGGGATATACTTTACTTCAACTTTAAAATATCAGTATATAAAAATATCAAATAGGTTTACTGTATTCGGAGGAAACAGGAGAATACAAAACATCGATTTAGTAAATTTTCCATAGGATTGTGTCAAACTGCTAAGAGGTCCTGTATCCTGTTAAAGGAGTTATCGAAGTATCGTCGAAGAATACAAAATTATCAACTTTCAATTTGGATTAATTAAAAGTTTTTCGTAAAAAGAGTTATTTTAGCTGAAGGGCTATACCGAGTGCCGAGTGAACTTCTTTTGTATTTCATCCTTTAGAGAAAGAAGTTTTTCAGTAAAACAACGCTCAATCTGCAACATAATATAAAAGTTTTACAATAACGTATACGCCTGAAGCAAGGAGATCATCAAAGACAAGGATAGACCCCTTTATAAACTTCATATTTTTACTTAGTATTTAAAAATATATTTAAGAAAAGGTTTTTACTTAAGCGGACGGGTTTCATAACGAGACATTCCATCAAAGAATAAGGCGAATACTCTCGTATAAATCTTGTTTCTCTTATTAATTTTATGGTTTGTGACGAGCGTAATGTAGGTAAGTATGCAAGCGTGGGTATAATATAATGTGTATAGGTATAACAGAAGTAACTGTATGTGTATAAGCCATGTATATATTATATGTATCTATGTTGTAACATCTTACAAAGTGGTGTGTATAGCACTTCAGGTTAATGCATAAACAGTGTCTATACGTATATTCACGTAATGAGAGCTTAACATGGTGCTCGAATTCGGTACTGCCGAGGGCGGGCGGCGGGAGCTCACACCTACTTCGCTGCAAGCGGCCTTTCCCAATTAGCCTTAAAATAATGAACATGTTTTATATTTCTACTGGAGTGCGGCGTGTACTTATCCCCGTTTGCCCCGGGAGGTCATGCGGCTGTGACCCTTGTGTTGAAGGTATACATTGTACACAAGTATGTTCAAGTAGCTAATATAATTATAAAGGGAAATGTTTCCAGGGTTTTGGATATAATGGCTTCGAGTGTGGTGAGTTCTTTGTGTAAAATGATACCTGTCAAGCTGTAGGTACCTCTAGTTCAAAGGTTGCCGCATCTCATTAGTTCTGTTCCGGCTATTGTGATTCTATTGTTTATTGGTTTTGGGACACGTGATCGACGTTTCGCATTTTTAGATGACTTCTATTGTGTGAGAGTAACTAGTTGGATGATTTATGCTGTTGCTATGTTTTCTCTTGGTTTTCTATGAGCTGATATTAGGTATCAATGTATCATCTCATTGCATTGAAACCTTTATAATACTCCATAGTAATTACATTATACAGTTACCAAACTAAATATCATTAACTCAGCAATCTTTTTATTTTATACACGGTTAAAAATTTGCCACAATGACAAATGAGCTCGGCTTAGAGATTCCCTATAAACATTTAACCACTTCCCGTCTATTCGGTCTACAAATAACGCGACCGCTCAAAGATTTAACTAAGCTTGAATAAATAATCAATTCAGGCGAGGCAGCGCGGTTTCTGATCGATTGCCACAATACTGGCTGGATGATATACTCGCCTAGCCGGGGCGATAAATATCCTCAGACAAATGTTTCAAACGTCTCCCGAGAGTTGCGGTGACACTAAATTTAAAAGCTTCAATTGTACAGAAATAACCAAAACACGGTTAAGATCTTTCGAAAACAAATCGTATATCGGTCGGTCGAAGACAATCGTGATTGACTGCGCAAGTGAACGTCTCTAATATAAACAAATTAATAGGGAGGCCTGTCGGGACTCGGGGACGAGCTCGAGCCCGCGCCTCGCCACGCGGTGGGGCATCGTTTAGCCGCGCGCTCACGTATTAAGGTTCAATGAAGGACTGCTCTCGCTTGTCATTCATTAATGCATTTAGAAAAAATATTACAAGCTTAAGTAGTAAATCACGGCCGGATACCGGCGTTTTTCTGCTCTTATTAAATATACATTTCCTGTCTATTTCTGACATTTTCATTATGGTCGACAAAATTAAGGAAGCATAATTCATATATGTTTTAATTTTTATGAAGCGTATGAAGCATAACACATTTTTGCTGTAAACATTAAATTAAAAATTAAAAAGTATTAACGTAGAGAATAAAGAGACAGCTACTAAAAGTTGAAATCCAACTTAATACTATTATCTGAGTCCATTAACATGTTACATGTGTTAATCACCTCCTCTTAGGGCCGCCTTATCAAAACGGGAGCAATTTTAAGAATGACTGCGCCTATAAATAAACGAGTCTTTACATTAATTATGAGCTTAATTATGTAGAATCCCTTTGATTTACAAGCCGCTCATTGCCGCCGCAAACGAATTGTAGTGGCTTAGCGGAGCACCTCGGGCTTTGCCTACCGCCTCTCGGTTATAATTATTTTTGTCGAGAGACAGCTCCGAGATACTCGCGTATAGATCGAGATGAAAGTGAATTGAGACAAGTTGACGCCCGCGCCATTTCCATGGATTAGCCGATTAGCTCCACTTTGGAATACAAGGGCTCCTTGCAGCAATAACTTTGACTCAATTTATATATGGAGACATGAAAGTATTCAGTTGAAAATGTATGGTCGATCTCAACTGGCAGTTATATTCTTTAAAAGAGTTATATGATTGTTGGCCAGTGATATTTGAAGAAAGGTACATATAAGAGTTGCTTTCCGTACCTAAGTTCCACCTACGGTGCAGTAGCAACACGCGAGACACAATAAGCGCATTAATGCCGCTGCTGAAAATAATTACCCTTTGGAATTTTAATTCGCGGTGACACTTGTGGGCTTCGTAATGCATAACATGCATATTCGTAAGGAAAGTAATCTTTAAAATTTAGAGTATCGCGACTACATAATAGAATACATTAAATGTCATTATAACAATGAGACAACGCGCTATGTTTGATGCAAAGAATAAATAAAAGTTCTTTAGCGGGATAAGGGAAGCGTTGAATGTTCGCGAACCGCCGAGAGCGAACGTACAGCGCGGCTTGTACGCCGCAGGCGGCCGCCACGTCGACATGGGATGACGATACACCAAGCTATATCAACACACTCGATGCTTATCCATAGCACATGAGCAGTACTATTCAAACGCTCCTGAAACTTTAACTTATATGCGTTAGATACGACCGTGCTAGATGGGTATTTAAGTGATTCGTATTCCACAAAACAACTATCCACAGGAATCATCATCATCGTATATCCACAATCGCATCACAAGAGTATTCATTCAATCTGGACTATCGAATTGTCCTAGGGCGTACCATCGACGGCCCCAGCTCGTCCGGACTGCAGCCTCTATTTCTGCCTAGTGTTTAGAAACAATAGCTCTGCGCTGCAATTAGTTTATCCGATAGATGGTGGTCGAACGAGTCGTAAATCTACGCTCTTGCCACCAGTGGGCTCTGTACGTAGTTGTGGCACCGTATGTAGATTCAGCTCGGTTAATTAATGTGCCATGGTAAAGTGCGAGGTCTCTCCCTCGCGCCCCACTCGGGTTCCGTAAATTGCGCACCCATCTCCCCCATGTACAATAGCTCCAATTTTGGCAAAATAAAATTCGTCGCTTGCAGGAGACTAATGCATAAATACCCATTTGAGTTATCTGCTTTATGATCTAGTTATTGTTATTAGTATAATATTCTTAATTTCCACTCTCTGAGTCTGTTTAGACTATAGATTCAATAGTAAAGATGCCATTGAACATACCTTGAGGTTAAATGAATAAATCTCGTCTAACTTATTTAGGTTATCGTGAAATTGAAGTTATGCTTACAAGGAATAATATAAGCAATAGAAAATTCCTAAACAGATACGAATATTCTCGTACATGGTGAAAATATGCGAGCGAGAAGTTTCCAACGTGTATAAAGTGGCGTCATTTGTCACGAGAACCACAGCGTTGAAGTACAAGCGGACATCTACTCCACCAATGTTAACATATTTAAAGTCCAATGTTAGACCGCACTATTATAGAATTACTTATTGTATGTACCGCTTATATTATAAATGCCAAAGTTTCTACGGATGTTATAATAATTGTCAGATTTAGGTGATTGGGCTGTTTGGTATGATACAGCTTAGATTTTTGTGCAGGTCGCCGTTTAAAAGATAATACGAGTACAATCTAATAACTGTAACTATTACACAACCAATTAATATATGCTCTTTATGAAAGGGGTTTCTCTTCTAAATTCTAATAAATTATATATATATTTTAGTAAGAAATCAAAAGCAATGTGAAGCAGTAGGCGGTAGTTGTGAACTAAGGTTAAAATTTATCAAGTGAGCGCTGTATGTCGGGCGATGTTCGCGATCTCACCCTGGATTGACGAATTGGTGAACAGGCGCGGTAGGTCCCACCACCTTCATTATCCCTTCCATGGTGAATTTCAATTAGCATGCTTTCGTGTTTCGCAATAACAAACCGAACCCCGTTTTGCAAATACAACTCGCATGGGTGTATCCGCTCTCCTTTATCTGCCTACACGACTATGGAGTAGCTTCCATATATATTATTTTACATATCAATGGACTATTGCCTGTTGAATTTAATGATATGTTTTAACGCACAAATAGATATGTTTTTACTTTTAAGTACTTAATATTAAAAGACCGCCTATATATTTTGATTATTTGATACCGATTAAGATATTAAGTAGGTAGGTATAGAATAAATGTAAAGTTCAAAATAAAATTTGTAATGTATAATTTAATAAAACAAGTCATGTAAAGCGCAACCGAAGAAAAAACGTGAGAACATTCAATCAGGCAGTGCCAACACCTAATGGCGCCAGAACCAAATTACCAAGCGGCACGAACGCTAACCTGTCTCCTTTCGAATTTGATTGCGCCCAACATTACATACCCATGAACTCTATAATGAAACGTTAATATAAAAACAAAACTATGGGCATATATGATTAGGTCGATACACGAGTAAGGTAGAACCACTAAACAAACAACAATTACAATATCGCTGCGTCACCATGTTGGAAATCACTTATTGTGGGAGTGACTTGCACGCGCACACCACGCCACGCAGCGCCGCTCCACTGAGGAAGTGTCTTATGCCATGAGACTGGTTATCACATCGCATCGATCTGTTGAAACCATGAGGTTCCCAATACTGTTATAGGTTCAATGATGGGGATCAAGATGTGATTTATTTGTAACGATTTTTTGCAATCAGCTGGATATAAGAAGACAAGCATAGACATTTTTTTTCGTTTAGTAAAGCTTGCTTGAGTACTTCCGGTAGCATTTCCGTAAATTGTTCAAACATTCACAAGTAGTCATATCTCACTTATGGTCTGATTCTTTTTAGAGTGGTGTTGCAAAAAAGGAGAATGAAACATAAATGCAATTTTAAAAACCTCGAACAATATCTGCGTTCATTTCTAATTATTTCACTGATAGTTAATTCGCGATGCGACGAATTTGCCTAACAACGTTAAAATTATTAAAACAAACAAACGGAGAAGTAAATCTATGGCGGGTGACAAACTAAAATATAGAATATAAAACATGATTGTACGCCCTACGCGTGTTCAACATGCATAGCAAACAATGGCGCGCGCCTCGACGGACGGCTCAAATGAGGCGCGGCGTCAAATCTCGGGTTGCATCGGCTTGGCGCCGGCCGACACATTTGAGAAGTTAGCACACCCATTGAAACTAACAAAAAACACAATAAACTAAAGTTCTCGCCGAGCGTCGCGCTTCAGTTCACAATGTAACGAGCGACCGTAACAAACGAGCCGTCCAGAGGGCATCGGTTTTCTCTCCCATCATACATAATATTTCCTAACATAAAATATTTATCTCAACTGAGTATTACCAAAACTATGTCGCCACGATAATGACTAAAATCTTAGACTCGTCTTGAATATCGTTGCTGTTCGTTTTCTTTATTCACCAAGGTAATAATCAATCTAGAGCTCGTTAATTGGTCAATTAAATGGCACTAGACACAACGTAGGTACTCGTAGTAAATTTTAAGACGGATAAATCATTTAGAAAATCAGTGACTTAATTAAAATGAGAGATGTCAGAGAAGTCGATTGCTCTTGCACCGGTACCGGAATAAATCAAGATTTAAATTGCTTTCCGCAACGACACTCCCATCGTCGAGTTGGCGTTAATAGCGCGTGCAACCGATATCTTAGACGAATATTTGGAACTTTTTTGGTGAAATACTACACCCCCGTCTCGAAGGCCGAGCAGGCGCCGACAAAAAACGTTATAGATGCGGTTGTAATTGCAGCCGACGTAAACTCACCAATTAGAGCATGCCAATCCGTTCGATTTATTGCACGACAATATTAACGAACAAATAAAACCTTAAGTAGTCATTTAATGATAATAAAATATCTACGTATATTACCCGATATAAATGTAATTAACAATACCATTATTGGATCGTATCAATATATTCGTTGGTATGGCAACATCGAATGATTTGGATTTAATTACTTGGATCAACAGCTCCGCCCCGTTCGAAATCGAATAGTCGTAAATCAAGAATAATAATGCAGAGCTTTCGTCTTTTTATTAATCAAACATATTCTTATCAACGTAATTACATGATCGTTAGGGAACTATAAATTGAAGAATTGGTTTCCTGGAGATCACCAACAATGCCAACACAAATAATATTAGGTTTTATGGTTGAGTCATACTGCGCACACAAAAAAAGATCCTTATCTGGAATGGTGTTATCCTATTTTGTAAAACGAGCCCCTCATTTTGTAATTCTAAACCAATGGACAACTCAACAAAAAATATACCCACTTTAGACTAAAATCCTGTGTAAAGATAAGCTCTATAAGCTAGCGAATATATTACATAAAATTAAATATATGGTGCTTTGGTACGCCTCGATCAATATCACATTACATATTTTTGTAGTGTAGGCCTCTTTTGCAAGGGGCCGCCTGGGGAAGCACCACACCTTTGCCAGTTATTCATCCGCCAAGCAGTAATGTGCAAACATTACTGCTTGGCGGATGAAGGCCGGTCTGAAGGGCAATGTTACCAGCGGAATTACTGGGCATGGCGAGTTTCAACAACTAATATCTCACGGTGACAGGTGCAGTGCAGTGCCGCGCAAAATTTTGAATTTTAAAACACTGGGTGGCACTGTGGCTGATATGGGCAATCATGATGCTTACCATCAGGCACCTGATTTGCTCGTCTTGTCACTCGCTATCATAAAAATAAATGTTTTTTTGAAACCGACGAATTGACGTTATATCATTAACATATTATACGTAAGAACTATCATTTAGGATAGATATAGCGTTAAACACGTTGTATTCATTTCAATTGGGCTATTATTAGTTTTATTATCTGCCCAAAAAGCAACATAAAAATAGCTGCTCTAAAGATTTGTCATACAATTAAATATGTTAACAGCAGTTCTCATATGCATAATTTTATATCTTTTTTACTTCAATGATGACACCGTAAAATACCTTTTATTTGCTGCTTATATTTCACAGCGACTATAAAATATTCTCTATTCCTTTGTTGTTTTTATAACCCTTAACAAATTCAAAAGATAAAAGTATCGTATAAAAATTGAAATAATTTATCACAACTAATCACCATTATGGTTATTAATGAATAAATATTTAATTTTTTTCTTTTTTCTTTTTTAAATTTTTTCTTCAGATAGGAAGCGGTGTTGACAAATTTAAATATCTCCTTTCAGATTTCAAAGAGATACAAGCAAGGGACATAATAAAAAAAATCATATGAACCCACACACAGAGATATTTCCACAAATCTATAATTCCATCAGCAAGTGAGGCAAATACGAAAATAAGCATCAAAGTGTTTTTTAGAGGAAGACGACAAATGTCGACCAGCAAGGCGCAGTAGCAAACACATGTTACATATTGTCTGACAATATTTACAGTTGCTTTATTAGCGCGGGGAGCGGATAGAAGAAAATGAAAACAATCTGCACTGCACACTTGAAACTTGGAAAGCACGTGCATTTGATGACACATTTACAAATACATAATCTATTCGTAGACGTACTAATCTACTCATACCTGCATATTAATAATACAACTATATAACAACTTTCACTTCTAGCTAGGATTCCAATTGTGCATTCATTAATCAAGTGATCGGATATTTTTCACATATTCAATTTTTTTTACTTCAGTGATATGGTCTATGAGACTTTTGAGAATGAAATAGAGGTTCACAAAAAATATTAGATATCTTGTATCAGGTTCATAAATCGGAGTGTGGAAATCTGCGCAGGTTTAATAATATGTACGTGCCTGATCATTTCCTCCACATTTTTATCTAGTTGTTTTGTCCTACTCCTTAATATTTACTGATACGGTATAATTAACGATGTGAAAATGAGCTATTAATAATAATAACCAGCCCCCTTTACGAGACAGTCCTCAGTTAATTGCTATTTAGCTCTGTTAGCAATTCACGTGCCTACGACAGGATGCCAATAAAATTCAAATCCAATTGCGTCGACCCTTGATTTACAACGAATCAATAAAAGAGAAGGCTATCATTACCTTTTTTATTGCGCATTCAATAAAAGTAATGTACTTGGTAATAATGTGGCGACGTCGGCCGACCAACATAATCAAATGAAGGATTAGATATGTTTCTATAAACTGAGCGAAATGTGTATTGACTTTGATCATTTAATTAAACTGGATATATAACGACTTGATGTTTTAAAAAAATAACTATAAACCCCACAAATTTTTACAACGTCTGGTAGCAAATTGAGTTGGTTTATTGCTGGCGGAATACTGTAAATAATGTATCATAGGTACCTTCTTTTATTCTTAATCAAAGTCATGCCAACAGCCACAGCAGGGTGCTTACCATTTGGTATGAAAACAGTTGATATAATTTCACTTGATATAATTTTCATTTCGTAATACCTACATTTGGTACAATTTTTATTTCATATAATTTTCATTTGGTGGTTGGTTTGGTTTGGTATGCTACATTAGATATAAATATAATATTAAGAGACAGAAGCAACTCCGCCATATAAAAGAGTTCAGAATATTTAATATTTGTAACGTTTGATACAAACATAGTTGGTATCATTTTTATTTCATATAATTTGCATTGTGTATACTGCTACACTTGATATAAACATGTTTGGTATAATTTATATTTTATATAATTTTATTTGGTATTGCTACATTTGATATAAAATTATTTTCATTTGGTATGGTCACAATCAATCTAATGTATAATGATATCTAATGTATGTGACTGAATGATGAAATAAAAATGTCACCACAAAGCGCGAACCGAGCGTGAGAGCGGCCGCGGCAACGGCCAGCGAAGCGCCTGTCGCGTCTCTATTGTTATTATAATATTATAAAGTTCTTGGTGACATTCTGTCATTAAGAGTTAGAGAAATTGAAACTTCAGTATGTAATTGAAGCAAAAGAAATATGAAATGAAAATTATATCAAGAAAGTATTATATCAATGGTTTGTTATATCAAATAAAAACATAATTTAAATTTAATATCCAGTTTGTTATATCAATAAAAAATTATACCATTTAAGTTTTATATCAAAATAAAGTGAAATTATATCACATGAAAGTTATATCAACAATATTTATATCAAATATTACACAGCCATCATAAGTAAATGTTATTTTTTAGAAATTTTTAGAAACCTATTTTTGTGTACAAGTTAGATTTTTTTTTGTAGAGGGCTCAATATTTCTTATGATTCCAATTTAATTTATTATTACACGAAGTGTTATTTACCCAAGAAAGAAGTAGGACACAACTTTTCCTTATTCCTTCAATTGCACTGAATTACACCATCGGCCGTGCAAATTACTTTATTTGCTGATAGTACCTACTTTGAGACGTGTGAAAGAACAACAGCCTGCCTGTGACGTACTGACACTGCAACCTACCTACTGTTGGTGCTTGAGACGAATTGACTTTGAATTTGAATAAACCTATATTATGGCTAAAACAACTGGAACAAATCTACTTTTTGAAAGAAGAACAACCGGATCAAGAGAAGGAGAATGCGTCGTCGTAGATGAAAGTGATTTATTTTTATATTATAAAAATAAATCAGTCCTGTTATAGTCGCGAGTCATCGGCCTTGTGTTATTTGTTTAAAAGCTTCTATAATATTATTACATATTATGTCAATTTAGTTTTTTTTTTTTTTTTAAATGAGACCGTTTGAAATAAATAAATAAAACCAAATACTTACCACTACTTTGATTTTTCTAGTCGAAGAAAAAGAGAGAGAAGTCGAAGTAATAACCACAGGAACAAAGTAACAGGATCACTCTAGTACATTAGGTATCCAATGGAACAACAATCCATAAAACTCTACGTCATTTAATTTAAAATATAAATTTTACTATTTGAAACAAGCTCAACAAATGCCTACGAACTGTACTGTACCTAATTGCCTAAATAGTATTCCAATAAATCAAGTGGTTTCGTAATTAGCGATCTTTGTTTATATTATGACGTCTATATATTAAGTGCGCGAGTCGAAACAGCGTAAAAACAATAGTTAAAAAGTGGACTTGAGAGATGGCTCATAAAATAAAACAAGGGCCTACGTCCGGAGATATGTCAAGATAGCATGCGGCGGGGGGCGCTTCTCCGGCGCCGGTCGTGCTCCCCGAGACCCAATTAGAAGCACACCTTTTGGACATGTGCTCTCACTTGGTGCTAACTAGCGCCTAAAAACCCACGGATATGGGACAACCGCATCCGTTACCGTTTATCACTTTTTTTTTTCCAACATTCTTGGACATTTCGATGGGCAGGGCCAATTTTTTCGCAATACATCTTGTTGTTTACGAATGTTAGTATTGGTATTCGAATGGTATTTATTTAAACCCCGACTAGGAAAACAAGTTTTAGAAAAAAAAAAACAATAAACGGTTTTATTGTATTTTTATCAGTATTATTGTATGTTTAGTTGCCGTAATAGCCGGCTAAGGGTTACCAGAAGACGGGCAGCAGCGGTCTCTGCGTAAAAACCATCAAACTGCGCTCGCCAATTGCCTGCAAAGCTTGGACCTATCTCCAGCAGTAGACTTCCAGTGGCTGAGAAGACGATGATAATAATTGAAGGTTTACCTTTGTCCTGACCAACTTGGCATTTTCTTTGCACATCTTGGCCAAAGCGTGGTATTCTCCTCTCGCTGCACACAATATCCACTGCTTCTGCTTGGAATCCAAAGGATCTTCGTTCTTCTGATCAAGCTGTTATTTAATAAAAAATATTGACAACATATTATTACACAAGCGGTGCTGTGGGGTTACCGGCTATAGAAAAGTAGAGAAGGTGGGGACCTTCTCTACTTCTACCCTGGTTGCCGTAAGTGCCGGCTAAGAATTATCAAATCTAGAGGATGGGCAGTAGCCAAAAAACCACCAACTGTACTCGCCAATTCTGCCAAGCGTGTCGAGTATTGGCAAGACCCCATGATGAGCACAGTGTTCAGCAGTGGCAGCTGCATCCTACAGCTGAGATGATGATTTTTATGAAAGTATAGGTGAAAATTAAAGTGTGAAATTAAGAAATTTTAAAACCCCTTCCTCCTTGTTTTTTTGCTTTATCGTAAGACCCTGGTCACCATCTATTCCATTTAGCCGCTAGAAAAGAGCTGAAAATATTCACACGGTTGAACTGATTTTCATGAGACATATTGACACAGCTATGAACACACTCAATCTCGCTGGCTTTCAAACAAAAATCGCATCTTTTGGTTTAAAAGCTGCTTACGATGCCTCGGACAGATACACAGATACCTCAAACTTCCCCTTTTCCTTTCGGTTAAAATAAAAATAAGGAAGAATTGATAAAGGTAATGATTTTATATTATAACACAGGTGTAAGACGACGCAAATTGAAAACCAGGAATATCGCGAAATTGGTGTATATATTAATCAAAGGAAAAAATGGGACTCTACTCGTAAGTCAATTTTCGCACAGAACTTCAAATGCGCGCACCAAAAAGGCTGTCGCCAACAATAGGTTTGTACTGCTAAAAGATTAAACTTTGTTGTTAGAAAACCTGTGGCCATATTTTTGTCTGAAGCTTCACACATAGATATTCTAAAGTAGGTATAATAATATGTTCAAAAGGTAGGTAAGGTATAATAATATGTTCAAAGTTTGCAATTGAAGGACGGTGCGGTGTCGGGAAAATATAGCGTATATTATAATGTACCTACCTCTACATACTCGCAATATTACTTATATCAGATTAAACGGATGGCCAGTCTCCAGCCCAGCAGGTATTATGAGGTACTATGTTGAGTGCTGCAGTGTGCTAGCACTGTTCATACATTTTAAATGTAAGCAGTAAAGCAGGCTTGCCTATATGCTGTCAATGATACGTAATAAAAACTATTGTAATAATAATAATACGTACAGACGCACGGTCTTCTTCGTCCAAACCCTGCGAACAAAAAAAAAACTCCGTTAGTATGAACTCCACTTAAAACATAAGTTTCATTCATAGCGCACAGTTTATTCAATGATTGTAGGTACACGAAAGTACTTAGTATATGAAAACAAAAGATGAGCTGAATATAAATAAAGACGATATTTACATACATAATAAATATCTTAACGACACATATAAATTAATCGGAACCTAATATTTCAAAATTAATAAATGAGTACTTATATTGTGAAAATAATATTTTGAATTAATGGTCAATAAATTCGAACTCTCCCGTCTTCAGGCTTGCGCTGCGATTCAAGTATCGGACAAATACGTCTTAAGGATTAAGAATAGGCGAAATTAATTAAAGGCCGTAGGTTGTACTGTAATACAGTTCATTTTTGAGCAATGTATTGTTAAATATACTATGTTTATTGTTGTTAAACGGGGCGTGCGCTTCTCAGCATGACCACTTTACCACCTGTCGTTACATATTTATGTCTACACTATTGGCCTCACTGTTAGGGACTTCGATATTGACAAGATAACATCCTTAATGTGATGTGTTTGATTTAATAATAAGATTAAGTTTGTACTCTGTTAGTTTTTTACTCTGTAGGGCGAACAATAATTAAAATTAGATCTAAATCGTACGTACGTCCGTTAACACTCTAGATTGTTCTTGCTACTGAATGAAACTGTGAAACGATTCATTGGCATTTATTTGTATTCGCAGTTCAATGTGATGCTTAAAATTTATAGATTTAAGAATTCTTCAGTGAGAAGGACTTTTTTACCTGACTTTTTATTTGATCCAGGTAACATTTAATTACTCGTACCTATATGTATTATTATCTCTGTTTATTTTAAGAAACGTACGAATAGTATAATAGAATAATAGTTAAAACTATGCAAAATGCTTTGTTTCTATTTCTGTGGCCTGTAACGGAAATATGTGTTATTTGTAATTCATGCGCAATTGTTATCCTTAACAAGAGTACTGTAAAAAGTACTCTTGTTGTAAAAGAACAATAATTAACGGTAGGTGGGTATTTATGATGGAGGACTAACGTTTAGAACTCGACGACTGAATATTTATTCCAAAATATGATCGTTAATAATACAAATGAGTCAAAAAGCTCTGCTCGGCAGTGAGTCGCCAAGTCGCCGTGGAGCCGATAGTGGTACTCTCGCGCCTCACTACAGGACGTCGTCCGTGCTGGGCCTCGGACTTGAAACACAGACCACAACAGTACAATAAATGTACAGAAGGTCAGCCTTTTAAAATTCTGCTAAGATGATTGCTCTGGCACTTAGCTTGAGAAACAAGAAAATTATAAAAATTTAAATACCTACCAAAAATTATGTCAGTAAATCAAAACACTTTTTATGAGGTTTATGAGGATATAATGTAACGAGAAATCTTGAAACAACCACTACGCGTCCACTGGTTTTCCGAGAGAATCCCAGTCAAGTTGCACGTCTATAAATACATGCATGCGTGTTTTTTATCATTATAAGAACCTGTCTTCTATACTAATTTGTGTATTTGTATAATAACTATTTTGTGCTTTAACCCTTTACGACTCACGTCACTGCCGCGTCTACATAATTGTCTATGTACCTACATATCTACTAATCTACCGCTATAATATCACATTAATATTCATTTTCCACGTAATGTTAGTCGGAAAAGCTATTATTATACCTCTATATACGAGTATTAGTGCTAACAACCTTCCTTCGATATTGTATGTATATCATGAACATTTTACGATTATGGAATTGCTCTATCAACCTGCCTAGAAGTTAATTACAATAGCCGATGCATGTTCTAAATAACGCGCACATTTCACATTTACATTGCTACTGCGAGAAGGCTGAAGCATCTCATATTTATGCTTCATTATGCTGAACACGATGGATTAACATAGACCTCCGTGAGGGAAATTATGCACAGGTCTTCCAGTTTACCTGAAGACCTATCATAAAATCAGCTAAGACATGTTAGTCATTTGAATAATTTGGATAAACGTAATAATTACTAAGTTAAGTTTTATACGTATTGCAATTAAATTGTTAGGTATAAAAAAAATTACTAGAACATAATTCCTACGGTTTCTAATCAAAAAGCAATAATTTAAAAATATTTCAGCAAAATCATCAGCCATACACATGTTGATATTAAAAGCTTTTTTAAGCATCTATAATATGTATTTTATCTAACAAACTGCAAGTACAATCTAACCACCTGATTAAGGAAACTAACAAAGCTCATTTATTGACAGACTATATAGTTTTAGACGTTGAATCACGTACCAGTTAGTAATAAAGAGAACCAAGTTAATTAATTGCTAATCAAGGCTTATTGCACAAGTTAACAGACATAAAGAATTAGCAGCCACAGAGCGCATTGTATAGATAAGAGATAACATCGACACAGCGGCGCCAACCCATATATATCTACCCATATATATTTGAACGCTTTTTATTAACTCTACATTTTCGAAAACCGACCACAAAAAATTCAATCGTGCGATCCAGGTGCGAATTCAACTTTCGTTTCGAGGGTTCTGTACAAAACTTTTATACGAATATAATATGAATACTTTTTTTCGACATTGGTATAATAATTGTATTGACATATTTATTTACTTGGTTCATAAACATTATAATATATTAATTTCGTCACTGTTGGAAGTGGGACGCGTACTATCTAAAATTTCCCAAATAAATATCATGTTATATTGCCGTAAAGGTGCACGAGGAAATTAAAACAATAATAGGTACTTATATATATTTTTAGGAACTAGATAAAAAGACTGGGACGTAAGTACAAAAAGACGGCTTGTGAATCATAGTTGACAATAATTATTATATACTAGCTGACCCGGCGAACTTAGTACCGCCATATTTTATTTCTCTAATCGCAACTGAGGAAATAAAACCCTTCCGGTAAAATCGAATTACCTAAATTTAAAATAAAACTGGAGTACTCAATTGAAAAATTCATATTCTTGTTCAAAATGCGTGGAGATTTTACTGAGACTATCACTTTCCGGGAGATACCTAGTATTAATTCACTCGTTTAAAAAGGAACTGAACTGCGGTGACACTCGGCGCCAGTATTTATACCTGAACCTTGAATTTCCCGAACGTTCTAGTTCGCATGCTTCGAGAAGAATCGATTGATCGATTGTTCGAAATAGTGGGTCTCGATGGTTCGAGAGGCAGCTTTGTTTACGCTCAGAGGAGGTCTCGAGAACGAATGAGATACCAAAGCTTTGGACATTCAAACCAGAGATGGCGACTCGATAGAATTTGATGGCTAGATCTTGAAACTTTGATTAATTCTCTAACAAAAATAGTACATTTTTTTTTTGTTATTAATGGTAATAATATTGTAACATACGCAATATAATTATAAAAATATCAGTCACAAACCATTAAAATAATACGGTTATATCGTGAGCATAAATAAATATAACGTGAAATAAAGTAATAGAATTTATATTCTAAGAAACAGAACACAGCGCCATCTATTGGGTGTATTTGCAACCTAGATGTCAAAGAATATTGAAGAATTTTATCGATGAATCAACGTACACCGCCATCTATGAGAACTTCATAAAACTAAACAGTAAATAAACACTTGCTTAAGAAACAATTAATTGATACATTTTATTCGTTTACATTCACGACATAAGCGAATAATTGAGATGATAACTAACTATCCTATCCAGTAGTTAGGCCAAAATACGGGTACATGTGAAATTTGATTGAAATCGGTTCTATAGTTTTGGAGTTTATTCGGGACAAACATCGTGACACAAGATTTTTAGTATATAAGATGTTACCGTAATATTTACTAAAATTGCAAAGTTTTAATTTATTTATTTTTCCTTTGAAGGACCTATATGATGATGATTCCTTGATGTAATCTATCCAACATTTTGTTTTTTCTGCCAACAGATCTTGACAATATTAGATATTTGTTTGAAAATTAAACCAACTATAAAAATAATTTTGAAGGAGTGTGTCATATCGACCATGTGGTATGTAAGTAGGAATAATATAAATATACTGTTCAATTATGTAAGTCAATTTTAAGAATAGTTTTATTAAACGTTAAACTTTCGAATTCATTGGGTTGGAGAGAATTCCCAATAAATGCATGTTTTAAGTCGAGTGAGGATGTTACCAGTGATTGGGTCCATTTCTATAGTTTTGTTTATCGACATTGTTTTAGTTTCTCTAATCATAAACTCCATGAGTGCGATTGTATTCATAGCAGGAATTTCTGATATGCTTTGATAAGAAGAAGATGGTGGTGAGCATTGAAATGTTTCTAAGGATTTCTAATATAATTATCCCTATATTTCAGTAGTATTTTTATTACATTCCCTATTTATTTTGAGGGGTGTGATAGTAATAGGAGGTCCACTGTTTCAGAGAAAGATCAGAGATGTAGTTTATTGGTAAATTGGGCTCTTGATGATGCTCTATTAAAGGGGCTCCCAATGTTGACGTTTCTATTGCTGGATATATTATTGATAAGATTGTTGTTAATTCAGCCAAAATCAGACATACTCCTACCACAATAAATGCAATAATTTTTGACCTATTGGAGGGTATAGAAATGGACGGGGATGGAGGAGGTTCGGTGATGTTGGTATAGAGGGTCTTCATCCTGCCTGCATGGGGGAAGTGATACCATTTTAAGTCATTGTATTCTTTTTTTTTATACAAGGAACCCTAACTTTATTAAGTAACGTAATAAATAGTACGTAAAAGCTGGCATAAAAACTGCACACTTGTAATAATAGTCTGTACATTCAATTGTATATCACCAGTGAGCGTGTATTGCAATCGTCTCGCACTTTTATCTTTCAATAGCTGACAGCTAATTCTTCCGTTCCTATTTCCATCGCTTCGACAAGGCTCGTTAAGTGAGGCATCCGCGTTGTTGATGTCTGCAAGTGATTCTCAGGCCCGAATAGCAGCAGGAGAACAATGAAATCGGTCATATTTTCCTGCCAACTTGCAGCCGACCGTACCGCCTTATCTACTTCATCGTGCATAATAACTATGCGTTTATTCAAAACGTTGATAAGTTCCTATACTTATATCGAAGCTTGTTTTCGCTACCTTTTTGAAGGATTTATGGTGATGGTCGAGAGACAATTAAAATACAATAACGGATGATTAAACGAGATGTCATAAAAGATTACGACTTTGGTAAAGGAAAGTTAATTGGCGTAGTTTGTAATAATATGAAGCTTTTGTGGAAATTGTTCTATGGAAGGTATGGAAGGTGTCGAAGTTGGTATGGAAGGGATCTTTAAGTTTCATGAAATTAGAAATATATTTATGTATAACTAGCAACCCGTCCCGGTTTCGCACATATTTAAATAAATCGTTTTAAAAGTAATAATCAGAGTCCAAACTACAAGATTTTGTACATCGACGTTCAGTTACCAGTCTGTGCGTATTTTACAAATACATCACGGAGAATGTGCCACTGCCACCACATTACATGAGCTGATTCCACCGTGGCCCTTCTGCTACCGAACCTCTAGACAAACAGCAAATTGTCATCTCTATTTGGTAGATTTACCAATAGCTCGCACCAAATTATTTGCCTCATCATTTGTCATGAGAATGACGAAGCAATGGAACTCGCTGCCGTCGTCCGTGATTCCCGTAAACTATTACGTGAAAATGTTCAAATCAAGGATGAATTGGTTTTTACTGAACAAGCGTGCTCCAACTTAGGCCGCATCATCACTTACCAGCAGGTGAGATTACGGTCAAACGGCTGTTTAGTCTAACATATAAAAAAATTCCGTGATACATTGTTTTCATAATATAACTTTATTTATTCATTTACGCAGGACACGCCAATAAAGCTCCCAGGCGACATTATTTTTTTCCAACGACTTCAGCATTAATCGTCATATTGCAGCCAATTTATACAAAAATAAATTATAAATTTATACATATAAACCTTTCTCACTTCATCAGACAGACAGACAGATGCAGACAACTTTGTTTTATATTATTTAAAGTAAATTTTCGGAATATAATATTTTACCATATTATGTTTTGATATTATGCTATTGATTCTCGTGTTCCCTCACCAAAATGTGTCCATTATAGCGGGTTCATATGGTTTGATTTCAGTTGAATGGCCAACATGATCTGTTGGAGCAACCAGAACTTGGGTCCCGACTTCTATCGCGCATGCGTCTACCCAGTTCGAGGCAATTTTTTAGCCTCGAAGCAACATGGACCACCGGTACAAATTCGTACATTGGTTCCAGAGCTGTTTCCGTACATTGGAGTATTAGTGGTGTTTGCCTCTCGCTGCCGTCTCGGCTTTGCCACCGGCTACCCGCTAGGTGGAGGAGAAAACGAAGCAGAAAGCGTACGTGCTAACGCACGAGAAAATCCCCAGTCTGGCCGTTCTTGCCATCAGTATGGGATAGACCAGGTGGCTCCAATGCACAGGGTACGTCCGCTACGATGAGAGCTTTTCTCAACACCTCGTTAATCGAATGATGCTGAGGCCTCGGCTCAGCGCTCATAGAGTGCAACTCAAACTATGGTAAACTTTTGGCTCCCTCACACACATATGTGTGTCTCAAAAATTGCACGGCTGATACGCAGTCCCGCAACCACACTCAGGGAGTCGTCGCTTAGCAGCGTGCCCAAACGACAAGAATGTAGGACGTGCAACCAGCCACCGAAGTCTGGTTAAGAAGCAGCATTGAGAGGGAGAGGATATGACCATACGAGACAGCCTCTTTGGAGTTGAGTATTAGATTTTTTTTTGCATGAATGGAAGGATCATATATAAGATTCGTAAGATAACTATTTTTAGATTTTCTTTTTTCGCTATAATTACATAGTTAAATCAAATTTAAAAAAATCATTTCTAATCCAGTACCAAACATACGCCGATAGAGGTCGTGACCTGCAGTGACGTCACAATGTGATAAAGTACCATAATGTATAACTACAACTACGTCACAAAATGGCGATCAATCGTGGCGCGTTCGTAATCAAGTGGCACGTAAAGGAATTTTATTAATTTTGAATCGCTTATATTTAATAAAAAAACATATTTTTTTAAAGTGATTTTTGAATCAGATACATAATTTTCATTAAACTCAATATATATATATATATTTTTCAAACACTCATTTCCAGTTTAGTAGGCGGAGCCACATCCGGGTGCTGTAGCTGTAACGCCCATATTTCGCTGGCATCCGCGGCCAAGGGGATGGATATGAATAGTGTCCGAGGTAACCAGAAAGCAATGATGATCCACTAATGGTGAAAAATTCTGCTGTGACTGTCCTGCACACCCTCCGAATGAAATGGGGCCCCAGTAGACATAAAGTTTTTCGATTCATGACCCTAAGCCGGAATACAATGAAATAGAAAATCAAAACTCTCCTACTCGGTGGCGCAGTGGGCGCAAGCTGACTGCCGATCAGGAGGGTACACCTCCGCCTATCCCTTCGGGAAAAAGGCATGATTGTATGTGTGTAACAAGTCTCTATAATATGAAAGCATTCTTAGTAGGCCGCGGTAGCAGACATCTAAAAATGCTACTAGATATGAGTTCAGAGTTCCTATTACAAGAGATAATGTCATCCCAGTACCTTACAAAAAAATGTGATAGTGGCGAGTGGCGAAAATAATGTGATAATTATAAATGTTGGTTTCCGAAGATATGTGGCTAGTTAAATAAATTGTTTATAACTACATTTTGTACTTTTTGAACACCTTAATCGTGTAACACGGCATGTATCACGGCTGATTTTAGTGACGGTATGACTGAGGGGAAGAGCCATAACGGCTAAAAGTTAGGTACAATTTTTCTACATGTTTGGTGTTTTAGTTTAAATCTACGACGGTAAAGTAATTGAAATCCGATCAGAGGTGGAATTAATATTAAAATGAAACACAATGGACATCGAAACCACGACGCTGACAGCACGAATGACCCTCTTTAGGGTTTAACGGCAGCGCACGTGTCCAAAGGAATCACACGACGATAATTACCCAGGGACAATCGACCGCAAGTCACGAACTTCATTCAATGAGCCGAACGACGTGAATAATAATGGTTATAATGCTTTATCAATTTGCACCTCGGAGCTAGGTTGAGGTCTGCTGATTTTTTTACCAATAAATAATAGGTACAAAAATAATAACTCCTATGTTCAAAATTTATGATTTTTATGAATTTATGATTTTTGTTTTGATGTATGTTTATGAATTAAATTTATGATAACCTGGAATAGGTAAATAGCTAAAAATGAGAAGATTCAATAAAAAAATTGTAACCGGGATGTTTTACCTCACATTTCACATTCACATAATTTATAGCTACAGCAACACAAAACAGTTAAGATTCTCCCTAAACATTGACCTGTCTGATTTCAGGAATTTAATTGAAGGATACCTAGTTACAACCTAAAACTAAGATTTTTCCATTAGGAATTATCTCAATGGCTGCCTGGAGTCTGGAACTGTGCCCGGTAGATGGCAATCGGCTCGCCCCCTTATTACATGGGACCAATAACATACTGGCGAAATGTGGGTGTATCTACTATGGGACTGAGTCCTGAGTACACCTCTGCCTACCCCTTCGGGAAAAAGGCGTGAATGTATGTTATGTTTATGTTATGATACCTAATTAGAAACCTAAGAACAAAAAATGAGTATTTATAATTTATAAGTTATAATATAAATATAGGCTATAATATAATATAATATAATATATATAATATAATATAAATGTAGGTACTATAATAGATTTAATTTAAATTTGTTAAGATAGTTAGCTCTTTGGTATCTATACTGTAAGCATTCTATCAATTTGTTATTAAAAAACAAAATAAATAAATAAACCCACAAAATAGTTGTTGATATGACTTAATATTTCGTGCGAAAGTGACCGCTCAACCAAACTGAAACAGACTACTTATCTCTCTTTTCCTCTTAAGATCGATGTATTATACTTATTTTAACTATCTTCGCTTATTATGGACCACAGAGTTCGAAAATTAAATTAAATACGGTGATTTAAAAAAAAAACAAAACCTACATATAGACATTCCTAAATAGTACAACCTCAAATTCAAAATTAATTTTTTGCAAATTAAAAAAATTCGCTTAAAAAAAATTATGGGACTACCTCTGAAGTAGGTACCTAACCTACCAAACCAAAAATAACCATCAGAATCTGTTCATAATTTTATTAACGGTGTAAATGCGTAAGAAATTTACAAAAACAACATAAGTCGAATTGAGAACTTCCTTCTTTTTCGAAGTCTGTTAAAAATAGAGAGGTAATTTATAACTTATAAAATCAACGGATGAAGATCGTACTCATCAAATCGTATACCACCTGAGACCTATATCACCTTAAATGATCAAGTAAAGATTGAGATTAGACATACAAAATTAATAATTATCGACTTGACGAACGGATTTCAACGGATGCTTCTTATACATAGTAGTTCTATTTCAGAGTTGATTTATGCGTTTCAAATCTTCTTCGGACTTGTGGCAATGTGGCATTGAAAGCCGACGCCACGGGTTGTTTACTACTAATTTACTAACTTCCGTTTGAACTCTGATGTGTGTCTATTTACTATTTTCTGTGGTTGATTTGAAATCACTAAATGAAAGCTTGATTAAGGGGTGTAAATATTAGACCTTATCGGAAAAGTTAAATGATTATAGAAATCTGATTGCGAATAACCAAATCCAGCATAGTCAAGCTGATCAAGTGTTACTCTGTTACTGTAACGATTTTCAAAATGCCTGCGATTGTAAGCATAATAATAAATACGACACATAAAGCAATTATATTATTGTGAAGTCCATTAGGTGCGCGGAGGCGTACTTTGCCAGCGTAATATTTGTCATTAGAAGCTTTTGTTCGTGCCGTGTACACCTTCCCTCGTTTGGGGACTGGGAGGGTACGTCCACGACTCGATGAGCTAAAATTATTACATACAACTTTTGTTCTCTAGTAATGAATAAACATCCTTTTTTGCTTGTTTTCGAATGTATACCCACCCTTTGGACGAAGGGTTGGTAAATCCTGCACATGCTGCGTATTCAAAAAGTGATTCACTGATTGACTCATCGACGCAGGGCCAACACTACCGGATCAATGATAATAAAATTTGGACAGTAGATTATTTTTATTGCCTAGACAAGTATTAAAGGCAGGATTTTGCAAAATTCTACCCCTTAGTAGGGGTAGTATTAGTGAAAAAATAATATTTAAGCCGATTTACTTGAAATTCTACATGAAGCCTTCTTTTGATAAACAAACCTAATAAATACGAAAGTTTGGTGGAAGGATGGATGTTTGTTACTTAAAAGCAAAACTACTGGACCGATTGGAATACAGGGTACTTTTTTCCCCGATATTCCCACGGGAACGATATCTGCGTGGGTTAACACGATTTTTTCGGTTTTCTTTTGGAGGGAAAAATAATATTGTTATCTTAGCTTGCCAGAGATGTGTCACAATGTCATCTCACATAATATCTGCTTCATTGAATGCTCTATTTACCTACGACCTACTATATAATATTTAATATACTAATAGGTTTCACAATAATATAAAGTCAAGTTTACTGTATCTACTTATCTATAACGCGAATAGTGTATTTCATATAAGTATTTTCGAAGTTATAATGAAAAACATTAGCGATTTCCTGTTCCCGTCCGATATCCCGGCGCGATCTTGAAATTATATCGATAATAATCATATTCGACAACATTTTGACCGCCAAAGGGCCATGACGAAGGTTTTACAATTCAATTAGCTCCACCAGGTGTCGACGAGCGGTAAACTTTTCCGTTTAATTTTCAAAATTCTAAACGTTAATAATGGCCCTAACCACAAAAACATTGTTTTTTTTGCAAATATTGCACCTTTTTATATAGACAATATTATTTATTACTAGCGTCATGATGCGACATGGCTTACACGCAGGGCAACCGTGCAGTTTTAGGAAATCAGTTACATCACTCTTTGAAACATTATTCAAAATTCGCCGTAGTTTCAGAAATGGCCCTGAAAACCCTTTTAAAATGTTATACCTATAGATATGTATTATGGATATAGATATGAGATAAGAATATAAATTATAAAGGTGTATTAATCGTATCTTGCTAAATGCAATCATTATCGTCATCATGCCCCGAAAGATCTGAATCATAAAACGTTTGTTTTTGTCGTTAACATCACTTATAAGATGTCATGCTGGATCAAATAGTTTCGGGTTAAAATATTTGATAATGAGTGTCAGCCGACCTACAGGTGCGACGCGTCTCGCATCGAGTCATAATTTTTTATTGTAATTATTAACCACTGCTGAATACTAACTTATAAGTAATGTTATCTAAATAAGGTCAGAAGGGACCCATTCGTTGTTAGCTTAACAAACATTTAATCAAAACGCTATTAACATTTTGTATATAATTTTATCAACTTACTGATGTTATCAAACAGGATGCCTCGATTATAATCACTCTCTAATTATAATCGTCTATTTGTGACAGCAGTGTTATTGTATAGTTTGTCTACTTTTAATCTAGTAATTTTACTTAATAGTATGGAGCCCAAGCTGTTAAACATTACGAGTATATTGTCCTTGAACATGTTCTGTCATTTACCGCATGCAAATGACAGAACTGTATTTTTATAGGTACTAAGATCAGTCAAGTGGATGGTGGCAATGCTCACCCAGTTTTCAGTCCATCATCTGGGTATTATGAGGTTTTCTAGTGATTCACTATTATTGTTGTTTGTCTATTAAACATACAGTTATGTTTTATCGTGCGACAAAACCATCTCCGATGTCTTCATACAGGGGTCACTCTTAGCAACGACGCGACGTCACAAAGCGCCGACGCTGCTATTTTGGCCCAATGCCCCCTGCCCCGATGCTTTCCCCTGAAGGCCCATCACTTCGGCCCTAGCATCGGACGGTTGTCGCCGCTCTTTAGGATTAACTTAGAATTAATTTAGACTTAGCACATAATCGTTATGTGAATTTAAATAAAAATCTAGTACTTAGAAGAGTTTTTGGCTTCTCTTGAACCCTCCGGCCCCAGCATATATAAATGTTACAATAATTAATAATGTTTTCTATTTGTTTACAAATTGCATCAACATATTATGAATATACTATCAGTGATTTGATAATTATCTGATTATAAGACCACATATATGCACTCTAGGCAAAGCATTGGCATTTAATCGACTACGCAATTGTACGCAAAAAAGTTGTATCAGATGCAACCATAACACGAGTCATGCGCGGTCACAACAAGGACTCTCGACTCCATTCCCATACAAAAGTCACGATATAACAACCTTACTACATAGACGCTGCACACATGGTTTTGTGCACGCGCAAGAGTGTGCATGAGGCGATTTCCCAGCGAAGCGGGGCTCGTCGAGAGCTCAATCTCTCTCGCGGGGTGAGGAAGGCCCGATTGGTGGCCAGATGACATTGTCCATTCTATACGTAGTATTATTATCTGTTCTGTGATGCGTTGCAAACTGTTGCATCAACCACAGACTAGCTCAATTGCAAATTCCAAATCAATAGCTTCAAAAATCAAAAACTTATTTATTATAAACATAACATAACATACATTCACGCCTTTTTCCCGAAGGGGTAGGCAGAGATGTACCCAGGACTCAGTCCCATAGTAGATAAACCCACATTTCGCCAGTATGTTATTGGTCCTATGTAATAGGGGGCGAGCCTATTGCCATCTACCGGGCACACTTCCAGACTCCGCAGTTATTGAGATAATTCCTAATGGAAAAATCCAATATTGAACACTGCCTGACCTGGGAATCGAACCCGGACCTCTTGATTGGCAGTCGAGCATGCGCCCTCTACGCCACCGAGGCAGTCAGCAGTTATTTATTATGTTATTTAATAAAACGACTTAACTCACGTTCGAAGTCGAAAACGCCTTCCTTATAGTACAGTAGTTTTATAACTTATTAAATACGAGTATAGCATTCACAGTAGTTTTCAAAAAGTTATGTTAATTTTGTGTTTTGGCTCTCCTGTAAAGTAGCATTTTGTCATTTAAGCTCTTTGACATTTACAAGTACCTATCGATATAATATAAAATGCTTATCAGTGATCATTTCATATGATGATATTACATAAAACATAGCAGTGTTAGTTACACCTATAGAATTATTTTTTAAGCTATGTGGCACCATGGCCAAAGAATAAATAAAACTAGTGCTTTTATTTATTCTGTGGCCATCATAAAATACAGAAAAATCACTCTTGAAGAAAATACCAGTTTAGGAATTATATAAATATAACTTCTCTTTCTGCTTGCACATAAAATTGAGCCCTATTATGTGATGTGTACATATTGTACAGTTGGGCACTGATTTTAAGAAAAGGGGAGATAGGGTACTTTCTTCCAGCTCTTACTCAACAATAACTAGCATGTGCAACTTGAAACAACATGCACTTCGCATTCTTGAAAGACATACCTAAGACCGAAGTGCGACTGAGACAACAATTAACTTTACTGACATATGTGGACCTAATGGGACCTAATTTGAGCTTTCCATTTTCGAGAAGCCAGTACCTCATCTCCCCTTTTCTTTAAATTTCAATTCAATAAAATTTATATTTCAATGCCGCTGACACCCATAAGCACAACAGTAGTATGTAAAATATGGATTTTAGATAGTTTATAAATCAATGTTCGTTGCAAAAACCACTGAAAAATATTCCTAATAATGCATGCAGTGGCGAGTGTGCAAGCCAAGCTGCAACAATTTGCTTGACCCATCAGGTACTTATCAGGAGCATTAACAAATCACACCTAAACCAGACCCCCGTCACTCCATACAATCGCTCATGATACTACTCTGTAGAAAACATAATGTGTGTACACACATTAAATGTAAACGTAAGTACAGGCTTTACTGCCTTGAGTACTTGTGACTGCCTGATCTCAACGTAAAGTGGCGGGGGGAGGTGAGTGTTGCTTCCTTACATAGTATTCTTTGCCTTAACCACAGAACAGATTATAATACAACTTATAGAATGGACACTGTCATCCCACCACCAATCAGACCTTCCTCACCCTGCGAGCAAGATTGAACTCTCAACGAGCCCCGCTTCACCGGGAAATTACTTCACACACACTCTTGCGCATATCAGAACTCCATGTGTGCAGTGCCTGTGTAGTAGGTACTTATATCATGACTTTTGTATGGGAATTGAGTTAAGTGTCGAGGGTGTGCCTAAACTGTGGAATGACACCCTCATACGACAGCTTAAACACAACATTCATTAATTTGAAGCTGGTACAAATAGCTTATAAAAATAAAATAGAACTTACATGTGGTCCAAAACTGCTAGACTTATTGGTTTTCAAAACATCACTCTCGGAGGCCATACGATTGAACATCTGCTTTCTTTCTTTCACGGAGATCTTTTGCTCACTGTCTATTAACATACTCTCACTTCTTGATGATGATAATGTAAGAGTTTCTTTCAACTCTGAGTTGTGTTCTTCACGGCTATGAACACTCATTTTTCTTTCAGTTACTTTATCAGCAGAAGATTTTCTCCTGGGATGCACTTTTGGGGGTGTGTCTTCACTTTGTACAGACACCAAACTCTCTTTAGACTCACTCGGTGGAATTTCTATGCTCATGGGAGTGAAGGGGGTCATGGGAGTATGCTCCTGAATAAGGTTATTGAGTATGCCAAAATCCTGATTCAGTTGTAAAGGCAAAGGAGGACGGGGAGGTGCAACTTGCGCAGTTTCAAGGTCTTGGCTGGTGTCAAAAGCACTAGAACTCGGGCTCTCAGTAATCTTCATGTCACTGACTTGACTATTCTCTTTACCGTTAGTTGGCATATACTTCTTTTTCAATATCAACCATTTCTCGTTGTTTTGAGTTTTGATGTTGGCCAAAGTATTGACATGCTTCTTGAATGTACTCCTAGCTTCATCTAGATACAGTAAGGTAAATATTAGTAATAGGAGTATATGAAACATACGTAAGAGATAATTCACTAAAATATTACTCACCTCGCATGTCGGGATTCATGAGAAATACTTTAAAATGCTTGACCAACTCATGGTTTGTGACTTTACCGTTGTGGTCTATCATAAACTTTAGGATTTCGTCGTAACTTAATTCAGCTGGAGGCGCCATCCCTAAAAACAACTAATTCAAACAAATGAAACACAACAAAACTTTAACAATAAATTGAAGTGTTATTGAAATAGATAATGTCGAAATGTCAAAACCAAATGAACGTTCCGGTTTTCTATTTGCAAGCTGACAGTGACATTTATATCTATTGAGATTTGAAGTGAGTCAACAACCAACTCACGGGACTCGTGACTTAAAGCGTTCCGTTACACAATTAACAGTAGTTATGTGTGGCTGCAGGAGACGATTATATAGACCGAATTTTCTGATTAATTCGATGTAGTCCTAATTTTTTTTTCCCATCGAGTACCACTGTTACTCGTTGCAACCTTTTTTTTTTAAATAAGTTCCCATCGAGTAACAGTGTTACTCGTTGCAACATTTTTTTGTCCCATCGTGTCACACTGTTACCCGTTGCAACATTTTTTTTAAAAAGGATCTCAACGAGTTCCAGTGTGACCGGTTGGGATTTCAATTATGCGAAAAAAATGTTTTAGAAATATTATTATAATCATCTTTTTATCGTAAAATCATCTTAAATAATTTTTTAGATGAATTAGGTTCCAAACACTATAATATTTATTTTCCATATGATGTAAATACTGAACATATATTTTGTTGTGTTTGTGTTTTGTTATAATATTGTATTAATGTATTTATCACTTAAAAAAAGGGCAACCACTACTTTTTTTTTTGTCACCACAAGATTAAGTACCTATATATTAAATTTATTATATGTATAGAATATAATAGAATAGAATACGCTTTATTACGACCAATATACATAGAATATATAGGTATATCAACCTAAATAATCTAAAATCGTTTAATATTGGACAACAATGGGCGGCCTTATCGCTTGGAACAATTTCTTCCAGGCAACCAGCGTTTGGACGGATAAAGTATAGGGTTATATAATATAAACTTATATACCAATGCATTTATTAATTATATGCTTATAATATATTATATAAAACCTTATATACCTTATGTACAACCTTATATACCTTATATACTATTAAGTATATACGGCAATATTGATTTACAGCCTTATTTACATTATATATAATAAGGTATATAAGGTTATACCGAATATTTAATATAATTATTTAATACATTAATTTATTTAATTATATATTATATACAGCCTTATATACCTTATTTAATATCTAATATGTTAAGTATTATTAATTTAAAGGCTTATTTACCTTATATGACATAAGGCACATAACATAATATCCTATCCAATTAATATTATAAATGCGAAAGTTTATGAGGATGGATGGATGGATGGATGTTTGTTACTCTTTCACGCTAAAACTACTGAACCGATGGGGTGAAATTCGGTATATATACGAGGATAGTTTAGAATTTAGACCCTGGAATAACATAAAAACTATCCCGATTTATCCCCTTTTTATCCCGATATTCCCACGGGAACGAAGATAAGCGGGTGAAAATTAATTCATAGTATACTATTGTATACTTAGAATAATAATTAATATTTTATTATATGTTTTAATAATATATAAAAAGATTTGTTATCCATATAAGTATGAATCCGCAGAGTTCCTAATATATTATATTATAATACAGCCCGCGATACGTTATCCCTATTTAATAAAAAAGCCATGACTGATGAAGTCTCGTAAAAAAATCTAACTTCGCCGCCATTATTTTTGTGTGTTTTGAAACGAGTCACACTGTGACTCGTTGGGATATTTTTTATCCCATTGTGTCACACTGTTACCCGTTGCAACCTTTTTTTTTCCCAACAGGTTACACTGTTACCCGTTGGCACCTTTTATTTTTTTAATCCGTCCCATCCAGTCACACTGTGCAACAGGTGTTACTCGATGGGAATGTTTTTTCACAGCGTGTCACAGTGTGACTCGTTTAGTGTAACTCGTTGGGAACCCACCCCGGAATAGTAAGGTGTCAAAAGGAGTGTCTTTCTTTCGGTAAGTACATACTTAAATATGTCAGTTTTTGTTTTAGGGTACTTAAAATCATTATAATTACTTGTCAACGCGGAAATCGTTTAAAGGGTTCCTAACCACCACATGTACCTACTCGTATACCTACCTGCATATGATAATAAAATAGGTAGGTAGTTGGCGAGTAATGAGTAAGTCCCAAATTCTTTCCCAACGTCACAAAAACATGTCGCAAAGAAAAACTCAAGTAGCATAAGTATCATCCTTAAATTAAGCCACTTCAAGTTCTGAATTGGTACCCCACCTGTCCTTCGAAACAAAAACATAAAGGAATCAATAGCAACAAAAAATTTAAAGGAACACGTGCCTACGTCTAATCAACCTACGAGGAGAGTAGTTAAATGTGCGTTATTTTGATTAAAGACAGCTTTATCTAGTATGCTTGATACTGAATAATTTCATACTAATGTTTCTTAGATTAAATTAAAGCTGTCTTATCTTAATTGAGATTTGACTGCAATATTGTCATAATATACATTAACTTTTAAGGGAAGTTTCTTTAATATTTGAATTTTTTATTTTTTATTATTGTTGATTAAGTGGCTATAATTATACATAGGTACTCTGTGAAAATTTTGAGTATCTACCTATTACCATGATTATGATACGATGAAAAAAACATGTTTCTTTTATGTATCTTTATAATATTTATCTATATATAAGTATATAATATTTATTTAAATTTAAGTTGTTTTATTTGTTCATAAAGATATCATGAAAACACGTTATTTTAAATCTATTTCCATTATCACGCCACTGCAAAAAACATTGATAAAAAATCTTTACTTGTATGGACACTCCCTTTCATTATTAGTTTTATTTTATTTATTTTACATTGTAGTAAAATAATTAAAATAATACAAATTCTGAGAAAAAAATAATTACATAGCTTTTACCAGTATCACGATGGAGTTGATATTTAATTTAAACGTAATATTTATGCTTGTAGCTTTCCAGCTGATCCATTTCCCTGTGCAGAATGGATATCCATTTTTGCGCAAGAAAGACAAGAAGAACATTACAGGCCCTACAAGAATTCTATAATAGGGATGTTGCGATTTTTGTATTTCTGTATATATATTATCTTAATAGAAACGATAACACAGTAAACTCAAGTATTTTTTTGAGCTGTGTTTACTTATTACGCAGAATATAGTAGGTACTATTGATGATCGCAGCATTTAACTTAATAAGCATAAATAAATATTACTTACCTTAGAAACATTTTGACTGTTTTCAATTTTAATTCTCATATTATTTATTTATAAAAGTTAAAATGTGAATAATTTACTTAATTAAAAATATATATTTTATATACTTATCACACTTTTAGTGTAGTGTACCATATACTCCAATGCTCTTATGTTCGCTCGGGTCACTCTAAACTGTACTGCAATCCGTACACCTTACTTAGTCAATTTTAGTGTAGCTTCGACATCTATGCAGTGTGACCGCGTACGGAGCTGTGCTAATATTACGGGAAAACAAATCGAGTGTTTATTTTTCGTTTGTTTGCTTACAAACTATTGTTAACGTATTTGACCTTAATAAATAAACGCAACTTTAATAAAATAGGTTTAATAATAGGTTAATTTAAGCAATTTTTTTTATGGTAGTGAGTGACAAGACGAGCAAATCAGGTGCCTGATGGTAAGCATCATGATTGCCCATATCAGACACAGTGCCACCCAGGGTTTTAAAGATCAAAAATCTGCGCGGCACTGCACTGCGCCTGTCACCCTGAGATATGAGTTATTAATTCTCGTCATGTCCAGTAATTTCGCTGGTAACATTGCCCTTCAGACCGTAACACAGTAATGTTTGCACATTACTGCTTGGCGGATGAATAACTGGCAAGGGTGTGGTACTTCCCCAGGCGGCCCCCTGCAAAAAAGACCTACCACTACAATAATATAATATTTTTAAACACGTTTTTGTCTATCATAGAATATACGTCAATGTTTACAATGGGATAACCTATTGTTTACAACCATGATAGTTTTAAATCATACTCCCATCAAAAACATTTTCATGTAAAATGTTACCAAGACGAAACCATATTATGGCTTGTGCTCGTACTGTCAATTAGTTATCAGATCTCATGTAGAGCCAACACTTCTGAGCTCTACACCTTAGTCAAAATATGTGGTAGGCGTTTTCTTGAAATTTGTAAATCGGACCCACCATACCCCTGTTGGTAGGGTAGGTAGGTATTTTATGGTAGAACTATACCACTGAGCAATAGTGTTGTGAGATATTTTTAAAATGAAAATCTTAACAGTTACACACACCTATGTTTAAACCACGCTTATAACTAAAAGTAATACACCATTAATACTATGACTTACAAATATATTTTATAAATCTTATTCGTAATTTGTTTTTTTATTTAGTCATGTTTTTTGCTGTATATAGTTTTATAGCTGTAGCTGTGGTATTTGGGCAAACATTTGCGGATAGAATTAAGTTTATTAAAGCAGTTATGTCCCTGCGTCCCCTGTGGTCCCACAGATAAGGTCCATGATGTTTTGACAACAGCCTATCAAGACCACTCTTTAAAAGACATGATCACATCTTTTTCGGATACTTGTAACGTACACTGAGAATTCTGAGCCAGGAGAAGAGGTGTGTGAGAAGTAGGATGTCTCTAGACCAGCGCAGCCAATGTTTCAGGTGTGTCTGGAGATATGGTGTCTGAAGAAAATATAAGTTGTGCAGGGGCTTTAGCAGAAGCAGCATTTCCGCCAATCTTCTGCGGTAACTTGTGATAATGCTTTCTATGTCAAATTTTTATCTCACTTGCTGCTCTATTTACATTGTAATTGGCAATTTTCTGTTTCGTAATTCCCAAAATCGTTTTAACAGCCGATGGGGTTTTCATTACGTAGGCACTGTGATTGTGATGGAGCCGAAACACGTGCCTGGATTGTAAAATTTTATCTACGTTGATGACATAACATAACATACATTCACGCCTTTTTCCCGAAGGGGTAGGCAGAGGTGTACCCAGGACTCAGTCCCATAGTAGATACACCCACATTTCGCCAGTATGTTATTGGTACCATGTAATAGGGGGCGAGCCTATTGCCATCTACCGGGCACAGTTCCAGACTCCAGGCAGTTTATTAAGATAATGGGGATCGAATCCGGGATCTCTTGATTGGCAGTCGAGCATGCGCCCTCTACGCCACCGAGGAACCGAGGCAGAGACGTTGATGACAACGTTAATTAATTAGAATTTTCTATAATGATCAATTATATTTACTTAAGCTACATTGTTTCTAGCATTGATTGAGTCACTTGCACTGTTTAACATCCACAACACGACCAGCCTGGTCGTGTTGTGGATGTTAAACTGGTTGGTGATGTGGTTGGTGTTTTTAAGTAGAACTGAATAACTTGCGTTGTCCATGACAATCAATTAAGGTTTTGTCAAATTTGATATACATTTTTGTTTTACCAATTTGAGGAATTATTTTTGTTCATAATATTATCATCGTGATAATCAACTAACATACCTTGTGATTCAACTTTTATAAAACATAACATCACGCATTCTGCTCGAAGGGGACGGCAATAGTGTACCAAGTCTTAGTATCATCTAGTATCATATCCACACTTGGCCAGTTATAATTTTTTTGGCCCATAAATTAGGGGTGAGCTTATTGTCATTTAAGGGGCACATTCATTTCAGACTACCATTGAGTAATTCCTAATGGAAAAATCCAATAACACTTGTTGCCTGACCTCGGGATCGAACCACTACTCCATCGAGGCCAGGTAGTAATACTTAAGGAGGGTCAGATGCACCCCCTTAAGTATTACTAAACCCTTTTTAACACGTGGTATATTTAAATAAATGAACCATTTGATTTCCCATTGGTAAACATAATAGGTATTTTCAAAGTCACTCTCATCTTCCTACAGATTGTTGAAAGACGTCCTTATAATAAGTTCTTCGAGGATTGACTTGTTTGTACAGGGCTCCAGAGAAGAAAGAGCCAGTCAGGAATCACGTGACCAGTATCTCGGACTGCCATATCTGACGTGGTATAATTATTTATTGTATCGGGGAGATAGGCCTCGTCAGCGTTGGCCGCAACCTATCTAGAGAAGTAAAATTCGAACAAACCCGAAATAGGGACTATGTCAAGCACGAGTAGGGTACAACCTGAAATAAGTGACAATCTCCTGCAACAAAACTGGCTCTACACGTATCGACATGTCGTTTCTGCGAATTCAGCCAGTGAGGTCGTTTGGGTGGTGTAGGCTCTCGGCAAACCTAGAGGCGAGTGTTTGAGTCCATTGTCTGTTGAGAGTGTTCTAAAGGCTCTTCTATACAAGAAGAATTTAAAGTTTTTTAAATCGTCTGCCAAAGATGCCAAGACTAATATACATACATATATATATATACCATGGTATTAACAAGAACCTGTACTGACCTTATATACTCGTTGGTACCTACATAATATATCCTTACATACATAGAGTGAACGCTACACCGCGGGTTCACGGTTTTGGCCATTTATAATTTTGACAATTTTTAGAACTCGTCGGAATATTATTTATTGAAAATTAGGTATTTACTGAAAACTACCTTATGAAATTGTACACTGAAAAAAAAATTGACAATTAGTCTTAAGTATGCAGTATATAGGAAATGGGCATACTTCTCGCCCAAGAAACGTATCTCTACAATACTCGTATCAAGTGTCTCGCTTCTCGCTAGGCAGCTCTATGTGCAGACGATATTTCCTCGTTACCTAAGTATACCTTATTGCCATCGCAATATTATGTTATGGTTTCGTAAAATCATAAAATATAATTATATTCTTGTGAAAATAGGTCAGTTTATCGACTAAAATGCTTCTTAATTATTTTCAAAGTTCAAAAGTTCAGAGGTAGATCCAAAATACGGTGGAAAGATGTAGTACAAAGGGACATGAGAGAGTGCTAGGTCTCCGAAAACGATGTCAACGAAAGAGCAAAGTGGAGAAGAAAAGTAAGGAAGGCAGTCCCCACGATATGGACTTTATAGCCAGGAAAAGAAAGAGAGAGAGACAGATCTTTCCAAATGTTTGTTTTTAACATGTTGCTTCTGCGAGAGACAGTAAAGAAAGAATGTTATTAGATAATATAATACGAGTATAAGTATGGAAATAAAGATTATATTAAATAACTCGCATCTTCAACGAATGTTGACAATGAAATATATTTAAATTAGAAATGGCTGAGTGCGTTCATTGAAAAAAGACTAAACAATAGAGCTACCTACAGTTATATTTCATCATCATCATCATCTTAGCCGCTGGTCCACTACTTAACATAGGCCTCTCCTACAGAGGATTGGTTTTGCCAATGCTCGACACGCTTGGAAGTCGAGCGCAGTTCGATGGTTTTTTGAAGAGGACGCTGCTGCCCGTCCTCTGGATCTGTTAACCCTTAGCTCTTACGGCAACCACAGGTAGAAGGGGTGGAGCACTATTCTAAAGCTGATTACTCCACGGCGGAGTTATATTTACTTACTTATTTATTCATATGGAGACATACTTATAATAATAATTGTGTACCTATAAATCTCTATTTACAAAAATCGTACGTCACATCTGGACAAAATTGACACTGGGTATGGTCAATCAAGTAGCTGAAAAATCAGCATCAAAAGTCGATGACCACATGCAGTTTTTCAAAATCGCTATACAGTATATTATACCATACTATATTAACGTAGTGTTCAGTTAGTTTTGAATGAACATTCCTGATGGATAAGTCCAATAACACCTTTTGTCTCTCCTGGGAATTTTGACGACCTCATGGTCGGTAGTAGCGTTTGCGACTACCTACTATACAACCGCAGCAGTTACTAAGTGTTTAGATAAACACTAACAAGAAAAGCACTTCAGAGCTCTTTACTTTAGTTTAGTTTTTCTGATTATTTCGGGCCTTAAAAATACTGTCCTGGCTAAGTGATAAACAAAACTTTATCATTAGGGTATCGCGCCATCCATCGCAACTTCGACGATCCTTGTCGTACCTATACGTAACAATGAAGAACTTTCAATTTACTAGTCGGTATACGGTAACCCGCTAGTTGCGGACTTCCCGCGTCTAACAAGAATTAGACATTTAACTTTTAATTGGCCGCTTGTACGGTCTTCAGAAACTTTGTTAGCCGTAAGTGTCTGACTATGCTATGTTCATAGGTTTCGGTAAGTTTACATACCTTGTACTGACGAGACCATCCGGTCTATGCGAAATTCCAAAATTCTGACTTTATGCACATAAATGTTACCTACATACCACAGTGTATTCTCATACTCGTACCATAATACCTAATAGTAGTGCCTAATAGTAGGTACCTACCTGCCTACATGAATTTATGAAATGTTAAACTCTGCAGTTCTGAAGCTAAAGCTTTGGCAATCGTACATTTTTATGACTTTTCATGATCATAGGTACCTATTATAATGGTGATTAGCTGATATACCTACTTATCTTACGTAAAATATTGCTAAAGAACACAATTTTATTATTGGGAGTACTTTTACAGTTGTTTCAGTGATGGAAAACTTGGGATGCAACTTACGCTTATTGTTGCATATATGAAAGTCAGAGCTCTGAAGGCAAATTTATAAATTACATCTAGTAGGAATTTATAACTCTGGTTTGTTAACATTAATATAAGTACCTACTGAAACACTTATGAAAATAGTTTCGAGTTCTTCGTATCAAAATAATGCAGAATTTAAAGTAAATAATATGATGTGATCATGTGAGGCAATGAAGAACATGGTCCTCGGTTCATGGATCGTTGGTAGACGCTGCTGAGCGGAGGCTCGGTGGCTGAGCTGAGCCGGAGGTCTGAAGAGATACGGCCATATTGTGGCCACGGACGGTCGACGGCGGGAAATCGCGGCCGCCCATGGGAGGCGTGCGTCGCTGGTCGGCGGGAGAGGGACGACTCGACGCGGCTGCTCGGCACCAGAACGAGAGAGTTGCGAGGCGGCGCGACGCAGAGGGCGTACGACCTCGCGGACCGCAACGCACTCCTGTTCCGGTCGCGTCGACGGGCGGCCGGGATCCCGCGCCTTACCACACTGACTCCGCACCGTGCTATCATCTGACTTTCCTCCTAGTACGTTTTTTGAATGCGCGTCGGTAACAGCGGGCACGTGATACGCCCGCGGCCGCACCAGCTGTTTTTTTCTCTTTCGCTCGGGCTTGTGACAGCCGAGTGTCGCGTGCGATCTCGTCCATTTCCCGCCACTGCCGGTAGCTCACGGAAAAGTTAAGAAGTTTTTGGCGCGAAATGCGCGGTTCGCCGCTGCGTTTTCTTGGAATGCTGTATAATAGTGTAAAAAGCTGATATGACTGATGATTTAATTTTTGGTGAGCTGTGATAATCGGTCCGCGTTGTTGGTAGCAGTTTGATAGCAGTTTTATAATAATGGATGACTGGGAGAGACACGTGACTCCTCTTCTTCAAGACATGGGGTGTGCAGGCGAGGACGCCCAAGATGACTTTTTTAACCAGCAAGATGTAAGTCACTTGGATAATTTTAAAAGAGTGGGTATATCTCTCAAGATAATAATTTTGTGCATCAAGATATTACTTCAAATCGCCATAAGCAGGTACCAGTTACAATTTACGTTACATTTAATGAGACATTTTTGTGAGTGACAGCCGTTTTCGCATAATATGAAAATTTGTATAATTTAAGAATAATTATTGGTATGATTAACTTGCTACATAATAATTATACTTTTGAGCATAATCATCATATATTATATGATTATGCTTTAAAAATTTCAACCAGCATAATATGCTGGTTGCAATTTTAATGTTTTTGAAGTTCGGGCTTAAATGACGACATATAATGTAATTAGTACCTACAATGGTGATGTCACCCAATGAAAATAATATAATAATAAGTGGTATTTTGTTTAAAAAAGGTATTACTCACAGAGTACGACTTATAAAACAAATTACTATAAAGTTGGCAAGAGTATTATACAATACTCAATTATATCTGCAGAGTTGCAAACTAATAAATTGAGGTACATTTTCACATATAGTATTGACAAAACTACCTATAAATAATTTAATATCGGAAACTAATTGGTACCTATCGAGGGTCACTAATAATCAGTCAGTATCCACTTAAAGGGTCATTGTACCATTGTAACAATTTTCACTATGGAGCCCATTTGAAATCGCAAAAGAGAAATCTGATGTAAAATACAAAATGCCCTTAGGTCCATAAAAGAACTAAACACAAGTTTTTTAGCGCAAAGTATTTGATCCACTGCATGAAACCAATTAAAAAATTCCATTATTAAAATACCATCAATAAAATACCTACAATAAATGTTAAAACCATTGTTTTTTTTTTGAAAATGTGGTTCAATCATTTTTATGCCAATTATTTCTAAAAACAAAATATTACTTGGTGGATCAGCTATTTTTTAAATTAAATTGGACGATTTTGCAAAAACTCAATATTTCTTATTTTGGAACATTTTTGTGTGCGTTTATCGCGTAAGCAAATTTAAAATTAGCTCGTCGCAGCCCCTTAAAACTCTTGCTTTAACACAAAATGTACAGGAGAGCAGAAGAGCTGATTTTGATTTTACGTGATTGACAGAAATGGCTGTGAGTATATTGAATGTTGTTCTAAATTATTAGTACTTATATTTTCTTAGTATTTATACTATAAGCCCGTATAGAGGATGCCAGAAACCCTGTTAAAACCCTACAATATTTATTAATAAATAGCATATGAAACCATTGACTGAGGATTAGAAGTCACCGTATTGTCATTACCTACTGTTACATTTCTCTACTTAATGTAACGTATCTTCCAATATATGTTTTAGATATCCTATAGTGAATTAAGTCGTCGATCAAAATCTGAATAGTTACTGATAAAAAAAAGTTACGATCAAAAATACCTAGGATGCCTACTAATTTACGACTAATACATTTTCAACTGAAACACTACAGTTTTAAATAAAATATTACCATATATAATTTAAATAGTGACTAGTCGCTTCGCACAGGTGAAAAAAATTCTATAAATAACCTCAAAGGCATCATTTCAGCTTTGTTTACCACCATTAATGTAATAATTTAAACGTTCCGTTAAAATGTCTAACTAATGATAAAAATTACATCTAAATCCGTTACGTTTAGAAGGAATTAGTAAAGTAGGTAAAGATGAAGAATTTTACTCTAAAATTATCTCATAAATTTTGAAACTACAGAAGTCTCTTGTTACTTGGAGGGGTGAGAGGAATGCATTACAAGATTGAACGATCTCTACCTATAAATTACTATTTTAAAGGATAGGTAGACACTAATTATTCGAAAACGCAAGCCTTAAATCGCAAACCTCATTTAAAGTTAATTTTATTAGATAATTTACCTGAAATCGAACAATCGATCTAAGTTCCATTTAAACCTAACATTTGGTAATAAAGTCGTATTAGGCATGGTATCGGTACCTTTACTTAGTTTCTAGAACTAATCAGATAGGGATTTTAGGTATAAGTACCTATTTACAGTAAAGTTGTCTGTTAAAGACTTCCGAAGAACGCTTACCTATGAGATGTAGTTTTAAGAAAAACCTTTTAGTAGTGTAGTTTTATCACTATTCTTAGCAACATAACATACAATAACGCCTTTTTCCCGAAGGGATGGGTAGAGTTGTATACCTAGGACTGTCCCATAGTAGGACAACCCACATTTCTCCATAAAGTTATTGGTCCCATGTAATAGGGAGCGAGCTATAGCCATCTACCGGGCACAGTTGCAGACTCCAGGTTTCCAGTTATTGAGTGAATTCTCAAACTCAAACTCAAACACAAACAATTTAATTTAAAATTTACTCATTTTTGCATGTAAATTAAGCACGAATTTACGAATGCCCAATGCTGCCTATTTTTACTTAGGGACCCATACAGCTTTAAAACCTAAATATCGTTCCAGTCGATCTCAAATTTGCTTTTCTTATCTCTTTAATTAGAACCTTGCCTTAAAATCTTTTTAATTAGGTTTTAAGACAAGAGCACATAATATCTATTAAATTAAGAAATAAATTCAAAAATAAATAAATTAAAAAAAAAAAAAAAAAAAACAATATGAATACAGGGTATTATTTAGTTATAGTATTCATCATTAAAAACAACTTTTATTAGGCTTGTGAAATAAAATTTATGAAAAATTAATTTCGAGGAACTTTTTCTATAAATCAGCAGATTTATTCACAATTTCAGTTGGTTCCAGTGAACCGGGAAAGCTGATCTAAATAATCCTTTAAGAGGATGCTAAATGATTACGAGCACGAGCAACCCTGTATATTATGATAAATAATATTTTATAGACGTCTGCGCTACGGCACGTTTAGGTTAGTGCATCGGGTAGCGATAATCGCTAAATGAATGAACAAAAGGCACATGCTATGCCTAGAGATCCTTAATCATTGCAGAACAGTTTCACTATAAAATGAGATTGGAGGCGGTTGCCATGTGGCAAGGTGCCCGAGCTCGGTAGGCCGGTAGTTCGGTCGGGTAATGCTTAATTGCCCGGGTAAGAGCGCCGCTCGCCGCAACATTCACATATCCGAAGCTCTGTCTCTGAAAGTAATACTAACCGAATATCTAGTTGGAAAGGACCCACTTAGATAAAGTTTTAACCAACTTTAGACCTTATTTTATTCACAAGGGCCTTTGGAACTAATTTAGTTTTGGTTTCGGTAATTCCTTCTTATTATTATCATACATCGTGTAAACATCAGACAATATTTTGTCGTCTGTAAATTGGATAGAGATTTTATTTTCTCGGTTATAGCTATTAAATTCCCTTTTAAAATATATTTTTGAGTTCATGAAGTCTATACTTATAATCATGATGTATTGTAGGATCTTTACGCCTGTCCTATTGATTTGTAGCTGCAGAAAATGGAGGAAAATAGTGTCTGTCAAAGCAATCAAATATTACTGTGTTCTGTTCTAAAGGGCAATGCTACCAGCGAAATTACTGGGCACGACGAGGTTCAACAACTTATATCTCAGGGTGACAAGCGCAGTGAAGTGCCGCGCAGAATTTTGAATTTTAAAATACTGAGTGGCACTGTGTCTGATATGGCCAATCATGATGCTTACCATCAGGCACTTGATTTGCTCGTCTTGTTACTCATTATCATAAAAAAAAGTTTAGACCCTGGAATAACATAAAAATTACTTTTTATCACGATATTCCCACGGGAATGAAGATTATGTTGGTGAAACCGCGGGGCACAGCTAGTGATTAATTTTTTATTTTATTTTTATTCTCAGGAGCTTAAATTAGATTAGATTAGATAACACTTGTATTGATACCACAATACAGAAAATTAACAAAATGAAACTTAAAAAAAATAATACGTATATAATATAATACGTATAATACGTAATACGTAGAATATAATACGTATATAATACAATAGTAACAATAATTGGCGGTCTTATCGCTCAGAGCGATCTCTTCCAAACAACCATTCGAAAAGAGGAAAGGCATATACTGGAAGGACGGTGGTTTAAATATAAACCAAAACTAAAACTATACATAATAGGGTACATAAAAATACCTCTATACTAGGGACTCCTCTATGCTTCTCTATACTTAGGTACCCGATTAAAACGCACATACGTGATTTAAAAAAAAAACGCTCAAATACCTTAGACAAACATAACTACTACAACGTTTTCACAACCCAGATTAAGTCCTTGCTATAAAAATGTTATAGAACAAGAATGCTACGCGGCATAAGGAAAAAAAACATCCAAATATCAATCTAGAAGTTTTTTTGGTAAGTCCCAGTAGCCTGCTGCTGCCAATCATTTTTTGCTGGAAGTTCCAGTTCCTGGGAACCTGATATAAAATTTATCAAGTTCAAAGCTCAGCAGAAACTTCAAGATCTCTGGGCACCGTAAGCAATTACTGCGTGCACCGTTAAAATAAAAATGATAGGCTGTAGCTTCAATTATTTTTCAAACGTTGTTTATGACAAATTTGTAATCTGGTTTGTGATTACGAACACTACAAAGTGTCTAAAACTTAATTCATTAATAATTTTAGGTAAATGGACGTCGTGAAATCCGTTGTTGTTTAAATCAATTGTTTTTGAAAATGTAGGAGTCAGAACGATGATATTGTTATAGTCTCAAAGGTTTGGGATAACTGTGTTACAGAGACGAACGCACACCTCCACCGCATCCCGCTGCGTAGTACGGAGACGCAGATCTGCATCTTGATTCTCTATGCAAATTGCTCCACACTCCAACGCGCGGGACTGCGGTGTAAAGTAACCGCTGCTCTAATTTAGACAAGTTTTTATTTTAATGTTGGCCTCCGACTGTTTCTACAGCTTTACCGAGCAGTTGTGAGCACAGGGGCCGCTTGATCCAAAGTTTATCGGCGACTAGCTCAAGGGCACCTATATGGTACGAACCTCAGCTTGGGACATCGCCAGAATACGTGGGGTCAGCGGTCAGACTTGCCCTGGCCGCGTGTTTCTCTTATAAACTTTTCGTCAAGCGCCCCAACACAATGTAGCGTGATACGGAGCGATGTGGGATCGGCCTTACTCTTCTGATCTGCTAATACACAAGCTATTACTGTTGTAAGTACTTACGATTTTTTCAGTAAGTTACTCCAGGAGGGATATTAGAGAGCGAATTACGTGGCCATCTTGGGCATCTTACTGATGATGCAACGTCCAAAATAGCGACTCGAGCGCTAAATAATGATTTTAAACAATGATAGACATTGAGGTGACTCATGTAAGTATTCGACATACATAATGTATGTAACCTACTAAATTGTAACATTATACCAAAACAATACTTTATATCCAATTAAATCCCTTAGCAGACAGGTTCCAGAACATGTCAACTAAGTGTTCGTAGATGTCCGAGATAAGCTCCACCCTACACGTAATTATCAAACGTAACTGGTTATTTCAGTCTTGTAAATTACAGGCTCGCCAGTTCTCATACACCGCGGCCTTAATTTCACAGTAATCACAATCGTCGTTAGGTGGGTGTAGTTGAAATCGTATTTTTACAAAGCATATTTAGTACCCCTTTGGACACGAATTTTCATACTCGATCTATAGAGATTAGAGATGATACATTTCTTTATAGATAAAATCATTTTTGTACCTTTTATGCAGAGAGCAGACGTTTGGACATTTTGCAAGGCTTATGGCTACCGTTGAATAAGGCTGCAGGACCATTGCACGATACGAGACGAGAGATAACGAGACCCTGCGTTGGTCGAGGAACTTCGGCTCTTCGCTTTTAATCTGTTCACCGAACCGACTAAGCATCAATACAATAATCGTTGAATCAACATAGCACTGGTGGTAATATCTTGTGCCAAGTCAGGGTACTCGTGCATAGTCAGCTTATGCTTTTCGGCTCTAGCGAGATTCTCGTCATGAGCGAGTGTGAATATCGACGGTCACTGCCTGTCATTGAGATCGGTCTACTATCACTATGTCAGATCTATTATAACTATAGTTATAATAGACCTATAGTATAACTATAAACTATAGTTGAAGTGCAGGCAGAAAAGACTTGGTGCAGCCATGCTCACTAAACTTATTGAGCTCGCGGTGGCGTCGTCTGGTGGGCTTCCCTCTTCCCTCTAATATGGTTGAGGAGGACGGTGCTGGCACGTGCACAGGTGCTTTGAGCAAGGGCTGTTCTGTGCTTTTTTTTCTCTGCATACTACTATACTTACATACTAATACTGCATACTAAAGAATACTTAGTAAAGTATTGTAAATTGCAAAAAGAATCGCTAAAGACTCAATAAATAAAGAGTCTAAGATAGTCTACAATATACGCGAATAATTTAATTAACTAGTATTAAAGGTCCTAGCTATCCTGGAGTAGTATTTATAAATACAAAAATTCATCATTTTCCAGAACTCGCAGAGGTACGAACTAAGGTAAAGTACAGCACTCAACCCTAGATTGTGTAGTAAAACAAGTGGTTGATGAATGGACTATTTATTAGTTATGTCTGCCAATATACTCTACGTAAGCATTCTGACCACAGCTTGATGTTACTAATATGTCTATGTGACCCTCAAAGTCGATGACAGGCCCAGAAAATGTCAATTGTGCACCCTTCAGGATATTCCTCCGATATTTATTTGTTATGATAAATATCTTCATCTGCAATCTTACAAAAACTTTTGTTACGTTTGAGTTGCAATCAAACTCAAATTTATTTTGAGTTTAAGTTGCAATCAAACTCAATAAGTTCTTTATTTAAATTGGTCACAAGAAGACACTTTTGCAATGAAGCTAATAATCTACCGTGTGTTCGAAAAGACTATGTTTTTTTTTTTATGATATTGAGCGACAAGACGAGCAAATCAGGTGCCTGATGGTAAGCACCATGATTGCCCATATCAGACGCAGTGCCACCCAGTGTTTTAAAATTCAAAATTCTGCGCGGCACTGCACTGCGCCTGTCACCCTGAGATATTAGTTGTTGAATCTCATCATGCCCAGTAATTTCGCTGGAAACATTGCCCTTACGACCGGAATACAGTAATATTTGCACATTACTGCTTGGCGGATGAATAACTGGCAAAGGTGTGGTACTTCCCCAGGCGGCCCCCTGCAAAAGAGGCCTACCACTACAATTAAAAATGTGTTTGTCTACATTTACCTCTACGACTCTACGGTTGCACAGAGAAAACTCTTATCAGTTTTTGTGTAGTTCACCGCATACGTATGTGACCCCGAGGGTGGCAGGCAGGGAGGGGCCAAGCGACGAAGACAGGGCTATCGTAGTTATCTCTCGCTCGGATGGCGCTGGTAGGCCCGCCTCGGATGTACTTCGCGTTGTCTTCTATAGGAATCCGGACGGCGCTCTTCTGGCTGCAGTCTAGTTACAGGTCGACGTCCTTTCTGCGGCGTCGCTGACCCATTTCTCAATGTTCTCTTCACGGTCCAATTGTTCATCGATGACAGAGTCGTCATCCTCCAGTTGAAGTATCTCCAGGCGCGCCTTGGTCACGGCAGCCTTGGCTTGAAACCTCCATCAGCTTCAGGCGGGCTAACTCCGTGCGAGCTTCCAGTTTCTTCCTCTTCTTGGCGATCGATGTCACTGATGCAGCCTTAGCCGGTTTGGAGATCTTCGGCCATCTGCTCTCCTCTTTTCGTGTGACCGGGGCCATTTCTAAATTCATACTCGCGTTTGGCGGGACTAATGAGTCATTATGTTCAAGTATGTCAGTGACATCATCGATGCCAACATCTTTTAGCTTCGACATGGGAAGACGGATCTGGTTTTTGTACCTACGACAGCTTTCTGATAGCTTGTCCACTGTCCACCCTTTCCTGTAACGAAAGGCTCTCGGCTGCTAAAGGATTGATTTCATTTTGTGCAAACTCTTGACCCTTTGTCTTTGGCTCTGCACTCAATTCTGCGCTAAGCAATTTCTGGATTTTTTTATTATCGTTCCGCAACAGTTTTTAGGAGTTTGTGTATCTGGGATTCCACCACTTCAATAGAACAGATATCTACAGAAGAATCACAAGCCGGAGCATGGGTCGATGCAGATGAGGTTGAAGATGGTAAGTAGCTTGCATTAAAAAAATGTGCAAAAGCATTACATATCACCTGACGTAAGACTTGTATTATTATATGACATAGTCGATGGGTATGAGTTATGCTGTTTATTACATTTAATATACGACCAAAAAGCATTAGGGTTGTCACGAATTGAATCCTCAACATTTTTAATATAATTCTGGTAACATTCATGCTCAACTCTTTTAGCCCTATCGCGTAACACTTTAAACGCGTTGCTGTCAGCTATATTATATTAAACTTTGAACTTTGCATAGAATTTATTTTTTTCCTTTATAATTTTTAGCAGGGCTGGCGAGTACCACAGAGGGTGTACACTCGGACGTACACATTTACATGAAACAAATTGGTCTCTAAGACCAGAGAGTAATTTAGTAAATTGATCGATTGCTTCATCAATGCTACCCCTCGAGAGTAAGGAACTCCAATCTATGCTGTCCAATCCAAAAGAAAGAGTAACAACTGGATACAACAATCTTATGACAAGGGAATTAATTAAATGTGTTCCTACAATTATAATGCCACAGCATGCAAAACTAATCATTGAACTAATAGGTATAATAATAATTGACATAAGTAGCAGGTCTACTGCGTACATATATTATAGTTTTGATTAGCTATTCCACGCAGTTTAACCTGCTGGTAATGTTATTCCAGCCCGCTTAGTGCTTAGCGTTTCACGGGAATAACCTATTTCCCCGTCTTTTTTCTCTTGCGTGAGCAGCAGTAACAGTAAGTCACTCGAGGATTTGTAGGTATCTCCACAGGTCGGTGCGGACGTTAGCGAAATGAAATAGCAGGAACCGTAACTTTGTGCAACTCCCCCCGGTACGCCGGAATAATAAGGAGAGTCGGCGTACCTGTGTTCCTCTAGTTGTTACAGTGTCGAAGATTTAGGGGAGGGCATGATTCGAACTTCCTCACAGCTGAAGGCCCAAAGGGACAGTACTTCCGGGTTTTTGAGGTTATATTTTGTACTTGTTGAAGAGGAGATCCAGACTTGGATTCAAATTCAGATCCAGATTGAGACTGGCACAAAAGTATCCAGGAGCCCACTTTTTATCCAAATTTTCCCAGTTAAATTTCATAACCCCAAATTTTAAATATAGTTTTAAGAAAAATACAAACAGCCAGTTATAAAAATAAAAACAGCCAGTAAAAAGTAATTAAAACTTATTAACAACAGCAAGCAACCTCTACAAACTTCTAGTAAGAATAGTTGAAACCTTTGAGAAAGGTATACAACCTCACAATATTTAAAAAAGATAACTAAATTTTAAAGTCATTCGACAATTTGAATGTGTCAAATTATAAACATGTCAGTCAAAAATTAAAAAATTAATAATGTAAGCAAACTAAATTTTCAGTTATTTTAGCTAAAATCGATGGAATTATAAAGAAAAACTAAGACGAAATGATTACAAAATTTTTAGCGGATGATTTACAGACGAAATAATGAGTGAAATACCTAAATAGATCAAATGTTTCAAGTTCATCATCAAAGGATAATTCAGATAAAAATATAAAACTGATCAAGAAAATAAGGTAATATTTACAGTATAATAGTATGTACAATATTACACTACTGACTTACCAAATTTCAGCTCAATCGGCCTAGTAATATGCGTGAAAACGTAACGTAATACACAAAAACACACACACGCAACAAACACGAATCCGTAAATACTTTCCCCCATGTGCATCTTAAGCACATTTTTAAATATAGAATAAATTTAAAAATATATATAAATAAAAGTTATACATATACGATAACAAATATAAGTATATGATACATAAGAAAATGAACAGTTTTATGATGATATTGAAAATCAAACCATCATAAAAGGCGACGCATAAAAACTTCACGTGTTACCTGATATGGAGCAAAATAGTATTTTAACATCAATTTCGTATGCAACGGTCTGAATGTTAGCGTGACTTAAAATGTCAGTCGATGGACGCAGGCAACAGCGTTGTAGAGTTCGCAAACTCGCCCAACCACATAATAACACCACTTTAACTTAAGAAATAAAACTAACAAGTGTTATTACGTGTGTACAAAATTCTAATAGCTTACACAGCTTTATCACGATATTTTTATGTATCGTCACTTATTCCTTTATCTTTGGGGGTAGCACGTTTCTATTAGGGGGCCTTTTAATCGGAGATGTCAAATCAAATATTTTTATTGAAACTTGTCCTTAGTAATGAATCTACCGAACGTTCAAAAAGATACTAAGAAGACCGCTAGAAAAAGAAGGAGGAATCTTGTAGGGCTTAATTTTTCCTACTAATAATTTAACCATATTCGGTGATCCTACAAAAAAAATGCCGCGTGGTGGCTATGCAGAAGTTTCCAGGCATCTTTATCCTCCATGTATTGGTTGACTTTATAATAAGCCTTCTTTTTTAAGTAGATTTTACACACATCTGAGAGCCCAGTTATCTCTTTTGGTTCTTATATATTTTGTGTTAATAGCTAACCTCTGAGTGACCTCAAAGCTGAGCTACGCAGCTACGCGTAGTTAACAGTGGATGATAGATAGATAAACACTTTATTGATACACCACAAACAATCAAACTTAAAATAAAAAAAAAAAACATAATAACATAAAGTGTATAAAGTTGGCGGTATTATCGCTTAAAGCGATCTCTAGATAAAGAAAGAAAGATAAAAAGTAAAAAAAACTCCTAAACTAATAATATTAATGTTCTGAGGAGTTTTAATTGTCATGGTCTTACTTAAGTATTTATGATGTTTGAGGATTAAATACGTACGGGACCATTGATTAGAAACCAATGGAATATCCCCAATTTCTCTCTTCAGAAATTGGGAAGATTGTTTCTCCAAATGAGCACGATTGAAGTCCTCTACAAAGTTAGGATGACGATCCAATCTAGTCATTAAGAGTTGCAGATCCATGTTGAGGATTGTTGCAATGACACTGTGTGGAGTTTTCATATTAATTAGATCATAGAGTTTACGGGCTCTTGTGGCAGTAGGACTTATAATTAAATTTCTGTTTGAGTCAACAGTGACTTTAGCTATAGCGGATTTGAAGTAAGCTCCTGCAATAAGTTGAAGATCACATTCGATATCTGCCTGCTTGAAACTGGAAGAATCTGCGTTGGAGGAATGTAAGGAATTAAAGCTTTAGAAATTTGAGGCCTACTTGGTTCAGGAATCTTGTAATCACATTTTTTTAGAATAGGAGGCTATTCTCTTTGCCATGGTGTTCAGCTGTCTTGTGAGGTCTTCATTAAAGGAGCGATTCATTTTGATTTGCTTTTCCATATTCTTGCAGGTTACAGATAAATTTTCCATCAGTGAACCAATGTTCTTCTTATTGTCGGCTGCTACTTTGGAGTGTTGTAACTGGTACACAATTAGCATCCCCTCTAAAGCAACAAACAAGGAAGCATATCCATAACAAATGAGAACTTCTTTCAGGTATAGCCAGTTCCAGCAGTTCGAATTACTTATTGGTATTTACGAAAAGTCCGAGACATCGTCTGAATCAGCTGAATTGATACAGCTTACTTTCGTAATCAGGTCAAGAATAGAGTAATCAAAAGGATCCTGCATTACTGTAAATGCCTGGTAGAGCACCTCAAAATTAGTTAAATCATGACAAATTAAGGTGTTGCATGTCTTATCAGAGTCTCCCATCATTTCAGGATCCTTTTCGGGATCATAGCCTTCTTCATAGATTTGATCTTCATCATGGTCAGGAAATACAGCTGGACGAGAGCGATTACCCTGAAGAACAGCCTGTGCATCCATGTTTTCCGTACCTGGGATAGGTTGTTGACCTGTAAAGGTTGCACTAATCCAGTCAAGTCCTAATATTTGAGATCCATTGTGGGTGTTGCCTTTAAATAATTTAATGTTCCACGTACTAGAACAGAGATGCCAAATCTTGTAAGTTACACTCTTTGTACTGTTGATGATAGATCCGGAATGAGATCAGAGATGTAGGGCATATGCTTTAATTGTTTTATTCGTAGGATATTCCTGAAAATAAACAAACTATACTGATGTAAAGTACTAAAGTACTAAAGTATTGTTTTTACCAAACATCTCTTCCAAACAATCGCACAAGGAGAGGGGAGTACAGTAAACCACATTAAAATTTAGGCAGTCAGTAGTGTGACAAAAATAATGAATATGACTAAAATTTAATGACGTAAGGACAAGTAGTACTGACTAAGAAGAGCCAAAAAACTAAATACATACGTTTCTGTTTCTACCCTTATTACGTTATGGACAGGCGTCCCATGGTCAGTCTTGTGGTGATTTGTTAATTTTGTGAAGGAGCCGGACTGTGGAAAGAAGACAGAAACACTAGTAACACGACGCTAAAAATTTTGCAGATGCACCAGATCTCCGGGATGATCTGGAAGAGAGGCCTGACACCAAGATATGTCTGAAAGAATACAATGTTTTTAATAAGTCATCTAAAAAAAATGTCTGAAGAAATGTTGATTCAAAAGGCGGAAGAAAGTGGAGCGTGACTGAATTTTGGAACGAATAAACAAAAACGTACCTACTCATAATGTGACATGACAAGCTACGTACTCGTAAGCTTAAATTTTGATGAGCCAAATTGAATTTTTCTTAAAATTCCATTTGGTCATTTTTTTAGGTTATTGGTATTTTTTCATGATATTATTTTTATTATCATATGGAACAGCTGTAGGCCCCCTATTTAGAGTTCACAGAAAAACTGATCCAAATAAATGGAAATGTGTACCAACGTTTTACCAACACTTCGCCTCCCAGAGTCTCGTCATCGAGGTACCATAAAAATTGAATTTTGAGGCTTAAGAATAAATAATTGGGTATATAGTGAGGCTGAAGATAGCTGGATAAAGTGGATCTCCCTGTTGGTACAAGTTGCCAACAAAATTCACTTATACTCTAGGAGTTTATGACATTATTCTTGTAAAGTAATTGTCTAAACAGTGTAAGATAATTGTAAACTTCTGTAGTAGAATATAACAAAATTACGAATAAAACAACTTGTGCAATTTTATGCGACTATGATGAGTTCCTTTTATATTAGCAAAAACTTAAAGTCGTGAATTACATACATACATTCACGCCTTTTTTCCCGAAGGGTTAGGCAGAGGTGTACCCAGGACTCAGTCCCATAGTAGATACACCCACATTTCGCCAGTATGTTATTGGTCCCATGTAATGGTGGCGAGCCTATTGCCATCTACCGGGCACAGTTCCAGACTCCAGGCAGTGGCTCCAGCCAGTCGCAGTCCAGCAAAGTCGTGAATTGATGAAGCAAAATATTAATCAAATAAATATCGGCTAATTAAATGATAATATTTATTTATTAAATAAAACCCACTCCGAATTGTCGGTGCAAAGGTACCCATGACGCTGGCGGCATTACCGTGCTCTATGGCAATCTGCGACCTAGTTATCCTATCAGGTCCCTTGAAAAAAAATTCTTTAATTTTTTTCTAATAAGTAAATTTATTAATTAAACCGTATAAAATATAGCTTGAACGTGACAGCTGAACAAAAATCAATTTGGCCATATTTTCGTAAGAGAGGATCTAAGAAGCTATTTGATTAATCATTTAAATTATAAATTACCTCATTTGATAGATACTATTTATGTGTAAGAAAATATGACCAAAACCGAAATGTGATTTTTGTTCAGCTGTCACTTATAGGTAATAAATAAAGATACTTATTCGAAATCGCGTGACATCCTTCTCATTTCACTTTTTTTAAAATTTATTGAACACCAACTGTGTTGTAGTCACTTCATGTCGGGGAAAGAACGCAGGGGCGTTCTTTCATGTTTTTATTTGAAATCTTTGATTTTAGTAATTGAGTATCGACGGTTTGAGTAGATGTATTTATATACCGATCAATAAAACGCTGTAGGTTGCCAAAATTGTTACACTTTCCTAGTGAACAATTTTTTGACGTACTATGTTATTATCATGAAAACATATATGTTTTGGCCTGTATTTGTAGAATCGGCAGAGAATACCAAAACGCAATCAACATTCACAATCAGGGAACGTGCCCACATTCTATTGTTTAACTTAATAATTATAATATAACCCATTGCAATAGAAATTCTATGTACCTATTATGGTAATGCGTGTTTTATATTTTTAGACTTATATATACCCCTTCAACTAAAACGTTCTAATACGAGTAAGTATCTTATACATTAATATCATATACGGTATGTAAAATATTACAGCATAGAACAAGAAAAAAGATTTACAATTAGGTACATTCAATTATTATTAATTTCAAAATATTTGTCGAAATTATATGACCGGTGCAGTGAATTCAACATTATATTCATATTAATCTTTAAATGGAACGCGTCAAATCGAATCCAACCAGTAAATAGTAAATAGATATATCATGCACTCGTAAGTGCTAACTGGTTTTTCCATTATGTTCCACGCATTAGACCATTTTACGGTGTTGCCGTGAGAACGTCCACGGGCGTCGAGTTCAGGTGGCCTTAGGAAGTAAGTACTTCCTTGGACACACGTGTGTTCGCTAACCGTTCCTCCACCCGCATTATTTTACTTGAAACCGGTAATTTTAATGAAATTCTACACTACGCAGCTGCCATGCGGTCGAGTTATGTACTGGCTGTGGCCGAATACATTTCATACACTGCACGACTCAGGCGGCTAACCTCAAGGCTTTAGCACTTTGCGAATTAAAAGGTGAATGATGATGCGTGCTACTAGTATGATATCAAGTCGCAAGGTGTGAAATGATAAAGACTAATGCTGCAATTAGGTATAAATCGTTTATGTTATACATTTTGCATTCAATAGAGTAATATTTTATTTGCTCCTTTTATTACTTTTGCCAATAAATTGAAAATAATTAGGTATGAAAAAATTAAGGTCTCACAAAATGCAAATTGCCGCAGTTGTTCTAACAAAGTGAATATTGCTTAGCACCAAAATATTTTGTTATTCCCAGTGGGGTACACAAAATTATCAACAGCGCTGTTTTTGGATCGTCTTCCAAAATTAATTTAAGATGATGTTTTATCTAATTGATATCTAAATAGTTATATTTTTACGAGAAAGTTCAAAGTATATTACTGTACTATTACGTAATAATTCAATTCATAATATAAAAGTTAATAAGTAATAATGCGAAATAATTACGTACTTACGCCGGCAAACCACCGCACCAAGCCATTTAACATTCGGTATCGAAACAAGATCGTCATGTGAGACAAACGAGTACAAATTGTAAAAAATGTATTCGTTGCATGTAATAATATAAAAGAACGAGAGAATTAGCATTCGAGAGCGACGCTTCGATCGACATAATATATATAAAACGCTCATTAAGCTCTACGGACACCTTATCTTTCTATCGATGTATATAACCTTTCCATGGGGTTATTATAACATTTAATATAATAACTAATGATAATAAGAAGCGGTTGGTGGTGTATAATAATTACAATATTAAATATATAAATAATTCAATGGCCTATCGATGGAAGCACGCGACGTACTTCCGGAGAGTCTAATTAATGCGTGCCCCATTCTGCGGCACTTTACAGACAACTAACAAAAATATTTAGTTACTAAGACAATAAAGGTACTTAGTAAAATTATTATTTTCATATCTTGATACACAAGAACCATTGAAGTATCGAAGAGACACTTTTGTTCGTAAATCCTAGCTAATTATATAGCATTTGGCGTTCCACCCACAGTTTAGCTGGTTCTATAGTGTATAAGATATATGAAAAAATCATAGAAGCTACATATAAAATCATAGAGTTATTTAAATTAGTCTACTTAGCACATTTTCAATTTATCCGAAATAATTGTTGACGAGCATTTTGCAAGTGAAATGTCATTTTGCTTCACCGCAGTTGCTATTGTTATCGTTCATCTTTTTTGCGGTTCAACGATAAAAATTCCGGATACAGAAGTATCGAGTTTCATGTCCAATCTGGCGTGCTACTTTTGTTTGTTCACGTCTTATAATACAAGTGCAGCGTTAACCGACGCGGGTTAGCGGATTTATTTTCAACCACGTCGTTAATTTTACCCACGCGCTGATATTCGATGGGTGAATCAATTTTGGTCTGGATTTCCAATGTCGTGTTTGTATTCAAGTTAGCTCCGGTAAGAATTCGTTGAGAATCCCTAATTAATCGCTTTGGGTTCATTACTTTATGTTTGCTGCGAATGTTCCTGCTTTTTTCTTCTGTATAATTTTTTTTATAAAACTCTAACCAAACCAACAAACCAAATTATTTGCGTTTAATTACTATGGACTTTTATTGCCTTAATATAAAACAATATTTAATACCACCAATTTTAAAAATTGGCTGGCGCCTAGATGAATGAAGATGTCAAAACATTAATGAAGGTATCAACAAATTGACAAAATTAATTAACATAGCAAAGGAGTCACATTCTTTGTGTGTAATTATAAGCAAACCATTTTATTACTTCGTAGGTGTTGTTTTATGATTTTGTTCACTATAATATCAGTCTCATCAACAAGTAAGGCTCTTCTTGGTTCCACAAGAAGAGCCTGCCTACTACCTACACATTTTAAATAATGCAGTGTTGCGTTCCCTGCCTGCATCAATATTGAATTTAACGTGTCTCGGTCACGTAATGCCCTTTTGTAGGCTTTTTGTATAAGAAATTACTAAATTTTTAAAATATTATTTAGGTTTTTTAGGTAATAAAGTATTACGTAGGTATAAGGTAAAATACCAAAAGTGTTGGATATAATTTATTCGAAGGTTATTAGCCGTTTGAAATTGCCTCAGACACCTGTACACACTTTTTGCCGGAGAAAGAGGTGACATTTATAAAAACGGACATGTTTACTTCGTAATGACCCGCATAGTTTATGATCCGTGTGAACTAAACTAATAGTTTATTCTAACCCTATGAATAAAATAAGGGGCATCGGTTCCTACCATATTCGGAAAATGTTCGTAATTAATTATTTACGTAAGTAGAATGGTAACACTCAAATAACATCACCATAGTACACTAAAATATTAAACTATGACTGAAAAGATGTGCTCGGCTGATTATCAACACCATTTACCCACTTAGTATTAGGCTTTACTTATAATCTTTACTACTATTAAGATGAAAAAATAATATAGAAATGGTAAAAGGGAAGAAGTCCTATTCCATCGATATGATTATACTGGGTGATGATGATTAGATTCATTGGTAAAAAGGAAAATTGTTGAGATTGTTTCAGTACAATAGCTGTCTCGTTCATTTACTCAATGAATCAAAATAATAAAGCAATAAGATAAACGATGCCTTCTTCAAAAATCGAGGTGAATTATGAATTAACGTTTTCTAGCAAATGTATACTTACCTACCTACTTACAACTGCGAAACAAATCCTTCAATTAGTAAAACAACACGCAACCACTGAAGCAATGTTTTCACATTTTTTGTGATTAATTAAACAGAAATCGTTTGTTAACTGGTGAATAATACGATATTATTTTAATTGTAGAGTTTATACTTGTAGTTTGCTACGAACTAAATCCAATTAAACCTTTTGGTATCTGTTAAATATAATTTTGCGAACCTATTGACCGATTTGCCTCATTTAAAAAAAAAATAGTTTATTGTATTAGCCTGATTATGTGTTTAACGTAATACATAATCATATTTCGATGATGTCCCTTACGTTTTATTAATTACTAACCTATGTTATATTGTCACGAGACAAATTATTACAATGCAACTACCTACAATATTTTCCTGAAATATAATTTATTTATCTCAAACTAAGTCTGTTTGTTATAACAAAATAAATGGACAACAAAATGTTAATGCTGACAATGACTCATAAATGCAGAGCTAGTATAATAACCTCAGAATATACGAAGAGTTTTAAAACTACCACATAATTTTCACATCAATTGTCGAAGCTAATAATTACGTTTTAGTAAGATAAGTGGGTACTTAAGATTTAAATTGTCTTTCACAGCTCAAGTCCTCTTTATGAAAACGATAATTAGATACGAATGACGGTGTGAATCGCCGGCTAACAAATTCATATTTTCAAAATGAATATCGGTGCGATAGTTCGAGCTGATAACGTCCAATTAAAACAATTCCATCAAAACATTTTGTGTCAGGTCATTCCACCTGCCTCGAGTTATAATTTATTCATAAGGAGCTGCCGGCAGCTTGGCCGGTTTAAATTTATCGCCTGCAATGCTCGGACACGTTAGACGAATGCCTGTCAACAATTGCACACATATAAAAGTGTTTTTCTATATCTTTATCCGAATGCAATGCAATGTACACGAGGTTACCTTTATCTTCAGTCAAAAATTTTAAAGTATATTCCTAATTATATTGCTTTTCACAATTTCCAATGCAGACAAATTTTCCTAGGTACGTAAAAGTGCCATGACATGGGCCACTAATCAAATTTTGAGGCTCTGCACTACTATTCTAGGTGTGAAAGTTCTACGTCACGAATATTTTTCCTTTTTTTTATAAGTCGTGCAAAAGTATTGAAAAAGATAAAAACAACAACGTACAAAATTTAACTATGAATATCTACCTATGGGGTACAAAATAAATCTATGGGGGCGGCCTATGTCCAGCAGTGGACGTCCTAATGCTGAGATGATGATGATAATGATAATATCAACGCTAATACATATATGAATGATTTTAAAACTTTTTGATCTGCTTTTTAAAGTGAAATCTAAATACTACGTATATTATAAATAAATACATGGTATTTTATACATATGTACTTAGTACTCTTTTTAATAGTCGATGTTATCTGTATATGCGACGCGGGGTGTCATTTAGAAGCAGCACGAGTTGACCATGGGCACGTAGCGATCGTCATTATACAAACATGTTGCGAGCATTACTGCACATCACGCAATGCACCACAATTACAAGTGAAAATAATATGCGTGGGGAGTAATATTAGCACTTGTGAAGGACACTGACACAAAATAACAATGTACTGAAAGCCATCTCTATCAGATCGGTTATAATAAAATATTGCAAAGCTCAGAGCTGCGCCTAAACGCATCTTTAATTATCCATGAATTTTATTTAAATGCTATATTCGTATTGTACCTGGGGCATGTGCTCGCAGCTTCCTATTGCTTTTCCATGAGTTGTATTTTAAAAGAAGTCTATGTGTACATACATGATTTCCCTCGTTTTGTAGAGCATGATACTATATCTGATAATTTGTGTCACAAGACAAACTAACATACCTTTTTCTGTTTAGAGATTTTTAATTTCATCTAGGTAGAAAGTGGTCGAAGAAGTGGTTAAGCCAAAGAGGTGGTCCATTCTACCACGACCCTAATCATAAGACGTTTCACAAAAAACGTGTATGTGTGCTACACCTTATACCACACAAGCGCGTATTTTTTTAAATAACGACGAGCGTAAATGTCCTTCCAGAGATTTGACATCATCCTATGAAAAATTTACCAATTCGATGTTTTGTATTCCCGTGTTTCCTCCGAATATAATTCACGCATTCTATAAATTTATATCCTGATATTTTATAGTGAAGTAACCTATGTCCCGGTCATTTTAAATTTTCTTATAAACCCTTGGTTTTTTCATAACATAACATACATTCACGCCTTTTTCCCGAAGGGGTAGGCAGAGGTGTACCCAGGACTCAGTCCCATAGTAGACACACCCACATTTCACCAGTATGTTATTGGTCCCATGTAATAGGGGGCGAGCCTATTGCCATCTACCGGGCACAGTTCCAGACTCCAGGCAGTTATTGAGATAATTCCTAATGGAAAAATCCAATATTTAACACTGCCTGACCTGGGGATCGAACCCGGGACCCGGAACCCGGGACGGGGCAGTCGAGCATGCGCCCTTAACGCCACCGAGGTGGTTTTTTCATAGTGGTGTCAAACTGCTACTGCTGCTGTCAAACTGCTGCAAACTGGTCCTGTATCCTGTTAAACGTGTTCGTAATATAAAATGCTATAGATGGCACAAACATAGCTTTGGCCACCTTGAAAATTAAAAACAAAATCTAATTGTGGTCGATTGTATCGGTCTTTTCAATTGACTTGCACCTGTCGCGTCGTGACGTTGCGTTCTCACTTCATATCAAATCCAAAGGCTGTTGGACAAAGGGGGTTAACAAGGTCAGTTTATTGTAGTGAGGTGTCAATGACGAAGGATCGGAGAGGTGGTCACATACGTGCCTGTCAAGATAAGCATCGCAGCGTGGGCCCCTGATAACGTGGTAACGAGCACAACGTCCGCAGTACAGCCGTGTTCATAACTCTATCATTAATTTAAGTTAATTGTACCTATTTCATTTTATTAGAAGTCAGAATTATGAATTACTTATTTAATGATTGTTTGAATATTGTGCTGCTCGTCTTCAAAAAGTTTTTATAATGAAATTATAAAAGGCAAGACTCTATTCTTTATATTATTTGAGTTGCTGCTACAAGAAAGAAACTCTATTCTAAAGCGGTAAATGTAGACTAAAACTTACTAATAGATGGAACTCGTGAAAATCCCGCAAGCTGCTGAGGGTTTTGCCTCAACCGAACCTGTTCTATGATTATGATAAAATATTTATGACCTGACCTTTGACATACTATACGTATTTATAACTATGAATATTTGGATTATAAGCACTGTTTTTGACAACGAATCAGATGAACTTATATTAAACCGGCTCTTTAACCGTCCACGGACATAGGAAACGTGGAAATGTAAGCAAACAGTTATACTTATAAGGTGCGAATTTATATTTATATCTGTATATTTCCACTTACTTCCACTTACTTGCAACTCTAAAAGAAAGAAAGAAGGAATAAAGAAGATTTGAATTAAAGAAGTTTCCTTTTTCTGCAATTACAATCCCTTAAAGCCTTGTTACTTCTAAACTAATTAGCTTAGCTTCCCTATCATCAACCGTTTATCATTACACCGACAGTTATCTCGTATTTTCATAAAACCTTAGCAACCGTTTGTATCTCCCCTTACGCTGGACTGTAAACAGCTTTTAAAAACTCCGTGACCCTTCCTTATCTTTGTGGCAGGTAGATACTAATTATATGTTATTATTTAATACAATGTTATTAGTTAGTATACAACGTTGCCCTATAAAAACAGTGTTAAAACAACGTTATGAAACGGAATATCATTTTGAAGTATCATGCGGATAAGAGTTTCATTGTGGTATTTGTAGTTTGTAGACTATTGCGATATTATTAAGTATTCATGTATTCAAATCGTATCCAACTGACTCTCAGCAGTAGTAATTATAATTAGCTTAACTGTCATTATCTTCGTTAGAGTGTATACTTGTTTCATTGTTATTAAGATGCAGTATGATATCGCTGCGTTTATTGATCGTTTGTTAGGCAATATGCTGTTTTATATTTGTTCTATTAATTAGTTAATATATCTATTGTTATATTATTGCACGTTTACGTGTTTCGTTTATATAATATATAATATTATGAGATATAATATGATTATTATTAAAATTTCACTCGAAAAAGGTATAAATTATAATGAATATAAGTTGATATTTGATATTATGAAATCTATTGCATACCGAGTTTAATATGACGTTTGTAGATTGATACATACACTCGTATTCCCCTCTATACATTGCATACATATTATGTAAATATGTATGTAAAGGAGTATAATTCATGTAGGTGTGCTGATTATTATGTATTATGTATGAACCTATGTACATGTATAGGACAAGGTAATCAATTTCGCTAGCGATACAATCACCAACTAATAGATTGAGTGTGATGTAATCAAATAATGGAGATCTAGATCCACTGGAATTTCTCTAACTATACACGGATGCAAATTTTGCTATTAATAAAGAGACGATACACATAATATACATACTGGGTTATATAAAGATTTATCTACACATGCCAATTATTATTTATAAATAAGCAAGTGACGCTAGTGTAAATTGCCAATAAAATTAAAAAAACCTATAAAATGGAATATGCCTTCTAGGCTAGGTTCTAACGTCGAATTCAATTTCCTTTTCTTGTTAGAGCACGGTAACGAGCAATAAGAAAATCATTAAAATATTATACACACAAAGTAATTACTGTTATTAATGTTATCGGCAATACAGAAGCCAATCGAAATGACAGAGGTATTCCATTTCATTATATAGTGCGCCCGAGGCTCACTGCGGTCAGAGACAATCCTTAAATCGAGGGCCGGCGGTCCCTCGGGGCAGTTTTTATTTGAGAATATTTTCCTAACTAATTAAAAGCGTTAAAATAAGAAGATAAAAACTCGCTTCGTTATCGAAGGCATCGACCGGCTTTTGTGTTGTGGCCACCGGCGAGGCCGCGGAGGCAGCGTCTGTGGCGCTTCGCATAGCGGTATGGCGCGTTGTGGCGCTTTACCCGCACTCTGTAATTAACTAAAACAGAGCGAATCGCTCGCCCCTTGCCCGTGTATCAACCGCACAACAAAGGGTGCACAACTCTTATGCACCTCTCGCATAAATTCCAACCGAGTCGCATACCTCTGCCACTGTTCACTATCCAATCCATTTATTTCGGTGGCTGTTCGGGTACTGAATAATTATTTAACTCTGTCCTCATTTGCGTAATTAACGGAAATAGAGATTATATTTTTGGAAAATTGGCCGACCATAAATTTACTTAAAGTGGTCAATTATGATGCTTGTGGTGTAAAGAGTTACTGCAGTGAAATTAGTGAACTCACTCCTCACTTATTGGAACGCCGCTGTGCGCCATTTAGATTGCAGAGATTACATGTAGGTATAATTTAATTTTGAATTAACGGCATGGATAGTTTGCTATTATATTTATTATCTAGTTCGCCACCAGAGCCTTGCTGGCACTGGCTGGTACCTACAGTGAAAGCTAAATACATAAGCTATTTCGAAATGTATTGTAAACTAGTGTGAGCACAGCCGCCTTTGCCCACTCGCAATCGTAATATACCCCTTACAATTTGAATTTTCAATAATCCTTTCTTAGAACAACACGTCCAGACAACGAAAAGAACCTACATTTCAAATATCAAGTCTCTAGTTTCAGTGGTTTGGGCTCTGCGTTGCATGTCAGTCAGTGAGTCATTTAGGATTTTATAATATATACTATACATTAGCTATATAATATATAGTGATACACATACACACATACTTGAGACCAACAGCACTGTCCATTGCGAAATATTATTTTGTTTAAAATTATAACCAATGGGGTACTGTTACTTACATTATGTGGTCTTGCAACGCTACGGACCTGACGAATGATGAATCAAATTTTCAGTCAGATAAGTTTCTAGAGAAATGTATTAATTATCATATTATATGTTCTACCTATAATAATACTTAACAAGCGTAGAATTTTGCAGGCAAATACAATAGGCAATGTTTGTATGACAAAATTATGCGTAGGTAAGTAGCGGTTAGGTACATAATAACTAACTGGCTTGTATTTGCTATTAAAACTACTTAGTTAAGCGTCGAAGCGCCATGAAAATGTTATCTATGTAGATTGGAAAGGATAGAACCTTGAATATGAAGTACGTAGGCAACGAAGTGGTCTATGAATAAGTAAAGAAGCATTTTGTTACCTATGAAATATTAGGTGTAAAACATTCATCACAACATACTAATTCTTGTTTGCTAGTAATTAGTACTAATCTTTAATAATACTTGCTAATCATACATCCTACTAATATACCATAAATGTGAAAGTTTGTGAGGATGGGTGGGTGGATGGATGTTTGTCACTCTTTCATGCCAAAACTACTGAACCGATTGGACTGAAATTTGATATTTTGGTAGCTTAGACCCTGGAATAACACATGGGGTATTTTTTCCCCAATATTCCTACGGGAACCATGTCTATGCGGGTGAAACGGCGGGGCACAGCTAGTACACTATACCTACTTTAATAAAGTACTATTCTCCCTTATTATTTTAACGTAAAAGTTTTATCTAACCAGCGTCGATTGATTTTATCGGTATATAAATCCAGATAATTAAGTGGTGTGACAAAAAGTGGAGGCGCGATATGTTTTCGGGCCGTCGACTTTTATAAAACTAGATGGTAATGAATGAACAGAGATAAGCCGAGACGAAGAGGATGGGTTCAGAGGACAAGGGACAGGTTGTACCTTAGTGAATGAACATTTATTGTGTATGTGTGCGTAGGACGCGTGCATACACGCTACATTTATTTTAATTTATTTTTAAAGCCAGAGTGACAAAGGTCGTTGAAGAAGGATCGGCTTTGAAACATTTTATGACTTGGTTTTTGTGGAGAAAATTGAACTTCTAACAGTAAGGAATAATATTGTATTATTATTTAATAAATGTAAGGTAGGTAAAGAAGTTGCTGTGGGATTACCGGTTTAAAAATAGTTTTCCCACCCTCTCTACCCGTGGTTGCCGTAAGAGCAGGCTAAGGGTTATCAGATCCAGAGAACGGGTTGCAGCACCCTCGGCGCAAAACCATCTAACTGCGCTCGCCAACCCGTCTGCCTGTCTGTCTGATATTGGCAAATCCCCCTTATGGGGGAGGCCTATGTCCAGTAGTGGACTTCCAACGGCTGAGATAGAGGTAGATTCAAGTTTTTTATAAGATTAAAAACAATAAGTATTGTTTTGCGTAACAACAAGCTCATGAGTTCTGATTAATTATCTTTTTTATTATATGTAACAGGTACCTATTGTGTAGGTATTGTCATAAATGTCATATTTTTTAAATGTTATTGGTGAGGTCTAAATTACACAGGACAAACAACTGGTCACTTATTATTATGATTTATTGGTACCTATCTCGACTAAAAACGTCAAATTAAAGGAATAAAACTTTTATCATATACATATGTTTAAAAAATAATGAACCTACATTAGGCACTCAAAGTTCAAATTATTACCAGCTGTTAAAATATACGTCTTTCGCAAAAACTGTTTGTAAGCAACAATTATGCATGTAAATAAGAATTTGCATGAATGGTGCTTTCTTAAATTGCATAAAATTGGATAACAACACTCATTAAACAGGTTGTTAAAATACTCACATTTTAAAACCCTCGGGAGTGTTAATTAGTCCAGTTTTAATAATATATTGTTATGCAATAATGTAATCCATATTAATTGTACTGAATTCAATACAGTTTCTTTACCATTATTTTAACGTGAAGGCGCCGTAGCAGCTAAACCTTCCCTCGCGCAATTTATATTATTATAGATAAAAAAATCACTAAATGTGAATTTCCAAAATATAAACGTTGCATTTGTTTATCTTTAGATTATGAATGTATATAGTATATTTAGCTTTGTCTTATTTATTTGATGGAGTAGATAAAAAAAAAGGAAATAGCGGTTTTTTTCCATCCCTGCTGTTAAATTAAAAGATATCCCAATTAAGTTTTCTTGAATATAGTTATTATAAATGGTATGATTGAGAAACACACCAAATGATTTTTGGAACTTCAATGCCAATGTATCATTTGCAGTTTATTTTAAAATAATCACTTTGGATGATTTTTTATTATATTATGGATATACCTATGAAAATAACGTTCATTTCGTTAAGTGATAATTTAGCGATTTGATAATATGATGTTTCAAGGTGTTGTGTTTATATAACAAGAAATCTCCAAGTATAATCAGTGACTAGGTTAACCAGGACATTTCCACAAGTTTCCGATCCGGCGTCTCAGCCCGGCTTCTTAATAATATTATAATGTTATTCTAAACACAGAATACATTAGGAGGCAGTCAACCCAAGTTGTTACCTACAGGAGAGGGTTGTCGGCTACATAGATACTACTCGAGATTATGACGAACTTTGACGCGTCAGCTTCTTGGGTTTTGTTCTACTTAAGGAGTTCAGAACTCATAATAGTGTGCGAATAATGAAACCTTATTAGCGCCGTTATGTTTATGGTAGGTATGCTTATTTACCGAGCATTAATAACATAATCTGAACGGGCTAGAATAGTAGTTACGTAGGCATTTTCTATGATCCATAATAATAAGCCTCTTAACAACTTGACGATGGTTTACATAATTTTATTTGAAAGATAATTTTATTCGCGTGAACTTATAAATTCTTCAGTGAATTTAATTAATTGACCCTTTGTCATAAATTATTGATAACTGAGTAAAAAGTAATAACGCAAAAAATATCGCAATGGTTAGGATTGCCTTGAGTTTTAATCTATTTCTTCCTTCGTCGAATTGTGTAGGTACAAATTTCTATATAATAAATATTTATTTATTAAAAACTTTAAAACAAGTGTTTTAATTACATATGAAGTACTTACATTGGAAATAATAAAACAAATAAGTTATTTTTTTACAAATAAGTGTAAAACAAATTTTACACAAAAATATGAAAAATTTAGCAAATTATATTTCATTTTCCCCTGATTCTATCAAATATAATTAAGTTATTCGATGACTCTAGGAAGTTGTTCTGTTTATAACGTCGCAAGATGTAAAGAAGATCTTAAGATTTGAAAAGGTGCGCCCATAGAATTCGGATTAAAATAGATATGGCTTTGACTTATGTGCTTTATTTGGCCCATGTTAAAATTTGAAATAATTTTGTCAGTGTATTAACAAAAATATAAGATGGAAGTAAGCTGTGTCTATAAATGAAGAGTTTATAAAAAAAGACAATTATATGATAAAAATAACATAGTTTACTTCTTCTTAAAAATATCAGGATATAAATTTATTAAATTGGTTGATTATAATTAGAGAAAATAGGGGAATACAAACATCGATTCGGTACATGTTTAATATGTAGAACTGTGTCAAATTTCTAATAGGTAGCGTATCCACTTAATTCGTAATACCGTGTTAACCTTTGGTGAAATGAGTTAATGTAAGTAATTCTACATGATAATATTATTATATACCTGTAGTATTATTATAATAATAATAATAATAAAATAAAGTTTATTTTCTCTCACAAAATTTTTTCGTGCTTATGTACTATGTGATACAGGTTTTTATATATTGTTGATCTATCTTGTGAGAGATTATAAATAAGAATAGATAATTTAGCATATTAAATAAGCTAAACGATCGATACATGTACCTTACCTATTTGTTAGTAACATTATAAATCGTCCAAGGATACTCGTTCTCAATAGGTTTATGTCACATACCTGCGTGACCTTGTCGCCGTACAGGTGACTCATTCCCAAGGGGGTAAGCAGAGGTGTACCCAGGACTCAGTCCCATTGTAGATACACAATTATTACAATTATTACAATTATTGAAATAATTTCTAATAGAAAAATCCAACATTTAACACCTGTCCGCCTAGCATGGCACGGCAATAACTCATTTTCCTCGTTTTTTGTCTCTTATGCGCCCGAACATTGCACATCTGCTGTCACGATCTAACCCCTTGGAAACTTCGTTTTCCCTGGTCACTGTGGTTACAGGACTAGAGACCGAACCCGGAACCTCATTACCACCAGTTGAGCTTGCACCCACTTCGCCACCGAGGGACTAGAAGTTTGTCCTGAACAGATTTCTATTTTACATAATATACCTTTAAATACCGCAGAAAATATAAATGAATGAATGATGAATGACAACACTTTATTGGTACCACAATAATACAGAAAATGACAAAAAGGAAACTTAAAACTAGAAAGAGTAACAACTGGCGGCTTATACTTATTAAGTAATATGGGCAATGTGATTAATTGGGCATTATTCATAATGCCCATCGCCAATTGGACAAAGTAATAAATATGCCATAATTTAATTCTCAAACAAAAAGAAAGGGGTTATACTTGATTATTTATGGCCTCGCAGCTCATAAACTGATAAACCAATTTCGATTTAGTTTAATTCAAATAGGATCTGATAGCGGAGTGTTCTTAAGAACTAGGTATTTCATCTGAAAATCACTATATCAAGTAACATTTAAGAACCACATCCTTTTTGTTTGGTGGTTATAACATGGCTTATTTATTACTTTGCCTATTAGGTAATGGGCGTAAATTTGGATTAATAATGTGATATAATATAAGCTAGACTTATTGAGCAAAAGTGGGCGGCCTTATCGTTTTGTGCCATCTTTTCCAGTTATCCTTTGGACAAATGCATTTACACGAAATTTTATATTGGTATTAAAATATTCATATATAGGCACTTCACTTAATTTTCAGCTGAATTAATGGTGTGATCGAGTCTTAATAATGAAAACCTGGGAAGGTACGGTGATGTTAAACTTTAATAATGAAAACCTGGGAAGGTACGGTGATGTTAAACTTCAATAATGAAAACCTGGGAAGGTACGGTGATGTCAAACTTTAATAATGAAAACCTGGGAAGGTACGGTGATGTTAAACTTTAATAATGAAAACCTGGGAAGGTACGGTGGTGTTAAACTTTAATAATGAAAACCTGGATAGGTACGGTGGTGTTAAACTTTAATAATGAAAACCTGGGAAGGTACGGTGATGTTAAACTTAAAAATGAAAACCTGGGAAGGTACGGTGATGTTAAACTTTAATAATGAAAACCTGGGAAGGTACGGTGATGTTAAACTTTAATAATGAAAACCTGGGAAGGTACGGTGATGTTAAACTTTAATAATGAAAACCTGGGAAGGTACGGTGATGTTAAACTTTAATAATGAAAACCTGGGAAGGTACGGTGATGTTAAACTTTAATAATGAAAACCTGGGAAGGTACGGTGATGTTAAACTTTAAAAATGAAAACCTGGGAAGGTACGGTGATGTTAAACTTTAATAATGAAAACCTGGGAAGGTACGGTGGTGTTAAACTTTAATAATGAAAACCTGGAAAGGTACGGTGGTGTTAAACTTTAATAATGAGAACCTGGGAAGGTACGGTGATGTTAAACTTTAATAATGAAAACCTGGGAGGGTACGGTGATGTTAAACTTTAATAATGAAAACCTGGGAAGGTACGGTGATGTTAAACTTTAATAATGAAAACCTGGGAAGGTACGGTGATGTTAAACTTTAATAATGAAAACCTGGGAAGGTACGGTGATGTTAAACTTTAATAATGAAAACCTGGGAAGGTACGGTGATGTTAAACTTTAATAATGAAAACCTGGGAAGGTACGGTGGTGTTAAACTTTAACTGAAATTTATCTAATTAAATTATCTTAAAACGATATTTTTTGTTAAAGAAACTAAAAAAGTAATGAATCTACTGGATTAACCGTCGCATCCTTTGTAAATAGGACTGTAAATGTGTATGGGTATAATAATCTCCAGGAGAAGCTTCCTCCAGGGCACGATTTACAGTGGCCAATCTGGAAGTCTCTAAGACGACTACGCACCCAGATCAGCCGTTGTAGATAAAACTTGTGCAAGTGGGGTATAACAAGCGCTGGTCTGGAGGAATGTGTTGTGAGGCTCCTTGCCAGACCACGGTCTATCTCGAATGTCCCCTGTGTCCGAACACATGTACTAGGGAGGGCCTTTGCAAGGCCACAAATAACGCAATAAACGTGGCATCATACCTACTGGGCTAGCACAGTCTAATATCATATCTATGAACCATTGATACGATAAGAAGAAGAATTGTTCATTACAGTTGGTAGGTATACAATAATAATATGTGTACCCTCAGCCTAACCAAGGCTGGAAAAAATCACTGACTTTACCGTACGTAACTGTAGGTAGGGATTTTAATAAACCCTTGATTTATACATATAACGCTTAAAAATACCGATACCCCTATAGTCCACCCGTTCAGGATTCATAAAATTTCATGTCTTTTCAGGAGAGTCCAGTCAGTTTATGGAGATGTAAATGTGTTATTATTATTAATTTTAGTTGTTCAAAGTAACAGCTGTTGATAGTCAAAAATTAAAAGCTTTCAGTAGTTACAGTTTCCAAGGGTTAAAATTATTAAAGGGCTTTATCCCTAAAAGTTGTTTAAGGTTACAATTACTTTGTAGGTAGGAAAACATCTAATAAGTACATCGTCTACTTCTCATAATGCCTGGGGCCTAGACACAAATACGAAATCTTATAGGTATTATAATTTATAGACTAAGTGGTAATCTCAGTGATTGTACCGCTCGTTGGTGATTTGTTTCTTATCATATTCATATTATTGTAAAATATTATAGGTATTATATTTTATAGACTAAGTGGTAATCTCAGTGATTGACCCGCTCGTTGGTGATTTGTTTCTTATCATATTCATATTATTGTAAAATATTATAGGTATTATATTTTATAGACTAAGTGGTAATCTCAGTGATTGTCCCGCTCGTTGGTGATTTGTTTCTTATCATATTCATATTATTGTAAAATCTTATTGGTATTATATTTTATAGACTAAGTGGTAATCTCAGTGATTGTCCCGCTCGTTGGTGATTTGTTTCTTATCATATTCATATTATTGTAAAATCTTATTGGTATTATATTTTATAGACTAAGTGGTAATCTCAGTGATTGTCCCGCTCGTTGGTGATTTTTTTCTTATCATATTCATATTATTGTAAAATCTTATAGGTATTATATTTTATAGACTAAGTGGTAATCTCAGTGATTGTTCCGCTCGTTGGTGATTTTTTTCTTATCTTATACATATTATTGTAAAATCTTATAGGTTTTTTAATTGATAATTTGATCTAATCAAAAATTGTTTTTTTAATAGTATATTGTTCCAAAACCACTACATTCATTAATTTTTTGCAGCTCCAAGTTATTTCAAATCCATGCTTGACTTATGCTTTTACCTTAACGTTACAGAAGTATAGATACGTATAAAAGCTAGTGTAATAGTAAATATACGTGCTGAGAACAGCCTATGTCAACACAACGCGATTACTTCCTAAATCTGTTTGTTCATCCACACCTCTCCGCATACGAGTATCTTGCCGCTGAACAAATACAGGTCTAATAAACCTTCGCACGATTCATGTCAAACCAAATGGAGTCTCGTCTTACCCCGAGCTTTGTCGTTATTTGTTTCTACATTACGCGCTACTTGTGACTTGCATATTTTATTTGGTATTTTCAGTGTTCAGCTATTTTTGTTTATTTTTCATATAATGCTCTGTAAAATAATAGTCTGAGATTTATTTCTATACACATATTATAAAACTTGAGGGCCTTTGCACACGATTCGTAGCGTTGAAAAATGTAATATTAATGTAATATTATTATTATGAAATAACTTTCCATTTTAACATTAACTGGGCCCTAAGAATGCATTTATTCACACATTTTATCACACTAATTCCAGTGAAACCTCAAATGAAATAATAAAATAAGGAATCGAAAGCAAAAGCAGAAAAAACACTAGCGATGTGTGCGGCTGAGAATACTGAATGTAGCGTGATTTCATCAACTGTTTTAATATTAAATTAATGTTGTTTTTTCAGTTCAATTCGAGTACAACATTGTTCAATGATCAAAACAGAAATTTTTATTTAAACAACAGCGCGCTTCATGCAAGCATGGAACGCATATATGCTGAGAGCTATGTCCTTTTCGTTACCATCAAGAACATCGAACTTAACTATAAGTCACTAAGCTAGTCTTATCTGTTTAGTACTTAACCATTGTTACCCTTGAAATTACGCATTTTTGTACTTAGCTGTGGTGATAAATAAATGTTTTCCATCCATTTTCAGCAGCCATACTGTTTTGTTATGAAGTCCGTTATAAATAGAATAGTGATATGTTTTTCATCTAAACAACCTCTTTTTCTTTTACGACACGAGTGTTATATATAAATGTATATCTGAATATATAATAAATCTGCTGAGTTTTATTTCCTTCCTGTCTCAATATGAAAAGGGGGACGAATTTTCGACAAGCGTTACCTATGTGTAATCGTAACCGGTGCCAGTATGCCTAAAGCTCCAATATATTCTTTTTGCATAGCAAATTGTTCCAAGTCTATAAGAGGAAATATTATGACTATTTAAATATTAGTTTAAGATCCGATTAAAAACGAACTTTACCCATTTGTGTAATTGATAATAAGTGTTTAATATAAAATTTTGTATGTTAAAATATATCGCGGAAGGGGTGGGTTTAAAAAAAATCCTGGTCAAAACGCACAAACTATGTAATTTAAAATTCAAAACGTAAAAAATTTAAAATACCATCCAAAAGGATGATTCCTGTTAATATAATATATAAACGTTGGGTTATTAATGTAGTTCCTGGATTATGAGCCAAGAATTTTTGATTCATAGGTTGGCCAGGTTTTGTCAGTCTACTTGCGATATATTTTAAAAATACTATTTTCAATATAAAATACCTACTTTTTATAAATTAAACAGATGGATGATGGTCGTATTTAATTAATCGTATATGACTACTGGTCTATCTGAACCTGATGTGCTGCAGCATCAGGTCGAGGTTATCATATGAATTGAATTGTACTACCTTGTCACTTATATTTATATCAATAAAGATTATTATTATTATGTCGCTCGAAAACACGGGATATACCCGGTCTTTTGATAGGTGTGCACGGAGACTTTTTTTTTTTTAAGTCTAACGTGCAGAGGCCCCTTTGAGCTTTTAATCTAAAGGTAATGTATAGCACCTATCGGGGTCCATCTCTGAAACCATCTACAGTTTTTTTTAAGGTGACCTCAAAGACAGCCCCCGCTAGGTACAAGGTCTATTGTGAATGGATGGTAACTACTTGATTGGTCTATAGGTGTGATTTCTGGATGGATGGTAACCGGGCTATTGCTAGACTCCGGCACCTGCCACTTCCGTCTCATGGTGAAATTATTATTATTATTATATCGAAAAGTAACAGGATACCAAATATTGAATCGATGAAACCACTACAAGTTGCTCATATTATTCTCTTCAGCCGCTAGAAAAGAGCTCATAATCTTCAAACCAATTTTCATGAGACATAGATAATATTATACAATTACAAAATATCCATTACATTAATTGCATCTACCCATTACACTAAAATTTCAAACGAAAAATTGCCAAATTCGGAAAAAATTTCAACTTACACTAAATGAGTCAGCTAATTGACAAATTTGTATGGAGCGTAAAATTTCAAATTTCAAATTTCAAATGTCGCAATTCTTTCTTTTGCAATTTGTTTAAGTTGATGGGACATGACAGCAGATGAAGATACCCTTTCCACAATAATTGTTGAATAAATAATATTGTTGATACATAAAAGTAATACACAGCACATACCATGTAGAACTGATAGCCGATGGGGTTGTAAAGTTCCCGAATGGAGACAACGGAGCTCTATACCATGGTAAACGGAGGGTGTTATGAGGTTGTTTTTTTTAGTTTGCGTTTTAAGTTTATTCCTTTTGATAATTATGCTTTATTAAAATTATGCCATTTTAATAAAAATATTAACCTTAAAAAATTTATGCGATTTTTTAATATTTTGGACTAGATTATGCGGTCGCATAATTTTTATGCTTATTAAAATTATGCATTGTTATGATTATGCCTTGTGATGTTATGAATAGTAATTCTATAATGTTATGTTTTGAGACGTTATGCTTCACGTTGTTATGCCTTTTTTATGTTATGCCAAAGTATATTATGGGCGTAATATGTCATGCCAACTGTTATTATTATGCTTAAAACATTTGTGCGTAATGATTATTATGCGTTGTGCTAAAATAGTTATGCCATGTGATATTATGATTATGCCTTACGATTTTAAGCAAATGAATAGGGAACCATCAGAATAATATATAATAGTTATAAGAATTATTAGGTACGTGAGATTTGTAGGTACACATAGGTAAGGAACCCTTCATATGCGGGGTCATTTGCATTTAACCAGTTTATTTTAAATCCCATGTAATAGGAGGCCTATTGCCATCTACCAGTGTCAGTTCCAGATTATAGGGGTGTCATTGAGAAATACCCGCGACCTCATGACAGGAATGAAATATGAATGAATGAAATACGTTTATTTGGACAACACTGGACAAGAGATACGAGTACAAAACTAAAACACTCATATATTAAAAATAAAAATAAAAACAAACAGATAATATAACAATATTAATAATAATAGGATTAATTCATAAATGTGTGAAGTTCACAAATGTCGGAAGTAGGGCTTGCTCTAGTGGTGTACGCCGTGCAGCCTTACAAAGCTTAATAAGTATTTTTATAGGGATACACTTAAAGCACAAGATGAACTAGCGTGTTTACCAATTTTAAATAACATAGCATTCCGCCTTTTTCTCAATGGCTACCCTATTGAGAAAAAGGCGGGATAACCAGGACCCAGTCTCATAGTAGGTTCACTCACATTTCGCAAATTATGTTTTTGGGTCCCATATCATATGGGATGAGCCTATTGGCATCTACTGGGCATAGATCGGGACCGCAGTCATTAATTGAGAATATCAGCATGTTTTAAGGTTAAATTGAATTAACTTAGTGTAGTTATTCATTATTTTGGATACTTTTACAGATGTTATTATGGAGCAACTATATGACACCAAATAAAAAGAAGTTATTAAAATTACGATATTACACCTCTTTGTACCGTATACCATAAATATACGTTGTTTATAATGGCATATAAACAATCCCTTTATTGTGAAAAACAACGGTTTTCAAATGTCATGTAATTTTTAGTAGTCATAATCCCCATGATACATAGAAAAGCATAAAGGTACACCTTAGAAACGTTACAAAAAATCATTGCTGATTATATTCATAAGTAGTAACTCTAATTAAAATGAACTCCTTATTTTTAACATGATGTCTAATAATAACGAAGTAAATGTTAAACAACTTGTGTATCGTTGATACGCTTGAGGCAAAAGCTATAATGGGATATAATTCGTGCATATTAGATGTCATACAAGTAATCGCCTGGTATCGATAGGGTAATAACACGAGACCCAAGCCGATAGTACATCGTAGATACAAGCAGACAATCAGCGACATCTGCAGGTTTTCCCATAGGATCTTGCGACATGTAAATGCATTTCCAGGGGGTTCGTCTCTGAAAGCACTTAGTGATCGGGAGTGATACCTATCCTCACACGTTATGAAACGTGGATTTTAACTCGTATTCCTTTGCCTGCATTTCAAACTTGCAGCCCGTCGTCGGTTACTCAAATTTTGCTGAATTGTTGAAACCGAATATGAATTTTAAGTTGTATTAAAACTTGGCAATTGCTTGTATCATTTATTGTTCAAGTTAGAACAGAGGGTTTGTTTTTATTTCTGTATTTTAATTTGTAGCCTGTAGACTGCTGTTAAGAGTGCTAATTTTTGATTCGAAATAAGTACTTCGAAGGTCGTTAGAGCAAACATAGTGCTGAATATAACTCTTGAGCGCCGAGTTTTGGTAAAGTTAACACAAAATATTGCTTCTGAAATACAGAACTTCATTTATGTTGGTTATTACGCTTTGTATGTATTTGAAATAATTGACCGAGCGAGCGAAGCGTCTCAGTTTTGAGTTCGACCAAAAATGCTTTTGACCCACTTTCAGTGCGTTCTTGCCTAATTCGTTGCATTTTCAACCGATTTTTTGCTGTTGATCGAAATTTTTATTTGGAAAAAAATAAGGGGGGGGGGGGGGGAAAGGGGAAAGTTTGCTGTAACGTTATTTATCAACGGATTTCAATCAAATTTGAGAGACACACTGAGGACTTCCTTCTACATAAGATGTTGCGAAAAAAAATCTCATCCAAGACCTCATGGTCTTTTGCTTCGTTGGTATATTTCCGAACGCACGGTAGATTCTTAACTAGTTTGATATTACTGATATTATTGATTGACGTGTATAAATGTCTATTTAAGACTTATTTAAGAGTTTGAGTTTGTGGCAATATAAAATTAAGGTCCATGACTTATTTCATTAATCAAAAATAAGTGTCTACTCTTATGATACATCTTTAATTATACAAACTCATTAAAAAGCAAAGCAGAGTTGCATATTACATTAAAAAAATAACTTATAATAATGATATATCAAAGATTATCTTTGTGTCTTTTACACTCGGTGGAGAAAATTTACATTTTACTTATATATATTATATATGTATTCTATTCTCATTTTTCTGTAGTTCTTCTTGTAATATTATGGTGTTCGCGATATGTTTTATGATATGAAAAAGTTGGATTCTGTTTTCTAGTGACCATACATGCGAATTTTATTAACATTTCTACTTAAATATCCCTTTGCTAAGCTTAATTTTTTTTGCGTAATTTAATTTGGCATAACAATGAAAGCATAATGATAGTTACGCATAATAAATAGGTTTTGGCATAATGATCATTTGGAATGATTGAATTTCGCATGATGTTGTGGCATAACTTTTTCGCGTAACGTTTGTTACGGATATTTTGTTTTGGTATAATAATAATTATGCATACTATAGTTTGGCATAAATTTATAAGCATAATGTTGTTTCGCATAATGTCATTAGGAATACTCATTGTTAGGCATCAGTATCCAAATGGTTACATAACATAACATACATTCACGCCTTTTTCCCGAAGGGGTAGGCAGAGGTGTACCCAGGACTCAGTCCCATAGTAGATACACCCACATTTCGCCAGTATGTTATTGGTCCCATGTAATAGGGGGCGAGCCTATTGCCATCTAACGGGCACAGTTCCAGACTCCAGGCAGTTATTGAGATAATTCCTAATGGAAAAATCCAATATTTATCACTTTGCCTGACCTGGGGATCGAACCCGGGACCTCTTGATTGGCAGTCGAGCATGCGCCCTCTACGCCACCGAGGCAGTCCAAATGGTTGAAAGTGTTTATACCTATAGAAAAAGAATGCCAATAAAAAAATATGCAAATAAAAATTATGCTAAAAAGAATTATGCCTTATGATGATTATGAATATACTTTCTCATAAATGAAAATAAACACAGTTGAATAAAATAATTATGTTATGTATATTAATTTTCAATGCGTAATTTGAAATACTCATAGTATGTATTAGTAAATGTTATTGAGTATTTGTATATAATACCTAATAAATGTTAAACTATATAAAGAAATTGTAATGAATAATTAAGTGTTCAGTATCATTTGGTAATTTGATTTTATGTTTACATACATAAACATACATTCACACCTTTTACCCGAAGGGGTAGGCAGAGGTGTACCCAGGACTCAGTCCCATAGTAGATACACCCACATTTCGCCAGTATGTTATTGGTCCCATGAAATAGGGGGCGAGCCTATTGCCATCTACCGGGCACAATTTCAGACTCCAGGCAGTTATTGAGATAATTCTTAATGGAAAAATCCCATATTTAACACTGCCTGACCTGGGGATCGAACCCGGGACCTCTTGATTGGCAGTCGAGCATGCGTCCTCGACGCCACCGAGGCAGTCAATTATTTTTACATTATCATAATTGTTAATGTTTACATTTTAGTCAATTGAAATTTAATCAACTGAAAATCTTAAAATAGAGTAATAAACTTAGAACCGTTTCCCAGTAATCTAGTTCAGATGAATCCGAATTGCTCTTGGTGAGATTATATTTGAACTGCGTTCACAATGCGCTAGCCCATCGAGTGAAGCACGCGTGCCGCTTGTGAAGTTATTGATTTTGATCATTATGCCATTCTAATATTATGCTTAATGACTTTATAAGTTCATAAGTTTATGTTTAGCGTTGTTATACCTTTAAATGTTAACCTTAAATATATTATGGGTATTTGTTATGCCAAATGTCATTATGCTTAAAAAATATACCTAAAACGTTTATGCGTAATGATGATTATGCGTTATGATCATTATGCTAAACAAGTTTTGCCATGTGATATTATGCCTTACAATTTTATGCACATAAATAGGGAACCATCTAATAGACATTCTGTAAGTCAATAAGTAGTTTGTCGTACCTACGATTTAAACATATTAATTCTAATTTGAACTAGTATACGTTTCTGATATCTCAAAGTCAGCTTAAATATTTATTAAACCACATGTTGTGGCGGCCAAAAAGCATGTAAGCGACCGCATTTACACAAAACATAACATCTGCAGCTACTCTTCGTTAATTTCTCTCGCAAACACTCCAGATCTAATCGGGTGACATTTAAAAAAAAATCGCTTGACAAGTCACTCTGGAATACCGGAAACAGCATAACCACTTGTACTCTCTATCTGTTGTACACGTGTCAAATATGTTTACAGACGTTTCACTGCTTTATCGCTACTGCGCAGCGTTTTTTAATCAACTAAAGCTAGTTAGTTCTTGATACAAGACACGCAAGGTTTTGGCGCTTGGATAGTACTGCCGCTCGCTGTAAGGCATCCGTTACTCGTAAATAATAGTAATGTCTTGTTTCCTCGGTTATTAAGAAATACGATGCAAGTGTACTTGCACCCTTGCAAGTTAAAGAGAACTTGTTATATTTTGGTAAATATTATAGTTTTGTAATAGAAGATAAGTTATTTGTAAAAAAATAAAGGCAGGGCGATAGATGTAAGACTTTTTACTCAGAACGACTGAAACTCTTAGTTCTGTGTACAGAAATAATTGGAAAAAGGGTTTTTCTTATTAATTCAGAAAATTGATCCCAATCACATCCAAAGCTTCAATTACGTAAACATTATAATTCTCAGCCCCTCTAAAATATTAGGTACAGTAAAATCAACATAAACAGTCAAGAGAAGAGTGAATAATTATCTTCCACGGCCCACGGATATGCAATTTTTATCAGTTATCTGAAATCTGTAATAGCTTTTTTGTGTGCAGTTACAATGAGTTAAGAACAAAATAGCGGTGTTAATCCCGGGTCCAGTGTATTAAACGGAATTTGATGGTCCAAGTCAATATTTATTATTGTAGCTTGAATTATATTTATGATTTGCGATATTACTCAGACGCAAACTCAGAGCCTGACTATAGCCGGAATAATTAATTGCTAAGCAGAAAAACACTCGCAGTATACGTATCACCGAACCCTGCTACCAAATAATATTAGCATTGAGCTAGAGGTATCGGCTTTCCTTGCTGACTGTTCAGCACAATTCGATTTTGGATCTCGTGGGATAGAAGATAATACCAAAAAATATATTTTGGACGTCGTGGGAATAACTGTTCTAAAATTATTTTTTACGAATACTGTGGATTTTGGACCAATGGAAACGATGCAAAAAAATCCAAAAATAATGCTATCACTGTACTAAGTTACATAAATATTAATATACACCGTGTTCCTACTGTGTTTACCTACGATTATATTTGAAAAGTTATAAAGAAAGTAATTTTCTTATAATATCAGTAGGTATATCCACATAAAAGTAACTATGACACTTTAAAAACGTATAATATTCGTTAATTTAGACTCTAAAATGACGGAGACAGGGTATAAAAGAGGCATTTTTGTTCTGAACTTTTCGGTTACTACAAAATATCAGTGATTAATGACCACATGGTTTAACGACGAGAAAATAGTGTTTTGTTTTTAGATAATGAGCGTTAACTTGATAAATAATTAATGGCTTAGGGCATGAGATGTAGCAAGTGATATGCTTGCTTTTGATAAATTAATAAAGGTACGAAATTATTTGTTTAAGAATATATTATTTAGTCTGGATGTACAATTTATACTGGTCTATATTTAGATTTCGTCGTTTAAATAATAATAATAAATTAAGGTACTTATATTGAGCTACATAATAAAGTTTGAAGATATGTTAACGATGTTTTATGATTTATATAACATCACGCTTTTTTCCCTAAGGAATAAGCAAAGATGTACCCAGGGCTGAGTCCCATTGTAGATACATCAAAACTTCGCCAGTTATGTTTTTCAAGTATTACGAATAATAGGGGGCGAGCCTATTTGCCATCTACCGGGCACAGTTCCAGACTTATCCTGACCTGGGAATCGAACCCTGAACCACATGATCGGCAGTAGAGCTTGCGAACCACTACACCACCGAAGCTATCAGGCGAGGGAATTTTAAGATTAAATTTACTTACTTTATTTTTAATATAGGTAAAAACCGTACATGTAGATAATCCATTAATCTACAGTTAAAACAGCATAATATTTATTATAATTATCGGTGAAATCTAACCCTAACTAACGTCTATTATGAACAAAAATGGCGGCTGGGTGCGTTGGACCACGCACTGGGAAGACACGATAAACGTTGCCGGCCAATTCAGCCCGTACCTATTCTACAGGCGAATTCAATTAACTGTACAAGGCACGAGAGTAATAAATTCTCTAAACAATCAGAATTCGAGCCCTGGTAATATGTCCGTCCGCTTGCATACGCATTGCGGCCGTGCCTCTGTTTAATCAACGGATAAACACGATGTAGGTACCGTCGACGTCCCATGTGGACACATGTATCTATGTGCCTTTTTTCGCCAACCGTAAAAAGGTTTATGTGCCCATTGTCGCTCGAAAGATTACTTTTTGGCATTTATTTGGGGAGTTAATTAATGCGAATTACAAATGGACTAACCATTAGCTTCTGTGTTTTCACTACGGCGTGACGTAGCGCATATTTAACGTGTATAATATTAAATCTATTAATTACTCACATTTGTATGTAATAATTTATTAACACACTAACTTGCCATAATGTTAACGAAAATACCTACAGCGCTAGACTACGTTCTTTGTCTCGACCGCACGACGCCAACGCAACGATTCAAATGCTTTTGTCTTATGGCATAAATTAAATAAAAATAATGGATATAGTCTCAGAAGGAGGAAGGCGCCCTTTGCTTCAGGGGGTGTCGCATTCATGGCAGGGGGTAAAAGAAACTTGAAGCGCACTGAGTCGAATGAAATAGCTTTACACTGTACATTCTTACTGACATTCCTATAATTTTATAAACACAACGATTGCTGTGTATATCATCAATTAACTGATAAACACTTAATAGGTACTCGTATTAGGTATATCTAATACACACAAGTAATTTTTATTCTCACTTATATTTTCGGGCACGATAAGCCAGAACGTTTTATATAGACACTAAATACAGTGTAATAACAATCGTTGTGGACATATCTACAGAGTTAACGAAAGTGTTATTTAAGTAAGCGACCGGTTCACCTAATTTATATCCCGAATCGAGCACTGAAGCGAGATTCCTTGTTTTTCTGACCGAACTAATCCATTATTAAAGTGATTCCTATGGTAATTAGTTTTTACTAAAGGCTGTTTACACATCGTCGCGTCGGCAGTCGGCGCAGGGTGTGGAGAAACGAGCGTCTGCGTCTACTCCATTGTTCAGAGTCGGAGGTCGCGACCCGAACTCTCTTCTTCATTATTCAACATATCCGATCCCGCGGAAAGCCTACTTACCAGCTAATTTAGGTTTAATTAACCTTTATATGACCGGTATCCGAGACGCCGCGGTCGCGACGAGCGTATCGCTCCAACGATTCCGTTATCTGATCCATCGTAAAAATTAATTACGTACACATGTTCATAAATATCTAAACTGTTAGCATTTACGGCTAACGTTCGGCTCGACGGTTCACGCGAACGCTCACGCACCTACGGTTGCGCCCGCGTAATTAGTAACTCGAGCAAAAACTAAACATGTCAACCACTACTTTATTTAGTGTGAGTTTTTGTGTTACTTCCTGTCGTGAGAGTGAGACGCCTGGGCGCTCTCCTAAATTCTAAAAATGCAAAATTGGCTCAAATTGCTTGTTATTAACTATGACAGATGTCTTGGCGCCAGCCCCCGCGACCTGCCCAAGCCAAATAGAGCTTTATTTATTGTTAAGGTAGAGATTATTTTGTGATGTTAATCGCTTGAAATCTCTCCAGGCGACCGATCGGATGTGTTGATACCGATGGTATGGATATACAATTAGTGACAATGTGTTTTTCTATTGAAAAATTAGATGTTTTGAGTCTATTATAAAATATACCTAACCACAGTCAATTCTAACTTATTCATGGATAGTTTTGTAATGGTTAATATAAAAAAAATTATCCATCTCAGCCGTTGGTAATCCACTACTGAACATAGGCCTCCTCCATAAAGGGGCATTTTGCTAATACTCGACAAGGCTGGCAGGCGGGTTGTCGAGCGCAGTTCGATGGTCTTTTGCAGAGGACGCTGCTGCCCGTCCTCTGGATCTGTTAACCCTTAGCCGGGTCTTACGGCAACCGCAGGTAGAGAGGGTAGAGCTCTATTCTAAAGCCGGAACTCCACGGCACAATTAAGCCGTATACTAAGACGATATTAAAACTGGGCATCTCTTAGGTATACGAGTACATCCGCTTATACTCACTGTAGTGCATTCTAAAAAGACCTAGCGAAATTGAACCTAAAAACCATTAAAGTAATAAATATGAACTTCATTCAACTGACGACCCCCATTATAAGAGTATAATACCACCCGTAGATATAAACGAACGTTAATTATATAATAAGATATTAGTCCATTTATTTACGATGCTAGTTAGAACTTTTCCTCCGACAGCCTACTTGGTGGGTATGTCATAATTATTTCCGTCATGCTTCGTAAACTTTTAGATTGATATGTTTTTAAGTAATTTCTTGTTCTCTTCTAGTAGCCATTATCACTGTAAGCTACAAATAAGAGTGGAATTTAATTGCCGCTAGAAAGCAAATCTTTATTAATGTTGTAGTTTTAAAACATTTGACTGTGGTAGATTTATTGTTTGCTCCGGAATATTAATATTAAATTATTTTCTTAGTAGATAGGTCCTATAAGACAGACATTATTAGGTACAGGTATTATATATAAATAATATTATATTATACATAATATGGGACAACTTTTACACACGGTCAGCTGGTCCCAAACTAGGCAGAGCCTGTACTATGATAACCATTACACTGATATACATACTTACGCTTATAACACCCAGACATAGATCAAACAGACATGCTCATGCGCCCATGTTTGTCCTGGCCGGAGATCGAACCCAGGACATGTGGCTCAGAAGGCAGGGGCTCTACCGTCTGAGTCAACCGGTCAGTCAAATGTAAATGATGTTTATGAAAATGATCCCATATCCATTCTTAGGTGGGCGCATTAGAATTAAAAGTTTTCAGATCTAGTTAATTCCAATGGGTCCTCCCCGTCATAGTGCTACCCTTAAATACTAAGTGCAGGGGCAAAAAAATTACACCCGTATTCAAGAATGTATTCAATTATGGCCCGAACGCATAGGGCCGACAAATCCAATTGGAAACAAATGCCTGCCGTGACGAACACGGTGTGAAGTTCCTTGCTTAGCACAGTGCCTTACATAAGTATTGTTCTTGAATACGGCTGTTAGAACAAAAGATCTTTAGCTGTAGTATCTCTAGCGTCTCAAGTAGGTAGGTACTTAGGGCTTAACGAAAAATTTACGCACCTACATTATGGAGAACTAGCCGTGACCAGCGATTTCATCCGCGTAGTTTTTGTTCCCATGGGAATATCGGGATATCTTTTTCAGCCCAATCGGTTCAGTAGTTTTGACGTGAAAGGGTAACATCATCCATCCATCCATCCTCACAAATTTTGCATTTATAATATAAGTAGGACTGCAATAAACGACCAGTATAAATAAATAAAAAATAGTTTTTATTCAGGCATCATAAACCCATGTACAAACATACAAAATCAAATTAACAAAATTTAGAAAAATTTTGAATGAAATCAAATTAAAACTAAATAAAATCATAATATTAAGTAAAAATAAATAAAACAATTTAATTATTAATCCATTAAATAATATTAAATCAAAATATCAAAATAAAATAATAATATCAATTAAACAAATATATACAATTCATCTATTCATAAACTCAGAACGTATCCACCCTCTGCTGGGTATATAAGTATGTAGGTAGTCTCTTGATTAGCCACTCTTTTCGGCCCCATGCTAGTATCATCTAGCGGTTTCTGACAAAGACAATGTCACCTGACTATCGGGCGCTGGTCTGCCATAATTCATACGTCTCGTTAAAATGTAGTATTTATTGGAATACCAATAATTAACTAGTGAATTTTGTAACCACTTTCAAAATAAGAAATTATCATACGTAATAAATTTATAAATTATCAATTTATAAATACATTGTTTTTTTGGTTTGCGGGTTGAATTGACAAAGTATCAAAACTACATAATATACTACTCGTACTTACCCGAGTGTAAAAATAAAGAGTATCAAAACTCATTTCTTACACAATTACTGGTCTACCCAAATAAAAATAATATAATAAATAAATATAATAATATTTTACATAATAATATTAGGATCTTATATTATTTGTTCATTAATACATATATTATGTTTACACATTCATTACATTTTAAAATTTTGTACTGGGGACTGGGACCACTCAATTTGATTCGTAGGTATTGGTAAATAAAACGAGTGCCACCTGCCGGTCGTGTTTAGAACTAAAACAGTTACCGTGAAATGCCATTTTCCTCCAAGCCAAGGTTCTAATACGACACTGTACACATAATTATATCATTGTATCTCAGTACGTACACAGAAACCTACCATAATAGGTAAAGTTTTTGCAGAGTACACTAACCATTTACAATTTTCTGTCTAGGTAAAATTGTTTTCGTTAAAAATGTTATAGAGTACTCCATGTCGTGTCCTCACTATGGTAACTGCATACCTACCTTTATATTTAAGAAATCAATGATTCTATAAATATTATTGACCATTTTTATATCAATCGATTTTTAATGTCATAAATGAGAGCTCGTTGAAGTCTTTTGTATCTTTAAAATAATACTGAATACGTAAATAAATTATTTGTTATATTTGAGATAACCATTAAGACTCATGAAACCTGTGTTTACCATTGTCTCACTGTGCTCGTAGCATGTATGAATGTAGGTATATACTGCATTCGTTTAAACAAAGCCTTTTCTACACAAGTGTGTAAAATAATGTCAGTTCTCTACGCGACGTCGCGTTGTTTGTTCGTAAATCTGACGAGGTGAAACAACTTGTCCTGTGTCCTCGTTGGAGTCATTTTTTGCCACTAGAGATTTGTTTGCGGCACAGGGCTGGCGGACTGTCTCGGCGGAAACCCATAAACATGATCGAGTCGGCCGACTCTGCCGCTTTTTTCCTGCGCCCCACCTTTGCGTGGGCGGTCGTTCTCGGTGAGGCGGGGCTCGTTTCCGCGGTGGGGATAGCTCTCCACCTATTGGAAGTCGAGAAAGCGTCCGCAGTTTTGAAAGGGATAGAAAATAGAGGCTTCCATTGGGTGAGGCTTCGGAGGCACGCCTCCGAGGCGGGGACTAATTGGCCGTCTCCTACGGCGGAGGGGCGTCGAGCGTCGCCCGCGCGCCAGTCGGTTTTGAACCACGAGCGTGTGTAGAAGGTAGAGCCCGAAGCGAGGGCCCGGCATGCGAGACGCGCGCGCACCGGCCCTCTGACGCGCGGGAATGGCAGCGCGCCGATATATCTCCGCGCACATTAACAAACTGTGATATATTACATTAATTTCTTAGATATAGAAATTACATTAGGAAAATTATACGTCCGTGCTAAAATATAGACTTAAAGACAGTGTTTTGTGTGAAGCCGCCCATATGATCGTCCCGATGGCAGCGTACGCACAATTCGGCTACTCATACCCGCCCGCCTCGCAGGTTAGTACATCTACTAAACAAATCGTTATATTATTATGTAACTTGGAGGTTATGTCCCTAGACAAATTCCAGAATAGAACCTTTTCAAGATAATTAAAAACTGGCCCCATAAAACCATGGTTCTTTGATGAACACATGGGAAATTAAGCATTAAGTATATTAAGTTATTACATATTATAGTCTTCGTTAAATGAATTTATCACTATTATCTTATATTATGTCATGTTTAATCTATGTAGGTACTTGTTCAACGTCAAGATAGGTATTATTGCAGCAAAGCAAAACAAAATATCAGCTTAAAAATAATTCAATATTTTTAAAAATATAGAGTTATTTTTAGTAAAATCTTAAAACTGGCCCTTTAACGCATATTATATTACGTTGAATAGAACTTTGTTTACAAATTATTTAAATACACGATAACATTTAAATACATTACAACATAATATTTAGGCCTATAATGTTTAAGTAAGTCATGTCATTGCTAACTTATAAATGAAATAAATGTGTTTATAATATGAGTAAGGTTATTATTTCTAGAATATTTTATATTGTTAGATACCTTCAGTTAGACAGGTACCTGTAGCAATAATAGTTGGTATAGGTACTTTGATTATCATACGCATACGAATCTTATTGTTATGCCTAAATGCGAAAATATGTGTGGATGAATGTTTGCTACTTCCCGCTTGAACTACTAAGTTGATTAGCTGAAATTTAGTGAACCCCGAAATAACACTTAATATAGGTAGAGTACTTCTTATTAAGCGGGTGAAACCGCTGGAAGTACCTAGTACCTACTTTTAATAATATTTTAAAAGTACTTATTAATAATGCAATTTAGTACCTAACTGCTATGTTTAAGTATCTCATATTTATATCATTCATATTATAACTGTAATAAGTCAGCTAAGTCCCTGCTTACATTACATTAATTTGTAACATTTTATATTATCGTAAGGTTATATATTATAATAATATATTTTATTATAATAATAGTCGTAGTGGCATACATACCTATAAACGATTATAATCAATCAAATAATAACAATAGATATCTGAATTGATAATTACTTATTTATTAAATAGCGTCAATCCAAATACATACATTAAAGGTACATAATATTATGTATGTACTTTTATTACTTTAGGTATAATATTTGGGTTTATTATGCATCTATGTCTTTTTTTATAAATATTATTTCGATGTGCCCGCATCAGCGACGGTAACAACGCAAAAACTTCGTATTCGATATTAAAATAAAAACGTTTTCCCAATGATAAAGTAAAAGCTGTAAATAAAAAAATAAACACAAATAAAAAGCTTGCCTAAGGCACCAAACGAATTGTTATAAAGTTTGAAAGGCCTCGGTCTTTCGGCCTTTCTGTCTTATTAGACTTATTCGCTGTTATTCTTATAGGCCTAAACGTACAATGCGCTTATTTTCTCAATAAGTGGCATCTAACCTTTCTGAATATTTTTTAACGTTTTAATATGATTATAAATCTATTCGAAAAATAGATTATTTTGTCTATAGCTTCACAGTAATTTTATAACTACTTAATATTAATTCACACCCTAAGAGCGAACATTGCCTTCTAGGAATTTGACACAATCCTATGAAACCTTTACCAAATCGATGCGTTGTATTCCCGAGTTGCCTCCGAATACAATTAACCCATTCTATAAATTTATATCCTGATATTTTTATATTGCAGTAACCTATGTACCTGTCATTTTAATTATTCTTATAAACCCTTGGTACTTTTCATAATGAACTTCCAAAAATCGCAGTTTTACTGGCGTGATTGGACGATCACTACAATAAAAATGTAGAGTTTATAAACAAAAATAAAATGATAGGGACATAATTTACTACAATTTTTAAATATCAGGATATCAATATATCAAATAGGTTTTCTGTATTCAGAGGAAACAAGGGAATATACAAAACATCGATTGAGTAAATTTTCCATAGGATTGTGTCAAACTGCTAAGAGGTCGTGTATCCTGTTAACCTCAATAGTAAACCACATAAAACATAACATAACATACATTCACGCCTTTTTCCCGAAGGGGTAGGCAGAGGTGTATCTACCCAGGACTCAGTCCTATAGTAGATACACCCACATTTAGCCAGTATGTTATTGGTCCCATGTAATAGGGGGCGAGCCTATTGCCATCTACCGGGCACAGTTCCAGACTCCAGGCAGTTATTGCGATAATTCCTAATGGAAAAATCCAATATTTAACACTTGCCTGACCTGGGGATCGAACCCGGGACCTCTTGATTGGCAGTAAACCACATTGGTAGCGAAAAATGACGCTATGTATGGAGGTGTAACATAATACGTACAATGCTATAACAAATGTAAAAAATTTACATTATTAATACCTAAATAAATAAATTAACATTTTGTTGAGGACAAAAATTTTCGGTAGAACAGACTTGGGCAACTATAAATTTTCGGTATATAAAAATGTTTGTTTTCCTTCCAATCTAGCTCTAAAAGAATCAAATAATAAAATTTGAAAACTAAACCTTTGAAATGAATTGCGGCTTGCATTACACAAAATATAATTAATATTATTGGCGTCATTGTCACTCTAGAGCGAGATTCATTTTGTTAGAAGCTACAAGTCTTGACTGACTTCACTCATCAACGCCTAGCCTAGCCCTTGAACCTAGATAGCTGTAATATTTCACGTAGTTTTACATTATGGTATAAAGAATAAGGAAAAAATTCCCTAAGTTCCTTTGGGAACGAAGTCACGGGAATTATGCTAGTCTAACATAGATAGATAGATAGATACACTCTTTATTATTATACCACATAATAAAAATCTAAATAGTCATAATTGGAATATATCTAGTGTGCCAATTGGCGGTCTTATCGCTAAAGCGATCTCTTTCATACAACCGTGCAGGGAGAGGAGAGTAAAGTAGATCTCATTTGGTCGGTGATGTGACTGAAATAATGTCGAAATAAATACATACATACATACATTAAAACATTTTATTCTACATTTACACTACATTTACTCTATAATTGCATGCATTACATGCAATTTTAATATTCAAAATATTATGAATAATTACATATTACAGTAAGTTGACGGCAGTTATAACATAATAGGTAAAAGAAATAAAGTCATTATATTTTGCTATAAGTATTAAACTAAAAATGCAAATAGGTATCAGTTAAAAGTATCATATACCTTCGGAAAAGTTGTGAACATCATAATCTTTGACCATAGAGGATGTCATCATGCAATAACGCTGACTTGGAAGTTAATTAACAATTATTACACTATGCAATTATACTAGTATCGTAATAATATATCGGTACGTTATATGAACGTATTCGAGGTGCGGGATACAGTATCGTGTACATTGCCCACTATAACGTATCAACACCGTTTTCATAGATATTGTTGATGGAGAGCTAACGTTTATGAAACGGTGAATAGGTATCTTCAGACAAGCAGTCACCATCATCGACCGCGTCGTTACTTACCATCGGTTCAGATTGCCACTGAGGTAGTCACCGACTGGTGACTGAATCGGTGGCATAGTGGGTGCAAGCTAAACTGGCCATCATAAGGTCCCGGGTTCCATCCCCAGGTTAGGCAAAATGTTAAATACTGGATTTTTCCATGGGATTATCTCAATAACTGCCTGGAGTCTGGACCTGCTGGAACTGTGCCCGGTAGAGGTCTACGTTTAAAAACCATAATTATCATAATAAACATACTATTTATATATAATTTTCAATATCGGAGACACATCTTAACATCACTTGATAAACGCATATAGGTAGTAGTAATTCAATAGGAAGGTGCATTAATGTTAGATAATGCACCTAATGGTACTGGGTCTTTACGGCAAAGGTCGCCTAAATGTATAGTTATTACAAGTATTTTAAAGTAAATGAACATGATGTTTCTGAATAAATATTATTTATAAATATGTATTACAGAAAGTCATAGCATAAAAGAATTAAATTAAAAATTTAAGAGGACAATTAAAGTCTTCTCTATTTTCTTCTTAGAATAGCGTTAGAGCAATAATTTGATTTTTCATAACATTTAGGTTTGCATTATAAACAGTATTTTCCTGATATGAACATTTTTACCAACTAATTGTTATTTTAAAGATATAATACCATTCAAAAATAAAAAAAACACTTTTATACGATTAGACGTAACGACTGAAAATAAAAGAAGAGATTAGAAGAAAAATAAAATATGGATAAAATTATTTACCTACTTACTACTTGATTTTGAGAATACAAGTACATACGTAAATATATTTACGGATTTTAGGAAACAAGAAGAATGCGAAACATTGGTTTGGTCTTTTAATTTTTGGGATTATTTTGAATTCCTCGGTTCTAGCATGTTCCTTTTAAGTTTATGAATTATGAAACTTCGAACACAAGTTTAGTACAGTCTTATAATATTAAATCAAACATTATCAAATAAATACCTACCTTACAAATAATACTATAAAAACTAATCAGTATCTGAGGTTTTGTAATTTTATTATTTAAAAAAAATTGAGCCTATGCAACTACTGAGATTAAATATGCATACATTTCCTATTGAATCTTATTGAAAACTTTAATATTGGATTAGATATAGTAATAAAGTTATATATAATGATTTGAATATAATGTATAACTTATTCCTTTTTGAAGATATATTTTTCTGCCGTTTGCGAGTCTATCATTACTTAAATTAATTTTGTAACGTGCATATTAATATTTTGCAGATGCCATCATTCGACCCAGCTTAATATACTCCTAACATCTTATAGTCATTAAAATAATTAAATGAAATGAACAGTGTGTATGCTGTGTTTTATTTTTAGGTCTAAGTTTACCAAGTTTAAACGTGTGTTTAAAGTTCCATTTATTCATTAAAAACTGATAAACCAGTGTTTAAATAGATATTCAAACTAGGTAAACTTTGGCCTTGAACCCCGCATCTAAATTAAAACAGTTCTAATATGCACCTACGTTATTTGAATAAAAAACATCAACGCGCGAGACTACGATATTTTATTACGAAATTGAATTAAACCATAAACATTTATGAAAATGAACAATGAATTCATTATAAAGTGTTCAACTATGCTCATAAATATTGTTATTGGTTAATATAATTTAATCAATAAGATCACAAGAGGGTTTGTTACCGGAGGGGGACAGCTGTTTCAAAACCTTGCTAAGCCGGAAGTGCGCATAAGCACCTTTGTGAGCTCGATAGCTTAATTATTTTAATAAAATTAATTGAAATGGATTCCTGTATAACACATATTATTGTTGTAAAATTGAATTTAAATGTTAATGCATAAATTAATTATTTTAAAAATGAACCTGTATCAATAAATTTATATAAAGCAGGACTAGTGAGTGACTAGAGTTACAGTTGTAATAGTGGAACTGCTATAAACTAACTATTAGTATATCAATAAAATTAAATAGCGATACTCTTAAAATTTATTGTATCGGAAATGGCGAGCTCTAAAGTTTTTATGTTCATTACAAAAAAGAGATGGCGCCACTATCATTGTATAAAATCCGATAAGCGTATAAGAGCAGGTAGAGATGACCCTCGCGTTAAATGTTCGTTTTTATATTCTTTACACATTCAACAAGAAGTGTAGTTGGTGTCATCATAAAACTAAATGTTAAGTGTAACGATCCAGGCAGATAACATTTTAGCATGGGTCATGGGTAGGAATGTATAAAATGTATGGTGAAGTAGGTACATCTGCTCTTTATTGACTTAGATGGTTCTGATAAACTACGTTTATTAATAGGTATTAGTGATTCTTCGTTATGTGGGTCCAGCTGCTGTTTAATTTTCAGTGTTTCTTTAAACAAACCGTTCTATAGATTAAAATCCGACTAACATCAAAAATCCCACAGACTTCACTGGCTCGGCCACATTGAACGCATGGGGGAGGATCGGGAAGTAAAGAGAGCGTACTTGGGATGCGTAACCGGGAGAAGGCCAGTCGGGCGGCCTAAGTGCCGTTGGAAGGATGAGGTGGAAAAAGACCTGAAGGCGTTTCAAGTAGAATCATGGCAAGCTATAGCGCAGGACAGACAGGAGTGGCGTCTTCTTGTGTCGGCGGCCAAGACTCACTTTGGGTCGCTGCGCCAGTTAACTGTTAGTTAATATCATAAATACTAAAGTCAGTTTATCAGTACTTTTAAGATTGTTGTTTCTTCTCACCAATACTACTGAACCGATGAATCTGTGGGATACATGAAATTTGGTATGTAGAAAGCTTAGACTCTAGAATAATACAAGCTTTTCAGCAGGTGATCGCTAGCAATATGCATTATTCTAATGTATGAAAATTGTCTCTGCTTGGCACTCAGCAGGATCCATAGTTAACATTATTATTCTGCCGAGGAAATTAACCATTATTAAGATCATGTTCCTTCATCATCTCAGCCTGGCGTTCACTGCTGAACATAGGCCTCCCCCATAGATTTCCATCCGGTCCGGTTGTAAGCGGGCCGCCTCCAACGTGTTCCTGTACTCTTAACAGATCGTCTGTTCACCTTGTGGGTGGACGTCCTATGCTGCGCTCGTTCTTTGGAAACAATACTTTATTAAGTACTAGCTGTGGCCCGCGGTTCCGTGTACTGGGAATCAATAACCGCTGAACCGATTGGACTGAAATTCGGTATGTAGATAGTTTGTACCCTGGAATAACACAAAGGGTATTTTTTATCCCAATATAATAATAATAATAATATTATATACGCTTAAAACACCCAGACACAGATTTTGCACATAAATGTTTGACCTGGCCGGGAATCGAGCCCGGAACCTGTGGCTCAGAAGGCAGGGTCACTACCGGCTGAGTACTACGCGTAAAAATTCATTAAGATCAATTTGAAATTCATATTGCTTTAGTAGGAATTGGTCTAGAACAGGATAATATTATGTTACATAAATATTGATAGGACTCCATTGAAGATGTTATGTATTTATGAAACCCGGTATCATACGCGTATTGCAAAAACTAGTAGTAGCCTGCCCTTCGCGCCTAATCGATTACAAATACTAGTTTATTGTTCGTATCGAAGCTTTGTGTGTATTATAATTTTCAATGTGTGCAACACAACAATTTTCCGTCTAATTGATAGAGTGCAATGGACCATTCAAGTAGAGTCGATAGCAGTTAATAGTTAATGGAGGGCTGATACGCGCGCTTTACTGGAAAATCAAACAAATAACAAAGAAAATTGCATTATTTTGCATTCATTCGTACACACAGCGTTTGTTTACACTTTTTATTCACTTTTTTTACTCTTATCATTTCTATAACAGCGGTTAAAAGCGTTTAGTTATAGAAACGCAAGTTCAAAGATGTTTAATGAAGGTTTAATTGCGTTTTGTGGTTACAATTATATTAATATCTACTAAGTATGACTTCACATTAAATTTACATATACATGTATATGCAGTCACGCGTTGTTCTCGTTGGGATAGCTAGAGACTATTTCTCCCCACTGCTACGATCCTGACTGAAAGAAGCGAAAGCACTTCTTTCACTTTCATGACATTCTTTATCAAGCCACAAAATAAGAATTGAATTTAATTGACATTCTTCATACATAATCGTCTCATATTCGAATATCAAGTTATGTTTGTAGTCTGCTGTAGATATATAATATAAACTATTTTACAGTTTTTTCCACGGTTACCAATGGGACCAACAAAAAATCTTTAAAATAGGCCGTAGATAATAAACATATACACTGTAAATAGGATACAATATGAAAGAATACAGTATCTTTAGCCATAAACTTAAAATAAAAAAGTACAGAAGGTCGCCTCTATAAATATAAAATCACGCCACAATAGATTCTCAATAGTAAGTACTTTTCACCCCGTGTTTTTTGCTCCATGTAAGATGGCGAGCCTATTGCTACCAACCGGGCACAAATTCAAATTCCAGAATTCCAGGTCATTTTTTTTTTGCCGTAGTCACCACGCTTGGCAGGCGGCTTGGTGATCGCAGTAGTTGGAATACTTGGAAACGGAGAGCGCTCCTGTCCACTCTCCGAATATGTCCCTCTGCCGGGTCTCACGGCTCTCACGGGATAAGAAAGGGGTAGCCCGATTATAGAGACGGGAACCACAATGCCCTGGACATCATTATACCATAATATTTCACTATATTATTAATGGTTGGTTAGCACCGGGTCTATATATTATATTAAGAATTTGTAGAAAAGAATCAATCAATATTAATCACTCTCTGGAACATGCAATTGTAGTAACGCGTCCAGTGTCCAGTGGTTTTCCTTGAGCTGTTCTACAAAGTTACGTACTTAGTGTAATATTATATCGTTAGACCTATCTTCTGCAACTATATAATAATTATTGCCATATTATTGTAGTTGTGGTGCAAAAGCATTAAATCGATTTTTAAAGTGGAATGTTATCAGATTTGTCAATTGATGTTATCGTAAAACGACATGCAAATCATTTTAAATCTACACTTATACACATCTATTATTTTAGTTCTGCAATCAACTACAAGGACGTGTAATAGGTATGTTACATTATGGTATCAATTAGCAAGTGTTACTTAAGTAATAAGTAGGTATCGTTGTACCTATGTAAGTGTATATTATCTTGGACATGCTTCAGGTACTAAATAGGCGGATCATGTCATAGTATTAGCCGTCCATGTAGTGCTTGCACTTGAGTGACTCTGTCCTTGTGTTGGATGATCCTGAAACAAATGATGCGAATTTGTTTTTTATATAGTAATAAGAAGTTTAGTTTAGTATTCCTTTTCTTATGGTTGTCTGGAAGAAACCGCTTTAAGCGATAAGACCGCCACTTGTAGTGGTACTAGTTTGCAGTGGTAGGCCTCTTTTGCAGGGGGTAGCCTGGGGGAGTACCACACCTTTGCCAGTTATTCATCCGCCAAGCATTAATGTGCAAACATTACTGTGTTCCGGTCTGAAGGGCAATGTTACCAGCGAAATTACTGGGCATGTGGACATTCAACAACTCATATCTCAGGGTGACAGGCACAGTGCAGTGCCGCGCAGAATTTTGAACTTTAAAACACTGGGTGGCACTGTGTCTAATATGGGCAACCATGATGCTTATCATGAGGCACCTGATTTGCTCGTCTTGTCACTATCATAAAAAAAAATATAAACATGTAAAAAAGCAACTTTATTATATCATAAATAAGAGGAGTCTGATTAAAAGTAGTATTTACAGTTTCCGAAAATGTATGTTTAATAACAAATAAAAATTGTTTCACGATGATAATAATCAATGATAGGAGTATCTATCTGATCAAAAGCAACAATATGAACAATATGCAGTAATAATATGAAGTTATTTTACTTCTCAACTTCAATTAGCATAAAAGAACGGATCATTAATAATAGCATTTTCATTGAGTAAGACTTATGTACACGTATGTACCTGTTACATGATTAATTCTAGATCTAAAATCGGTTGGAAAAACATTAAATCACAAACTTTTGTGTCCTTACAAATATAGGTATACTCATACACCTAACTAGAAAATACAAGAGAGGGTTGCGGGTTCAGACGAAATAATCAACATCACCTCGACCGAATTTTGTGCAAAAGGCAATGTTGTGCGTAAAGTGGATCCATTTATCTGGAAATCCGGTGGGAGGTCACGCCAAAAGTCCACAATAAAAGCCGGGTCCGGTAGCACAGTTTAATTGAGTCCTCCGACCTCATAATCCGCGCCTCCCACTCCACCCGCTAAATGTTATTTATAAGCCAAACTCGGAGCCCGGCGCACCTACGGTCCGTATAAATTTTAGCCTATTGCACCCCATTTCGGCCGCCGCACTGCCACCGGCGTGTTTTAGCAACGCGTCATTACTTTTACTGTTTTTCTTCGTGCTCATTCTAAGCTGGTAATTAATTTGCAGCGATTATTGCTATTGCCTCGACGCTTGTTATTAAACTTGTCGATAATTTAAGTTGCAACATGAGTCTTAAATTGGCGCGTCGTGCCTGATTGAATTTTGAATACCTAAGTTTTGATTACTCCTTATCGGACCCGACTTTTATTAAGTGGTATTTCATTTGTTTTGTGTGAAATGTACGGTTCGCACACCGAACGCCCACGATTTCATATTCATGTAAGTTTAAACACAATATATATTGATTCATTACTACCTTAAATTAAATTGTAATGTCCATACATAATGATTTAATTTTAATTAGATCTTCATTTATAATGAACCGCTTTCTAATCCCGTGGGAGCCGTTAGACCAAGCAGAAGGACATATTCTGAGCAGTGCTCTCCGTTTCCAAGTGTTCCAACTACTGCGATCACCAAGCAACCTGTCAAGAGTGGTGATTACGGCAAAATCCCTCCATACGAATAGTTTCTGGCGTTCTATGGGGGAGGCCTATGTTCAGCGGTGGACATCCCCCGGCTGATGATGATGAATATTATCACCTGTTCCTCTTCCTCTATATTTCCAAGATAGTGAACACTTCACTACAAACAGAGATCAAGAAACTTTAAAGCTTGAATAGTAAGCTACTGCTGAATACTGCTAAGAGCGACTTACTTCAGATGTACATGCGGGGAAAGCAGACTGCAGTTATAATAAATAAACTGGTATAATAAATAAAAAATGAGCACAATTATGTAAAATTTTGAAACAATCCTAAAACCTAACCTAACCTTAAACAAACGGATTTTAAAAACATTTTAGTAAACATAATATGTACCTCCTTTTAAAAAATGAGGAGCTTCTCATTGGGATTTCGTCATCAGACTACTGCTAGAATTATGAGTGACTAGGCGATTATTTTAGGATGAACTCTTTCAGACAAAAAACTTTAAATTTGGTCTAAAATTATTATTGAAGAAGCTACTCTCGTTATATGTTTGAATATCCTATCTGGATGGATGGATGTTTGTTACTCTTTCACGCCAAAACTACTGAACCGATTTGACTCAAATTCAGTGTCTCGAAGACTACGCGGATGAAACCGCGGGGCACAGCTATTACTAATACATACTAATATTATATATATACTTCATTTATATACATAATATTATATACTTCATACAAATATGAAATTGTTTGTTGTAGTTTTCTTCGCTCAATCACTGACAAAGTACGAACGTTGTAGAATAATTGCTGTCCAATAAACCAATTAAACATGTAGTAAGTCCATTTCTCGCATGGCGAGAGCTATAATGAAGTATTCACTATTGGGAATTTGGCCATTGGAATTATCGACACAATTCACTGGGCGATAATTGAATGGAAGTGCATTAAATAACCATTAATTGTAGCGAGCGTTGTTGATATTTAACAATAGATGGACATGCATGTGGCCCTGAAGGCCATTGCATCGACGCGTCTGCGCATCTTTAATATGAAATGTACCACGAGAACGTGAATATGAAATGTAGCACGAGAACGTGTGTCTGACAGAGCGACACGACGTGACACTACGTATCAAACACTGTTGTCGTGTTTTTGATCCCTACGCACTACGCACGATGCTTACTTGTTTTTCGTGTCGTCGTGCGTCACGCTTACGCGTCATTTCAATGGCACAAAGGATACAGGTATCGAGCTAGTTTTAGCACGTTCTTACTGCACAACAAATAAATATTTATTTTGCTTATAAAATTTGTAAATAATCGGAACTAATAACATGCTAAGACATCTAGATCACGAAATGTTTAGGTATACAGAAATCAGTCTTCATACTACAGGAAGACGATCCATACCTCAGAAATTAATTTACTACTGAAATTCTCACACTTTTGTGTAACTCCAACCGGTGCGGTGACAACCCTCGCCAGTAATATTTATTACTGAAATTATAACTTATTAACCTGACTTGACATACATTGTGTGTGTCATTTCAAACTGTTAAATGTCATGAGTGCCTGCAAATAAATCTATTTTATTTATTATTATTATTTATTAACCGAAAACCTAATAAAGCAGGTCTTCTGCACCTTTTTATTTTCCTTACACAGCACATTCAGAATATCTGTCCACTTTGGGAAAATATTACGAGTATATAATGTATATACCTATACATATGTATATAGTACTACGAACACATTATACGAGATGTTGTAAAGTTGCATACACAGAGCTGTACGACAAAATATTATTATGTTGGCTCTATGTAAAGTGCTCTACAACGGCGACAGAGTAAGCTGGAGATACTATCACCTATCGTTATACATAGGGTTATCACGAATATCGTGATGAGGGTTTTAATATAAGGATGTCTCCACATTAATATAAGTTCCTCTCTACATTTATAAATGTGAGCAAATGCTTCTGGAGATCTACTCTTAGCATGTATAAATATCAAGTATAGATAAACACGCGTCAAAGTATTACTATACACCCTTCAGTGTCAGTGGATATTGGAAGTTGGATAGAAATGGAAATTTGCGCAATGACCAATCAGTAAAATCACAGTATTTATTCATCATTAGGTTTCGGTCTTCTTCGTCAATAAACATCAATATATCTTATGTAAAATGATATGACAAAACAAAAAACTCATTCGGTGCGCCTTAATAAACATGTACAATGAAGGTAGACATTACTTATCAGCAAATATCTCTCTATCTGCGCACATCTCGACTCTCAAAATTTAAATACGACTCCCGTTCGTCGTCGCGCCTCAAAAGAAACAAGAGTGGCGTTTACAGGGCAATCATTTTAATGATCGGTTATCGATTTGTTGCATAGCGTGCTCGTCTAAAGGACCAGAATTTAGTGCGTCCGATTACGCCTCCAGGCCGGCGGCTATTCCGTAATCTATTCCTACCGTCGCGTCGTCACGATATCGACTTATCTTCGTCGTTCCCTCTTATAATTTTGGAAAATTCATATAATAACATCTGATAACAATCTAATTATTATAATGTCCTCTTTAACATATCCCGTTGGTTGAGGTGAAATTAGAGTGAGTCGGCCCTTCGAGATGGGATAATGCGTGTGCTAATGTAATGGAAATTATGAGATTATCTTTATGCCTCATAACTGTGCTTTTAAAATAAACACCTTAATAAAGGCTGGCTGTCCTTTGGGCTGGTTGATTGTTCATTTTCAAGAAGCGTTATTAAACGCTTTGGACAGTATGTAGGCGATATTTCATTTTCGGAAACGGCACATTAATTCACTTAAGAAAGCGTCTTTGAATTAAAAATTAAATACCATAATATCAATTACTTCGAACCTAATTTTATTATTAATGTGCCTATATTATACTCGTTTATCATGTGCTTATACATAATATTGTGTTTCCAATAGATAAACAAAAATTTTAGTAAAACAAGACCGGTTCATTTTAGAATTATTATCTGTCAGAAAGCTCCAGTAAGCTCATTGAGAGTGGTAAATAAACACCTCGGCTCTTAATAAAGATATCATCCAATGATGTTGTCGCCTCCTAGTACTAAATAATACCGTTGATCGGATTGTATCAGGATTATTATTACAACAATAATATAAAGGTTAAAGCTGGTCATCACATTCGTAGACTGCGGGTCTATATCCATTTTGTTGGCTACATTATTAAACGATGAAACACTTCAGACGTCGTTTATTGTAGGAATGGCAGAATGCCGTTAGTTCGTTCAAAGTTCGTTCGTTAGTGTTATTGCAAGCACATTGAATTTCGATAGTATTGCTTAGTGTCTGCAAGCCTATTTCATACTAGACATTATAAATAAAAGATAAATTCTGCACACAGTTGCTTTCAATTTTCTAACTGTGTATAAATTATAATATGTCAATCGCTACTCGGATGGACACTGTGCATTCGTGAACGGTACCGATGTCCGAATCTCATCAAATATTGATGGCTGCCTGAAAGCTCCCCCTATTCCGTACCTATACTAACACATAATATATCATGTATTTACCAGACGCATACTAAATGAGGCCACGCCCTGCGCTATCGTACTAAATGTGTACCTATTGTGTACCTAAACAATGATTACTGTTAACATCCACACAATTCAAAGCTGTGATACTTTACTATAATGTGTGTTACAGTTCATTCTAAAATATCTACTGATTTTTTTTTACCCGACTGCGAAGAAGAACGGTTTTATGTTTTGCGAGAGAATGTATGTATGAATATGTGTTTGTATGCCTGTATGTATGTAGGTATGTTAAAGGTTTCTTTGGAACGGCCAATAGCCTAAATGGCTTGATGGATTTTGACATGTGAGGTGTCATTTGATTCGTCTTAATTGTGGGAGTGACAAACATTGATTTAAAGAAAAGGGGCAGTATTTGCTCAATGTGGAGTTTGCACAGTGACATAATAATGAACAACAAAGATAGAAAGACATACCTAAGACCGAAGTGCCTCCGAGACAATTTTATTCGCTCGTACGACCTTACTTTACTTGACGTAAATGTACCTAATGGGACCTAATTTGAGCTTGCTATTTTCGAGAAGCCAGTACCTCATCTCCGATTTTCTTTATATCTTTTATGGTGACTTTTTTTTCGAAAATCGTCATTGGAAACCAAACTAGAGTGAAACTTAAGAAAGTTTGTTAATTAAGAAAAAATAAGTATCGTTTGATAGCATACAATGTGCAGGTTACAAAAATTATATAATAGGTATATTGCTATGAAATAATTAGTAGTTTACTAGTACTAGATATAAAGCTGGTTTCCGGCCAAGTACTATACCAGTTGAGTACCAGTTGAGTGTAGAGTTATGCCCTATGGTGCGCCATGCGATCCCGGCGCGGTGCAGCAGTATGTTTATAAAACCATTGTTTACATTTATTGTAAACTATGTTTAACGGGGCGACCAGAGAACTCCCCATAAAAACGTTATAGTTAAATCATTTGAAATCAGAGCATAATATTTCCAACATTTAATGACGTTTTTCGGGATGAGACACTAGTTGTCTAGATTCTTAATTTTATTTAAGTCTATTTTAGACTTTTTTAGACTTATAATGGAATTATATTTGAAAAAAAAAAAAACCTATATTTTGTTAAAATACCTACATTTTGGTTTTGTATCATATTTTAGACCAAAGTACTTCTGTTTTGGATTGAAACATAATTATGAACCTTAACGCTTAAAGGGCGGGTTGGCGAGCACAGTTCAATGGTTCTACGCAAAGGATGCTGCTGCCTGTCCTCTGACTCTAATAACCCTTATTAGCCGACTCTTACGGCACCATGAGTAGAGATAGAGGGGATCAATTCTATAGCCGGTTCCGCCAAAGCACAATAACTTCTATTACACTGATATAGATAAGTGAAATGCTGCCATCTATTTCATTAATTAGGGAACTATCAGATTGTTTCTGCAATCGGTCAATAGATATCGCTCTTTAAGATTAAAACAAACTGCAAGATCCAGCTGCTTACTTTTACACGAATTCATGAGGTTGACCAGAGAAAGTAGCCTCACTGTGACATAGGAGAAGTGAAGGTCAAATACGACAGCCTCTGTAAAATATAGAGAGGTGTCAAAATACGCAATCGATTGCCTTTTTAATTCTATTTTTGTTATTAGTTCATACATTTTAATTACTAGCACTTAGAAATGGATAGAAATGGACTGCCTCGGTGGCGTAGAGGGCGCATGCTTGACTGCCAATCAAGAGGTCCTGGGTCCGATCCCCAGGTCAGGCAAAGGGTTAAATATTGGATTTTTCCATTAGGAATTATCTCAATAACTACCTGGAGTCTGGAACTGCGCCCGGTAGATGGCAATAGGCTCGCCCCCTATTACATGAGACCAATAACATAATGGCGAAATGTGGGTGTATCTACTATGGGGCTGAGTCCTGGGTACACCTCTGCCTACCCCTTCGGGAAAACAGGCGTGAATGTATGTAGAAATGAAATGATGAAGCTATCAATAATTTTATGCAAATGACAATTTAATCAATTATATTTTGTGATGTCAGATATCATCGAACGCTCACAGTAAGTGTTTGTGATTTGCTAGTAGTAGCGCAGCCGTGATAACTCCCGTTTATTCGCAACCCCACTACTTGAAAACATCTGATATCACCCACATAAAACATTAATCTGAACCCCCTTTCTTTGCTTAACACTCTTCATTTGACAGATTGGACTAAATTACTAAAGGTTTTTTTTATTTAATTTAAGGGTAATATGAATTGAAGGCGTATTTTTGCTTTGAGTATTGTTTGCCCTGTCGTCGGGCGCGCGTTGCCCGAGATCGGTTTCTGTCCAAGTAGTTTTTATTGGAAGTTTTGTTGACTGAGCCAGTCAAGCATCCTCAGCCTCGCCCTCTTTGCACACAGCGACATAATATCGTTTATATTTGATTTTATGGCTCTTCTTTGTACAGGGAGAAATGTTATTGCACCCCTTAACTTGATTTGCACAAATCCTGCGCTTATTCTACATCGATATATGAGTTATTTCGTTCCTTATCTGTTATCGGATTCCCAATTTCATATATGTATTCGTAGGTATGTTGTTGTCGCGATACATAATTACACGTAGAGTGTACCTACGGGTGTTATCGCTCGGTATATCCCTAATTACGAGGATGCACGCAAGTAATTCCGATAGTAATGTTTGCAGTGGAACGTTAGCGGTCGGCGCTTTTGTAAATGTAACTACGCATCACATTGAACCGTGCGGCCCGCTGAGTGTTACCTCACGTCACGTTCGCCCGCTACGCACAAGAGTATTTGAATCGATTTTTTTTATCAAAAATGGATAGATCGTGTTATTTAAGTTCCATAACGAAAATATTTTTAGTTTTTTTTTCATCGCTATAATTATAAAGTTATATTAAATAAAAAACATGTTTAATCCTCATCTCCATCAAGCCTCTAATATGTAATAACATACTGGTGAAATGAGGGTTTACCTACTATGGGACTGATTTCTGGGTACACCTCTGTCTAACCCTTCGGGAAAAAGGCGTGATTGAATGTCATGTTATATTATGTCTTATAAAAAAGGAAACGATACAGAAAATTCTTTCACATAATATCATACGTACGTAGAGTGGAAAAAATAGACTAGAGTTTATTTTAAATGAATTGGGAATCCATATATATAGAAATTTGCTAGCATGCATAGCAAATTTCTGTGATGAATTTAAATTATTATTTTTTATGTCAATTCAGTAGGAATGGTATAAGATACATTAATATGAAGTACGTAAATGTAGCAATGAAAGACTTAATAAACTGTGTGATGAGCTGCAGCTCAGGGCAGGTGAGACTTACTAGACTGCTTTGCGACGTTAAATTTATGCAAAAGTGACATGTAAAATTGAAGACAAAGATCAACATGCTTACAATGGAGTGCCGTCCTGGACCTCGCTCTGTTTAAAGAAAACAAGTTGACGCACTCAAACTGAGCGTTCGAGGTGAAGTGGGGTCCATGTGTGCATAGTATCTTATGCTATTATTTCTAAGTCAACCTAGCCCCAATGTTTGACCAAATCTGTTGACGTCCATTTCTCTTTAATCTTTTGCCGACAAAACTGCTTTCATATTTATAGAAAAGCTTTATTTGGTGTGATTTAGGGATGATGGAATAGTACGTCAAAGATTATGAGATCTCTTTGATTTAAGATATTATTATGTAATCATAATAGTTATGGTTACAAATAGTATCTAAATATGTGCCTTGCAAGTACAGTTAATACCAAGTCTTACAAATATAAAAACATTTTAATAATTTGACTCCATAATATAGGTATATCTACTTTAGAATAAAGCCACTAATACTCATTATTACCAAGAAATGCTTATTAATTCTGACGATGCCTTGTGGACTGGTCACAGTCACAAGATGCTTAGATTATGTTGATGCCCCTGATATTATCTAAAGGCTGCCCTAGAAATGGAATTAATTTGCATACGTTTAAAAATGAACCCACAAAAAGTTGTTCCACTCACTGGCGATGTTGTTGCCAATCAACTGGTTAGTAATCATAACTGTATACAAAATTGGTTTGATAAAATTATATTAGGAAGAATTAATTGAAAAGGGAGGACTAATCATATCGAAGAGTTTAATTGAAGATAATATGGAGACTATGGATATATGGATTACATATGGAAATTGCCTCAGTGGCGTAGTGGGCGCAAGCTCGACTGCCGATCAGGAGGTCGCGGGTTCGATTCCCAGGTCAAGCAAAGCGTTAAATATTCGATTTTTTCATTAGGAATTATCTCAATAACTGGCTGAAGTCTGGAACTGTGCCCGGTAGATGTCAATAGCTCGCCCCCTATAATATGGGACCAAAATGGGATACTGAGTCCTGGGTATACCTCTACCTACCCCTTTGGGAAAAAGGAGAGATTGTAAGTTATGTTATGTCGTAGAGATGAATCAGGTTAAATAAATATAATGTAAAATATATATTTTTATATCACAAAAAATTTTTAAAATCGGTCCAGTAGTTTCGGAGCCTATTCGTTACAAACAAAAAAACATAAAACAAAGTTTCTCTCTTTATAATATTAGTATAGATTAATAAAAATTCTTGCAAACTTTACGAGTACGAGTTCACGAGAATATGTAATAATAAATAAAATGGATTATATCAATTAGCTAGCGGTATTCCCGCGACTTTGTTTCCTGGGAATTTCAGCAATTCTTTCATATTCCTTAATAATTCCTTTCATATTTCTTGTATTCATTGTAATGGAAGCCTGTGTGGCACCTAGGCCCTAGCGTTGGGGCTTAGAGTTGATGAGTGAGTATTTCAGCAAATATAAGTCAGGACTTTGATGTTAATATAATATATACCTATATATAAATATAATAGGAAACGTACCAATAGTGTACCGTACGTACCACCACTAACTTCTTGTATTTACTATCTACCTTAAACATTAGTGTTTTATTTTAAGTAATAAGTAATTATAAAGTGGCGTTTGTCTAGTTATACTACAAAAATACGTTTTAAAACTGCAAATAGGTTATTAATTTCATAATTCTGATAATGTACATATTCGCCGTTTTAAAACGTATATTTTGTAGTATAACTGGATAAATGCCATTTTATAATAAGTTATTGTTTAAAATAAAACAATAATGAAGATATTATATCTTTTCTATCATCGTCATTGGTTCCTCAAAGTGTGTTTGGGAAATGATGTCGGCCCAACCACCTTAACCAATGATACCTTAAAACACTTAAAAAATCCACAGGCCGACATGCTAGCCTATAGAAAATGCAAGTGCTCAATCCAATCAATAAAAAAATTACAAATGTAATCATCATCCTACTTTCTACAAATATTATAAACGCGAAAGTTTGTGAGGGTGGATGAATGGATCGACGGATGGACGTTTGTTACTCTTTCACGCCAAAACTACTGAACCGATTGGCTTGAAATCCGATATGAAAGATAGTTTACTTCAGGTAACAAAAAGTGTCAATACACATATGGGTGGGCACGTGACGGGTCCGGTGTAAAATACAATGAAACGCGCCCGTCCCTCGCACGCTATAGTGTTTTGTCCTCCAAACAAATACAAGGAATGCAACGTCATCAGACCCGCGCATGACCCACGCCCGCGGTCATATGTGCATTGGGCTTTATAGTAGGCTATAGTGGCTGAGTTGCACCAACTAACTTTAACAATAACTAATGCTTAACCAACTGTTAAATCTCTGGTTAGGCCAATATTACGCGTTTCACGTCAATGTTAATGTTACTATAGGCGGCATTTTTATCAGTTGTACAAAGCATCTACGTCTAAGTCTTGGTACCTCCAAGAATTCCATGTTAGGTAGTTTTGTTGTGAGTCCATTGTATTAAAAGCAGCTAAGAAGAAGTGGCTCTATGTTAATTAAGACCAGCTATATTTCCCGCGGTTTATCTTCTAAACTTGTAACCTATTTCAGGACTTAACTAAGTACCTCAGTAACTTTCAAATATTCAATCAATGTTGAGTTTCTATTGGCAAGGTTATCAAATTCGTGTATCCATCCAAATTCATCCATTTATAAATAGGCATTAGTGGGATGAGATGACATGACCCCTACTAGATATTGATGTAACTATTAATAAACTAGCTTCATTATTCAGTGAATAAAGAAAGATCTCGCGGTTTCAGTTGCTGGTCGGCAGCAGCGGGGCGGGCGCGGCGACATCGCCGGACGGCGGGTCCAGCTCGGCGCCGCCACTGTCGCCGGGAGGGTCGGCGGTAGCCGGCGCCCTGTCGCCCGGCGCGGGCAGCCACGCCAGTACGCCGGCCGCCTCGTGCTGCGACACCCCACGCCCCATCATCACCGACCCTGTCTCTGGGCAGACGGTCTGCTCGTGTCAGTACGACGGCGCAAGGCTGGCCCTCAGTTCCTACCCGAGACTGTCCAGCGCCGCCGTCGGAGTCTACGGCACTCCATACCCGTCCACAGATCAGAACCCTTATCCCAGCATCGGCGTCGACAGCTCTGCCTTTTATTCACCACTGGTATGTTTTTTTTTGTTTATATAGATCTAGTCTCTATAGCTTTTTTGTTTTTAAAGCAAGGTGAAAGTTTGAGCTTTTGGATGCAAGTCAATGAAAGCATTTTTATGTAGGTATATTATACCAGTACACGACTATATCTTACGCTAATTGCTATAAGTATTACCGTGCTTTTGTCGTATTATGCATGCATACCTTGTGCGTACCCCTCGACCCTCACTCTGTTTCAAGTTAATTAAGCCTTTTCGTGTTTAAGGATTTCGAAACATAGTGTTATGTGTTAAGTCTGCAGCCCCTAAAGCTCTGATCGTGTTAGACATCCGACACCGCACTCCTACGATGCACAAGACAAGGTGTTTTAGATGTTACAAGTGTATTCATGCGTGATAACAAAAGAGAAGCTTACGACCAGATCTGTAGACTGTAGATTAACTTATTGAGTAGGTTATTATTTTTTCTCGTAGGTACATTCAATTCGCATTTCGTATTTGTATTGTTTAAGAAAAAGGCAGCCATTAAGTAAGCTATAAACACCGTAAGCTCATTTAGTCCGAGGAGGCACAAACAGAATGAAGCGTCCTTTTGTCATGGTTTGGGTTTTGCATATTGGTTTTAGCCAAGCGAATTGATGACGTTGACAATCCTAGTTGAAAGCAAGCAACCTACTCGGTTAGATTTTCTCATTTAGGCATTAACAGGATGCAGGACCTCTTTTAGCAGTTTGACACAATCCTATGAAAAATTTACGAAATCGATGTTTTGAATTCCTGTGTTTCCTCCGAGAATAATTGATTTTATCCATAAATTTATATCTTGAAGATTAGAAGATGAATTAGGCTATGTCCCTGTTATTATATTTTCGTTCTTTAACTCTTCATTTATTTCTAGTGAATGTCTAATTACGCGAGTAAAACTGGGACAGTTTTTCATGTTTTTAAAGGGTCATACTTCATTTAACAATGAGTTTGTAGAAAAATAAAAATGACGGGGACATGCTCACTGAAGACTTAGATTTTACAAAAAAAAAACATTGCTCTGACGCAGTTATCTAGGGAGGAAACACGGGAATACGTTTGTATGGAAAAATCACCCCTCATGTAACCTCTTAACGGGAAACAGGGAATGATTTTTCACTCAATTGTTTTTGGTTTGCTGAGGCCCCCATTTGCGTGAAAACATATTTGGTTAATGAAAGGTGTATGGTTTTTATAAAAAAACATAACAACATACATTCACGCCTTTTTCCCGAAAGGGTAGGCAGAGGTGTACCCAGGACTCAGTCCCATTGCAGATACACCCACATTTCGCCAGTATGGTATTGGTCCCATGAAATAGGGGGCGAGCCAATTGCCATCTACCGGGCACAGTTCCAGACTCCAGGCAGTTATTGAGATAATTCCTAATGGAAAAATCCAACATTTAACACAGCCTGACCTGGGGATCGAACCCAAGACCACTTGATTGGCAGTCGAGCATGCGCCCTCTACGCCTATGGTTTTTATGATATTTAAAAAAAACATTTTGCAATAGTTGAACTTCCATAGCACTAAACCGGGATGAATGGAGAGAGGGAAGGGAGGCCTTTGCCCAGCAGTGTGACAAACGAGGCTGATAATAATAATAATAATAAAAACATTTTTAACCTATTTTTAGTACCTAGGAATGAGTTTAATATCACATTTCATTATGTCTTTTGTCTAATGAATACTTACAACCTTTACAATAATATTAAAATGTTTAAAAGAAGAATAACCCAAGCGGCGGGCTCTGGTGTCTGTAGCTCACTTTAAATACTATTACAGATACCAACGGTCCTACCTACCTACTCTGTTATATATGTTTTATACATATAAATTGTAAGTACCTAAAGGCATGTTGGTCAACATAATGGTCATAATGGTCAATAAAGATGTTTTTAAATTTTAAATTTAATTATATAACCTAAAAACGACTTTTTTGCAATTTTCATAAATACGACGAAACCTGTAAGGTTTTGTCGCAACGCAAAGATCCAGAGCCAACGAGAAACAATTGAGTAGAAAATTACTCCCTGTTTCTTCATATAATAAGTGTGCATTTTCACTTTGTATAGAGACGAGAATCCCCTTAATTACTTCATTGCCCAATAATGATGGTATTTTGGAATTTGGAATAAGTATACATATTATTTTAGTTCATTTATAATAGACTAGACGATATAACTACAAATAAATAATATTATATACTCTACAATGCTCTATCTAGACTAGACTAGACTGTTAAGTGTCGATTGGATTTCGTTCTAACACACAGCGTAGTATGGTAGATTGCAAATTGGTACGAATGGTCCGTTTGCTGTTTGTCCATGGAGTGAGAAATGTGTGCGGGTATGCGATGTGATTGCTCGCAAGTAGTTAAGGTAAGGTTTATCGCTCTCTAGTCTGTGGAGTGGAGTGTCGAGGCTCTGAGAGCGGTCGCAGGCCCAGCATACAACGTGTTTGAGTGTGTGGATGCGGGTGCGTGCGAGCCGTGGAACCGGTCCGGCAGCGCTCACCCAGAAAACCACCAGCCTTCGCCGCGCCGCCGCCGCCGCCCTGTCACGAAACATTAATATTGAAACTCAAAAAATAAATTCGAAAAGCGACCGCCATTATTATACCAATTACTTTTTAACTCACCCCACCGTTGAATAATACTTTACCACATTGCAAATGACACAAAATTTCTCGCTAAACACTTACATTTCCACCGACACGACGGTGCAAGAGTAAATTATGAGGAACGCTGCGTGTGTACTCATAAATTGCAATACAAATTCGATTTGTGGTCTCTCGAAGAATGGCTGGAAGTGCTGTTTCGGTTTAACACCTTGTCTGGCCAACAGGGACAAATGAGCGGTCGATGTATGCGGCACCAGTAATCCCTATAAGGGCCTATTCTCGCTACGGGCTTCGTACATACGCGCTACTGTTCACTTATAACTTATAACGCTTGAGCTAGCGTTCTGCTCAGGCAGAGCTTCCATGGAATAGGTAATAATTTTATGTAATCTGTGTGCAGCGCAGCATATTGTCACGGGTTTTCTTTTCAAGTAGGTAAGCGGAGGTTTCCATTAAGCATAATATGTGAAATCCAATAATCCGAACAATCGTGGGGTTGAAAGCGAATATTTTTAACCTTTTTTATTAAAGGAATCTTTTGAAACCCTATTTAAGAACTGATTTTCTTTTCAGATCTCTTTCATTGTTGATGTGTAAAATACGAGTTTATATTCTCACTCCTGCTTTAAAAACTATTTCACTTATCTACCTTACCAAAGGTTTAATATAACCGTTGAAACTGCACATAAAAACAATTTAAGGATGTATTAACGACATCATGGTACCTTAGATAATTACGGATGTATTGCAAATCGGTACAGTGGCGGTGAGCGGTGGCGACGTGACACGATCCCTATCTATCGTAAAACTACTCTATGATGCGGTGCATGTTTAATAACAGGTGTGTAAATGTATGTATACTGTCATTGTGCGCCTGTGGTCATACCTAGCTCACGACAAGCCCGGCCGGTTCCGTGCAAAGGACAATTTAGCGAACAATGACGACGCTCCACCACAAATACGCTCATGTCTGATACTGGCCATGTAAGTCTTCTTTTACATTGTTTCGATTAGATCCTCTACCGACATCGACGCAAGGTTCATTTTCGTGTAAAGACGCGGGCACTTGCGAGGGAAAATATTCAACTGCCATTTTTGAACACGGTCGACTTCGGTGGCGCCGTCTGTTCGAGTCGCGACTTACTAACAATACACCCAGCGCCATCTTTTATCTATTGTACGCCTTTGGTAATCAATAAAGGGTATTGTTTGCCGTAACCGCGTTTTAATGACATCACGTAAACTCGTTGATGCTATAATTTGTTGGATCTATATTTTATGCAAATGTTTCAATAAAATGTAGGATTCATTTTCGTGGCTATTAAAAGGTTTGTTTCATATTCCACTTGGTAAGTTTGTGAGGAAAAAAAGTAGGTAGGGTCAATACCTAATTAATATTTCCTTCTTAGGGATGCATAATGTTAAGTATAATAATATTATGTATAGGTATAACATATCCAAATCAGAAATGAGGAGTTGAGGAGGAATGAAAGTTACCGACATAGCCTCGAGGATTAGCAAGTTGAAGTAGATAGCAATGGGCAGGGCACATAGCACGTGGAACTGATGGCCGAAGGGGCTGTAAAGTTCTCGAATGGAGACGACGGACCGGCAAGCGTAGCGTAGGTCGTCCACCCACAAGGTGGACAGGCGATCTGATAAAGACAGCATGATCACGCTGGATACAGGCCACTAACAACCGCTCTAGTTGGAAATCTATGGGGAAGGCCTATGTTCAGCAGTGGACGGCCTATGGCTATGATGATGATGATGATGATGATGAGGTTTATATTATGTACTTACTACTATGCGAAGACTATTTATGTACAATAACACCACAATATTATGTACTCGTACTATTAAGTAAAATAAATCTACAGAAGATGATGATTCCCCATTGCGTAGATACTGTAAATATACCTTATATAATAAATACATCACCCCTTTTTCCGGTAGGCTAAGGCAAAGGTGAACCGAGAACGTCGTCATATTAGCACACATTATACCAGTTATGTTTTTAATTCCCTGTAATAATTATAAAAAAGATATTATTGTTTTTAAATTTTACTACAGAGTAATGGAGCCCAATCGTACTGAGAACCATAAAATCTTTCATCGGAATAAGTGCGACATGTGCACGAGCGTGCGCTCTGCTCCCCGCTCATATCTCATGTGTTTATTGCAAACGGAAACCTCCACTAACCCTTCTCCTGTCCTGCATTACATCCAATTGATAGACATAACGACGCCGGCTCTAGAATTAACCAACGACGTGATGTCCGAAACAAGCGGCATTATAACACACGCGCGGCTAAACCGACTCTAAACTTTTAACTCATTACAACAAACTTTTTACGCTCCGTAATATAAAACAGGTAGTCCCAAATCCCATTCTACTCGTTTCATTATCACGACTGAATTAAAAGTTCGATAAGAAAACGGGAAATGAAAAAGAAAGGAGACACGATCTCGGCCGACTATAAAAACGGAACAAAACGCCAATTTAAATATATCACTAATCTTAAGTCAAAGAGAATAAAGTTTAGAAAAAGACGAGCAGAAATTCAATTAAAAAGGGGAATAGAGCGAGAGGCAGGATGCGCAAGAGCCGAGCGCTCGATCGAGAGGGAATAATAAATAAAAGTGCAGAGAAATCAAGCGAATTGAGAATAGCCATTAAGGTGTTAATGAGGGTCTTATTAAGCCGTCTTCTCCCCTTGGGTGGTCCGTCCTTACTGCTTACTTTGTTCATTAATCATGCCGGATTAACTCCGTCTAATTATCAAATCTGTACCAACATCAAACGAACTATAATAATGGTCAAGCTTTGTTTCAGTTTTGATAGAAAACATTCATCTATATAATTAATAAAACAATGGAATAATAATAATTAAGTATACAAGATTGAGATAATATTAACAACAATTTAAGAAAATATGACCAAAAACTATCTTAGGTACTATAGTTTGAATCTATATTTTGACATATTTTATAACATAAATTCACGCCTTTTTCCCGAAGGGGTAGGCAGAGGTGTACCCAGGACTCAGTCCCATAGTAGGCATACCCACATTTCGCCAGTATGTTATTGGTCCTATGTAATAGTGGGCGAGCCTATTGCCATCTACCGGGCACAGTTCCAGACTCCAGGCAGTTATTGATATAATTCCTAATGGAAAAATCCAATATTTAACACTGTCTGACTTGGGGATCGAACCCGGGATCAAGCCAATCAAGAGGGATTGGCAGTCGAGCATACGCCCTCTACGCCACCGTGGCAGTCATATTTTATACCTACTTTAAGTTAGGTAATTACTAATTATTACCTTTTTTTTGGACTTACCGGCTTAAGAATAGTGCTCCACCCTCTGTACGCCGTGGTTGTCGTAAGAGTCGGCTAAGGGATAACAGATCCAGAGGACGGGCAGCAGTGTCCTTTGCAAAAAACCATCGAACTGCGTTCGACAACCCGCCCGCCAAGCGTGTCGAGTATTGGCAAAACCCACCTTTATAGGGGAGGCCTATGTTCAGTAGTAGATTACCAACGGCTGAGATGATGATGATGACCTTTTTTTCATAAATATACGTGAATAATGAATAAACGTAAATACATGTGTAAATGAGGGGGTGTGTGTGGGGGTGTGTGTGTGGTGATTATGGGTGATTCCATAAAAAAGTATGATTGTATACATTATATCACTATTTAAGAGCGTACATGGCCTTTTAGGAATTTGACACAATGCCATGAAAAATCTACCAAATCGATGTTTTATATTCCCCTGTTTTCTCCGAATATAATAAAACCCATTCTATTTATATATTCATTATATTTTATTTAAGTACTGATATTTTATAGTGAAGTAACCTATGTCCCTGTCATTTTATTTTTTCTTATAAACTCTTGGTTTTTTTCATAATGAACTTCCAAAAATCACAGTTTTACTCGCGTGATTGGACGTTCACTACAAAAAAATGTAGTTTAAAAACAAAAATAAAATGAAAGGGATATACTTTACTTCAACTTTAATTTTAAATATCAGGATATCAATATATCAAATAGGTTTACTGTATTCGGAGGAAACAGAGGAAAACAAAACATCTATTTAGTAAATTTTCCATAGGATTGTGTCAAACTGCTAAGAGGGTTCTCTTTCCTGTTAAGGGCTTTCGAATTCCATACAGAATGAAATACGAAGATATGGGGAATATTTTTTTACTATATTGTATGTGGTTGGCTCTGGATCTGGTCTTTGCTTGCGACAGAACATATTTGTTTAAAGAAAACCATGCTTTTTTTTATATCTACCTATATAAAAAAACTTTAACATGTCCTAAAACGTTTTGTTTCATAAATTTTCATAAATACGCAAAAACGTAAGGTTTTCTTTAACCAAATAGGCTTTGCCGCAAATAAAGGCCAGATCCAGAGCCAACCACAAACACTTCATTGAAACATTATTCTTTCTCTCTTCATATAACACCCTTAAGCCTTATATTTAACAGAAAGTATATAACATGATGAATTCTTGTAGAAAAGTCATAAGAGTTAACTGATTTAAAGGACAGGCTTAAATTATGTATAGGTTGGTTTAAAAAAACCACACCTGTTAACATAATACAAGTACACTAACATGATAATTTAATTAAAATAGACAAGTCGAAAATTAAAATTTTAATTGAAAACATGAATACTACATTACAATTTGTGTAAAATATTATCGGTCGAGTATATCTACAGAATTTAACTATACAATTTTAGATTTTAGATTATTACAACATTATATTTTTGCTGTAATCTAAATTTTATTTAATATGTAGATATAAATTTATGACAATATCTTCTCGTACTTACATTATATACAACATAACTTGCTTATATTATTCCACATAATAAGTACCTATCATTTGAAGATAAGTTATCTGTACTCATATTTTCGGAACTCTTTACACGTTGATAAAATTAAAATTAAACCGAGCTTCGTGGCTTTTGTTTAGATTAAATATTATATGTTATACTTAATATGTACTTAACATAGTAGATAATTAAATAAAAATATTCCGCTGCTTTTATGAGGGTTTCTTGGAGGTCCTGATTATGGCATTAGTAGATATAGCAATGCTTCTGTATGTATGAATTATAAAAATATGCAACTGCCTGCGTTCATATTAGCAGCTTAATTTCATGACATACGATACGATTATAGCTATGTATAATAGATTATAGTAGTTACCTATAGTATTTAATTTTGTTAGGGGTATATACAGAGTAAATGGTTATTTCCTAAATACTCTGCGGAGGCTCATAGAGGAGGTCATTAAATATATTATTCATTGAACAATATTTAGGTTTGCCTCTGCCTACCTCAGTTATGTTAAATGTTATGTTATATATTAATAGGTTCTACAAATTTTGATTACTTTTTTGTTATTGCCTTCTTACATTGGCATTATCACACATTATATTATCTAGTGCTAGTAAAAAATATTTAACGGAAATTTAAAGAAATTTAACACATTTTCATCCATCTTTACTTGCGCTATTAAAATGTATTCTCAAAACATATCGGAATAATTTTTTGGTGCTCTTCATAAGTATGTATACCTTGATTTTTCCATTAAATCTTAAATTTGGAGACAGAAGAGAAGAAGAGAAACAGAAGGCTATTTGTATCAATGCATAATAGGTCTTCACACTTCACGATATGTTTATTGGCAGTTGGCTTTCTTTGCCGGTTTGTCAAAGAATGTGTCCTAAGCCGAACCAAAAGAAAAGCTTCGAACGCTTCATTTGAATCTGCTAGGCGCTGACAAATGAGATGCGTCTCATAAGTAAATAAGGCCATAACTGCCTGGTGAGCTCATCGAAAGTTGGTGTACTCTGCAGGGGGTGAGGTTGGTATGCTCGGCAATAGCTGGTGTCTTGCGACAGTCCGGCTGGACTGCTGCAGGCAGGCACTGCTGGCATGGCTTGTGAGATGAGTTATAAAAAGTTGCACTTCCTCTATAAGACTTTGACTTTGCCTTGACTTTGACCTCAAGACCTCAAGAATGTAAGGAATAGGGAATAACCATTCAAACTGTATCTCTGTAAATATTGTGCTTAACGAAAATTATAATAGTAAAAGAGATCACATACAATACTCGAAACGTGTTGACGCAATATGTATATACCTAGAGTATACCTTCGCATCTAGGTACCTACTCATATAGTTATATTATAAAAAGCGTTGTTTCCTATATCTATTTGTAAAAACCGCTTGGCGTGAAAATGTTACGGTACATAATACGGCCGCCATCGCTTTAATGATGCAACAGAGCCGGTGAACGTGGGTGGGCTTATCAATAAGTACATCGGCTATTTGACATAAATGCGTTATACTTAGATTACCTATGTGACAACCGATAAAATGTTGTAAAGCGCCGCCTAGCAGTGATTGACACGACGCATGTTTACACTGTGATATCCTGTAGGTACACCTTCTGTATCGGCCGTCTTATCTAGCGAACACGTAAGCGTTTAACGATACCGTGCGCGACAAAGATGGTCGCCGGTCGCAATATCAGTGACGTCACGTGGTCCGGTACCAGGCCCGCTCGTCTTTATTATCATAATTTCATAAACAATCACCGCTAGCTAACCCGCAACCCTCGTTTCACCTCAAAAGCGTTAATTGCTCCGCAAATATACTCATCTTCGCACTAAGTGTTTACTTGCCAACTTTAATGAGTGGGCAAACAGAGCGCGCAGCGGTGGCGGTCAGCCGCGGGCCTCCGGTCCACCGCTAATAAATCTTCGGATTTTCCCCGATTTCCCGACGTCCCGCGGAGACCTCGCCACCCTACCTATATTCCCGCGCCACTCTTATAAATTACCTACACGCTTTCACTATAAATCAAGCAACGGTCGAGCTAAATGCATTTGCTATTGTTTGAATACACTTCTAACACCACTATCGTTCGCCGAGGTCGTGTTGATGTATAATAGCTAATGCATATTTCATTTGCTGATCATGTTGCGTGCGTTGCAGTTTCTGCAGGCGTTATATGGTCTCACAGGAAATCGGTATCGTCCGCTCATCCGGTCCGGAACTTGTCGATATTAGTTCAGTTCTAACCGACGATCGAAATATCAGAAAGAATTGCCGAAGGAAATGGCCTAACGCGTGATAATTGAAAGTTTCACAAAGACCCGTTTTTAAGAACTTTTTAAACATTTATTAAGCGATCCGCGGCCACTTAACTGCATAAAGGTGCTTATTCCGATCGTTATCTTGACCGGAAGTTGAAAAAAGTGATCCATGCGTAATTTTTGTCCGCACCGTCTCACCCGACCCGCGCTAAGCATTAGCCGAATAAAAACAAGGTGTCGATTCAGCTCGAGATTGCTTTGTAACTACACTATTATTATATTTTAGTTTGTTTGAAAAATTATACAATTTCATGTTGAGAATATAATTTACATGCTAACGAAACTTTTGTAGTGTATTCAGTAATTAGACACGACAACCCGTTGTTGTTTACTTAAAATTTCTAACCTCACTATAATTCCAAATAAGCACAGAGCAAATGAGCAACCGTTCCATTTTTAAATATATAAACACCTTGTTATACTCGTACAGAGTCTAATTAAAGACTTATCTTACTTAATAACTGACGTTTCGAGACTATGAAAACGAAAATTAGCATAATTTGTAGGAATATAAATGTATAAAAACCTCACAATTTATTGCTCGTGGTTTGGTAGAATGCACGTGGTAAATTAAAATACACCGGTGTATTATTTATTATCCGAACCGGCTGCAAAAAAGACTACAATCAACATAATGAAATAGCAGATCCAAAGCCGTTTATAATATATTATGACACTATTTTATCACTAAACTGTGGCTCGAAGGACCACCGTTGGAGAGGCTTTAATTCAAAACTGAATAAATGATATGTCACGGCCAACAAAAGCCGAATGAAGACGTGCAAACTTCACCGTAGGCTTTATTGTTATATTCAGCGGAAAATAATCATCGCGAGCGCTTTACAGTTGGTAAATTTGAAGTGAGTTTTTTGCGAGTTATTGTAGCGATTCGGACAGATGTCACTGGCAGGGAATCCGCGACAACAAAAGCGCTACGGGAGCGCTTTGTACCCCTCGTCCCTCGCCTTTCACCCTGCCATTAACTCTGACACCTATAACGTTTCTCTATCAAAATACATATTATACAATTTATTTTAAAACATTATTTATAGCTATATTTACTGTATAATAGTTATTGCTCTAAATGGTTTTTAATGTCCTTATTTTAGTAGTAATTTATACGCGTTGAGCTTTACAGCTGCATTCACCCTCCTATGATGGCCATTAGCAAGACATCAGATAATACAATAAATGCGGGGCCCCGGATACTGTTATTAAGACACTGTCAGTAACTTGTTTTAGTGTAAAACTCTAAGTTTTCATTCACATACTGAAATAACCCTATTTGTGGCAGTCGGGTAGAATCAGGGATTAAGGCATACTAGTATTACGTATTTGGAGTGCTCCGTAGAGGCTATGTGTGATGTATTAATTCATGTGCCTATTGGAAATACCGAGGCGGGCGATGCGATGCGATGTGAGCGAGGACGTGCGACGTCCGCAGCGACCGAATCAATCACGAGAGCTCAATAATTGATCGCCCTCGGTCTCCGGGACTCCAGGCGCAGTCCCCCGACCTAATTACCTCTCTCGCCCTCCACACGCTCACGGCTCATTAAGAACCGTCTGTTGTTTGTTCTCCTAATTAAAGCGGAGCTTTATCGGTCTCGGGGCCCGTCTAATTGATATCATTGCGAGCGTTTACGATCATTGAATTACGTCGGCCGCGATCGGTTACCGTCGGGTACGGCAGTTAAACGTGACCGCACATTGTCTGCCTCTCGGCTTCAATTGACTTGTTTAATCCCACTTTATTGTTTATTTATCTATGGTGAATGTAAGGCTGCGTAAAAGCCGCACTGAGTTTTCGCGTCTCGTAAACGGCTACGCCCCCGACATGTCACCCGTAACGCTCCAACCACCCCGACTGTTAGCGAACATAATACCACAAGAATCACTGTTCATATTATAATTTGTTGGGTTTATATACTATACCTACTTACACATTCTAAGGAACAATATTGTACTTAGAAAATCGATCTCTGATAATGGCTAACGGTTTAATATCAAATTACAAGTAACCAATTGACTATATGACGAGAGGCTGTAAAAATCTAATTATGTACGCGAAATATCACGCGTAATAAAACAATATTAACTCGATACCGAATTTCTTGCGAAATATGGTCCTCGAAGTGGAAAATAACCAATTTCGTTTAAATCACAATCTAGCTATTCTTTGATACCCGTGAAATTGCCGTAACGAAATAAATGTTAAATAAAACGTAAAATAAAATTATTGTGCCTCCACAAACAAATAATTGGAACGGGAACGTACCTAAACCGCCCGCGCCCATAGCCGCTCGTTTTATGGCTTATTTGGGGGAAAGCTTTATTGAACTTAGCCACGTTGTCTACATGTTTTACGAATACGACTCTTAACGCAACATCCATAAGATGGTAAATCGCATGCCTACTACAGATTGCGTCACCGCCGTGCGCCATGAAATGACTTTTTCGTTTGTATTCGCTCTTTATCCACTTAGAGTCATTCTTTTTCCACTTGCCACAATTCACTTTAGATTTTGCTTGCCATTGCTATTTCCGTGCGTTATTATTTTATAACGTGAAGTAAGTTTTTATAAGGCACCTATTACGAGTATACCTAAGGTATAAGAGGCTTGTGTTGCATCATAACACAAAAGCCTATAGGGCATGTTTTCAGAAGCTCATAGCCATAATGATATCGACTGTCGAGGATAATAACAGTAGGTGATTATACTACAATGATTATAAATAGCGGCGTAGTTGGCGTAGCGGCCTCTACGACTAGACAGTATCACACCGCTCTATTCGTAGAGGCCTCTACGAGCTACGAGGTTATGCAGTTTATGGTGCAGAAAATGGTATTAGGCAATGCAACAGCCAACAGCGGAGCAAAACGATGCCTTTAACGTTGATACTGTAGCCAGAAAGCTGAGTCGAGGCATGATGAAGTGTCGTCGATTTGGCACCGCGGCGGGGCGACACGGCGCCTCGGGCGGGGCTGGGACGCCGAGCTACCACAATAAGCGGCCTCCAGCCATTGCCACCGATGGGGTACGAATTTATGAACCGTCAAATAACTTATCACCAGTTTAATGATTATGAAATAAACGAGACTTATTTATGAACCGCGCGGATCACTCGAACGTGAACTTTGTCTTTTTTGTTTCTGGGGTCGCGAGTTGCGAGACGTGGGTGTACTCGAATCTACTAGTTGGCTTTTATTTATGGATCTAGCGGCGCGTGTGAATAATGTTAATAGTGGGGCTGGCCCCTTTTCGCTACTGTTTATATTTATTTGGGGTTGGTGTAATGAGTCTATCTGGCGCGCTGACTCGCGAACTCTGTGGAGAATTGATTATAATGTTGTTAGATTCAGTCTTACGGAAAAGGGGGATGAATTGGCTCGGATAAGATTTCTGATAGTTAATAAACGAGCGCTCATTTGTGCATCGCAATTTATTTGAAATAAAAATATGAGGTTTCATTAATTCAATTCAGATTAAAGGATTTAAACATTTCTTATTTAATGAATATTATTTATATTGAAAAAAAAAAACCTGAAATAGGTATCGACGAGATACTTTGTCACTGATGGGATCTAAATACCGAAATACTGTCAAAGTAGGTTGAAACATAAAGTTCATTTGCAACAATACAGTTTACATTGATTTTAAGCTTAATTATAATACCTTTCACAAATCAAATTCCTTACTGATAACTAGCTAACATACTCACTTATCAACGCCCAAATCCAACCATTGGACCTAGAGAGCTGAAATTTTGGTCATATGATGGAAGCCTAAGCCCAACAGTGGGATGTTGATAATGTCTTTTATGATGTAGACAAGGAATAAGAAAGGAATTTTGAAAATTCCCACGGGACCTATGAAATTACTTATAAAATGCACTATTCATTCTATTCTTTACTATTATATTACTATGATGATCAAACTGTGTAACAATATGAACAGAACACCTATCAAAGTGCTAAGCTTTAAAAATTAGTATCCTCAGTGCGTTGACGACATCATTAATGTAGAGCGAGGCACGTACTCGGTCGGCTAATGCAAGGGGCGCGACACTCATCACTCATAGTTAGCCAGTACGCTGCCCGCAGCCCTCCCTGTCTTGTCACTAACAGAGAAAGGAACAATTTTTATCTCAGACCCACAAAAGAGTTGTGAACGAATTTGTCACTGACTCGCTTATTTCGCGGGGATGGAAGCCGCGGGTATGTTTACAACGATGATGGATATTAATGACGGTGTATCCGGTTTGTTTCTAGAATAATGAGTTGAACCTTAACTTGTAATAATCCAATTTATGTAGATATTTTTACTTACGTTCATAAAGCTGAAAATTGGCACAGATGTTGGATATGCTAATTCGCATATAATATGAAAATTTTTAATACGTTGATTTTGACTTCACTCTTTGGTGTGCTCACCCCTGCCAAATGCTTCGGGAAAATCTATGAAACCTTTGAAATGAAAAAAGTTTATTAACCTATACACCAATTGTGTTCATATTGTTTTTAGACATAAAAACTCTTTGCGGATAAAAACTATTTGCTTTTTAAAATACGCTATTACAATATTATGTATGAGTGTGAAACATCACACTGCGGTCTAAGACAGGAATAACTGACGTGGGCATAAAGGCTGCCAAGGTAAAGTGGGATTGGGCGGGTCATGTTAGTTGCATGCATCATCAAATATCACCACGGAATGGGCACCTAAAGACGGACATTCGTCGCCGAGGCAGGCCCAGACAGAGATGGTGTTATAACTTAGACGCGTACCAGTCGGGCTGGCCAAATGAAGCGCAGGAACGCGGCGCATGGAAGGACTTGTGGGAGGCCTTTGCCCAGCAGAGGGACAGTATTAGCGAGGAAAAAAAATGTAACGTAATATTCATTGTGAATAAATTAACAAACAGTAAAATAAATAAATAAACAATATTATAATATATATTTAAAAATAAAAAATCCTCTGCGCGCATACGCTAAAACAGCCTATATAAAAACACAAAATAATATTTTAATACGCAAATAATTTAGGTAAATTAGTAGTGAAAAAAATTGTAATATAATTTAATAAAATGATTACAATGTTAAGTTGAAGACTGGCAGGATGTGGCACAAGACAGGCCGATGTACGAGTAGAAGCTCTTGTCGGTGGCCCAAACTCAGTTTGGGTTCACGCCAACCTAGTTAGTCAGTTATTATTAAATTGTTCATGATTGATTTATCATATGAAACCTTAAAAAGTTCATTATACACAAAAGTATTCATTGTTTTTAGATATTAAAAAAAAAATTATAATAATAATCGGGTACAACCGGTGTTTTCGAGCGACATACTTAGTTATAAGAAAGTATTGATTATTTGAGGATTATTTTTAATTTCCGCTAAAAGTTTTTATTATAAAGAAAGGTCAAACACTATCGTGGTAATGCAGGTACGTAAATAAAAAAACACAAGTGCGTAATAAGCAGCTGCGTTGTGAACCTAAATATGTTGCCGTTACGAGTCACTTTACGAGAAAGTGTATTGAAAAAGTGTAGTTATTGGAAGTACTATATGGTTAGTGTAGAGGTATTAAGGTATTTGCAGTACACAATAATTAGAATCCGATCCAACTAATATTTTAACATGTCCGTACGATCAGATGTCTGAGAGGTTGAGGGTGTGTGTGCATAGATAGGTATATAAATCAAAGTCCTTACTGGCTGATTGATCGACTGACTGGCTGATACTTACTCATCAACGCCCAGCTTATTTGGACACACTTCAGGACAAAGAAAGCTAAAAAAATTTAATATACCTATAGTTTTTTCATTATAATGATAGTATAATAAGAAATAAATTACAGCAAGTATCACGGGAACGAAGTCACTGTTCAACTCTTGTATAATATCATTTTCCAGTCCCAAACGAACGGAACATTTTGATTGACACCATTTCATTGATTTTTCACCGTGACATATGAGCAGGGGAATGACATGGCTACTTTTATCCTCAAAATCATCTGGGGATAAAGATATAATGCCACATGAAAACCAATTTACACTCGGAGAAACACGTTCTACAAACGTAAATACATCTTTAGAATGATGACATATTGACTTATTATGCTATAATAAATTGGATTATAAATCGTTTTTACCACGTGTGAGCTGCCTAATTCTTACATAATATGTAAGTAAGACTAATGACTACATACTTAAAGTAAACAACGCTTAGACTGTATATAATTAGTTGAGGATCATAACAGTGGGATTCCCCTTGAAGTTCTAAAGCAAACATATATACGTGTGCTCATCCATAATAATTATAGATAAATAATCAATAATATGTACGCAGTTTAAAAACTTTATTTTAGAGCAAATTTGTTATGATTTATGTTTGGCATAAAACCTGCCTAGTTTTATTAACCATCACGTCAACACTGGTTCTTGCTTTTTATAACTTTCTCATTTTACGATTTACGAGTAGTTTCTCATTTCTCATATAAACTGAAATAAAATTGCTTTCATATAATTAAAATGGGTAAAGGTATGTTTACACCTGGCAACACATAGCGTTTGTAGCACCTACCTGCACCGACACTTAGAACAATAGAACATGTATGCAATTTATAAGGATATGTTCATATTATTATTATTTATTATTAACCTCACATATTAATCGTTTCAGCTCAGACTTAGACCGTCAGTAAACTAAAATGTATGTTACTATTTTATAAAAATGTGAATAAAGTATTATTGTTCTTTGTATTGTCGGCAGATGTAAACTCATCTTAATAATAAAGCGTGACCTCCTTTACAACAAATTCATTGTATTTATTTTACCTTGTGAAAATATAAATATGTAGCATATCTCTACTTCAGGTTATATAATAATAGTGCCATAAAACAACATCGGATTATATTCCTATACTTCTAGTTAATTAGTAGACATCGTTATTTATCAACTCGTGATAGGAATAGTTGTACACTTTTTATAATCGTAATAATACTATATTACATAGGTTTTAGAACTGGTACTTAAACACATTTCATTGTTTTATATGTTGTAATATTGTTTGTATATTAAAGTTATACTGGTTATAATAATCACGAAACCGGAATGAAAAAAAAAATTGTATAGTACGCTAATATAATTTAATATTATGACAAACATAACATAATATAACATAACATAACATACATTCACGCCTTTTTCCCGAAGGGGTAGGCAGAGGTGTACTCAGGACTCAGTCCCATAGTAGATACACCCACATTTCGCCAGTATGTTATTGATCCCATGTAATAGGTGGCGAGCCTATTGCCATCTACCGGGCACAGTTCCAGACTCCAGGCAGTTATTGAGATAATTCCTAGTGGAAAAATCCAATATTTAACACTATGCCTGACCTGGGGATCGAACCCGGGACCTCTTGATTGGCAGTCGAGTATGCGCCCACTACGCCACCGAGGCAGTCCAAACAAACAAAAGTGACAAAACAAGTGTAAATTAAGATAAAAAATCATCAGAACACTGGAAGTTTCTCTATTTCTTCGGCCGCTAGACAACATCAACGGCTCAACATCATCATCAGCATCATCATTCGGCTTCAAGCGGCTGGACCGATTTCCATCAGACATAGCCAAAAGTACTTTAGATCACGTTAGCTTTCAAACTGAAGAAATTTTATCCAAATCGGTCCATTCGATGTTTAGTAGCTACTATTCTAGGCAGATACACAGTTAAATAGACACACAGATATGCAGACACGTCAATCTTATTACACCCTTCCTTCGGCTAGGAGTTTATAATATTCTGATTGTTTCTTGTCTGAGTTCATCATATAGGTGTGTATTGAAATCCAAGCGTTGTCTTCTTTATTATTCATTGACAATTTCTACTAAATACAGAGCATTTTAGAGTCTCTAAATTGCGTTTTAAGGTCTCAATCCTATCTCAATTATTTGTAAATTTATAAAGCGATTACATATATCTGTACATACTGGTTTATATGCCTATATTATGCAAATTATGAAGTAAGCAGATCTTGTATTATAAGCAAAGTTTGACGGTCAAGTTACTAGTCAGTCCCCAATTAAAGCTGTCTATAGCAGGCTCATTCATCACGAAGTGTGCTAGATCTGTCACTCAGCAGTAGTAAAAGCTATGTACCAATCATATAACCACATCAGTCTCACAACTCTACTAATTAGCAAAAATGTTATTTTAATTAAAACATAAAACAGTTCGGAGCATCCCACTAAAACGTGTGTTAATTAGTAATGAATATAAATAACTCTGATTCGGTTCCAAGTAGGTGGTTATGATCAAGGAATAACAGTGGATTATTTATCAAAAACAGTACTCGATATCAAATATTTTTCACTCAACTTTTTAGTGATGTATTCAACAGCACTTTTAGAACTAATAAACAACAAAAACGAAAGGGTAACTTGGGCAACATTACCAAGTAAATAAACACATTTCATCTTTATTTTACCTAACACTAGGGGAAGGAATAAGCTCGTGCTTTTTATTCAGTTATCTCGGGTGTCAACCAGTGCCTCCTCACGTATCATAATGCTTTTCATTTTATTATTATCAGAGAGAGATCGCTTCGAACGCAGAGGGGCGTGTGAGGGATGTACTCCCGGGGCTCTGCGGAATCGTTCACACTTTTAATTTAGTTGCTCCTAATGTATGCGAATAGCACGAAGGGTACATCTAGCTGTTAAACAACTATCACGCGATGGGTGCGCACTTGCGTCGGGTTTAATAGTTTTCCCCTCCGCATCCATATATTATGCAAATGCGCCAGTGATATGTAAGCCTATACACTTGGGACTTTTATTGTTGTTCGTGAGTTTATTCCCTTTTATTAAGTTAACTTTAATTAAATTCGAGCGCGTATTTGTAAGGCCGATTGACTGAGTGGTATTACGCGTAGAGATTTATCAGCTTACATGCCAGCTTAGCGATGTAGAGAGCTAGCTTAATTGGTAACTGCGCTTTCAAGATTAACAATCTTTTGTTTTGCACTAAAATATATCACTGCTTCTCACTTAGGTATCTAGTAGGTACTTATAATATGGTGTATGTCCATCTTCTTTGTTGTTTATTTTGTAACCATAGCTGAAAATAATATGGTTCTTACTAACAATAGATATTTTCTTCGTGTACTTATATAAAAGTATAATTATATAAAACATTTCAAAGAAAAAACAAATTCTCAGAAAAACATTTCGGTTTTCAAAGTTTTTTCAGCTTTAATAGTTCATGAAAATATGGTTTGATAAGAAATTACAACTCCAGCTAAATTTAATTCCATCAAGAATTCAATTATACGAGTATCAAGAATCGATTGATTATACTTAAAATGTGTTGAGGATCGAGTCGAGGCGAGGTGTATAGCTTATGGTTATTGTGTGGTGATATATTTCAGAGCAACCCTTACGCACTGAAGGAGGGCGGTGGCGAGATGTCGGCGTGGACGTCGGCCGGCCTGCAGCCCTCCGGCGGCTACTACCCCTACGACCCGACGCTGGCAGCCTACGGGTAAGTCCCCAGAGCACTCGGCCTCCGAGGCATTCGCCCGCGCCACTTTAGATAAAGCCCGAGCACCACGGATTAACATAATACCACCCTATCGAGACTTATCTCTCTAATAGATTGCACTGCGAAATGTACGTGCGTGTTTGTATTTGGCGTTGACTTTAATAAATTTTGTTTTGTTGTGCACATGTAGCCCCTTTTATATTTATAGATGTGACGGTTATTGAATTCGGCCACTGTTTGTGTCATACTTCGTTCGGTTTTTATTTTATTCAGACATGATTTCATGGGATTATTGTATATTCGCTTTACAAACGCTCTATTTACTGTCATGTCATGTAGGTAACATGACATGAGAGTACGCAGTCTATAAAAAGAAAATTTTTATTGACTCACCTCCAGTTCTCCCATTAGCATTTAAGTGATCGACTGTTGTATAATCAGGCATATTCCCAAAATCGTTGGGTATCAAACGCGATGTGCATGGTCAACAGGAAGGGCATATGCACGGTCGCGATGTAGCGGTACGGAATACGGAGTGCGCGGTGGGCTAGGTAGTGCGTGTCGACCTCGAGGGACAAATGGCCGAGTAACCACTCCCGGTTGCTCGACGTCTCATTCTGACACATCTCCACCCGCAGGTTTGACAGAGACGAATGATGCCACATCCATTCGCGTTAGCTCCTGATTAATTCACAGTTTTTCTCTGAAACGCGATCGCACGACGCGACGCGTTGCGTTGACGTTTTTGGCAAACTTACCAACCCGTCAGACGTGTCGAAGAGCGAGGGTGGCCGCTTCAGTTTTATTTATACCGATACGTCTTATAAAACACTGAATAATCCTATAAATCTACTATGGCCCCATAAGAGTGTCATAACACGTATTATGGAGACGCATCAATTAAATATACGTTTCACGGCGCACTTGAAATTTATCCATCCATGAATCACGATGGAACTGTCTGAAAATAAAAACAAATCATGGCACATCAAAGCGAAGTTATGCTGACAATTCGGCTGCGTTCGACTTAATATATCGCAGGCGGTGCTTTATAATCTAAAAATAATTAGAGGCGACATTAGTTTTTATGCGTAAAAAAGACGCGGCAGTAGAGTCGAGCTACGAGCGTCGAGCACGGAAATACTTCGTGATATATAGCGTCGCTGGCTCACCTACTATTGTTTGCTATTCCTGAGGGATTATAGGGTGATCTGTAATGGTAAACTCGACAAAAAATAAACAAATTCCTTCCAACTTTTACGACGCGGAACACGCTGTAGTTTAGTATTAAAATATGCACGTTTAACAAGATGTCGAGCTTTCACCGCCGAATAAACAACATTAATTTTATTTATTTGGATAATTACATTCATTTCGCCAACAAATTCGTTGAAGGTAGATTCATACGAAAAGAAAAACATCATACGAGGGTTATAAAACGTCCAGGGCCGCAATAAGTTAGGCACGTCGCGTCGTATAAAATAAGCTTGCAAAAAATCAAGTACGGTGAAAAGCGTACATAAGCAACAAAAGTTGGCCGCGAGTGTAGGCGCTTTCGAGTTAAGTACCGTTGGCGTATTATTTTGAACAGCCTGTAATCTGCCACGCCCGCCGCGCGCCGAAATGAAAAATTACTCAGCTATTTTTAACGCAAGTCTCGAGCACAGAAAACGTACAAAAATTAGAAGAACGAGGCGAGGGAGCACTTGTACCGCACCATTGAGATCAAAATACGCAGGAAATTACCGAGCCCCGAGCGTGCGACGTTCTAAAGGGAATTATTTGTGTGCCAACGATTTGGGTTGTTACTTTTTAAATAAACCAAGTAAGCATCGCTTGTTAACGAGACGTGCCATTCAAACGACACTTACCATTTTGAGACTCATTTATTTGCTAACGACCCTTTCAGCTCGGGGGCTTGTATGTGAAAATAGTAATGGTGTGATGGCGTATAATAAATACACTGTACTTACGACTAGAAGTTCAAGCCTTTCCATAGAATTTTTTAATATTTAGAAGATTTTTTTACAATTTAACAAATTATAGATAAATAGAAACTAATAAAAAAGAAACAGAAATAAAATAAAAAATACAATAATTGAATATTTCAGGTAAAAATCTATAAGTCTCTATCTATCTATCTATAAGTCTAATAATCTAATAATCTATCTATAAGTAAGTCATGAACATACCTACATTGCTAATGCTCGACATAGTACCTAATATATAAAGTTATTATTGTTCCATCTCTAAAAACGAACAAGTAGGTGAATCAAAAGCAGATCATAACTTATAATAAAAGTATATGACCTATCTATCATGTTTTTGACGTAATGTGCTAAAAATAGGTATCGAATAGGTATAAGTTAATCTGATAGTAAATTTCTTAACACTGTAATACATTTTTCATCGTGTCATTATTAATCATTGACACAGAGGTATGTCAGGGCTCGTCAGAGTCACAGTAATTAGTGTTACTAATTACCAACACCGGCATCTGATTGAGTGGCAACTGGTAAATCATCAGGTGACTGCAACATCCGTCAAACGTCAATATTAAACACAAACAGGCAGCAATTATAAAAGCATTTGCGCGATAATCTTGTTCTCTGCGAATACAATGAACGAACAATGTTCTAGTGTATTGTTTTATCTTTTTATAAATTCGCGTGTTATGAAATGAATGCAAACATCTCATAATAATTAATAATAAAAAAATACATTCGTGCAAATAAAAGGCTCTTTACAGTCTGGTTAAAATTTAAAACTCTAATAAAAAGAGTATTTTTATGCGTTTTTCAACAGTAGTTTTGAGTGTGCGAGGAAAATACTTTATATCAGCAGAACAATAAACATGCCGCATTTTACAGTCGCCTATTGTGACAGCGACAACAAAATAAACGCAACAGTCGCTTCTAAAACGCCTACTCGTCTCGCACTCGAGTTGGGAATCCTAATTCTACTGCGACCCGAATCTCCCCCTGAGGGGGGTATTACTTATATACGTGTGTATGTAACACAGAAGTTCGGTTTACGGGGGAGGGCACGTAGAGCCGCAATTCCCCCAAGCGGGCAGATCGTAAACCTCCGATACCGCGAATTGAATACTGTTGCAAGCTCAAATATGTACTACGGTTGTCGGTTGTTTCAGTAACCGCCCGCCCAACGCGACACTTTTCAGAGGTCATATGGAACTTCAGTATTCATTATTCATGGATTCATGTAATACTCGTATTGGTTTAACTAATATTGAATCAAAATAATAATATTAATAAAAACTGAATTGTTTATTGATACAAACAAGATTTCTTTAAACATTACTAATATTAAAAAAAAATTCTAACGATATAATACGAATATAACAGACCTTAATCGACTAACTATATCTAACTAACTAACTCGAATAACTAAACCTATAATATATAAGGTTTAGATATGTTTTATTTATATAACTAGAGTGTTAAAACAGGTTCTCGAAATCATAATCTTTACTAACATAAGATTAAAATAATTTCCGATTTTCTGTGTTCTTTTATCCCCCCCAACTGAAATATAAAATGTTTCCGCTCATGAAAGTATTAACGATCTCGTAACAAAACGCACATGTTCTGATCAATTATGACGTCAGAGTGCGCGAGAAACTGACCTGTCTAAAATAATTAATAAAGATTGAGGGATAGCGCAGTCAGCGCTGCGCAGCTTAAAACGAAACGGATGTCATCGGGTTAATATTGTGATATATAACATTCTAGCAATAAAGCGCTTTGTTTTAGTAGACGCCCAGCGCCGCTGTCACTAACCGCGTAGATTTCTGAAGAGCTTATTCGTGTTCAACTAATGCGGTTTGGTTTCACAGGCTTACTCAGGATGCGCGTTTGACATGAGGGTATTAATATCCTAACTTCATTACCTATTATTCGCTCAAGAGAAAGTCGGCCTTGTAATGTCATCGAATAATATAGGGAAAATTAAATCGTAAATATTCTTAGGAAAGATATTTTTTAACAATAAATGTTTAAACGACATGAAATATGTCGGTGGTTGAAGACACGACTCGTGAAGGCAATAAGCATTACGGCGTGGTCCAACGAGCAAGATGGCGTCGCGATCAATGTGCGTTGAGAACGCCCACGCCACTCCACCTACGCCTGCGCTGCTTTGAGACGCCCTGCACTTGCAACAGAAGTGCAACTCTGTGCAACACACGGCCTTACACTAATTTCAGATAATATAAACTACTTCGCATCGACAAACATGCTATCACATAATATATATTAAAACTAATATTACTTGCCAAAATTTCTACGGCTCAAACATTTTACTATTTCCATTTATGAACTTTACTAGCTGTGCCCCGCGGTTTCACTTCAAAAAAATACTAAAGGGATAAAAAGTACTTTTTGTGTTATTCCAGGGTCTAAACTATCTATAATTATACCGAATTTCAGCCCAATCGGTTCAGTAGTTTTGGCATGAAAGAGTAACAAACATCCATCTTCACAAACATTCGCAGTTATAATATTAGTAGAAAGGATTGCTTATTTCCTCATTCATTTATTTAATAAAATGAAGCACTGTTATTGACAAAAACTTCATCTTTCGAAATGCAATTCGCGTTTTTCGGAACATTTATATGTATTAAACTATTTCTCTTTTAAAAACCATCACAGAAAATTATAGTTTACAAAATTAATGAACTTTATTACCTATTTCTTCATTCATTTATTATAACAAAACAAAACATTCATTTATAAAAAAAAAAACAAAACAAATATTAAACAAAAAGAAGGACTGTTATTGACAACAACTTCAGCTTTCGAAATGCAATTCGCGTTTTTCAGAACATTTTTATTCCTCTTTTACAAAACTATCACAAAAAATGATAGTTTACAAAATTAAGCCGTGATTAAGTTTGCCGAACATCGCCATTTGCGTGAAGACTGCTCAGAAAAGAAGCAATTTTTGAACCATTTTTACGCTGAAACCCATTATTGAGCCCCACAGAGCGCGTCTTTGTTCTATGGATGCGAAAATCGAAGTCAGGTACGAGGAGGGGAGGCGGAACGTTTTACCACAATTACGTTCAGAATGCGGATGCAAATGGGACCGTCGTAGGCCCTAAAAAGTATACCGAATGTCGTTCGGTGCTGCGATAGCTTTATTTTTGCTGCCGTTACGAGAAATCTATTGCCTATAATAAAACGCCTATCTGTTACGAATTTAAAAGCCAATTTATTACTCGCCGTTAGCAATCCGACGCATGGGCCGAGCCGAGCGGTTATACGGAAATACATTGGTTATTATAATATACTCGTAATGATATTCGAGATTTATTTACTCTAATGTGAACATAAAGATGATATAAACGACGATGTCGATAATGTTTTCAGAAGTGTAAATGTGAATGTAATTATGAATTACATAAATATTTCGATTCTGTCGGAAGACGACCAGAAATATGACGCAAATTGTAGCCGGAATCGATATAAAACCGTCGTGTGCGTGCGAAGCTATGTGGCTATGCGGAGGTCGGAAGCGTATGTTTCCATTAGGCATAAGTAAGTATAAACATCTTTGTTGACAGATATGGCGCCGGGTACGATTTAGCCGCGCGACGGAAAAACGCAACGAGGGAGTCCACAGCTACCCTCAAGGCATGGCTGAACGAGCACAAGAAGAACCCTTATCCGACGAAAGGAGAGAAGATAATGCTCGCCATTATCACCAAAATGACGCTGACGCAGGTATCCACATGGTTTGCGAACGCGCGCCGCAGGCTCAAGAAAGAGAACAAGATGACGTGGGAACCCAAAAACAAGACCGATGACGATGACGACACCATGCTCTCGGACGAGGAGAAGGACAAAGACGACCAGGACGACAAAATGAAAACACACAAAGGTTCGTTGAGTTTTTTCCCATTCCACATCCGATAGTCAACCTTTTTCAATAAAATAAACCGGGTATAATAAAAGCTTGACTGTCGGTTGTCGATACGTTTGTAATGCTTTTAGTGTAAACGTAATTAAGTCCCTTATTGCGATGCGAATGTAAAAAGCTTCTATGTGATGTGTATTGTTTTTTTAAATTAATGCCATTGCGAACAAAACTTCATTTATGTGACTTCGTTAATTCTCTTAAGCTCAAGGCAGTACGAGTTATTCCATGTTCGAATTGTTGTAAACCATTTAACATAACTTTAATTTTGTCTGTGTATAAATTATTATGAAGTGAATTGGCATAACGCGGCTGAGGGTCTGAGGGTATACGAGGGCGGGAGGTGAGTCGCGGCGGTGCGGCGCGTGGGGCGGGCGGGGGCGCGGGCAGGGGGCATGGGGCTGAGGGCAGGTGAGGGGCATGGGAGGAGGGCAGGAGAAGAGGAGAGGAGCGGGTCTCAGGCGTGTAACTGTGCGTAACCGCTCCTCGCTCCCGGATTTCCTATTCGTAGTAAAGTGGGCGGCGCCCAGGCCAAATTTCATATAACGCGTCTTCCGGCCGGCGGTACAACAGGCCGAGGCTCGGAGGTCGCGTTCGGCGTGTCTGACGATCTGCCCTACTTCATGTTCTTGCCAAAGGATTTGTCGAGTTCGTGGATCGTTTCTTTTATGAGGATATTCCGTCGGAACGTAAGTAAGTACGGTTTTGGGGATTTATAATGTGTTCCGATTGAATGTGGAACCTTTTTCCGGTGCGCTCTTTGTCGTCGCAATTTATTTGTTGGGCTCGAGGTTTTCAGTGGTGCATCGCAATACATACGCGATTTTCATTAATATGAATGAATAAGTTCTACTTATAAGCCGGTGTCGGGTTCGCGGAATGCATTTTATATGTTAATGGAAGCCGTGGACGCTATAAGTGCAATCATAAAATCCAGATGCGTATTAGGCGCGGGACGTGAGAGTGTTGAGTGGAAATGCGAGTGTTAGTCTCGCTTGTCAACAACATAAATTATAAGTAGGCATTGTTGTTATAAAGATTGTTCGGAACACGAGTGTTTTCATTGCAAAGTTCGTGGCGCTAATGGAAGGCGGCGAGGGCGTCACGGCTGATGCGCGGCATACGCTCGGTAATGAACCTCCCTATGGATGAGAGGATTCAGTACAGAAGTGTGCTTAATTCGTGGTTTCTATGCCTTTCACCGCTGGGGGGCATCAAATATTGTTAATAAACTATTGAGAACTCTCCAGTTTGAGAGCACACTTCAACTGCATTCATGTAGCTCTTGCTTTTAAAAATAAATATAGTATTTTGCTTTAGATGACAAAGATAAACACTAACGTCTCTATTAATAGCTCTACGTAAAGTCTTTAGGTACAGTTACGTATTATTACAAGTTTATCGTTTGACGATATCGACGACCGGGTCTTTAATTCAAAATTATACGTTACATATTTTAAAGTTTCAAATTGCATTCTTTAGCCACTTTTACAAGCACTTACTTATACCCATACCAATATGTAAATAAATAAATATCCAGTAAACTGCCCTGGGCATAAGTTCTCATCCTACGACTATTGCAGAAGTTGCAAGACATTGTATTGTGGATTAGAGGCATGCGTCCCTGACCACTGCCCGAGAACTAAGGGGGAGTAATGCTTTATCATTATACCAAATAAGTAATGCCTGTAGCTCAGTACTCTGTTTGACTTCAGAAACGTACTTACATTTCTCGTCATTCCCTAATCCTTTTTGATTTTAAGCTCTCAGGCGTGATTAAAGAAAGACAGAATTATCATACGCGTATAAGTACAATACTATGAACTTTATTTCTTGCAGCAAACGCCTTTTCGTACTATGAAACTCACTATCACGTAATTTACACTTCATCATCGATGATATTTGACCGAGCGAAAGCAAAGCGCAAGCGCAACGGCTTTGTTTCATCTTAAACAATCTGTTCGGCTGTTGTCGTCGGCTGTCCTCTACAGGACGCATTTCTCAAACGATTCTCGTAAAGTTTTGTGAGTATCGTCGATATTTATATAGAATTTCTTTGAAAAAGCAGTTTTTGGAATATTTTTAAAAGGCGGAATAATGGGGTTGAAAATATAAATATGACAAATTTCCTGTGTCACTATACAAAAATGCAAAGACAGTTGAGGTTTATAATGACCCAAATACCGGAGACGTGCAATCTGCATGCAGCTTCTATAGATAGGTGTGTACCTAAATAACGATAGTGCATAGTTACCGTACAAGAAGCTTAGACCATAGTTTAAACATATTACTAGGTATTAAGTATTAGTCTAATTCTAATAGAACCATTATTGCCGAACAAATAAACCATAAAATTTCTCACTAGCAGCAATACATAACCATTCTTTTACAAAAACGTCAATGTTAGCGACGTGTAATATATCATTTTAAGTCACGGCAAACAAAGCCAATATAAAAGCTTTCACACGCGATCCCTAGACCGTAGTCGGCAAACAAACATCCAGAACTATCCCGCTCTAAGCCACTCATGAATAAAAGCTTCATTTTCGGACCCCACCAATAAATGTTAATTTTTGTCGTGAGCGCACGCATCGCAAACAAAATATTAATCCAGCGAGCGTTAATGGAAAATGAGTTGACGTTATACAAACAAGTGAACATCACACGCGTAGCGGAGGGCTTCGCAGTCCTCCTTCGAAGTAATAAATTGCAGTGACCTCGGCAGTAAAGTGCAGTGCAGGGCTGTAAGTACGAGTCTCCTCGGTCGGTTATATTACCTCTCGTAAAGCACCGTCGGGGGTGCGCTGAGAGACGGCCGCGTGACGCAGTGCAGCCGGCGGTTGATGAGAGCTCGCTACACGCTCTACTTCGCTCTTACTGTCCGTCTACCACTCACAATCCGTCACATGCACACCGTCAATAAAACCCTATTTATTGACTAACTTGTTTTCTAATTCACATACCCGACCGAATACTTGAAGTTACTTTCCCGAAAAAGGCTTTTTATTTCGTAACTTTTATGCATTTGGCCTCGATATCACGTGATGGTATGCGAGAAAAGGTGGTTACGTTTTATTACTTTTTACAATAAAATATGCCTTTTTAATTGTGGTAACGGCAGGTGTCGAGTTCCCACAGAGTGATACACTGGCTCATTTGTTTACCAACCAGCGTACACGACAGTCTAGATAGGACATTAATACCTATAACTATTCTGAGTCGTAAATAGAAAATAGAATAGTCTAATAGAAAAAAACACACATAAGTGCTATGATAGTAAGTTTAATAAACACTATTTAGATCAGAACTCGATTATTGGGTATATTATTCCATATTGTTTAGTAAACTATAAGAAATAAAAGCTAATTGATCTACTATTATTAAATTAAAAGTTTAGATTATTGAAAATCTATATACATTTTACAAGTTCTGTTTAAAAATACTGCATAAAATCTAAATATAACAGTACCACTTATATTGTCAACATCAAGACATTTTTTTTAATTATCATTGGAGAACTGCTGAATAACATTAGTCCCCCACGTATATCATAGTTTCACAATAGGAAAATAGGAAACAACAGTAATTTCGCTCGGAAGAGTCCATTTGTTCCATTTCCCGCATGATCGCCTGCACTCAGATAAATCTATAGTTTGCATATCCGGGGGACTGATAGAGCTAGAGCCCAGATAGAGGATTGAGGATCGCACCGATAAATATTTATGGACGGATTTCCTTTAACCACGAATTGGTGACTGATGGAAGAATGATTCACTGCAATTATTATTGTGATAGGTAGTACTGGATCATCAGATCGGACCTGCTTGCTAATATTGGATTTTGTTTTGCGGTAAAATGTTATTCAGGTAAGTTTCATACTCTTTGCCCTTTCATATTTTATCATTGAAAACTTTGAAATCAACGGCAAATTAGCTATACAAGACTTTTCGTATATCAACGTAACAAATACTAACTCGACATACCAAAAACACAAAACAAAACCGAGCATAACGGACACTGAAAACATATTGCAAACATAAAACATAACGAAATTATCCAATTCCAGCTTATCTCCCGCCGTTGTGGGCGTTTATTAGATTAATGCAATGAAAATTAAAACAATTTGCCGGATAAATATCTTCGCGCGGGAGTATCAGTGGTGTCCCTATTTATCCCTAGTGAAGGGCAACGCGGATAACCCCTCTTAAAAGCTAGGAGCAGTCAGCTTTAAATGGAATAAAGCGAATGACGTCGAACGGTCTCGTCCTTACCCTCGCTCCCGCCACCCCTCCCGCTCCCCTTTGCTTCCCGCCGAGACTCTGAATTTCATTAGAGCCCTCGCGCCCTTAGAAAAGCCACTTTACAACAGAAAATGGCATTATGATAATACTTAGAGCATTATAAAATTCGCTGAATAAACATTTTTGTGTAATTGTACAATAACAACAATTTTAAATGTACCACATCTTAGAGATAATATAGGAATCATTTCAACAATACCAAGGAAATAAGAGTAGGAAATGATGTACATTATTACATTTCATTGCACTGTTTTTCATATTAGATTTTTTTATCATTAAATTTTCATTTTTAAATCGTTATTTCACTAACTTTTTGCGTTTTTCTAAACTTTGGATTAGGCATTACATATTGAGTTATAATTATTATATAACCAACTTGATTCCATAAAATACAATAGTACACGAAATAATACGTATTATGATGGCCATAAAGCCGAATAGTTATCGAACGGGGTATCCATGTGGTAATGCCGCGGGGTGCTTCGGAAAATGCGAAATAAATGCTCGGCTTAAACACGAAAGGGATCTCGGGGCATCAAGCCCGCGGCGTTCGAGCCGGTGGCGAGGGAGTCGCGCCCCAAAGTGGTATTTTCACTTCGCTAATCGGATAACCACTTAACGAATGGGTCACTGCACGCCAAACGTATTTTCACACGACTTTTCTGGGGAGAGCCCGCAGATTCCGCATGTTACGAGCGAAAACTTACGTCCGCTCGTAACGCGATTGCCGCCCGTGACCGACCTCCCGCCTATCGACGATTTCGAACTTTTAAAAGCGACTAATCTGATTACGAGTACGCGAACTCACGCGCTCCTCAGTCAATCGGACATTAAATATGATCGATGAATACGATTATCTTTACAGATGAGGAGCGAAAGGGTGACGACATGCTACAGGGCATGCATCACCAGATGCTCGGTTACGGCATAAAGGAGGAGGTCAAGCGAGGGGCGTCAGACTGCGGAGTGCCCATCCCCGCGTCGAAGCCGAAGATATGGTCGCTGGCGGATACGGCCGCATGCAAGACGCCACCGCCGGCCGCGGCGCCTTGGCCGCATCAAGGCTACGGCGGGGGTGTGGAGCGCGGGCCGGGATCGGAGGGCGCTGCTAATGGGTTCGCGCTACCGGCGACGGCCGCCGCCAGTCCGGCCAGCGGTGCGTACGGTCGGTACGGCGGGTTCCCTGGACAGTACGGCGGCCAGCACCCGTGCGTGCACCCGGCCGCCTTCCCCGACGTGCAGACGGATACTCCGCCTCAGACGCCGCCCAACATGAAGGTGCCGAGCGTGGCCAACCCTCTCGGCAGCGGTGGCGGCGCCGGTTACTGCTTTCCGCGGCATCAGCAGTCACCGCACCGCGACTCCTACCACAACCCGCACCACGCCACCAATAATCACCATCCCAACCAACCGCATCATAACGAAGGATCTGCCGCCTTCAAACCCTTCTATAAAAGGTTACTATAATTTTTTATTTACAATACTTAAAGGATATTCTCAAAATATTTGTGGCTACAATCATTCTGCTATTAAATCTCCGTAAAATCGTATATTCTATATAAGAAGTAATGAGTTCATTTGTTGATGCTGCTATTTTCAATACAAAATGAGGATTTTATTTATTAATTACCAAAACACATAGGTTTAAAATGTATTACATCACTTTACGATTACTCGATTTAATATTATGTCTATGAGATACATTATTTACATCAAGAAAGGCACTACTAATAACAATCAAGCAGTTTGCTGTCTCGTTGACGCAGTGGGCGCAAGTTCGACTGCCGATCATGACGTCCCGGGTTTGATCCCCAGGTCAGGCAGTGTTAAATATTGGATTCCATTAGGAATTATCTCAATAACTGCCTGGAGTCTGGACTGTGTCCAGTAGATGGCAATAGGCTCGCCCCCTATTGCATGGGACCAACGACATATTGGCGAAATGTGAGTGTGCCTACTATAGGACTGAGTCCTGGGTACACCTGCCTGCTCTTTCGGGAAAAAGTGATTGTTTGTTATGTTGTTATAAAACATTTCGCAATACTAAGAACAATGCTTAGCATTTATCTATGGACTCTTTGTATTTTTGGCGATTGGCGGATTTCATATTATATATGTCGCTCGAATACACGGGCTATACCCGGTCTTTTGATAGGCGTACACGGAGATCATTTTTAGTCCAACGTGTAGACCTCTACGAACTTTTAATCTAAAGGTAATGGATATCACTTCTCGGTGTTCATCTCTGAAACAATCTACAGAAGATGAGCTTATAGACAGCCCCTGCTAGGTACAAGGATTATTGAAAATTGAGATTGGATGGAAACTACTTGATTGGGTTATGGGTGCAATTTCTCGATGGATGGTGACCGTGCTATTGATCGAGCTTCCGGCACCTGCCACTTCCGTCTCATAGAAAAATTATAAATATTATTATTGTGATTTTCCGAGCTGTGACATTTTCATTTAGTCAGCTTTTTTTATTATTATAATGAGTAACAAGACGAGCAAATCAGGTGCCTGATGCTAAGCATCATGATTGCCCATATCAGACACAGTTCAGAAGTATAGAACCAATCATAGTTCTTGACGGTGAAAGACTCAATATAGACAATGCAACTTTGTTCCTTGGCATAAATATAGACTCTAAACTGCAATGGAGCACTCATATCACCGAGCTCTCAGGGAAACTAAGCTCTGCAGCTTACGCGGTTTATAAAATTAGGCAACTAACAGATATAGCCACGGCGAGATTAGTGTACTTTGCATATTTCCATAGCTTGATGTCTTATGGGATTCTGTTGTGGGGGTCAGCCGCAGATAGAAACTATCTTTATACTACAAAAACGTGCGATTCGTGCCATCTTTGAGATGCGTCCACGCGAATCCCTGAGGGAATTATTTAAAGATATAAACATACTGACCCTACCATCCTATACATTTATGAGAACATCATGTATGTGCGTAAAAATTTACATAAATTCAAATTAAATAGTGACCTTCATAATTTTAATACTAGGAATATAGACAAAATAGCTGCACCTAGCTTTAGATTATCTAAAACAAATAAAAAGACATTCTTAGGAAATTGTGTACGTTTCTATAATAAAATCCCAAAAGAGATAACTGGGCTCTCAGAGGGTAAATTCAAAACCTATATAAAATCTACATTACTAAAGAAGGCTTATTATAAAGTCAACCAGTACATAGAGGACAAAGATGCCTGGAAACTTTTGCATAGCCGCCTCGCGGCACCTTCAAAGAAAACGAATGAAACCAAACCAAATATTTGTAAAACTATCTGTTGAAAAAATTAAGCCCTACAAGTTTCTTGTGCGATCTGCGTGGTACTGCACTGCGCCTGTCACCCTGAGATATTAGTGGTTGAAGCTCTTCTTGCCCAGTAATTTCGTTGGTAACATTGCCCTTCAGACCGGAACACAGTAATGTTTGCACATTACTGCTTGGCGGATAATAACTGGCAACGGTGTGGTACTTCCCCAGGCGGCCCCCTGCAAAAGAGGCCTACCACTACAAAACAGCTGTTAGCTTTTGGTCCATGTTAAATCCGAAATAGCTTCAAATCCGAAGTCCTTGGGTTCCAATCTCATTACATGTGGAATTTTTGCCATGGGTCCTTACAGCCCCTATATCGGACAATGTAGGTCCCGGCTGCCTATAAGATATGTAGGGACAACTGTTATAAGTCATGTCGTAGGGCTTGTAGGAATCTTGGCAACCTGAAACTGTGACAATGCGGATAAGAAAACTTATTCTACTAACATTCTCATACTTTAAGATGCCCTTGTGTACTGAAATATTTATAATGTCTCAAAACATGTACATAATATTGATTACAAATAAAAATAAAAATATCTTTATTTCTAGAGTATTGTGTACATAGTGTTGGAATAATAAAAAAGTGACAAAAACCCTACCGTATCCAGTGTACAAATATTTCATTAAAATAGAGTTATTATTACGAAATTTATAAAACATGAAAATATAATTAAAATAATAAATCTCATTCATGAACAAAAATTAAAAATGTCTAACTTAGAATGTCTATTATTGAACTAATAACACATAAGCTTCCCTAGATCAACTTTTTTTTTAAATGACTTATGCTGTTGGCCTCAGATGGCCTTTACAGCTTTAACAGGCAGTGGTGAGCGCAGGACCCAGAGTTTAAGGGCGACTAGCACTAGGGCACCTAGACGGTATGAACCTCGGCTTGGGCCGTCGCCAGAATACGTGGGGCCAGACTTGCCCTCGCACCCCAGAAGGGGAGTGTGTTAGGGCCCTATAATCAATGGTTTGATCTGTTTGATTATTTGGAGAGAAACTAACCGATCTGAAGGATCTGAGAGATCTTCGACCTCGCCGGCGAGGTCGGTGTTGTGATTGTGTGAGTTGGTGGATCTGGTATACGGTACCAGTACCGTAAAACGGAGCGACTGTTGCGTATATTGGTAGGATTGGGCGAACCTAGCGCCGCCGTTGTGTCGGCAGCGATAGAGTCGTCCGGGTCTTCCAGGACGTTGCGAGGGCGTCTACGGAGGGGAGGAGTTCTAGCTTGAACTATCGAGTAGTTCGAGGCTTGGACTACGAGTAGATGAACTTATCTAGAGCAGCTTATCTAAATTGTAGTGTTAGGCCTCTTTTGCAGGGGGCCGCCAGGGGAAGTACCACACCTTTGCCAGTTATCCATCCGTCAAGCAGTAATGTGCAAACATTACTGTGTTCCGGTCTGAAGGGCAATGCTACCAGCGAAATTAATGAGCATGACGAGTTTCAACAACTAATATCTCAGGGTGACTGGCGCAGTGCACTGCCGCGCAGAATTTTGAATTTTAAAACACTGGGTGGCACTGTATCTGATATGGGTAATCATGATGCGTATCTGTCTGCCTCGGTGGCGTAGAGGGCGCATGATTGACTGCCAATCACCTCTGGATTGCCCCGGGTTCGATCCCCAGGTCAGGCAGTGTTAAATATTGAATTTTTCCAATAGGAATTATCTCAATAACTGCCTAGAGTCTGTAACTGTGCCCGGTAGATGGCAATAGGCTCGCGCCCTATTACATGGGACCAATAACATACTGGCGAAATGTGGGTGTATCTACTGTGAGACTGAGTCCTGGGTACACCTCTGCCTACCCCTTCGGGAAAAAGGCGTGAATGTATGTATCCCATATCTCGGCAGTCGAGCATGCGCCCTCTACGCCACCGAGGCACTTCATCAAACATGGCATAGTAAAATTATCTTCCGTTGCGGCATATCGTATCGACTTAATTTAAAGGTCATTCTTTCTGATAAAGGTAGTACCAACGTCTTGGACAATATCATAATTTCACGAGAGCTTACATGTCACAAGAAAACCATTTAGCAAATAACTTTTAGGATACCGATATACCATTCCGAGTCTTGGCTCTTATTCCATTCGATGAATTTACGTTAGAATCGGTCGTATACAAAGCAGCACCCTTGTCTTAATATTAATTCTCAAACAGGATTCAAATATGAACCGAACCATTTGTCAATATTAAAGTGACGCACGAGTTCTTGCTAAGCCTGCGCATAAATTAAATAGAAATCCCTGTAGCCTATTGTTGTCTTCATTTGCCATAATACTGTGTTTTCTTAGTACTGTTACTGGGCATAAGAGAATTAAAAGATCATATTGGAACTAGGTTTTTTTTTTTATGATAGTGAGTGACAATACGAGCAAATCAGGTGCCTGATGGTAAGCATCATGATTGCCCATATCAGACACAGTGCCACCCAGTATTTTAAAATACAAAATTCTGCGCGGCACTGCACTGCGCCTGTCACCCTGAGATATGAGTTGTTGAATCTCATCATGCCCAGTAATTTCGCTGGTAACATTGCCCTTCATACCGGAACACAGTAATGTTTGCACATTACTGCTTGGCAGATGAATAACTGGCAAAGGTGTGGTACTTCCCCAGGCGGCCCCCTGCAAAAGAGACCTACCACTACAAAATAAAATTTGATACACCCTTAGGAAAAATTTACTAAATCAGTGTTTCATATTAGGTAGGAAACAGGGGAATACGAAACATTACATAAAACTGTAAATTATGAAAATATTCGATAAAAGATACGTTCACTTACAGGAGCCTTCTGTCACTTTTGCGTAGTAGTTCAACGTTTGCGTAGGTCCTCGTATCTCGGGCACACTGCGAATATGAGCATACAAACAATACAAGTACAATAAATGGTTATTGACATTAGCAAATAACCCATAAAGTAATTTGAATGGACAGTAACTTTAACCATAAGCAGATTTGTGGTTTAGTAGCGTAGGTTCGCGCCAGGGTGTCATGTCGGTAATTGAAAACAATGGAGCGACTGCGAGGAGGAAGGGCAACTCGACTCGAGGGCAAGATTGCAATCTCTCTTACATCATTTGTCATTGTCAAGCGATCCACACGCCTACATGCGTCCGACCGAATTAGCTTTCACTATGGTTGCATTAACCATCTGTATATTGAAAAAATTGTGCATTAATAATCTAGGTATCACTGCCCAAAAGTTAATCAAATTTCCAAGTTTGTAAGGAATATTTGTATTTATGACCCAATATCGCTTGATCTCTACAAAGTTTACAATCTACTACAATCTTAATCGTTATCGAATTTGTAATTCTATAATCATTTTATGCACTAACCTACTACTAGTACTTAAATAAAATATAAGGTAATGTGCATATACGGTTCAAAAAGGCACGCACACATAAACGCGCGCACTTTACGTGAGGGAGGAGGTACGTGTACTGGTTCTTTACAAAGTCCTGTGAAGAACTCTAGAAGAAACTCTTCAAAGACGCATTCTTTAAGAGAATCTTCATCGTCTCATAAAATGCGCATTCTACAGACTGTTTTTCCTTACTATATAATTATATAATTTCCTTAATATAATAACAACTATGGATTATATTTTGAGCGATTCATAGTGTATTTTAAAGTTAACCGTGTGATTTTCGAAGCGATCGATTTCGTTTTGCATGTCAATGATCGATGTTTACACGTCCATTTCGGTAAAGTTAACAGTTTAATCAAAATTACGTTCAGTGGTTGGTTTACAAGTTCCGCCAGTTAAGTAAAAACACTATAATAAACGTGCGTGCCATTTTAAACCGTTAAAGGTGTATAGTAGTATAGAAATACGCTTTACTGTAAAACTTCCAAATATTACAAAAACACTTACACTATACATCTTATCAATTAGAACTTTACTATACTTATAATTATTGGTCGACAATGGGCGGTCTTATCACTTTAAGCAATCTCTTCCAGGCAATTAACCTTTGGACGGATATGGGCATGATAGGAAGAGTATGGTTGGACTGGGTACAGCTAATATTTTATAACATAATATGTTATTACTTATACTACAAAGTAACTATATTAACACAGTATAATTTCATATATGTACCTACATATTATTTATGGTTTGTACATATGTTTGTACCTTCCGTTAGTATCTATTTTGTGCCTATTAGTTACTCTATGAAAGTAATATAAAATATATGTCGAGGCATCAGGTACACGTATAATATTAGGAAACAGCTGAGCTAAAGATATTCATCTCGGTTCATTTATAATTATGTGAAGCACGTATTGTCGAGTGACAACGATATCTATTAGGTTCGAATGTTTCCCGCGAGGCACATATTTCTAAGAGTCATCGTCGGTTTTCTAAGAAGTGGCAAAGGTATTCGCTATTCGGCTCTTATTAGAATAAATCGAAGCCTCGACGTCGCCGCACAGGACGGCATCGCGAAGAATTTTGTTTTAGCCAAACGCTCACAAATTCACTTCTACAAGCCTTTTGTATTATTTTGGTTTTCACGCCTTTTTGTCCCACGAATTCTTTGACGCGAAAATAACTCCTTATCGCGGCATTCCTTTTAAAGTAGCCCAAAAAGAACGGACTTAAATGGACAGTTTTTGTATTCGACTTAAATAACATGCCTGTGATGTTTAAGCTTATTATTTTCTTGAACGATATCGCTACGAACATCGAGATGCCGTCTGAAACAGGCTTTATGTTATACCTAATGATGATTTCATGAAAGAACTCTGTAGATAATTCTTACAATAAATTTTAATTCGAAACAGTTTCTGTTCCAACGAAGTACCGACCCACAATGCGTCTGCCGGACGTAATATTAGAAAGGCTTGATTCAATTCGTCTGATTTAAATGTCACAAACGGCAATTGTTCTGAAGACAGAGCAGGTAATAAAGTAGGACAATAAGTATTGTCGTAGAGAGGTCTGCATGTGTGCTTTTGGTGTGGTACGACGGTGTAGGGCGCAAGGATGGTGCGCGGTCCGCGGGCGCCGCGCCGTGCTCATACGAGATAAGGACGCCACCGCAATGCGTGGGCGCGGAATCTCAATGGATCCTCTTCATTCATTCACAACACTACCTCCGCATTAAAAGCTCCTATCCTTTTTTTCGACGACCCTAATCTTACCTCTTATCTTTCGATCCTGACTCGGGTCCTCTGTTTCATTCAGACCCAGGTCGCTCGGACAACCAGTTTGACTTCTTTTTTCATTGACGCCGCTACAAACTTTAGATGACCGCGGCCGAGGTCGAATTTTTATTTCTTTCACATTTTGGTTTTCCGGTCCGAGCGATTCGTTAATAAATTCTCAGATAATGAGACTGAACGTTTCGTCACCTCATCTCGATTGGTTTATATTTTTTTATACTTTTTCGGTTTATAATATGTGTGAACGCGGCGGCGGGCGACGCGGCGACGTCGATAGAATCGGAACTCTTTTTTCCTTAATTTAAATACCGCTATTCTTTTTGAGAGACGTTTTTATTGTTCTGAATGGATTAAAATGAAACATCCTTTACAAGTGGCGATTCAAAATGTTCCAGTCCTTATTATGAAGTGATAATTTTTGTTGGGATTGATGTTTATGATTGTTCAGAATTATTCTATTATTCGCAATCATATAAATAATAATCTTAATATTTAGCTTTATTGTATGTTGTAGCAAAATCAGTTGAAATAATGTACTATAATGTGTTGTTACAGGTAAAGCTCGTGAAACCTGGGTCGCTGCCCCCATCCTCGACAACTAAGGACTGTCAAATATATCTCAGTGGCACAGTGTTTCTTTTACTTTGAAAAATGTCAACGCAAAACAAGTAGACGAATAGAACTTTGGCTGACTATAGGTATACATATTACTAGGTCAAAACTTTGTAACTATTTAATTTCGTACCTAGGTTAATTTTTAAATTTCTAAAGTAAAATGCACAGTTAATGTATAATAAAATGTTAAGTACCTACGTAAATTTCGTTTGATGTTGTTATTTCGACGATTGTCCCTAGTACTTAATTATTTATGTATAATCAGACGAGATAAGGAATCGACGTTGCTCAGTATTTTTATAGATTTAAGAAAGAATAATGGATTTCAAATTTATTTACAAATGGTCATAAGAAGCGCAATTCAATGTAGTATATTGAACCACATACTGTTGGTTCAGTTAGTTATATTGAAATGGCAGAAACTAAGACGAGTATCACTCGTATGTACCTACTTATAATAATAAGGAAATATAATATTATTTAATATTGTGTTGTTGTTCATTAAGTTCTTCCAATATTATGTTATTTACCTACATTTTATTTTTTCAGAGCAATAATAACTTGTGTTTGTTATATATATATACCACTTATTTCTTGATGATATAACACGAACTAATTGTGTGGTAATTTAGTAATAATAACTTATATAATCAGATCAGAAGTCAGAGCAATAAACGGCGAAATATTGTTTAATTTTGTTAAAATTGAGTGTCGATAATACGTCGATTTGGTTATTGTTATTGTCCCTGTATATAAAATGTTGTGTAGATTTCCTATTTTAGTTTCACGTGAAGTGTACAAAGTATTTAATATAATGGTTTCTCTACATTCGATGTTGTTGACAGACACTTCGAAACGAACTTATAAATATTTTTTAAAAGTATTATTAGTATATCTGTACATAGATATATATTATTTTAAATATTTTATTTTATGGCTGCTAACATAATGTTGGAGTTGTATAAAACGCATTTATTGAATCCATGGTACTTTTTACTTATATTTGATCCTGGCAATTCACCATTTAGTAAACGATTAAAGAAATATGTGCTCAATTTATTGTTGATAATATTACATTATACAAAATTGTCGTACCAGCGCAACTTGGCTTACTATTTTGTATTGTAACGTATTATTTCATAATATACAGTAAAGTTAGTAAAAGAAGTGACAAATTGATATGAAACACAAAACTACGTGCTCAAAGTTCAAAATATTATAATATTTTATAATAAATAGGTGTACTTTATTTTCAAAAATATTTATTTTTGTTCTTCAAGATTACACCACAATATCAGACAGGTTCATGAAGGATAACATTTACTAGACATTTGTACCATAATTGGAAACTTAAAAGATCAGGAGACAATCTTAGACCTGATCTACTTAATTAATAAAAGGATACTTAGGTAACTAATGAACACTGAACACGTAGTATATTACACGTACATTAAAGCATGGACTCACAGCAGTTGTGATTGAGGTATCACATAAAGGTATTTCATCAAGATGATATGGATACTTAGTATAATATAACGCCGACAGCAATAAATTAATAGATTTTTGATAATATATTTATCAGAATTTGAAGTTAGTAGATTCGATATCGTTTCAAATCTTCCGCGCCCGTAAATTTTATCGACTCGAACCGATACCGAATCATTACTTCTTGTAGCAATAACAACGAACATTTATATAAAACTATTATTTCATGGTCACAAAACGCAATACACACTCCCTGCAATATTAATTATAATATAATGTCATCAAAAACTAAACTCTATTTCAATGTGACCAAATCGAATACATTCGCTTAATATTAAATGTTCTTTATAGATATTTATAGAAATTATTATAACTATTAATTATTATTATGAATAAAATTATGTAACGATTGTAATTAAATCTTTATTTCAACAGACACGGTTTTATTTCTAAGCCACATTATAATAAAAAATATTATGATACCCCATTATTATTATTCACATATTTGTTTATTATATTTTTCATTGAATAGTTCAAAGTCCTGATTGTCACGTTCTCTCATCAGCGCCCCACGCCTAACCCTAACCTCCCGTACAAAAAGCTTCTAATGATGTACAAAGAATAAAAAAATGGAATTTACAAAACTCCAACAGAAAACACGTCGTAGTAATTATTCTACCTTTAGTATTTACTTACCAGGTTATATTTTAATTAGGTATTAATTAACAGTTTTGTTATTTTGTATTTACAATATAATAGTAAAATACCGATATCTCACTAACACTGTAAACATCACGTAAATTAGGCAGATTAGGTAGACAAATTCTATCGATTTGAAGATTTCAGAATTAGTTTTTAGATTTTAAAATTACTGTCTCCTACGCCACGTCTCCAAGACCCGTGGATATTCTTCCTTCGATTGAAAATGGACAATCGATGCGTAGCTGATGACAAAGCATAAAATTTTATACAAAAATTTTGGTTCTTACTTCTAAGTAGAAACGTAAGCGATTTCTTTATATAAGTACACATTTACATTATTCCTAAGTAAAATAAGTCTTACAATAAAGCCAAAATCTCTACCGGTAAATGGAGCTATGAACTCAAAGTAATGGAAAAAAAGGTATAAATCGAGTTAACTAAATGTTTCAGTCTCGAAAAGAGAACAAACAAAATAGGGGAGGGAGTCGATAATGAGCCGGCAAAAGTCGTCGGTTACCCGAGTAGGGTTACTCCCTTACCTACCGACTCTTAAACAATGCTTAAGGGCTAATAAAAGAGCACTCTTTTAAACTTTTTAAGAGGTATTCAATTCTGGAATTTAATTCACAGGCCTAAAACTTCACGAGTAATAAACAAAGATCATCAAAACGGTTAAGAATACGGATTTTATATAATAATAATATAACATTTCTGGTTAGATTGCGTTTGCTTGAATTTATAAATTTTTAATAGTATTTTACTTACCACAGAAGTACCTAGAAATTTTTAAGCAAGTATGTAAATAATACGATACGACCTTTAAGTCAGTTTGTGAATTGTTAAGCGGATAATAATGTTAATATTTTAAAATATTATGTTTAAGTTGTCCGAACAATTTGTACAAGTAAGTAAATAGCTATTTTAAAAATTACCTCTCCGTACAATACCGACTATTCAACGAATTAAAATCAACAATTTTGTTTGAAAAAAACAAAAAAAATATTCTAATCCTTTCAGATAATTTCATGAAATTAACAATACGAGGGTTCCGTTTGTTTTAAAGGACTACAATAACAGGACTCTAGAACACGATATTAACAGAGTAAATCTAAAAAAAATGAGATCATGATCATAACGAGATATCATCTCATAAATTTATATGTAGGTATCATTATCAAATGATACCTACATATAAATTTATAATAAAAAAGCAGCGGGATTAGCCATTGTACCTAAATATGGATATGAATACATACATACCGTTACGACTCGGTACCCCAACGGAAAGGCAGAGACTATTTCGCTCCTCTTGCTACGATCCTGGGTATTCCCACTTTCATAAAATTCTTAATACATACTCTTCGGTTGTGGGTACTTTTGAACTGGCCTTCGCATAACATAACATCCGACTTGACCATTCACACTCACATAAATCTCCTTTGTTTCTTTCGTCTATCCAATCCATATGTCCAAACCATCTGAGTATTTATTTCCATTCTCTATCATTGTCATTATATCTTCTAATACTTCACAAGGTCCTTTTATCGAGATTTCCTCTTGATGAATGAAGTATTTAGTCGTATCATAAAGTAATACAAATATTCGACCTACGAGGGGAGGTCAAAAAGTTCGCGGAATGGAGGGTTTAGAGAGGGAAGGGGGTAGTTTTTTTACCTGTCGCTACTTGTTGACTCAATACAATTATAAATACTAAGTTTCAGCCCAATCAGTTCATAAAACTCTGAGATATCGCTGGATAAACAAGTCAATCGGGTAGAAAATATCAACTATGGAGAAAATTGAGTATCGTGCCGTGATTAAGTTTCTCACTAAGCAAGGAAAAACGCCTCAGAACATTATGGAAGAAATGTCATCAGTTTACGGGGACTCTTGCCCTGGAAAAACAATGATTTACAAGTGGCATAGTCTTTTCAAGCAAGGCAGAGACTCAATTGAAGACGATCAGCGCTCAGGTCGGCCAATTGAAGCAACGTCCTCAGACATTGTTGAAAAAGTTGAAAAACTTGTTCTAGAAGATGCACTCCTAAAGAAGAAACAAATCGCAGAGATGACTGGAGTATCATCTACGACCATTTTGAATATTCTCCATGACCATCTTGGCATGTCTAAGGTCAGTGCAAGATGGGTACCGAGAATGCTCACAGCGCTTCAAAAACAGCAGCGCGTCGAGTGTTCGCGCGAGTTTTTGGAGTTGTGTAGTGAAAACAGGGATGAATTTCTGAACCGAATTGTGACTGAAGATGAAACTTGGGTTCATCACTATGAACCTGAGTCAAAGCAGGAGTCAATGCAGTGGCACAAAAAAGGCGCAGCACCGCCCAAGAAGTTTAAGGTGTCACAATCGGCCGGAAAGATTATGGCAACAGTTTTTTGGGATTCCAAGGGGATTTTATTGATCGATTATAAAGATAAAGGTGTCAATATCACGGGGAAGTACTACGCTACACTACTGGAAAAATTAAAAGTATCAATTAAAGAAAAGAGAAGGGGAAAATGGTCTCGAGGTGTGCTCCTTTTGCACGACAACGCACCCGTTCACAAGAGTCATGTTGCGATGGCTGCCTTGCACAAGTGCGGCTTCGAAACTTTAAACCACCCTCCCTATAGTCCAGATTTGGCCCCTTGTGATTATTATTTGTTCCCAAACATGAAAAAAGAGGTTCGTGGAAAGAAATTTACGGATGACGATGAAGTGAAGTCGGCAATATCTGCTTATTTTGAAGGCCTTGACAAATCATTTTTTTTCGAAGGGTTAAACAAATTATTTGAAAGGTCTGAAAAGTGAATTAGGGTTAATGGAGAATATATTGAAAAGGAATAATAATTTCATGTTGAAATTCACCCCCCTTCCCTTTCATTCCGCGAACTTTTTGACCTCCCCTCGTATATTCCATATTCTAAGAGTTATCAGATAGATCGTAAAAGGAACCTACTCATTTGGCGACAAACAACCGACCGATTGGTTTAGTTAATTAAATCTGTTACTATAGCAATTGAATCTGCAATAAAAGCGCCATTGGTCATAAAACGGTCATAAACATTGACAACACAAATAGCAGCTAATAATGTACGGGACCAATCAGACCGCGACCGTGCGACACCAATAATATTTTATATACGTACCTTTATACGGAGATCACAGAGCATTGCAGATGATTGCCGCAATAAAAATGTTTGCTGAAGGCACCGATTTTAATTAATTGGCTTTCAGACCGTATTAAAACACAATACATGTTCTGGTACGCTGCGTTGAATGCGGTAGGTATTTAATTTTTAAAATGCATATTTTGGGTAAGTGCAAGGACCGGATTAAAAGGCATTATATACCTTAGTTTATAAATAGATGGTTTGAATGATTTTTTCGAAGTGTAGAGTGTGGCGAAGTCAGGAAGGTAAAGGTGGTGGAAGGCAGAACTAGTTTCAGTCACACTCCGCCAGATGGTGTACCTAGTTTCGATTCAGTCTGCGAGTGCAGTTTGTAAAGACTTATAAATGTGAGTATTTATATAATGATTAACTACAATGATTAATTCTGAGTACTCAGAAATTAAAATTATACTACATACTAGCTAATTTGTTAAACTTTTTTATTATTAATCGTGGTCATTCTTAGTACGATTCTACCTAGGACCATTTACAGATATACCATTGATTTCGGCAAATTATTGAAGAATCTATTAAAACCTATTATTATTAGCTGAGACTGGATTGTGACAAAATAAATCTGTAAGTCTCGATCAATAACTATAATCAGGTTGATTAAACGTCATAAGTGATAAAAATGAGCCACAGGTGGTAATATCCACCTGCCTGGTGTCGGGTCTAATCACTTCAGATTTACGTGCATACAGGCAAATTTATTCATAACTTCACATTTATCACCGCGGGCCTCGCTGTGAATAGTTTTTCACATGTAGGCGAAAATTGCCGAGTCGAAATTCTATCATGCCCGAAGAGGGTGGCCGTTAGAATCCTGTGCACCTTGCCGAAACCGATAAATCAAACTATTGCGTAATATTGCCCCTATATGCATGGAGATCACTTCGGACCTTCAGTTTTATTTATTACTGTAAACTAAACAGATTTTTACGAACGATTTATGAGTAGCGTCTTTTAGTTTATAGAGAACATTTCAATATTATTATTGTAACATATTTTAACGGTCAGTGAACCCCGATTTGCACAGGAAGTCGTATCCATTTTCTAATTATCAAAATGGTTGTAGATTTTTATCGTAAAACATCATTTACACATCGGTTAGCGATCAATTTGCTTTAATATTTATATGTATTTATATTTAGGCCTGAAATATTATTATAAAATATAATCATGTTAAGAAAGTTTACCATCGGGGATATTGTACGCGTAATATATTGATTGTGACACAGCGTGTAAGACGTCATGTTATTAAGTAAAATAAGCGTCAATAAATCTCTAAGACTTCGATAAATAGGTTTGTGTGGTGGTTCACGCCGATAACAAACTGGCGGCTACCAGATGTGTGGTGTCCACTGTCGGTATCGAACATCGATCGTCTCTCGAGATGCGATCGCTGCATTCCCGTCGACCGTCTTCCGTCCTCAGTCCTCCGTCTTGACATCACACGACTGAAAACGTTACTTTTCATATTTTATCATACGGTTATTATAGACTAAGAGCCCGCGACAATCAGAACTTTGTTATTTTATAAAACCTGATAGATTCTCTGTGTATGTTCCTAGTACAGGAATAAACGATCCCCGAGTAAGAAGTTTGGATCGTGTTGGCTTTTAAAGTTATCAGGTAGCAAAATGTATAAAATTGCACCTCAAATTTGTTGCTCAGTTTTTATATTATATTTTATTTGGAATAATGTCAGAAAACACGTAGTTTATTGTGAGATACTTTGTGTGCTTGGTACCCCCTATTAGACTACTATTGAACTTGTGTTGACTCCTATTGAAGAGCCCCGTGTTTTAGCTTAAAGGGAAGACCGCAGCAGGAAGATCATTCAGATCACACAGATCCACAGGCTGCACATATGCGGTAGAAAATTTATTGATTGTAGTTTAGTTAACAACAGAAATAGTAATTAATTCTACTGGAGGTTTGTAGTACTTACGTAAATATTGATCTACAAAATAGTCTACAGACAAAATCAACTATTGTGGTTAAGTCACAATAATGAAAATTGTTATTAATTAGCGATTGCTTTAATGGTACCTCAGTTCCAAAATGAATTGATAATGAACACACTATTTGATAAAATTATGCAAAAGTATGGATGTTTATGTGTACCCGTCATAACATAAATATAGGTATAAATTATATGATTCTAAACCATTTCAGCTTAGGCGCTCCGCCATCAGGGCAACATCAGCCAACAACAGCAACAAGTGCCCTGCTGTGGCTCCTCTGTTATTTTTTTTGAGAAATGTTTAAACTTTTAAAAAGTTTTCGTTAAAAGTTGTCAGTTGTATACAATCGAATTTATTAGGAAAGGCTTTTTATATTATTAACCAATACACAGACAAAGATAGATGCCTGGAAACTTCTGCATAGCCACCAACTGGTCTAACCTAACAAGCCAACAAATGTAACCAAATCAAATCAAAAAAAATTAAAACTTATAAGTTTCTTCTGCGTTCTTCTTGTCGAGGTATATTTGCGAACGCACGGTAGATTCGTAAGTTAGTTTGATATTATTGATTGACGTTTAAAAATGTCTTTTTAAGACTTATTTAAATAAATTTTCTTTGAGTTGAGTTGAGTTTGAGTTGTAGCAATTGAAATTCCCAGGTTACGATTTCCGCAATTCTTAATAAACTTTAGTTCAACACGTTACAAAACCAGCAATGTAACACAGCTATTACTATAACAAATTCGACAATTACCAATTGCAGCCATTTGATTTATCGTCGATTGTAGCAACTGAATAAACTTGTCGATCAATGTCCGCGCAGGTTCTTTACCTTTTATTTTCACAGGTAGTTGCCCTGCATGCGGAGTGCCTTAGATGACATTAAGACCAGATAATGTAACATAATAATTAACAATTCATTAATATATATATACACTATATATATACCTATAATCTATTTTAATAAATCAAGGGCCTTTGGGATAGCGAATTGGGAAACTGTTATCTAAACCCAGAGTCACGTTTGTAAATATAACATAGAAAATATAAAATTAACCACTAGTTTAAAATTACAGTTATTGCAGAAATAAGCCGAATTCAAAAACATTTCCCAAATGCTAAGAAAAAATTAAATGTGCAATTTAATAATAAATAAACGGTTATTAGTTGAATTGTTTTATTTAATTATGTTATTTACATAATTATAAATTAGTATAAAATAAAAAAAAATAAAAAATTCCTGTAAAATTGAATTTTGACAATAATATTTCTGTGGCGCTACAATTGGAAAAATTACAACTGTTGTAATTTTTGTATGTATGTTTTTTAATAAACGGTCAATTTCCAAATTTAACTTTAAAATGTCATATCATCAAATATTAAGTGATTGCCTCAAGCCTGATTCGAACTCTCAACTTGGGAATACTTTCACGGCACATAATCTGAAGGAAAATCAATGGAGACATTCCTACACGGCCGCTGAGGGTTCGAATTGAGGAACTTTGGGCTCCTTAAAATGAGTTCAGTTCACCTCCTGACGTGATTTGGTTTTATATTAGAAAGCTTTCAGGAAAGTACGTAGACAGTACAGTTATGAGAAACACGCATTATAGTAGGAGATACTGTTTAATTTAACACAATCAGGCCCAGATTGCACATGGAAACCCATGTGAGTTTCATCAAATAATATAATAATATCTGTCAAATAGTGTTGGTCATTTTCTAATAAGTAACAGGTTATTTGGATTATTTGGGTTATTTCTTCTAAGAATGTTAGATTATTATAATTGGACTACCTGTGTCCCGTGGTTTCACCTGTGTAGTCATCGTTCCCGCAGGCATATCGGGTTAAAAAAAACATATGTGTTATTCCACGGTTCAAACTATCTACATACTTACTACATACTACATACAATTTCAGCCCAATCGGTTCTATAGTTTTGGCATGAAAGAGTAACAAACATCTATCCATCTATCCTCACAAACTTACGCATTTATAATATTATAGGATAGGATATATGTAGGATAGTAGGATTAAATAGAAACTCCATTTCAGGGATAATACTTGGTCTGAGTTGCATTAACTAACTTTAACAATACCTAATTCTTGGCTGTCTGTCAAATCTTTGGTATCAATGTAAATGTTACATAACTTGTATGTTAACGGTATAATATATTGTTGGTGCAACTCAGCTTAGACAATAATGTTTGAAAATAACTCAAACTCAAAACAGCTTTATTCAAATAGGTCATAATCTGACACTTTTGTACGTCAATGAAGATAAACAGTACTGAGCCTACCGTGCGTTCGGAAAGATACCTCTACAACGTACGTAGGTACTAAAATACCAAAACAATTTAATAAACATTAAATATCAGATATCAAAATATGTAGTGGCAAGAGAAACTCATAAAAGTTGTAAGTATATATCGTAGGTTGTCAAAATGTTGGAGTTAATATGAATGGTAATAAACAAAATGATGTAATAAAAATACATACTGATTTAGTTTTCACATTAACAAAAGCGGACAAGACGGTATAAAACAACATAAATCGGATCCCGCCGCGTGAACTCCGACTGGGGCTCACTCAAGCGCCGCGAACATCGAACATGACCAAATACTTTATTGCGCTCATCGAAACAGCTCGGCGAACACGTTGCTCGCAGATGAAGTATGATCTACGGAGCTGTCAATTTCGCGGTATAAAATTCCAGCTCGGGCACGACAAAGGCAGCTGTCATCGTGTAGGTTGAAGGGTCGCGGGATCCCCCGAGGCTAAGCCCTCCTTGTCCTACCGAGACACGCACGTCGTCCGAAACTCGTCTAATCCGCACCTACTCCACACATAAACCCATCTAATTGTTAATAAAAGGACGAATTCGGAAGCGTGCGGTTTCATCAGGATGGACTCTGTAATTGATTTTTACTGCTCTCCTAATTTAATGTGACAATGTGGAGTTAATCGGCGCTAAATATTGTTTAAGGCTAATTGTGTCGAGACTGCTTTGGTTATCTTTAGGGTGCTGGAGAGATATCTTGTCAGCTCCTTGTTTGACCCTCGCTGTCTGTGTTAGTGACGTTACTATATCCTTTGCCATATACTGTATTGTTCTGTTTCATGGCCATCAAATCAAATTTTAGAGTAGCGACTGCCTAATTCTTATCAACAAAGCTGAACTATTGAAAAATACTACTGAACTTAATTATTGTAATAAATGAGAACAGAACGTGAAATTGATAGAAAATGTTTTTAGAATACATTGAAATAGTGTTGGCTGAAATATTGAACAAACTCCAAGATAGTCAATCACGTAAAGTAAACCCACAACAAAAGATAGAGACTCTACAGCTACACGGATTCCAACAATCACTTCTATTTCGAACTCATTTTAATAGCTCGACCAATATTTTTTGTAGAACGTCTTATTTTCTAGTGAATAAGAATTTGTTAGACTCCTTGAACGTGTACAACATAATGTTATTATAATTTATGTCATACTAAGCAGGTGAAGATATACGGCCGAGTCATTCGTTTTATTAAACATGTTTGCTAAGTCGATTTTGTTATTTTTTTTGTCGTTAACTCTGCGGGCATCTATCACGCAGCGTGAGGCGCTTTCTCGCGCGCTCTTTATTATAGCACCACTGGTTTCCGGACCGTGGACTCTCACACTTGCCCTTTTACTCCTTACTTGGTACTTTGTTATAGACAACAAGACATCGGAACGTTAGTGACCTCTTGATAAAATCAGTGATATTTTCTTGTCATCGATATAATGTTGTCATCGAACATATACAATCTATCCATAAATAATTTACTAACATAAAACGCGACTTATTTTGATTGGATTCATACTTCGGTTGCCTTAATCAATGAATGTTTACTGAAGAACAGTATTAAAGCATTTAGTATAGATATTACGAACTTGGAAGTAGAAGAGGTCAATTATCAAAGCGTGCAATTATCAAATGCAGTCGGCAACGCTTTGTCGACGGCTAACTTCCAACGAGAAACAAAACTCAACATCCGCTCGAGATAATGCGTATTTTATGATATAATAAGAGAAACATTTGCGCAAACGCGACCATCCGACTCATCCATTATACGACGTCGTCCGCAGACCGACCACCTATCGCAAGAGCACTTTGTATTAAGTCAACAAATCCAAAAATCAAAGGACATTTGTTTTTATGAATGTAGCATGTTAATATATTTATTTTATAGAATGAACGAGTAGACCACTCGTCTGTAACACGATTCCATTTAAGTCTCCACGGTCGAGCTCCAAACAGCTTAATTGATATGAATAATCAGTGGAGCTTTAATTTTGCGCAGTCTCTTGAGGATTAGTGTCGCGTTGGTTTTATTTATTTTAAGTGCTCTACTTTTAAATCTTCATTTTTTGTGTTGGTATTTTTACATATGTGGATTGGAATAACACTTGATGCATATAAGGCTATTTGCGTAATCATTGGATAGGCAGAACGTGTCAATTTATTATTTATATATGTACTTACTATAGCAAGATGATAAAAATATATATTATATATATTAATAATTACTATTGCCTAGTAAAAAAAAAGCTGAGCTTAGTGAATTACTACAAGTTTTTAAGTTTTAAAGTACCAATAGGTAATACCTACTCCAAATTATTAGGTAAGCAGCTATAACAAATATTTTTTTAAATGTACTTACTTACCCGATAATTTGTAAAGCTTTCCCCAGCAGTAAAACACGATAGATTAATAAAAAATATGAATAAAAAAAATTAGTAGATAAATACGAGTAACGAGTACAATTCAGATAATTAAATTAGTTTGAAGTGGCGAATAGTAAAGAACTGCGAGTAGGGAGCCGCCGGTCGCGTACACAGCACAAGTACTCTTGGAGACTTGAAGCGCTCTCCGCCCCCGAGACTTTTACAGATTTTAATTTTCCTTTTGTCTTTATGGATCACGAAATGTTTTGTGTACTCATGCCCCGAGAGGCCGGGGCTTAGACCCCCCGCCGCGGCTTCCTTCCTACATCGCCTCACTACAAAAACTCTTCTTACAAAAATGCACAACGAACAAAAACGCTTACGTCGGGTGACAAGTGGCTTTTGTTTAAAGTATTTGTTGATTTGTTCAACTTGTTTATGAATGTTCATAACACTACAAGATGACTGCGATCATTTGAAGATTATAGACAAACTGGGTCGTACTTACTAATAAACACTTTTTGATATATTTGTGAATGAGTTCGTGGACATACACACTACTTATGATAATGTGAAGGACACATTATGGAGTGATAATTTTTAATATTAAGGAGTACATACACCTTTTATGCAAGCATGCACCATCGTCGACCGCGTCGTCACTTACCATCAGGTGAGACCGCGGTCAAATGCTGGCCTATTCAGTAGTAAAAAAACCTACATTATATAGGTAATATTCATTTCAAATAATATTATTAGATACTGTGCTGTGTCGTTTCCGTCGGAATATCGGGAAAAATAGTACCCCATAATGTGTTATTCCAGGATTTAAGCTACCTACATTCCAAATTTCAGCACTATCGTTCAGTAGTTTTGGCGTGAAAGAGTAAAAATCGTCCATCCATTCATCTATCTATCCTCACAATTTTTTACATTTATAATATTAACAGGATAGGATAGGATTAAATTACGAGTATATATACTCGTTAAGTTATAAGTGTGTTGGATTTTCAATATTAGGATTTTTTTCAATGGCAACCTGGAGACCGGAACTGTACCCGGTAGATGGCAATAGGCTTGCCCCCAATTACATAGGCAAATAAACTATCGAACTGTGGGTGTAGGTTACCACCGGAATGAGTCTTGGGCACGCCTCGTCACCCCTCCGGGAAAAAGTTGTTATGTTATGTTAAATTATGAGTATTGAGAGCTTTATCTAGATGCCTATAGACAAAAAACCTTTTATTTTTCTAATGACTTAAGTTTTACTCTAACACTAACAGACTACTCTCTAAGGTGGCTCCCATTCACGAAAAAAATATGCAAAATCGGGTTAATAATAATTAAAAATTATATGAATACAATAAATAAAGTAACATAACGTAATTATTTCGCCGAATTGTTGGGCGGAGGTTTGTACCCAGGATATAATCAAATACATTATTAGAGAGCGAGCCTATTGTCACCAGCCGGCCACAAACATCTAGACTCCATAGGCTGTTATGGAGAAAATTCTAATTGACAAATCCAATAACTATTTTGCCTTTGTATAGCAGTGCTTGCGATTACATAACTCATTATAAACAATTTGGTAAGACATACGTATGTATATATATAGTGTAGGGTTCCATACCAAGGTTAGATACCAAGAACATACAGCGCCATATATTATTTCCTTGCGCAAAGTACGGAAATATGCAGTAAAACGGCCATAAATTTTGATTGCGTTAACTTAGACGTATGATTTTTTTACAGCTACAAGGAATCAAAGATCAGAGTAGTTGATATCAATTTCAACTTGATACCATCACACGTTCCCGTTAAAAGTGCCTTGACAGACAGACGGACAGACAGACAGACAGACAGACGGACAACAAAGTGATCCTACAAGAGTTCCTTTTTTCCTTTTGAAATACAGAACCCTAAACACAAATACTATTATAAAATTGTTAGGCAAGTGTATACATAATATAATAATAGCTACCTATAACTATATCCACTTTCTGAGTTAACACGGTGCATTGAAATTAACAATAAAATTCTATTAGGAAATTTAAATACAATATATGGGCCTACTCGTAACATAATATCACCAGTGTTTTACTTTAGAGGTGACACCAACTTGATGTCCATGTTGTCCGAGCAAGCATCGGCGACGTGTTCACAGCACCGAAGAACTTTATTAGCTGACACCTCAGAATAAAACGGTGTCATTATCGGGATATCATACTAATGTACAATGTTAAATTTATCAAATATACGGTATTTGGATGAAAACATACAAGTTGACAACATGTGTACTCGGTATCTACGCGCGGAGATCGGACACCCCGGGGCGCGGACTCGGCTCGCCTGCATTACTCACCGTGATCTAATGGGCTCAGATAAATCATCTCTACCTATATCTAAAAAACATACAAACAAACCCAGAAACGGACCAATGTTGAATAAACAAAATTCATGGAAATGGGGACAAATCTGACAATGGCCGGCGCTGGTGGTCCGCAGATATTATGTTCCAGCGTCCATTTGCGAACCTCAGCCTCGGAATAATGATGACATGTTATCCTAATAGCTCACCCGGGCCGTTTATCTTTTATAAATCTTAATCTCTTCATATTAATTGATATATCAATATCTTTTGACAGCAAAATAGTAGAGTAACCGAGATATTGGCGTTACAAATTACAGAAGCAAAGTCTCACAAGCTCAATAAATTAGAATCATTTTATCATGACAGTCAAAGTAATCCCACGATGTATTCCAATACCCTAATATGAATCACAAATTATCCCGTATTTAAACACAAAAAAAAATTGCAACGTCAGTTAACGACTATGCAAACGAGAGATAAGACCCGACGCCAGCCAACGAAATAAAGATATGAATTCTAATGCGATTAGAGAAAAAGTGCAACAAATTAAATTCTCCCACGCAAAATGTCCCCCGAATAAAGAAAGATATTACTCCGCCCGAATAGAAGTAATTCATAAAACTGAGCAAGCCCTTTGATATGAAAATACGGCTAATCCTCGGCACGCGCGCGCTCCCGAGGTGACCTATGTTTGTTTGCCTTCCTCGATATCATGTTGTTATTTATTTATCATAACTTGGGACTTTTCAATACACGCGCCCGATAAATCCTTCGCTTCCAACTCCCAACCCATTATAAATTATAATTTATCTCGAGATTAATGAATATATTTGTTTGTTATAATCGTTGTGAGGCATTTTTGAAATATACTTCATGAATTTTAGGAATGTTGGTTCGAGCGCGTTCTCTGCTGGATATGTGATGCCTGTTCATAATCGTGTACCAAACGAGATTGTTACATCTTGTAGATAATAAAAAATACATAAAGATTGTGTCGATAACGAAACTAATATAATTTAATGACAATGTAGTGGCACTTGTGGTTTTTTATCTAAAATTTAATAGTTAAGTTGCAAATAAAAATAAAAATAACCATTCAGTCCCTACTTCTTTAGTCGTGCTTCATTGGCGGCCTAAATAGTTAACAGTTTATTATTATTCAGGAAACATTATATTACAGATGCCTACTCGTATTTTTATGCGATATACCTATAATTAGCACACATAAAAACTTTTTTGAAACAAATCCACTTGTAAGATTCGTTCTGAAAAACAACTCATATATACTCGTACAACAGTGAAGGGGCAGGATTATTCTTTAAAATGGATATTATTAAGAGTAATTTAGAATAACCTAAAAAAAATAAACAGCCAAACTGTTGTTTGTTATTTTTAAATGTTTTGAATTAAGTATCAGAAGATTGCGCGTTGCATTCGCGGTGAAAGCATTTATTAATTTTAAATTGAATCGGATTTTAAAAGCATTTTGAGTTACGCGGGGTATCGTGATTGAATGAAGTTATTATTGGTTTTTATGACGCTTATTTCGAAGTTGTAACTCTACCTCTACGGTAATAACCCTGCCAGTGAGTTATTGAAACCGAATTTCATTTTATTTTGATTGAATATTAGCTAATTTGATATCTTTGGGTGGTTCTTCAATTTATAAACATAACATACAACCTCACGTCTTTTTCCCAAAGCGGTAAGTAGTGGATGTATACCCAAGATCCACGTCTCGCCAGTATGTTAATGGTCCTGTTGCTATCTACCGGGCACAGTTTCAACTCCAGGCTGTCATTGAGATAATTCCTAATGGAAATATCCAATAACTTTTTGCCTAACCAGGGGATCGAACTTCGATTTACTATTGTATGAACATATATATAAAAAAAAACAGGAACATAGTATAAAGAAACAGAAGTAGGTATACCTATATTATGTATACATAGGTATTGAATATGATAAATTATTATTTCCTTGAATTAAATAATATAGATGTATATTCTTGCTTAAATAAAGATAAAAGCCTTGTCAGCGCTTCCGTTTCCCAATAGTGTTAACTGGGCTATTAGAGTCTGGGCTATTAGACTCTAAGAGCCCAGTTAGCTCTATTGGGCCCAGTATACTCTCAAACTTACAGTGTAAAAACCTATTTGTTAAAAGAAGGTTTATAATTATAAAGGTAACCAATACATAGATGACAAAGATGCTTGAAATATTCTGCATAGCCACCACTACTCGACACCTTTCAAACAAACAATATAATATGTTGTTGAACTATCAATAGAATATATTAAGCCCTACAAGTTTCTTGTTCGTTCTTTTTGTAGAAGTTATAGATTAGTATTCTGTGACAATAGTAACAAAAAAAATGTAGTACTTTAAAATAATCAAATAGAATTTAAAAAAAATAGTCGGATTTAAAAAAATAATCAAATCACCTACAAAAATTACTGTTTTTATTAAATCTCTTGGAATGCAGCGACAACACCCCGTTATTATTTTTTAATCAAATAGCCAGACTAATATTATAATGGAATAATCGATTAGGTACATACTTTTGTCATTTATTGTTTATATTTTGAGTAAAGAAATAAACTAACTATGTACTAACAATGAACTACTACTCTGCTAACAATGAAGATCGGAGCTCACAGCCTTCAACTCGCCTTTAATTGTGATTATGCAATATTCGACTTTAAACAAAGCAGTTTTGATACCAATTTAAATGGCAGTATGCTGTTTCGCTTAAGAGCCCAAATTTGCTAGCATTATTATGCGCACCTATAAGAGAATATGCCACCTTAGGAATTTGACACAATCCTATGAAAAATGTACCAAATCGATGTTTCATATTTTTTCTGCTCCTTCGAATATAATAATTAACCCGATAATTTTATTGTCTTTTATAAACTGTTCATTTTTTCTAGTGAACGTCTAAAATCCAGTTTTGCTCGCGTGATTGGACACTCGCTACAAAAAATGTAGAGAGAGAAAATGAAGTGAAATATATATAGTTTAATTGATCTTTAAAATATCAACCGAAGAAACAAGTGAATACAAAAAAACATCGATTTGGTAAATTTTTCATGAGATTGTGTCAATTCTAATAGGTTTCGTACTTACGCTACCGCGCAAAATGTATATCAGGATACTAAAAAAGGGATTATTCCGAAACACACGACAAACAGATTTGCACGCATGCACATCGCACACACTCACACACACATAGATATTATTACAGTCGGCGAGCCGGCGCTAATACTCCGAACCTAAAATGTCCGTTTAGGTTTGATACAGAACAATCATCATTAAACCCATAATGAGAGTCAGAGAGACAGGACCGGTCCGTGTCGATCGAAGTTAACATGATGACCATCCACTATCGCACCACCATCAATGATGTATCGATATGTGTATTCCATTAGCTTACGGCCTGAGGGGTGACACAAAGATTATTTAGTGTCTACGAGTAACCAGACTTTTACGCGTCTAGTGACTCTCTTTCACATTGCATTGTTCTAATGCTATCTTTACTATATTATATTTATGAATAAATTATATATGTAGGTCAAACACTAAGTTAGGTCTATTTAGGTCACAGATCAGGATGAACTTTCATCACCTCTGTGATTTAAGTATTATCACGGTTCGTACAAAAAAAAAAACTGATCTTTAATCAATACGTGGAAAATCTAATACATAATTGCGTTTTAAAAAACAAATCTTTCTCATCTGATACTCATATGTGCCTCCTATATTAAACAAGTAACAGAAAGCTACATATATATATATATATATATATATATATAGGCGAAGCAAATAGCTATGCCAAAAAATAGTTGTTATACATCAGAGGTGTAAAATTAATATAAGTGTAGGTAGGTAAATAATAGCTAATTTGGGATGATTTGGTATGTAACGGTTCTTGCTTGTATAATTATTATGTACGTTCTGCAGCAGATTTATTCCGCAATAATATGCAGCGCTTCCGCCATATATTTGCAGAAGCGCATTTAGATAATTTCCACGGTATCATGCGAAAGATATAGGTACGCTTCGTTGTTGAGGCGTGTGCGTTGCAGTCTGAGCGGTATTCTGAGCGTGTTGTCCGATGGTGGGGCTCGCCGATGTTGAATAGATGGATGTAGTTACATTCCAGTGGTCTTACATATAAATTCTACTACTCGAACATTTGTGTGCATGAACATGTCTGTTAGATCTGAGTCTGGGTGTTATAAGCTTATAAATAAGTATGTATATCAGTCATCTGGTTACCATAGTACAGGCTCTGCCTTATAGTTTGGAATCAGATGACCGTGTGTGGAAGTTGTCCTATATTAAAATTATATTATTATTGCGTATATATCTATTTTAATTATTAAACTTGACTTTTTGACCTCAATTTTGGATTTTGACATAATATGTTTTAAAATGTTTGTATGATTTTTAATGTTATCTTACCTATAGATTTTATAATAATTATATTATATTTTTATATTCTATATTTTATATTCTATATTTTTATAATATGTATTAGCATTGCTATTCAACGTAGCAATGCCGCCAGTATCTTGGGTACGCTGCCATCTGACAGTGGTTTAGAGCACTTGGATTTTCTATAGGCTGACATGTCGGCCTGTAGATCTTCGAAGTCTTCTATGGTCTAGTGTACTTAGGGTAGATAGAAAGTAGGTAGCTTTATTGTTTAGTCCTTTTTCAATAAAGGCAAACTGCCCTAAAAAAAATTCATATATTTTATTATCTGAAATATAAAAATAATTAAAAAAATTGTGTACAATTCGTCAAACAAACGGTATAGTTAAATCGTTTGATATCAGAGCATATTTCCATCAAATCTGTCTGTCTTTATGATCATTTGTCAAGACACTTTTTAACGGGAACGTGTGGAGGAATTAAGTTGAAATTGATAGCAACTACTCAAATCTGCGGTCCCTTGTAGCTCGAAAAAAATCATACTTCTAAGTTAACGCAATCAAAGTTATGACTATTTTACTGACTCCCTCGGTGACTGCCTCGGTGGCGTAGAGGGCGCATGCTCGACTGCCAATAAAGAGGTCCCGGGTTCGATCCCCAGGTCAGGCAAAGTGTTAAATATTGGATTTTTCCATTAGGAATTATCTCAATAACTGCCTGGAGTCTGGAACTGTGCCCGGTAGATGGCAATAGGCTCGCCCCCTATTACATGGGACCAATAACATACTGGCGAAATGTGGGTGTATCTACTATGGGAGTCCTGGGTACACCTCTGCCTACCCCTTCGGGAAAAAGGCGTGAATGTATGTTATGTTACTATTTTACTTCATTGGTCCATACTTTGCGCAAGGAACTAAAAGATGGCGCTGTATGTTCTAGGTATCTAGGTATGGAACCCTACACGATGCATACATACGTATGTGTATCTTAACAATTTATTTATACCCTGCTGATTATTTTCCGATTTTTATGCTTCCACTTTTACGCATAATTTTATATATTATTAATAAAACCTTATTTTTTTTAATTAACCAAATCTGATGTAATAATTATTTTAAATATAATTTGAAGTTGCTATTTTACTTTCAAAGTTGAAATCAATAAACAACGCCATAAAAATAAAAGTTTACTACTACTTTTGTAACGAGGAAAGCCGAAGAAGATTGAATCTTCATTTTCCCCTAAATTAATAATCAGTATTCAAACTTTAAGATTTGCAGTAGAGAATTAAGATTTGTTACATTTTTTAATGTGTAGTAGAGTGAAACATAGTTAAACTCTGCGCAGTCGATACGGCAGAAGGCGCCTACGAGCGTGCACGAGGCAAGATAGTAACAAACCGTGAGTCTTTCCATTTTGAAACAGGCGCTTTATAAATGCACTTTGTCATGAAGTTAGACGAAAAGTTTCCTGGTTTCTGTGGTTGTGAGTTCTAGTTCTATTCTTCTTGTAAGTTTTTAAAATACTCGCATCGGGATCACTAGCTTTGGATATCATTTGATATTAATTTGAACACGAAATATACTTACCTATGATATTTAGATACAAAGTTATTTCCTTTTACTTGAAAAGGGTTACCTATATAAAAGGGTTATATGTTTCTGCATATATTTGTATTTTACTATCCAGTTTTTTTGTGCTACCCATCATACTGAAGTATCAAAACTCAAAACTACTTGTACTTCCGATCGATTATGTTACGGAATCAATAATTTGTTATATTTTTATAGTTTGGGTGGTGTAAGGCTATAAAATATTCCATATACCTGCAGGTTTTTATTTTTAAGTTAATAATCATTATTTAGGTAATTGATTTGAAGAAAAGGGGAGATAGGGTACGTTCTCAAAATAATGAACAACAAAGATAGAAAGACGCACCATACCTAAGACCGAAGTGCGACCCGAGACACCAATATTAGTCGCTCGTACGACCTAACTATACTGACGTACGTGGACCTAATGGGACCTAATTTGATCTTTCCATTTTCGGGAAGACAGTACCTCATTTCCCTTTTTCTTTAAATCATTGATTTAGGTACCTACTTTTTATAATACCGAGCAGGCGGAGTAGGTATTACAAATATGTTTTGTATAATATATGGTACCTATGTGGTAAATAGGTACCTATCAAATACTAAAACAATTTAAAACTAACAATTTTTTACGAATAAATCATAAAACTTGAGTTTAAAAAAACAAATCAAAATATACCCACTTATTATTCATTCGGTTTTTCGCATCTTCATACCAAATATCTCCGCAAACAAAAAAATAAAATGATGCTCAAACATTTGCATTGTCAAAAGCATGTTTAATGTTTATTTTAAACACAAAGGAGACAATAACTCGAAACAAATCACATAAAAAGTCACCGTAGACTTTTATTTTACTTGGTGGTCGTGCGTAAAATTTTTGCATGATGTCTCACTTTTGGTCGTATATATTTTTTTGGTGATGGTCATTTGGTGGGATAATATAGGGTACACAGTTGGGGTAAGAATGACGTCAATGGAACCAGTGAACTGATTCTGATATCGTGATGTATTTTTTGTCACAGCAGTGGTCGAACACCTACTGAGTCGACGTCTCGCGACGCGACTGCGCCGTGCGAATGTAACCTTACATATCTTCACTGACAATATTTTATCCACAGACCCTCATTTCACGGAAACCGGCCATATTACTGGCATACAACATTTGGACATGTAAGCAAACATCTTAATGTTTACTAATGAAACATTTCTAAATACATTGATTGATGATGTGCTTCTCGCACGGGTTTTGTGTAGCTCTACATTATTCTATTCATAAGTCGCACTGCGGGAAGCTGGAGCGTCAGCGTTGGTGGCTTCGCTATTGACCCATGTGGACACAATTCGGCAAAAATGTTCGCTGTCATTTTTTGTTCCGCTTTCTTTAGAGTGGGTCTTTCAAATTTCATGCGTATTTTAGAATTTGCAGATGGATTTCCATTAGTACTAAATGATTAAGAGGTCGTGTGTCGAAGCGGGGGACCTTACCGCCGCGGGTTTCCGTGGGTCTCGAGGGAACGGCGCGGCCCTCGACGCTGGAGTGTGGTGCATTGCTTCCAATTAACTCCTCTGTTGAGCATTATCTTGGTATTAGCTCGTCACCGCGACTGCCGTCTCCCTCCTGCCGAATACAATCTGTATCGACGCTAAAACATCTGACGTCTGCCTTATCGTGCACAAATGTTGCACATCAATAGGCGCTATAGGTAGATTTCCCGAGGTCATCAGCAATAAGAACAATCAGCAGATCAACATGCACCATCTTACTACTTTGTCATATTCTATAACATAACATAACATACATTCACGTCTTTTTCCCGAAGGGGTAGGCAGATGCGTACCCAGGACTCAGTCCCATAGTAGATACACCCACATTTCACCAGTATGTTATCAAAATACAAAAAAAAAAAAAACAAAATTATTTATTTAGTTAACTACAAAAGTTTTACATACATATAATTGGTGCCCTACCTCCTGGAGAAGCTTGAGCTGTGGCCCAGGAGGCAGTTCTCCCCAGATAACAATTATGATAGATACAATGTTGTAGTTCTTAATTTAAAATTAAATTTATAAGTTCACGAATTATAACATGTTATTGGTCCCATGTAATAGGGGGCGAGCCTATTGCCATCTTCCGGGCACAGTTCCAGACTCCAGGCAGTTATTGAGATAATTCCTAATGGAAAAATCCAATATTTAACACTGCCTGACCTGGGGATCGAACCCGGGACCTCTTGATTGGCAGTCGAGCATGCGCCCTCTACGCCACCTAGGCAGTCTAGGCAGTCAGTCATACTCTATATCTGTATATATAAGTGGGGAATTACTATTTTATTGACTTTTAATTAAAAGAAAAAAATTTAATCGCGCAATGTCGATTTTTGCTCTAAAAGTGAACAAGAGTTACGCGTAGTTGTGATTGAGTTTGTAGAGAACAAAAAAAGCAACGTCAACGGCTGTGATTGCCAATATAAAAGATAATCATGTTAGTTCGCCAGGGTGGCCGGGTGTCGCGATCCCATTGTCCCAGGTTCGACTCCCGGTCGCCCCCCGCAAGGATTCGTTGCTTATTTAATGCAACGATGCACACGTAAACATCTAAATAACTTTTGTGTGACACTTCTCCCCTACCCTCTAATTTCACTAAGTAGCCGTATCTTTACAAATGTATTGGGGAAGAAACATTGAAACCGAATGTGTTTTAGGAGCAAATTCAATTGCTATGCAGACTAAATCTGTAAGAACTCAAGTTGGTAAACCCACTGACTTCAGAGCTGTTTGTTGAGTCCAGAATATTTCAATTTTCGACTGTTGTTATATTATATAAACATTCCCCGGAGCCAATATTTATACCTACTGGCATTATGTCAATCATGTTTCCAAATTGATGCAATGTTAATATTCAGCTATATTTACAGAGACATGAAAATTGTTTCACTTTGACGTGGTTGGCTGAATTTAAGTGCGGATTTTAGTTTTGTGCTTAAATTAGAAAATCCTAGGATCAGCCCGACAGCAGACTATACAAGCGTCAGCCAGTACTGATGTGCAGTGGCACGGTGCAGACAGAGATAGTGCACGAGAGAATGAAGCGATGCATCAGGCCTTGAGCCGCGAGCTCCTGCCCTAAGCTCGCCAGCTCGCACCCCATGCTTGCTGCCACTCTCCTGTCACAGCTTACGCAAACCGACTGACAGCCTCCCAATAATTCTCAACGAAAATGTGTTAATCGCACACTTTCACGGTATACGACTCTGAATTAGATTAGCGCGATGACAATGACGACATCTGTAGCTGAATGAGAGTCGTCATATTTTGACAGGTATCGTCATATGACGGTACCCTCGTCTGCCCACATACACGTGTTCTCGCGTCCCACACGGACTCTGCGCTCTTCGGAATCGGACCTAACATTCGATGTCAGCCTTTTTTCATCTCAAAAGAACTGATTTCACGCGGCGCGAACATTCATCCGATTGTCGTGAATTTCGTTATCTTGTATTAGCGAGCGTGTGAGTTGATATTGAAAAAAATAATACGTTTGGGATTTGACGGCTCCCCATGTGCGCACGGCAGCTTCCTTTTCACTGCAGAGCTCCTATAAATGAAACGGGATGATAAATTTATTTAATGCATACAAATGTTTGGACATTTTTATTTTGCTGTCGTTTAGACGTAGGTAACATAATTTAGTTCACCATATGTTAAGTCGTTATATCACTTGGAGTAGGAAGTGGAAAAAATTCTTTACGACTTGTGAGAGAATGTATGACAAACCGGTCGCTCTTATGCACCATCCTGACTCTTCCACACACTTTTTCATAAGCCGGTAAAAACTTAACAAATTGTCTAGGCAATAGACTTTGAAATCCAATGAGGAACAATAATGAAGTTTTGTATGTCACTAAATAATTAATTTATTTGGTGCACGACAAAATCACTTATTATCTTAAATGAAAGACAGATATTAGATCTGTTAATATTTTATGTTTTTCAGCGAAATGCATTTTACTCATATCTATGAAATTTCAAAATAGTATTACTTCTATACTTTAAGCTAAAATATACCTATAATCAGAAATGAATATAAAAGAAATAGAGCGGTCAATATTTGATTACTTACTTAGGATTAACAGCAAATAAACTAACGAGTAGTACCTGTCAAGTAAAATGTTCCCTTGTTAGTTTTAAATAAACAGAATCAGAATATCAGAGTTTGGAGTTAGCAGATAGACTGTTTCTGAAAAATAACAATCTCTGTCTACCTTATTTAATAAGTATTATCAAAAGAATATATTTACATTAATATCCATAGTATTTTGTTCGCGCAGTAATTTAAATGATATATACCAAAATTATATTATGTAATGTTACACAATTCACGAGATAAGCTTTTGTGCAAATGCTAAGTGAGTAGCCCACATGTAATTTTTATTACAGGTTATTGTACCATTACCATTCGATGCAATATCTATTTTCTGAATAATGGCAAATAAAAAACAATTATACAAACCTTTACTGTCACTCAACTCTTTCGCAAAACAAAAAGCCAGATTAACCAGCTCCAATATATTCCAATATATTATTAAACTTATTAATTTGCCCATTAAATCAGATATCGCTGAAATAAAATTTGCCGGTTCATTAACGACCGCTTTAATTCGGGGTTTCCGTCTAATTGATCTCTGGCCGGGGTAATTATTCACAGGGGGTATATAAAGTAATTATTGCCGGGTAGCCCTTTTTCCTTGTCGCCATGCCCCCGCCCCCTTCTCCTCTCCTCGAGCTAATCACCGGCCGCGCCCGGTGCCGATGACGTTTCGCAACAGCGCAGCGTCTTGCCTGATGACAGGATTTTAATATATTTCGTTGTATGGTAATCGGCAGATGGCGTTAAACTGTTACGTTCGATCCCCTAGGCCGCGTTTTAGTGATACAGATGAGTGGATGTCATTTGTAACTTGTTTTCTTGTAACAGAATAATAATAATAATAATAAGCACAGCATATTGTTGACGATTATTATGTGAATACTTGAGTCTAGTCAGGTGCACCATGCATATGCGTGTTGTACATTATATTGCCTGAGATCATACTTTAAAACTTAAAATATATTATATTATTAAAATAATAATGAAGATTGCAGTGGCGTAGTGGGCGCAAGCTCGACTGCCGGTCCCGAATTCGATGCCCGGGTCAGGCAAAGTGTAAGATATAGAATTTTCCATACGAATTATCTCTATGACAGCCTGGAGTCTTGGAACCGTGCCCGGTAGATGGCAATAGGCTCGCCCCCTTATTATATGGGACCTAATAACATACTGACGAAATGTGGGTGTACCTACTGAGTCCTGGGTACACCTCTGCGTACCCATTCGGGAAAAAGGCTTGATTGTATGTATATTAAAAGAATAATACATAGTTTGAATTTACTATATCTACAGAATGGGATTTCAACGCTGCTTGAATCAATTATTGTCAACGGGTTGTGAAACGAACCGTATTTATTGGCAGTTTTAGGTTCAGGTCGCCCTCAAAACAACTCTAAACTTTAAACGAGGTCTCTGAAATGACCTAACGATTGCCTCTAACACATATGGAGACATTTTTTTTTTAAATATAAAATATGCTTACGTTTGACCTCTATCTCGCTTGATGGAAGGCGAAGATGAGGCCTAAGATGGAACACGTTTGCATAAAAGTTTACTTTGGCCACATGCCATTATAGAGTTTCACATAATGCAATTATCTTCTCTGAATGATTTTTTACCACTTGTTATTTTGCTCAACATCTTGGCAACGATCATAAATAAACATTATCTCTAACTGTTAAAAAACCTACGCAGAATGTAAAGGAGATTTATTCTTGTTAAGGCAACGTTGTTCGTCTTCATAAGGCTTGACGTTTCATTTCTGTCTAGGCAAGCCGACAAGTGCTAACCCTCCTTCGTGCTTGCCCCTCCCCCCTGTGTCCCCTCTCGAAGGGCTCCCCTTGTTATGCATAAAATTTTGTCTTATTACTTCCAACTTTGCTATTATATTTGACGAGAGGAAGTTGCCAAGTTATTTTGTTATTAAAATTTTTGGCCGGAGACAGCGCGGCGGCGAGATAAATCTAGTTCGAATGTAAATGATGATGCTTAAATTATAAAGCGGGAACTTATTTTGATTTGACAAAGCTTACGACGTGCGGATAAATATCGGAAATGGTGACGAGATTTTCGTGATCCGAGCTTTGTCGAAGTTAGGCAGGGACGGGATATTGCTGTTATATAAGTATAAGTTATCATAAAATACAGAATTGAATTTTTTTTTATATTACGTATATAATAGGCTGCATTTGTAGTTAAATATTTTAGATGGAAACTACGAACGTACCTGCCGTAGCTATTGACTGAGATTTTCCACAAATATGTTCCTAGTACTTATAAACCTTGTTATATTATTACAAAACATTGACGACAATTGATACAATTTAATAATTATGTTCAAATACACCGCTAAAATATATGTGAAACATGCTCGTAAGGTTAATTAAAATGGCAGATAATCCTTATTAGGTATTCGAGAGCAACATTTAGTTGTACTTAGCGCGGAGGAGGCAGGCTCGGCGCGGCTGCTGTACGAAGCACGTAACATCTGTTCCTTTCCTCGGGACAAATGAACAAGTCGAGCAAACTCAGCCAATGCAACGACCCATTCCAGCTCGCAACGAGCCCTAAAGCTTCCCTTAAGCGGGTCGCCAGCTGCTCGCAACACTAAATTCCACGTTACAATGCTTTGTTTTAAAATTTGTAATCATTCTCACATTTTACGACGTCGAACGGTCCGTTTCGGAAAATTTGATACGACTATAAACCCTGTAATTGTGTTAGCATTTCAGTTAATTAAAAGTTATGAATTTAAAGGCGCACAGCTTTAGTGCTCTTTGACGCTCACCGTCTGAATAAAGCACTCGTATAAAACGTGATGGATTTTCTTAACCGTCTATATGTAAGATGATTAAGATAACATTAAGGTACTGTTAATGAGTCTATATAAGTACATTATGAATATTTTGTCTATTTATTTTAATAGCTATATTATCATCTTATACTATTTTAAGTATCTAACGATAATAAGTTCCTCAGTGCGGGTTTACACAATTTTGTTTAGATAAGTATGGGAGAGGTAATAAAACAACATTTATGTGTGTATATTATCTATACAAAATAATTATTATCCCTGCAATAAACCAGCGCTTATGTCATAAAATTGAATTAAATCAATAAATTAAAAAAAATGGCAAGTCAAAACATTAGTTTCCCACACCGATTAAACGGTCAGGATCATAAAAGGGCAAACTGAAAACGGCACAGCAGCAAGTAGCGAGATATGAAAACAAATACACATTACACGTTCTCGTACGAAATCTCGTAGAGCTAATGACGCTAGAGGCGAGGGGTAAGAGTAACATTGTTAGCAGTCATAGTTAGGGTGTATGCGCCAAACTTGGGTATAGCGTCATAAATAGCACGACGGGGGGCCCGAGGCGGCGGTGGAACAATAACCGCTACGTATGCGCGTGTTAACATTAGCCCCTACTTAATTCCTTGTAGCCCTAAACTCACTTAAGAGGGGTAAGACTTCGTGACACCGTGTTAATTAAATAATTACTTGAAATAATAACTCCTCAGCCTTGACCTGTTTGTACCTCGAGAGGCTTACACGCTCTTAACTACATGTGTTAAGTAAGGATATTGTACTCGTAGATATGTTTGTAAGCGCCACTTGAGTGTAGTTTTAACGTTGTTTCTGGTGAATATTACATCGTAAGTTATATTTTAAATGGTTATTGGTTTCATGTTGTAACGGTGGGAGGTATCTACGTGCGAGGATTTTGTCAAAAGTTATAATGTCGTGGCACATGAAGCATATTATATAATTTCTTCTGATTATATTTTGTGTACAGCCATAATTGAGTGGTGGCCTAGATTTGGACAGAGTAGTCCTATGGCGCGATGGACTGACAACATTAAAAAAGTGGCAGGAAGCAGCTAGATGCGAATGGCAAAAGATAGGGGAGAGTGGCAGAAACAAAGGTAGGCCTATGGGCTACGGAAGTGTGACTGACAATGATGATGATGATGATGATATGTTATAAATATGGGTATCTGGCAAACCACCTAGGTGGTTTTCCTAATTGACTTGAAAATCTAAATGTTATCCATACAAACTTTGTGGAACTAACGACGATGATAGAAAAGAAATAGTAATTTTATATATAATTTTATAATTATTTGTTACTAAAAATAAAATAAAACTGAATATATTATATATTATCGTGATTGGTTCCTCAAAGTTTGTATGGGAAATGATGTCGGCCCAACCACCTTAATATAAAATTTTATCCAAATCGTGCAGGTCGTTTCCTAGCTACTATGTGAACTTATAAAGTCTTAATAAGCTTAAGCAAATTATGATTTATATTTAACTGCCGAACGCCGAAGTCTTTTCGCAATAGGTATTCCTACTTTTGTATAACAAAAAACGTATAAAGATTAAAGATGTCTAAATTGTCGGGCAAATTCACGAATCGACTCTAACAAGTTTGTAATGTTTCTCGCAAAAGCCTGAGGGTTACCGAAATATACTAAATGTAACAACCATTTAGTATATTTTTCTTTTGTTTACATGCATATGCCCCGCTCGAAGGAAACGACCCGACATTCCCTCAAAACAATATGTTCATGTTTCTTAATACATTTTCTTTTAACTTCTGGCAGCTCATCTAGTGTTTTTATTTAAAATTGACAGAATCGAAGGAGTTAAATAAGACTACATGTCTTATTTAAATTCTTATTAACTATAAGGTAGGTACATTAAAATGTGCTAGTTATTGTTGTTTATATTGGAATTTTTCAGGACTTATCTCAATAACTACCTGGAGCTTGGACCTGTGCCTGGTAGATGGCTCGCCCCCTGTTACATGGGACCTCTGGCAAAATGTGGGTGTACCTACTATGGGACTAAGTCCTGGGTAAAAAAGGCGTGATTGTATGTTGTGTTTTTGTTGTAAAATAGCACAATTGTTTGAAAAAGATAATAAAAAAGCTGAAGAAAAAAAACCTGCTGTAATTTCTGTCTTACAGGCTTTATTTTATAGGCGTTAAAATAAAATCATAATAACACTCCAATCTCGGTTTTCATAAAATTTAAATGGCCTCTGCAGTATACAGCCACCCGATGTTATTTGTTCATTAAGGCGGGGCGAAGCGAGCACCAGAGCTATGTAAAACCTACCCTCGAGCACCTACTCTATTGACTTTCTTCCGTCACTTTCTTATCGTGTTATGATAAATTGCTTCGTCTACAACACGAAAGGAACCCTGTAACAAGCGTGGAAGCAACACTTTCCCTCGAGCAGGCTCGTGAGCATAATTCGTTTCACCGCATCGACGTCACTTCTTAAATAATAAAGGCTCTTTGTAAAACTTTCCCTCCTTGAGCGTTCTAAAGCTTTTCGGTATCCAGTAATTAATATTCATGGAGGCTCGTGCCGGAGGGGCCGTGTAATTAATAAACTTATATGATACTTTTGTTTACAGTGTCATTCCTGAAGCGAGGGAGTTCAGAACCGTGCTCTAGTTTGTCCCGATGCGGCTCTCCCCTCCCGGCTTTCGTGAACCGTCTAGTCGCTCACGTAATACCACATCGGACACACTTCGAAAACTTAACACCTTGGCATTCAACTTGAGATTACTTTATAATAAATTAATGTTTCATATCAATGAGAGACGGGTATCGTTTAATTTAATTTGAAGGCCCGAGTAATTCGACAAAACTTTTGTAATAAAATTATCGAGCATTGACCGTGGTCGCTGATAAACGAGTGGGCGTGGGCCGGGATCGACGCGCGACCGGACACAGCTCCGCATGTTAAAACACGTAAACCAAGATAATCCATAAAACTCACAAAAGGTGCCGAGTTGTCTTCAAGACCCGCCCGCCCGGTTATATCACATTTTTAAACATCGTTTAACTCTCTATGGATACTTTTGTGACTTTAAAAATTTTACATACACAAGAAGTCCATATCAAAACCATGAATATTTTTAATTCATTCAATAAAAATTACACAAAATCTTTAATAAATGTAAGAGCATGATATAGTATGAGCATAAATTAATAATTAATGATGTTCAAATACACAAATGTTGCAAAAATTTTACGGTCGTTCATCCGCGAAACGCATCCCCTCAAAGCACTTAAGCACTTAGCGCAAACATATCGATTGTGAATATGTGGCATTGAGCGTCGCCCCCGGGACGCGGTAACAATGTAAAAACGCGTCGCGGTTTAGTGCGGGCACCACACCATATAGCTCACTTATTTCTCCTCACTGACTGTTCGTGACCACTACATCGGTTAAACCTCCGTTAAAAACATCTAAAGCCGGCCTTCGCTTCGTAATATTATAACGTGTAAGGAGTAAAAGAGCCGGCGTTATCTTCCACACAGGCCCGATTCCTGACCACTTTAATGGGAAAAGCATGTTAGAATTAAACTAAACAAAGACGACGCATCAATTAGGGGTTCTTCTTGTTTTTTTTTATTTATTTTTTTCCAAAAAGAGAACCTATATTAACTTTTTAAAGCTTGTAGACCGAGTCGAGTTCGAAACCATTCGTTATTTTTTACTGCCTTATTTGATTAAAATCAATCTCAACGACTTATGTACGATTTATAATTAATTCGATAATGACGAAAACTTTATTATTTTGCCTTTAAATTTGAGATTTAAGTTAATTTTGTGTGTACTGCCTTTGTGGTCCTTGTAAAACACAAGTCTAGCAAAATAGCTCAACATCAGTTAAACTATGCTATAAAATGGCAGTGCACACATTTTAGAGCTATAATCGAACCCTGATAACATTAAGCACGCATAGCAATATTTTATTTTGCCTATTTTTGTGTAAAACTACGTAGTAGTGTCATCTACTGAAATACGAGTATAAATAAAGTGATTAATAAATGTGTCATATTATGTACCTATATTATTAAATAATTTGACCTTGCGTCTGTATGGAATACCTCCTATTTAAGATGAGAAAGAGAGACATCATTGAATATAGGAATAATAATAACCCAAGGAGACTCGCGTAAAGAAACTCGATTAACAGTGTCACTTAGTAGGAAATGATGATTTAGGTCACAGACGGCACAACTGTGCTTTTGTTGCATGTGTAGAGGCTTCTCTAACTCTACTGCTAAAGGAAGTTAGTCATAAGTTCGTTTACGAAGAATGCAAAAAGCTTTCCGAGTACCTCTCATCAGATATTTGATACTAAAAAACAAAGCACAATAAACCTGAGACAATAACTCCACAGTAATTAGGACGAGGCAAATAAATATATTGAACGCATTGACGGATCGTAAAGTTAAAGGATTCAAAACAACAAAATGCAAGGTACTGTTTACGACGACGACCGAACCGCTTTTATTGTTGTTGTAAAATTCACGATCCATTATTAATTATTACAGACATCATTAATCTACTAATCTATTTAAGGGCGAGCGATAAGAATCTCATTTAAAGTATTGAATGAAGAGTGTCCGTAGTGGACTCGAGATAGGCTTAAATTAGTGTGAGCACTTCTAGCGTAACTTCATTCAAGTCATCAAGGCGTTATAGTTCATATACGCTGATAAATAAAGTTGATAATAAGTTTCAGGTATATGAGTAGATGAGATGTATGGAGATTATAAAACTCGAGGCTGATTTATTACAGGTCGGTGTTTAAACGACAAATGCATCGAAACAGATAGGAGCGACATGTCCGACATCGGAGGACCGATGTTGACCACTATACTTGCAGGGTACACAACGCGTGATATACTAAAGACATGTCTTAAGATATTATGACTACGACATAAAGCCTTAGTCATTAATAGTCACTGTTACTACTACAGACTCCGTTTAAGGCTATTGAACATTGACTGTCTCGGTGGCGTAGTTGTCGCAAGCTCTACTGCCGATCATGAGGTTTCGGGTTCGATCCCAGGTCAGGCAAAGTGTTATTGGATTTTTCACTTTGTAATCTCAGTCACAGTTTGGAGTGTAGAACTGTGCCCGGGGGATGGCAATAGGCTCGCCACCACTGGTGACAATCGCGATGAATCTTTCCACACCTACAGCAGGTCTTCATACAGGCGCAGCTAAACTCAAATAATTTGGAGTACTGTGTTAATAATTTTGTGTGACCATTGTCGGTTGTAATAAATTAAATTACTACATAATGCATTCTTATTTATAAACTACATAGGTTAAACCATAGATTACAATCGCGGTTGGCCGAATCATCAAAAGCCACTTTAGCAGTAGGCTGACCTACGCTTTTCCCAGGCCGTGGTTAGCACTAGATTGCCTATTCTTGCTGCTCATAGTCATTTTTAATTGTTAATTCTGTTAGTTATATCAGTAATTCTAGTTTTTTACTTACTTTGCTGATTTTTATAATTTTTTTTTATGCTAGTGATTGACAAGACGAGCCAATCAGGTGCCTGATGGTAAGCATCATGATTGCCCATAACAGACACAATGCCACCCAGTGTTTTGAAATTCAAATTTCTGCGCGGCACTGCACTGCGCCTGTCACCCTGAGATATGAGTTGTTGAATCTCATCATGCCCAGTAATTTCGCTGGTAACAATGCCCTTAAGACCGGAACACAGTAATGATTGCACATTACTGTTTGGCGGATGAATAACTGGCAAAGGTGTGGTACTTCCCCAGGCGGCCCCCTGCAAAAGAGGCCTACCACTACAAAAAAAAATTCTTCATTTGGCTCTCGCCCACCATTAGGAAACCCAAGTATTAAAGTATAGCTTGTTAAGGAACTTTATGATTATTTGTGAGAACGACAGTGAAACACCAAGTCTAGGTGTCATACACGAGTATAAATATTCAAAATTGGCTTGTTTGTTCGACATCTTGATTGAATTTTGAAAAATTTTCTAATTGTACCCTTTGTGCTAAGTTATATACTTACACACAACTTTGAGAGTATCGCCATCTTCAATTACCAATACGTGTAAAATATATCAAGTTTTGACTGCGTAATTATTATAATATGTTATTACATGATTATAAGTATTGTTAAAATTATAAAGATTTTAACAAGTAATTATATAAAGACTGCTTTTCATGTAATAAACCCATTGATTAAAATTCTTTCAAATAAAATTATCGTCGCCGTCACTGGTGACGACTAGACCATATTATTTCTTGATTTCCACCAATAGATGGTGGTGGCAACTGGAAAATAGACATCCCAATCAAAGAAAGAAAATTGCTCCCAATTGCCACCAGTAGAGCCGGCGCGATTGGTGGTTACTGGGAATAGATTTATCGACAATCAGCTGAATATATTTATATAATATATAGCAGATATATATAGCTGAATATATCTATATTTATCTATAGATAAAAATCAAATTTCTGCCTAACTGACACAGTCACACATGAACGCCAAGCCTGAACCCTTGGACTAAGAGAGATGAAATTTTACACTCAAGTTTTTTTTTATACCTATAAATGTAACAAAGAATATGAAAGACATGCGTAAATACATTGTGTACCTAGCTACTTATAACTACTAAAACTAAAAAAGATAAAACACAGTTTCTTCATCATTTATAGGCTCATGTGTATCGGTCTCTACACAAGACCGGATGGAGTTTCTTTAGAACATAATCTTTACAACAAAACTGTGATCGGATCATACCTTAACGAACCAAGAGGAACACAGAGATAGATTTAAGTAGCACTGATTATTATAATAGAGGATAAAATAAATTCGAGGGCCTCTTATCAATCGACTAACTGGGTTCTTTGTTACGAGACTGGGGACAATGGATTAAATATCCAAATTTCTCGAGTTAGAAAGTATGATGGAGTAAATATTAATCGTGTTGATAAAATCATAGAGTACGCCAGTTTAGAAAGCATACTTCGCTTACACTTAAATGAAAGTCCATGAAATTCTAAGTGAAAGCATTTTATTATGTACATAAACCTTCGTTTATATGTATATATGAAGTGGTGCGAGTATACTCTAATGAGTATATGAGCGCTTCAAATAACTAAACGAACACAACTTTACACTACTACCAGGAAAGCCCCAGTTTACCATGTTTCATGTTTAAAAAGTCTATTTAAACTAAGGTTTATCGCTCCAATTAAAACAAGAAATTGACGAATTATTACACACTACATTACTAATAGATATGAAATAATATTAAGTATCCGTACCTTTTGCTGATTGGTCTCAATATTGTGTTCAGGTATGGATCAATATATTGAGCCCAAAGTTTTTTTTTTTTTTTCTTTATTTATTTAAACAGGGTTTGTTCTGCAAGAACATGCCACCCTTGTAATAATAATCAAATACAAAACATAAATAAAAATTATAAACATAATCTGTCCTTATGACATTCTAGATATAATATATAAATAAACATAGCTTTCTCCGAGAGAGGTTCGGATAGGTAGCTATTGCAACCACCTACTTGCCAAAAACACTCATCATTAGCAAACAATTCCTGTCGTATACTCTCGTTTCGGCTGCATTCCATCAGAACATGGTATACGTCTTCAAGTTTTCCACAACGATCACAATCTGGAGAGTTGGTTTTGCCCATCATGAATCCAAATTTATTAAATGGGATGTGCCCGGAACGTAATCTCATCGCTGTTACAATCTCCATTCTTGTCATTTTGCTTGCTTGGTACCAGGGATAACGAGGAAGTGTAGGTTGTACTGTTTTATACCAGATGCCTTTAGTTAAAGATCTTTCATCAAAGTATTCAGACCAGATTTCAAAACAACATTTCTTTACGTGAGACATTATGTCTGAATAGTTCGGTAAACAGTTATATATTTGTCCATCTACTGTTGCCTCTTTGGCAAGTCTATCCACTTCTTCGTTACCTCCCAGTCCAACATGAGAGGGAACCCACTGTATTTTTACCCTCTTATTTAAGTTCGTTAATTTTAGAATAGTTTCTAATATAGTATAAGCTAATGGAATGCCTCTAAAGCTAGACCCAGTAACACATCGTGCCAAATGATATATTGAACTCTTAGAGTCAGTAAAAATTACAAATCTGTCATAATCAACACTTTCGATATAGGCTAAAACTTCCGCTAGTGCTATAAGTTCTATATTCATAATTGATATCTTGGACCTTATTAAAAATTTCATGTAATCGCCAGACTCTGTATCATAAAAGGCGGCACCGGAACAGCTTTGATCTTTAGAGCCATCTGAAAACAGCTTATAGAATCCCCTGTACTTTTCCTTTAAATAATTATCACATATGATACGTAATTCATTAGACTTATACTTCTTTTTAGGTTTGTCAACAATTTCTATATTAGGTTCCAATATATCAATAAGGTTAATTTTACTTACCCATGTGCTTAAACTGAACATATTTATTTTACGGCTGCTATGCATAGAATTATTTTTTAAAATATTATGAACACTCATTAACAGTGGTTTTTTCTTTCTTCTCCAATATGGAGTTTCTGTTAAATAGGACAGGTCTTCTAATAAATTAATTACATTATTATTCTGAACAGAGTTACATTTTAACCAATATTTATTTGCCAAATAGTATCTTCTTACGAACAGTGGTGGAATGTATAATTCCGATTCCATCACATGGATAGGTGTGCTTTTAATAAAACCCCCAATTATTCTCAGGAACTGATTTTGAATTTTGTCTAATTTAGCTATTTTACTTTGACAACAGTTGTCATATAGGTAACTGCAATAATCAATGCGACTTCTAACTAATGCAATGTACAGCCTTCTTAAGTGAATGGGATGAACTCCCCAGTTGGAACCTACTAGAAACTTAAATATGTTAACAAATTTAAGACATTTCTCACCTATTTCATTTACATGTTTTGCCCATCTAACCCCCCTATCCAACCATAGTCCCAGATATTTAACATTATCTACTGTTTCAATAAATGTGTTATTTATTTCAATATTTATACTGTTCCTATTAAACCCTTTTCTAAAAATACAAATTTTACTTTTCAGGGGAGATATGTCTAGTCCTAGGTTCGATAGTAGCTTACAAAATATTTTTAAAGTAGATTCAATATTTAGACTTCCTTCCATAATATCCTCACATTGATCATAGATAACAAAATCGTCTGCGTATTGAGAAATCCCCATCATTCCCTCTAAACTCTTACAAATATTCAAAGTAGCAATATTAAATAATAATGGCGAGAGTGGGTCACCCTGGGCTAAGCCCATACTCGTCACCCTTATTACATCGCTACCTTCAATATTAATTTTTAAAGATCTTTGATTGAGATAATTCCATAGATATTTGCAATATATATTACCGGTGTTTATTTTATCTAATATTGATAACAGTACAGATACGTCTACATTATTATATGCATTATTTACGTCTAAGAAGCAAGCTATAGTTGAATATCCCAACGAAAACCCTACCTGAATTTGGCTAATCAACAAACTTAAGTTATCTGAGCACGATTTGGTTTTACGAAAACCCACAGTATTGGAAGAAAGCATATCATTATGTTCCACAAACCATTCTACTCTTTTGTGAATAATTGAATGCAAAATTTTACATAAACATGAAATTAAGGCTATAGGCCGGAATGATGACACTTCATTTGGATCTCGTCCAGGTTTTAAAATAGGTACTATAACAACCTCCCGCCATTGTTTCGGTACAAAGCCGTGCGATAAAAACTTATTATACATAGAAAGAAGTATACATTTACCATTGTACGGGATATTTTTTATCATAGAATAAGATACGCCATCACATCCAGGAGATGTATCCTTAGGCTTAATACATACTTCTAGCTCCTGCATGGAGATATCTACCTCTAATTTAGGGTTGCTACTTATGAAATTAGGTTCGTTCGGGACTACAAAATCCGGAGCCAATGATTTAAGTAAACTATGTGCCTGTTTCACACTAATATTTTCTTTGTTTGTCCTACTGCTATATCCTTTAATCCAGTTTAATCGCTGCCACATATCGGAAGCCGAAGTTTTCTCATTTACATTTGTGCACATATTATGCCAGTTATCCCTTTTAACTTGTCTCATTGTTTTCTGTGCGTCACGTATTTTTTCATTAAGAATATCTAAATTATTAGGGGTAGGATTTTTTCTAAATTGCGATAAAGCTAGACGGCGAATAGCGATATCCTGAGATAATTGCGGTGTCCAATAGGGTTTAGGTTTAAAGTTTGATTCAGGGTTTTGATTAATTTTTTTAGAAGGAATATGTAAATCTGCTGCTATGTTAATTTGATCTATGAAGGAGTCATATAATTGTTGTAAATCATTAGGCATATAAAATAAATTAAATAGTTCTCGTAGGCATTTAGAGTAGTTTTCCCAATCAGCTCGTTTAAAATTTCTTTTTATTACAGGTTTTACTGGTGTGTATTTATTAGAAGATATTTTTATCATTAAGTGGTCACTTCCTAAACATTCTTGGGTAACCATCCATTTAAATTCCAGTGCAATATCAGGGGTAGCAAGCGATAAATCTGGCGCGGACTTTTGCAATGTACCATTGACTAGTTTTATTCTTGTCTCGCTTCCATCATTCATTACAACAAAATTATTTTCAAGCAATGCATCGAATATCATTGAGCCTCTGTAGTCGGTTTTGTAAGACCATATCGTATGATGTGCATTGAAATCTCCCAGTAACAATGTACGTCGACTATACCTAGAAAATAAATAATCCCAATCTACTTGATTAGTACGAGCTGACGGCGAACAATAGACAGATACAATGTTATCTATATGACGGCTGTTAAATAATTTTACGCAAATACATTCTATACTTGAGTTAGGTATTTGTAATCGAGTAGTTTGTGCTTTTATTGATCTATGAATAAGGATAGCCACACCACCGTATGAATCATTCCTATCAAGTCTATATATATTATAATTACTTACATTAAGGTGACTTTCCGGAATTAGCCACGTTTCACATATTGCTGCAATATGAATTTTCTCTTTAATTAATAACTGTTCGAAACAAATAAGTTTGGGTCTAAGACTTTGGGCATTCCATTGTACAATGTTCAATCGTATTAGGTTTGTACTATCCATAATTATTAATTAATCCAAGGATTAAATTAAGTATAGGCCAGTCAGAGATGTTATCAACCGTTACGAGAACTAGCCACTCTACTATTAGTTTAAATACACTCATTACCTTTGTTTGGACATCATAATGCTTAAACAATATTATCTCCTTTATTCTTGATATAAGTTCACTAAATTTAATTTTCTCGGGTTCATTAGAGTCGTGATTAAATTCTTGTTCCCCTGCTTCAAATATTGGTTCCTCCTGTTCCCAACTAGTCACATTTTTGTTTTCCTTCTGGGATTTCTTTTTCTTAGGCTTAGTTTTAGGTTGGATAATAATACTCTTCTCCGAGCAGGAGTCTGTGGTACGAGTGTCTTTTAAAGCGTCGGCATAGCTAGGGGTAGTATGTATAGGATGAACACGATCTGAAGTCTCCAACGATGACGAAGTTATGACTTGGGTTTTCGCTTGTGTATTTCTTTTTGGATCACTAGGATCTATATCTGGTAGTGAAGTATATATGTACGCTGCTTTAATATATGTGCAGTTGTGTTGAGCCATAATTTCGCGTATCTTCTTCTCTTTTAAATAAACAGGACAGGTTCTTGACAGTGCCATGTGATTTCCAGAGCAGTTGACACATTTAAATACTTTAGTCTCGCAATTCGAATGGTCCTTGCTACCACATTTTGGACAGGTGTGTTTTTTGCTAGGGCACACTTTCATGACGTGTCCCAGTTTCCAGCATGAGTAGCATCTTGTGACGGGGAACACATACGGTTCGATCATCACCTTCACATCGTAAACGTAAACAAAAGGTGGTAGGAGTTTGCCTTTGAAGCAAATTCTCACCGTTTCACTAGGCTTCCAGCCATCGTCGTCTTTTGATCTTCTATTGAGTCTATGAGCTGAGATGATTTTAATAGATCCCGGACAGTTAATATTCTTTATTATATCTTCTTCTTTAAGGTCTAAGTCCACATCTCTCATGATACCAAATGAATTTGTTACTTCTGTCGGTTTATGAAATCTCCATTCTTTTTTTATAAACTCTTCGTTTGACATTATTGCTTCTACGTTGAGCATATCTTGCATTATTATTTTTATTTTGTAATTATTTATATATTTTATTTTCATGATTCCTGTAATATTTTGAGTTTTCAATAGGCGAGCCAATTCAAATTGTTTAGGTAATGGTTTACTACATGAAATATAAATCTCACTTTTCTGTTTTTCTTCTTCTTCTTCAATTAGTTTCTCTTCTACTCCCTGTCGGATTTTCTTCCCTTTTACCTTGACCGTTTCCCAATCCTCCTCCTTGTTAATAATGTCCTCCATAGATCTTTTTGGTGCGCGAGAACTACTAGGGGATAGTGTCGTAATAACTTCACAAACCATTTCTTCCTCCATTAGTTCGGTAAACATATTGTTATCATCTTGGTGCGCGGCCATCGTGCCCGGGCAGGTACCGGACCTGCGCCGGGCTGTTATCACGCGCCGAGACAAAGGTATTTTTTTCCCAACCTCGTAAACAACTTTGAATGGCGTGTATAGTGTAGGTATACGTCCGACTCGTACGCGTGTCGATACGAGAATGAGCCCAAAGTTATTACTATGAAAGGAAATTAATGCAAAAATACCCAATCGCGCTCGCATTGTCAAGATTACAGTGAATAAATAGAATCACAATAACAGAGTAAGGATAAATTCACACTTACGAATCAAACGTAAAATTCTATAGTAACATGTTGTGGACGAAGTTGGCGAGATTCACAGAAACTATTGTGTAGCGCGAACTAGAAACTACTACAGGGTATTGCGCGGATGAGATTGTTGTTCACCTCTGCTGTGTTACCTGGGGGTGACATAGGGGGGTGAGAGGAATGGGAGCCCGACCTTCCAGGGTGGGGGGGAGGACAAAACGAGCATAGCTTGCTTCGCTATTCCACGCCACCACATAGTTTTGTTCGCAAGCTCTCACCGAGCCTCGAGCGCACTACTTAAGGTGTGGCCATAATTGAACATTCAGAGTTGTTATTCAATTGGCCAAGTAATACAGAATTAATAATAGTACTAGCCAGTAAGAAAACATTTGATAACAGTAAGATGTATTAGCTAGTGGGTATGTATTTTAACGGAAAGTTTTAATACTAGTACTATATATCAAATCGTTTATAAGCGTGAGCTTACCAGTGATGGTACTACAACCTAAGATAGAGGATAAGAATCCTCATCCTTGTAGTACAGGGACAACGCGTTGAGCCTCGAGGGTCTATAGTTCAATTTGGCAGAAGATAAGCAACTTTGAATGGACGTAGCTCTTCTGTGTATGCTTGAATATTGATATAGAAACACCAGGGGCGAGAATATATATAAAGAGGTTAATTTCTTTACATTTTCGGCCCTTTTGTTACCCAAACCCTAAAATACATATTATAAACTGCTTTATAGAGTTCCGTACCTCAATAGGAACCCTTAAAGGATCACTTTGTAGTCCGTCTGTCTGTCTCTCTGTTCATCTGTTTTTAACACTTTTTAACGAGAACGCGTGGAGGTATCAAGAGAGATATCAAGCTGAAATTGATATAAATTATTCACATCTGCAGCCACAAGGGACCCTTGTGGCTGTTTAAAAATAATACCTCTAAGTTAACGCAATTAATTCTATGGGCATTTTACTGCATATTTTCATACTGTGCGCAAGGAACTAATAGATGGTGCTGTATGTTCTTGGTATATAGGCATGGAACCCCTACACTATGCGTACATACGTATGCCTCCACAGTTTATTATTTGTTTTTTAAGTCTTGAAGTAACACATAAAATAGTTTTTGTCATCAATTGTTCACACCGATTAAACCACTGAACGCCGATAAACCGTAGTTTATTGATGAATTATACTTTCGTCCTCAAAAAAAATTATTAAACTTAGAATGTATGTACCTTTGTTAATGGTCTATAATAGTCTAAAATACTTTTCATTATCGTTCCCAAAAATAAAAGATAATAAGTCTAAACCTAACCTCGAAATTCTGGTTTTCTGTAAATTCAGGTTGGTAAAGTTCGGAAACCGTAATTAAATTTGTACCATTATGCACCAAGGTACAAATATTAGATAACTTAATGAAAAATTGTAATAGTTATTAACATTCTTGTCTTTAACAATTGTTATTTATTAAATGCATTTAAAGACTTAATTGTAGATATTTGATTGGGTAACAAACATATTCTCGTAGCTACTACCTACCATTGTTGTAAAAAAATATAGTAAGTAACGCAGAAAAAACCGGGGAAGACATATTATTATGTAAATGTTTATCCACGGGGTTATTTCCAATAAAATATTTAAACTTACTTAAGAGCTACATGCATGCGAAGTTTCATAAGTTCTGCCAATTGAAACTATTGATTGCGACATTTAGACAATTATCATTATCCTTACATAAACAATATCGTTTGCCGCGTCCGTCTTTGTGTCTATATGTATATCCGCCGTACTAACTTCACAAATCTAAACGACCTTTCGAGTAAACACAAACTTATAATTAACTAGAGTAAATACAGCGGTTTCGCCCACTCGCAATTTCGTTTTTATAACAAAACTTTGACACCCTTTGGACCCCTTAGAATGTTAATTTTCCAAAATCCTTTATAAGTAGTGTACTTACACTTACTGATAACAAAACAAACCTACCTTTCCAAGTTTCAAGTTTCTAGGCTCAGTGCTTTGGCCTCGGCGTTGCATGTCAGTCAGTGAGTCGTTTAGTATTTTATAATATATGGATAGTGATTTAAACTCATTTGTGATAAAAAAAAAACACACATACACCATCTATAAGGCAGGTACAGTCGAAAATATTTGCATTATTCAAATATTAAGGCCTCTTAAATAAGCACTATTCCTACATAAAAAAACACTATCCCTAAACTAGCAAAATATGTTCAAGCCTAACGTACTTATTCTGCACCAGGTTTAAAGTACCTTACCCTTAAACAAAACTGGTCGGAAGTTCATTCGTGCAGGTCCTTGTAAAACGCCGCCGCGCTGCAGCTTAGAGCAATTTGCTAGAGTTTCATACCGAGCTGTTTGTTCCATGGTTTTATTAAAAGCTCTCGCCGTTAGCGCAAATGCAAATTCTTACTGATATTAAAATAGCCTGCGACTAATATCAAGCGTGAAAATGGTAACCGATTTTGTATTTGTCAAGTAAATTATAGACGAAAACAAACACTGGTTCTTTTGTAAGCTTAACTTCAAACGGTGCATAAACACTACTCAGGATTTTGTTTGGTGATTATGAATGTGGTGATCACATTCATAAAATTTGGTAGATAAATTCCGTGGAAAAACAGATTTTATTTTTATCTAAACTTAATAATTATTTATTAAAACCTGAATGGCTTACATGGCGGCCCCTGGATGTTCGACATTTTCGACCTTTTTTATTGTTCTCTTCTCTTTATTTTATTTAAAAATCTTAAGACGTCTGTGGCTTATTCCAAATTTTGATTTGTTAAAAAAATACGACTAATATAAAAAAGAAAATTTTCGTAATATGTTATGAATATTATAAAAACAACCTTTTTTGGTTCGTCATAGTAGGGTTAAATGACAAAAGTATCAAAACTACGCTTATACTACTTTCCCGAGTGCAAAGATAAGAGTATCAAGTAATATTTTTTTTACACAATTAGTAGTCGACCTATAATTAAAGATCTGTCTGCATCAGACCTAGCAAGTTGTACCTATTAGATGGGTTCCACCTCTACATATGTGGATACGTAATATCTTAAACACAGTTTGACTGAAATACAAGAGTGTGAAACCGATCGTTCATGCTTGACGGTACGCCAGACATAAGCCAGACAGCTTTAAGCTCTAAAAATTATGAGCTTAGATGAAAAATCGTATAGCACATTCATCCGGCGCCACATGTGGGATGTACATACCGAGACGAGAACTTTTCAGATTCGCAATCAGACTGCGTGAAAGTTTGCAGTAAGTTTTAAGTTTAACGTGAACCGAAGTAGTTTCACGTCGCACCTATATACTATACTCATTCCGAGTGTTAAGTATTTCATTACATTATAAAGAATAAATTAGGATACTGGCAAAATGTGGGTGTATCTTCTATGGGACTGAGTCCTGGGTAGACCTCTGCCTACCCCATCAGGAAAAAGGGTTGAATGTATGTTTTTTTATGTTTTGTATAAAGGATAATATTATATTTTTTTGCCAAAAAATATAACATAATAATAATTGATGTGTCGGTTTGGCTTTCAAGTTCACATTTGTCCCGCTGAAGTAAACACGAACCTATACATAAATTATAATAATTATTAAGTTTCGATTATGTCCTCACAGCAAAATATTTTGATTTGAAGCATTTGCTTGGCTTTTTAGCTACCGCGGACTATGTTTAATGTAATAGCTTAATAAAAAAAAAAAAAATCATATATTAGAGACCTCCGCTTAATTTTGAGAAATATTTTTAGATGTAGCGAGTCCAATTCTGCCAATACCGGCTTTACTGTGTAAGGCTTTGTCTCGATTAACTCTGGGTTTGTAGCAGCCAGCAGCGGGGTCTGTCGGCAAAACTTTCCAATTGTTCAGCATCCAGCACCGTTTCAATATGAGCCCGCGCTTATTACTCTCCACCCTTCTTTCTTGTTTCAACCGCCTGGAAAATGAAAGATCGGGTAGGCGGGTAAAATTGGAGGATGTCGCTTAAACTGTCTACGGTGGATAATAAAATATGTTTATTTATGCATGATTTCACAGTGAACGTAAAACTTGTTTCAAGCAAGGAAAAAAAGCATTAGGTATACACTATTTAAGAAACTAAGAACTAAAAGCTCTTATATTATTAAAAAGGTTGCCATAATTCTTATCCATTGCACCCAATGAATGTTTATTATTTCAAGATCTAAATTTACTATATGAAATAAAAATGATGAAAATGATCAACATGAAATGAACAGAATGAAAATGATAGTTTTGCTTGGGGAGGTAACAAACATACAGACACCCCCCCCCACTCACACACACACCCCTACACACCCCGAAATGCACACACTGTATTTCATGAATTAAAAATAAATACGAAATAAAATGTATAATAATATTATATTTATAGACTCTCTTTAGCTATTACCTATTATTAAGCGATCGATACGAAACAACTCCTGGCAGCAATTATGTACTTACCTAACTATTATTCAAGAAAATACTGTTAGCTCGTGGAATATCCAACAATTTGTTTACCAGTGGCTTGTTATTAAGGATGCTTGCACCCTGCTATTAGGGCTTGCTAGCAGTTTAACTGCCATTCTTCATAATATTCTAATTATACCACAGATATATATTGAAATAGATCGCTAAGGTTACGTCGCGTGTCATAAGTGAGTGAAATTGTCTTACTTTCAGTGCTGTAATTTCGTCAGCGGTTCATCATAAACTGGCACAGTAGACAAATGCAGTATGAATGAAATCCACCAAAACACACCGAAATAGGTGCACTCAATTATGAACTCGTTTGTTATGTTTAAACTTTCTGATGTATTGTTAGACGAGCAAATCAGATGCCTGATGGTAAGCATCATGATTGCCCATATCAGACACAGTGCCACCCAGTGTTTTAAAATTCAAAATGCTGCTCGGCACTGCACTGCGCCTGTCACACTGAGATTTTAGTTGTTGAAACTCGTCATGCCCAGAAATTTCGAATACATTGGCGGATGAATAACTGGCAAAGGTGTGGTACTCCCCAGACGGCCCCCTGCAAAAGAGGCCTGCCACTACAATAGGTCTACCGGTCTTAACAACAACTTAGCTGTTCGTTTCAATTACATTATACCCCATTAGTGCTAAGGGCGCTTGTGGGAGAAATGTGCGAGTTAGCAGTTTTCTCACATAATTTATTATGTAGGTACAATTACAGATTTATTATTTTTATTATTATATATATTTATTATTATAATTTATTAATAAAAATAAACAATCAGGACTTTTCCCGAAGGGCAGAGGTGTACCTGGGACTCAGTCCCATGTAAGGTGCACCCACATTTCGCTATTAAGTTACTGGTGAACTAGTCCCATGTAATAGGGGAGGGTCTATTGCCATCTACCGAGCACAGTATCCCGGCTGTCATTGAGTTTAATTTATTAATAATAGCAATATATTAACATTCGTATTCCGTTTCTGTACCAGAAGTAATATAATACTAAAATCGATTACACACTCACACCCCTGCTCTAGGATTCCCTGTGTCGCAAGTGGGTCTGCTTCGACACACACAATAACACCACACTCTTCCAAGACCCGAAAACAAACATTTGACAAATAATCTTATTATTATTATTATTATTGCTAAAAACATAACATCACGTCTGTTTCCCGAAGGGGTATAAGGCAGAGGTCTACTCAGGACTCAGTCCCTTAGTAGGTACACCCATATTTCGCCAGTATGTTATTGGTCCCATGTAATAGGGGGTGAACCTATTGCCATCTACCGGGCACAGTTCCAGAAAAGTCTTAATGGAAAAATCCAGTAACATTTTGAGTGACCTGGGGATCGAACCCGGGATCGGCAGTCGAGTTTGCGCCCACTACGCCACCGAGGCAGTCACCGAGGCTGGGTATTGATGAAAGACTATTTTAGTCAGCTGAATCTGAGACCAAGCCCTGCTGCGCAAGTTCTAAAACTCCTGTATTTCGTATTTCTTTATGAAATACGGGTGTGTTAGAATATGCTTGCATGGTCAGACTCACAGGCTCGCGATGGATGCGGACGGCGAGCAAACGCGCAGAGCGGCGTTCTATTATAGGGGAGACCTATATATGTGATTATTGTGTAAATACATTCTACAAAAAGCACAGTATGGCTGAATAAAGTCATAAAAAAGTGATAATCTTTGTAAAAATAGTAACAATAGTAGTAGTAGGGACCCACCACCGCTACCTACTGCTACCGTGTGGTATCAACCCCACGGACCTGAGTGATCCCGCAGATGGGTTATGTTCTTCATCTCCGGCTTGCCTACACCCGCCGACCGGAGTGAACACTGACGAGAAACAATCCCCCAGATCTGACTTGCCTTCATTTGCCGGCCAGGGTGGGAAGATGTGAAGCAAAAGTGGCGAGTGGGTGAGCGTACTGCGACCCGAGGGTAACGCAGATGGTAGATGGCAATAGGATATCTTGGATCGTAATGTCTGCCTTTATTAGTACCCTCTATCATGACGATGTAGAGCGAATGTAGAGCAGCGTAAAATACACGATTACTGATTACATCATTGTTGCCAGTTTTCATTCCATTTCAAAGCGCAATAAAAATCCAATTTTAAAATATTAAACTTCCATTTGACGGCGTGTGTGTGACGAATGAAAATCGAGGCAAAGGGGTCGTCAACCCTTCCTTTAAACTCGACGCATTAGTGCAACAATCTGTGTTCAAAATTATAGTGACAGATATTTTTTATAGCGGCTCCGTAATATCATATTATGAAAAGTAAATTAATTTATTGTCGTATTAATAAACGAGAGTAATTTTTAAATTGGTGGGTTTATGTGTCGAGTTCCATCAATGTGATCATTATTAAATATCAACAGCTTTGGTGATACACGGGTAAAAATAAACTGACTTAAATGGATTGGTACTCGTATGAGTTTCACACAAGCTCCTTTTGGCGTCTAATTCCTAACTAACATTGTAATAATTACATGATGATGCATACCTTCTTTAGTAAAAGACATAACTACCTCTTTTTACAGGTTATTGAGAATTATCATATAACTTCCATACCTAATTGATTTAAAAAATGCTTGTATTGAGAACTAAAAGTACACAAATGCAATATAATATGCTGATTATGATTTTATACCCTTTTGTAATAATCAAATTATATGTATAAGTAGGTAGTAAGTGTATAGTCAGTTTTTACTCAAATACCGAGAAGTAAACAAACTACACCGCGGAATTTCGACAATCTTTAATTTTACCAAATCGGAAACGCAATTATATAATTAGATAACACTTTTATTAGATTAGATAACACTTTTAATTAACATTAAAAGAAATTCCATCGCTTCGAAATTCACAAATACATCATGGGTCACTCAAAATTCAAGATATTATTGTTATTTTAGACAGCCTGGTTGACACAGATGGTAGTGACTCTGCTTTCTGTGCCGTAGGCCCCGGGTTCGATCCCCGGCCAGGTCATACATTTGTGTGCATGAAGATGTCAGTTTGATCTGTGTCTGGGTGTTATAAGCATATATAAGTATGTATATCAGTCATCTGGTTACCATAGTACAGGCTTCTAGCCTAGTTTGGGACCAGATGACCGTGTGTGGAAGTTGTCCCATATTATTATTATGTATTATTATTATTATTATTAAGGAAAAGTAAGAAAAAACGGACCCTACATATCAAAATTTGCCTGATCTAAGAAATAATTCTATCTGGTTACATGATAATGTTTAACGCATCATAATAAGTGGAAGTAATAGACAATAAATGGACGTAAAGTTTATTTGCGTTAAATGTAATGATCTCGGTGTCTCTCCCCCTGCAGTCTGCCGGCATTCCATCGTAATAAACAACCGCACTGGCAAATAAAACTTCACTCCTAATTCTCACACGAGCGTAAACCAATTGGATCGAAGTAATTTACGAGTTAAATCTAAAAATATGTCTTTTCTATGGCGTCCCGGCCTCGTCACAGATGGCTACACAATAATATCGGCCCTGGGATCCCTTCCGAGGGGTGCGCCACTTATTTTATAAACTTTGAATAAGATTTTAAAAAGCTGAGCGCGACTTATAGATTTGGGGATAAAACGCACAAGGATATTGTTTTGGAAACTTTGGAAAATTCTATTCTCTCCCACTCTTTAACTACATGCATACATTTACATACTACATACATATACGTATAGGTACATACAATTACGCCTTTTCCCGAAGTGGCAGGCAGAGGTGTACCCAGGACTCAGTCCCGTAGTACTTATTACACCCACATTTTGCCAGTATGTTATTGGTCCCATGTAATAGGGGGCGACCTATTGCCATCTACCGGGCACAGTTCCAGACTCCAGTAAGTTATTGAGATAATTATTCCTAATGGAAAAATCCGATATTTAACACTTTGCATGTTCTGGGGATCGAACCCGGGACCTCATGATCCACAGTCGAGCTTGCGCCCACTACGCCATCGAGGCAGTCCTTTTAACTTATCTGTCTGTCATTTACTCTCAGATATTAACGTTAAACTACATAAATACGAGCAGTGACTTGTGTACAGAAACACAGACCGAAAGAAAAACTGTTAATTCAGCTGCTGTTTAATTGTTAAAATATAGGTAGCGTGTTATAAATATATAACAATACATTAATATTTTTTACCTGAATATGTATAATTTTATTAATATCGTATTTCAATGATCGTATTGAAATAGAGATACCTCAACAATACCTATCTACACGTAACTAAATAAAATACATACATTCACATACATTCACGCCTTTTTCCCGAAGGGGTAGGCAGAGGTGTACCCAGGGTTCAGTCCCACAGTAGATACACCCACATTTCGCCAGTATGTTATTGGTCCCATGTAATAGGGGTGAGCCTATTGCCATCTACCGGGCACAGTTCCAGACTCCAAACAGTTATTGAGATAATCCCTAATGGAAAAATCCATTATTATAAAATACATAATATGTACGTATAAACAAATTTCGATATTTTTATCATAATAAATCTCGAAAGACGTTAGACGTTAGACAGGGTTGTGACTTATTATCCCTTTTTATATTGTTTTCATTAAAACTAAATATCCGTTTTGCTAAAAAGACGTAGCTTTACCTGGTATTAAATGAGATAACAACATCGATCCGGAGTGATCCGCAAACCTATAAAACTTTATATCATCAAGATACTTTTATTTCTTCGTCGTGGCATATTCCCTGGGTACAATAAGGATCACTTTGCACAAACGGGTAATTCGGTATCGTAGCGTTACGTGACCCCAAAAGATGTTCGCGACGTGTTTCTACTATTGCCTTAGGCCTCCCTTCTTCACCACCGCGCCACTGAGAAGTATCACTACGATTTTATATTACGAAAACCAAGGTGTTAAGAATAGTTTTAGATAGGGCATACGGAATTAAACATATGGTCATATTAACAATACACTTTACACATATTTAGCAGATATATACATACAATAGATGCTATTTAATTACCTCTTTATTAGAGTGTGCTATCTGTCCTATTACCTACTTTAACTAATAAAAACATAATTAAATAAAACAATTCAACTAATAACTTAACATAAATTATAAATAAAAAATATCATTTAGGTCGCCTCCTGTAGGTAAGGTGCCCAAAAAACTAGCTACAGTACCTCTCTGTATGGCCAAACTTATACGTTGGCCAAGGTAGTAACCAGCCTTTTGGTCACCTGAGGTTTCAACTAGGCGCCTCGATAACTCCCTGAAAAAGGTTTTAGTTTCTGAACCCCATGGCCCTATTGTCTCTACCGCAAACGGAACAAATATGCATCCCCCGCTGAGAGACGCATATTTCTTGTCCTATTAAAGTATACTTTTGAAATATTAGATATAACCCACGAAAGATTTGATAAATTCAGTGCGAAATTTTGAGAATTCCATACTTGCTTCCTATATACAAACAACAAAAGTGTTACAAAAATGTGTAGTAATACTTAAGGGGATGCATCTACTCGTCAACCTTAACAACCTGCAAAAGCATTGCGATATTAGCAAAAAAAAAAATTCGACTTCCCAAACAAAGCCTATCTATCAGCTGCTCCATTTGGTATGAAAAGTCAAAATTATTTTTCGCGAATTTCGCAATTCATTCTTTTGAAAGTTGTTTAGTTTGATGGGTAAATGTACCCCCTTAAGTATTACTACACCTTTTTCATGAATTCATGATACAAAAGAAGAAATACAACCTTTGTGTAAAATTTTAGTTCTAGGTAAACATAAACATAACATACATTCACGCCTTTTTCCCGAAGGGGTAGGCAGAGGTGTACCCAGGACTCAGTCCCATAGTAGATACACCCACATTTCGCCAGTATGTTATTGGTCCCATGTAATAGGGGGCGAGCCTATTGCCATCTACCGGGCACAGTTCCAGACTCCAGGCAGTTATTGAGATAATTCCTAATGGAAAAATCCAATATTAAACACTTTGCCTGACCTGGGGATCGAACCCGGGACCTCTTGATTGGCAGTCGAGCATGCGCCCTCTACGCCACCGAGGCAGTCTAGGTAGCTTTGGACCTAATCCTAATAATGGCCTTAATTTATTGAAGTATGTGTGTGTAAGTCAATTAGTGAGACAGTCAGGAATATGATTTTATATCGTGAGAGGTGTGTGCGTTACTTATATAGGTTACCAGCGACCACGTACGCTTACTATCAGACTATGTACAATCGTAGCTCTATTTAATTAAAAAGTATTATATTTGCCATGTCTGAACTGAGGTAGGTCTGCAATGAAAACACATCTTCATTCGACACGCGTCCTCTCCGCAGTTTCATCCCGCCCACTGCGCCGATGCTCTTTGTCATTATCATCGCTTTTTGCCTCACATAACCGGCCACAACCTCGTGAGATGCCCCGAGGATGCCCTAGCATTGTGCGAAACGGAAACTCCATACTTTTTAATGTATGTACTGACAACAGAGTATAAATGCATCCTGGTAATAAAAGTGTTATGAAATAGTACTTATTGTTTGTGTTTGCTATTTTCATATTCATTCAATAGTCAACCATTAGATTATTTTTGATAATTTATGGGACAGACACAAAACTATTAATAGAGCTTCTGCCGATCCGGGTTTGATTCTCAGGTCAGGCAAAGTCTTGTTAAATTTTTCCAGTAGGTTTTTTCTCAATGACAGTGTGGAATTATGCCCGGTAAATGGCAATAGGCTCACCCCCTATTACATAGGACTTAAAAAACTTAACTGCAGATGTGCTTTGGGAAAGGCGTGAATTACGTTAGATACATTTTAATGTAGTTAAAATATTAGTACATCAACTACTAAAGACCAGTCCTTCCAGTATATGCCTTTCCTCTTTTCGAATGATTGTCTGGAGGAGATCGCTCTGAGCGATAAGACCGCCAATTATTGTTACTCACGTTTTAGTTTTTTTAAGTTTCATTTTGTTAATTTTCTGTATTGTGGTATCAATAAAAGTGTTATCTAATCTAAAGATTGAAACCTAGGACGATTATTCGTTCAAGACTGAAACCGATTGCTGGACATAGGCTTCCATAAGAAAACCAATGCTGATAGTAGTGTGACCAATGCGCGGTTGCTCTCTATTTGCACTCAACGCAAGGTTGCGCTTCGCACAATGATACGTCCACTGCAGCAGGCCCAGCATGACATTGTGATACTTTTCCCCGTTTTTTTCTTTTTCGCACCCTAACGATGCATATTTGATGTCTCGTTCTAACACTCTAAGACTTATTTTCCCTTGGCCACTGTGCTAGCTTGGTCGGTCCGTCATGTTCCTCCACTACAGAAAATTTGTTCTTTGTAAGTTCTAAGAAGTATATTTTTAAATTATAACAACCTAAAAGTTATTATTATATTATAGTATCGTCTGCAATTTGTCAATGAGATTTTTTCTGGTTTGAATCGAGGTTCTAATCTCATAAACTCATATTTTCATACAGGTAGTATGGTTTCATACAGGTAGTATGGTTTCATACAGGTAATTTTCATACTCTTCCCTCTATCGTGTTTTAAAAGGCACGTGTCATTGGTTCTGGCTGTCGCGATAGACGATAGTTGGTAAGTCATGTCAACGGCTTTCAGGAGATAAAAGAATATCTGTTTAACAGTCAAAAACTATCACATGCATGGTACTTGAAATATAAACAGAAAATGTTTTCTAGGCTCACACTTAACGGCGTTCCAGACGAACAGTACACACGTGAAAAGATAATATAATTTTTATGTTTCCTCAACTGTTAGCCTATCTAATGATACCATTTTACGGCGCACAGTAACTATAAATTATGCTTTTGATTTATTACTCGCAATGATAGTAAACTAGGAAAAAGTATCTGGTGTATATATACGATTGACGATATTGAAATTTATATAACCTTTTTGTATTATGACTCACAATTTTCAATTCTCTAGCTGAAAATTTTATCTAGATTATAGATCTTAAGATTGAAGCTAAAAGACAATGGGCGGTCTCATGGCTCGCGTATGGACACAGTTTGCAGAAGACAGGGTCAAGTAGCATGATATGAAAGAGGCCTAAGTGCCCAGCAGTGAGGTATAGTGGGATGTGCATGGTGATGATCGCTTTAATAATTATCTTCTAGGAAAGCGTGTTCCATCGTTTGACCCCAATTCAATTCCCCCGAATCAGCGATTTATTTCAGGCGACCAGCATCTTAGATGTCAAGATTACTGTAGTTTGATTATGAAATTATATATACCTATTCGACAACGTTGGTAACTAAAACTATGTATTATTCAGTTTGGTGCCTTTTTAAACAGCTTAGAAAACACGAAGTGGTGTTAAATATTATCTATATACAAACATCATAATAAAATGTTGCTTACATTATTGTAAAACTTAATCTAATTTTTAAACGAACTGAGATATTTTTACACAAGCAAAGTGAGATGCCGATGGTTATGAATAATAAAAATTATGTTCTAATAACCTTTGATATTTAACCAAGACCAAATTAGCCTGTGACCACAAGCGGCCGAAATCTCTCGATTTACATTATGAATTCGGTCAGGTCAATAAAGGAAACTTTACTTGGGTTTATTTAGATGGCTATGAATTTTTATAAGTTTTCGACTGCTCTGCCAGTGTAAACTGTTCAATTATGAATAGCAGATCCCAAATTATTAATGCATGAATAATTATTATAACATAATAAGTAGTTTTACCGGAAAAGTGGAACATGGGAACAGAATTTATCAATGCATCTTATAAAATAGAGAGGGGGGGTAAAGAGGCCTTTGCTCAGCAGTGGGACATAACCACCCAATAATAAAAATAATAAATTAAACATTTCATATTTCAGACCTGTTTTTGCGGCTATACATTATTAATAATTTGTAACAAACTTTTTTTTAAATGCCCTATGCTGTTGGCCTCAGATGGCCTCTACAACTTTACCGGGCAGTGGTGAGTGCAGGAGGCGCTCGACCCAAAGTTTAAGGGCGACTAGCACAAGAGCACCTAGACGGTACGAACCTCGGCTTGGGCCGACGCCAGAATACATGGGGTCAGACTTGCACTGGCACCCCAGAAGGGAATTGTCCTAGGGCCCTATCAATGGTTTGATCTGTTTGATTATTTGGAGAGATAATAACCGATCTGAAGGAACTGAGAGATTTTTGACCTCGCCGGCGAGGTCGGTGTTATGATTGTGTGAGTTGGAGGAGTTGGTGGATGAATTACTCAAAAAAAATTGCATTGTAATCTTAAAGCATAAATTACAGCTCATTACGCTTACCCGGGACCTGATCAACGCCACCATCGCGGTTGTCGACTAGTAGCCCACGGGTGGACGCCGTGATGTGACTAGTAAACGTTGCGCGGCTAACCAGTAGAATTCGTATTTTCAAAAAATAAACGGATTCATCGGGTGGGTGGCGCATCGTCTAGTTGTGGACAACACGCGGGCACCGCGAGCCCACTCGGGTCCCGCACGCAGCCAGTATGCGAGCAGCGAGAAGTTGCTGAATGACGTTACGGAGTTGCTGTAGTGAGCGTATAGCCATAGATTTTCTACTGCCGCGCGAGGTGAGGCGGTGCGTGTCGGGTTGCGTATGGACGTACTGAGCTGTAACCTTAACGTAAAACGGAATCCTATATGAAAAAATACCTTGAGCTTAATATTATCAACCAATTTAATAGATTTATAAGAAGTTTATCCTAATATTTTGATGGTGAAATAAACTATGCCCCTATCATTTTATTTTCTTATATACACTGTTCATTATTTGTTTTATAGTGAAGTCTAGCCACAAGCGAAAAACTGTGGTTTTTAGAAGTTCACTATAAAAGGAAAGGAAAAGTTAATAAAATAAACAGGTACAGGTAGTCTTTCTCATTGGATACTGATATGAGTACATCAAAATATTATTATGGGATTTAATTATATTATTGATAAAGTAAACTAACTACTCAATTTATCACTGAAATGCCTACGGATTGAAACGTAACCGCTACAGTTAACGTTTACAGGCACAATACCACTATTCGTGTAAAGGTTATTCCCAACGGCGTGACATGTTTATTCGGCGACACTGAAAGCCTTGCCGGGAAAGGAGTAAAATGAAAAGTAGACATGGGTCCGATAAATAATTGAAGGCTCGATAGAGCATCGGGAATTTCAGGTCGAGGCTTCGGCGCAATCTAGAGGGAGCCATCGTTCAAAACACCCTCCTCACCTACTGAATTATTCCGCAATAACACACTTGTTATAGACATTTCTCGTCGAGTGATACTTTTATGATTTACTCCAACTTTTATTGGCACTTAAAGGAAGTATACGATTTATTTCCCGTTCAATATAAGGTGCGGAGTATATCATTTTTTGGAGTCAGCGCTAAATCTTGTAGGGAGCCCGAGCGATTGGGCGTCACACACCATTTATATTTGGGGCGTTATGATGTTTCTTAGATTTACAGAACAGTTACTTATGACCTACGCTACGGTGGGTGTGCGACGGCGACAGAAAGATTTTTTTCAACAAAAGGTACCTACTGCAAAATCTTATGTAATAGTTCTGCAATACCGCACATAGGTACTTACTACTCGCGGGCATTAAGAATAGTATATTGGTGAGAGTATTAAATTATGTCTTGGGACCACTTCCTCTTGTAAGAAGAAGTTAAGGACCATTGACAATAATTTATTTTTAATACTCGTTATATTAATAGATCTACACAGCAGAGCAGCTTATGGCTAGCTAGCTGTTAAGGAGTAGGGACCCCACGGTTTCTTCATCTTTAGCTTGGTTTACCCGGCCGACCGGCATGAACACTGACGAGGACTAAGTCTTCCACCACGCCTCTTAGCTTGCCTTTGTTGGCCGGCCAAGGGGGAATCCCGAGAGCCTCGTGCTCGTGGGAGGATGTGGAGCGTAAGGGACTGGCTGATTTGCGTGATGAGGAAACCACCTCAGGACGTTGCTCCTTTCATGGCCTTTATTCCTTTATGGAGGGCAAGCTTTATGGGGGCCCTTCTTATTTAATTGTGTTAGTAAGCGGCGAGTCATCGCCTGGCGAAATATTTCCCTATGCCGAAGTGGCAAGTCTTGAGCAATAGCCCGATCACCATCCATCGAGAAATCACACCCATAGCCCATCAAAGTTGTTTCCATCTGTTTACAATAGTCCCTTCACTTAGCGGGGGCTGTTCTTTAGCTCATCTTCAGTAGATGCTTTCAGAGATAGACCCTTATAAGTGCTATCCATTACCTTTATATTAAAATTTCAAAGGGACCTCTGCACATAGGACTAAAAAAATTGTCTCCGTGTAAAACTATCAAAAGACCAGGTTAGCCCCGGTTAACCGGATGGTGAACGTGGAATTGCCAAGTCTTTTATATATTTTATAAATATATATTATTATTAATATTTAAATATTTTTTACACTAAAATTTGCATGTAGTGCTGTCCACGAGCATTATTAAGCTTTAATAATATATAATGAACGTCGACAACAATAAAAAGGTGCCTAATGAAGTTTCTTATTAATATTTTCATTTAAACGATCTCCATACGTTCACCGTTCGTTCAATTAACGCTCGAGGCATAGATGTGAAACGTAAAATATTTTTTGCACGTGAATTGAACTGGTTAGTGGGATAAGAATACATTAAATTCAAAAGTTCCCTAGCAGATTATAGAGATCGACAATTTTTTGAACACTAGAATTGGTGTTATTATGGGCAGTTCATATATTTTTTCCATTAGTTTGTCACATAATGTTACTTTCCAGAAATAAATCCTTATAAGCGACACTATTAGATGGATAATACAGGTGTGATTTTTTTATCAAAATCAACTCGATCCATTCCTAACGAGAAAAAATATTTTCTCAAAAATGTAATGATGATAGTTTTCATCAGAATCGTACTTTCAACATTTTTTGAAATGCGTTTTAGTTACGGAGATGGCACTGAAGAACCTTTAAAAAAATCCTGTATAGTCCGCCGATTTAAGTATATCTGCACACCCTGACTTAAATTATATATCAAACTAATAAACCTCCACAGTAACGTTAAAAGGTACGTATCCATTAATTTACTCATAAGTCAGACAAATAACAACCGAAAAGATTTTTAAATTCAATTTAATAAAAAACATTTTAATGCTACAGATAGGTACTAGTTCCTACTTTGACATTCTCGGGATAGCCATGTATATCTAGTTACATCTTGTCTACGTGTTTTGTCATAATATACATATACATATATTGAAATATTACCATTTTGCTGAGTTATTCTTAATTTTTATATATTTAACCATACCTTATTATTGCGGAATACCTCTGCGGATGCACATATACTATAACTATACTCTAATCACGATCTTAATTATGACATATAAATATTAGTATTCTTGACACATTTTCACACATAGTTTCAATATAAAGTCAAACACCTCAGAGAAAGGACTTGTGTAAATAATATCTTTCAATACGTCTAAAATGAGTTGATGGCTTTAATATAAGATTAATACAAATAAAGGTACCGACAGAGATATTTAGTCGTTGGTTCGTTTGGAATTCTAGGAATAAGCCTACGTTATTAATGTAAATATTTCGTAGTTAACAGGGCACTGTACCTAAAATCAAATAATTAAACCATTGTTGTGAAGACATGGAGCAACAAATTACATTAAATGCATCATAAACCGGTCAACTAGTTAATATTTGAAGCGTCGTTACCAACGTGACGTGTTCTGCCTTCCGTGTCCTGATGCCTATCGTGAACGGATCTGATCAGAAATTATACGTGAACATTAAACTGCTGTACACTATGGTTTATAGACGTCACTTCCGCACCAATAAAATCGACTTGTCTCCAAAATGCATAATTTGTAAGAGAGTCACGCGCATTACGCTACTAAACGGTGTCTTTGAGAACACATTTCACACTAAACTCCCTGCGGGGCTGCGTTTCGATCGCAGATAACGTTCTGTTTTATGCGTTCGAATTATCATCGTCAAACTGCTTGTTTATGATCACGGGAATATTAATATTTCTTTATATCGAACTCTCACGCACCGATTGTGACCCTCCGATTCTCCGTTACGGATATACCTACATAATATAATTCTAATAAAGCCAATTTCGATGTTCGTATCGATCTACGACGTCATATAAACGATGATCACCGACTACCGACCAGAGGACGGGTTATATTCTATCTAAACAAAAAAACGTTCTTAGAGCGCTTTGTTTTTCACAAAGCGGTTTCTTTTGTGACAGTAACATTTCTAGCGAATCCATTAATTAGTGAGATATACGAGACACCCGCAGCCTTTGGCGCTCAATTATCGCCAGTCCTTAGACGCTTGATTAATTCCGACATAAACCTGACCTATTACAGTAGATCGATAAAGATCTAATCGATTCAAAGCACCGCGTTTCCCATATGTCGGTCGGGATAAAAGCTTAAAATTCCCCAAATGCCAACTGAGAAAAACAATAACCGAGGAGTGGAAAGACGGAACGGGGGCAGTGTCACGTAATAGGTTGAGCTTCCGGCGCGTTTATCAAAAAATTTATTTGGACATTCCTGGCGCGCCGGCGACGTTGGTGCTGCGCTTGGCCGCGCCGGGTGTATTGGTATTTAATTTATCTATAACGCTGAAAATGCCGGAGACGACCGCGGAACCGTTATATTGCAGGGGTGTTCTCAGCGCGGGCAGGCCACGCACTTCCGCTATGTCAATGATTTATAGACGCTTACGGCATTCGTGGCGTTAACTGTGTGTTGTCCGAGCCATTGTCCGGTCGCGCAATATGGACGAGCTGGCGATTCTGAAATATGTGCTGGGGGCCGATCTAGCATTTTTGATTTCATCTTAATGCAAGGGGTCAACGCTTTGTCGTTTAATCTCTAGCTATTGCCTAAGATGACATTGATTTGTTTCGTCATTGTGTTTCTATTGTACGAGACCTTATCTCGTTTAAAAGGAGATTGATAGCATCACTATTGATTGTGTGCTGCAGGAAATATTATCTACTTAGTTTGTAATTTATTAGTTTAATGTTTAAGGCCGATATAGAAATATTGTGACAACTTTAAGAATTCCGGATGTTTTACTTTATTGCTTCTTTATTAAAGTAGAGCTTTTTCTTGTCGTTTTTATTTAATAATTCTTTATTTTAATCATTTTTACGCCAACTGGTATTTTAATGTTTATTTTTTAAGAGGTAAATTTAATAAGTAGGTAAGTGTTATTTTAAGAATACCTATACACTTTTTTGGATCATTCTTAGATAAATGATCATGCTTCACTTATTTATTCTCATGCTATCTCCAATCAATTAAGAAATTTTTCCTTCAGAATGTACGAATTCTTAGGAATCTGACACAATCCTATATAAAAATTACCAAATCTTTTCTATTCACAAAATCACAACGCCTCCTCAACGAGGCTAAGGAGATCTCTCAGATCCTTCAGATCGGTTAGTTTCTCTCCAAATAATCAAACAGATGAAACCTGATAAATGATAGGGCCTTAGGACACTCCCCTTCTGGGGTGCCAGGGAAAGTCTGACCCCACGTATTCTGGCGACGGCCCAAGCAGAGGTTCGTACCGTCTAGGTGCCCTTGTGCTAATCGCCCTTAAACTTTGGGTCGAGCGCCTCCTACGCTCATCACTTCCCGGTAAAGCTGCGTAGAGGCCATCTGAGGCCAACAGCATAGGTCATAAAAACAGTTCTCTATTCCCTTGTTTCCTCCGAATATTCTATGTCCGAATTCGATCAAATTATAACCTGATATTTTAAGGAAGAAGTCATTTGATAGGAAAAAAAATATCATCACATAATATTATAAGTCTTTGGCCAAAAACATCATGTCTAATCAATAAATTATACAACGTGTTACAAAAAAGTGTAGTAATTAATACTAATGGGGTTGTATCGGCCCGTCTACCTTAACAACGTTCAAAATAAATAATTGTGAAATCCTCAAAAAAGATTTCAGACTTTCCATATTCCAGATTCCAGACTGCCGTTGTAAAGGGATTTCAAAAATTGTCGCGAATTTTGCAATTCGTTCTTTTACAAGTTTTCAGTTTGACGGGTAGATGCATCCCCTTAAGTATTATTACACCCTTTTGTAACACGTTCTATAAAAATAGGTAAATAAGCTTTATTCAGGATTCTTTAGGATTCTAGATTTCATATTCTCCTAATTTTTTAGTTAATAAACAATAAAAAATTATAATTATTAATTTATTTTATAACACCAAACGACGTACTATTTTTAATAATGCGCAAGATTTAATTGACGAATCAGTGGGTGTTTTTATTTTCTATACTAGCCACATTACACGGCCACAAATGCGCATATTCTTACAGCGTAAGGAGATCGGATATGTATTTCAAGCACAAAAAATTCAGGATCTTCATATCAATGTTCAATAAGAATTATGATTACCTCACATCTGCCACCATCAATCTGTCATATATAAGTACACCGCCGACGAGAAATACTCATGAGTAAAGTGTTCCTTCCCTTCCGGTTGTCTGGAAGAAATCGCTTTAAGCAATAAGACCGCCTACATTGTACTAGCCTAAGATTATTTTAATTATTACTCATTTATGTTTGTGTCCTACCTATGTATGGTGTACAATAAAATGTTTATCTATGTATCAAATCTGCAGTAATGTGATAAAAGTTCGTACTTTGATATGATTGGCAAACTTCGTGTCATCGTCAGTAGAATTCAATCAATAAAGTACTGGTGGCGCATAATATGGGAACGATTTGCACTTGATTCGTTCCTGTACTGACAGACTAAACACGCGTTGGAAAGAATTCAACTCGAGTTTGGAACTCGAGTTGACCCATCTCCATTAAATAAATCTATGCCAAACATGTTCAAAACAATATTGTGTAAGTAGGTATGTGAACACCAAACATTCTCACGCTAAGACCGCCACTGTCATCACTGTCGTCAGCATATCAACACGCCATATTTATTGGGCACCTACTCCACTCGACTACTATTTGAACATCGTATAATAATAATTGGAATCCATTGTTGAGTTATTAAGCCGTACTTGTGTTTGTGGCTTGATTGATGTGTGACTTTTCTTAGGAATTTGAAGACATAATTGCTAGGAATTTTTAATATTTGCCTGATATTAGTATTTGCTGAAAACGAAATCCGATCAAAATCAGTTATTCGGAAGGCTGACCGGATTCGGATATCGCACTACCTCTCCGTCCTCTAAATCTGTGATCATGCATACGGATCATGGATCGGACTCAGTCCAGACCTCAGATCATACAAACAACCTTGTATGTATGATCTGAGGTCCGGACGCAGTGCGCAAGTATTCATACAAAAAAAACTATGACTTCTTCAGTAAGTCCGAAAATTGATGCTGAACCAACTACTGTCACATTTCAATAGAAATAGAAATAGAATAGAAATCGGGAGCGTTCCATTGGATGGAACGCCAAGGATGCCATTGGAGTGTTTGTGATCTCTCCAAAGCATTCGTCTGTATAACACTGCACGTTACTGCGCAAGTTAGAAGTATGTGCAATTCATGAGAATGTCCTGAACCTGGTGGAATTATATTTATATAGTAGACAGCAGAAGGTAAGCGTCAATGGTATCACATCTGCTAGTTCTCTTGTCGTGATAAGAGTCCCACAGGGCGCAATTTTGGGTCTTTTCCTGTTTTTGGCATATATTGACGATTTGCCTTACGTGATCCAAGATCTAGCATTATATAGTTCTATTTGTCGATGAAGTCATTGATTTTTAAAGTTGATAGTAGTTGATAGTAAATGTTTATATCCAGATGGTTCATAGTAAACAATCTGTTATTGAATGCGAAAAAATCTATATGTATGAAAATTTTCGTTGCACTTTAGATATAATATAGAAGCAAACACAGGTCTTGACGATTAAAGAGTGACAATGTAAAGACAAGAAATTCACGAACGACGGAGAGAAATGACCCAATTCGGCTATTACTTTTCGCACTAACTCTTCTAATCCGTGATCAAGATTTAGATCGAACGCGGTCCGGACGCAGTGCGTGAGTATTCATACAAATTAAACTATGGCTACTTCGGTCCGTCAATATCGTCTTCGAAATGGAGATTCACAGATGATGGAAACAGTATCTAGTGCGTTAACTACCCCTCAAATAGTTCTACGACTAATTCTGACCGTATTTTCACGAATTCGGATCGGATTCGTTTCGGGCGTAGTGCGTAACCGCTCTAAGAGATTACGTAAAAAGATAACAATGCTAGTAATCATAATCCAGTCAAGATAATAAGCTGAATTTTCGTATAAACCTTCATTTTGCCGTTCTAATGTTGTCTTAAAAGTGTCATATATCTCGTGTCTGCGTCGTAAGATATGTAAATCACAGTTTTTCGCAATTATCTTGGTTTCTATTGCTCTAATGATATTAACCTGCATTATAAAATTGCAGAGCATAAAATTTGTGACAATTTTTATTCGAAACATTTTTTCATGCGCTCAAACGTTTTGCGGTAGAGAGCGGTGACTTTGAATGTGTGTATTAAAAATTGTTAGATGGGGCATAATTTTAGGACCCCAGGAATAGAGTAACGGTTAAGCGCATGAAAAAATGTTTCAAATAAATTGGTCAATTTTATGCGATACAATTTTATACCTTACATCATCAGTACATCACAAAACATCATTGGAGCAATAGAAACTGAGATAATAGCAAAAACTGATTTTACCTTTGACCTTGAGTAACAACGCCGACACGATATTTCATAATAGTTTTGAGACAATATTCAGAGCGCCAAAATAAAGGTATAAACAAAAATTCAGCTTATTATCTCTCATTCCGAAGTTGATTGAGATAATTATGTTTAAATGGCTGGGCCATCAGTAATCAAGGATCAATTCATACAGCAGAGTCTACACATAACTATTAATGTCCATTTCTCGTTAGCCAGCAATAAGAGGCAGGCGCAAAAACGTCCAACCATTTCGAGTGCCAATTAAATCGCAACAAACATCCTGTAAGTCCAGATTATCGTATCGTAACAAGCATCAGAAACCTGACCACTTCTCTCACACTGAATAAATTAAATAAAAATATACGTAAAATAAATTAGAAATTGTTACAGAGGTGATGTTGCGTACTGCGAACTGTCCTGGCTCATTAAGTGGGCGCACTCGGCGGAACTTGGTAACGAGAGAATACTCCACCGTGTGTTTAATAACGTTATTCATATGCCATGTTATCCCCAACACTTTAATATAAGTGAATAGCGCTTCGGAATCATAACCAAAACGGAAACGTTATTCTATTACCATTTTAATTTGAACTTACGAGTTTATCTTTGTGGGCTTTTGCAATTAAACAAATGATAAGATCATAATAGTTATCTATCTGGCTCGGGGCTCGTCTTTATTTCATTTACATTCAAATAAATGTGAAAAATATTTGATACGAATAAATTCTGCGTTAACTATTAGGTATGTTCAGTGGTTTCATGTGTATAATGTTATGTATGTGGTTCACGAATTTTATAGTACTAAGCAATAAGAATTATTATGAAGTAGTTTTTTATACATTATAGTTTTAGTTAGTCCTATCTTTTATTTGTGAGAGCCTTGCTTTGCAGTTTTGCACTAGACGGTGGCATTTACTTATTATCTTGATGGCAGTATCCCAAGCCACTGTTTCTTACCATTTTTCTTTTTAATATTAAATTAAACTCGTATGTTTTATTTTGGTCCTGTAATTAGTAATGTTTATTCTTTCCTGTAAAATTATTATTAATAATAAATAATAATTATAATAATTTATTAATTACCTACACGGGAACTTTATTTAGATACTCAAGCTCGTAATTGAATGAGCCCACAATATATATTAATAATAATATAATAATAATAATAATATGGGACAACTTCCACACACGGTCATCTGGTCCCAAATTAGGTCAGAAGCATGTACTATGTTAGCCAGATAACTGATATACATGCTTATATAAGCTTATAACACCCAGACACAGATCAAACAGACATGTTCGTGCACACAAATGTTTGACCTGGCCGGGGATCGAACCCGACCCGACCTTCTGTGCCTGCGGCACAGAAAGCTGAGTTACTACCATCTGTGCCATCGAGGCTGTCATAAATATAAAATATTATGTGATAAATAAATAATATTAATAATTAAATACAAAAATTCACGCAGTAGCGACTCTTTGGTGTGGTATAAAACCTACGGAACTACTAGAATAAATCAGTATTTGACGTAAATTTAATTAAGACTTTCTTTGAATATTTTGTTTACAAGTAAATACAATAGCATGGTTTTTTACTGATTTGGCCCTCATAATCCAAGTATCGCAAAGCCTTCATTAAAAAATATTTAATTACAATATGAGTAAAATATGCAATAAGAAAGTTTATTCGCGTGGGTTTGTGTGTGTTCCAGTTTGTTTTGATAGCGCGAGGATGCAGGGCGAGACAATGATCGGACAAATAGGGGTTTGTCACGCAACGCGAGCCTAATCGTCGATCGGGGATGTACCTGAGCGCTACCAAACAAAGCTTATTTATGTTTTGCAGATATCGAACGACAGTTTTTATTACTGAACGAGGCTGTTATATTTCATACGCTCGTTGGTACCCTAGCTCTGAATTATTTTTAATTGTTCATTATAATAGTCGCCTTAACAATTCTAAGCAATAAAACTTTAAAATACATAGATACATAATACTCTTTTTATGAAATTTTATGAATTTGAAATTGTTATGTATTTTTTAATTTTAATAAAAGGTTTGCTATTTAATAATTTATTGACTTTTGTTTCTTGCGTCAAGTAACTCGATTGCCTTGTTGGCGTAGTTTTCACAAGCGCTACTGCCGATCAAAAGGGTTCGTTTCCCGGATCAGGCAAACAGTGTTATTGGATTTTTCCATTAGGAAGTTTCTCATAACAGCGTGGAGTCTGGATTTGAGCCCGGATGATGGCAATAGGCTCGTCTCCTGTTACATGGGACTAAAAACTATAACTCACGAAGTGTAGCTGTACCTACTTTGGGACTGGGTTTAGGGTACACCTCAACCTACCCCTTCGGAAAAAAGACGTGATGTTATGTCAATACCTTATGATTAATTAATTTTCTTTGCCATAATGCCTACCATACTAAAAACTTACCGATTTGAATTTTAAACCGGCTTAGTGACGAAAACCATTGAGTGCGAATGTATTTTAATGCAAATAATAATTCGTACACACATCAAATCTGAAACTATCGTGGACGGGTAGACTATCCAATGAAAGGGTATTGCATAAACTTGTGGTAAAGACAAAGAAATTGCAATATTTATGCGGAGCGAAAAATATGAACTCCTCCAGCTAAAATAATACAGGGTAAAATACAGGGCACCAGAAAACCTGGAAGAAGACGAACCTCAAGGCTCAAAAATTATAGGAAATGGTTCAAAATGGCCACTAGATCCTTGTTTCGTGCAGCTGTCTCCAAAATTAGGATAGCCGTGATGATGCCGACCTCCACAAATAGAAGATTGCACCATAAGAAGAGACACACAACAAAATATAATTTTATAATATTATGATAATATAGCTCTGCCAATTTAAAAATACTTTCTTAACCAAGTCAACCAACAAACTAAGTCATGAAGGTAAAGGCTTAGAGTGCTTTCACACGCCGCGCCGCTTTGTTAAACCGGAAAAACGAAAAAATACACGGTCACGCCGCTATACGTTACGCTATATATACGCTATACGGTTTGACTGATGAAAATTTTTGGAACAGTTTCCGCATCTAAGCATCACAAGCATTATCATAGTGGATTACCATAGTGAGCGTTTTGGCCCTGTTTTTGGTAAAGCGTGTCTTTGCACACAAACATTAGAATAAAAACAAAGTGATTTTTATTGACTCAACTATATGAATTATAATTTAATCATCATTATCATCATCCCAGCCGTTGGTAATCCACTACTGAAGATAGGCCTCTCCTACAAAGGGGAGTTTTGCCAATATTCGACACACTTGGCAGGCAGGTTGTCGAGCGCAGTTCGATGGTTTCTTGCAGAGGACGCTGCTGCCCGTCCTTTGGATCTGTTAACCCTTAGCCGGCAACCAGCAACCACGGGTAGGAAAAATTAGAATGTAAGCTACAAAAATTGTGCGTGGAAAAAATTGGTCCAAGTGCCATAGCAGTGAAATTTTCCGGCACGTTCCTGTACGTGTGAAAGCATCATAATATGTGAGGTGGTTATTATGCAATATTATGATGACTTATGACACATTTTTACTGTAGTAGGTTTCCATGTTACAGGGAAACCTGAAAAGTGTGCAACATTATGATGCATAGTCGCATAGGGCATATATTTTCTATAGACAATTCTCCTCCTGTGTTAACTACATGCATCATAATGTATAGCTTTTATAGGATTGCTTAGTAGTGAACATTGAAAACGGTCTACATTGATATATTACACTACACAACGTACGACACTTTGTTTAAGTTTGTTTATGTATTCGTCTTTATCGCATCCTCAAGAATGCAAGTTCATAAATAAGGTAATAACCATGTCTCAATGCTGATCATGTTTCCTCGGTCTTGATTGACAAAATTGAGGGTACTTAAGAGCGTTATATTTATAAATGAGTGACTCAAAATATGATAGTATAATGAATGTTTGCGGTGTGGATGCAAGGTGAATCTCCGCGGTTGCGTCTCGTGGTAGAGTTAATGCATGATTACTCGTTCCTCCCACCGAGCAAGCGGCTATCATTGGCTCGCAGCGTGCGGACGCCGCCTCCACTCCTGCGCACACTCTTGCTTCATAACAACTCCATCCACTCAATAAACAAGTCTTGAAGTCCATTGTCTCCGCACCATTATGCCGTCACGTCGAAATGTTACGTGCACCCGTCATAGATCCGTTTGAAATAAATTACGAAACCGTCACCGCCTCCACTTAAGACAGTCATTAGTATCTCTCATAAAGTAAATAATGCTGCTTTTAAAATGTAAGTCCGTCAGTGATTTAACAATAGCCTCTTTTAGACATCGGTACTTAGGAGTCGACAATATCAAATTCCTCGTTTTACTATAAGGCAAGATTCCACTATCCGCCCACGACGTAGGTGCTGCTTACCTGCTACGTGGCATCATTAAGGCAAATTATAAATTGTTACAGCAGCTCTTAAGATCCCAATCAGGGAGATCTCGGCTTAAACATGCGATGCTTTCGCATTTACTGAGCTCGTTAACCAATTGTCGACTCATTGAGAAGCATCAAGGGCATGCAAGTGCAGGCGGCCTGTGTAGCGCATGTCACGAGCGTGAAATGTGGCGCCGGCAGGAGGACATTAGAGGTTATCCGCGGGAGGGGAGAGAGAGCTAAGGTAGCGCCTGCAAGGGAACAAAAGCACCGTTTGCCGCCGATGCGACGCGACTCTCGCGCTTCTCCTATAGCAAAAAGTCAAAGACAGGACGAGGCGACAACTGCGGCGTGGCGGCTTGCCTCCGCGTTGCCGCTGATAAAATCGACATAGAATTAAAGAAAAATACAAAAATCACTCATTGTTCTCATAAAATGAATGTGCTGGGAGTTGAATGTGAGGCTTTTTGTGAAAATATTCTCATACTTTTAAATGGGATCTCGTGTGGCGCCTCTTTAATGACTCCTCCTTTTTGCGTCGGCGCTCAGCGGCCGGACGTTCGGCCAGTGCCGCTAGCCTTTCGGTGTGTCGGCGCATGTCACCACTTAAACCTTTTTGTTCCCCCATTTCCGATGTTTTAACATTTTGGCTGGATTTATATTTATTCAACGGAAAAGGAATAACTCAGAATTTTATTTTTTAAGCTTTTCAGGTTATTAAATTGACAATTTTCGTATAAAATATATATAAAGGATTATCAAGAGATAGTAAACTGCCATTAATCTGCAATAGGATTCTAAACAAAACTAGCGATGTGTGGGTATACCTTCTATGGGACTGAGTCCTGGGTCCTGGGACCTCTGCCTATCCTTCAGGAAAAAGGCGTGATGTTATGTGGAATTCTAAAATTATAGACTGAGCTTGGGTAAAAAGAGAAGAAACAATGGAAGTGCCATTATTGTACTTTTCTGTTTCTTTACTGTTTTACTAAGCTGTATGTATGTATATTTTGTAAAGGAGGTATGTACAATTATGTACCTCTCTAATGGAAACCATCACTAGGAATATTACACCTACAATATTTCTTCTGTTTATGGATGTATGCGGTGAATGCGCTAAGAGCGCCCTTTTAGATCTTATTTATTGATGTGGTTAAATCATGTCATTATGTATTCTATGCTCCCCGTGCTCTCTGTAGATGGCACTTACTATATGCACCTTCGAAAGTAGGAATAAATAATAAGCAACCGGCGTGCGAGCCCGAGAATCGTGACACCTACTCTTTCGCTAATGGAGCGACGACTGTGAGTTGCTGTGTATTCTAATCAAGATTATTCTTTAAGTTTGTTTCTCTTTATTCTGAGTTAACAATACGTAGGATACAATTAATATAAGGTATCTTCTTCTCACTGTAAAAACTATGAATAGAACATTTCGTAAAACTGATTCTGCTATCGAGATTGGACTCTGTAGCCTGTATTAAAACTAAACTACGTATTAAAACTAAAATTTGACCAAGACAATACTAGTTGTGGTATATTCTGTGGTCAAACTGTGTAGTTTGTAAACAGAATATGGTACGTAGATCCTAAGGAATACTTATTCATAAGTTTCAGCTTTCTGTGACGCAACTCATCATCATCATCTTCCCACCCTTGTCTACACTAACTGGTAGCCGTGTGTAGTTCACGAATGAATGAAGGAAATGAAGTACTTCAGATATGTTTCATCCTTCATTCAATACTTCAGTAAAGATTCAACTAGTCCAGTAGTTCTGATATATTATTATCTCTTTCCATAATTTAAGAAAATATCAAAGTAAAAGAAAATCTCGCTTTATGTTTAATTTATCCAGCAAAATCAAAATTTACTAGTTTTCGTTTAGGGAATGAGAAGGATTTGTGAAGGAGATGGACTAAATGAACGAGCGAACCGGTGAACGAAATCTGAACGTCAAACAAAAATGCTCTTTTGTGTCACTGAACTAATTGAACTACTGAACTAAATTAAGGATAATTAATTGAATTGGGCGTTACTTTTCGGAAGTCCATTGTAAACTCCTGGAACAAGAATATTTATTTTTTAGTTCACATGTCTACTAACTGGGGTCGGCACAGCATGTCTACATCCGCCATCTCTGCACTCACCTCTTTTTCACGCATGTTCTCATTCACACAGTTCGTCCAGGTTGGTCCAGGTCTTTTTAGGTCGCCCCCTCCTCACATAACCACTAACATCAATCCTCATAGTCCTTTTGACCACATGACTTTTATTCCTTTTTTTTATGATAGTGAGTATATAACAAGACGAGCTAATCAGGTGCCTGATGGTAAGCATCATGATTGCCCATATCAGAAACAGTGCCACCCAGTGTTTTAAAGTTCAAAATTCTGCGCGCCACTGCATTGCGCCTATCACTTTGAGATATTAGTTGTTCAAACTCGTCATGCCCAGTAATTTCGCTGGCTTGGCGGATAAATCACTGACAAATCCTTCCTAGCAATTCCTTGTCATAACATGTACCATACCAAACTGGTCTTCCACTCTTTATATTTCTCAATCACTTTCTGTGACGCAATTAAAGTAAGTTAAGTAGTGAAGAGTTACTGAGCAGCGTTCATTTAAAAATTATAATAACGTAGACTGTCTTCGATGGTTATTATAGTTCTCGACTTCTCGATGTGACACCATCTTCTAAAGGTTCTAGGCCCACATGAAACAATGTTAGCCTAGTGTAAACGGTCACAAGGTTTCATAGTTAACCAGAGGAATGAGGTTAGGTTTCGATTTCCGATAGTTGATGCGCTAGGCGCTAGAGTGGTGGAGTGCTGCGCTTAGGTGACCTACGTCGTTACTAGACTAAACAATTCGTGTGCCACGATTGACAAATTGCGTAGAAAGTAACAATGAAGCACAGACCTAAATATACCACTGCGATTGTTATCTGTATAATATAAGTATATAGCCCTGTTTTACTGACTGACTGACTGACATACTCACTCATCAACGCTCAGCCCCAACCCTCGGAGACCTAAATGTAACTAGAGAGCTAAAATTTTGCTCATATATTTCCATTAAGACGTAGTGTAGTGGTAGTAGTAGTGGTAGGCCTTTTTTCAGGGGGCCGCCTGGGGAAGTACCACACCTTTGCCTTTGCTATTCATCCGCCAAGCAGTAATGAGCAAACATTATTATGTCCCAGACTGAAGGTCAGGTTCAGGTTTTTTGCCCAGTAGGGCATGATGAGTTTCAACAACTAATACTCCGGGTGACAGGCGCAGTGCAGAGCCGCGCAGAATTTTGGATATTAAAATACTGGGTGGCACTGTGTCTGATATGGGCGATCATGAAGATTACCATCAGGCACCTGATTTGCTCGTCTTGTTACTCAATATCATAAAAAAAGAACGTAGACAAGGAATAAGAAATGAATTCCCGTAATTCCCACAGTAACGAAATCGCAGGAACTACGCTCTTATTGTTAAATATTGCTAATAACATTAGGCAAACATCATTTATCGTGCACATCTGATTCACATAAGGTCAGCGCAGATCGGGAGACTCCAACACACAGACAGCGTTCGTTGAGCGCTATTTCTTGTCATATATCTACTCCCGACCCGACACCCATCTGTACCGCGCTCGCGTTACTTCCTCCTTGACCTTTATTTGTACATATTATATAAAATTTGGTTTAGGTAATGAAGTAGACAACAATATTTATTTATTGAATAATTGTTTACAAGTCAAACAAACTTAACATAGGTAAATATACCCACCCCGTATTGTTCCCGATTCAAAAGTGCCCATGACGCTAGAGGCATTACCGCGCTGTACGACAATCAATCAATAAATAGCCTTTGCACCAGGTACGAGCCAGAGTGGTTAAGTATTAAAATGTCTTACCAATTATAGATAAAAATACATTATAATTGAGCTAGTACGTATTTAAAACCTTTATACGTGTGGAAAGCACCCACTTTACCAAGACTAAACATTGAAAATACTCCACGAAAATTGATGCATCTATCGACAAACTACAAAGCACCGGTTTAAGATTAGACCTATCAATTTGAGATAACTGCGCTCCTACTGTTCTTGCTGTGTGGCCTTTAGAATTTAAAAGCTTTGACTACACACTCAAAAAGACCTGATCATTTGGGTTTTAATCAAAACAATTAATTTTTTTCAGTAGCGCTCAGGCTAATCCCACAGTTATTAGTTTTAAGAACTTCTTGTTTGTGGTGTACCAATAAAGCGTTTATCTATCTATCTAACTATATCTCTGGGTGACAGGCGCAGTGCAGTGCTGCGCTTAATTTTGTATTTTAAAACACTGGGTGGCACTGTGTCTGATATGGGCAATCATGATGCTTATCATCAGTCACCTGATTTGCTCGTCTTGTCACTCTCTGTCATAAAAGAAATATATATATATATATATATATAACTTACTGCCCACATCAAATGGGTTTGACTTTTTAATAAGCCGTCAGAATTCCGGCCATAACGAAGATATTTCTGATAATATTTCCTCTCGAATTTTCATGCATGACACTGCATAGAATTTTTAAACTTGTTATTAGGTTCGTTGGAAAAGTGACTGGCCTCTCCCTTTCAAAGTTGTCAGCGGCCAGTGGTTATTCCTTTTTTGACGGCTTCGGATGACGAGCTTTCAGCCAGTATGCTATTCTCATGAAATTATTTTTTAAATGTTGATTAATTATTTATTCTAAACTGAAATATTTATAACTTCAAATAGTTAATTTTACTGGTAGCAGGAACCGCATAGCTAAATACTTTTCTTAACCAGATGAAACAGGTTATAAAGTTAAATGATAACACCTACATGATACAACAAATTACAGTATTAGTCAGAAGTTCCGATCTACCTCTATTATGAAAAGCAAAGGGGTCCGCATTATTATCATAGACAGCCTACTACTTCTCACTGCTGCTGGTCTTGGCCTCCTTCATGTTCAACGAAGACAAAACAAGCTGCCGTACGACCAAATCTTTTGGTGCCCTGTACACAGACAGCTACTTATACATAAAATGAAGACGATTAATAAATGATACGAGCAAATAATATTCAACTTCCTTTTCCTTGAATTCTCTATTTTTGTGTAATATTATGTTCCGTTGTCATTTTGTGTTGCGTGACGCGGTGGAGTAAGTCAAGCCAAAAGTTTGTTGACTTGTTACCCTAATTTCATTTCATTGTATATTTTTCGAGTTTTATGTGAATTGGGTTATGATTTATATCATTCTCCCTACCTTATCTACATTATTTATATTATTGCTTAATTATAACTAAATTCATTATTGAATTTTTGAAAACCAATTAACATAGCTTGACGAGTACCTACTATTATGATATTATGAATTTCTTTCACTTATTTTATATTTTCTTAAGTAAGTTGGCCAATAAACCTTAGCTAATTAAGTAACTTAAGAATATGAAAAGGATTGTAAAAAGTTTTGTTTTGGTGGGTAGTTAATTAAGAATAATTATAGTATTTTCAAGCGACATTTTTCATGAACCTGGAGAAAATAGCGGAATTATAAAACAAGAAGTGAAGCAATATACTATATTGCTTCACTCGCCAGCCAGCTCGCTAATACAAACACGACGTCATGATACATCAAACTATTTACAAAGCAGCACAGAGAGTTCAAATATCAAAATATTAAAATTTAAGTTAGATATTACCGGTTAGATACCAGTGATAATTGGCGAAAAAATATTTCCCATAATATTATTCGTATTAACTAAATAATAATCTTGAATAATCTTGAATAATGATCTTGTAGTTCATCTGCGTCTTCACTCTCATTCACCGCCATGGTGATTGGTATAAGTTTAGTTACAAAAAAAAGGTTTGATTCTGTTTTCTAGTGACCATTGAAATCTGTATATTCGGAATCTGAGATTTTTTTAAACAATCTTATAATATGGTCCAATTCTGAGTTCATCTAATTTCTTTCGAATCAGTTTGTTTCTATTTTCCACATACGAGTATACTCGTACCTACTACGTCTCCCGCAGTAAATTTATGATATTTTCGGTTCCTTTTGTACAGTTTCTTGTTATATAATCATGGTATATCATTGTATTGTCGAGTGCTGTTCTTCTATCTATTATCAAGTCATCGTGCAATTGTTTCCCTTTTAATTCTTCAGGTCATTTATTTACATTTTTAACATAATAATATAATTTGGTGTGAAACCTGTAACCGCGAGTGAAGTTTTCATTATTATCGTTAACACATTCTTGAGCTACGGTTTTCCAAGGCTAGCGTCCACTACGCCAATGAGGCAGTTTGTTCTGTTTACTCTTGTCAGATTAGTCTTTCATAAGGTCATTCATTGAAAAAGGGGTGTTAACTGCTGTGAAGACCATTTGAATATTTTGGTTTTTGAATTAATCTGAGTTTTTCATCTTCTTATTGTATCAATGTTTCATCGACATTATATTAGACCACTCTAACCGAGTATTTTGCCTGTATAGGTGTAGTTTGCTTGTCCTCCTTAGTGCAGGTGCCCGGGTATGGGTAAGGGAGTAACAAACCAAAAATATTATATTTAAAGCGCGTGACGAGTTTTATGATGTTCATCTCCACTCTGTATCCTCGAGGTCAGAATAAAAAAGTATCTCGTAAAGTGATCAACTTACATATATAAAAATTTTTTAGTGAATCTTGACTCTCCGAAGCTTCCAATTGTATTTATATTGTAACTAGAGCGTAGCTCCCGAATACTTAGCTTTGTGTCAAGAACCATCAACACTTTAAAAATACAGCTTTATCCTTCTCTATTAATCACTTGTACGTAGTATACTAGGGTTCAATTCCACTATTAGGTGTCTATTCTATAATATCCACGGCAAGCGTATCGAACGTATCCAAAAGCGCTGTCTTAAAATCATTAGCTAGCGTTGCGGCATAGGTCGCAAATTGCGATCTTATAATGAACGTTTGCGATATTTCCATGTAACTTCCCTGGAAAACTGTCGCATCGTTCAAGACCTCACCATAATTCACTCTTTTTTGCATGCAGCCCTTTTTAGCCTTCTCAACTTCAACGCTCGATTTTGATTCTCGCAATAAAAACTACAACATCTTTTGCTTCCAGGTCTTTAATAACAACACTTCCTATTATAATCCTATAGTCCGAATGTGTCGTCAATACAATGAAATTCTTGTCCGTAATAGGGACATTTCAATATTAACCTGAATAGCTTCCGGAGTGAAATCAGAGATATTTTCAAATAATTTTACCCTAGTAGTTTCCTACATGGCCCAACTTGAACTTTGTTATGTAACTATTAAGCCGTAGGGTTACCGGCTTTAGAATAATAGTACCTCACCCTCTCTACCCGTGGTTGCCGTAAGAGCCGGCTAAGGGTTATGAGATCAAGAGGATGGGCAGCAGCGTCCTTTGCGTAAACCATCAAACTGCGCTCGCCAACCCGCCTGCCAAGCGTGGTGAGTATTGACAACAATACCCCTTATGGGGAGGCTTATTGTTCAGTAGTGGATTTCCAACTGCTGGATGATGATGATGATGATGATGATGATGTAACTATTGCTAGCGTAAGTTAGGGAAAAGTTACGTTATGTTGATGTATAGTAATATGTATGTACCTATTTGATTGTAACACGTGTAATAATATTTTGTATTAGATGCATAAATCATTTTTCAATCTAACAAATCAATTTAACAATAATGCTATATTGTTCTGACTTGATGTTATTTATATTATGTACTTAAATTACAAATTATTAAGAATTTGATTATGTAAGCAAGCAGTTTAAATATGATATGATGCTTTTAGGCACGCACTTTACTTTGGAATGTAATTCGGCACAAATCATTGCTGTTATTATAAAGTTGTTATTAATTGCATTCTTGTGTGCTAATAAATAAAAACATAAAAAAATATGGAGATTATCTCAAAAGGCTTTTTAGTCAGACATATAGATCGGATATAAAACCTATTTGTCTAGATTTATTTCATGATCATCATCATTATAATCTCAGCCATAGGACGTCCACTGCAGAACATAGGCCTCCCCGCATTCAGCGTGTTCCTGCCGCCCTTATCAGATCGTCTGTCTACCTTGTGGATGGACGTTCTACACGCGCTACTATGCCCTAGCCGGTCCGTGGTCTCCATTCAAAAATATTACAGCCTCATCGGCCATCAGTTTTACGTGCTATATGATCTGCCCTATTACTACTTGAACTTGCTAATCCGCCAGGCTATGTCGGTAACTTTCGTTCGTCTACGGATCTCCTCATTTCTGATTCGATATTGCTGAGAAAATCCGAGCATAGCTCGTCGCGCTATTTTGAGCCTGCTGATAAAGCCCACGTTTCAGATCTGTAAGTCATCACTGGTAACACACACTGGTTGAAGACCTTCGACTTGAGGCACTGAGGTATTTTGAACGAGATGACATTGCGTAGGTTTCCGAACGCTGCCCAGGCTAGTTGGATTCGACGATTGAGCTCTTTCTCGAAGTACCTACCGAGTACCGAGTTGCACTGCTTGTCCTAGGTAGACGTATAAGTCAACAATTTCAAGAATCAAGTTCCTAACCGATACTGGATTTATTTATTTATAATAACATATTTCACAACACCTACTACAAACATTTGATGCTTTTGGTTAAATTCTGACTAGTGTAGACTTATTGTCTTTTGCATTTGAACAATTCCAATGTGGCACATTTCATCATAGTACATCTTAAAAAGTTTGATGCAGTATTCTTCTGAAACAATTATTTTCTATTTTTTACCAATTCTTTTTAGGTATAAGTATAAAATACACCTTGTGTTTTTCCATTAGCTTATTCTTGTCATGTTGTATTTCTTAACTTTATGGTACTTTTAACTATTGACAAAGCAGCACATAGTTTCTTACATAAGATTTGAAGTAAAACACGGGTATAACAGTGATTACCAAAATAAATATCAATTGCTCGTTTAGACGAGTACTTATTAGTAGCATACGAGTAGGTATACCTATAATTCCAATGCTAAGGACTATCGAACGAGTGGCAACAGCCTTACAGCCATTATAATGTCAAAGATCTTGCCGAAAGTGGCTGTTAAATTTCTTACTGTTGCCATTTTATTGCTCTGCCAACTCTCGGTTTAATATGCGTCCAAAAAATGTTAACAAAAAATAGGCGCCAGCGAAGAGAATCTCATTCGAATGTACAGCAGTCGAATCCTTATTATATCCTGTTGAATATTTTTTATACACACCTTTTAGCCCGGTTTTGTGTTAAAATACACACCTAAGTATCATTAGCTATAAACACAGTTCTTTGTGTCTCTACCTTTGGAAGAAATAAGGGCAATAAAATGGGAAGATCGAACGATGAGCAGATATAAGTAGACAAATAAACTAAAAACGCTTTTAACACGGCGCTACGTTAGGGAATAATAACATAGGAAATGATTTTAGGTATATTCAATTATTATATTCATATTTGAAATATAAAATTATTAATATACGTGTTACTAAAGGGTAGTAATACCTAAGTAGGGGGTGTATATACTCGTCTACCTAAATTTTGCAAAATTTTGCAAAAGAATGAATTGTGGAATTCGCAAAAAAAAACTTCTACACTACATACAAATTTGCCGATCAGCCGATCCATTTTGTATGGGAAGTCAAACATTTTTTTGTAATTCCTCTTTAGAAAGTTGTTGTTTTTTTTACTAGTCCCTTTAAGTTTTATTACACCTTTTTTAACACGTTTTATAGGTAAGTAGTATACGTACCATTGGACAACTTCCACACACGATCATCTGGTTTAAACTAGGCTTACAAACGTTAACATAACCAGGCCTGTGACACTCCACGTTTTTGCTATGAAGCTACAGGTACCCGGAGAGCGTGGTCGCGACGTACAAATTTAGGGGGATGTCGCGCGCAGGCGCGCGCCGGTATAGGCGCACGTTAGCGCGTAGCGTTGCATCGTCAATTGTTTTGTGTTCTGTGGTGCATTCGTCTGTGTTCCATTTCATCACCCGTATTCAAGAACGATATCTACTATGTGGTCTCACAGTACGCCAGAATGCACAGGGCCGGTAAATCCAATGCTTAAACAATAGGTACTTGAGTGAGATCTAACGCTATGGGTTCATTCGGGGCGGCCCTTAGGAAAAGAGCCCTATTTTAAACGCACGCACAGTGGAGCCTACAATAAAAATGTTCCTCTATACTCTATACTCTGTGATAATATTGAGATTTTGTCTCGGTATATATTTTTCAGTGTTTTAATTTCTTATTTAATATATTAGAATATTATTTTCTTTTAATGGGTCAGCTAGTTCGTGAAAACTGACGTTTTTATTTCATCCGCAAATCAGACAAAAACGGACCAATCGTAATATTGTATTATATCTGTAATCGACGCTGTGCGATCGCATTTCACATAGATTGCTATGCGAACTGTAATTGAGATGGCCTGCCGTGACGAAAGCAGTGAGAAATCCCTTAATTTGCGCTGTGTTGCTTGCTACCTTACATAAGTTTTATTCTTGAATACGGGTGTATATGACCTAATGTATATAACTTATATCCATCCTTCTATCCTACTAATATTATAGATGCGAAGGTTTGTGAGGAAGGATGGATGAATGAATGGATGTTTATTACTACCCTATACCTCAGTAATAGCTACCCAGACACAGATCAAACAGATATGTTCATGCACAAAAATGTTTGACCCGGCCGGGGATCGAATCCGGGACCTGCAGCACAGAAAGTAGAGCTACTACAATCAGAGCTAACGAGGATTCATCGCATTCGGATGGTTAAATTATTATAAGAGTCCGAACCCCACGAATTTTCATACTTCCAATGGCCATCGAAAGGTAATAATGCATGTCTATTAGAAAATAAGTAGATACCTACAACTCCCAAATGTTAAACTATTCTTTATTCTTACCAACATGTCACCTGGCACTCGTATTACCTTAAACTGCTTACACCTAAAACCTAAGATAATTATATAGTTTCATAGACAAATTAAAAAGATTACATCCCTAACGTCGTAAGAAGGAATAAGAGATACGCGATAGAAAGAGAGGCAGCTTGAACGAAAATTAGTTGGGCGCCGTGCGACCTGAATTGCGCTTTATTGCTTCGAGCTATAGTCGCTATTTATTTGAATGATTTTGAGGAGTGTCCCTTCTGTCCCTTATTAGTATTCTGTGTCATAACATAAACACATAGCACCCTGACTCAGATCAAACGTCCAAGCTTATGCACAAATTTTTGAGCTGGCTGGGAATCGATTCCAGGACCTGCGGCTAAGAAGGCAGGATGACTATCATTGAAATAACCGGTAAAATATGTAAGTTTTTACACATTTTACAGTCTGTGCTCAGAGCTAGACTAAGTTGATTTGCAAAAAATATGATTATTAGTTATGAACAATGAAATTACTCAACATTGCGCCTTTTTATCCAAAGGGCAGAGATGCACCCAGAAATCAGTACCATAGTAGGCACACCCACACTTCGCCTTTTATGTAAGGTACCAAGTAATAGGGGGCCGTGGAGTTACCGGCTTTAGAGTGGTGCTCCGCCCTCTCTCCCCGTGGTTGCCGTAAGAGTCGGCTAAGGGTTAACAGATCCAGAGGACGGGCAGCAGCGTCCTCTGCAAAAAAAAATAACCATCGATCTGCGCTCGACAACCCGCCTGCCAAGCGTGTCGAGTATTGGCAAAACCCCCCTTTATGGGGGAGGCCTATGTTCAGTAGTGGATTACCAACGGCTGAGATGATGATGAATAGGGGGCGTGCCTATTGCCATCTACCGGTCCAAACTCCAGGCATCATTAGAAATTCCTAATGGATAATCCAATAAAAAGTTATGTTTGACCCCAGGTCATTGAATATCCCAGATTTAACCAGGGACCTCGTGCTCAGCAGTAGAGCCCGCGAACCACTTCGCCACCGAGGCATATTACTCAATTGGTTGTGCACATAGTTTATTTTATGCCATACGTGGCAAACAAGCAGACGGGCCACCTGAGCAGTTAGCGCCGCCTATGGATACATGCAACACTAGGAGTATAGCCAGTATGTTGCCGATCCTTTAAGACTCTATTCACTCTCCTTTTGAACAGCCTCCAATATTATAATGTACCAACATAGTAATGTTTAGGTAAATATGTATCTAATTTAATGACCGTTATGCTATCTCAGTATAGGTCATAATATAAGTAAAAATATAGAAAAAAAACACAATGTAAGCATCCGTGAGTCTGCCTGCGCCTACACAAGTGGTGCCAGTGACCCGCGCCCCTCATCCCGCGGCGGCCCAAGTTCACCGACGCATTATTATGTTACCTTTGTTTTCAAATTTAATTGGCTCTTCAAAGATAACTTATCTTGATAATAAACGGAGTCGAATAAACCGGAGGTCTTGGAAACAGCTGACGCTGGTCCCGATAAGATTGTGCCTGACTGAAGCCCTATAATGAGTATCGTGTCTCAACAGCTGTATCGCCACATTTGACCACTATAAGGGCCTTTTTCTATTGTAGCTTAAGCTGAGCTTCACCTTAAAGCAACCACTGTATCGGGATTAAACGAAGACGCTTTAAGAAAACTAAGTAAAAATAAGTCTAGCAGACAACTGCTACGTAGGGTGTACGAAGTAATAGAGTATAATTATTGTACAGGATGAGAGAAAAGAAATTCTAAAACGTAATGCTTACTAACAAACACTTTATCCGAATACTAACTGCTGTAAGTAGTTAAATTTTATTTTCTATACTTGACTTGCATAATAAGTAAACTAAATTTACGTTATTTATCGCAATTTGAAGCCATGCACTTGAGTGACCCGCAAATCCATTGTTACCTAGTAATAAATAATTCTCATGCATCATTTATTATTAAACTATGTCGTCTTAAGGACGGACATGTTACTAATTACGATTCGAACAAACCATTGTTTTCAAATTAATGATTCGTTAATAAGACACGGATAGGCAACCCAATTAATTCGATGAGAACACACTAATGATTTCATACTCGTGTTTATTTTGCTATAGATAGCTATTCGTGCAATTTGATGAGTCATTTCCGACAGTTTCATTACACTGTGACAGTATAAACATTATAGTTCTTATTATGTAGCACTGTTTTTTTTATAGGTGACTGGACATAGTCACTGGTATTTCCCTTAATGACGATATAATATTTGGTACATATAGCACGAAGAACTGATGGCCGATGGGGCTGTAAAATTCTTGCCGCCGGCAAGCGCAGCGTATGACGTCCTCCCACAAGGTGGACAGACGATCTAAAAAGGTCGCATGAACACGCTGGATGCAGACTGTTTACAATCGAACTAGATGAAAATCTTCAGGACTCAGTCCTATAGGCACACCCACATTTCGCCAATATGTTATTGGTCCCATGCAATAGGGGGCAAGCCTATTGCCATCTACCGGACACGGTTCCAGACTCCAGGCAGCTATTGAGAGAATTCATATTGGAAAAATTCCAATGTTTAACACTTTGTCTGACCTGGGGTTCGAGCCCTGGATATAAATAACCTGGTTGTATTACGAACATGCAATTGCGTAAACAACAGCAGTAAATTTTGCTGTAAAACGGCAGTGACGTTTGACAGCAGACATTAAGCATTTAAACGCTTTCCACACTTCTACTGCTGTTCGTTATAAGGGCGGCCGGAGTATTTTCGTATACATGATACCACTGTTGGATGACACACACCAAATTTGCAAGAATAAGAAGCTTACTAGCACATATTATAGCGTATAGCACCAATTCCAAGATAAATATCGAAGTAATAAAAATGAGATAAGAATAGACCAGCACAAAAGTGATAAAACATTAACAAAAAAGAAAACGAAGAAAAAATATCGGCCTCGTAATTTATTACCGCTTTTAGCAAAAGGTTTGTTGTTTACAAGACATCTTTTATTTAAATCTTAATTTATGATTCTCCCGTGCAGAAACATAAAGATAAGCTGGATTTAAAATGATAATGGCTGTTAGAAAAAGGATTTTAATTCTATCGATATGTGTATGTGACTGTTTAATTGCTTACATATTATCAGGTGTTTATTGAAGATTTATCTGTTATTTAGTGTACTATTTTGTTAATGTTGTCTCATAATTAGGTGGAGTGATGTGTCATGAATACACGCTTACTTACTAAGTATAACATTATAAATTAATTAATATAATATTCAAGTGTAAGAAATCTATGGGCCGTGGGGTTACCGGCTTTAGAATAACCTCACCCTCTCTACCCGCGGTTGCCGTAAGAGCCGGCTAAGGGTTAACAGATCCAGAGGTCGGGCAGCGGCGTCCTCTGCTTAAAACCATCAAACTGCGCTCGCCAACCCGCCTGCCAAGCGTGGCGAGTATTGGCATCAACCTCCCTTATGGGGGAGGCCTATGTTCAGCAGTGGCCTTCCAGCGGCTGATGATGATGAAGAAATCTATTCTTCTTCTTGTGGAGTCAGTCTATGGAAAACCGTGTCATAGTTAAGGCACTAATGTAAATCATTTCGTTATAAAATCCGAACCCAGGGTGTTCGATTATCAAACCAGACTCATTTCCATTGGGCCAGCGACTCCACAAAATGCTTTCAAGTTATATGAAATCTTTATTATCTATGAATATAACTAAAGGTACCTACTAGAAGTTGTACTTCAATTTTAATTTTCTACAACTTCACAGGCTACTGATTATCATGAAGTTTCAATATAACTGTGGCTTTATGCGTGAGAAAACGGCACCCATAGGAAGTCAACGTTAATAAATAGCAATTTGCAATTTTACTAGTCTAAAGTTTACTTTTTCATTTACAAATTTAATTTATTTTATCAGTAGATTTTAGACTTTTAACACTGACCAAAACTTTGTTCAAATTAGAGGTGTAACTAATATGTTTATTTTTATTTTTTTATTTATTACACACCACGAACACTGCTCCATGCCATTTTTTATGTTAACTAAATTATTATTATATTTTACTACGAGTATTTGTACTATTTGTAACAGTGAGTGGAACAGGATTGCGTCACCGCTCTGAGAAAATATTATAATATATAATATACTATATAAATAAAATAAAGCTTTTACAATACTTTAAGTACATAATATTACATGTATAATATATTAGGTGTAACTAATATGTTAATAAGGCCTCAGGTACCCTAATACGAGCTTAATCAAATTATGTTTAAAATAAATAATTAAAGCAAATACGTATGTATGCATAGTGTAGGGTTCCATACCTAGATACCAAAAACATACAGCGCCATTTATTAGTTCCTTGTGCAAAGTATAGAGATATGCAGTAAAATGGCCATAACTTTTGATTGAGTCAAGTTAGAAGTATGATTTTATACAGCCAAACGGGACCGCAGACCTGAGTAGTTGATATAAATTTCAACTTGATACCTCCACGCGTTCCCGTCAAAAAGTATCTTGACAGACGGTATGATAGACAGACAGACAGACAGACGGACGGACGGACAACAACAATGATCCTATAAGGGTTCCTTTTTCCTTTTGCGGTACAGAACCCTAAAAATACGTTACTCACATAATAACACTTTAATATATAATATATAATAACATAATAACAATCACGCCTTTTTCCCGAAGTGGTAGGCAGCGGTATACCCAGGACTCAGTCCCATAGTAAGTGCTCTCACAATCAGGCAGTTATGTTTTAGAACCCATGTGATAGGGGGCGAACCTATATAAAATAAAAAATAAAATAAAAATTGCTTTATTGGACCTTTAACAATTGTAGCAGTACAAAATTAGTTTCTCATTCCTTATGCTTTAGGTGGGTGATATATATTATTAAGTATTGTATGTTTGTATTTACCTATAATACGTACCTTGGTGATAGGCTGTATTTGACACTAGGTCTCTGTTGAGCCTGTATTGCCAAATAGCAGTTACCGCCCTGGTCCTGTCACTAGATTTATACAATTTATATAGAATATTGTTGTAGATTATGTACTTTGAAGTTAAGAATTTAACAATTGTTTAGATCTTGTAGAGGAGTACAATAATGCAACTATGCTATGAAACTTAGTAGTTACTTATATTAGTATTATCTGATAGAGATATTTAAAATATTTTAAGTAGGTAATAATATTTAAAATTTGACAATTGTTTAGATGTTCATCTTGTAGAAGAGTACAATAATGCAATCTTGACATCTACCAGTCATAGTGGAACTCCAGGTTGTCATTGATAAAATTCCTAATCATCATCATCATCTTGTTGTAGTGGTTTGTAGTGGCTCTTTTGCAGGGGGCTGCCTGGGGAAGTACCACACCTTTGCCAGTTATTCATCCGCCAAGCAGTAATGTGCAATGTCCACCTTGTGGGTGGACGTCCTACGCTGCGCTACTACCACTTCAACTTGCTAATCCGCTGGGCTACGTCGGTAACTTTCGTTCGTCTACGGATCTCCACATTTCTGATTCGATATATTCCTAAACAAAAAAATCTTAAACTCAAACTCAAACTCAAACAGATTTATTCAAATAGGTCATAATCTGACACTTTTGTACGTCAATGAAGATACAGTACTGAATCTACCGTGCGTTCGGAAAGATACCTCTACAAGAAGAACGCACAAGAAACTTGTAGGGCTTAATTTTTTCAACAGATAGTTTCACAATATTTGGTTTGGTTACATTCGTTTTCTTTGAAGGTGCCGCGAGGCGGCTATGCAGAAGTTTCCAGGCATCTTTGTCCTCTATGTACTGGTTGACTTTATAATAAGCCTTCTTAAGTAAAGTAGATTTTATATAGGTTTTGAATTTACCCTCTGAGAGCCCAGTTATCTCTTTTGGGATTTTATTATAGAAACGTACACTATTTCCTAAGAATGTCTTTTTATTTGTTTTAGATAATCTAAAGCTAGGTACAGCTATTTTGTCTTTATTCCTAGTATTAAAATTATGAAGGTCACTATTTAATTTGAATTTATGTAAATTTTTACGCACATACATGATGTTCTCATAAATGTATAAGGATGGTAGGGTCAGTATGTTTATTTCTTTAAATAATTCCCTCAGGGATTCGCGTGGACGCATCTCATAGATGGCACGAATCGCACGTTTTTGTAGTATAAAGATAGTTTCTATATCTGCAGCTGACCCCCACAACAGAATCCCATAAGACATCAAGCTATGGAAATATGCAAAGTACACTAATCTCGCCGTGGCTACATCTGTTAGTTGCCTAATTTTATAAACCGCGTAAGCTGCAGAGCTTAGTTTCCCTGAGAGCTCGGTGATATGAGTGCTCCATTGCAGTTTAGAGTCTATATTTATGCCAAGGAACAAAGTTGCATTGTCAATATTGAGTCTTTCACCGTCAAGAACTAGGATTGGTTCTATACTTCTGACGTTAGGCAACGAAAATTTCAAACATTTAGTCTTTTTCGCATTCAATAACAGATTGTTTGCTGTGAACCATCTGGATATACTTGCTAAAGTATTATTAACATGTACTAGTGAAGTATCCTTCCTATCAACTTTAAAAATCAATGACGTATCATCGGCAAATAGAACTATATCTGCTAGACCGTGGACCATGTGGACTTAGTGGAAAAATTCAATAATACTTTTTTCCTGACTTGGCGATCGAACACGGAACCTTATGTTCGGCAGTAGCACTTGCGAACCAATACGCCACCGAGGCATCCTTAATATTATTAGATGTATGTAATTATTAATCTTAATCAGGTATAAGTACCTATGCAAGTATCCATGTAAGTATCAACTCATTACATACAGTAAATGAATCCTATTACATATTTTAATATCATCGTGTTATAGGTGTGATAACCTATATTATATTCGATATTATACATACATACATACAGTCACGCCTTGTTCCCGGGGTTCCCTTGTTCGTGGGGTAAGCAGAGACTATTTCCCTCCACTTGCTACGATCCTGACATACAACTTTCGCTTCTATACTTTCATGACATTTTTCATACATGCTCGTCGGTTGTAGGTACTTTTGACTTGGCCTTTCCTAAGAACAACGTCATTCGATATAATATAGGTTATATATATATAATATAAACCGATATTATATTCGATATTAGGAATATCATCAAATGACCCCGATACCAGACCTCTATTATACTGTATTGCAAATTAACTATTTTATATTAGGCAATGATGAATTCAACATAATTTGCATAAGTTAATTTATAATGTATTTAGCGTACAACAGCAGCTAGTTGAACAATTAAAAGTAATTGTGCGCAAATTAAAACTTAAAAAAACAGTAAACTTAAATGTTTATCTACAAAATTAAGCATGCATCATGATGATTAACTTCGGCAATGAATGGTTAGTTAGATATATGCTTCTGAGGTGTTTCGGAAACTCCAGTTTAATATATAATAAACTATTTAATAATATATGAATGGTGGCTTATCATAATATCGTAGTCACAAGCGGATGGAGACTCAAAAGATGGAGAGGCTGGCTAAAGTACCATTTTTATTATAATCATTTTATTGCAAGTATTCTGTTCTTAAAGCCATAGATTAGATTAGATAAACACTTTATTGTACACCTTACAGCGAACATAATATTATAAAAATAAAGTAGGTACAGTACTTAGGCTAGTACAAGTGGCGGCCTTATCGCGTGAAGCGATTTCTTCCAGACAACCGAACGGAAAGGAGTAGAATTATGAATATTTCTGGTCGGCAGTGTACTCATTGTTGTTGAAAATAATATAACAATAGGTAATATAATATATTACTATAATATAATACACATTATAAAATCATACTAAGTAATAGTAAGTACATAAACTTTTACATACAAAATTAATTAAATATAATGTACATTATACATACATCTACTATGGGACTGAGTCCTGGGTACACCTCTGCCTACCCCTTCGGGAAAAAGGCATGAATGTATGTTATGTTATGTTATGTTATGTTATGTTATGTTATACATACATACATAATACATATTTTAGATATAGATTGGATCCTAGATTGGACGGTCACCTTTGGCTTATAATACATAAAAAGTGGTGGGTTCCCATCCAGTCACACCAAACGAGTCACACTGTGACTCGTTGGCACTTTTTTTTCCCATCGAGTAACACTGTTACTCGTTGCAACCTTTTTTTTTAAATGAGTTCCCATCGAGTAACAGTGTTACTCGTTGCAAAATTTTTTTGTCCCATCGTGTCACACTGTTACCCGCTGCAACATTTTTTTTTTAAAAGGATCCCAACGAGTTATAGTGTGACCGGTTGGGATTTCAATTATGCGAAAAAAATATTTTAGTAATATTATAATCATCGTTTTATCGTAAAATCATCTTAAATATAATAGTTTTTTAGATGAATTAGCCTCCAAACACTATATTTATTTTCCATATGATGTAAATACTGAACATAATAATATTTTGTTGTGTTTGTATTTTGTTATAATATTGTTTTAATGATTTTATCACTTAAAAAAAGGGCAACCACTTAAAGATTAAATACCTATATAATTAATTTATTATATAGAATATAATATATTAGAATACGCTTTATTACGACCAATATACACAGAATATATAGGTATATCAACCTAAATAATCTAAAATTGTTTTATTGGACAAAAATGGGCGGCCTTATCGCTTGGAACAATCTCTTCCAGGCAACCAGCTTTTGGACGGATAAAATATAGGGTTATATAATATAAACTTATATAACTATGCATTTATTAATTATATGCTTATTTAAATTATATACAACCTTATATACCTTATATACTATCAAGTATATACGGCAATATTGATTTACGGCCTTATATACATTATATATAATAAGGTATATAAGGTTATACCGAATTATTTAATATAATTACATAATACATTAATTTATTTAATTATATATTATATACAGCCTTATATACCTTATTTTATATCTAGTATGTAAAGTATTATTAATTGAAAGGCTTATTTACATTATATTACATAAGGTATATGGGCGAAGCTAGGGTGCCAGTTATGCGGGGGCAAATGATGGGTGTGCGCAGGGTTCCGCGGCACACCGTTCGTCCCGTACTCGCCGTGTATATTATTTATGATGTTGGAAGGATGAAGAAATGCAGCGGTTGTTAATAACTCCAATATTTAATGTACGAGCAAAATTGACTGTTACAAAATTGCGCAAGTTGACACGGGCGGTGCGTCGGTAGTCTAAATCGCACAAACTAGACTGGAGACTAACGACTGCAGTGTAGCCGCGCGGAAGGCAAATGCGGGGCGCGGGCTGCGGGAGCAGTGCGGGGCGACCGGTTATTCGCATAGCAACGCCCCCGCGCTCCGCGCCGCGCCGTGCGGTTTCGAGAAAGTAAACATGGTCACGGCGTTTTACTGAGATGTGTAAAATATATCAAACTAATATTGGGAAGAAAATTATAAATAATAATATAGATTATATATTGTAAATTAATAATGTAAATATTGTGTCATGTATGGGTGTATGTATAAATATTATATAATATACATAAGAAAAAATAAATAAATAAACGTGGGATAGGAGCCCACAGGTACAGAACATAATATCCTATCCAATTAATATTATAAATGCGAAAGTTTATGAGGATGGATGGATGGATGGATGTTTGTTACTCTTTCACGCCAAAACTACTGAACCGATTGGGCTGAAATTCGGTATATATAGATAGTTTAGAGTTTAGACCCTGGAATAACATAAAAAGTATCCCGATTTATCCACTTTTTATCCCGATATTCCCACAGGAACGAAGAATAAGCGGGTGAAAATTAATTCATTATAGTATACAAAACATAAACATACATTCACGCCTTTATCCCGAAGGGGTAGGCAGAGGTGTAGCCAGGACTCAGTCCCATAGTAGATACACCTTCATTTCGCCAGTATGTTATTAGTCCCATGTAATAGGGGGCGAGCCTATTGCCATCTACCGGGCACAGTTCCAGACTCCAGGCATTAAGAGCAGGTTATTAAGATAAATTTCCTAATAGAAAAATCCAATATTTAACACTGCCTGACCTGGGGATCGAACCCGGGACCTCTAGATTGGCAGTCGAGCATGCGCCCTCTACGCCACCGTGGCAGTCATATTATACTTAGAATAATAATTAATATTTTATTATATGTATAATAATACATAAAAAGATTTGTTATCCACATAAGTATGAATCCGCAGAATTCCTAATATATATTAAAATACAGCCCGCGATACCTTATCCCTATCTAATAAAAAAAGCCATGACTGATAAAGTCTCGGAAAAAAAATCTAACTTCGCCGCCATTATTTTTGTGTGTTTTGAAACGAGTCACACTGTGACTCGTTGGGATATTTTTTATCCCATCGTGTCACACTGTTACCCGATGCAACCTTTTTTTTTCCCAACAGGTTACACTGTTACCCGTTGGCACCTTTTATTTTTTAATCCGTCCCATCCAGTCACACTGTGCAACAAGTGTTACCCGATGGGATTTTTTTTTCCCAAAATGTCACACTGTGACTCGTTTAGTGTAACTCGTTGGGAACCCACCTAAAAAGTAGCTTCATCATCCCTGGCATATTACATCTATAGAAGATGCTTTGATCAGCATGCATGTATGAGGTTCGGAACTTAGATTCTCATATATTATTTTGGCTTGAAATAGCTTAACACTGAAATTACACTTAGCTACTTTGGCGGCAGAAACCAACGGATACAACAACTTCAACAAATATGTGTGTATTTATAATTAAAACTTTCTCGGTGGCGTAGTAGTTAGCAAGCGTTACTGTCGACCATGAGGTCCCTAGGTTTTACCATTAGGAATTTTCTCAATCTGAAACTGTGCCCGGTCAATGGAACATTGGCAATAGGCTCGCCTATTATGTGGTACTTACATAACAGGCGAAGTGTGGGTCTACCTACTATGAGACTGGGTACACCACCGCCTAAAACTTCGGGAAAAAGGTGATTTTATGTTCTTATGACCATTGACCATATACCATACCATTATATACCATAAATATACCAAACAAGCAGACGGGCCACTTGATGGTGAGCGGTTACCGCCTATGGATACCTGCAACACCAGGGATATGGCCAATATGTTGCCGACCCTTAAAGTCTATTCACTCCCCTTTTGAAGATCCCCATGTTGTAGCTCAACGGGAAGACCACTGAGCGGGAAGAACGGATCGGGATGTCATGTATTTAATTAAACTCCTGACTGAGTGATAGCTAATAAATCTAAATATTATATAGTTTATGGCGAGGCTAGGCAAGGCTGTATGAACCTCCTAGTAATGATATTCATAGCTATGAATATCATAGCTAATGGTCAACAGAAAAATACACTTGAAAACCTAATAGCTGATAGCAGGCAGATTTTTAGGTCTATTCTCAAAACATTGGTGCTACATTCGTGAGTGAGTTCAGCAGGGTCAAGTGAACCTTCCGCACAAAACAATGTGGGTATTGTTGCAACAATGATTTGCGGAACACATTTCTGTTAATACTTACTCATTACGAAATGGACTCGTCCCAGGTTTTCCGAGGTCGTACCACTGCCCTCAATACAATGAGGTTAACGCAGTTTTATTCGGCCAAGAACATTACAGTTTATTGATGTACCATTTTCTGAAAATATTTTGACTCAACGTTTAGCTTTTGATTAGGCACAAAGCTTCAATAAGTCTTATTGATGAGATATGTATATGTATGTATATGACCTACCTTTGTAATACTTGCTGCATCCTGCCGTTTTGTTTGAGAGCACGTACCCTATATATAGGTATATCCTAACTGTCCCATAACAGGTACGATGAAGGACCTTTTTCAAGCAGATAGCAGTAGATCTGGCAAAATATCTGTGTGTTCCTAACTGTGGCGTCCAGTGTCCAGACTTTTTGAGTTGCATAAAAGTCTCCTAATGATTATCGTATAATCCAAAACATATTATCTTCATCATACCATTTTATAACATTTTACTAGCGACTTAATTAAATTACTATTTATTATTCCACGATAATGTATAATTTAATATAGTAGGTACGTGTCAATAAATTATCAATATATTACATAGGTGTCTATGAATGTATATTATTAATTAACTTTATGTCTAGGATCGTAACATCGTACCTATAATGTAGTTGCTTTAAAATTACGAGTAGAGTTTTAATGTAAACTATCAATAAAATATAAAATACGTGGAATTATTGGTTCAGATACTAAATTATTCTTAGAATATTTATAACATAATTTATTTTAAGCAAAGTATTTCACCTTAGTAAAAAGTTACTTGAACCACTGGAAATGTGTTTTAACAAATTTATTCGATCGTGTGGGTGAGTCGGTAGGATCTCACTACATCTGTATAATGAACTAAATCTGTGTTATTAAATTGAGTCTTGACTGACAATCAGTAATCAAGGCCCATCACTTCGACCAAGAAAACTGAATGGACTGCCTCGGTGGCGTAGTGGGCGTAAGCTCGACCGCCGATCATGTAGTCTCGGGTTCGACTCCCGTCTCAGGCAAAGTGTTATGTATTTGTCTATTAGGAATAATCTCTATGACATCCTGGAGTCTGGAATTGTGCCCAGTTGATGGCAATAAGCCTCCCTCCTATAACATGGGACTAATAACATACTGGCGAAAAGTGGGTGTACCTACCTGGTTGGTACCTACCTGGTTCCTACCTGGTACCTTATATGTAACTGAGTCCTAGGTACACCTCTGCCTACCCCTTCGGGAAAAATTAGTGATTGTGTATGTTATGTTAGAAAAAAATCTTTAAATTCCCACTGGAACTAAGGCACAACACTTCTAGTAATAATTATTATAAATTTTATTGATTTTTTAATGAATATAGGAGTGATACTTAATATATGTTTGGTTAATATAAATGTAGTTGGTCCGAGTATGTTCTTTTTCTGTAAGGTGGTTCAATCTCCATACAAAATGGAATTTCACAATTATGGAGAATGAGAGAATAAATTTCACTCAATTGTTAATAGTTGGCTCTTGACCTGGACTCTATTTGCTTCAAAACATAATATTTGGTTAATGAAAACCTTATAGTATTTTCACTTATTTAATAAAATTTATTAACGTATTTTTAACAATTTTCGTGACTGTGATAAAGCTATACGGTTTTCTCTAACCAAATATGGTTTGACCCAAATAAAGTCCAGATCACGAGTGAACCACAGAAATATGATTTTGTATTGAAATCAAACCACTTTGACACTTTACAAGTTTACTAGCAACTGTCAAATCAATATAACATGTAGTCTTAGAATATGATATTTATTATATAATACATATAAGAAGTATGAAAAATTAGTTGATTTAAAAGTCCTTGTCTAAGTTCTGCAGGTTGTTGGAACAGGCATCGAATACATTAGAGTATTTATAAAGAACGGTGAGAAGCGAACCACTCGCGCACGTTTTAATCCGGAAAGTATCGACGGAAGCAAAAGCAAACAAGCCCCGAGACAGTGAAACGTTTAATCAGTCTGTGCTGCAGACACGGCCCGCCAAGGGAGGGGGTCTACCTTCCACTAAATGACCATCCCTATACTCTGTTAACCCGAGCCACCGTATCCACAAACAGTATACTCGGTGAGTGCGGCAAACATTGCGCCCCTCATACTTTTAGATACGGCAACTTCTTCTCATTTTCTTTTCTTTTTTTTTAACTCAAAGTTATTTATTGACCATAAATATAATAGTATCCATAGGTGCTCGAACTAGTTTTTAACTAGTTAAAATCATCACGCCTAGTAAGTATAAGACGCCATTTATCACGTTCTTCGAGACTTCTTTTCTTCAACCTGTCCCAGCAACCTAATGTGTATAACGTCGTTCCATCTGGCCCAATGGTTACGCACCAAGATGTACTATCTACTCTATAATCATCTATCCTAACGGTTGTAGACGCAGAAAAATAATGGTTCAACATGACTTAAAGATCGCAGCCAAGTGTCTTCATCATCTTTAGTCAAAAATATTTTTAAGATCAGTCTAGTATAATAATTTTAAGAGAACCTAACAAAGTATGTCTTCTCTATGAATGATAAAGTCTATGGCATTAGCCCCCGTATTGTTACGTAGCCCTCGCCGTCGCGGCGGGCGGCGAAACGGCGGAAACACTCCGCCCGGTCCGCCCGGATTCATTTCTGGTTTTCGCTACTCTTTTGTCTTAAACTGCTTTGGGAACTTGTCCTCTCCCTCTATCAAGAAAACAACTACACTTCTGATCCAATCTCACTGATACAAATGGTATATTACGTACGTTGCGAAAGGACATAGTAAATTGTACTTTATTGTCTAGTCGTTAGACATAAATGTAAACTGCATACCTACCGTTCATATTGGATTAATTTTATTCGTTTAACGGTTATATTTTATTCTAGAGGTTGACTTTATGGATTTTAATTACAGCGAATGCTGCATGAACATAAACAGGTGTGGTGGATAATGTTCAATCAATATCGGATAGTAATAAAAACATTTATTAATACCACCTTAGTTACGATTACCACATTCTTCTGCTAAATGTTACTTAAGTGATCACTACTTTTATAAAATATTTAATACATACTATACGTTGCAATTTTTCTCTCAGAATAATAAGCATTTTAATCGCTACAAAAAGATGTAAGATATCTAAATCTGTGAAATGAAGCTGAACAAGAAAATACTATGTACCTTTAGATTTCTTGTTACAAGCAATTATATACGAACGTATACCATTGCATAATATTATGATAATATATGTGGTAGTAGGAACAACTGTTCATTAATATTTTACAATAGAATTGCTAATTAGGCAATACAATTGTCTATCAAGCGTGTATAACAGCATATTAATAAGTATTTAAATGTACTTGTTTCATAAAACTTAGTAAGTACCTACTACATTATAATGTGTACAGCAGTTTCACCCGTTGTAGTTTATTTCCGAATCTAAGCATTATTTACCTACCTACGTTTATTTGTTTATATATAGATACTTATTAACTTACAAATTTCAGTCCAATCGGTACCTATATCAATATCGCGCAAAAGTTTATGAGCTCTCCGAAGTTGGCTGTTTTGGCTGCGCAGTACGAATATGAGTATAGGTGTCGTACGCAGTTAGTAAGAAAGGAAGCAGTTAGGAAGTAAGAATTCAACGTCATTGTACGCAGTTCGCAAACAAAACGGCTCACTTCCGAGGGCTCATAAAGTTCTGCCCGAGCTACAACCCATACACACTCACACACACACCTAGATGGAGAATATCTAATAAATGAGAGGTTTCGGTGGAAATGATAACCACTGCCGCAGGCAGCGGAGATCAAGAGCTCGATTGATGTATCCACACGAGGGTACCGAGTACACCTATAGGTGAGCGAGTATTTACCAGCAATAACCCCGCTGCCTCGCCTCTCCCACCCCGCTCAAACAACCGACACCCGCGGACTCTCGGTCTACTCATTTCGTATGCAATTTTATTCATTATTTGTAATCTACTTCAATCGAATAGGGTCTCGGTATAAATCACTTTTAGGATTTGCTCAATAGGATGACGCTTTTAGTGTGATATTTAAATGTGATGTGTCTTTGAGCCGATAGGTGAGCGCGAGAGCTAATAATGGCAGCCTATATGCATGAGACGTTCGACCTCAAAAACTCATTTGACTAAAACAAATAAGTGTCGGCATTCTTAGAATTTTCTTTTGCAATAATATGCTGAACCGCTACTGTTATACATAAATCTACCTGCTCAAGAATTAGTGAGGTTGTCTTTAAACGGGCTTTACTTTACTTTATGTAGAAGATAGCTTACTTACCGTGGAATAATATATAGGTTTAGTATTTTTTTTCAGCGGGCGAGTCCGCGGTTAAAAGCTAGAAACAGCTATATCTACATTATAAAAGAGAAGTTATGAAAAATAAAAGGTCCCGGGTTCTAACTCCAGCCTGCCTAGCATGGCGCGGGGACAACTCATTTTCCTCGTTTTTTATCTCTTACTCCCCCGAACATTACATATCTGCTGTCACCATCTAACCCCGTGGGACTTTGTTTTCCCTGGTCACTGTGCTACCGGTGCTAGTAAGGTAAAATTGTTATTTGATTTTTCTATTAGAAACTGTGGAGTTCGGAACTGTGTCCGGTAGATGGCTAATAGGGGGGCATAGTACTAAGAAACATAACTGGCGAAGAGTGTGTGTGAACTTCCTATAGAACTAGGTCCTGCGACACCTCTGGCTACCCCCTTCGGCAAAATTGGATCAGATTTTATTCTCCATAATGATGAAATAAATTATGGCTGTACTATTAAATGGCTTCTCAACTTCTCACTTGTCGTAGGTAGATATAGTGATGTTGATATAGTGCATAATGTAGGACAATATCTGTCAAGATCTTTCATTTAATATTAGGCGACCGAACAAAGCCAGGTCTTAAAGTACTTACACAATCGCACCATTTGGACGTTTAGTCATGTGAACAGCCATGTCCCGTAACGGAGTAAAGTAGTAAGAAAAACCGCCGCAGGAAACATTAGTGAGTAAATTTTTTAAATCTGTCACTTCGTTCCAGATATCGCTATGTGTTGTTGTCTCCTAGTTTTGGTGTACAATAAAATGTTTATCTATCTATTTTAGTGTCAGGTATTAAAGTACATAGATATAGATATTTTACATATATAACAAAATATGATACATAAATATCATCATCATCATCTCAGCCGTTGGTAATCCACTACTGAACATAGGCCTCTCCCATATAGAGGGGTTCTCGGTAATACTCGACACGCTTGGCAGGCGGGTTGTCGAGCACAGTTCGATTGTTTTTTGCAGAGGACGCTCCTGCCCGTCTTCTGGATCTGTTAACCCTTAGCCGGCTCTTACGGCAAGCACGGGTAGAGAGGGTGACTATTCTTAAGCCGGTAACTCCACGGCGGTAAATATACATGAATATGATGTATTAAAATATATTTATACCTATAAATATAAGATAATAAGATATGTATGAAAGAAGAGTGAGTGCGAAGATGACGGATGATATACTGGAGTGGCGGAAGAGGACGTGTTGTGCCGTCCCCACCTAATATTGGATAAGTGCAGGTAGTAGAAGAAGACTTAATTAAAAACCCAACTTAGCTAAATTAGACATTTATGTATGTATGATAACACAGGAACCGTTGATTAGATCTTGATATAACTTTGCAGTCAGGTAGTTTAAAACAATTGAATTTCATATTTAAATTTGAGCCAAATAGGTAGATCAATGGTTTTTTTAGGTCTCATTGGCCTTGTACAAAGTTGTTGAAAGATGGTCTTCATAGATGTATAGAGATCAGAAGTACCTTATTTGATTATTCTCGGGAAGGTGGGATTTGGTTATTTTGAGGATTGTGATTTTGGATTGTGGGATGGGCCTTGTATCTTCGTAAAGTTACAGAGAATTCGAGTTCGAGATGTCTCAGTTTGGGATGAACTGCTAGTATCTCTATTGTATAGGTAAAATTCAAACTTAATGTTTACATTTTTCTCTACAGGGAAACCCTTCCATAATCCTTCCTAACTAGTCCTGCTGGTGTTAAATACAAGCAGAAACATAACAGATATTACCGTAGAGTGTTGAGTGTGAGTGTAGTTTGCAAATTGAAGCAGGTGTAGAGTTTTGTTCCAATTGAAATTTTGAATTTGAATTGTAGAGCTATGATTATAATGGATTTTGCTTCAATTATGGGTCGTACAATAACTATCATTAGATGGAATATTATATTACACAATATATCTTATTAAGCAAAAAATAACTGGAAGTAGGTATTACGTATTATTGTCATGTATTGTCTCCATGATAACGAATATTATATTAATGATATTGTTTGGTTGGGGTTAACAGAGATAAATCATGAAATATGTTTATACTTGTCAAGTATATTGTTCTTTTAACATGTTTATATAATATTATATCCAAAGATATAATAATAGCTAACATTTTTGTTGTTATATATTAAACAGGTCGCAATAAAGAGTAATATATATTTTTATCATTCGATAATTTTTATAAGAAACACCTTTATTTAAGAGCTATATTACAAGCTGTATACAATTTACTTTGTTTTAGGATTTTAATTTCTCATGATATTATATTATTATTGTTAAATATTACTTACTACTTAATATTATTTATTACTTATTATTTATTATATATTACTTAATATTACTTAAATTAAGCACAGAGTTCCCACAATGCATTTATTTTATTATCATGTTTTTGATTAAAAAAGATAATTCTGTATATAAATTAACTCTTGCTTGATTACAATTTCATCAGTTAAAATAAGGGGTTGGTAAGTACAGATCACATCGTAAGCAGTGCAATATCATCAGCTCATATTTCTGTTAGAGTCTGTTTTTCTGTCTAGAACAGCTTTAGAACACCTTGGGAACTTTGCGCAATAGACGTTGAAGTGTATGTGACAGTGTGTCAGTGTAATGTAATGAGTAAAAGGATTAGGGTGGTGTGGTGTATTGATGGCGGCCAGCAGGCCGCGGCAGCTGTGGTCAGCAGGTTGAGCGTGCGAGCCGAGCGTGCGGCGTGCAGCCACAACAGAAGCGTTAAGATGAGTGACTCTCGGGTCGGCGTCGCGCGCCGCTCCGCGCAATTGGTTGTTCGCCGCCGACCCGCCCAGAGGAGGGGGCCACGCACACAATCTCACACTCACCTAAGATAATTTATTTTATGTTATACCGTTTGAATATTTTATATCTGTGTGAGTTTTTTCGGTCGGTATGCGTTCAGTGTGAAATATTCGCGCGATAAGAAAGAAGAGGGGAACAGATCGATCGGGGGACGTTGTGTTTTTTATTTCGCCACTTTGTTGTATTGTTGTCATATCGGTTAAAAAATAAGCTACGATAAAAAGTAAAACAAACAGAAAACTTCTATTTCACCTATTATAGAGGTGACATACACCATTCATCAGCGCATTACCTTTTCTACATGAATAACACATGTTTTTGTTTTCATTATTCTACCTAAGTACATCATGTACAAGAAATAATCACCAAGCATAGGAATCAAGTCTAAATCACTAAGTAGGTATATGTATACTTAATAGAGTCTGAAGAAACCTGACTTTATTAACAACTACTTACCTACCTACCCATTTTGACGTTGACCCCCCATTTTTAACTATCATTTATTATAGTTAGATAAACTTAAGGAGTAAGTAGGTATATGTTATTACAATTAAATGGTTGATTTTTATTTATTACGGTTAACATAACTTAAATATAAAGCTATTAGCCATATAAATTCATTTATTTATATAACATTAAGAGGTATATATTTTTCTGTCGCATAACATACTTAAAACTAATAAAAATGTTTACAATAGCTCTGTCGGTTCTACGATGATATAAAAAGTCTAACATTATGTTTTTAAGATCTTACATTCCTATATTAATTATATCCTTTTCAATTAAGGTTAAAGTTACACCAATTATGGCAATAATAAATGCTTAAACATCAAACCTACCCACGCCGACTCCTTGTCAAAGACTAGAATGTTAATGGTAACTTCAGAAGTGGAGTGAGCGTAGTAGTCTGGCTTGTATACCTACGCATTACAGAATACAGACACAGTTGGGAGAAACACATTCAAAAGGCCGTTTAATACTGTCACCGCTAACATGTAACCACCGCTAAAGAGAACCTGGTAATATAAGCTTTGGCCTTACACAAATGGCCACTAATGCTAAGTTTAGAGATGGTCTGATGTGGCTTAGCTACTCGTACCAGTCTACATTTCAAATGGTGGAAAAATAAAATTATAAATGTCATGGTTAGGTAGGTACCTTTAATCAAATGCAAAGCTATCATTAAGTCGACGCTTCGGCAAAGTCGCTCATCGTGCGCATCGTCACTGTTAATTATCTCAATATATATGTATAAAATGAAATAAAAGAGACCGCTTCGTACCAATACTAACATAAAAAATACGAGAAAAGAAAGAGAAGCTTTTAAAAAGAAAGGAGTGCATCTACCCCCACCTCTGATGCCCCCACCGCACCGACGAGGCCGCCCCTGCGCCGGGCGCCACCCACCGCACCGCAAAAATCGAGAGCGTCGACGGCGGCGCGGGGTCAAACGGCGACGCGAGCGTGAAAAGAAGGAGCGGTGTGCGGCGTGATCACGCACACTAGAGCGAGTGTGCGTGTGCGCGCCGAGAGGGACGGCCACGGCGAGAGCGGGACGGCGGCGCCAATTACTATCACCTGGCGGGCAGCTACCGCATTACCCACTGCCGCCGCGCGCGCGACCACGCGCCCGCTGCACCACGCGGCTGCTCCGCTTCTGTCTGTGCCACCGACACCGACTCTGCACCGCAATCGATATTCGCACCGACGCGAGTGCAACTAATGCCGCTTGATAACTCTCCAATACCCTCTTGTGACTGACAGCCACGCGACGACATGCCGCTGTGAAGTGTGTGAGGACAGTGACTCCGTCTAAGAACTGTGTTATAAAGTTTTTTCAAGTTGGCGGTGAAAAATGACGTCGCAATTTGCCTTCAGAGGATCTCCCCCAAACCAGGTTAGTTTTGTGACCAAACTCTACTACTTTGTTTCGTAGTTAACTCAAACAACTTCGGTAAATAATATGTCGAATCTATTAGGTGTAATGTAATATTGTATTATTCCAAGATAGGTAATAATATATCTTAATATAAATAAGTTTTTAGCAGATTAAGTAATAGTTAATACCTACATAAAAGTATGCTTACGTATACCAAATTAAATAAGCAAACTTATAGCTTTTTTACAAAGTATAACATAGTTATTTTATATATACTACTCTTATAGGTATTTTACATTATCAAACACTTTTATATCATATTTATAGTAATATACTTATATTCAATATTATGATCACTATTAGTCATAATAATATGCTCGTTTAAGTAAGTACGAGTATAACTAATAAAATTTTGAGTAAACTATGAAACAAACTCTTCTGGCCTAGCGAGCTCTCTGGATGATACAGTGATTTATGCATATGTTGTGGTATGATTACATGGTGGCCTTTCATGAATTATTGATTAAAATATGCAGTATTTGTTAAGGACATAAGTAATGTCATAAGTAATTAAACTTCAAAAACACTGAGCTCTACCAATACGGAGTTGTCTCAAGAAGCTTCAAGTACCTATATATCAAATCAGTAGCAATTCCAGAAACATACGTAAAAAATAAGTATTTAGAAAATATATTATAATGACATAATATTATAAACTATAACAGATGTTATATAAAACAAATCCCTGTTTCTCTCGGAATGACTCGGAATTTACCATGGCACTTTCATTCATCCATTATTTATTAGTTTTCAAGTACTTTATCAAAGATTCATAAGGATATAAAAATTAAGAAAATTGTGCAGAAAATTTTAAATACGGAATGACTAATATTGAACTGTCCTGTGTTTGAGTGTCGCTCGTCGCAAACGTGATGATGTGGTGAAAAACTACTATATTTTAATAATAATCTGGTAATAGGAGATCAGGGTTATTCCGTTTTCTCCAAGGACCCATTGCTCTTGAAAAATACATTTTTAAGACAGGACATCAGACTTAATCTGGGAAGAGAATTAATTGAAACATAAGCAATGATTTAAAATAGACTTCAAACATTTGTTAGAATCAGAAAACAGCTATAAACCAACTTTAACATGATAAAAATTCGTTTTATAAAAAATAATTCGAAAACATTATTCGTGTAACAATAATAAGCAAATTAAGATACTATATATTATACGAAATCAATCATTAATTTGCAAAAATGTAAAACAATAAGTATATATTTATAATAAAATATGAATACTAATCATTATATTTATAACCCGCCCCCACTGCGCCTGGAACAAAGGTCTCAATTACACTTGTATTAATGAATTCAATTAATATATTAGGTCCAGTACAATATATATACAAAAGTGGGTCTCATTATTATGATAGATACCTATATAATATTAATATATGTCTAGGAATAGTTATACTTAATTACCTAATTTTATAAATCCTTACAAATATGATTATGTTTTAATACTCAAAAACTATTAATTATATAATACATATTATATAGAAAATCGATGTTTTAACAAGACCATTTTGTATCATTATTTAATAATGCAGAATTCCACGGGAACCACTAGGTAACTCCTGTTTCCGTATACTATCGAAGGCTAAAAACATATAAAATAATATTTATTATTATCCTATTAATATAATTATAGGCTAATAATATTATTATCCTAGGGCAACTGCATCCGTTGCCAAAGGTGAAACCAGATCATATAACGCCTCCTCGAACAAAATAGATAAAATGCTAAATTATGTATATCATCATCATCATCATCATCATCAGCCGTTGGTTAATTATGTATATATGTACATTTACATAGTACGAGTTAGGTATACAATAATATAACATATATTGTATACTCTACTACAAACTATTTATGTACCCACATAAATTAGATAATAATTAGTGAAAAAAATTATGCTTACTGCACCCCAGTTTCAAGAATAATTTCTAGTTAAAGAGGGCTTGAAAAGTAAAGAAGATAAGAAAATAATGCAGTTTAAGGACTACTCGTAAAATAAGTCGCAGGAGATACTGTTATTGATCATTTTACACCTTATCAAAGTCTTTGATATTGAATGATACTTTCGAATATCATAATAGTACTCACAGAACATCAAATCTAAGACCGTTTGACGTTTCATCCTTTAAAGCAATTTTTAAAGCAAGCCGAAATATTTTTGCCTAAGCGTAACTCACACAATTTCAATAACCTTCGCCGTAAAATTATGAATGTTATCTCAAGATGTACAATTATTTATCACTAAATTTAAATACAAATCTCTCAAGCAATGCAAAATAAGAAATAGATCATAAAACAATAAATACATGAATAATATTATGATAATAATATAATATAGAATTTAGCTCTACATAATCAGTTATATGTATATGTAGAGCAAGACTATGGACACGGTTAGTTAAAAAAAGTATAACATTACACAGTAATGAACAGAAATAGCGAACTAGATTTAGGTACAATTATTGAAACATGATGTTGAAATGTAGAGCTTACATTATAATACGACATTTACCTATAGGTACGTATGGGTTTATAAGTAAGATTTATACATTTATAAAGAAATGTATATAGGACTTTTATAATATTTATAATAATAAAGTCAACACCGTAATATTTTATTAAATATAGTAGGTATGTAATCTTGGAAACATATGGAACATTAAAAAATAACAATATAGTAATATTAAAATAAATAGAAAATTTATGAAATGACTTATTTCGCACCGCTGGTGACATGCTCCAAATAAATGCTAATCTCTAACATTATTATATTATAATACATAAGATATATTATAATATAATAATATATTTGGCACTTGGTTGAGGCGACGCGTGATTAAAATGCTGTCGTTTATCTGGCCCAACGTATAAGCATTGATATTCAACGTGGCAATGCCGCCAGTATCTTGCGTACGCTGCCATCTGACAGTGGTTTAGAGCACTTGGATTTTCTATAGGCTGACATGTCGGCCTGTGGATTTTTGAAGTGTTCTTTAGCATAGTGTGGGTAGATAATAAGCAGGTAGCTCTATTGTTCAACTCTTTGTTAAAAAAAAAAAATAATATGTATGAGATCCCCGGTTCGATTCACACGTTAGGCAAAATTATTATGGATTTATCAATAAGACATTTTCTCAGTACCAGCCTGGGGCCTGGAATCTGTGACCGGTTGACGACTCTCCCACTATTACATGGGACTTAAAACATAACTGGCAAAATGTACGTGTACGGTACCTATTCTGGGCACAGACACATAATGGGACCCAGGACCCAGGTCCTGGGTGCACTTCTGCATACCCCTTAGGCAAAAAGGCGTGATAATTTGTTATGTATGTAGATACGTATATAAAAATATATCATCACTGATTTACATAATCTATCTTAGTAATATTATAAATTTGAAAGTTCGTAAAGATGGATGGATGGATGGATGGATGTCTGTCTGTTACTTTTTCACGCCAAAACTAATGAACCGATTGGGCTGAAATTTGGTATGTAGGCAGCTTAGACCTTTTTTTCACGATATACCCGCGGGAATGATGTCTACGCGGCTGAAACCGCGGGGCACAGTTAGTGTGCTATAATTATGAAGTAGAAATGCTAACCAGTTATGACAATATTAAAAAAATGGAAGAAAATAGAATCTACGTGACAAACCACTTTGGAATAGGTTAGATATATATATATATATATATATATATATATATATATAACCAATAACATACTGGCGAAATATGGGTGTATCTACTGTGGGACTGAGTCCTGGGTACACCTCTGCCTACCCCTTCAGGAAAAAGGCGTGAATGTATGAATTTATTTTAGATAAGTCTTATGTTTTGGCGTGAAAGAATAACAAACATCCATCCATCCATCCTCACAAACAAATAAACATGTGTTGTTAATTATATAAAACAAAAAAATAATCAAGTACCTACTTATTAATAAGGTTTTAGTAAAATTTATATATTTCTTGAAGTACTCCGTTATTCTTATTGTTTTCCTGTTAACAATCGGAAGTTGTGAGCTTAAAGTAAACACGCATTTTTAGTATGATGTTCCAAAAAGAACTGATATTATTATACCTAAATACCCATTATTATGAATAGTGCTTGACACGATGACAGCACAATAAATTAAACAAGATTTATATGTCTTTTTAAATTAGGGCACTAACAAAAGTCCTTACCTACAATAAGTGCAATTCGAAGTCAACTTAAGAAGAGTATAAGTACATACAGTCTATGATAGCTTATTGTCCCACAGACGCAAATCAAATAACATTTATATATATTCTTATTAAATGCTCTGATGGTAGTTATTGAGTACAAACAGTGAAGATATATAATGCACATCGCGCTCAAATAAGTAGGAGATAGTCAACTGGGGTCGGTTTCATAGAGCGTTGACACTTTCACACAAAACAGTGGGACAACCTAGTACTGTAATAATTTTGGGTACATCTAGGAGCTGTCACATAAAGAACCATTTTCAAAATTTAAATCAGTTAAAAATAACTAATAATTATTATTACCTTGGAGTAACGCCGTGGAGTTACTGGCTTTAGAAAATAGTGCTCTACCCTCTTCCCCCGTGGTTACCGTAAGAGCCGGCTAAGGGTTAACAGATCCAGAGGACGGGCAGCAGTGTCCTCTGCAAAAAAAACCATCGAACTGCGGTCGACAACCCGCCTGCCCAGGGTGTCGAGGATTGGCAAAATCCCCCTTAATGGGGGAGGCCTATGTTCAGTAGTGGATTACCAACGGCTGAGATGATGATGATCACCATTACTTTAAGTTATGAATATACCTATAGTACAGGTATTAGATATACAAAAATAATAAGTTAATTTGTAATGTGGTTTCATCATCATCCAACCGTTGGAAGTCCACTGCTGAACATAAGCCTCCCCCATAAGGTGGGTTGTTGCCAATACTCGCCACGCTTGGCAGGCGGGTTGGCGAGCGCAGTTTGATGGTTTTACGCAGAGAACGCTGCTGCCCGTCCTCTGGATCCTATAGCCCTTAGCCGGCTCTTACGGCAACCACGGGTAGAGAGGGTGAGGTACTATTCTAAAGCCGGTAACCCCACGGCAAATAATGTGGTTTATTATGGTGTTATTATTATTAAACAAAGAAATGTGAAATAGTTTTTTTTTTAGATTTGTTAATTGGGTTTCCAAAAAAGATCATGTTTTATTCAAATAATCAAAAAAATTGTCATAGTAACTCTTTCTAGACACCAGTGTAATGTGATAACGTAACAGCGCACTACGAAGCCGAACCTTGCCGAATATGTCCGTCTAGAGCCCGATGTGCATTAATTTTTGCTTACTGTACAATCACTTCTTCGCCTACTTATCAAAAATATTGATTACTTATTATGAAAAACTGTCATGGAATTGAGGTCTTGGAACTTCAATTTGATTAGTCATCTCATTATTATTATAGTTTGCTGATACGATAAGAGCAATGAAGTCTATGGCATAAAATACTAACAGTAAAATACATACAGCGCACAACGCGAGCGATTCAAAAAGGCACACAAGCTCACACGCGCGCAATTTACAAAGCGAGGAATATGCTCCCGAGGTGTGTATGCCCTACTATAGTACTTTCATACTCGCATAAAGTGCGCCGTGCGAGTCTGTGTGCGTTTTTAAACCGCAAATTGTATTCTGTTAGTACCTACCTATTTGTGCAGTTTTTTTTTTTCTAAACATGGATATTGTAAATGTATGTATATTAATTAATTTCGTAGATCTCGGAAATAGTTTGACCGATTTGGAACCAATTTTTTATTTAGATGTTAGATAAGTTTACCTCATTGAGCAAACAAAGCTTTACCCTATACCTGTACCTATATTTATGGGCTTAAAGTATCTACTTTAAGCCTAGGTACGGTTATACAAAAAGTAAAAAAACGTCAATTGTAATTCAGTATTCTCTACCTCCTCTATAACTATAAAAAATAAAATTAATCTACATTAATACCTTCTTATTGGTATATATGGGGCGATTTTTCTCAGTGGAATAGTGATTTATGATAAATATAGTACGAGTAATGCAACCAAAATTAGAAGAAATAAAATAGAAAAATTGCCGGTTGTGAGGTAGTTGCAAAAAAAAAAATTAACCGGTTTATTCTATAGTCTACCACAGGACAGTACAGTAATATCTATCGAATTAGCTAATAATAATATTCTCGTTATATACCTATACCCACTTAATAATAATATATTAAACAGCTCGGTGCCTCGACCTCGGACTGCCTCGGTGGCGTAGAGGGCGCATGCTCGACTGCCAATCAAGAGGTCCCGGGTTCGATCCCCAGGTCAGGCAAAATGTTAAATATTGGATTTTTCCTAATGAGGAATTATCTCAATAACTGCCTGGAGTCTGGAACTGTGCCCGGTAGATGGCAATAGGCTCGCCCCCTATTACATGGGACCAATAACATACTGGCGAAATGTGGGTGTATCTACTATGGGACTGAGTCCTGGGTACACCTCTGCCTACCCCTTAGGGAAAAAGGCGTGAACGTATGTATATATGTATGTATGTATGTATTAAACAGCTCATTAATAATGTCATATATTTAAATATGAAAAATTTTCAGTGACTAAATAACTTTATTTGAATTCCACACATGTAGGCACTGTCTTAAAATAAGTAGGTTTAGCTCGCATACTTCAACTTGCCAACAAGTAGGTCATGCGTCATGCTTCATTTATTGATAATATTTTTATTTGTTAATCTATCACATGATGAATGCTTATGTCACACATAGGAGCATATTCAATTAATTCCCTATAAATTTGCTCTTTAATATTTATTAGTTGTACTAATACTTGCTGTTCAAACACCTTATCCTACGTAATAAGCATTTTAGTTGTCAGTGGCCATTGATAAAACACACCAAACACCTGATAGCGCGGTAATATTCTCGAAATTATTATTTGCTGAATATCTTACTCAGTTCATTATTTAAAAGCGTGACATTATCGCGAAGTGTATGCGATTCATTAACAAATTATTTATTAGATTCACTACAGCCCTCGTGTCGTTGCATATTTGGTGTTCGATAACGGTTTATTAAATTTCACGCTTGTTGTATTAATATCGAAGTCGTTGAAGTTTATCTAACAATTTAGTTCAATAAGCCATAATTAAATGGTGAATAGTGAGTAGGTAGGCATTCGAATGTTAATAAAGATAATGTTATAAAGGTTGGTTGGATCATTGGGCGAATGCGTGCGTCGATCTACTTTCGCTATCTCGTCCGATAAGAGGACTCACTCCCTCACTGGGGGGATTATCCTCATTATTTCTCAGTTTCGGAGCTTAGGTACGTCTCGCTGTCCGCCATCGACAGACGGCCATGGCAAGCCTATCCGCTTCACCTTATATTAACAGGTTTCAAAAAGTTCAATCGCCACTCTTGCGTTTATTATGCCTTCTTTTTATTCGCATGAACTCGTCATAAACTTTACCTTTAAGTAGGTACGCTTACTTACTTTAAAAGAATTCAGACGTTTTTTTTCTGGAATAGCAGAAAGGTTTCATTGCTTTCATGGTACGTTTTATTTAAACAGCAATTAAGAACAAGAATGGGCTGTAAACGTTTATGCTGCGTTGTAGCGTACGTTTTAAGAGCGCAGACTCGCTAAACCTCGAGTGGCATCATTTTACTCACGTTAATAAACGACCAAGTCTAATTTAAATTGTAGTATTAAACGAGTATAGCATTTTCGTAACTTTAATTAACATGACACAAAGTAATTATGAATAATCAAAATTGTATGTCTTTTGTAAAGCTGTTCAAGAATTACTGTGTAGCGGCCGCAGTTAATCAATATTCGCGGAATATTAATTAAAGATCAACACGAAGATTTATACTGTGATGTATGTGTGTGTAAAGGCAATTATATTTCTTTGTTTATACGAATAGTAACCTTTCAAGTAATATTACTATTTGAAACTCCAACTATTTATTTTATTCTAACTAGACTCTACGACTTTATTATACCTATCGTGCAGGTCATCGCCCCAAACCCTATCTTATGAATATTTTAAACGAAGACACAGGAAATATACTATGATTTAATTTTTTGACACCCATTATTTAACATACCTATTTCGATAGTTAGACATTACATTTAAGTAAGTACTTAGGTGAAACTAATTACAGTTTCACATCAATTAACTACGAGTATGAGTAATAATATCAAAAGTTATAAATAACGAAAGGTTTTTTATTTCACAATGTATAATTAAAATCGATCAACTTATCGATCTTTTTTTTTATTTCCCTTAACCTCTCCGAAACTGTGCGTACATTGTACATGTATATAAAATAAGTCTTAAAATATGTGCATCATTTACTCAGATACATAAATTAACGCGTCATGACATTGTACACGATTTGGTCGTACATAAACCTTCATTTAATATAACGTTGATATCACAAACAAGGTGGAACAAAAGACGACAAAGTTATTGTTATTTAGGTCGTGTGAGTGAGTCTCGTCAGTGTCGAGTTCCGTTCCGAGTGTTGAGTTGCAGATTAATATTTTGTAAGAGTCGAGAACGGGCCTGAGAAGCACTCGAATAAAATTAAATAGAACAAACAGCCTTTATTTTAACGCTTACGAGAAAACTTGCTGTTTATTTTAGTGGGTAAATGAAGCCAGCTCTATATTCGGATAACAAAAGACGACTTTCAGCCTTTTTTATTTAATTTTCTTTTTTCTGTTCATTGATTCAGGTCTTCTTTCACCATGCTCGAGAAAACTGTTGATTAACCACTCGCCGATATGTGCTACTTGGCAAGTAGAAGTCCCAAGTAACACAGTTAGTTAGTTAGTAGGCAGTTTCACAATGAAAGGCCAGTTAATGTGCCGATTAGCACTCGGACATTATGAAATTAACACTGATGCGCCTTATACGCCACTTTAATAGAGGAGTAGCTTACCCTGCACTTCACTCGAGAATGGTGAAAGAGGATCTCAATCTCATAAATTGTCACATTTGCTGTGATATTTGAGCTCATATGACAACCACCGAGAGACAGATATACCTTAGGCAAAACACAAATAGTTAGCAAGATAATAATAATTAAAAACCAATTTATATTTAAATACAGAAAGTTGGCTTAGTAAGACAACAATAAATGGAATAGACATGTCAGCAGTAACATTATAGCTAACATAAATAGCATTATAAAATAATACTTCCGGTTTTTGGTCAGATTGCGCAAGAATTTAATATGTTACCAAGTAAACAAAAAATACCAGTACTCAAAGAACTGACTGGAGTTTGGAGAGTTTGGTATGCCGCCATGGATGCATCAACATCACCGTGTAAAGCACTTAGCTTTAATAAGAAATATAATGCAGCTAGTCGTTTGATTAGTTAAGGCCTCAATAATAGCTGTTCAGAAGTCTCACATCGTGCTACACGCGTGCACGACCCGGCACACATAAAGTGTAAAACAAAGCTCAACACCATTCATTTAACTCCATAATGAGCCATGAACAATCTTCACCATTTTTGCAGATTGCATTCGACCGTAACTCGAGTGACCTTTTTGCTCCAATCCGTAATTCGACTTTTGGTGCCACTTTTGACTTTAATTATACGTATGCCTAATAAAAAAGCAATGTTATAAGTAAATGCAAGTGTGAGCTATTGTTCTTGGTAATGAACCAATGCTCCGATATAAGGGCGACTCGACTCGGTGCGGTTTGTACTCGTGCTTATGAATAAAACCTGATATTACTTTCAAATTATTATATGCTAATGATCATACTGAATGGGCTAATTAGGAGCCCAAACGTTAGTAAATTACAACTAATATGGGTACGGCTTATGGGTACCTACTACACTCTAGTGACTCATTTTACAAACTGAATTTTAATCTGGACAACAACGATTTTCTGCACGCCCATAATTTATATTTCACGTAGGTATACCAATACGTATACAAGACTTTGAGAACTTTTTCTTAAATAGATTTTAAAAGTTAACATGTAAAAACATTTAATCTATGATCCTAATTTCCAATAACATAACATAATATTAGCCTTATGAATTAAACGCTAAAATTTCTATTATAATTTATCAGTCAAAGTACTTATAGGGCAGTTGTTACTTTTTTAATAAAGGCACATGCCCAATTTTCATAATGATTCAATAAAATTTCAATTGATCTTTACAATTTTGTTAGATTAGGAAAAAATCTAAATAAACCTATTAATCATCGAACAAGCTAATCGATCGAAATCGAAACTCGATTTTTTATTTTGTGAATATCTCTTGCCGTGAAATTGACACCGCAGTGGCACAGCAGCGCGCCCCGAACACCGCTTCGCGTACAATCAGATAGGTGAATGAAACCTTCTCGGAAACTTTAATTAATTTCCTAGAAATCAGGTGCGATGTTGTCGCCTATATGCCGTATATTGTGTGGGCTCTCTCCGTAGTGACGAATTCTCGTGATAGAGCTTACGACTTACGACCAAGCGCAGGCGCAACCAGATCCAGTCACGTTTGTTTCGTATTGTATCGGAAATCGTATATCCATTTAGACGATTACATTTATTTAAGAGCCTTTTAGGCCCTATCCAGAGTGATTGGTATATAATTCTAGAATAAGGTACTTTGGGACCTGGGTTCAATAATCGTGATAAGCCGTAAAAAACGTCCCATAGATCTATACTAAATATATCTGGACGTTTTTTTACGTAATAAAAGCTACAATCTGAAATGAGAAGAAATATATCACCCACGGGCGGAATTCAAACCACGCAACCTCCGTGCCAATCCGCGTGGTGGGCACTCTACCACATGCATTTATTTTCTTCTCATTTCAGATTGTATTTCAAGCGATTAGACCTCTTGATCTATAGAAATATAAAATACTAGGCCCGCCCCGGCTTCGCACGGATAACAGAAGTAGTATAGTGAAACGTTTTAACAGAAGTACATTCGTGATACATTTTATTTTTATAGATATAACCCTAATGGTTTACACAGTGCACGTAAATTAATGACTATTTCTGTTACAGTGGCCAAACCTCCACAGGTGTTTAAATTTGCCGCGAGCTTTTTTGTAGATATATAAGTACTAGAAACCATTACAAACAAAAATATACGGATATAACGTCCGTGGACTATTTTGTACATATTGATAATTAGTACAAACCCCTAGTATATTTCTTTATTCTACCACCAATATTTTTCACACCGCATAAAAAATAATGACTACTACGATTATTGTGACTAAAATAAAATAGATGGATATAATGTCCATGGACTATTATGTAGATATTGATATGTACTAGAAACCCCTAGTACATTAATTTATTCTACCACCAATAGTTTTCACAACGCATAAAAATAATGACTACTTTGATTATTGTGACTAAACTTAAGTAAATGGATATAATGTCCTTGGACTATTTTGTAGATATTGATAAGTATTACAAACCCGTAGTACATTTTACTTTATTCTACCATCAATAGATTTCACAGCGCATGCAAATTACCAAATACACATAATTACCAAATATATTCAAACTTAACATAACATACATTCACGCCTTTTTCCCGAAGGGGTAGGCAGAGGTGTACCCAGGACTCAGTCCCATAGTAGATACACCCACACTTCGCCAGTGTGTTATTGGTCCCATGTAATAGGGGAGCCTATTGCCATATACCGGGCACAGTTCCAGACTCCAGGCAGCTATTAAGATAATTTCTAATGGAAAAATCCAATATTTAACACTATGCCTGACCTGGGGATCGAACCCGGGACCTCTTGATTGGCAGTCGAGCATGCGCCCACTACATCACCGATGCAGTCATGCCACCGAGGCAGTCCAAATATATTCATTATACTCTGACACCTTGGTTCACAATATTATGCAGTTTAATTAGAATAAAACTGCAATATTGTCCCAATTTTTTTATTGAAAATCTCAAATAGCCTATTTCACTCACACTGAATTAAGCTTTTCATAAGTGCAAGAATTTTTTTAATCGGTCTAGTAGTTTCGGAGTCTATTCGTTACAAACAAAAAAACAAAGATTCTCTCTTTATTATATTATTATAGAAGTATAGATTGTAATAAAAGCTAATCAAATTGTCGGTCTTACTCCACATATATGTAGAATAATAAAAACATGTTTACATAATATAACGGCGGACGCCATAATTTCTATCCTGTACCTTTCCCAAATAAAATTAATATGCATGCATTACTACATGCATTACTATTACTCTTGAATAAAAAAAAGGAAAATGTAACATGCCGTAGCGATTTCTTCTAAGCATTTTCATTTAGCAATCAATACAAGGCTGTCAACTCGACTCGTTTCAATGCTGTTAATAATTTATTTAAATCTTATCACAATAGCAACATTTAGTACCTAGAGACCATGTAATCGTAAAAGTCTTATATCTTTTTACGAGGTTCTTATACAAAATGAAACTAACGATATATAAGTAGGTACAGGGTGTTAGTGGGCCGAAGCTATTCCAACAGTTGCAAAGATAAATACATTATCTGGCTTGTTGGTTAGGATGCTGATTTGAATGTACCTTTATATTTGTTAATATAGAGAAGTAAATATAGAAGGATCTTCAAGAGAAAAAAAAAACACATCCTATAAAATTTAAAAAATTTAATAAAGATAACTAAATATAAAAGTTAGATATACTGCCGAAATAAATTATGTAAAACGGCTTTAACACGAATATAAACAGTAATTCGGCGCGTCGATACCACAGATCTTTCATTGGTGGTTCTAATCAGGGTTGGAGGATAGTCGTGAAAGTTTACTGTGGAGTTAAAATACACATGTATGACAATTAGTGGGTGTGTTGCGCCCACGGTCGGGTTTTGAGACGGATAAAGTGCTCACATATCATTAGTTCACACCTCGTTGCTTTGCATCGGAGAAGTTCTCGCGGCCAGCTCTCTTGTTACTTTATGAGGTGGTACGCTTCACACTATAATGTTAACATTTTTACCCGACTGTGAAGAAGGAGAGATATGTTTTTCGAGAGTTTGAGTATGTATGTATGAAGATTTTTCGACACGGCCAACAGCTTAATAACAGCTTGATAGATAAGTAATTTGATTCGTCTTAACAGTAAAGTTTGTTAAATAAATTAAATTTACCATCATTAAGTTTATTAATGAGCTTATGAAAATAATATGCCATAGTTTGTTTTTTGCCTTCTCAGTTGTAATGCAGTTGGGTTTTATAAGTTTTGTTAAGGCGCGGTGCTAAGCAAATTCTCCCTCTTGCTCACATTTTTGAAGATATAAAAAATACTATATATAATTACGTAAAACAAAGACAACTAAGAACTAAATAATAACTTTACAAAGATTCAGTAAAAAATCCAATGTAGTCCATACGAGTTTTCATGTATAAATCTTGCACAAAGAAAAAAAATCTCAGAAAAATAAAATGGCACTGAATACTTGTTTGGATTACTAAATCATATATTAAATATTTTTGTTGTTATATTCCAGTTCCTAGTTGTCTTTATTTTATGTAATTAAATGTAGTATTTTTTATATCTTCGAAATTGTGGTTACGTGTGAGCGAGAGGACGAATTTGCTGGCCGGTTGGCCCTTTTGTCGTTTCGGCCACAAAGTATTGGATTTTTCCATTAGGAATTGTCTGAATAACTGCCTGAAGTATGGAGATGTGCCCGGTAGATGGCAATAAGCTCGCCCCTTCATATATTGGACCAACAGTGTTACCAACAACGCAGGGCCTGATGTCGCCATTTTTCCCAGCTTAAGTAGCTTAAAGTAGCCGAATTTAAGCTTATGTAGCCTAAAAAGTAGCACTAACGCCGATATACCGCTATAAATAATATAAAACGCATTTTAAATCAACATATTTATTTATACCTAGGTATTTTAAGGGTTACTAATGAAACGCATAAAATGTATTGTTATAATATACTTTGGCATAACAACATTCAGCATAATGATCACTACGCATTATAATATTTGGCAAAAATATTTTGTCATAATGTTTATTGTCATAAAAACAATTGCATAATAGTAATGAAGCATAATATTATAAAGCATAAGATAAACGCATAATGATATTTACACATAATCTTCCTTCTCATAAAAGCCCATAAATATTGGCTCGTAAAATAGTAACATTATGTTGTTCTAAGTTGGTTTTTACACGTGAGGCGGTATTTTTCTCGATAAACGAGCCGAGTATGAATGCTCAATGTACACGCGTTTCATGCGGCGTTTTTAACACACGTATTGCTCTTCATATTTCTTCCTTTGTGAAGTTGACAATTTTAATAATAATTTAACATACAACAAAAATGTTAATCACAATAAATATGTAGTACCTATGGAAAATGGCGCGCTGGATTATTATTACTGAAAAAAATATACGAGTACGTGATAAGCTGATTTATGAAACTTAACGATGCCATAATGTGTAATTTGACGAGCAAGTGTGTTGAAAAATATATTTATAAACTAAACAATAACAATGTTGAATCGATCAAAATGAACTCTCACTCGATGATATGCTCGGTAGAATATTAAAATTAATTTACAAATATTAAAATTTACTTAATTTAATAAACATAACGATAATATAATAACATACATACATACATACATTGACGCCTTTTTCCCGAAGGGGTAGGCAGAGGTGTACCCAGGACTCAGTCCCATAGTAGATATACCCACATTTTGCCAGTATGTTATTGGTCCCATGTAATAGGGGGCGAGCCTATTGCCATCTACCGGGCACAGTTCCGGACTCCAGGCAGTTATTGAGATAATTCCTAATGGAAAAATCCAATATTTAACACTTTGCCTGACCTGGAGATCGAACCCGGGACCTCTTGATTGGCAGTCGAGCATGCGCCGCCATCGAGGCAGTATAATTAACAATATTAACAAATTGGAACAACAAGTGAAAGAGTTTATATATCTGGGTTCTAAGTTTACAAGGGATGGAAAGTATGACTGTGAAATTGAACGAAGAGTTTTGGCAGGAAATCAAGTGAATGAGGCGTTGCATACCTTTATGAACAGTCAGAAAGTGTCTAAAACGGCACGACGTGCTGTCCATAGAGGGGTACTGATACCTACACTTACTTATAGTATGGTAGTGAATGTCTGGCAGAAGAAGCATGAAAGTAAGATTAATGCTGTGGAGATGAGAAGCCTGCGAAGCATGACTGGAGTGACTTTGATGGACAAAATGAGGAATACTGGATAAGGAAACGCTGTGGCGTGTTAGAAGATGTAGTGACAAAGATAGAGAAATGAATGCTAAGGTGGTTCGGACATGTGGAGAGGATGAAAGGAGATTAACAAAAGAGATTTATAAGGCTAGTGTGAACAGTCAAGTCGGTAGGGATCGACCTATGGGTACTTTTCATGAATAAATTGTCGTTCTTCTTGAGAAAGGCCAAGTCAAAATATACCGACCTATATAAAATATAATATGCCTATAACCGACGAGCATGTATGAAAAATGTCATGAAAATGAACGAAGCGAAAGTTGTATGTCAGGATTGCAGCAAGTGGAGGGAAATAGTTTCTGCCTATTTCCCTCCTTTTCATTTTTAATTTAATATAATATGAGCAAAATGATTTGGTATGACCAGAAAAGCTTTTTATATAAGTGAAAAAAATTCTCTACTAGTCAATAGGTACGTACATAACTGTCCGTTCTACGCTTTTTACATGTACTCGAGCATCGGAAACTCAACATTAATTATGTTAATGAAATCCTGTACAATTTCATTGCAATAAATGAAAGGTGTATTTTGGTAATGGCATATTAATATCACGCGGTAATATTCTACAGGGTTATTTTGGTAACACAGTTGTCGATTAGTGGGTAACGACAGGGCGCGGGCTATAAAGGCCGGTGCGGGAAATGCACGGGATGTTTTGAATCGCCACCGCTTTAATGGTCACTGTATTAACCGATAATTCAAATTTCGATAGGCTCATACCCCGAGCCGTAATTCTAAACAACTGACACAACACTCGATGCGCAAATGAACGAATATGTATCGTTTGCAGTTCACCGCTTCCTTAATTTATTGTTTCAGATAAGTGGGTATAGGTACTATTGCACATTTTATGATGTTGACACCTTTCATGTAATTAAACACAGTTTCCAACGGTAAACAAGAGTTTTATGAGGCAAGGATATTTATGATTATATAGGCTTTGGTAACTTGCTATTATCTTCTTAACAAACCTCAACTTACACGGCGATTATACTATAACAGAAAAACATCGGAAAGTTATGATGGTCGTAAAATTAAATGACTCGTGTCCAAAATATGAATAGAATTTTACTTCATAGTAAAGAAACGTACCACATTTGAGTCTAATTTCGGTGTTAATATGTTTGAGATGTTCCTGAAGTCTCGTACGAGCGGCAAGAGTGTTAACCGGAGTAATGGTCAAGTTATTAATAGACAAAAGGCAATAGCGCCAGCACATGTCGCTGCCGTAACAGAGGCCTATAAATCTCACGCGTTCATTTGAAACAACTTCATTTGCGAAATCAACGCTCCGTTTGCGCCGATCCAATGTGAATAATTCAAGACGAATATGAATCGAGTTACTAAATCTGATAATGAGTTATTAGCGCATACGAATGTTAATTCAAAGTAAGCGGGTGGGTAAAGTCGGACGTCGCCCACATTTACGAGCTCGATGGAGTGTGTCGACGGGCTCTCCGGTTGCCTTTGAAAGAGTTGCAATTTTATGAATGAGTTGTTTGAATGAAACAATAAAAATAAGTTTCTCGCGAAGCGAGGCGACGCGGCAAGCTCGCTGCGTACGTGTCTGAATCGACTTTTAAAGTGCATAATATTTGGTTTTTGGTACGTCAAAGATTTCATCTGCCCATATAATACTTTATAATATCGGCTATCGAATTACAATGCTACTTCGAGCAATTTATTTGTAAGCAATCGTAATGTTTCCAAATAAAAACAATATATTATTAATCTGAGAATAATAAGTTCTAAACAACCACTATTTATCTCCTTATATAAAAATCAAAGTCCTGACACTCACTCAACAATCAGATGTTTTTTTTGCATGTAAGTAGTGAAAGAATAGAATTAATATTACAGAAAATTTCACGATAACAAAGTCGCGGGAATTACGCTAGTCAAGTAAAATCAGTAAATCATATTAGTTATAGAAGTATTAGGTACGAGTATAGTAGTATTATAGTTTCATATTTGCACACCACCTAGTTTCTGTAACATTTGCCCTTGTTTTAGGATAACTGGTATAAAATGCTACTCTAGCATTATGTTAGTCCTAACGTTGTGCTGAATTTATAAATAAATAAATATTATCCGGCAAGAAAATAAAAAGCCAGCCAAGAAAATAAAAGTAAATAAAGGTAGTTAAAAATAAGTAAACTCACTAACATAACATACTGGCGAAATGTGGGTGTATCTACTATGGGACTGAGTCCTGGGTACATCACTGCCTACCCCTTCGGGAAAAAGGCGTGAATGTATGTTTTTTTTAAACTCACTAATTACATTACGGTATACCTACCTGAACATGCAATTAAATTTTACTCATTCCTAATTTCTATAGCAAAGAAAAGAAAATGACATGGGACTTGATGTTTCATTTATATTTGTTCACGTAAACTATAACTTACCTTCTCGTCATATTCTATGATAATTAGCGGCTCACATCAATCTCACTTCATATAAATCATAATTTATTAAAACTAATGACTAAAAAGTAAAGAATCAATTAGTAATTGTTTTTGAGCAGAGTTTTAAAGAGTTTTCTTGCATGCTTGTGGGTCAAGTAAAAATTTGAAGACGGCATTTGTAATTTTGTCCTCAATCGTTTAAAAAAATAACGTTAAGAAAAAATATTGTTCTATTAGCACATACATTGTGAACACATGTAAATATTTCTTTGTTACGTGTACGTTAATTGTTTTCTTGTTAATTTGTTACATATTTAATTAGATTTTCTTAAAGTGAATTGTGAAATTTCGATGTCTTGACGTCAATTCTTAACGTCATTTACCAGAATTTGAATTACCTGTTCCCAATCTTGTGTTAGCAGTTACTTGTATTGTCACTCTTTATCAAAATTATAATGAATATTCATTGCCATCGACTTGTTCAAATAAAACAAGTGTTAGTTAGCTTTAATTGCACTTTTTAATAAATTATTATGTCTTTAACGATGCTGGAGTTTTTATTTACAATACCTATGTATAAGTAGACACGTTGATTCAAACAAAATAGAAACATCTTGTCCCCAGATTTTCTGTAAGAAATTGCTTAACGTGGTAAGGGCGGTTGTTTACCGTGATATCTATTAATTGTTTTTTGTAATGTTTTTTTTTTAATTATTGATATAGAATAAAGTATTATTCTATCTATATTATTCTATTATTGTTATGTTCAATAGCTCACCTCTATTATACGGGACCATATTTTCCCTAAGTATTTGTCAAATTGATGGCATAATTTACTAACATCCTTCCTTATGACAGTTTCCACTTACTATTAAGTATCTGGTGTCGATTTAATCTTATTGTTTCTCTAACCAATAAAATCCACCGGAGGCAATATCAAAAGAGGCCGGTGATTCCTTTCATTTATTCTTCCCTAATTCTATAATAATTAGGAAAGGTGTGAATATCTTGACGGGCTTTATGCATTTGGAGGGTTGGCCGGTTCGATGTTATCTTACGAGACCATCTCGACACAGGATGTGGTAGGAATAGACACCTCGCGATCCACCATGTAATTGTCCAATTAAAGTCACAATTTCATGTAAATATCTCAACGAAACTACACAAACTTTAAATTTTTATTGGGGTCCATTTAATGTCAGGTGTTTTGGTCATAATTATTTGCTGTATTTCGAATTTGAACTATTTATATCATACATATTGATAACATTTATTACAATTTATGTAAAGGTTAAATTTTAATGAGATGGACTATTCAAATTTATTATTTATCAGTTAATTCAATTTGTATATTATGTAGTATACGTATAAGTCATATTATATTCCTTTTAGAAATATTGCAACGGCTATGTGAACGCGCTCTGGCAACATTGTTTCCCAACAATACTTATCTATATTTCGTAATTGCTAAACTACTCGTATCAACGCCTTAAAAATTACTTATGAGTTGTTAATTAGTAGTAAGCGAGTTCACGCAAACTATTTGAAGTACGGAGGCATGACAGCGAACCAAATCACACGATATTTTCATTGTCTGCTATAGATAAACTTGATAATTAATCACTTATAATCCATTCGATAGACACTGCGATATTTTAGTACGCAGAAAAAGCAACATAATTATAATAACAATCAAAAACTTTGATCTATGTTGATGTTATCATATTACTTGATACATTGCAAAAATAGTTTGTCAGTTCAGGTCTAATGGAAACGTAAGGAACCAAGTCTTGTTAGCTAATTCAATAAAACCAGAGACGTTATCGCTGTATCAACGCGGACTTGCGCATTAATATGGATACCAGTTATGTTAATCATTATTAAAATCTAAATCACACTGACGTGTTCTTACGTCTACATGTTGTAGTATGTGCTTATGTATGTATGTTGTTAAATATAATATATTTTAATAGTTTAAATCTATTTAAGGGAATAATAATATTCAACGAATCCCACAGTAAACGTGTACTGTGCCTTTTAATCGATATGTCGATGTCTTTGGACGATCTTTCTTAGTCTATAATATGTGCCTCGGTATTGATATAATCCAAAAATCACACTTACATTGTATAATTATTAATTTAATAATAAATATTAGTGTAAGTAATCTTTAAGCATTATTATGCTATGCATGTGAGCATAATATTTTATGCTCACATGCATTTGCTATCGTACCACAACTGTTGGTCTATATCAACTTTATCAACGTGTATACGTTGATAAATAGGTAGGTTCGTATCATTTGGTAAGGTTTGACATGAAGTAATTGGTAGCAGCGAGAGCATCGATGGATGATGAAGGAATATACTATATACTCTTATTATACTGATTTTTTTTTATGATAGTGAGTAACAAGACGAGCTCATCAGATGCCTGATGGTAAGCATCATGATTGCCCATATCAGACACAGTGCCACCCAGTATTTTGAAATTCAAAATTCTGCGCGGCACTGCACTGCGCCTATCACCCTGAGATATGAGTTGTTGAATCTCATCATGCCCAGTAATTTCGCGGGTAACATTGCCCTTCATACCGGAACACAGTAATGTTTGGACATTATTGCTTGGCGGATGAATAACTGGCAAAGGTGTGGTACTTCCCCAGGCGGCCCCCTGCAAAAGAGGCCTACCACTACAACTGACTGACTGATTTACTACTGATAATATGTGTACCTATAGATCGCACTTTGCCTCAACAACAGGCTTACAGGCATATTATGCCTAAGTTATTTATGGCTGTACTTCAGAGTTGGCCAAATGTCAAATATTAAATGAAGCTATACAAGAGATGGCCCTTTTCCTCAGAATAAACTTTCTTTTTCTGCCAACATCCAAAGCGTTAATTAATTTCACTAGGTTTCAGATTCGTATCGTAAATTTAATACTTTAATGATGTCTCTTAAGGTCTCGACTTTGATAAAAAAACTGATGGTACCTGGCCAGCTCTGGCCCTCGCTGTCACCCACGTTTTAGTCAAACTAGCGACATGTCACCGATATTTTTTGCTTGGCTGATGTCTTTAACGAAATTCATGTCACTGGGTCCGATTTCTCCAAGATTAACTTTTTTTACATTATTTAACAAATAGATCGGGACCCCTTATATTATGTTCGAATATTCAGTTACATGGTTTAACACTTAAAAGGGCTTAACGATTCTAACACATCCTGCGGGTTACGATAAAAAAACGACAAAAAGAGTATACTTCTCGTGTTTGTTTTTTAAGAGATGTCTGCTGGAGATAAGGTGGTGCGGCACTTTAATCCTCCAACCGTCCGATATTTGAAAAGGATATGATGACAACTTTTTTGTACGTTTTATCTAATAAGCACACATTACCGATACTAAAGGACGTGCTTATTTCAGTTTCTCCGTTGGTAAAAGGCAACATGTAGATACGTTCACATGTCATGTTGCATTTGAGAATTTGAATGGATGTATATTCAGGCACACTTTCGTAGCAGTTGATCACAAGATCTTATCTAAATAAAGAAGAATTTTTTGAATTTCTTTATTCTCTCCATCATAGTCATGAGGTCCTGCATAACCAAGGGATATTTAATCCTATATAATATATTCTAGCCGAATGTGTTCATACTTTATTCTTTTAGTGTGCATAGTGATGGTTGGCCACAATGAGGACACGACGGGTGAAACGACACTGCAGTAATAATTACGTTGTTTCATATCGTTACACTTACACGTATCGTTTAAACAGATTGAATCCCTTTGAAGCACAATCGTCGATTTGAACCGTTCCCCTATATGGATCGATATAATCTCTATTACCATATCCATTAGGTCGAGTGAGCGACGAAAGCCAAGCCTACCTACCGACCCTGCCACCGACGTTAAACAAGTACTCACAATGTTACTGAGCAAGGATTAAATAACTATGCTGGGTGTGTAATGTAGGTAATGCAGGGATTCGACGTTTAACGGCTTCGGGATTACCTTAATAATTCCCTCAACCCAACAAATGTTTTTAGCCTGTTGTGCCGTGGCAAACGGGCGAGTGTACCCAAAGCTCCGCTATAGGTCGACGAAACATTAGCAGCTATAGGTTTCAGTGGCAGTCGCGATGGGCGGCGAGTGGCGCGCGCTGAAGCCATACCTCGCCCAGACGGGTCACAACGCCAGCTTAGGCTATTGTCAACCGCGACGGGACTTTACTAGGCTTATGGTCAACACGACACAACGCTGCTTCTTCACATAATTAAGGGTTAGGTCACGTATTCGTAACCAGTATATGTACACTGTGCAATAACTACATATTATGATTATATTGATTTTTTTAAGATTCAAGTACTTAGAAAGCTAAAGGCACCCATTCCAAACAGAATGTGCAACGTACCACCATGTCAATAAAATTACTACGTATAATAAAATTACTAAGCCCTACGAAATGTCAATAAAATTACTTCTGGATATGTTCAAAAGAAGTATTAATTATGATTTCCATTTAAATTCTGACAGTGGTATCAAAAACCTTCGGGTGGTATCTCTCGGTTACTAATCCCATTGAGGAACACAATACATTTCGGACGGACGGAGGCTATTATTCATTTCGATGACAAATATTTAGAAAGTTATTTATCCACGTACATTCTGCACAGGGCTGAATTAAAAAAGGTCGATCTCGAGTCGCGACTGCCGCTTTATGATCGCCAGCGGGCGGATGTTTATTCTGCAACCGCGATATCGATTCAGGTAGTCCGGCAAATAAATCTATTATAACAACAATAGGTAATGTTCCTTCAATTTCTTTTGTCAATTCATTCCAGATCTTTGATCCGAATCATATGAGCATGGAACGCATTGTAGAATACAATACTATATCATTTTTGTATCGGCAAGGGGTTATACCCTCGGCGTTACGAATTTGCGTACCATAGATTGTTAGCGCTGACGACGTTTCAGCCACGCCCAAGAATCAAGGCTGTTCTTACGCTAGAGTACTCGCCCCTTTTCGCGCTCTCATTAAATACTCATTCGTTATCCATCATAGCATACATTATGGTAATCGGGATTTTATTAAATCTAAAAATCATATATTCACCTGATTACCGCCTTGACACTTATTACAATTGTCTCACTATGTTACCGTTATAGAAATAATTGGTTTCAATTGCTGCTTTTCTAAGTCGTTTTACATTTATTTTATTTATTTATTTTTTGCATTGGAGTAACGTATGAAAACATATTATGTAACTATAACGTAAGTCACAGAAGTACATACATGATATTATTATGTACGCACATAATATAACATGTACTTACATACATAAAATCAGTACCTAGTAATACCTATACATTGTAATACCTATTGTTGCATAACTTGTTTATATACATAAAATAATAAAAATGAAATATCGATATGGTAACGTCAAATTGCGTTGCTTGATGTTTGTCCCGGCTTCCTGATTTATATTGACTCCAATTTCTGTACTGAGTATACGAGAGTATTGTCCGAGTCACTTCACTATGACGGTTACAATACTTGTGGATTATATGGCTAACCATGTAACTTTACCACGCTACGAATCACGGCTTGCATTTGCGATTGTGCTGTGCGAACGGAGGCCTCCTATAATATTATACCAACGTCGTTTTATTTATTGTTGTTGCACTTGCGAATGTAAAAACGCGCCATAAAGGCATTTCAAAATTTACAACTTACAGAGCACCATATCGACAGCCTCCAACAGTCCACCGCCGGCGCCGGCGGGCATGAGCTCCGGCAGCGCGGGCGCAGCGCGGCCGAGCTCGCCTGCTGCCGCGGCGCCGCGATGCTGCGAGACCGGACGCATTATATACCAAGACCCTATCACAGGACAGACGGTCTGCTCATGTCAGCAGGACATCTCTCTGTACTACCAGCGGTTGGCGTCCACGGTGCCACTCACCGCCGTGTATGGTGCTTCGTATCCAGATGCGGCCGCGGCCACCGCTGCCGGCATGGCCGCCTACTTCCCCGGACTAACTGCTGACCAACCACCATTTTATTCTAGTGCTGTAAGTATTAACTTTACTTGTTTCTGAACTCTGTTCAGCATTATGTGTTTAATTAATTTATCTGAAATTATCAATACTGAACACTTGTATTCCTAGTGGGGTTTAGATAGAATTTTGTGAATAGAAATTGTATTTAGAGTAGAATCCTGAGCGTATAACCTATCTTAGGTAGATATGGATTAAAAATTGTTTCTACTTTCAAACTGCTAACCTCAAAAAATCGGAAACTAAACGAGTCGTGATTTGTAAGGTGTTTATATGTAAAATATACATACATACATCACGATAAAAAATATATTATACCCACAACATTATTAGCTAAAAATACTTGACCATTTTACAACATAGCTTTTTATTACATTCGATTCATGTTAAGTTGCCCACGCACTTAATGGAGGTTGCAAAGCGACTATATTGATTGATGATTTCGTAATGAATTCAATCAGCTCGATCAATTTGTTTTATGGTTATCTAAACCTGCTTATTATCAAATCATTATTTGTGGTTTTGAATAAGTTTTGAACCAATAAGCAAATTACTATGACAGAGAATGTCTTATGGATGTGAAAATACTGGACATTCCGTCCTCTTAAATAATAAATATGTCCGTATCGACTATATTTTTATCGGTTTAGTTTTAAATATTTTTTTAAACAAACCAACAAACAAAATGAACATAATTCTATCAAATTTAGAATAGATAAATGTGCTACCTAATAATATGGAGTACTTAATAACATGTTCAAATGGAGAGAAAATATGGCAATTTCATTTTAACCGGACTATAGATAACCTACTTCTATAGAGACGAGATTAAACTTAAACTGTTAAAAATAAATTCTAAATCAAATTACCTACGAGGGTGTTGGGTACCTGTAGATTTTTAATATTGTTTAGGCTAGCATAATTTACAGATGCGTGAAGACGTCAGCTGAGAAACATATTACCTTCACCTAATCTACCTTTATTGACTCTGTCATTAAGGTAATAACAAAAAAAGAACTATTTTGATTCTACCTACTAACCTATACCATACTTGTACCAATAAGGTTTCTCGTTACCGAATATAAATGTCTAATCACAAAAGTCAACACAAGGACAGCTTAATCACTATGCGTCATCCTTTAGAGTTCTCACACAAAAGGTATTACGTTGAAATAATTAGGATCCCATGTCAAAATAGTGCCCCAAAAAGCACCTTAAGAATTTTTCGTGATGTTTTAAGTAGGCAACGACAATACGGTTTACGATATGGCCAACACATATAAATTTGATTTGTAATCCGATGATGAATGTATTATACCATTTGCTGTTGAAAAAAAGTTTGAATCCCTACGTGGCCCGCCTCCGTTACAACGGATTTAATAACTTAATAAGATCCAGTTGTAATGAGATTTGTTAAGAAATGTTCATTTCATATTTTTATTTCACTATTGTTTTCACGTTACTATAATATAAAGTCACCATATTCAAGATATTAACAAGCGTAATCCGCGACTTCGTTCCCGTGGGAATTTGGGGAACCCCTTTCTTATCCTTTGTTTATATCATAATGAAAACCTATGTTCAGATATACCTATGTCAGATATTAAAAGGGGGTGTTAAATCAACCCAAACCGAGTTTCAATTCAAAAGACTAACGTTTTTTTATAGCACGCTAACCGGTGCCGCCTTCATGAAATTGCAAAAATGCACAATATTTATTTAAATTGCATGATTATCTACGGGTATTTTATTTTGTCATACTCAGCGAAAAATAAACTGGTCAAAAAAAAGATTTGGTTTTTGAAATCGTCAGATTAAGAAAACCTTTCCAGATAATTTTCAAAAGGGGTCGGCCCGACCGAGCTTGAATCATCTGTATGAAAATCTGACGCGCTCGAGTAACTACCGAAATCCCCGCTGAGGCTCCCCTTCTAATAAGCAAAAATAAGTATTAAAGTTAGTTTCGAAGAAAGAGTTTTTTGCCAAGCTCTTACATTCTAATGGTAGAATGTGTGATAGACACGTAGATGTTACAGTTAAGGTCATTCCTGCTTCTTTGTTTGCATACAATATAATTCAAAAAAATAGTTTTTTTTAATAACTAACTCTAGCAGATCGATTATTATGTCATTTTAAATAATAGAAAGTTCAAAAGCTCTACAAAAAGCGCCGCACAGAACCATGTGTGTGGGTTGTGACTTTGAATGATAATGATCATAACAACATAAAAGTAGCCACAGTGCGTAATATACGACCTGTAGTAAAACTTTTGGAGGAAGGTGTTAAAAGGTGGAGCCGTGAACGTGTCTCGGCAGATGATTCAATCATTCATAGAGGCATGATCATACATCATCTGTGGCGAAAGTGTTAACTGGAACCGCCCGACGCGTCACCTTCAATACTCTGGATCCTGTCTCAAGCCTTTTTTATTTACGACCTTTACTTTTTTCTGTAATTTATTATATCTGACTGTTATGTTAGAAGCACGCACGCTGGGGTTGTTTTCAATTGTCGAGTCCTAATTCTGGTGTCAGATTTATTTTGTTTGTAGGCACTTGGATTGAAACTTCAGTGATCTTCATTAACCTTCAGTTTGCAATTAAAACCGTATTCTAGAATTTTAGCTTTTCTACCAATATTTAAATATCTTGCCTATATTTAACTACTAGGGACTAGCATTTTTTGTCACCTTACACTCAATAGTTTGTTACATCATTAATGCTTATGTTATTAATATACTTAAAGGCTCATAACCTTTTTTTTTATTAAATAGGTTAGCATTTGACCCTAATCTCACCTGATGGAAAGTGAAGATGTCATTTTTGTAGTATTTTTATCTTTGGAGACTATCGAGTGTTACCAAATGTTTTTCCCAGCTGTTGCTATAGACAGGTAGTCGTTCAGTCATACCAGAGGCCTTAGGGTGACCTGAAAACCCTGACACTAGTATATAGTGTAGGTAGACTACAGACCGACACGACAAGACGAAGAAGACCTACTCATATGACTGATGTTAAATAACCAAAGGCAATGAATTAAAAATCATATGAGCCAAAGAATAGATAGAAAAGCTCAGTAATAAATAAATCATCATCTACTCGAACATATAACTGATTTAATATCTCAAGATATTTACGACGAGATTTCATCCACGTGGCAATATTCTTTGAGTTATTAATATTAATATTTAGAAAGCTTAAAGTGATCTATTAATCGTAAACAGTCTAGCCCATATGTGGATCAATAAATCTTTAAATTCGATTTCATTAGTTATAGCTTCAAAGTTCCTCAGATTTTCATAATAAAATATAATATAACGTGTAAAATATTAATGGCAAAAAGATTTCATGCGTTGAAATAAATATCATCATAATATTTAGGATACAGCCGATAATGCGAATGTGAACTCTGTTCATTTTTTATTGGAATATTGTGAATATAATAGAACGTACAGATAAATAAAGTAAAGTTTGAAATTACTTGGAATTAAATATTAAAAAATGTTATTGTCAAAATTATTGTTTTGAAGTCAAGCTAGAAGTATAATATTGAGGTTATCATTTATCAAAGGGTTTAATGTGTTAAAGCATCATAGCTTTCATTACGAGTATGCAAGTCATACCGCAAAAACTAGGAAAGTACATCCATAATCTGATTCAAGGTAAAAAAGCTTTATTTACAAAAAAACTATCCATGAAAATTTCGATAATAATAGCTCCTTAAATTAACTGTATATATTTTTTTAATCTTATATTATATTTTTATACTCAAAATGAACTGAGCATCAGTACTATGGACAGTATCTTTGGACGAAACGTCATCGTATAAAGCGCTACCTGGGTTTGCGTGTTCACGAACCCACTCTGCGGATTAAACTTATTCCTCCAATAAAATACATTATATAGCTCCAACATGATAATGTTAATGGAATTATAGCTAGATTCCATTAAAGCTATAATCTTGATGTCAATAAAGATCACAGTTAGTTTTTATATTAAATTAGAGAAGGTTCTAAGTTATGTTATCAAAACTTATTCCTGCAGCGATATATTAAAAATATATGATAACAAAGTTAATTTTCGTACCTTCTGTCATTGGTATAATTAAATAAATATACTGTAATCAATCATACGATACCTATCAAAACACTTTTAGGTTAATGTTTTTAATTATTTTATTCCCCAAAATAAAGCTTATTTTGCAAGAGAAAATATATAAAGTTAGAATTCCTAACAAAACCCTCGTTATCCTCTTATAAAATACGCAGATCAGAGCTATTTCTTATCTTTTCGAAGCTTTTAAGTAAAGGTACATAATGTGCATATGTATTTATTTAAATTTTGACAAATGATCAGTATGTAGCAGCAAATCAGTTATTATACGAACGAACATTCACAAATAACAATAAGTCCAAGCAAACTGCAGATTCGCGTTGCGGCTTAGCCGATTACTTGAAGTAACAGAAAACTGGAATAATATCAGAAAGGTCGTTCCAACAAAGAGCGATGCGACGCGACAGTGCGACTGGCTTACGCTGTCGTACTTGAGTAAAATTTATTATCGGATTTTCGATTCGGCCACCAATGAAGTTGTTGGACAACAAAATCTTTTGATAGATTTATCCTGGCTGACCGCATTAAGACTCGCTCCTGAGTTATTTTTAAAGCGTAGTAATAAATTTTTGGACCCTTAGCGACGGTCGGGACTTTTTACGCGATTTTTCTTGCATACCCCAGGATTAACTAACAAATTGATCGAAAATTCTCCGTACTTCTTAAAGCTGTTCTCATTACTCATCATTAATATTTCGAGATGACATACGAGAGTAATAAAATTAATGTTCAAAGGCTAATTCATTTGTTTATCTCGAGGACATGAAAGAAAGCAAAGTTCAACGAGCTATCGGATATTAATCGTATCTTCAAAAACCTTTTTTAGTTTAACAGACCAGTGACGAAAAATGTTTCCGACGAAGAGTGATTTCGGCTAACCGTGCTATAGGGGTAAAAAAAATACTTAGATGAACTGACCTGTGGCGAAAGATTTTCTGACGAAGAGTGGTTTCGGCAAATCGTGCTATCAGATAATAATTGTATCGTCAAAAAAAATTTTAGATGAACTGACCGGTGGTGAAGAATACTTTCGACGGTCGGTGGCTTCGATGAATGATGTTTCGATGAATCGTACGTAGCTCAAATTTAATAATCTCCACGAAAATAAAAAAACAAAGATACATTTGTCGACCGAAACATGATTGATGCGCGCGTCGGTATCTCGCCCATTAAATAATAATAGTTAAGACCCTAACGTTGAAGCGATCGATCAACAAATCAATCCGGCTTGGATCATTTTCATAATGGACTATCTATTATAATAAGTACATCCTATATTTATAGTTCATGCTACCGGAAACTGGAAAAGAGTTACAGCTTTTTAAATTTTTATTGGTACAGTCTGACTTTTTGTCACAGTCAGGTGAATTTGGTTTATAAATGCCTGTAATGTAGTAGTTAGTGTAAAGTTGTATCTAGGTCCGGGTAGGTTAGCTAAGTTGGAAAATGTGCGTAAAATGCATTGGCGGTGTTCTCGTTTTTTTATTTTTTTTTTTTTTGACGGAGTTAGTGTGAGTAAGTATAAAAATTTATCCCGATACAAGTACATAAGTTGTTTCTTCTTTCACAGGCGGGGATGGAGTTAAAAGAAAATCTAGCGGCGAGTACAGCAAATTGGCCTTATCCTACAGTCTACCATCCTTACGACGCTTTTGCTGGGTATCCTTTCAATGGGTAAGTCAGCTTAGTGTTAGGTACATTATAATTATATTTAATATCTCTAAGATTCACAAAGATGCGAATCAAATCCATTGATAAGAATTTATTTGAAATTTTTTTATAATTGAAAACACTTAAGATGTTCTAAAGTCACCGATAAATTTTACCTAACCTTAACATTATGGTGTAAAATTTAAACTAGACGAAGGTGCTCCTATATATTTTTATATAGGTATATACATACCTATGAGGCTCTCACAAAACAAAGCAAAGGAATGAAAGTGAATGTAAGCAAGACGAAAGTTATGGTTTTTGAAAGAGAAGAGAGTATGACAGTTTGCAATATTCTGATTGGTGGAGAAAAAGTAGAACAAGTGAAAGAGTTTGTATATTTGGGTTCTAAGTTTACAAGGGATGGAAAGTATGACTGTGATATTGAACGAAGAGTTTTGGCAGGAAATCAAGTGAATGGGGCGTTGCATACTTTTATGAACAGTCAGAAAGTGTCTAAAAAGGCAAGACTGGCTGTCCATAGAGGGGTACTGATCCCTACACTTACGTATGGTAGTGAATGTTGGGTCTGGCAGAAGAAGCATGAAAGTAAAGCATGCCTGGAGTGACCTTGAAGGACAAAATGATGAATAGTGCGATAAGGGAACGCTGTGTGTGGAGGATGTAGTGACAAAGATAGAGAAAGGAATGCTGAGGTGGTTAGGACATGTAGAGAGGATGGATGAAAGGAGATTAACAAAAGAGATTTATAAGGCTAGTGTGAATGGTCAAGTCGGTAGCGGTCGACCTAGGCGTACTTTTCATGAACAAGTTGACGTTATTCTTAGGAAAGGCCAAGTCAAAAGTACCTACAACCGACGAGCATGTATGAAAAATGTCATGAAAGTGAACGAAGCGAAAGTTGTATGTCAGGATCGTAGCAAGTGGAGGGAAATAGTCTCTGCCTACCCCACCGGGAACAAGGCGTGACTGTATGTATGTATGTATGTATGTATGAGGCCCTAGTAATTACTAGGGCCTAGGGCGTTGTAGGTATTTTATCGGCCAAATTTATGACAATCATGTTATTACAACATAAGTCATCTTCATTTAGATTGGAGACTGTTTCTGCAACATTACTTTATTAAGTTCAAGTCCGAAAGCTTACAATATTTAAAGCTTGGAATAGGTGGACCAATAAGAAATATTGCTCTTCTAAGCAATGTTTAATTTAAAGTTTAGAGCTTTCAAGACGATACAGAACTCGTCCAGTTATAAAAGACTTGGCAAGCGACGCGGCGAAACATAATTCAACTGGGCGAGGTGTGGTGTACCTTGTTGTCCACAACACTCATCTAAAATTCACCGCCGCGCTAGGGCCTATCCCTATTCCCTAATCTCGGTGACAGCAACGTTTAGAGGCTGGGCTATCCTGGCATAGGTAATGAATTTTTCAGTAACTGTAGTCAGCAAATCCGGAATTCCCTCGGTCAATCCGTAGATCCCTATCGACAGTTAGGATTTCAAATCGCCAAAACTTTCCAAGCACTGAATATTGTAATCTGGTCTCCCCTATCCTGTCAGCCCATGCAATTCGTTTTAGTTTCTTTGGAAGCGAGAAAACGTCTACACGTCAATGGACTTCAGTTTAGACTTTCAGTTTTCACCGAATTTCGTTGCCGTTGTTTTTGTTTGCTGTCGTTAGCTTCAGAGGAGGAAATTGGACAGAGCTGGATTGTGCGGAGGAATAGATTACTGATCTGCCGATATAGATGAAGCTATATTTATATTTTATTAAAATATATCGTTCTCTAATTATACGCAGGTATAGTTTTATTTTGAATACATTAATCATACATGTCAATGATTTATTATTAATAAAATTGATGGCTTACAATTAGAGGAATAATAATATAGTATACTGAAACATACTGAAACTATTAAGAATTTATAATTCTTATAGGTATTTTCCAACATTGCCATGTACAAACAAGCGCAATATCATAATCAGTATACGTAGATACCTACCTATATATTATGTAGATAGTGATTGATACAGACAACACATTTTTGTAAACTGATAGCGGCGGACTGTAAAGCTTTCAAAACATGGGTTTATTAGATAATTATGAATGTTCAATCAGATAATGATTATTGTTGATAATGTATCAGTTTTTGTAAGACCGCTAACAGGGGAATTACTGTTCCATGTATCCATTTAGAGAAAAGCTGAGTGGCGTTTTTCCATACATAATATAATCGATGAACAACCACATTAATTGATGCTTAGATACAGACAATGGCATTGCTCATATCATAAAAACAAAAATCATACGATTAATTCTCTCATCAGCTTCCAAATACTTAGAGAAGCTTAGGTAATTTCCCTTTATGAATATTGTCATAATTTCTCCGCAAGATCACATCTCCTTTCTACACAGAATTACTTCTATACAAATCACGTAAGAATGACTAAAAGAACCTAACTTGTACGTCAATTAACTTTCTATTACATGTAAAATATTTAGAATATATGTTATTTAATCGGCATTGCTTAGGACTTAGCAAATGAGGACCCCAACACCATCGAAAATATCTAACAGTACATGTAATACAGTGTTATACACTACATGATAAGTTTTTGTAATGGCCTATTTCAGTACGATCCCAAAAAGAGACTCTATATTCCAGAATCATACACTTTATATTCAAAAATTATTGTTATGTCACTCTAAAACACTGGCTACACCTGGTCTTTGATAGGTGTTCACACGGAGACCATTTTTATGAGTTTGACGAATTAGGTCAAAATGAAAAATGACCAAGTTTAATAATGCCCACAATCTCAATATAAAAATGTCAACGTAAAAGAATGGCAAAGTATAAAAATGACTTCGTGAAACAATTATAGTCCAACATGCTGAGGACCCTTTGGGCTTTTAATATAGCACCTATCGGGGTCCAACTCTGAAACCATCTACAGCTCAAGATCATCTCAGCCCTTTATTTATTATTATATACTCCAACAGAACAGGTTTCGCCAATGGGGAGCCACACGCAAAGCTGTTTGCAGATGGCGCTCTAATCGACTGTACTTTGTTTACATTTGGTGTTAGTAGAGCGTTTGCGATTTTCTGCGATATTCTATGATAATATAAATTATGTATTCACTTATGACTGTGACTCAACTTAAGAACGAACGCTTCGAGGAAGGAATGCATCAGTTGCTGGGAAAAAGGCCGATTTGATACAAAGGTGACGATATCAAATATTCAAGGTTATTTTTATTTTTATATATAATTTCCTCTGACTTCTTTTCTCAAAACGATGTTGTCGTTCTAGAGCAGCCGGAGTTTCAGGTATCGATGGTACAGCTGTCTTTCTGAGAAACCTTGCAAGTGGTTTATTACCTGAAATAAATAATAGATAAGGATGTTATGAGCGCCAAGAATGACTAAGAAAGTGGAGAATAGGCATACTAGCTGTACTGATTTACCTGTATATATTATCTAAATAACTCAATTATAAAAATCAGCAATTGTAACATCAATTCACCAAATTCATCACAAATTTTCTAAAATCTACAATCATTCATCACATTACATCATTAAATCTTTTAATAGAATATATATTAACAATTTTATAGTCAATTAATTTATTTCTATCAAATTATAAGCACTTTTATCAAATAATCTTCTTTGAAATGCACTGACAATCGTGCAGAAGCACTTGATTTGAAGTTTTGAATCCGTAAAGCAGACTCCCATTGTTTTTTGCGTTTGGGATCCTTAGGGAACAAATGTACGCCCTTATTATTACAATTAATAGCAGAACACTGCGGCATTTAGATCTATAAAACTCAAAACAACAATAACTTTTTAAAAATTCTATATGATTTGACAGTTGTAATGTCAAGGCAAGGTACAGTCGATCATACGCCATCTATCGTGATTAAAAGTTAGTTTTCCTCCCCATTACACTGCTCGAGTCAATTCGGCAATGGGTTATGTGGACAACCAAGGACAAACCATATTATCACAGATAATATGGCCTCATCATCAGATCATCACAAGGCCTCCTTCAATGCCTTAATGCGGGCCTACTAAATATATATAGGAAACAGCCGGGACCTACAGTTTAACGTACCATTCTAAACACGGTAGTGCCCAGGTGATAATCAATAACCCCATGTGAGATTCGATCCGACAACTCCGTATTTGAAGCTGGGCATATTTCCGCCACGGACGCTACAATGATGAAATTATGTTCTACATCATTCCACAGGTGTCACAAACCTTATCATGAAAGAAACATTATTTTGCAATTTGAAAAAAAGGAAGAATAATGTTGCAACATGCAATATCAGCTGTATCTACTTAGTTTTTGTTAACACTTCATTACACTTTTTTTTAAATTTATTCATATTTATTAGCGTGATGTTATATCGTGCAGTGGATCTTCTCGGAGTATTTTCCCGCGGTTTGAGCTTTAAAGATCTTTATCTAACAATGAAGATATATCAACTTATATTTTTAATTGAATGTGGTATTGCCATTATATTAGGTAGTAAGATAATAATAGAATAATTGGCACTTAAAAATATTTGTACATAATATTATTAACATACATAACAGATTGTAGCAAAATAAGACTGCATTGGCAAAAATATTTATTATATAACTTTATTGTGGAACATAGATTTTCATCTTTCCAATATTTATTTTAATTTCCTAACATAATATTTCCTATATTATTATTTACATAATATTATGATATAATATCATGATACCGAATAATAATTATCTAATAAGAAAAGACAGAATTGTATGATAAAATAATGGTATATTTTAGATGAGTGCCTGAAATCTTATTCGAACTAATAACAAGTATTGTATTCTGTAATATTATTTTAAATTTATTTATAATATACCTCTGTAACATTATTTTTCTTTGTTAAGGCAACACTGGTACTACGTTAATTTTCTGACGTGTGTTAACGTCGGCATTTAATGCGGAAAACGAGGGAAAAGGCTATCACAAGTGTTACAGAATTCTCATGGCGTTTTTGCAACATCCTCAACATTGAAGCATAATTATTAGTATCGCTTTTATGTCATAGCTAATTGGATATATCTTATGATTACTTTACAATGCAACAAAATATCAATACTTTACACACTTACCTCGGTTGTTATCGAAGATACCTAATGTTGGTCTACAGTTCTTTTTTTTATGATAGCGAGTGACAAGACGAGCAAATCAGGTGCCTGATGGTAAGCATCATGATTGCCCATATCGGACACAGTGCCACCCAGTGTTTTAAATTTCAAAATTGCACTGCGCCTGTCACCCTGAGATATAAGTTGTTGAATCTCGTCATGCCCAGTAATTTCGCTGGTAGCATTGCCCTTCAGACTGGAACACAGTAATGTTTGCACATTACTGCTTGGCGGATGAATAGCTGGCAAAGGTGAGGTACTTCCCCAGGCGGCCACCTGCAAAAAAAAAAAAAATTGTTTATTATTTTCTTGTGCCTAGTCATTATCTATATTAGATAACAAGGACAAAACATTATTTTTTTATGAATTTAACAAATTTTACTTTCATACTTATTGCTATTACAAAACTTTCGATAACAACTACTTTTTTCTCGAGAAGCTAAGAACAACGTAGTTAACATGCTAATATTATTATCTTAAAAGAACAGTAATCAAACACCATTTACTTCATACAAATAGAATAGACATAAGAGATTAAAAGAAGGAGAGAGATTCATACGTTTTTAATTACAAATCTGTTCACCAAGCTTGAACTAACTTACTTCTTTGAATTAATATAGATTATGCAATTGAAACTTGCTTTGGATGCCATCATTGACAAACGGCTAATTAATGTGCACGCATGGATTGCGTGTATATTCGGAACTCTATTTAGCTATCTTCATTTTTAATTCATTCCTTCATTCTTCATGTATGTTAATATGTATGTTTATTTTTAATTTATAAAAAATATTTTGTTCCTCTGCCTATTGAAGGATGTGCTATTTCTCCTTTTATTAATATTCTTTCTATGACTTGGTGGTTGGCTCAGTTAATAGTAAGTCATCATTACTAGTGATGAGGTTCGATGGTGGAAGCCAAAGTCCCGGGCCAGAGTCGGCCATTAAATCTTAGACCATAGAACGTGGCTTTGCATAGTTTGGTAAACCATGTAAGACAATAGTCCAATATTTTATTTTATTTATTTATTCTTTATCATTGCTATTCTTAATATCCATTATGTACTACTATATTAGCTCATGTATCCACTATTATTAATTATTATTGTCAATGAGATGATCTTTGGTGTATACGAGTAATTAAAACGTTCAACTTATTACAAACAGTTACGAAGATGTATTATTATGCAATTCATCATTTGTGGCCTTAATTAGATGTTCTTATCTTTGTTGGGTGCCAATATTTGACCTAATATTACACGACTCTATACAGCAAACAAATGTTCTAAGTAAGCAGTAATTTAGTAATAGGTATTATTTTTAAGAATTTTGTTTATATACATTACATACATTCACGCCTTTTTCCCGAAGGGGTATATTTTTTTTTTTTACTTAGCCAGAGGTGTACCCAGGACTCAGTCCCATAATACGTAGATACACCCAATTTTGTTTATATGATTCGCGATTATAAATATAATTTTATTGGATATTTATTATCGTGTTTTAGAAAGTTAAATCATAATCTCCCGGCAGGGGACATATTCGGAAAGTGGGCAGCAGCGCTCTCCGTTTCCAAGTATTCCAACTACTGCTATCATCAAGCCGCCTGTCAAGCGTGATGATTGCTGGTTACGGCATAATCCCCCCATATGAATAGGTTATGGCGTTCTACAGGGGAGGCCTATGTACAGCAGTAAACTTCTTCCGGCTGATGATGTGATATGTGAAATCATAATCTATAAAAAGAATATTTTATATTATGTGTGTAACCTGGCCAAGTATCCCGGACTTCCCCGTTATAATACCTTTAAACTCGTTAGTTACGTGGTATTAATTTTAAATTATTTGTTATTATTCTCGGTGTAAAATAGGTTCTTAAATTATGTCCACTTATTATAGTCGTATGTAAGTGATCAATAAATGTAAATTATTAAAAAGTCATGTAAATTCCCTTAAAAAAATATGAATATGGAAGGCATAAATCAACCAGTATGTTGAAGAACAACAAGCGTTAAATAATGCAATTAAAATGTTGTTAAGGTTGTTATGTGTTGGGGGCGTATTCGTGCTAATAACTACGTAATAGAAGGTTTTCAATACAAGCTGAGACGTAGGCCAGCTATATTAGAACACAGTGATACAACTTTCAAGAAAAAAATACTTATTTTTGCACTTCATTTATATAAAATAGATAATTTTTATCCTTGCACAATGCTCCAGAAGAAAATCCAATACCACCACCACTATAGTAATTTGAAGTACTAAATGACGTGAGATATGCAAGCTTTCCAAAAGCAAAGACTTGAAAGGAAATTTATAAATTTTAATATAAATGATGGAAAAGGAAGAATATTATAATATTTATTAATTTTCTCTAGAGATATAAAAAGTCTTAAGTATTTTAAGAACTGACATCGAAAAACTTGTAAGGACATCCATTAAATCCTAGGGCCGACGACAAGCACCCCGATTGGACGGGTAATCGTTTTATTACCAATAATAATGGGGCAAATCGGCTTATCGTGAATATTGCGAGGTGACATGTGGACGGCAAAGCCGATTCCAAGTTGAAGTTTTGGGGAGTCACTCAATAAATGCAAGTATTCTCTATTATTGTGAATACTACATTATACAGTTTGCACTTTTAATTGAGAAGGTGTATAAAAATGGGATAACTAGGTAAAACAGAAGGCAAACTATGAATCCAAAAAACCTGAAGCAGCCAAACACTGTCTGTGTGGTAAATATTTAAAACTCCTTTTGCAAAATTCTTTTATTGTTACATCATATTATAGTCGCCTTTAAGATCCATGTTTGTTTCTGTGTGTTTTCTTCTCGTTGCATAGTTCAGACAAAGGTCGATGATTTAATAGTTTTTGAAATTTGTGATAACTTTCAAACGAAAACGCATATTAATCAGTACTTATTTAGGAGTTACGATACCACAGCCAGACAGACAGACAGACAGGCCAACTCGGATCGGATGGCCGGCAACTTGAAATAGTCTTAAAGCCTGTTATTTGTCTTAAAATAATTACACAAGAAATTTATATTTGGACATATCACAGCCTTTCATATCCTCGTAAGCTTACAGTGTGTTAAACATATTATGATCTTATGTACTGGTCGCGTTATAGTGCGGCAGGTGTGATCCAAGTCGCAACGGTTGCTATCCGATAAATATCTCACACCTTAATCACTTACGTCGGCAACACTCAGTAATGATAGCAGCTAAATAAACACGAAAATGGTTCATAATTAGCCCAATTAAGTGTTTTGGAACTCAAGCAGAGCACCAGAACGTATCATGATCTTTTTTCTAAAACGGTTTTTTAACCTGATAATTATGAATTTATTTTGTGTTTTAATATTAAATGCTCTTACATTGTTGTGTCTGTGACTAAGAGAGATTGATAATGCATGTTTTATTCATTGTTTTATACTCGTACTTCTCGTTATCATGTTCATCAGTGAGAAATTTATTATGTTTGGTTTCAAAACCCTTAGTTAAAAAGCTACAATGATCCAGCATTTATTTATAAGGTATTATTTAATTTTTATTATAAGGTATTTACCGTTAAACTTGTGTTAAACCGAAAATACAGCAACGCCATATCGATCTTTTCAAGTATCATATAAATAGGTAGGTAAATATAAGTTCATAGAATCAAATAAAATGCGACAACCGTTGGAAAAGTCACTCGGACGTTTAAATTAACCTCAGAGCAGACTTGACCTAATTAAGAGTGACACACCTGTCCTCTAAAATGAGTTAAACAAACGAACCCACTTTACACCTCCCAAAATTACTTTCATCGGTCTCTGGTCAATCAAGTAGAGAAATCTGTCAGATAAGAGCAAAACCTTAAATTAACCTACCCAAACAAACTGTCACTAAATATGCCACCACGAAATCGTCAGCGCTGAAATTATAATTGACAACACTATGAAATAACAATATTTATTAGTGAAATTGTTGCCACTATCCTATAGGGCTCATTCCCAGCGGTCCAAAAATTTGTTCCCAATCAGATCCAAAGCTTTAATAGGTAAGATAGCTTTAATGTTTAACGGGTTTCAGTATTGAACTAAGCATATTATTATAACCAGATTAAAAAACAGACGTGTACTTACCATTCCATACCAAACTGTGTGTGTGTGTGTGTGTGGACTGACAAAAGTCCTGGATTATACTCGTATCTAACACAATGATAAATTGTATATTAAGTTAGATAGGAAAGGGTGTTGAATTGTCTGTTATGGTGAATGCCGAGTGAAATGAATAGAGTCCCTTATGTGAGATAGTCGCGCCACAAGCCATAGTCGGTGGCAGCCCGTTAGCCGCGGACGGTCGTCCACCGATCGCGTCGTGACTAGTGTCACAACCACACCCGACACTTCCGTCCTCAACTCACATAATTACAAACGGAAAATTCAAGTACACCATACAATACACAGTAGACGAATTTCGTCGAATTCTACCAACTATCACTCGGCACTCGGCACCCGGTGTAGGTAGCTCTAGAGACAGGATCGGTGATGCCACGCACGTACCAATCTATTTGGCCCCGACCCGATATTGTGCACACAAAGTAACGATTACTCATACCCGCCGAAGTTTATTTATGACAGGAAGAAATTGCGATTGTGTTCTCTTAATGGTTATAACTTCCCAATATGCGGTGTTCGTCGCGTCGGTCCTTGTTTGTAACAAAAATCTTCGCTTAAATCTTAAAATAGAGCTTTACTTTACCTCTGAACTCTGGGCCTACTCGCTTAATCTTACTTTGTACTTACTAGCCATGGGTAACTCAGCAGATCTTTATGAGTCATGGCTCAGCTCACAGCTCATCCACTTGAGTCGGAGCTGTGAACAGACTCACAGATCAGCTCAAAAATCAATTCAACACATCTCGAAACTAAATGCATGTATTGAACTATTCAGATGAAATATCCAATATGATTCTAATGAGAGCCATCTAGTGAATACAGAGTAAACTGACTTGCAGAACACATAAAATCAGCTCATAATTTTTTTAACTAATGTTACGGGTCGAAAAGATGCGACTCGCGTTCGATTTTCGACACTCAAAATGCATGACAAGGTTGTTTTCTTTGGAATGATAGTGATAAGTACATGAGCCGCAAGCCACCAATGAGCTGTTTAGTTTATAGTTGAGCTGTGACTCATGACTCAAACATACATGATCTGTATATTTAAGCCGGCTCAGAGCTGAGTTACCCACGCCTAGTACTTACTAAATGTTTAATTAAGTACTTATTTGGTTTATTTATGATACTTTTATTCCTCTTCCTATGTTGTTCCTTTATATCAGTTGAACATCAAAGGCTTATTAATATGATGTCCCTTCATTCATACATTGCTTTAAGATAATAAAAGCATATTATACAATATCCACAGATGTTGTGAATCCTTTCCATAAGAAGGGGCCTTTAAAACTCGTTATTCAAGAATATAAAAAAATGCCCATAAAATTGACTAATTCCGTCAAATAATGAAAACAAGGTAGACATGAAATCCTTAATCGACAGTATCTAGTAAGGACTTTTATGTGGTTATCTGTTGACCCATACAAAATAATAATATGAATGATAGTTCCATTATAAGGTTTCAACTAGATTATAAACTATTAATATAATAAGTCAGAATATCATTGGGTATTAGTGAAACGCGTGCTCTTTCCAAAGATAGTGATACAACCGGTCGGGTCAATTGGATACACGGAGGTCTCGCAGTGGATAATATATCGAAGCTCACAAGTACTAGGGCCCTCCGCTATGCGTCATCATCGGCACAGAATGCGCATCGATAATAAATAAGAGGCAATCACACACGTACCCTCACGTTTTGTGTGGCCAGTCCTTTCCGGACATGATGTCATCGATCCACACTCGCACAGCACAGGCGGCTTGTACTGACACGGTGCTCGCGCCGCCTATGGCTACAGCACACAGTTAATCGTGGATACGTGTACAGACAACGATTTACAGCACAAAGTGCCAGTCCTCCCGTGTATTACCAATCTATGGAACAATAAAGAGTACGCGCTGAGGCATATAAATGAGCGGTGGCGTATGCAGGCGACGCCGCGCGTGCCATTAGTACGCCACGCTGGGTTCGGAGTAATTGACCGACGGGCTAATTTCATTCTAGGCGCATTGGACGCTTCCTCTTTCCTTTTTCCTATCGGTCAACAGCGGCCACGAGGCGAGCGTCTCGACCATTTATTTATTATTCAATTTTATTTAATCATAATCAACAGGATAAAAGTTTCATAAAATATATAGGTAAATTACAAGTAAAGCCAAGTATTTTTTACTATTTAAATTTATATTAGGTATTTAATTTTAAGAACGGTCTTATCTATAAACGTGAGAAGCGTATGCTGTGAACAATCGAGTCATATTGTGGCTAGATGGGAATAGTGACAATTGCCGAAATTACTGATTCAAGTTGATACAGAAGTCTTGAATCGATAGCATATTAAGGTGTAATTGGCTAATAGTACGCCAGTATACATGTATGGATATTTGTTACTCCTCCATAACAAAACTACTAAAGTTATTGTACTAAAAATTGTAATGTAGTTATGACCATTGACATTATTCATGGCCTTGTTTAGCGTTGATTGAAGCAAGAAAATAAGCTTCTGATGATGCAAAGAAACCCGTAACCTTTAGAACATAATGACTTCATGTGAAAAATACGAGTTAAGTTAGATAAAACAAATTGTTAATGTGGCATAACCATTTTCAAGACGAACAAGACAGCAGATGATATGTATCAAGTTGCATGTTACCGTCGCAGTAACATATTATGTACATATGTATATTCAGCAGATGCAATTTGTGGTTTCTTGATCGATTCTAGTACAACATGCACAACCGCGACGTCGATGTTATACTCCGTACTTCATGTCAGCTTGTAGGAACTACGTGTTTGGTCTTGTCGTGTATTTAGTAGACAATGCGTATTATAATTTTAATATTAGATAATACCTGCATTAAATATATTTCTGTGGTAACTAGTGTATAGTTGGGTGTTCTCGATTATTCCAGTATTTTGCGCAGGACTAACGTAAATTGAGGATTCGCTATCTTTCTGGAGTCTGTATAAAAATCATATTTGCTTTCGTATTTTTTTATTAGGGTTTTGTACGCAAAAGGTGCTAACGGCGCCCTATTAGGTACTTTACCCTTTTAGATCAAGGTACCTACGCTTAATAATTTCATACTATGATTGTACCTATATTCATAGTCACTATTACAAAAACCTAATAAATAAAATTTACACTGATTCCCATCATATTATGATTTCAATGTATCCATTATGAGTTTTTTTGTCTCTGCAATATAACATTCAATAACAAAAGTATAATCTATATTTATCTGAAGAACTGTAAAATTTAAAGGCATTTTACGAATATGACACAATCCTATGAAAAATTTATCTAATCGAGGTTTTGTATTCCCCTGTTTCCTCCGAATATTATTCACCCATTCTATAAATTGATACCCTGATATTTTTATAGTAAAGTAAACCATGTCCCTGTCAATTTAGTTTATTTTAGAAACTCTCGGCTTTTTTTATAGTTAACTTCTTAAAATCCCAGTTTTACTCGCTTGATTGGATGTTAACTACTAAAAAATTACTAAAAAATGATAGAGACATAGTTTACTTAATTTTCTAAATATTATCTGGATATAAATATAACAGGTAGGTTTTCTATATCAGGAGGAAACAGGGGAATACAAAACATCGATTTGGTAATTTTTCCATAGGATTGTCTCAAACTGCTAATAGATCCGCTTTCCTGTTAAGTTCTCTATACTTATTTTTAACAAGTATTTTTTTGTCTTTTGTAAATGATATTTTCTGACACGACGTATTATTAGTTTCTGAACGATAAGAATATGTAGGTAACAATATGTTTCTGCATTTTGTAATTTATCTTTTGTTATATTTGTTACGTTATTAGTGCCTTATTATCTTTATGTTTGCTGTGATTTATCTTTTGTATTATATTGATGGCTGCTACTATATGTATATCTATGAGTACATATTGGATATATCGTTTTGTCCGCTGAAAAGTGCCAGAGTGTCAGATGCTTTTAGTTTTAATGACTTATGCTGTTGGCCTCTACAGCTTTACCGGGCAGTGGTGAGGGTAGGAGGCACTTGACCCAAAGTTTAAGTTTAACGGCGACTAACTCAAGGGCACCTAGATGGTACGAACCTCGGCATGGGTGATCGCCAGAATACGTGGGGTCGGACTTGTCCCGGCTCGGATAGGACACTCGTCCTAAGGCCCTATCAATGGTTTGATTATTTGGAGAGAAACTAACCGATCTGAAGGATCTGAGAGATCTTCGACCTCGCCGGTGAATTCTTTGTTGTGATTGTGTGAGTTGGTGGATCTGGTATCCGGGACCAGTGAACTGAAAACGGAGCGACACGGCCATCACTGGATAATCATAAGCTAATATGCCATATTCTATGATTAAATTGTACAAAAACTACAAAGCGAGGTAACTAAAAAACAATTAAAATAGTCACATTATCGTCTGAAACCAACACTATTTTACATTATTTGCGCCACATAAAAAATAACATTTTCGTAAATATGAGAGCCGCAAATGAGCATAACTGTTACCCTAGACTGTAAACTCTAGGCTAACCCGAACTAATTTTCCTAGGAACTTGGAAAATTTACCCTCTATATAATATATCAGTACTCTTTGGAGAATAGGTACTTAAGTTCATACTAATATTAATGGGCATTATAATGAATTTTTTTAAGATTTTCATTCAGAATAAAGTTTTTATAATATTAATGTCAAAGTAGTCATTTCTTATTTCTGTTTATACATAAAATTGGTTAATATAAAATCACGTTAGAATGATCCTTACAAAATTTTATGATTTATTATAATTAAACGGTAACAGTTGCGTGATCGCGACGTTCACTACATAATAGGAAACATGAAAATTCTTTTATGAAATTAATTAAGCTTTGGAATATGTTTTATCGAAATTAAACTGGAAAAATGAGAACGTAGCAACGTAAATAAATTTAGGGTCTTTATTCTGTAAAATTTGGGGTCAACAATTGTGTAAATGGATTGTTTTAGAATTTAATAGGCTTTGAGCCCTAGAGACAATTTCTGATCAAATATATATGTATTGAACTTAAATTAAGTTAAAAAATCGAGATCCAGATCAGCATCTGAATTCTGAGTTACATCAAGTGCACCCGTCCGTACTACGTATATAGGCTATAATGATGAATCGTAAATCTAAAGCTATCCCAATGATTTGAACCATTACATATCTACTGTCAATAAATTATCAAATGAATGATGAAACAGTTACACAATCGAATACTTGTCATCACGTTGCGAAACATAATGCGCCTACCGCAGGAAATTCAATGTTCACAGATATTAATAATAAGTCAGTAATAAAATAAGACGTGACCTCTAGCTGATAATAAGTGAACCGTGCTCGCGACACTTAATTTTCACTAGTTTATTTATACGTTCTACATAGCGCTTCTTGTGAGGTCTATGCGAGTAATATTGTGTTCGTGGCGCCAGACCACGCACTGCGACAAACTACTAACTACACTTCAACGTTTGTAGTTCGATGATTGACGTCCGATAAATAAATGGCATTAGTTGACATCTTTCTAGTGAGAGTCGAACGTTGATAAGTCTTTGGGAGGTCTGCTGGAGTTCGTACTTTGATATCTAGCAATAGGTTGGTTTGTTTTATGCTGTGTAGCTGTCTTAGACCATTAATAAATATCTTTGAATTCTAGCTAATCAGTTCTTAGTACTGATATGGAACGATATGTCGATACAAAACCATAATATATTATTATTAATCTTCTCATGTAAGAAGGCTACCTTTCTATAGCTCCATTATACATCTTACAAAAAATGTACATTATTAACCTAAACGGGGGCCCCAACTTATTTATTTAGACCAAAGATTTTAAGATCTGTAAACATAAAATCTTTAAAAATTCTTTATGATTAATTTGATATTATTGCAAGCTTATAACCCATTGCCAGTTTGCATTTATGAGGTCCTATAATAATTATCCTCAGCTGAAAATCGGAACATCTGAGTCGACGGGTCTTATGGCACATATGACTTAAGCAGGTAAGGACTATAAAAATAGCCGTTTTAAATAATTATATTTTCCAAATTATTAAATATGACGAATGGAGGTACTCACTTGTATTGCTTGTACACGGTCGACGATTTAAAATTAATAGATACCTTTGTTAATCTCTTAGTTGTAGTCAGTCGTCACTATTTTCATGAGCATACTTCCGCATCTCTTACAGCGCTTTGCGAAATGTCAAATGCTCTCGGTTTCCAGAACACCCAGATTGTCACAGTAATGAAGCTGTATTTTAGCACGTAGCTTAGATCTCCCTTAAAAATACGGATCCGTGACTAGCAGCTTTTTGTTTGAAATGTTACCTATATTTTTAACTAGTGTAAGCCCCAATGGCTTCGCCGGATCGCAATTACCTGTCGGTAACAATACGAAAAAGAACATTATAGTACCTTGACGATTTGCCAACGGGGCCATTTTCAAAAACATACCTTCTGAAGTACAAGTACACTGAAACACGTGTTTAGTGTGTGCCTACTTGAAAATTGTGTATTCATGAACATGATTTTCTTAAAGAGAATGTTTGAAACGAATTTGAATGAAATCGATTTGAATGAAACCCATTATAAAGTATACCGAAAATTTAACCCGCTCGTAGTACTCGTTCCCGTCATTGAAGCGTTTATTTTATATTTATTATCTTGCTCATTCCAATGACTTTTGCACCTTTAGATTTTTAAATACGACATATAATATCCCTAAATGCTCAAACACATGTATATTTAATTTTTAAAAAGTGTTTTTTAGATGAAGATGAAGTTTCAACGTCATGTATAGTTTCTGAAATGTGTGAGTTTTATACTACAACTTTGGACACCCCCTTTTGGACCTCTTAAAATGTGAATTTACAAACTTTACAAAAGTTTCTGATTAACTGCTATCAATGCATATTATATTTGTACATATGTTTTCATAAAAAAATCTAGTTTTTTTTTTCTGATAACACATTCAATGATATACTGGTGTTTAATTTTAATGACTGCTTATAATAATTAAAAGTTCTTTGTATAAGTAAATAATCAACTTCAACCCAACTGGTTGTAAGTGTTTTTCGTGGTATTATCTCTTTATAATGTCACCAGTTCAAGTCAAACAATAGTACAGAAAAATAATTTGCTATTGATAAATAGTAGATAATATATAATGTACCTAAAGACTTGTTTTTATTTCTTTACAATTTTATTTCATGAACAATCAAATGCATGTATGAAGAATGTGATGAAAGTGGAAGAATCGAAAGTACAAGTATGTTAGAGTAGCAAGTGGAGAGAAATATATTATAGTCTCTACCTCAACGGTAACGAGGGGTGACTGAATGTATGTACAATTTTATTCGAATTTAAAGTCACCGTAAGCGTCAAAATGGATGACAAGAACAAAATCCTACAAAATAATGTGAAGTTATAGTACTCTAATATGTGTAGGTTTTTTAATTTAATTAATATCCAGTTCATTTAAAAAAAATATATATGTGCAGGTTTGTCAATATAGGCAATTTTTTTAAATTATTGCTGTACTTGCTGTGCCCTGCGGTTTCACCCGTGTAGTCTTCGTTCCCGTGGGAATATCGGGAAACAAAGTACCCTATGTGTTATTCCAGGCTCTAAGCTACCTACATACCAATTTATACCCAATCCATTCAGTAGTTTTTACGTGAAACAAACATCCATCCATACTCACAAACATTCGCAGTTTAGTGGAATGGTCACAGAACAGAGAATAATACTACGTATAGAATGGATACTGTCATCCGCCCACCAATCGGGCCTTCCTCACCCCGCGAGCGAGACTGAGCTCTCCACGAGCCCCGCTTCTATGGGAAATCACCTGATGCACACTCTTGCACGATTACAAAACTCCATGTGTGCAGTGTCTGTGTAGTAGATAGTAATAGCGCGGCTTTTGTATGGGATTGAGTCGAGTGGTCGGTATGGTGGTTATTAAAGCTTATTAGAAAAGAGTAGAAAAAAATGGGGGGAACCACTATCTTTTACAACGGTAAAAACAATTGAATCAACACATACATTTTAAATTAGTTCCGTTTCTACTCTTTTCTGTTGAGCTATACGAGGATGCTAAAACACAGATATAAACATTCTAGAGTCACTTCAGTTTCATTAATCGTGACTATTTTATACATTATTGTATGTATGTACATACAAGCTCAGACGTCGAGGTTAAACTAGATATTATTACTTCCTTATTTTGCTACAAATATTTATCATTTTAGTCGTGCGACTTAATTACTCCCAAAAAACGTAAATATATTTTTTAAATTATTAAATACAAGCTGTACCCCGCGGTATCACCAGCATAGTCTTCGTTCCCGTTGGAATATCGGGATAAAAAGTACCCTATGTGTTATTCCAGAGTCTAAACTATCTACATACCGAACTTCAGCCCAATCGGTCCATTAGTTCTGGCGTGAAAGAGTTACAAACATCCATGCATCCATCCTCACCAACTAATATTAGTAGGACTAGTAGGATAGGTATCAAGAAATGGATGGATAGAGCAAAAACCCACAAAATAATGTGTCGGTAAAATATAATGTGTGTATGTGTTGAGTCAAAAGATTTCCGTGTGGCAAAAATCGACCCGTATTTAAATACTCCATAACCCCTTAAAATAAAACAAATATGGCGGGGCACTGCGAGGTAAACGAAGCACCGCACCGGTGCGGTGGTGACTTTCCGGTTCAGTTGTCACGTGACACGCGCCGCCCAAGCCTCTAGATAACACGCCCTTCATATTAACTTACTTAACGATTGGACGTTGTTATACAAAATTTTCTACGTTGAAAATGATCGCAGGTCAAGTCGCGTCGGCTGGTTCAAATACATGGACTAATTTACATTTCAAAAGTGTAAAGCGGGTTCCCGCAGTTCCCTCTACGAGTCGCAGTTGTTTGTATTAGGGGTTTTTGTGCATGGAGTTGACCAATTAGTCGTAGGATAGCATGTTCGGGTGGCTATCGGGCAGCGTGGACGCGTGCGGTTGGCCGTAATAGCGCGTTGTCAACTCGTAATGTGTTTTTGGCGTGCCGCGCTACGCCTGCACCACCCCTATCTACCGACTACCAACCAATATTTAGAACCTGGTACCTTTTAAAACTTTGTCCATAACCTGAGATTGGTCGTTGCGTGTTCTCATTTTTATTACGACCACGAATAATTAGCTTTTCGTTTCGAGGAACATGGTTACTTACTAGCAGCATGAAAGCTAAACAAAGCTACGACTAATCGTTTTCAACTCGCATTTTTGTTTATTACTAAGCAATATAAAAGAAAAGTAAAAAGTTGGTATTGTTGAACTCGCGGTAAACTTCCTATGAACACTATTGAATTGAAACAAGCAACACGACACCGCACCGACAAAATTAAACTTTTATACAAAAGACAAAAACTGTCAATCTGTCAACTGTCAATGAAGTATCGAATGATCCTTAGGATTTCATAGTTGGATTATAAGGTTGACTAAACCACTGGAGTGTGAGAGGGTGTACATCTATTTAGTTAACAAAGTATGGCACCGTGTAATATTATATGGTTGCTGACGATGTCATTGGTTCACTACAGAAGAAACATTATATCTCATAGGCTGTTTTACCAATGTCAAGATGACCGGCGGCATGATCACTCAAACTCGTACAAAACGAGGATACAGTTTCGTTTTCGTCTCTATTTCATTCTTTTATAGGAAATAAAAAAATATACAATTATAAATGACAATATTTAATAAATGTCGTCAGGCTTACGAGTACGTTACGTACATAAATTGTTAATATCACTGCCAGTTATTATCTCCAATAATAAATTTATGGTTAACGTACTTATATAGAGGCTCTTATACTCCAACAGTAGGTAGGTATGCAAAACATTTTGTATAACGGTGTTCATTTAATTGTTTCTACCCTCTATTTTCTCACTCCCAGACTGTTTTAATTACGTATTCATGTGGCGAAAATATCGTATGCCGCAACCATTATAAAGAACGTTGCAAATTATTTAGTCTTTCTTCATCGAACAAAAAGTTAACGAACGTTTTAATGGCACGTGTGTCCTAGAAAAGTATTGTCGGACCTACGTACTTACTACACAATCTCTAACTACGTATATATATAATGCTGGCATGTCTGCCCGTGGATTTTTAATTACACATATTAATTTTTCTATATTAGTATTGTAATTAGTTAAGGTAGAGTATTTATTTTTCAAGACATACAGATACGAGATCAATATTATCTACCGTGTTTCGAATGACACGTTAAACTGTAGGTCCCGGCTATTTTCTATAAGATATGTAGGGAGCAGTCGTTAGGTCATCTCGGAGGCCTTGTAGAAATCTTGGCGACCTGAAACTCTGACGATATAGGTTGTGCACATAACCCATATGAATTGACTCCAGTAGTGCCATTAGGGTAACCAGCTCTGTTTGATCATAAATTCAAATCATTATTATTATAATAAATATTTTTTAAAGCGTGATATTTTAAACTTCATTTCGTTAACATCAAAAACTGCTATGAGCTGCGAAACAACGAATTGTGTCAGAGAGCGTTCATGTTTATCACTTTTTTACGAGTTAAAGTAGAAAAGCGAGGCGGTGAAAAATACTGGATTTAATTGAAGGCGGTAAAGGCAATAGTCAGGGTGGGTAGCCACAACCACCCGGCTCCGCCTCTCCACCCTTGTGGAGGCAAAATAATAAAAAAAATGAAGCCTCGCAGCCCTATCCCCGCGAGCACGGATGCTGTGAAAGTGGCACGCCGTAGATAAATGAAGATTTTTTTGTTTGTGAAATACGCCTAAGCTTGGCACCGCTCCACTTTCGCATTGTCACTTGAATTCTATAGATGTAAGTTCATTCACGGCGTTCTCGTCGACTTGAACGTCATTAAAATATCACTTTAAAGCTATGTTTCATACGCAAATGATAATTTAAGACGCATAAGACTTTGGATAGATGCTCCCTCGCTTTGCTAAGAAACGTGTAGCAGAACTCCATTTGATATACGAGGATATTTACGATTTTCACGATTCGATTAGGGGAGAACAATTAAGTCAACAACGAACTCTTGACAATAAAGCAAGAGAGTTAATATCCGGAGGGTCATCGCTTGAAATGTGACTATAATCCCGTGAAGCTAAGACACAGAATTGTTTTCGGCTTAAGATACGAGGGGCGAACTCGTCACTTCTGCGATTTCAGTGACAGTTTTATTAATTTCCCATACTGCTTGTCGCATGTCCACCCCTGGATCCGGTGGTTGCATCAGTGGCATGTGGTACCGGCAATATTATATTTGCGATTATGTCGTGTAGTTCAAGTTTCTCTATAAGACATAATATGCCTAGATTGCTCTTTTCTACCCTTTACTCCTTTGATTTGACTGCCTCGGTTGTCGCAAGCTCGACTACTGCTAATCTGGAGGTACCGGTTTCGATCCCCAGGTCAGGCAATGTGTTAAATATTGGATTTTTCCAGTATTTCCGATAATTCTCACAATAACTGCCTGGACTCTTGAACTGTGCTTGGTACATGGGACCAATAAGCCGATAACATACTGGCGAAATGTGGATGTGCCTACTATAGAACTGAGTATGGTTACCTTTCGGGAAAAGGGCGTGATTGTATGTAATGTTTACTCCTTTGATGTTGATTTGGTAACATTCGAATAATTTTGTATCTTTGGAAGCTTAGGAAGCTTTCTAGCCTTAGAAAGCGTTATTTGTTAATTATCCCCTACTCGTCAACAATAGGACACGAGTATTAAGTACTTAGGTATGTCTTTAAGTAGCACGTCATGTCACTTAGGTAAATAAAATGTGTCTCACATTAAGGATCATAATGAAAGGTTACGGGTTACAATCTCGATCTATCGGGAGCTCTGCTTAGAATGAACTCTATCTAAATAAAGTTACGGGGAATTGCATGGAGGCGTGCGGTGAAGCAGTGGAGCAACAAATGCGTACGCAGCTGTGTCCGAGTCCGAGATAAGCTTGGGCTTAACGCTGGCGCAGCAGTTGATGGCTTATCTAGAATTCAATTATCATGGTGCCGCTTCCATTGGCGTAGAGGCTGCGGGGGCGAGCGCCGAGAGGTTTGGGTCGGTTATCTCAAATCTTGCCCGAATCGAGCCTCCGCGTTCACGCCTGATTATTAACTCTTGTGTTATTGCAAATCCGTTAAAGTTTTCCAATTACTTTTGTCTCCTTTTCTGAATTTGAATTATTATTGGGCCTATTACAAATAAGTTTTTTTTTTTCTAATCTTAGTTTATGTAGGTACTGTATACAACCTACCACTATATAACACCGGAGATGAAGCTGTCGTCGTGGCCAAAACCGGCCGGATCATATCATCATCTTCGTATTGTAAAATCCCTATAATTTTAATAGGAATACCGAATTTTAACACTAAAGTTAAAACTAGTTTTATGTATTGTTTAATTTTACATTAACTAAGTTAACATACAAATCACAAAATAACTTGCGCTTTTGTTGGTTGTTAGATACGGGATGGATTTGAACGGTGCGAGAAGGAAAAACGCAACGCGGGAAACGACAAGCACGCTCAAGGCATGGTTGAACGAGCACAAGAAGAACCCTTACCCGACGAAAGGAGAGAAGATAATGCTCGCCATCATCACCAAGATGACGCTGACGCAGGTGTCCACCTGGTTCGCGAACGCGCGCCGTCGACTCAAGAAAGAAAACAAGATGACGTGGGAGCCAAGAAACAGGGTTGATGATGATGACAATAATAATGATGACGATGACCACAAGAGCAATGATGGCAAGGATGCTTTAGGTAAATATAATTGATCGCTTATTATTTATTTTTCCTCTTCGGGAAAAAGGCCTAATTGCATGTTATGATATGTTTTATTTCTTATATTTACTTATCTGATTAGGTATTTAATTTTCAAGTTGACCCAACAAGAAGTAGAGAACTATGTTCTATATTATAATTATTATATCAATATGAGGTGCTACAAACTGACAACAATGAATATAAGAAGCGAAATTCCCCAAAAATTGCCTACTTAATAGTACCGACCAAATAGAATAAACCGTTCCTCTGATACATTCTGTACGGGTAATCGAAAATTTTCTTCGTAAATTTCACAATATTTTCTTTTGCAAGTTATTACCTACACCTTTTTATAACACCTTGTATACTTTCCTGCCCTAGCACCTACCAGTGCGTAGTGCACATAGTAGTTTAAATTTAAATAAATACAAACTTAATTTTAGATGGCAAAGATTCTGGGACCGGTTCAAGTGAAGACGGCGATAGACCACAACAAAGACTAGACCTATTAGGACAAAGAGCCGAATCGGAGTGGTCGGAATCAAGAGCCGACAGTGGGCCGGAGTCGCCGGAGCCTTACGAGAGGCCTATCCACCCGGCGTACCAGCACCTTCCTTCCCGTGCGCCACCGGGCAGCACGCCGGCGTCCGCCAAGCCGAGGATATGGTCATTGGCAGATATGGCGAGTAAGGAGGGAGAGTCGCCGGCGCCGCCGTCGGCGTCCGCACTTTATCAGTCAGCAGCGGCGGCGGCGGCGCGGCTCGCACATCCCTACGGCCGACCTGAGTTGTACCGTGGGTTGTATCAACCTCACGCGCACTCCGCCGACATAGCCCTGCTTGAGTACTCCCGCTCACTGGCGATGGCGGGACCGCCGCCTGCCCCAGCGCCTCCGGCCCCTTCACCTTCCTCCTCCTCCACCTCCTCGCTAGCGGAGCCGCCTCCGTCCCGCGCCTGACCGACGGCCCCGCGTCCCTCGCTCGCGCATCGACAATAAACCGCGATTCACGAACACGATTCAACCCTGTAAATAGCGATAGACTATATTATGAGTATACACAAACGTACGTATAAATACGTGATATTGAGGAGTATGCACCTGTAGAGATGCTTAGAATTGTGATAGTGGACACTCGCAGCGGACGGGACGCAGCAGAGGAGAGGTTGACAGCTCGCAACCGACGCCGGCAGCGGACTCCGCGCCGGCCGACCGACAATACTAGGTGCTATAACAGTTGGACCTTGCGACATATTGATATAGTTATTACCGTAAGGTAACATGGAAGTGATTCAAATATAGCTAGTTATAACGTGTTAAGTTTCTTATAATAGGATGCCACTTCGAACACCGACAAAATTTTAAGCTGATAACTAAAGTGATGATGAATGATGATACAGTAAATTATCCAATCGTGTTCATTACTTTGAACTACAATTTACATACCCTTATACACGTATCAGTAAATAGGTGTGAGTAATTAACTAGGATCTACTGAGTAGGTATCTCTACATTAAGTTTATTGAAAATATGACTATCACCGGTGTAGATCAAATATTTCTGGTGAATTTAATCACCAGAAATATTTGAACAATCAATCAATAAGTGACTGTCGTCGGCATTCACCGGATCTTAGGAACTCGATCGGATTCCCGTTCACAAATTCATTCATCTAAAATTTTGTAGGTGTGTTGTGTCCCTATACATAAACGAAACAGTTTTAGATTATTATTTGTATGTAGTGTAAATTATTTTCAAAGTATCGTCTTTATTATTAGTGCTCGTTTAAACCTGTGTTTCTGTTGTTTTAAAGTTTGTTTAAATAAATATATCTAACATTCGAATTTTAATATTTATTGATACGAGGTCAGTAGTAACGCATTACTATAAGGTTATATTATTACTGGTGTTCAATATCTCATTTGGCGAAAATAATAAATCAATCATTTTTCTATTTATATCGTTATCTAGTCAGAAGACTATTTTTGTCTGAATAATGAATAAACTGAGTTAAGTTGCACCTGTGGCCACAATACGATTATTTGTCATAGTTTATATTGAATGCATTTTTGTGAATAATACGAGTATAATACATTAATTAAGATATAAAAGTTAGGGCTGGCGCAGCAGAGGCGTCTTATATATATTTTGCCCGGATGTATGGGTAAATGTGTGAACTAACCTACTTACATAGTATTAATGTAGATACAGACAAGATCTCAATATGATAATCTCAGTTATGTTAATATAGACGTACCTATGTAATGTAAGAATAGTCTGATTTAGTTTTTAACAGATTTCAAAAAAGCAGAAAAATGATGTCAAAGTAAACAAAATATTTCCTATGGTATGTACTTATAAATTCAAATTATTATTATCTTAATTGTACCTTTTGATAAAGTGTCTAATATGTTACATTATGTTTAATGTGAAACCTAAATTATTACAACAACATACTAATGCTAATAATATTGCTGTTTGTGATCTTTTTTTTTTTTATTGAACCTTTTTAAAGAACATCAAAAGCATTTTTTTTAAATTAGTTAATATAATATAATATTTAAGTGGAATCAATTAAATTTACACAATCCTTTAATTCTCATCAAAAAAATTAATTTAATTATAATATTGCTCGATTAATGCTTATTTCCTTTACAAAAATATCTATCAAATTTTAAAATATCTGTTATGTCACATTTATCCTTCAAAGAACGTGTTGATTCCACTGAAATATGTTATGAATATAGGTTTTGTGTTTTTATTAGTTTTAAAAATCATTGAAATATGTAATAGATACCCAAATATAAATAACGAAACTAATATACTTATTTTTTTAATAATAATTAACCGTTACCTGATGCTGCAACATCAGGTCAGATATCGTCTTGTCAAATAAGTTACAAATAGATGACGATCTACGCACAACGGACCAGATAAGAGTCCAAGTGCGGAAAAGGAGTCTACTTTTTAGATGGCGATCAGCGTATGTGTTAATAGGCAAAAGAAATTAGTTTATTTTTTAAATATACCTTGTACATACATATCTATGAGATTACTATAGATAACATCATACACACTTTGGTTAATTATTTTCTCTGATACATTGACCTAACAGTTATCTGAGGTGCTACACTAAGGCGATTTTCACACTAATATGATTTTTTGAAGCGTTTTCATTATAAATAGCTATACTCGTACTTAAAAGCAACCTTACACGCACTTCACCACTTCGCGGCGTTTTGCTGGGCAGTGTGAGAATCGCATAAGATCAGCCAGTAGAACCACAGACAACATTTTATTAATTTCAGTGTATCCAAGCCAGCCCTACCTTTTACTTTCCAAATCAAATTCACAGCAACAACATTAAGATTGCTATCTATAGAACTGTGTGCCTAATAGATTAATATTTTATAACTCTTATTTATTAGAGCTCATAGACCCTATTTTGATTACGGCCTTGTTTTTTTATTTTCTAAATTAATTTTGTAATCGTCCACATTTATTTATGTAAAATTATTTTATTATCGGCTCGTTTCTATGAACTGTATATTTTTTCTATATGTAGAGACTGAAAGTCCAAAATTGAGTCTATAGTTTTGTACATACCTACGTCACTGTTGTAAGTGTATATTACTGTAATAATAACGAATATTAAGGTAAATGCAATAAATATTCTGTATTAGTATCCGTTTTGTGTACATAAAGTATAATTCTGGTAAAAGTCGTCTTCATTGTAGCTACAACGAATTAATCAAAATTATTATGAACTCTACTGTAATTTTAAATTAATGTTGGATATCGATATTTTTTTCGTTTCCTATAGAGGTAATATTATGTTCAGTCAAGTACATAGTACCGTGAATACTATGAAGTTAATATAAAATTAACATAGCTAAAAGATCGTTAAACATTATATTGTTATTTACTATTTCGTTTAGATTCCAACGTCTTTTAACAGTTTTTCAAAAAGGTGTGTGAATAGATGCAATAAATTTAATACAGAAGAATATTTGTTCGTTTTATTTCGTATATTTTCAATACTATGAAACAATTTATTCCGGAGTAGTTAAAATAGTTTAAAAATTTGTTTGTACAAATAATAAATACTTATTTATCAGGGAGTAAGTAAGTAAGTAGGTATATAACTAAATCAAGTTAGTTATCTGAGTCTTCCAAAAATTATAAGCCTCGAACTACAAACTTCTCAACAAATTCGAGGATTACTAGGTTGCGCTCGAGGCTTAGGTATACAAAAACTTGGGTTACAAGTCACAAGTGAACACATTATAATATATTCTGGATTTAAGTTCAGATTAAGTTCAAGATGCTCAATATACTAACCTATTCAGTAGTGGGCTTGCGGCAAGATAGGGCTCTGGCTTTATTACTATAGTAATGTTAAATTTTAATAATATAGTCTATCGATATTATCGAGTAAATCATTCAACCGATAGGCTTAGCCATAGTATTACCCCGTGTCGGTACCTAGTATAGATATTTCAACCTATCATGCTCATCTTGTCGAATTCGAAAATATCAATAGTTCTACCCTATCGATAGTCCGCAAATTTTCTGGTTCTATCGATATTATTGAAATAAAGCAATAGCAATACTAGTGTCGATCTGGACACGGCTTGCACAGGACAGGGCCAAGTGGCATGATATGAAGGAGGCCTATGCACAGCAGTGGGATGTTCTGCGGATGATGATCGATACTCTCGATAAATTATCGATAGTATTGATTGCAATAGAATTTTAAAACGACTATAATAAACATAACATACAATCACGCCTTTTCCCGAAGTGGTAGGCAGAGGTGTACCCAGCACTCAGTCCGTTAGTAGGGGCACCCATATTACGCCAGTACGTAATTGGTTATATGTAATACGGGGCGAGCCTCTTATAATATATTATTATGAATAGTATTGCCACGTGATAATACTAGAGAGCCGTCTTGAGGCTTGAGGGATTGAAGGTCTGGTTAAGACTTCCAAATGCCGCCCAGCCCAGCTGTTGTTTAACGATGACGGTCCTTAATTATGTTGACCAGATTGACCGTACAATATCACGAGTACGACTATACGAGTATAACACGTGTATCCTTTTTGTAAAAATGGAGAATTCCAAACAAGTGCAAGTACCTAAAACGAATAATTTACATAGTACTATTAGTATAGTTAACACGAAAGTTTGGATGTATGTAACCTCTTCACGCAAAAACCACCGAACTGATTGGCCGGAAAGCTGTGTACCTATGTCGTATAGATCATATAATTACACAATTTATGGTACTTTTCAGCGGCTCAATCCACAGGACGCAACTAGTCAAACTACAGGCTTATATAAAACGAAGTTCAGTCTATATAAATCAATCATGAATAGTATCTCGTATAGCTAGCTCGTAGCCGATACCTAATTAGACATCAAAGCACCTCAACTGTAAACACTTTATTATGAAAGTGCACAAATTTTCGTGAACGTAATTGGGGCGAAGTCTAACAAAATACACATAAATCATCGATGTACCCGCTTTGATGTGACCGTGTCCGGAGTGACGTCACATGGCCGTGTGATATGTCGTACATTCATTATTTGCTCACGTATACTAGATGAAAGGCGCCCACAATATAAATAAACAAAATCGTGTGAAGCATAGCCTACGGCGACGACCGTCGTTGAAAGGACTTCTGACGGAATTATATCGGAATTCATGAGAACCGCTCCGACTACTTCTGTCCGTTCAACGCGTTTAATGTGACAGTCTAATTGAAAAACTTAACGGGTTCCTTGTGATTATCGTTACTTGATTATTATTATCGCTTTGTGTAAAATGTCTGTCATACCGAACGCAAGCGGCCGCAGTACTACTAAGCTATATACCTTTGCCTACCATCGTTAACGTAATAATATTATTATGATATATTCCTGTAAGTTTTTGTAATAAAAACATTCACGACTTTTTCCCAAAGGGGTAAGCAGAGGTGTTACCCAGGACTCAGTACCATAGTAGGCACACTCACATTTCGCCAGTATTTAATATCTTATATTAAAATTAAGGAGTTTTGGTTTTGATGGACTTCCGCAGTGTTATATCTATTTCTATACACGACAAAAAAGACAAAGATAAAATGAGATTAAACGTTATCTGCATAAAGATTAACGCCCAAGTTTTTCAATTACTATCTAAGAGTGGGTCTACTTCCCTATAAAAACGTCATTGACCTAACTTCAAGAATTCTTCAATCTGAAATCAGTAACTTTCATTCATACTCGTAATAATACTATACTAATTCATTTACGCTTGTACCTATATTATGTAAGTAGGTATGTATTATGTAATAAACTTATGGGACCGAAACAAATACATCGGAATGATACAATAATTAGGCAGAACATTCCTCAGAATTGGAGTGTAAGCTTATTTATTGTTAATTTAAATTTATTGGAACTTTCTCAAGGCCAATCAACATATTTGTGGGATGAGTCACACTCAAGTGAGCATTTGAAGTTCATAATTCAATTACAAACTCTCTCGCCGGCAATCACGCATCATTGTCACCTCGAGATGCTAGCTTTGTTGTGCCTCTACTGGACCATATCGCCGTCGTTCGGTTTGTATAATAAAGCCATCGCTCTATAATATAAAAGCAAATTCTAGCGTCTCTTATCACTAAGTGACTTGAGGATTTCATTCAAAATCGTGAGAGCGATACGAACCGGCCGGCCGACAGGAACGCATCTAAAAAACTTCAAGTTATTTTACAAAGGCTCTCAGAGAGAAACGTTTTGTGTAAATAGTCCAACATGTAACTGCAACAAAGAAATCTTAATAGTCGATGACGTGCCAGAGTCAACACAACAATCTAAGCGTTGATTGGTCATAATTCCATATATACACACGACACACAGACATCGTATCGATGTTTTGTAATAAAGCCACATGCTCGATTTTAGCTTCACAAAGGCCCTCGAAAATTTGTAAGTTATGTTACTGTTCTTAGGATTAGCATAAAACATGGTTATCTATTGCATACCTGGTTACTAAAGCGTTGTTCAAGCGATTCGATACGGTCTCATTGTGCATCTCCCCTCACAGACAAATTGAGACTTTAGCGATATTCATTTACAGATGTTTTTTCGCATTACTTGGAGTGGGAATCTTGAAACAGGAATTTCGGTTTCGTAGCGGCGACTGCTATGCCATCTAAAATATTGGACATCTCCATCTGGGTTGGTGTTTTGCTCTTTCTGTGAGCACAAACAATGAGCCGGGATCGGGATCGTCAAGGGAATGCATGCATACCTTTAAATACGTTAAAAGCTTTCTCCATGTGTTTAGTTACCAATTTCATCGATTTAAACTATTATTCATTTTTATCTGTGCTGATATTACGAATTAAATCAATAGCTTAATTTAACCAACTTTACTCGAATTTATAAGCTGGAAAAACTGGAAAAACGACGGATGTTGTGAAATATTATTAAACAAGAATTTATTTAATTTGGTCAATGTTTGTAACTGCCTCGGTGGCGTAGTGGGTTTTTTTTTAATTTTTTTTTATTAATTATATTCTTACATAAACTGCTGCTATGGCTTATGCAGCACCATTATACACTAACTAATATACATACTATTATACTACACTAACTTAAAGCTTTTACAAATTAGGTAAACGTAATATAGACATATTTATTATTTATATATTTTATTATATTATATATAGTTTCTCCTTCCTTATTATTATTGTTTACTATGTATACATGTCATATATATATATATATATTTTTTCCTTCTGCCAAGTAACACAATTTTAACTACAATATAAATTATTTTATATCTAACTACACCATACTATACTATCAAATACGTAGACAATATTCAGACCAATCATTTTAACCACTACATTTCTAAACAAAACACTACCCTATAAATATCATACCGTAGACCCGTTAGCCCTCGCCGCAATTTGAACAACGCGCTCGGCAAAGGCAAGGAACGGAGTCCGACAATCGTCGTCATTAATGGCTCTAGCTAATGAAATCTCATTAAGTGCAAAACCAATCAAACTCTCACAATCAAATCTTAAAGCAGAAAATCTAGGGCACTCAAAAAGGACATGCTCGACGGTTTCAGCGGTAACCCCATCACACACGCAAGCCGGTGATAAAGTAAGTTTGTACTTATAAAGGTATGCCCTGAAACCACCGTGGCCTGTTAGCAATTGAGCTCTTAAATTATTTAACCTAATAGCTTGTAAGGTCTTATAAGATCTTCTGACACTCGGAAAAAACTTCTTGGTGGTCGCCCCCGTGCTCGCCGCTTCCCGCTGCATCTGCCAAGCATCAACAGTAGAACCCCTAATAAGGTGCTTAACGAAAGACAGCGGGAAATCACCCCAGACAGGGGCTAGCTTAGTGGGTGCAAGCTTGACTGCCAATCCCGGGTTCGGTCCCCAGGTCAGGTAAAGTGTTAGACATAAGATTTTTCCATTAGTCCATTTTTCCCATTTATGACAGCCTGGAGTCTAGAACCGTGCCCGGTAGATGGCAATAGGCTCGCTCCTTATTAAGTGGACGAAATGTGGGTGTACCTACTATGGGACTAAGTCCTGGGAACATCTCTGCTTACCCCTTGGGGAAAAAGACGGGGGTGTGTGTATGTATGTATGGTCAATGTTTTTCTCATACATGTAGACTCTACATTTTAATAAATAATAACAGTAATTGTAAATTCAATCATTATAAATTGCAAAAACAATAGATAGATAACTTAGGACGAAAAATATGTTAACATGAAACAAAATTACAATATTTTGTTCGTGACTGAGTCGTGATCCGTTACGGTTGGCAAAACAGATTCCCATCTCTATTAAATATGAATATTTTGAAGTTGTATTGCTTTTATAAGCATTTAGCATTCTTAGTTAGGGTATCATAATTGTTAAAGAAAACTTATGATTATACATTTTGATTACAGTCCCCATAAAATCTAGTCTATATCAGTCAATCAATATTCCAATTATATCTATGTACCTAAGTATACATCTAGGTAGGGTCACTTAGTAGGGTCAGTTAGAGTAGTGGGGGCATGCTCGACTGCCAATCTAGAGGTCCCGGGTTCGATCCCCAGGTCAGGCATAGTGTTAAATATTGGATTTTTCCATTAGGAATTATCTCAATAACTGCCTGGGGTCTGGAACTGTGCCCGGTAGATGGCAATAGGCTCGCCACCTATTACATGGGACCAATAACATACTGGCGAAATGTGGGTGTATCTACTCTGGGACTGAGTCCTGGGTCCACATCTGCCTACCCCTTCGGGAAAAAGGCGTGAATGTATGTTATGTTATTATCCGATAAAAAGAAAAGCAGCATTCACAGCACACTATTGTATGCTTCTCAGTTATACAAATTACTATATTTGCTCCGCGGTTTCACCCGCATAGATAAAGAGACGAATTGGTTACCTGATACTCTATACTTTCCCAAGCTTTCATCATAGAATAATAAGTACTACCTCCTAATAGTACCTAGGTCGGTGGAGTGGTAGCCTCCACTCCGTAGACGCCCTCGCAGTGTCCTGGACGAACCGGACGACTCTATCGCCGCATCCTGGACGACCCGGACGACACTATCGCCGCCATCACATCGGCGGCGCTAGGTTCGCCCAATCCTACCAATATACGCAACAGTCGCTCCGCTTTCGATACTGGTGCCGTATGCCAGATCCACCAACTCACACAATCACAACACCAATCTCGCCGGCGAGGTCGAAGATCTCTCAGATCCTTCATTCAGCTCGATTAGTTTCTCTCCAAATAATCAAACAGATCAAATCATTGATAGCGCCCTAAGACACTCCCCTTCGGGTGTGCCAGGGTAAGTTTGACCCCACGTATTCTGGCGACGGCCCAAGCCGAGGTTTGCCCTTAAACTTAAACTTTAGGTCGAGCGCCTCCTGATCTCAACACTGCCTGGTAAAGCTTTAGAGGCCATCTAAAGCCAACAGAATAGGTCATTAAATAAAAAAGTAGGTCAACTGGGCGTCTTTAAGGAGCAACGATGGGATACAGTATGACAATGAGTGGAGTCTCTCCCTTTGCCCGCGACCGCTGAGGTAGTACCGGTCGGTCTTCTATTGCATCCCTGTACGCTCATTAAGGTTGCCTGAACGTTGACCTATTAGTAGGTAGTACTTATTTCTATTCCATACCACTTTATTCCCCTCCACTCTTCTCTTCTGGAAAAAATTTCACAATATCTTGTGAAGAATGAAGTCCTTAGTGTGCCTCTCAAATTTGATTAAAATCCGTCGATATATAACGCTACAGCAAGATTCCCTCTTTTCTCCTCAAATTTCCCACCAATCAAAAATCTCAATCGACAAAAAATATATATATCAAGTAACCTGTGTGCCAATCAATGTTCGTCAAAATCGGTTGAAAAATGCGACCTGTAGGCGAGAACTGATAGAAGGAGAGAAGGACGTCCGGACAAAAGCATTTTTGGCAACTCTCGAAACTGAGACGCTTCGCTCGGTCAGTTATACTATGCTTCTCAATCTCTATACCACAATTTATTAATATTAGTCCAGCAGTTTACACGTGTTTACACTTTTGACTTTAAAATATTAGAGAATGGGCAATCCAGGATTGATCTTCCAACCCTACATTTGAACTTAGCTCCCACCCAATTCTACTGAGCATCTGAATGACTGTTTGTATTATTTTTTGTGGGCAAACCATGTCATCGGGACGATTGTGGTTGTTCCCTATGATTTATCGACGTCCATATTACAAATACGACACAACTTTCTGCGTTTCTTTATTTCGTCTTTAAGTCATATTAGTATTCCACTAACAATCCTGTCCAGCGTTGGTTTTGTCATACCGACTAAATGTTATATCGTTGGAATTTCAAATAAACAATTGTTGACGTTTTTTTTACGATTTATTTAATATGAATTAATGTGGAGCCTCAATCAGTTGACAATGTCGGCTGGCATATTTAATGAAAGCTCATGAATTTAAACCATGGATTGTAAATTTTTCTTTGATGCTGAACACAACTTAATTTGTACGCAATAATTTAAGCAATTACAGTTTTTTAAAATGATATGAAGACTAATTTCAATGAGAATCCCATAGTGAGATACGACCGACAAGGTATTATGGACAAGGTTTACAGTAGCATTTTTATTTCACTTAGCTTTAATTACGAATTGCAGATAAAATTCTATAAAAAAATTCTTAAAACATACAATATGAATATAGGAATAATAATTTCACCCACGAGCGGGGTGTAAACCCGCACCTTCCACACCAATACGCGCGGTAGGCACTCTACCAATTAAGCTACCGTGGAGGTTCTAGTTGACGGCGAAATTTTTCCATCCCACCTACCTAAAAAATAGGGGCGTATGTCTATATAAAGGTTGTAGGGTTGATGTTATTTTGTGACCCGGATGCTACGGATTTTGGGAGTGTTTTGGTGGTTTTATGAAAAGTATTAATGGCAACAAGTGGTATGCGAGGGCGCGTTGGCAACACTGGGGTTGGTTGCCAGGGGAGACAGTCGGTGTTGGGGCCGGAATGAAGATGGTTCATAACATAACATAACATACATTCACGCCTTTTTCCCGAAGGGGTAGGCAGAGGTGTACCCAGGACTCATTCCCATAGTAGATACACCCACATTTCGCCAGTATGTTATTGGTCCCATGTAAAAGGGGGCGAGCCTATTGCCATCTAACGGGCACAGTTCCAGACTCCAGGCAGTTATTAAGATAATTCCTAATGGAAAAAACCAATATTTATCACTGCCTGACCTGGGGATCTAACCCGGGACCTCTTGATAGGCAGTCGAGCATGCGCCCTCTACGCCACCGAGCCAGTCAAGGATGAAGATGGTTGATTGGAATTAAATGATATTATGATTATTGAACAGAAGCTAGTCTCATTGCGTGGTAAGACGGAGGCCTACATAGTGATGTTGGGAGACAATATAGGAGTTTTCCCCCATATTCATATTGTATTTCAAGCATCAATTATTTGTAGTGGTAGGCCTCTCTTGCTGAGGGCCGCCTGGGGAAGTACCACACCTTTGCCAGTTATTCATCCGCCAAGCAGTAATGTGCAAACATTATACTGTGTTCCGGTCTGAAGGGCAATGTTACCAGCGAAATTACTGGGCATGACGAGTTTCAACAACTAATATTTCAGGATGACAGGCGCAGTGCAGTGCCACGCAGAACTTTTTTCACGCTGATATGGGCAATCATAATGCTTACCATCAGGCACCTGATTTGCTCGTCTTGTTACTCACTATCATAAAATACTAGATGCGCCCCGCGGTTTCACCCGCGTGGAGACCGTTCCCGTGGGAATATCGGGAAAATATACCCCATGTGTTATTCCAGGGTCTAACTTACCTACATACCGAATTTCAGCTCAATCGGTTCAGTAGTTTTGGCGTGAAAGAGTAACAAACATCCATCCATCCATCCTCACAAACTTTCTCATTTACAATATTAGTAGGATTCCCTAACATATCTTAAAAAATAAGAATAAGGCTTCGTAATAGTAGCAAATATTTAAGTTATTCAGTTAGAACAATGAATAAACTATCAATAAGTATGGTTTGTGGCAATCCGAATCCCTACAAGTGGCACGCGATGAATCTTTTCAGCACGCACTAGAGTTAATTGGGTAGCGGCATTTCATACCATCGCATCGCTACTAGGGATGTGAGATCCAGTAGAAAATACATTAATAACCGATTTCCCTTTCTCCCACATATGAAACAATGTGTAAACAATCGATTTTACAACTTATTTTACAAATAATATTGTATTTTATGGAAAAATTGATTTCCCGATAAATTGAAAACTTTATTAATAAATCAAAGAGAGACTCATATAAATAACTTAGATGTACTACCTAATAAAACAACAAAATAATTATAAAATATCTTATCGGTAAAAACAGATAAATATCATTACTTTAAGTTTATAAATCAATTTAAAAAAAAAACAAAAAAGAATTATATGGAAATTAATAAGTTTTCCTCATCCCTGAGTTACTTTATGTAGCCAGCAATTCATCGCACTCCTTTATCTGGACTCTCAACGGACAAAGCTTTATGAAACTAAGACTGAGTTACACCAACCAACAATAACCAATGCTTTACCGACCGTTAAATCTCTGGGAATAATAATATCAAGGCAGTTGCTTTTCCCAAATATGGAGAAAGAGTGAATAATTTTCCATTAAATTGTTTGTGATTGGCTTTTAAACTGGCTATTATTTGCGCCAAAATATATATATGATTTAATAAAACCGTATGGTATTTTTCATGTTTACAAAAAAACAAAATCATAATATATTTTTTTACTAATTTTATATGAAATGTGAAAAAACCATACGGTTTTCTTCAACCAATTCAAAAATCAAAAAGCAAGTACAAACAATTGAGTGGAAATTTGTTCTCTCTTTCTCCTATTTGGGAAATTTCAATTTGTATGGAAGAGGACCACCTTAAGCGTGGCACGTTAATTTTAACGTTATTTATGACGTCATTTTAACAGTTTTTTTTTTTATAAAAATGGTGCCACTTGTAATATTGTCCTTACAGGATATAATATGACCGTCAGTTAAACATTCATTAATGTAAGAGTTAGGTGGTGGAACTCAGTAAGTCTAACCATTAATTGCTTAATAACTAAACATTTCTATTTGTTTAATCATTAACTGATGTAGTTTAAGTAAACAATTAATTAATTAAGTTGCCGTAAAACCACAAGCTCCATGCTCTAACATAAAGATTATAGAAAACTTTTAAATACTGTTTTCTTTCACGTTAAATTGTTTTATTGCATTCTCTTGTTCCTTTTATTTTTTAATTTATCAAACATTATTTTATGGCGAATATAATGATGGTCAATGGTTTATTTTAAAACAGTTCACGATATTACCTTACAACGGCTATTGTGAAACATTGGTTTACAGTTAACTCGTCTCAAGTACGACGTAATCTTTCCAAAATTATCATAAAATTCTAATTAATATAGTTATCTAAGTAACTATTTTATAATTATACGTGAGCCTTGTGTAAGTTGATATTCTCTATAAGGCTCGTAGGAAACGAGCACAGTTGTTCTCTAATAAGTAATGCAAGCACTTAAAAGTTTTATGTATTTCTTTATAGTCTACTTGGATTAACTAAGCAGTGTAACACATTATTAAAATTTTAAGTTCCTTAGCTAGGTTAGGCAGATGCTTCAAATCCGAGATTTTCACGCATAATTGTATGATAATGTATGCCTAGTGCCTACCTACCTGCTGCGATAAACACACTCAACATAAATAATATAATTAAGTAATTATGCTAAATCTCTAAACGGGTCTACATAGAATCAGGGCGTGAAATTCCAATTTTCATTTTACGGCTCAGATATATAGGAAGGTACACTATTACACCTATACATATCTGTGTTTAACGTTTCGTTATTTGAAAGTGACCTTTAAATCCCGCGCTCTCTTTGCAGATAACTTTTAATTTGCATATTAACGAGGAACTTTGCATCGGCAATACCGAAAAATTTCGAGCTCGAGTGTGAACGGACAGGTGGCGCGGCGACTAATTCCGGAATATTCTCAAATCCTCCGCCGTTTCTCGCTCGATCCTCTCGACCCGCAGCCTCGGTGCCTGCCGGCTTTCGACTCCCTACTCTCGCTCTTGCTTCATAGTTTTTTAATTTTACTCAACTTCATACTTTACAAAATAAGGCTGTTTTTTTTATTAGCGTTACATCCACAAATAAGGACTTTAATCCATTACCTACCGGGATACACAACTTTTATTTTAAAAAAAACATAATAATAGGTATTTAGGTCAGGTTAGCCTCTTATGTTTCCATACATTGGAGGAATAATTGCTGTTTTTATATTACTTAGGTCGTAGATAATTTAAACTTCTCCGACACGTCGCAAGTCGTAGTCCGCCGCGCCGCTACCATGTCGGCCGCGGAACGTGTTGTGTCGGTAATTATGTGAATAGGGAAGCCACGATAACTACCATACGATATTAGAAACGGCTCATTAGGTATTTAAATGTAGATGACAGCTCTATAAATAATAGACGGGCGTCTTCTGTGAGTATACACTGTTGTTTATTTTTAACTGTCGGAGAAGAACGTATTTGTAGCGCAAAGGTGATGCGATGACAAAACATCTGTTTGGTGTGCGGGAGGCTGTGGCCGCTATTCTGACTAAATCGTTTACCGCGTCCGCAACACCCCGTAAATGAGCCCGATGCGACTGTCGATGACAAATATAATCTTTGCTCTAAGACGAGCTGACTTGACACTGTTGTTATTCTCAGAAACGGAAAGATTTATTTTTACTCAAAGAGCTAAATATTCAGGTGAAAGATATCTGTGAGGGTGTTGTTTAGCCGCCTCATTAAATCTGTCGACGGATGGGTGTCTTCTCTGTAATCACGCCGGTGATACCGAAAATTCTGCCGGATTTCATTGCTTTGATATTGGTAATAGGTACCACCTCAAAGAAGGGTAAACATTTTAATAATATTTCTGCTCAGACATTACGTCACGTTTCGAGGTTGATTGATAATATTTGGCTGATGGCTGATTTTTTCTGACATCTGTCTTTAATGTTGGATCGAATTTAAGTGCGGTTAAAATAGCGTAGTTTTATTCGTTGAAGATTATACCATACCTAATGTGTCAGAACCGCCGAACATCATATAAGTGACAAAACCCTTCGTTTACATATAGCTGTATTTCAAGCGAGTGAACATCTGCTGTAAACCAATTAATAGAACGTACGCTCACTTAGTAATACACATAAAGAAATCTTTATTTTTATTATAACGATGTTGCTTACATTACTTCCTTATTATCACATTTTAGACATTATATTTAATATACAGCGCTAATTATGAACGAGTTCTTTATTACGCTTAGTGAAGGCCCTGTTCACGAATATCTAAGAAGAGGTTAATTGCCATTGTGTTTTTATTTCTCTTTTAGGGTTCCGTGTTCTGTGTCTGTATATAAATGGATTTTGAGGCTACCTATAATATAATATGGTATATTTAATATTTATAAAACATGATTGAATAATAGAAAGTAGTCTTGTTATGAAAGAATATTTTTTAATATAATAATTTCTCATATAATTGTAATAGATCGATTGATTCAATTGTTGCAAAAAGTGTCTCTAAAGGGTGTAAACAAAATTTGTAAAATGTATACGTGACATTATGATCATATAAGTGTATATTATATTAATAGCTTATTAAGAATATAAAATAAGTGACTAGACTCGCGTGACTGGCGGCGGTTCCCTCTTGACCCATCTCAACTAATTTAATTATCATATATTGTTATGTTGGGTAAACGTATTTAAACATGTAATTTTTTTGGTGTAGATTAAATGACGTGTGTACAAAGTCTTGTTAAATTTTATTTGCCATACAAAAATGTTTCTATTATTATGAGAGAGAATTAATTTTCACTGCGGAAGTGAATATTTCGGTGTTTCATGTCACTGTCCTCTGTTACACGTTAATTACCGAATTTTTGTGTGAAGAACAAAATTAACAATGGTTATAGAAACACGGCAATGTCGTTTTGGGTAAAATCATCTTGGGTACGCTGCCATTTGATAGTGGCTTTTTTTTTCTATCGAACCTCTGCTTGTGTCCGAGTCTATTCTTGGCTTTACTATTTCATTCTAGTTCTCGCTTTTATGCCTCTCGTACTTTCACGCCTTTCCTGACAAACAATCATCTTTTATTTATTTTTGATCTATACTCTATTTTGGGGAGTGGGAACAAGAAATTGAGATTTACATGTTTTTTTTTTATAATATATAAAAATATATATATTATATATCATCTGTTATATATTATAATATGATAGTGGTTTAGAGCACTTAGATTTTGTATAGACTGCCATGTCGGCTCTATGTATTTTCGATAGCATATTAGTTAATCTTTTTTCTCAACAAAGGCAAACCCTATCGAAAAATGACCTTAAAGTTGCCTATTTTCTCCTTTTTCTTCCAAAGTACAATATGTTGATACAACAACAAAGAATCAATCAAAAAACAAAAGAATCGAAGTATATTTATTTATTATAGAGTTGTGTTGGTACATTACACCCATATAGGTAGGTAGGTATACCAATAATTTTGTAACCACTTTAAAAGATAAGTAAATAATTTTTCATATGTTATTAATGATATAAATTTATAATAACCAACCTTTTTGGTTTCAATACTATGGTTTAATGAACAAAGTATCAAAACTATATATTAACGTAAGTTTGTAAGTAACAAACTTTATCGAGTGTAAAATCAATGGGTTTCAAAACTGTTTTTTTGTAGACGATCTATATTAATATTACAGTAGATAGGTACATATAATATACTCATAAAGATATAAAGGAATATCGTGATAGAGATGTTTAAGAATTATTGATATGTTTTTGTAATGAAACTACTTAGCAATATTATAATAACTGTTAAGCCTGTCGTCCCGTTAGTCCGACGGTCATGTAAGAGGCTTTCGGGCCACCTGAAAACTCTGACTCCACTGTTGATTCAACTCACTGTTGACCTACTCGACGTGAGAAATATTTAATAATATGTTCGTGTTTTCCATACAGTTAAGTATTTATTTTTCTGAATCTTTACTAGGTCTAGGTATTGACTAGCTCGTTGTAATTTACATAGTTCTATTTTGTAACTACCTGCGTATCTATAATATTATGCTACTATACTATTACTAATATAGTCTCTGTCACCCTGCACGGTTGTCTAGGAGAGATCGCTCTTAGCGATGAGACCGCCTATTGTTACACTAGTTATTATGAATGGTTGTTACTTTACAGATTTTCTTTACCTACCAAGAAAGTGTTTACCTATCTATCTTATTAAGAGGTTGATGACTATCACAAGTGGTTAATGAGAAAGTTGTTATAACAACACAATGGAAGCAGTGAAATGAGTGGCGTCTCATAAAGTTGTTTTATACAGGATCTAATAAGGTTATAAACCGTCGTAATAAAGTTATAACAACACATGTTTACCTAATTACGGTAGAAGCGTTTGAAACGGTAAAGACGTTCCTGACGACAGCTTTAATGTATTCCAGCCCGGTCCAAACAATACGAGCTTTATTAAAATGCGTTTTTAAATATAATATCTTGGAATGAAATAAAGGTCGTTCACACTGGATCCGTTCCTACGGACGTGGTGTGCAGTGTGCGACCGTGACCGTTCGCGTTCCACCGACATTTTTTTACATTTTTCTTTTACTTAAATATATAAGTATTCCGCTTAACACGTCTCGGAACTATAAGCCGATTTCTCCACAAACATTAACTCTTCGAGTACAATTTTCGTATGTTTTTTATATAACCTTAACTCGCTCGCATTACCTACGTCCAGTTGAAATAGAGGAGACGACGCGTTAGCCGAATAACGGCGCGCCGTGTCGTGATAAAAAATGTCACCGTAAGTAGGTAGTTAAAAATCCGCTGTACCATTTATTTAGAAAAGTGAATCCGTCTTACAAAAACTAGCGTTCAAAATTATTAATGGTTTGTTTGAATGGTGCGTCACGCGGCTTATTGTTGGCGTGCACTCCGCCCGGATGCTCCGGCTGACACTAATTATTCCCATAGTGCTTGAATGATAGATTGCCCTGGACAAATCACTTCTAGCCACACTCCGAGAGCCAGTAAAAACCTGCGTGATTTGTTTTTTATCTTTTTACAGAACGTGGGTCGTACTTAAAAGATCCTAATAAGTTGTCGTAAAACTGATATGACCGAGTCGCTTTCAGATTTTATTTGTAGTCTTTTAATTAAAAAGTAATATATGGTGTGTTTAGGCGCTTCTGTTTTTGACTTAACTTTATAAGGTATACCTGAACAAAATTTGATGATACCTACCCACTGTATTTTTTTTATAATATGTAGCTTAATTTCTTTTTCGTTAAGAGGGCACGCATTTTGGAAGAACTAAGTTAAATTAAATATCATTTATTTTAGCTAATAAATTAACAACTATAAATTACACATAATAGGTATAGGCCGTATAGGTTTTGTTAGATTTAACAAGCATTTCAAGTACCTAGCGTACATATAACTTACTTCAGCATCCAACTTATACTTGGTACGGTGTGGATTTGATTGACAAGAATTTCAAGTAGGTATACCTAATGTGTTAAATTTGTAGGCATAGAATAAAAACTCTAGTGGGTTCGTGTTTGTGAGTAAGCTCTTCAATAACTAACGATACAACACTTAAGGCTATGGGCACAGTCTTAAGTGATTTGATCGAACTGTAGGACTTACTCAATATTTCACTCGATATACCTACCTGGCCAGATAATGGTGCGTGATAGTTTGGCTGACCTATCAACCTCGAACAAAGTAACAGAGATAACGTAACAAATCGGTACAGTAACTGTGATACGAGTAGTAACGGGCGAGATACCGTCGGCGACACAGTGCGCCGCTGCGCTCGACGCTGCACCGCGCCCTGTGAAATATTATCTCTCTACTGAGCTACGGCTACGAGAGCGGACCTCCCGACCGCCCGTAATGACATTTTAGTATTACAACATTTTATCTTATACAAGACGAAAACTTCCGAGATAACTTAAACACCGACTGGTATATTGTTTCAGAAAGTTGACAGCCGTAGTAATTTGTTAACGTCAAGCGTTTGGTCTCCGCGACTACGACGCTGCTTTTACCTATCCCTCTGACCTAAAAATATTGCATTTACTCTGTGTAGTGATTTAAAAAGCAGATTAATCATATTTATGAGCACACACTTATTAAACCATTATCTACCATCGTTTTATTAGACATCATTTAAGATGCAGCTACTGAATAAAACCCGATATCATCTTCAACTTGTTCATTGAAAATCTATTTTATGTTAAGCATTACAACTTCCATTACTGTTGGCTAAGATTTTGAATGTAACATTTATTATAATGACCGTCTTCTCTAAATGTCAGTTTAATAGATATTACCCGCCTACTCCTACATCCACATTACAAACGACGATGATCACCTACCGAAATTATTTAACGTCAATCTTATTGAAAATTAATAGTCGCTATAGTTCTAATCTTGTATTTCGAAATAATAATATTAATTCCTCACAAGAATATGAACAAAGCTAATCATTTTTGGAAAGGTATTTAAAGCATAAAAGCGTCAAGGAATTGGTGGTAGCAATATGTAGTTTGTAGGAATTACGCAGAACTGACAATAATTGTATTATATATATATGCCAAATGCCAATGTCTACCAGAGTGAAAAGAGGTCGAGAGAGTAGACTTATAGACTCTAGAATGAAGACCGCGTCATGGTAAGCGTAGTGTGGGACTTCCTAGGGTTACACTTATACATGGAGCGAAGAATATTTATACTACTATAATACACAATATACAATAGCTTATACTATACACAAATTAGCTGGAGTTAAGTTGAGTAGACCGAGTTGAGTGACAGGAAAATCCTATATTCAACAGCGTAAGTATATAAAGGGACTCATCATCATCATCATCATCATCTCAGCCATAGGACGTCCACTGCTGAACATAGGCCTCCTCCATGATTTCCATCCAGTCCGGTTGTAAGCGGCCCGCCTCCAGCTTGTTCCTGCCGTCTTTATCAGATCATCTGTCCACCTTGTGGATGGACGTCCTACGCTGCGCTTACCAGTCCGTGGTCTCCATATAAAGGGACTATTAACATGGAACTTAAAAAACATTAATAGCGATAATATGTAGGTGTAGAGTACCTACTATGGTACTGAGTCCTGCGCGCACCTCTACTTAGGTACGTCTTCGGGAAAAAGGTGTGATGTTATGTTGTTATATACAAGCTGGTGATGACAATGACAAAGCGTTACGCTTTTATAATAACAGCCTCTATATTTTAACTGTAATGTGTAGTTTTAACAGAACCAAGTTTACACTAAAAGAATTACACTGCTCGAGCAAAAAATAATAGGTACTAATTATACTTAACTACGTAAAGAAGCAACACTCAACATCCCCCCTCACTCACCCCCGCCATTTTAAGTTGCCGTACATACGCACACATTTGACGCCTGTACATTTTATTTTTTGTTTCGTAGTAGTAGCAGGCTTTTGTGCGCGGGTGATTGTATGGAGTGACGGGGATCTGGCTCGAGTCTAAATATTATAGTAAGTATAATGTATCATATAATAACTTTGTTTCAGATACCAAGATTCTTACAAGGCCCCCCCCGACATGACATGACTGCCCCTTACCTATTTGATTAGGTAATATTTACTATTTATACGAGTATGAAGATGTTGCATGAATGTCGCAGCCATATGGTTAAAATAGCCAGTTAATTGGATGTCTAGGACATTTATTAAACGCCGGCATCACTTAACTTTTAACAACCTAACTTATTGAAAGTCAGCCCTTGTATGATGACTGACCAAGACTCAGGCGATTCAAATTAAACCTAACCAACTTAATTCGGTCCGCATGGGCTTCCGCCAGAAGCTCAAGGGAGGTCCTGATCATTGTTTCGGCACGCGTGGGCGTAGGGGAGAGGTGGCGAGCGGAGCCTACGAACTCCAAAGCGAAGCGAAGGCCGAGCACTTTATGGCTCCCGCACTTTGAAAAACACTCATATAGGGTGTGAGCGACAAGACCACGTGGAGTCGTTGTGCTGTGTCGGTTTTGTTACTCTACTCGACCTAACTGATCCACCCTTCTTAATAAATTAATTCATCAATATCCATTTAAAAGTTCAGCTCAGGTATTCCAACTGACTACGAGACGTTCCGCCGCCTGGTTAAACGTTTTACTCAGTGAGTTGGCTAGTTTTTTTTTTATTATTTGATTGGGAGACGGCGCCTTATGAACAGCCTAGGCGTCCAATTGACTGCCTATTTTACTAGTTTACTTCGACATGTATACTAGGTTTTACAAAAAGGTATCCTATAAAGCACAGTACAATTAGAACAGAAGTTCATCTAAGCCCGATCGGCGCGTAAATAGTAAATAGCCTACTCTTACGTTGACGCTAATGGTCACTTTTATTTTTAGTTAAATATTATTTGCGTATTATGAGCAGTACTAGGTTTTTTTTACATAATATTATAATGAAACGTTGTACCAATTTATAAATGAGGTATAAATATATTCAGTAGGTATTTTGAACAATGATAAGCCCGGGTCTTTGGAGTCGTTATTGAGGCACCTAAAGACATGACAATATTTTTAGCCTCTGTTCGAAGTCATTATAAACAATTTTTAATTTAAAACTGCGCTAAATAAAGTGGCTGGTGAGAGCAGGCTAATGCGAGCGGGCGTGCAGCGTATTTGAAGCCCCACAGATTATGATAATGTGTGTGTGGCAGTGCGTGCGTACACGGCGCGCACACATTCAGACAGCGGCCAATTTCTATGAAGACAAACTAAACTGTTGTTCTTAGTGTACTGTGCTTATAGTCTCTACTCTCTACTCGTCAAACTAAACAACTTTCAAAAGAAAAATATTTCGAATATACAAAATGGTAATTAAAATGAAATATATTATTTCGGTTATTTTTTTTGCAAATTGTTCAGTTGTATGCTAAGACAAATAAATTATCTGATCAGGTGGCGCCCTACCTAAAAACAACAGCTTCGAAAATATTTTCAAGTTAAAGTGTACCTAAAACAAAACTAGTGTGCGTAAAAAACAGTTCGCAAAGAGTGCCAGGGGTGCGTAAAAATTTAGTTTTATTAGTACGCGGAAACCTGTCAATGCCTATGGTTGTATGTTATATGCACCCCAGTGTACAATAACACCTCTGTAACAACTTGTTAAAACAGGATGATAATATTATTATATACAAAAATTTTAAATGACGACGAAGAAATGTTAAAAGTTCAATTATGTACGTTATCTAGTTTTTAACAGATCAAACCAACCCCTCAAATTGTCAAAACGTCACGTCAACGTGCGAGAACGCGAGTAAAGTGAGCTCCTACAAAGTATAATTAATACGTTAAAAAAGATTATCCAGATCGTCCCTTCTGGGTTTAAACACAGAGGGGTCAGGGCTGATAGCCGTGTATTGCGGGCACTCTCATTTTCAAATAAGTAAATTAAGGTGGAATTGAATTAAGTTTCGTCCCGAGTCGAGATTATGGCGATTTTGTGAGATTATCTGAATGTGTTCAACGTAGCTGTTGGGTTGTAATGGAGGGCGTGGGTCGCACTCATTGTTTAATTATATATAGTGCTATGCCAACGCTGAGCGTTTACCACTTTCTGACTCATATCATAACAACTGATAAACTGAATATGGATTGTCCTGTCCACTATTTAAGAATATTTTTTATGACATATGCTGTTGGCCTCAGATGGCCTCTACAGCTTTATCGGGCAGTGATGAGCGCAGGAGGCGCTCGACCCAAAGTTTAAGGGCGACTAGCACCAGGGCACCTAGACGGTACGAACTTCGGATTGGGCCGTCGCCAGAATACAGAAGACTTGCCCTGGCACCCCAGAATCGCAGTCTCCTTTTTAGTTACATTTAAAAGCCAAGGAATCTAAGGCAAGTTTTTCATCGTTAAAGCTACTCGGCTGTAAGCTACTGGATAACGAGCAAAGTCGAAAAAGCAGCGCTTCTAAAATTTGCAGCAGGGTTAAAAAAATTAAACCTTCGCCAGAAGTGCGTTGTGTTTTATTTTGGAATCCAGGTGATTGTATACGACGGATTGCATCAAGTCCACGCGTGCCTTGCCGCTACGTCGCACTGGTGTTATGTAGCCTGTTGAGGTGGCTTACGTAACAATACGCCGCCGATGCAGTCCGAGTCCGAGTATACCCACAATAATTTACCTGCGTATTATATACAATTGGTAGGTACAGTGTCCTCTACTTAAGTTTTAATATTCTATAATTTTTATACAACTTGTAATTTAAAGCTTATTACCATAATTCCACATACTATGATAGAATCATGGTAAATTATCCCGTCAAAAGTGATCCAACTTCTTCATTTACCATTTATGATGAATCAATAGTTTAATTCAATTTAACTACTATTACGGAAGGCAAAGTGGGTCAGGCAGAACTCATAAACTACGCGAGTTGTCCTGTATTTGCTAGTTCGGATAAATCCGGGTTTCGGGAAAGAGCGCCTGGTTTTAGAATTCTACAAGCGCTACGGTTTTATTTTCCGCAAAAGAGGCCTACTCTTTTATTGATCGCTATATTCGTACGAGTTTTCAGACAATCTTTCATTCGTCACAAATAACGTACCTATTATAGCAATAGTGTAAGGATAAGTTTGAATTTTGATCGTGGATTACATATTATATTGTTTGTTAACTAGCTACCTTATTCATTCATGTGGCCCTACATTATAATTTTAATAATATCGAATTCTCAAAAAGTAGATAAACGCTTTTTGAGTACATTAACATTATACACCCCAATTGAAGTTCTTATGTCGTATTGGTCCCTTGTTATGTTTCGTTTTAACAGACGCAGTATACTTGCGTGTACGAAGCTCGGTAGCTATCGTAAAGCTGCGTAGAGATTCGAGCCGATAATTGAAAAAACGTTACGACGGCAGAATCTTAACATCGATTTAAAGGCGCGATGGATAAATTAAAAGAATTCTCCCCCGGACAATTGTTTTTCTTTCCGATTCTTCGACTCCGATTCAACTGATAAGCGTGTTCTGTGCGAGCTTTATGTTCTGAATGTACTTTGCTGTGTAGTTAGAGTAGGTGCCTCATGGCCTACACCTTTCAATGTATTTTTAATTAAAGAAAAGATTTAAACTAATACATAAAAGGGATATTTGCAAGTATAACTTTTAATACTCTTATAATAAACGTGTCGAAAAAGTCTTAAAATACAATTTTTTTTGACGAGTTGGTTTTGCTCACTTATATATAACATCCAACGCATGATGAATGAAACTGGACTGAGGTTTCGAATAAAATCACAGGTTTAATTTTAATTAGGTTTATTATCATTACAACTGTAGAGGCTTTTCTATTCCATCTAATAGCATCTACAAGTTGAATTTCCAGATATTTGGAGCTACAATCACAAAGGTTGGCCACACAACTGATAACGATTTGTCTCAGCAGTGTACATGCAATTGGGGAATCCCGAAGGCTTGTTTGAGATAGCAATGCGACAGCAGCCTGACAAGCGTAAATTGCACTATTACTGCAGTCAAAAGTCATTTATTGTATATACGTAACACCAAAACTTCCATTTGAAAGAATTCATTGCGCAATTAACTCCTGTCGCTTTGCTATCACAAAGTTTGCCACAACCCCGCCGTTGTGTTAGATTAGCTGAATATTTTATATTATGAACAATAACTGTACCTTACAAAACATAACATCACGCTTTTTCCCGAAGGGGTAGGCAGAGTTGTACCCAGGACTGTGTCTCATAGTAGGTACGGGTGTATCTACTAAATACAGGCACGGTTCCAGACTTCAGGTTGTCATTGAGAAAAGTCATAATGGAAAATCTAATGACACTTTTTGCCTGACTTGGGGAACTCGGGACGGTAGCAGCACTTGTGAACCACTACGCCACCAAGGTAGTCTTACAAATTATGTCTGTACAAAGAGTTATTATTATATTTGAATAAAATCAGTAACATTTTGTAGTTACAATTGTTCAATATCCATAATACGACCATCGCCATTACATTAACTGAGTATCTCCCCGCGTGAGTAGAGAGAAGTCATTTGGTATAAAGCAAGGGTGTTAAAAAGGCGAGGGTGCATGGCCGGAACAATAATTCACAAAAATTGTGAGCAGTTTAATGTCCTCGAAAGCCTGAGCGCGACATAATCATCCGCAAAACTAAATTTAATGCTAATAGCACTTTTTAAAATAAAACCTCGGCGGGGTTGGGCTCTTAGTGGCATTATTTAAAATGATTTTAATTATGTTGGAAGCAGATGACTGCGTTCCCTCCTCTTCATTGTCCGTGGCCGTTTCATTGAAATCAACTTCAGTACAAGCGTGTTAACATTTTCTGCACCTATTTCTTAATGCATATATGTAATACATGATACATATACCTTTGATGGGATGAAGTAAGTGGGCATTTCTTCTATTTGTCTGTCGCTCGCTTTTATTTTACAATTTAAAGGATTAAATAATTGATTAGGCCCTTCATAATTTTAATACTAGGAATAAAGACAAAATAGGAATAAAAACAAATACAGACATTCTTAGGAAATAGTGTACGTTTCTATAATAAAATCCCAAAAGAGATAACTGGGCTCTCAGAGGGTAAATTCAAAACCTATATAAAATCTACTTTACTAAAGAAGGCTTATTATAAAGTCTACCAGTACATAGAGGACAAAGATGCCTGGAAACTTCTGCATAGCCGCCTCGCGGCACCTTCAAAGAAAACGAATGTAACCAAACCAAATATTGTGAAACTATCTGTTGAAAAAATTAAGACCTTGTGCGTTTCTTGTGCGTTCTTCTTGTAGAGGGTATCTTTTAGAACGCACGGTAGACTCAGTACTGTTTATCTTCATTGACGTGCAAAAGTGTCAGATTATGACCTATTTGAATAAATCTGTTTGAGTTTGAGTTTGATCGCATGTCGCCGGTAGCGCCGGTAGCGTCAGTGGCGTAGTGTGGTCATTGCACGGCTCTGGCTCCGCTTTCGCGCTCGCCTTAGGCCTCCGCGCTAGGCTTGCAGAGTGCCATGCACTTTTTTGACTTTGCAGTATGAACGTATCTGTTAGCCAATTATCGCATTTTGGCAGTTTTTAGCGATAAACATTTCTATCTAAGTAGCGATTTTTTGGCAGTACCAGAGCCTGACGTTGACAAACACACGTATGTTGATCGCATCGATACAAAATCGCGTTGCGGGGGTGTTATAATAGGCGCACGTAACGCTACACCGCTCACCGTACTCGGACAGAGTGGTGCGTGCCTCTAAATCCGACGAAGCCAATAAATCACACGAAGGCAAACATTACGAGGGCTTTCTATGTATACTGTTACGTACTACCCCGAGTTTGTATTGGAGCGACTGTTTGAGCTCGGCTAGTCGTTACAAAGCAGAGTGATTCACAAACATAAACCACAAAATAGATAGGTGCCGGAAGCTCGTCCCATACAACGAGAGAAAACACATAGACGTAAGATCCTTATTATACATGGAAAACCACAACGCGTTTGTATACCCTCCTGAAATAATTAATTTACAGATAATATGTTATTTCTTTTAGACCCGCGGTCCGCGTAGCGGTTGGTCCAACTTTAGCTAATAAGAAGCCTTCTGTACATTTTAATTTTGTGCAAAAACGTAGCACCGACACCCGCGTCAGTAAATGCACATGTGTGTCAGATAGAACGATACTCTCGCAACTAGCAATGCGGATCACACCGCACACCACAGGCACCCCTCAACACACAGTTTATTCTACACTATATTATAGGTACCGAATTACCGAATACAGCTTCCAGTTTGTACTTCGATGACAAATTAAAGGTTTTAATAGTAATGTCAGTTCGAAATGTTTAAAGTTTACGACCATTACGTAGGAAATGGCCGATTCCCATGACTGAATATTGGGTTTCTGGTAAAATGGTTTTAAAGATTTACTAGGCCGACCGATTTCAGCAGAAATTGAAGCCCATAAAGTCCTAGCTATGTCAAGGTCTTATGAATGATGAAGAGTAAAGAGTGGTAATCTAGCTAGACATCTAGATAGATTCTACGAATGTCTAAAGTCTATCCATTAAAACTTAATTGAAAATGCTTTATTGGAAATTCGTTTTTACTTTAATAATTATAATTTTACTTAGGTTCTCATTTCTTATACATTAGGTTGGTATAGAGTTTGTCTTTAATTATAAGTATGTACCTTGGTAATAGACTGTACTTTATACTTGCTCGCTGTTGAACCTGTATCGCCAAATTATTATATAAGTAGGTACATGTATAGGTATTTTATACTACCTTGGTTTAGGACAACGGGTCACGGATTGCGACAATAATCTGTATGGCGTCGTTACACGAAAAGGTTAGGTTAGTCAATCAGTGCCATCAATCGTGAGTGATACTGAGGTACGCACAAAAAAATTATTTCTTGAATTAAGTCAATCATCACATTAGACGATAAGTTAAGCATCAATCATAGACTGTGGCAAAACTGACAGCAAAACTTATCGTGCACTGGACTCCTAAGAATTTAATATGGACTTTATATTAAAATTGTTAATTAATGCGTGAGACCTTAATTAAAGCACATCAACAGTTACTTTGACGTAGTTAAATTACATAGCCATTGTATAAAATAATTATGTTTATTTTCTAAATACACAAGTATAAAATTAACATAAACTTTTTATTAGGTTTAAACGCCTTTCAACTTTATGAATAAAATATTTCATTATCTGTTATTATCATTTCAAACTAAGTTGTCTCTTCTTCTTTAGAAATGTTATGTCCCTAGGAGCTTATTAATACAATATATTATAAAATTCTTAATGACTCACTGACTGACATGCAACGCCGAGCCTAAACCACTGATTGTAGAGACTTGAAACTTAGAATGTAGGTTCTTTTCGCTGTCTGGACGTGTACTAAGGATTTTTAAAAATTCACATTCTAAGGCGTCCAAAAAGGGCGTCTAAGTTTTGGTTCCCCCATATTTCATAATTGCGGGCGGGCAGAGCCGCTGTTCTTACACTAGTGTCCTGACTGACTGAAACACTCACTCATCAATGCCCAGCCTCAGCCCCTGGACCTGGACAGCTGAAATTTTGCACATAGGTTTCCATAATTATGTAGACAACGAATAAGAATGTGATTTCCAAAATTCCAAAGGCATCGAAGTCGCGGGATTAGTGCTAGTGAAATATAATAATGTAATCGTTGAAAATCAACATTCACATTGCACTTTTATTCCTAAGTTTAAACTTGAAACACATTCTCGATGATAAAGTGGTGTACAATATTGACATGGTTTGTTTATTAATATTCATATTAATTTATTAGTAACATCTGTTACAAGTCTTTTTGATACATTGCATATAAATTATATTGTTAAAATTTCATAATCCTTAAAGTTTCATACATTAATAATAAATACACATACATAACAAATAACAGTTTCTGGCCATCTCTGGTGGTGTGACCGCGGAAACCCGCCATAGCGCGAAACAGGCTCGTCCTACTTTTTCGCACAGATTGTCAATGTGGAATTCCCACGTGAGAGCGCTGTCCAGGAGAAAACCAAGGAAACTGATCCGTTCTACTTGCTCTATCATCGTGTTGCCAACACCAACAGTCATCCCTTCGTGTTTCCGGCCCGCCAGGTTGAACCTTATCAAATCAAATCAAATATTTTATTTATTATAGATAACTACGATCCATTTGTTAGTTATGAAATGGGTCTTTTTTTTATTTAGAATCAGCCCATTCGAACTACTTGTTAAGGTCAGAGACGACTTCATTCAGTTTTACCTCCAGTTGACAGACTGACGGAGCCGTCACGATCGCAGCGATGTCATCCGCGTACATAAGTAAATGACCGTCTCGCACGTTCTCCAGTAGGTCGTTCAACAGTAGGGAAAACATTGTGTTCGAGAGCACATCATCACTTCAGATGATGTTGAGAGTACGGTGGGTTAGGAGTGATGTTGATCCGCGAATGTTGATAAATCGCACAAATGCAAACATAAACACCTCTACTCGAGGTGAATAAGCCAACTCTCTTCTCGGCAGGATCTTAGTAAGTTTTAATACTGGAAAAGGTTTGAACTTTTATGCACCGTAGAGGGTTTGTATCCATCGGTATCGAGGTTCTAACCGTGTTGATTAACAATAAACAATTGACCATACTTTGAAACCGATATTACGGAGTTCATGTTTAAAAACTAATTAAATATAATATTATTAGTTTTAATATCATGATCATATAGCGACTTAGTCAGCAGCAGCGTCTTCTGCAAAAACCATTGAACTGCACTAGCAAACTCGCCTGCCAAGCGTGACGAGAATTGGCTAAGCCCCCCTAACGGGGGAGGCCTATGTCCAGCAGTGGACTTCCTACGGCTGAGACGACTACTAAACTGTACTAAAAAACAGGTTTTTTACCGAATTAACAATACTAAATTTCATGTAATTATTATGTGTAAATGCTATTTAGGATACTCGTATTTAGCTATCTGCGCTTTGCGGTTTCACTCACTGAAAGGTATTTTATTTTTAAATTATTGCATGGTAATAATATGATCTACTACACCACAACCGAATTAGGTAGTCTTTTTACATATTATTATAATTCCCGTATTAAACAGCTCTTTCAATGAGGATCTGTTTATATAGTGTACTGCATAACATACTTATATTTAGATTAGGTTTTTTTATTTAATAGATGTCTTTTATATAAAAAAAAAATGTTTTGCTCGGCAAAGCTCGGTCACCCTGGTTATTATAGAAAAGCGTAGTGGGTTAATTAAAATGTAAACATTTTTTAAAAGTAAATACTTAGATTGAATATACAGAAAACCCGTGAAATTAACATATCTTACGACTTTCACCATCGACCATTATCTGCGAGTAGGTACCTATTATAGTAGGTACCTATTTATTAACTTCCTCATTAAATAATTATTTTAATTAGGTTTAACCCATTAAATATTTATTTATTTAAATTTATTATTACATCTATAGCTGATGTCCCGTGGCTTTGATAACTAAGTTTAATTTAGGCTTGGTTAAATTAGTTAAATTAGGGCTTGAATTTTCAAAAATCTGTTTTTAGAGAATTACTACGTCTTATCTAATCACAATTATTATGTTTGCTTGACTGAACGACAGTAGTAAAATTGCGCAATTACTGCTGTCTTTAGTATCTTTTACTTTAACGTACTTATCGTACAAAAATGGCGTTTGAATGCAGTAAGCTTTCAATTTACGCTTGTCGCGCTGCTGTTGCGTTGCTATCGCAAAGATTGTAACAGGTATCAACTAGTCACGGTTTCTATTTATACATAATATTATTATTAGGTATATGTAAAGAAGCAATTTATTTATATAATTGTACCTACTTATTTCTTGCAATTTTTCGTCTTTGATACCAAAGAGAGATAAGTTTAGAGTGAGTTAAAATTCGTTTCAATTAAGCACTAACTCCATCTAATATTAAAATGGGACATGGACATAATAAATATGTCGATGGTCTATTTAATATCAGTAGAGCGAACTCAAAAAACCCGACTTCCCAACATTAAGATGAATAATTAGGTAGGACAGATCATACAAGCAAGCATAGGAAATAATGACTAAGGAATGAATGAGAGTTTTACAATTATAATAGGTAGGTAACACAAGAAAAAAGCTTAAATTATTGCTTTTTGAGGTTGGTCTTAAATCGTTAGTTGCTCATTACACTAACAATGGGAGGCGGTGCGCAGTTAGGCATTAGAAAGGCAGAGCTTTCGCTAATGACATCCCGGCGCGCCGTCCATAATTAAAAAAGCGCAGAAAGTCGGCCTTGTCAATATTTCGAAGACGCTCGGTTCGAGAAATTTCAATAGAAAGTTACTCTGAAGGGAACCATCGCGGCTATGCTTCCAGTGATTTTCTTTGAGTTTTCCTATAGCGTCCATCATACCATAGGTTTCACTGTCACTTTTACAACAGTTAAGGCTATAGTTGAAACGTTAAGTGTAATGAGCAAAGTAAGTACAGTATGACATTTCTTATTTTGACATGTTTGAGAGATTTGTAGTTGAAGCTCACTGTCCACAGCAGGCCATTTATGAGCAGCATGCTAACTATAGATAGTTACATAAATACCACAAATCTGTATTTTAAAGAAATTATTTTCGATTTAAGTAGCCAGCCAAATGATAAAACATACATAAAAAGTGAAAAAATAAAAAAGTAGGTATGTTCAGTAATAACCGCTTAAGACTACGATAATAGGACCCACCATGACAGTTTTATTGCTTAACAGCATCCATAGAGTTTGATGATAAAAGGTTGGTAATACTAGTACTCAATTAAAAAATTATAAAACTATGAAAACTTTTTGGTTGAAGTGAAGTATGCTGGAATGGCGGAATATTTTCGAATAGTGTAACTGACTAACTGTAATAATGTCGTTTTACATTTATGTTCAAGATTTTATCGTTTACTACTTTTGTGCTATATTACCGGTTAAAAAGTGTTATTATATTGAATAATTAATATTCATATAGGTCACAAGACTGTTCATTAGTGGCCGAAGGCTCCTAGTAAGTGGACAAAAGCTTTATTGATTAAGAATAATACATGTTGTGATAAAATTCATAATTTCATAGTTTTACGGGGAAAGTTATTGAAATTGTGTAAGTTACGCCTTTCCAAAGTTATTTCAGTTTGAAACCGGTAGCAAAAATGAAACATCTAACGGTATTTTTTAGATTTGATGGGCTGTAGTGACCATCCCTCAGCATTAATCATGATTGATGGTTTTTGATTGACGTAACCTAACCTAACCTACCGTGTAACAAGCGACTATATAGTTGTATATCTGTGGTGAGAATATATATAAGAGAATACCTATAATATAATGACCTACCCTAGCCCTAGGCAAGATAAGTCTTGCTTACAGATAAGAAAGACTTATCTTGCCTGCCTTCTGTGCTTATTATAATATTAAGCGCCTAATGTAGCTATGCATGCCGACAGAGCATTTACCGAATAACTATTGTTCGTGAACGACCATTTCATCTTTAAAATTATTGTTCTGTGCTGTTTGCGATTCATAGGGAATGAGATTTAATTTTATTACTAACAAGGTGAATGAAAAAGTACTGTTCGATGTGTCATCTTTTCAAGCTTTGAGAGAGAAGGAATAACGTAACTTTGCAGCGTATCAATAACCTTTGCCGTAAAACCATGGAATTATGAATTTATCACATTATATAAAATTCTTGCGACATTAAATATTTATTGAAATACTTCAAACAAGGCAAATAAGAACTGTCAAATGGTACTTCTTAGTAGCACTTAAACAAATAAAAAAATATAATAAATAATTGCTGGGCTATAGTTTGATATTTTCCCTATTTTAACTTACATGAAAGTTGAAATTTATGAATATTTAATTGATAATTATGAAAATCATATAAATATGTAAATCTAAGTCCCTAAGTAAACTTATGGTAACCACCTGCTTAGGGCAGCAACTAGAGTAGAAGCTGCGCAAGTGGATACCGTGGCTCGAGTCGAGGCTTGCCGCTTCTCTCGGCACGCTCGTTAAAAAAAATCGTAGAACGCTCTACGCGGGTCTACGGGTCTACGCGTAAATTGCTGTAAGTATTTTAAATTATTTTCAACACAATTGCTCGTAAATTACTCTTAATGACAGCTGAAACTGTAATTGAAAGAGTTGTCTTTAAATAATTACTTTAATAATACCGTTATATATACGAGTAATATATATACCGTTATATATAATATATATATAATATAAACCGTTATATAAAATATTTAATAATACCTATTAAATTAAAATAATTTAATAGTGCCGGCAATAGAATAGGACCCCACTCTAACCGTGGCTGCTGTAAAAGCCGGCGGTAAGGGTATCAGATTCAAAGGACGGGCAGCAGCATCCTCTACAGGCATATGTCCAGCAGTGGACTTCTTATGGCTGATGATGATGAATACAAGCAGGTAAGACTGTTTCTTTCCTCTCAAGGGTGTTGAAAGTTGTCGTATGAAACGCATATGCTATTATCAAAACGCACTCGGCTCCAAGATGTTGTGCCTACGGCTCATGTGAACAATACCGCTTAGTGAGGATTGACCAACTTAGTACATTTGTTTCATAATACTTAAACTTTTATTTAATCTATAAATAATCGATTACACAAAAGCTCATACTTACTGTGAAACTAACTCTACAGGACAAAAAGCTACTAAGACAAAAGATAGGAATTTTCATCAAAATTAACCAAAGTAAGAACTTTCTATGACCTGCAACGCCATCTGTTTGAGCCTGACAACACCAGTGACTGGAGTCAGATGCTCGCTACAAGCTGCATTCGCTACAACGGCTCTACAGTAACATCGCACCGGTGGGACGTGTTAAATGCAACGACTGACAAACCCGCCTAGAGTCAATATTTATTCAAAATCCCATAATTTCGACCGCCATGCACACAATAGATTTATAAAATAAACACGGAGTAAAATGTCTGTAAATAGGATTGACAACATTTTAATATATAGTCTTGTGTTTACTTTGGGTTGGTTCACCTCTCTGTTATGCCTACATGCGTTAATGCTGTACCGTGAAATCATTGTTTTTTGTAGACGTTTCGGAGATTAAATATGAATATAAAAGGACAAAGCGCTGTGAACATATTGTATTTTTTTCAGCGGTGACTTTAGTAAGCTTGTGGGATTTTAGCATTACGGCGTTTCGCTTCGTGGCACGTTAAGTAGGATACACAGATATTTTTATGTAAACTGTGGGAATTTCATCTGCATGAATTTCTAAAAAGTAGACATCTAAAAACATATCGGTATAAATGTTAAGATATATCATCAATATTCAATATATATTATAAAATTCTAAATGACTCACTGACTGACATGCAACGCAGAGCCAAAACCACTGATCCTAGAGAATTAAAATTTGTTATGTGGGTTCTTTTCTTTGCCTGGACGTGTGCTAAGAAAAGATTTTTGAAAATTCACATTGTAAGGGGTCCAAAAAGGGCGTGAAAGTTTTGGTACAAAACTCCCATATTTCACAATCGCGAGAGGGCAAAGCCGCTGTGCTCACACTAGTTTTAATATAAAATACACTAATATTCATAATAACAATAAGACTACCATGCCCTTCATTGTCATTAAACATATTATTTATAAATCCCATTATTTATACCTAAATCGATTACCTTCACTAACATAATGTCCAAATGAATTCTAAAGGCAGAATTAAGCAGGTGTAATATTAAAAACTGTCACATATACAAAAAGAACGTGACCAAAAGAAATGAGACACTGAAGAGGATTATAACCAATCTCGTTTTTATAAAAGGGTACACCTGAGTAAACTCGGTCATCTCTCCTTCAAAGAGCGGATTTTAACAGTTTGTGTTTACCGATTACCCTATTGACAAACAGCGAGTTCGAAGCAGGTAATCCTTATAGGATATCGGTCTTCGGTGCCGCCGGATGTATGGGAATCGCTTTCCACTTTCATGACAAGCATAATAAGAACATTTTGCTATACGTGATTTAATTTTCATATGTTATCATCTTTAATGCAATTACGTTTGTGACATGCGCACATACATAATAGACGAGTTCATTGTTCGAAAGGAAGTGTACTCCAATGGCGGAATAGGTATGTATGTATTCCCCTATGGGTACTTACCTATAACCATCGTGCAGATGTCGATTTGTCCTTATTTAGTAAGTTGTATAAAGAAACACTCGATATGTAGCAGGCTCTCGTCGCTTGCTCTGAATTACTTATGTAATTTTCGTGCGTTATGAGACGATATTTCGATTAATGCATTTAAAGCAAACATTTCTGCTTTCATGGCCATCAAAAGCAATGCTACTGATTAATAACCACCACTGGCGAGATAAAAGAACCGGCAACAATAATTTATGTCTGAATGTTTGTACAAGTCTCGTGTAGTACAATACACGGACGGAGGCGAAGGGGTGATATTATAACTCGAAATCAATGCCAGCACCATTGTATGCACACCACGTCTGCCTAAGGAGGGGGAACTTTATGTCTTTTGCTTATACTAATAACACCACCCCAAAGGGTGGTTCCTTTCGAACGGGGACCATCAAAACTTTGCATGTTAATAGAAACACACGTGTAGGCCTCGCAGGGAACATCACATAATTCAATGTACTCACCTGTCTACACTCACAGAGAACGGAGTTTTGTTCACACTGTGTACCGACTCATAATATTTCTTCGGCGCCTTTTAAAGATGTTTAGCCGTTAATTTTTCAAGGTTTACCTCTACTAAGTATTCAAACGAATCCTTCATAATATGTATGTAGACATATATTATATGTATGCTGTAAACATGTATCTATTATAACAGGTTAAAAGTAGGTCATATACCTATACATTTTATTAAACTTAAGTAAAAAAATGGCATAACGAAATATGTAATTAGTGACCTATGCACTCACCAACTAGTATTACATACCTACTGAGCTACAAATTAACAAAGTTTTGTTTTGCAAGTCACATTCGTTCTTAGATTATACCTACCTATATACTATATTAAGGTACATATCGTGGTAGTTATTACTTTGACGTTCACTCTGTTTTTTTACGGAGTATTGAAAAAATACCAAACAATAGAGCTACCTACTTACTATCTATACTAACTAAATACACTATACCATAGAACACTTCGAAAATCCACAGGCCGACACATCAGTCTGTCGATAATGACGAGTCATTAGGTTCTGATAGAGGCTTTCAGAGGACCTTAAATCTGACACCACGATTGACCACAAACCTACTCGACATGAAGAAGAAAACTTTGACTTTTAGGAATGCTTATTATAAACTGTAAAGTGTTTAATTTGTTATGTGGCGTAGAGATGAGAGCTGCTGGTTAGACCAATATTACGGGTTGCACCATTATAACAAGAGAAAGATATTTAACGGCCGGTCAAGGATTGGTTATTGTTAAAGTTAGCCTATTATTTTATTTACTTTTATGAAACTCTTAATGTTTTTGTACGTGGCGTCTGAACGTCTAATCACGCGACTAAAACTGTGATTTCTAAAAGTTAACTATAGTTCATAAAAAAACTCAAATTATAACAGGAACATAGTTTACATCACTATAAAATATCAAGATCAATTTTATTGAATGTGTTAATTAAGTTTGGAGAAAACAGGACAGTTCCAAATATCGATTTGGTAATATTTTCTCAAGATTGTCTTAAATTTTTTGGAGCTAGGATACGATCTTAAAAGCGTACGCGGCCTTTTAGGAATTTGACACAATCCTATGAAAAATGTACTAAATCAATGTTTTGTATTTCGCTGTTTGCTCCGAATATTATTAACCCATACACTACAAACTACAAACTTATATCCTGCTATTTTGATAGTGAGGTACATTAGTTAGTTTCTCTTATAAACTCTCGGTTTTGGCGACATTTTAACCAGCTGTTAAAATGGTACAACATGTAATAGGGCTAACCAGAGATTGAACGGACGGTCAAGTATTGGCTATAGTTAAAGTTTAAGTTGGTGCAACTCGGCCTTAATGATTATTTATAGTCTAAAGCGTACCTAAAATATTTAGTTATGTGGCTTACAGAGCAAGACATATCCAACAAGACTTGGAAGAGGGGGGTACGAGAGTACGAGTACGAAACTCGGCTCATGTAAATATGGAGCGGAACAAACTCGACGCGCCGTTTTCGTAGACAGAGTGTAGGAGTGTTGGAGCAAGATTCAGCGACGGTAACACATGTAGCGAGGAGTCGGGACGACAGACACGTGTAGCCATCTTAGAGAGTTCAGAACAGGAGATGTCAACCTGCTCTCCCTCTGCCAAATAACATGTACTTTTCGTTCATGTGTCCGAAGAATATACGGGTAACAACCCGTATATATTCGTTACCTACTTTATATCTCTCGTTACTATCGTGTCATTACTTATAGCATCACATCGAGTCGTGTTCCGTATGCGGTTTGAGATCGCGTTTGTACTGTGTTTAAGTATAACATTAAATAGTTGTACGTACCTACCTATTTATTATTAAATGAATAAAAAATACAAGATGGAATGTCAAAATGCAAGTTACGATATGCATTCGTGAGTAATGTTTTGTTACTCTCAGTCAGTAAGGTACCTGTTCATCGTCATCAGCTGGAAGTCCACTGCTGAACGTAGGCCTCCCCCATAGAATGCTATAAACTATTCTAAGTGAGGGATTTTGTCTTAATCACCACACTTGGCAGGCAGCTTGGTGATCGCTGTAGTTGGAGTACTTAGAAACGGAGAGCGCTAATGCCCACTCTCCGAATATGTCCCCCTGCCGGGTTTCACGGGATGAGAAAGGTGTGGCCCTATTATATAGCCGGGTACCACACGGCAGTACCAGTACCCGTTACTCAGTAACAAATACATACGGTTTGCTGCACCTCTAGAAAGTAGAACTTGACACTTCCCGCGCTCTTTGTTCTGAGGCAGCAATCCTCCGTTCTCTTATCATAGAGATGTAGCAATTGAACCGGTGTCTTCTTCACTATCTTGCCAAAATATGCACATTATACATGAGATAAGCTGTGGATCCATTTTTGTGAGTAAGTCCTGCTGCCCGCTATGCTCTGCCTAATCGAAAAATATACAAGGTGCCGTTATGCATGATGGATTCCTAAAATCTCACGAAAATAATAACTATAAAGTACATACCTGTTGCAGAGAAAAGCGTTTTAAAGTTGTTATGAAGAAATTCAAGGTCCATTCTTTCATAATTTACTGTCATGAAATCACGAGCATAACAAAGTTTATTTCTGTGCGTCAATACGTCAGTGCATATATTACAGAGCATAGCGGGACTAGCCTTGATACTGATATCATTATTGTATGTATTTTCACTGGCGATATTGGGTAGGAAGCGTGGTTCATGAAAAAAGACACCACCACAGGGCTGGGGTTTTTTGATTTTAGATTGCTGTTAGATTTCACAAGGTAAAGCCGCGGGGCACGAATGGCAATAAAGAACTGTAAGAACGCTTTATATCGCATTCGCTAGCACTCTCGTCTTCCATAAAGACTGTGGAGAAACCCAACTTTATTAAAGCACTAGTATATCTATTATCTACCTAATATGCCATTACTGCAGGTGTTCAGTAGCATATCTAAGCGTCCCGGAGCGTTTAGCATTACCAATTCTCGGCTCATTGAATCGAAATTGGGCCCGGCTTTGTGAAATTTCTTTTCTCCCTTTTTCATTTTTACGAGTGTTGCTTTGGCGCCAGACTTCTAATGAACATCGTTAACTCACCCTTTTCATTTAATTCTGTTTAAACGTGCTTATTTAATATATCTACTTTGCACTTAGATTTATTGTTAGTGCCAGTTTTTTGGTAAGCACCTAAGAATATACAGCGCTGGAAGTGTTAGACGCAACTTCCAGTTCTTTTTTCTGTCTGTTTTCGGTACATAAGACATTTACTGATGCAGAAAATGAATCATTAATTTCACAACTGCACACACAGAGCATGAACAGAAACATGAATGATTATGTACCTTTTACTTATTCACGAACAAATAGTTTATGTACCTCGGCAGAAGGGTATTATTTAGACCTATCGCATCTACGCTGATTTCGCACCCTTCACACATTATACGTTAAAATAAAATAAAAAATAGGCTGTGTTCCGTGATAGAGCGTGGAAAGGAAATAATTAAGATTGAAGGCCGGAAACGTTTTGATTTGCCCGTTGCACTTCGTCTGTAGATACAAGGTTTCTTGCCAAAAATGAAGAGGAACTCAGATGAATAAAAAATCGTTTTGTTCAGGCCGAAGTAAAGTATGTGACTGCATTAAGAAATAAAATTCACAAAAAACATACTTTTCTACCACCGATTTATCAAAAGACGTATGTATGACTAGCGTTGAGTGGACGATATTACTAAACGTTGTTACTCTGGAAACATCCATAAATTTATTGACTCTAGTCGTGCCTGAAAATATGTCGTGAGTGTAAGTAGAATGTATCCACGCAATTTTTTTGTGCTCCAAGGAATCATCGCGCCTGTTTGTGTATTTCCGTGTTTTAATTATTCCTTGAAGAAAAATAAGTCTCACGGGATAACTTTTTACGTGTTAGTATTATAATAATTTTATTCAAATTTGATTTGAGAAATAGAACAATAGGTATCGTAGGATCATATAAAATATTATCTTAGTAGTAAAAAGTTTAAGCCTAAGTTTTTCTATTGCAATGTTAGAACGTCACCCGTCTACTTCCTTACATTGTCATTGTTTCCTAGACATGCCATTATAATAATTATTATATTTCTCTCATTAGGCTTACTGACTGAATATCTACGTTTCGTTTCGAGCATAAAATTAAAAATTAAAATGAACTCTCTGCGTGCAAGTGATGGTCAGAACTCGGTCCGTGACGAATGGACGAGCGATGTCAACGACGTGTATTATAGGGGAACTTTTAATAATTTGTAGTCTGTTTCTAATTGCCACACCAACGCGATTTAAAACATGTCACAGTTTTTTAATTTGGACCCAAAGTTGCCAGTTGCACAAGGGTTCATGGAGGAATTACTGCAAGATTTGCATATCTTACCTTTATGTGAATTATTATCTGCAGTCTGTGTTGTCATGTATAACATACCTACTACAGAGGATTCATGAGGAGGAATGACAAAATAAGTATACTTAACAGGATACAGGACCTCTTAGCAGTTTGACACAATCCTATGGAAAATTTACGAATCGATGTTTTGTATTCCCGTGTTTCCTCCGAGAATAATTGATTTTATCCATAAATTTATATCTTGAAAATTAGAAGATAAATTAGGCTATGTCCTTGTTATTTAATTTTTGTTCCTTAACTCTTCATTTATTTCTAGTGAACGTCTAATTACGCGAGTAAAACTGGGACAGTTTTCCATGTTTTTAAAGGGTCATACTTCATTTAACAATGAGTTTGTAGAAAAATTAAAATGACAGGGACATGCTCACTAAAGACCTAGAATTTATTAAAAAAAACCATTGCTCTGACGCAGTTATCTACGGAGGAAACACGGGAATACGTTTGTATGAAAAAGTCACCCCTCATGTAATCTCTTAAGGATCTATTTGTTGCACTAACGTAATGTCGAACTAATAAAGTGAGTAGTGTCGAACCTTATTCGCTCTACATACATTGATTTAAAGAAAAAGGGAGATGAGGTACTGGCTTCTCGAAAACGGAAAGCCCAAATTAGTTTCCATCAGGTCCATGTACGTCAGTAAAGTTAATTGTTGTCTCGTTCGCACTTCGGTCTTAGATACGTCTTTCTATCTATGTTGTTTCAAATTGCACATGCCAGTTGTTGATTAAACGTTGAGAGAACGTACCCCTTTTCTTTAAATCAATGATCATATACCTACTATTAGAGTGATGTCGCGCTTCAATAATCGCACAAGCGTTATTCGCCTACGAATAATAATAAGTCAGGAAATATAACTAGGAACAAATGTCAGTCTAAAAATGGTTCTCCGTGAAATAAATGCGGTATATTTTAAACACTAATCAATAAGAAGGTAATTAGTAGACATGACTTGTGATTGGTTTAAATACAGAACAAAGGCAGCGATTGGTTCGCAAAAGTATTGCAATGTCAACTGTTATCAGTTGCGTCAAGCGGCGTGGACGATGTTATGCAATAAGTGAAAAGGACCAAGTAAATAATAAAACAATATTTTTTGTACTATAAACATAAATTTCTCTTGTAATGTGTTATTCATAATTATTTGTTGTTTATGACATACGAATGGATACTGAATTGGTATTCAAATGCAATAGAACCTTTATTGTTTCGCTGTATATATAATGAAAACATTATGAGGCCATCTGCATCGATGCCATCAATTTATTGCATAAAAATAGGTATACCTATTATAAGTAAAAGAAGAGCTTTATACTCTTCACAAAGAATCAAAGAAAGAGTTCTTTTATCAAGCATTCGTAGTGAAAAATAGACACTTTTCACTACGATTGCGAATATACAACCAAAACAATAAAAACCACCTCCGTAACCCTCCCTGATATATCCCTGATATAAGTATAGGAGGTGCGTACCATTTGGTATTTAAATAATTGATATAATTTTACTTGATAGAACGTTCATTTCATATATTTTTATTTGATATAAACTTATTTCATATAATTTCACTTGATATATTTTCATTTGGTATACTGCTGCATTTGATATAATACATGTTTGGTATCACTTTTATTTGATGTTATTTTCATTTCATATTTATTTTATTTATTTATTTAGAAACAAAAAATGTGTAACATAAAACATCATAAAAGAAAGAGTGGTATTAACTAAGTACCTAGGTATACTAGGTAGGTACCTACCTAATTTCATAATTTACTACATCAAATTAATTTTACTTAAAGAATTTACCAAAAAAGCTTCGTCTCTATAAAAGTATAGGTAGGTACACGGATACATTTTAATAAAGTAGTATAAGATGGCACTTTGTAATAATTGTTATGAACTTAGGTATAGAAGAAAAATATTTATTAGTACCTACTGATCATACCCATAATTATTTAACCCATAATTATTTATTTTATTTTTTATTTTATTTATTTTGATGCATGTAACCGATAAACTGTCTCAATATCAATAGGTAGGTACACTTATATTACATTAACCCAGTTTACCAATAAAACACTAGCATTCGTACTAGGTTACCCTGTGTTACGAACGCTAGGACTTCCATTCATTCGAATATTAATTTAGTATTATCTCACTAGAACAATGAACAACCAATAAAAATAAGTAAAGTTGAGGGTGGTTAGATATTATCATACATTCTCAATGTCAGCTAAATATGACAGATGATAATAATTATTTGCATGTGAACAAGGAATACATTGAGCGGATATTTTGGAACATTTTTCAGTTTGGTTTTGGATTTCAGTTTAATATAATTGTTTATTGTGCTAAAATAAATTATGATGTATCTATATATAGTTATTCTTATAATATATTATATATTTATCTTAATATTTCATTCAGTAGGTATATATAATATTATAACAATTATCCTTGTAATTTCTTTTTTGTTTAATAACTATTTATTGATTATTAACATTATATAAGTAAGAAAAATGCGTATACTATTATTGTAGATAATATTTTAGTTATTATTATTGTTGTAGTTTTTATTAATTTAGATCATTTTGTTTATACTTAAGATTATATATGTATTACTGTAACGTTTGATAATAAAATATTTTGACATAACTTTTATTTCATATAATTGTTAATTTGGTTTGACTACATTTTATATAAACATATTATTTAAAAACAGATGCGAAATAAAAAATATTTTTTTGTAATTTATTCTGAAAGTTTAAAGAAAATTATGTATCATCAGATTCAAAAAATATATATTTTTAATTAATCATAAGCAATTCGAAATTGATGAACTTCCATTAAGAATCACTTGATCACGACCGCGCTACGAGTGGTCGTCATGATTGTGATGTCATTATTACAGTTATAATTTTATGTATAGTACTTTATAACATTGTGACGTCACTACTGGTCACGATCTCGTTCGGGCACTATCGGCTTGTTTTCAGAACTGGATTAAAATAGAATTTTTAATTAGATATAACATTGTAAATTTTTTTTGTGCAAATAAAAAAAAAACTTAAAATAGTTTTGTTACGAATCTTATATAATATGTATGAATATTTCCATTTATGCAAAAATACTCAATTATTGAACTGACTTCATTTTGCATAATATTGACAATCTTGATTTAAAAGCGTATTTAAATATTTTTGTTTAAAATTATAATTTTGCGACTAGGAGAAACCTTTGAAAAGAGATCCTTGGACATTTTAATCTTGTATGGTTCCCACAGTTGCTTAAATAGCAGAGTATATAGGTATATAGAATTGGCCTTGGTTGACTAAAGAAAATTAATAATGTTCGAGGCTATCTAGGTTGACGTAAAAGCCCATTCATTTGTCGTGGTCACGTAGTGCAATCATTATAAAGCAATACTTTTGGACGTAAAGGCCTAGCCTAGTTCTCTTGCTTACAATAATTTAGTTTATTTTGCATAAATAGATTCAATTCAATACAAGATCATTCGACATGCATACATGCATAAATGGAAACATCATATAATTATAAGATTCGTAAGAAAACTATTTTTAATTTTATTTATATTCGCTATAATTACAAAGTTATATCAAATTATAAAAAAACATTTTTAATCCAGTACTGAAAACACGCCGATTGTACACGAATAAGCTCGTGACTTGTAGTGACGTCACAATGTGATAAAGTACCAAACATAATTATAACATTACGACGTCACAATCATGGCGACCACTCATAGCGCGTTCGTGATAAAGTGACTGTTATTGGCGTTTTATCAATTTTATTTATGAATTGCTTATAATTAATTAAAAAATATATTTTTAATGTCATTTAATAATCGGATGATACAAAATTGATGATAAAAAATCAATGACGTTGAATCGCTTCCTTAAAAAATAAATTAAAAAATAGATATATATATATTTTTTCAAATACATACTCAATTATGCTCGCCATGACAAAGGTCCTTCTACTACTTGGGCCGTGTGCAATACTGTAACTACTCTTTACTGAAGCCAACCATAACACATCAAAATCACATTTTCTTTTACTATTTTATTTCACTGCACAAATTCAGTTAAGTCAGCTTCACCTCTAGATAAGGTAATAGATTTATTCTATAAATAGAAGTCATCGAGTTTCTTTTCCAGGCCAGGCGAAGCATGCACCTCTCGAGCAAAGAGCTCATCATTGTCCCGGTTCAACTAATGCAAATGATAATGCATGACACAAACAAGCAGTATGTACTTTCGCCTTTAATGATGTATGATTAAACATGAACCGAGGACTTTATCACATTTTGGCACGCGTTTGTTCGTCCGGATGGGGAGATGGATGTTTGCAGACCGCGCATGCATCGCCTGCTCTCTGATAGAGCCGTCAATATGTCTACTCGCAACAACCTTGAGTGATTAGGTGCTCGATAAACATTGCGCTTTATTTTTAGCTTTGGCAGTGCTGCCAATACGTTCCAAGTACCTACCTTACCTACATTGATGGACAAGTATAATGTTCTTTATTTTAGATTAGGGAATAATCGGGTCGTGGTTAATAGGTAAGTAAGAAAGAGACATCGTGGATTCACGAAGACAAAAAAATACGAGAAAGAATACATATCTCTGTAATATCATTAATCGCATGAAAAGAGTACAATCTCAAAAAAAAAAACAAAATTAAGTAAGCTTAGGCTAGGAGTGTTTTTCCATACAAACACATTCCTGTAGTTCCTTGTTAGATGATTGCGCAGTTAAAACCTTATTTTTTTTATGAAATCAAAGTCTACAGTTAGCATTTCATTGAAATATAAACCTTTAAAACATGGAAAATAGTCCCAGTTTTATACGCGTATTTTGACGTTCACTAGCAAAAAAAATTGCTTGTCTGTAAAGTCGATTTACTGACGATAGTTGAACGTGACAACGCGCTCACTCAAGTAGGAGAGAGACGGATGTCGAACGCTGCCGAACGCAAAGGCCGATTGTGCTTCTTTGTCGCTCGTTCCGCGCTCTCGCTTGCACTTCAAGCCTTACATGGAACGCCTCAGAGCGGGGTAACGCCGCATGAGTCATGTTTTTTCGTGCGTGCAGCCGGCTCTATCGAATTATAAGACGTTGTCACGTCAAAAAATTATGAGTTTGGGAAAGAGAATGAAATAATAGGGAACTTAGCCTAATTAAGTAATTATATTCATCTTCATAATATTGAGATAACCATATCTAAGTACATTTATTATTATGTTCATATTGATAACTCGTAATCTGTAATTGATAAGTATACCTAATATTGTGTCATCTATAGATTTGTCTCTCATCTTTACAATTATACAACGTGTTACAATAATGTGTAGTAATACATAAGGAATGCATAAAGAAAGAATTTCAAAATTCGCAAATTAAATTGTACATTGTACATCCAAAATAGATCAGCAGATCGGCATATTTGTATGGGAATTTGTATGGGAATCGAATTTTTATAAAAAGAAATAGTGATTCACTGACTAACTCATCAACGCAGCGCCAAAACTACTAGACCGATGAAGATGAAATTTGAACAGTAGATTATTTTTATAGCTAAAGCAAGTAATAAGAAAGGTTTTTTTCAAAATTCCACCCCAAAGCGTGTTAAATCCGGGTTGAAAGTTTGTATGATATTTTTTTAAGTCTGACTACTTAAAATTCCACATTATGCTTCTCAATAGTAAATAAATATACAGTGTTTTCAGGATTTCTTGTAAAACAATACCTAGCGCGAAATATAGGGGTTCAAAAATTGTATGAAGAAAGTTTTATTTTTAAGTCTATTACTTTTAAACTCTGTTTATTCAGCATAAGGTAATTATTTTTACCCTAAGAGTTTACTTAAATACCTACTGATTTCAAAATTTGTATGAGGAAGGCTTTAATTTTAAGTCGATTGCCTTGAAAGTTTACACAAATTAAGCTTTTAAATGTTCATAATTAAATACGTACTTATGGAATAGAATAGAATAGAATAATACTTTATTGCATACCAAATTACATAACTAGGTTAGAAGTAACGCTCCAAAAAAAAACTATCACGGTAAACAACCGGCGGTCTTATCGTATAAAGCAATTTGTTACAGATAACCTGGGGGTGGAAAAGGAGAGTTAAAACATTAAACGACGGAGGTGTGCAATAAGTACACAATATCTGGATAATATGGCATTTTACTCTTTAACATAATTCGTGTTAAATAAAACAGATACATATAGAGTATAATAATACTAAAGTATAACATCTATTATTTTATTGTATAATAATACTATAAATTATCTACATATACATCTATATACATAATAAATATTACTTATATACAATAATAATATAATAATATGATATTATATACATTAAGCTGCTGCAAGCAATTTTATGAAGTTGATGATAAGAAGTGTTCATTTACAATTTTTTTGAAAATGTGGATGGATATAGCGTGCCTAATGGATACAGGGAGAATGTTGCACAGCCGAACAGCTCGCACTGTAAACGACTTATCATAATATTGAGAGCTGGGCAAGGTATGTAGCTTATATTAGGTGTCTTTACAATTCGACACCCATGGTAAAATTAAGGGTTGAAAATTTTCATTAAGAGAGTTTAATCAGGTGACTAACTATCTTAAAAACTCATTTATTTTAGGTAAATATTATTTCATAAAAATTTTGGCATGCTGAAATGATGGTTGAAAATTAAATTTAGGTATATATAGGTACATGTAATTTGATTTACAAATAAATAGCTTTGCCCCGCGGTATCACCAGCTGACCAGAATACACAAAGAGAGATTAATGCCTACTTTATTTTGTAAATACCACAACCTACAAAGAAATAAAATATTCTCTTTATAATTTGGTGACAACAGGCTACCCCACTTTTAAAACCTTATTAAAAACATATAGAGTAGATTTTGGTTTTGTAGAAAAATAACAGATAATATGACAATTAAAGAAATAACTTTTTATACATAACTTTTTATAGCGATATACTCTTAATTAAAGCTAAACATTTTTAAAAAGAAATAATTATATACTAGAACAATAATTTACCATTAAAGGAAAATGAATGCAATTTGTCTTAGGTGAAAATAAATGAGTATAAAAAGTATTCTAACAGTGACAAAAAAAAAAGAAATTTTAATAAAATAAACTTAGTTAAAAATACTAATATTACATACGTATACCTGCAGACATAGGTATATACACATAAAAAAAATATTTTATATCCCAAGGATGTTCTAGGAACATAACATCCCCCGTACCTTATTATAGAGTGAGTACCTATATATACTACACCTATATATTCTTACTTTCTGACTTCTGAACCTTTATACAGAGCATTTAACTTTGGTGTCACTTCTATTATTTCATAGCCTAATCATAAAATCATTAATTCACGACTAAGTAAATTTATTTCCAATTAAAGTTATTTAAAGTAATTTAAAGTTAATAATTACTTAGGTTAGATGTGATATCGGTAAGTTGGTACTTGGTAATTCAGTAAGTGATAGGTATAAGTGACGAACCTTCTATTTTAGGAATACATATTATTTATTAGATCATTGAAAATACATTTAGGTATTAGATGGTTGATAAAATCATACCGATTTATTATTATTCCTTAAAATGTGTATAGTCCCAATGGTCACGGCAAAAAATTGCGTAAACATTAATAAAAAAATATGTCAAAGTTAACAATAGGCAGCCACAAAATACTTAGTAATTTATATAAAATATTATATCTACCATTAGGTTGTCACTAACGTAGTCAGTAAAGTAAGATCCACAAGGGATGGAGAAGGAGAACGTACTTACTCATAGACCAAGGGTCCAAATCGCAAGATGCGGTTCCATCAGTCAGGCTGTCGCGCGAACGGCACGACACGGCAATGCACTTAACTTCACGCCAAACATACATGTGTCTTACTTGCTACTTGCAACCTACTGGCTACCTATCTACTTGTTATGAAGGGGACAGAGTGGTCATCCCAAAACTGACACTCAATTATGACCCCGCGTGACGGATGGCACGCCAGCGGTTACGGTCGATGTCAGCACTATGTCGAGGTTTTGTCATCAGTTTTGGATGTTTGAATAATTTTATTGCTCTTGTCGTTATACTATTTGAACATCATTTGGTAGGTATAGGTACCTACACTATGACCGGGTTAGGCACGCTATGCACTAGTCTCGCTTTGCTCTGAAGTTTGCAAAAACAACTAGCTGTTCTATAGGTACACTATATAGGATTCTGTCACGGATCAAGAAACCTCTTCTATGAAACCAGTGACGGATTTACCAGCAGGCTGAGTAGGCTGGAGCCTAGGGCGGCAGATTCTAGGGGGTGGCAATTTTTAATTATTAAGATTACATTAGTACCATCTACGTAGAGTAAAATATTAAGAGCTAGCTTCACACCACCCGTATCTCAAGTAGTGTATCTCATATTTTTTATCGAGCTTGCAGCAAGTTTCACGCACATTTAGTATCAAAATTTTACAAAATTTTACCGCGCTTGCAACAAGCTGTTCGCGCCTTCGTACAAATTTTTTTCCGCTCTCGCAGGTACCCTATGGAATTTTCAGTAGCGCAAACGGTAAGGGGCGCCAAAATATGAATAGCCTACTGGCGGCAAATGTGTAAATCCGCCACTGTATGAAACAGTAAATATTAGAGATAGTTCAATTGTGAAAGTTGTTCAAAGTTATAAATCGGTAAGTATATGTACAATGACTAACTGATCTGACAAGCCGTAGGTGATTGATTTTTTATATTATGTCCTTGCAAAGTTATAACCCTAAGGGAATATCTAGATACGTTCAAAATAGGTAAAATAAAATAATTAAAGCCAATATAGTAACATAAACACCTTTATTTTTTTAAACAACCAAATTAATAATCAATACATTTTCAATTCATAAAAAAACCATTTACATAATATGATTATATACTCGTATTAATTAAAAATATACATAACTAATATAAATAAAATTATTGTATTTAGAGTAAAATGAATCTGAGCCTTCAGTAACAATCATATTCATATAACAATGTCTTTTAATTATTACGTAGGTTAGGTACTTACAGAATAATATCATTGTAATATTAATCAAAACTTATGATAATTATTTATTAGGCAATGTAAATGTTTCGTTGGTATAATTATTTGGCAAATTGATTCGGAGAATATACATGGCATCATCATTGGCATATTAAAAGTACCAGGTACGTACTAGTAGGTCAACATTCAGAAAATGTTGCACCCTATCACAGCATAATAATAACTCTATACCTACAGTATGTCATCTCCGTTGATTAACGTCAAAATACCTAAGCGCCTGTCAATTCGTACGCCTGACCGGGGCGCAATAGAAGCCGGCTGGACCTACCTCAGGCAGTAGGGGGGGGCTCTCCTCTCTGTCATACCGCACCCTATCGTTGCCTACGTCTAGACGCTCAGTTGACCTACTAGTAGGTATAGTCATACGTATGACCCTATACTTGTCTCATTTTCTATGACGGCAACGTCGTAAATTAGAGAGAGGTAGTGAATATCAAGCTAGTTTTATGACAGTATACGTAGTTTTGGTTTAGTAGAGCTGCGTTTTCGAACTGTTTTCGTCACCGGCCGCTATGGTTACGATATGTACGTGTGAACGTTGCGAATAAAAATAATATACTACTTGCGTGATGACTGTTTAACAACAGTTTGTCTTAATATTACTTGTACGTATATTAATGTCTGTAGAAAAATACTCGTAGAACTAAATTATATTGCGAAAAATCATGGTAACGCCATCTGTGCCGAATATGACGAAACTTATACATGAATAGCTTAGCTATTACTGGCTAGATATTTTAATAGTATGAAACCAAAAAAGTTCAAACCTAAATCTAAAGATGGCGCTTTACTACATGTTTGTGGACGTAAACAATTATATTTTTCAAATAAATAATGGAAAATATTAATCATATAGCCGACGACACTAAACCTAGTAAGATAAAGACTCCCAGATGAAATACATATAGGTATACTTCGTTACGTCTTTAATGGGGGAACACGAAATGGCTATGCTGCAATGCGAAAAACGTGGCAGAGCTATTTAATAAGAGAATAAAAAGAAATAATATCCGGTATTTTTAAGATTTATTGTTTTGTGGTGTACCAATAAAGTGTTTACATTAAGGTGTTTATATAAAATGTTTATCTATCTACCTATCTATCTATCTATCTATCTATATTTCATCTGGGAGTCTTATCGAACTAGGTTTAGTGTCGTGGGCTCTGTAACTATATAGCTTAATAAATATAAATATCCCAAGATTCTGAAATCATTACAAAAATATCAACCTCTTCATTTTATTAATATTAATTGGGCTAGCGGCTAAGGTAAGCAACTATCATTATAATTAATTTGATCTGCATTATATATTCATATTACAATGTAAGAGCACACCGTTACCTTATATCTACATTTTAACAAGTCTTTATCTAATTTGTCTTTAAAATAAAACTAATTATACAACGTGACAAAGTCTAGAAAGGGACTTATTTTTATTGTAAGACACAGACAATTCAACCTAAATAAGACGCTTTCGCGAGTCTGCTTTCGCCAAGGGTATGCAGTGATACTGCGTAACAGCCGGCCCCGACCCTATTCCATTCTCATTGGATTCAATTTTTGCATTTGATTTTATATGGGCTGGCATGTTTGCCCTCGAATTTTCGAAGTTTTTTTTTCATTGCTCATTTATTTATTAGAACTGCCAACGGGGGATATAGTTCGACACAAAAGAGTAGAAAATGATGGGGGCGCCACTGTCTTTTACAAGAGTAAAAACAATTTCATCAACACATACACTTTAAATTAGTTCCGTTTCTACTCTTTTGTGTCGAACTATACACAACACAATACAATATTTAACTTATGACTAGGCGCAATCATGGCAGTGTTTTCCCGCATTTACAGGGAACCACAGCGTACGCAACTAAAACTAAGTGTATTTAAGATAGATAGTAAGTAGCTGAAGTATTGTTTAGACTTAAAAAAAGGCACTAGCCCATTTAAAAAAATGTTGACATGAACTATTATAGACATTTTGTTCGAAATCAAATAATGCAATAAAAACTAGTCGACCTCCCCCTTGCACACCGACACACATTGGCAATTTTGTTTTCATACTTAAATTCATTAAAGTAGTGTATGTAGGTTTAATTGTCTGTGTAAATGTTGGTTGGCTTTTGTAGTTAAAAAAATACCAGTGGCACTTCTGTTTCTACTATTCTTTGTCAAGCTGTACTGAAGTCCCCATTTACTACGATGAGCAATGTGAAGGTATGCAAGTCCTCCCCTACTCAAAACTTAGCAGCGCGCTGCTATGCGCGGCTTCGATGAGGTTTGCAGGCACTTAATTTTGGTCCCAGCCTAAGGATCTGTCTACAGCCATTTTCCACTGTTTGTATCTCATGTCCCTTTCATCTTCAGAAATTCGAGGAGTGTAAATTGTACCATCAGTCATAGGTATAGGAGTTATTTGTTTGGAAACAACCCCCCAGTACGCGGCCAAAGCTGCCCCTAATGCCGTACTCTCTGTGAAACCAGCTTTTATTACATTGATTCCTATCAAATCGGATTGCATTTGCATTACTAGCGCGTTTGATGTCATACCCCCGTCTACCTGAAAATTAAAATTTTCTAATACATTCACAAGTTCTGGATTCAAATGAATTCAACGTTACTTCAAGGGCTAGCAATTTTAGAGAGAAATGGGAAAGAAGGAGACAGAAAATGTTTTTATGTTCGAGCGCGAAAGAAAAACTGATAGGATAACCCCGAGTCATCCTAAGCCTACTTAGGTGTAAATAAAGGTAAGTTTGTCCGTCATATTTTACTGTTATTTAAGTTTTATCTTAGTGTTAATATGTGAAGAGGTTCGATTCCCAGGTCAGGCAGTGTTAAAAATTGGATTTTTACATTAGGAATTATCTCAATAACTGCCTGGAGTATGGAACTGTGCCCGGTAGATGGCAATAGGCTCGCCCCCTATTACATGGAATCAATAACATACTGGCGGAATGTGGGTGTATCTACTATGGGACTGAGTCCTGGGTACACCTCTGCCTACCCCTTCGGGAAAAAAGGCATGAATGTCAATGACGTTGAATCTCTTTCCTCTACAGATCCACAATCCCTGAACAAGCTTCACAAAAAAGTGTCCATCACTGACAATTACGCGCTTTGACATCTACTGAATTTCTATTATTTGAATTTAAACTCTATTTACCTGATTGTTTTAAAGCCTAATTTAGATTGAACGATTTTACACCCTATGAAGTTCTATGTTAAATTTGACACTAAGCGACGCGGGCAAACATAGGAGCATTGGAGTAGTCTTACCTACACAAAAAGATTTTGTGATTTAAATATTTTTTTCTATACTAATATTATAAAGAGAGAAACTTTGTTTTTTTGTTTTTTTGTTTTTTTGTTTTTTTGTTTGTAACGAATAGGCTCCGAAACTACTGGACCGATTTTAAAAATTCTTTCACTTATGGATAGCTTAATTCAGTGTGAGTGCCATAGGCTATATGACATTTTGAAAAAAAATAGGGATCCGTAAGAAAACTGCAATATTGTGAACCAAGGTGTTACATAATATAATTACCATATTCATAAATTTGCGTGCGCTGTGAAATGCATTGATGGTAGAATAATATAATGTACTAGGGGTTTGTAGTACTTATCAATATCTACAAAATAGTCCACGGAAATTTTATCCATCTATTTTGGTTTAGTCACAATAATCGAAACAGACATTATATGCAAGCGCTGTGAAAAGTAATGGTGGTAGAATAAAGTAATGTACTAGGGGTTAGTAGTACTTATTAATACCTACAAAACAGTATACATAGATTATATCCATCTTTTTTGGTTTAGTCACAATAATCGAAAAAGTGATTATTTTTCATGCGGTGTGAAAACTATTGGTGGTAGAGTAAAGTAATGTACTAGAGGTTTGTAGTACTTATCAATACCTACAAAACAGTATACATAGATTATATCCATCTTTTTTGGTTTAGTCACAATAATCGAAAAAGTGATTATTTTTCATGCGGTGTGAAAACTATTGGTGGTAGAGTAAAGTAATGTACTAGGGGTTTGTATGACTTATCAATACCTACAAAACATTATACATAGATTATATCCATCTTTTTTGGTTTAGTCACAATAATCAAAAAAGGGATTATTTTTCATGCGGTGTGAAAACTATTGGTGGTGGAGTAAAATAATGTACTAGGGGTTTGTAGTACTTATTAATACATACAAAACAGTATACATAGATTATATCCATCTATTTTGGTTTAGTCACAATAATCGAAACAGTGAATATTATTCATGCGGTGTGAAAACTATTGGTGGTAGAGTAAAGTCATGTACTAGGGGTTTGTAGTACTTATCAATACCTACAAAACAGTATACATAGATTATATCCATCTTTTTTGGTTTAGTCACAATAATCGAAGCAGTGATTATTTTTCATGCGGTGTGAAAACTATCGGTGGTCGATTAAAGTAATGTACTAGGGGATTGTATTAATTATCAAAACCTACAAAACAGTATACATAGATTATATCCATCTTTTCTGGTTTAGTCACAATAATCGAAGCAGTGATTATTTTTCATGCGGTGTGAAAACTATTGGTGGTAGAATAAAGTAATGTACTAGGGGTTTGTAGTACTCATCAATATCTTCAAAATAGCCCACGATAAATGTAAATGTAAATACATGTGTTAAGGTTTGGTCATTGTAACAGAAATAGTCATTAATTTGCGTGCGCTGCGTAAACCATTAGGGTTATATCTATTAAAATACAATGTATCACGAATTTACTCCTGTTAAACGTCCACTATACCTACTTCTGCTACCCGTGCGAAGCCGGGGCGGGTCGCTAGTTTTTAATAAATTAATTACACTAGTACTTTTTAACTTTTATAAATAAATATTCTTAAATTAAAATTGAAATGAGACAAAAAGTTTTAAAATAAAATGTATTCATGTTTGTAAAGATAATTCAGTTACATGATAGAATCTCGGTTTAATAGTGAGTACAGGTTCGTGGGCCTGATTCTAGCACGTAGAAAGGCCCTTTGACTTTGATATTATTCTAAATTGTTACGTGATATGATTACTTTTATACTCTTCATAAATAGTCGAAAGTCACAAAATTATTAAAATGTTATCATAAATGTAAAATTAACGAGGACTATGTAATGTAAACCAATTAGAAACAAAAAGTATAATATTATAATGCACAGTACGTAATTGAGATAAATAAACAAATATTTAATTCAATGTTTAAAATGTTTTCATTTCACTAGCTAATTAATGCCAAACCTTAATTTATGTAAAAAAAAAAATTTAAGTTCTGATAATATTATGCAAAAATATTTAAAATATAATCGACTTCATAGTTTTTCATTCGAACAAAACGCTGCTGTCCATTTTATTGTGTTAAAAATCAAAATAAAATAGAAACACGCAATGTGGATACATAAATACCTAAAATTATTGTAAATACATGCCTAAATTATGAAAAGCTATCGCTTTCACGCACGTATCTGTTGTTATTCGGTTAGCTTTTTACCTAACACTGGCATCACGCGCACGGCCTACGGTTGCCATGTTGCATGGGAACCGTAACCACATAGTACCAGACTATATTGTGGCGGTACCAGACTCGCGGCTTGGAACAGATTTTTGCCCGACTGGTTCTCTTTGGTATCCTTACTCTGAGATGAATGTATGTTTTTTTTTTATGTTTATGTTAATATGTTTTTATGTTATGTTATGTTAATATGTGAATTTCTCTATCTTCAAGTAAATACTCATTTTATCTTGATATAAGGATTATTATAACTTTGGTTGAATCCATTCAGGTAAGAAGATCTATCACCGTAGTCCATTTCATTTAACACTCGCGACGCGAACTTTCCTACCATTTGTTTTCTTAATGCGCTGTCCAAAGCAAATTCGCCCTCTCGCTCACACGTACCCACATTTTGGAAGATCTAAAATATACTACGTGTAATTACGTAAATTGAAGACAACTAGGTTCTAGAAAATAACAATACAAAGATTCAGTAAAAAAAAACAATATAATCCAAACAAGTTTTCAGTGCCTTTTTATTTTTCTTAGTGCAGGTTTTTTATACATGAAAACTCGTTCGGATTAAATTAGATTTTTTTCTGAACCTTTGTATTGTTATGTTCTAGAACCTAGTTGTCTTTATTTTACGTAATTACATGTAGTATTTTTATATCTTCAAAAATGTGGGTACGTGTAGGCGAGAGAGCGAATTTGCTTTGGACAGCGCCTTAAATTCTGCAGGCCTTCTAAGAGTTTGAAGTATTGAGAATTCGTATTGTATGAACCTCAACTTTATTGTATAGCAATAAGTACGTATTTACCTTAAGCAACTGCAGTGGTATATGACAGTCTTCATTCATAGCATCCAATATATCTCTCACTTGATAACAGACAGCTTCTAAAGCCGCTTTCACGATGTGATTAGAGTTTGTGTCTTCTGTAATACCGCATATTACACTGGAAAAAAATGTCAACACTATTTGAAGCACTTACAGAGGCTTTTTATAATCTATATCTATACTATAATATTATAAAGAGAGAAAATTTGTTTTTTTGTTTGTAACGAATAGGCTCCGAAACTACTGGACCGATTTTAAAAATTCTTTCACTTATGTATAGCTTAATTCAGTGTGAGTGACATAAGCTATATGAAATTTTGAAAAAAAAATAGGGATCCGTTTAAAAAACTGCAATATTGTGAACCAAGGTGTCACATAATATAATTACCATATTCATAAATTTGCGTGCGCTGTGAAATCCATTGATGGTTAGTACATTATATTATTCTAATATAATGTACATTATACATTAGTATACGTTAGTACATTATATTATTCTAATATAATGTACTAGGGGTTTGTAGTACTTATCAATATCTATAAAATAGACCACGGAAATTTTATCCATCTATTTTGGTTTAGTCACAATAATCGAATCAGACATTTTATGCATGCGCTGTGAAAAATATTGGTGGTAGAATAAAGTAATGTACTAGGGGTTTGTAGTAATTATTAATACCTACAAAACAGTATAGATAGATTATATCCATCTTTTTTGATTTAGTCACAATAATTGAAGCAGTGATTATTTTTCATGCGGTGTGAAAACTATTGGTAGTAGAGTAAAGTAATGTATTAGGGGTTTGTAGTACTTTTTAATACTTACAAAATGGTATACATAGATTATATCCATCTTTTTTGGTTTAGTAACAATAATCGAAGCAGTGATTATTTTTTAATGCGGTGTGAAAACTATCGGTGGTAGATTAAAGTAATGTACTAGGGGTTTGTAGTATTAACCAATATCTACAAAATAGTCTACGGACATTATATCCATCTATTATGGTTTAGTCACAATAATCGAAAGTCATTATATGCATGCGCTGTGAAAAGTATTAGTGGTAGAATAAAGTAATGTACTAGGGGTTTGTAGTACTTATCAATATCTTCAAATAGCCCACGACAAATTTATACATATGTTAAGGTTTGGTCACTGTAACAGAAATAGTCATTAATTTGCGTGCGCTGCGTAAACCATTAGGGTTATATCTATTAAAATACAATGTATCGCGAATTTACTCCTGTTAAACGTTCACTATACCTACTTCTGCTACCCGTGCGAAGCCGGGGTGGGTCGCTAGTATACAATATACAGGGTCATTACTGCGTAATCAGATAACAACCTTAAAGGGTCATTGGATTATATGCTCATCATTTAGAACATCTTTTACTATGAAGCAAAGGAGAACATTCAAAACCTGTATAAAATCGGCATTATTAAGGAAGACTTATTATAAAGTTACCCAACATAAAGGACAAAGATGTTAGGAAACTTCTGCATTTAATCTCGCAGTTCCAGCGAAATTACTGGGCATGATGAGATTCACCAACTCATATCTCAGGGTGACAGGCGCAGTGCAGTGCCGCGCAGAATTTTGAATTTTAAAACACTGGGTGGCACTGGGTCTGATATGGGCAATCATGATGCTTACCATCAGGCACCTGATTTGCTCGTCTTGTTACTCACTATTATAAAAAAAAAAAGTTAAAAATTTTACTCTACAAGTTTCTTGTGCGTTATTCTTGTAGAGGTGTATATCCGAACGCGCTGTAGATTCATTAGTAACTAGATTTTATGACGTTTAAAAATGTATCCTTGAGACTTACTCCAATAAAGATATTTGAATTTGAGTTTGAGGAGCAAACTCCATAATCGAAAAACTTTCAAAAACAGTCTTTCCATTATCCGGTTAAAATAATGAACATCACGGGGGTCACCGTTGACCCTAATTTGGGTGCTTTATGAACCTTTTCCTTCTTTTTATAAAACAGAATTTTCGCAATTTCAGAGTTGCCTTCATGGTGAAAGTTTATTAAAATGATGAGTACAAATATCCTTAAGAGCGTAAGCAGCCTTCTAATAATTTGACACAATCCTATGAAAAAATTACTAAATCGCGGTTTTGTACTTGGTTTGTTGATTTTTCATAGTGAACTTCCAAAAATCCCAGTTTTACTTGCGTGATTGGACGTTCACTACAAAAAAAACGTAGAGTTTATAAACAAAAATAAAATGATAGGGGCATACTTTACTTCATCTTTATAATATCAGGATATAAATATATCAAATAGGTTTACCATATTCGGGGGAAACGGGAATACAAAACATCGATTTAATAGTCAAACTGCTAATAGGTCCGCTTTCCTGTTAAAGAGGATGCTAATAACTCTGTTAAAGTTACCGAAAAGAGCGCGGCCTTTACAATTGCAAACTTTTCACTTGTTACTAGCCATATTTTATATTCACATAATAAATTAATTAACCATTTCAAAAGACCTTACCCTCTTGCGTCTTGTCGCCAATAAGGTGCGTACAGACCACTAAAGGCTGGCACAAACACCACACTTCCATTTTCAGTCGCCCTTTCAGCTAAACTTTGGGAGTCTTTGGCACTTTCCAATAGACCAATATTGTCTTTGAGCCAACCTAAGGCTGCTCCTGCTACGGCCACCTGGAAACATTACTTTAAACTATATGAAGTTCTATTGGGAGCCCTAAAATAATCAGACATATATTATTGTGTAAAAGGCAATAATATTATGCATAATATGCAGAGTAAATGCACAGTTTCGAATAAAAGTATACAATAGAAAAAGTCATGCTGTACCATCCCTACCTGGTATGGGATAAAGGGAAGAAGAATAAGAAGTTTGTGGGTAAGTACATAGTTTTTGCATACATTAATCCTAAAAGGCGACAGATAGTTGGTAGTGGTAGACCTCTTTTGCAGGGGGCCGCCTGGGGAAGTACCACCACACCTTTGCCAGTTATTCATCCGCCAAGCAGTAATGTGCAAACATTACTATGTTTCGGACTGAAGGGCAATGTTACCAGCGAAATGACTGGGCATGACGAGATTCAAGAACTCATACCTCAGGGTGACAGGCGCAGTGCAGTGCCGCGTAGAATTTTTAATTTTAAAACACTGGGTGACACTGTGTCTGATATGGGCAATCATGATGCTTATTGCTTTGTTGTAATCATGATTGCTTTTTTGTAAGCGGCTTGCATCCAGTGTGTTCGTGCTACCTTTCTAAGATAATCTGTTAGTGAATAGGCCACACTTACCGATCCTTCTAAAGCATAAACCGGGGGGTTATTTGCACCAAACTGGTAAGCAACAGTGGTCAATAGCCCACTGCTGGAATTAACCCGGACATCACCCGTGTTGTAGAGGACAAAGCATCCGGTGCCATAGGTAGCTTTAGCTTGGCCTTTCTGAAGGCACATCTGACCTACAAGTGCCGCTTGCTGGTCGCCTAAACAACCCGATATTGGTACTCCTGTGAGAGGCCCTTGCGGTATGTAGCCATACATCTGAAAGCCAATAGGCTATATTTAAAGGGCAGCCTAAAATAATAAAGTGTGTGTTCTGGCATATTATTATTCATGTGCAGAGATTAATTACAAAGATATGGCTCATGGACTGGAAGCACACCCCGGACAAAAAGCCGCGCTATAAATACACAGACAGTGCACACATTATGAAGTTTTGTACACGTGCAAGTGTGCGTGAGGTGATTTCCCATAGAAGCGGGGTTGTGGAGAGCTCAATCTAGCTGGCGATTGGTGGGCGGATGACAGTGTCCCATTCTATACGTAGTATTATTATCTGTTCTGTGCTAGGAGGGAGAAGCGTTACTTCTTGTTTTAATATACAAGATAGGATGGAAGTTTCACATTTTCGCACCGATTTGTTAACAAGCATTTCTATTTTTACTACAGATTCTGTCTGTGTCTATATATAAACAATCTTCACATTGACAGCCTCAGACAGACGACAGATTGAAAGCGTCTTTGATTTGATTGAAAGATCAATGTTAAATGCATATCCTCGACATTTTTGCAATATAAGGGGTATATAATATGGAAAGTGATACCTTAATTACACATAACATAAAATACCATCACGCCTTTTTCCCGAGGGCGTAGCCCGAAATGTAATCAGAACTAAGTCCCATAATAGGTACACCCACATTTCGCCAGTACGTTATTGGTCCCAAATAATAGGGGGCGAACCTATTGCCAACTATCGGGCACAGTTCAAGACTCCGGGCTGCCTTAGAGTAAAGAAAAAATCGAATAACAATTTGCCTGACCTGGGGATCAAACCCGGGACCTCGTGATCGGCAGTCGAGCTTGCGCCCACCACGCCACCTAGGCAGTATATCTTGATTAATATTAAGTATTCAATAAAATTATTATGTCACTAGCTGTGCCCCACGGTTTCACCCGCGTACCTAGACAGCGTTCCCGTGGGAATATCATTAAAAAAGTACCATATGTGTTATTTCAGGGACTAAACTCCCTACATACCAAATTTCAACCCAATCCATTCACTTCGCTTTCGCGTTAAAGAGTAACAAACATCCATCTATCCTTCTCACAAACATTCATAAGTATTTATAATATTAAGTAGAATTATATTGTATTATGGATGTATGAATTGTTGTTACCTCTGAGCTCGATTTTATTTCAGGCAAAACAGATTTTGGCACTTCGAAGAATTTAAGCAACAGCGGGTCCCAAGTCAAATTTTCAATATTCATGAGCATTGTTCTCGAAGCATTCGTGACGTCTGTGACGTGCTTGCCCCCATTTGGTCCACCTTAAAGCAAAGTACATTAAATAACAGTTGAAAACCGGTTTCTATCTAAATGTTATTCCACTTTGATTTGACGAGCTTAAACAACTCATATCTCAGGGTGACAGGCGCAGTGCAGTGCCGCGCAGAATTTTGAATTTGAAAACACTGGGGGGCACTGTGTCTGATATGGGCAATCATGATGCTTACCATCAGGCACCTGATTTGCTCGTCTTGTCACTCACTATCATAAAAAAAAAAAACTTTATTTTACAAACATGCTCCATTGTTATCTACATATATAAATAACTTTGTATATAAATAATACTTGGAAATCCATTTAAACTTATTTCTAGTTGCTGGATGGCAATACATAATTTGGTGTCATGGATTAAATTTGAAGATGGAGTTGGGAAGTTTTTGGTCCAAAACCCACATTTATTCTTAGATTTTCAATAAATTTCAATCTTCAATTGCGTTACAGTCACATTGAAAATACGTATGGTAAATACTTTATAAAAAAAACATACATTCACGCCTTTTTTTCCCGAGGGGGTACAGAGGTATACCCAGGACTCAGTCCCACATTAGATACACCCACATTTCGACAGTATGTTATTGGTCCCATGTCATAGGGGGCGAGCCTATTGCCATCTACCGGGCACAGTTCCAGACTCCAGGCAGTTATTGAGATAATTCCTAATGGAAAAATCCAATATTTAACACTACCTGACCTGGGGATCGAACCCGGGACCTCTTTATGGTGGCAAATATTTTCATTTTACGGCCCAATAATAAAATATTTAAAAAAACTTATAAATGTTTTATTTCACTCTAAATATTTATTATGGATATTTTATATCCTCAGGAAAAGAACAGACAATAATTGAAAAGTTTCGTTTTACTTATGTCGATAACTACTTTCCATTTCTAGTTGCATAATATGTGTGTGCATATGTGTGTACTATCAAAAATGTCTTTGGTGCGCCTGCAAGTTTCTTAGTGTGCGTGAGAAATATAAGCATGTGCGCCGTACTCATTGTTTTTGTTTTTGCGTTAGTGTAATTGGTGGGAGAAATGTGACATTTGGGACAGGGAAATTTGGCTACTACGCCAAAATTTTCGTTTGACATTTGGGACACGAAAATTTTGGCGTAGTAGCCAAATTTCCCTTGTTTGTATGATTTCAGGTAGGAACCTTTCATATGCGAGTTTCGCATTTAAGCAGTTTATTCACATTTATCATAATATGCATAGTATGTTTTCTACTGTACTGTCTTAATAGATCACATTTTGATATAATTTTTGTCATAATTGGGGCCATTACATTGAGTTCAGAACATAATTATGTATAATGTATAGGTAATTATTACTAAAAGATTTACTTTATTATGCCTATATCTATTGCGATAATACTGATGCAATATAATACAAATTAATAGTTTCTTCTTATTATCACTTCATATCACAGAGCAATATAATATTGATAAGCAGGTTAATTGTAATGTCATTATCTCAGTGACAAAGTTTATTGAAGTGTGATTAGATAGTTGTACCTTGCAATTGAGATTTTTATCAACAAAGTGTCAATCTTCAATTGCGTTAAATTTTAGAATATTATATGAACACTAATTAATTATTAACCTTAATGTTTCTTGTCACTGACTCACAGGATTTTGATGTTTTGATCAGGCCCTTTGATATGTGAAAGGAAGGATGGATGGATATTATGCATATGTTTCAGATAATCTTCACATAAAAATAACTACTAACCGATTGAGCTAAAATTTTGTGTGAAGGTTGCTTAAACGCAGGAATAATCCTTAGGACATTTATTGTCAAAGGGCTAACGAAAAAAGTTGAATAACATAACAGCACGCTTTTGTCCCGAAGGGGAGGCAGAGAACCCATGTTATGAATATTATATTAAAATTACAACCTGTCAAGTTCCAGATGATCCATGTGTCCACAGTGCCAAAGTAGCATGTGCCATTTTTCATGGCAATCTTCACTGCCTCAACATTGTCACTTAACCACCTCAACTTTACTGCACTGAAGTATGGAGATAGAGGGAGCCCACATAATGGCTGGAACAGTTCAATAAAACAATGTGTTATTATGACATAGGCTGACCTTAGTGCAAGGACTAGTGCAAGTATTCAAATAGGTCACATCTGACATTGTTATAAAAACTCCTTTAATATTCGCATATAAATCCCATTAATATTAATCTTAGCGCCTCAAATGGAAGGTCTTCGACCAGTGTGTGTTACCAGTGATGACTTTTGGATCTGAAATGTGGTCTCTGACTGTAGGCCTTATTAGTAAGCTCAAAATAGCGCAACCAGCTATGGAGAGGGCTATTCTTGGAATTTCTCTGCGAGATTGAATCAGAAATGACGAGATCCATAGAGGAATGAAAGTTACCAACATAGCCCAGCAAATTAGCAAGTTGAAGTTGCAATGGGCAGGGTACTTAGCATGTAGAACTGAAGGCTGATGTGGGTGTAAATTACTCAAAAGGAGACCACAGACTGGCAAGCACAGCTTTGGGCGTCCACCCACAAGGTAGACAGACAATCTGATAAGGACAGCAGGAACACGCTGGATGCAGGCCTCTCACAACCGGACTGAATGGAAATCAATGGGGGAGGCCTATGTCCAGCAGTGGACGTCCTATGGCTGAGATGATGAATATTAAATGTGAAAGTTTGTGAGTATTGATGGATAGATGGATGAATGTTTGTTACTCTTCCACACCAACACTACTAAACTGATTGGGCTGAATTTGGGTATGCAGATAGTTTAGACCCTGAAATAACCTATATAATAATAATAAAGCCCTTTATTCTGAAATGGGTTAAATACGAATTTGTTTTGATTTCATTATAAGTCTCAAAGTTCAGCATGCCTCTTGGCATAGGCCTCCTCTCCGAAATAACATATAGAGTACTTTTTATCCTGTTGTTCCCATGGGATTGATGACTATGCAGGTGAAACCGTGGGGCACAGCTAGTATTTTTATATTTATTACTCTGCCTCATTGGTGTAATTGCTGAATGCACCGCTGAGCATGAGGTACTTGGTTTGATTCCCAAATGCACAGTATTGTTTGGTTACCTTTAGGTAATTCTGGTTTCTTGTCTTGTTCGGTATTGTGTCCAATAGTTTATCAATGGTAGATGATGTCCTCATGTCCAGCCAAACTATTGCATTATGTAAAGGCTTCCCAGTGTTCTTGTCCCATACAATGGTGGTTTCACGTTGATTTGTCACTCCTACAGCTATAATATCCTGGAACCAGTGACCAGCAACAGGCTTGATTAGATGGTCTTTATTAGGAAGCATGTACTAATTATTATTAGTTACTAGGTTAATCTATTCCCAGATCAGAAAACCAGATATTGCCAGATATACATTTTCTCAAGTACAGCCTGGAGTCAACCTTTTTGTTTTTTAAACTACCTTCTTCACATCTTCTTCTTAAAAATGGAAAGTTTAAATTAGGTCCCATTAGGTCCACATACATCAGTAAAGTGGGGTTGTACTACAGAATAATATTGTTGTCTCAGTCGCACTACAGTCTTTAGTACATCCTTCTATCTTTGTTGTTCATTATATTGCACTGTGCACACTGCACAGTGAGCCAATTGCATGTGCCAGTTGTTGAGTAATTGTTGGGAGAATGTATCCTATCGCCCCTTTAAATCAATGCCAATAACACAGGTAAAGCTCAATGTCCACCGCTGGCCACAAATGAGCAGCATTCCGGAAAAAAGACAATCGAAGTGACTATTTGAATTGGAATATACAAATTAGAGATAGAGCCTCTATTTCAGATTTATATATATAATGTATGACAACGTAAGTAATAGAACTTTTATTGGATTAAAGTTTTTTGTAAATTATTACTAAGATATATAGACAAAATGAATGCTCATTTTAAAGGCGGCCATGTAATATATACACAGCAAACCGACTTCTGTAGGTTAGGTTTAAGGTTTTTTTTTTTAATTTTTTTTTCGCACTCTATTTGATAAAATAAAATTATTCGTCCGACTTCTGTACAAATAATAATAAATTGTTCGTACGGTAACCATATTAATAGACTCAGCCAACGACAATAATACCAAAATATCTGTCTTTTCATCAAACTATTTTTCACTTTATATTTTTGTAGCCAGGCTTAAGATAAAAAAGTGATAAAATAAATAGTATTTTCAGTTATATCCGCTTTTGACTATGATAATATAAGCTAACTTGACAGTTTTCTCAATAGCACATATGGAGTTTCATGAATAAAGGTTGATAATAAATGTACTCAATTAAAAATTAACAAACGAATAAAAACTTTTTGGTTAAAGTGAATTATACTGGAATGGTGGAACATTTCCGAATAGTAACTCTGATAATATTGTTTTACATTTAATTTTATGTTTTTTTTCGGTTACTCCTTTTGTAATATATTCCCAGTCAAAAATTTTTATTTAATTTAATTATTAATATTCTAATTTTTCACAAGTCTGTTCATTTGTAAGAAGTAGGTACATGTAGGTATTGTGATATGAAATCAGCACAAACCTACTGCTTTTCTTTTAGTCCTGCTAGTCTGATAAGTAAACAAAACAAATTAAAATTATATACAAACCTTTGCACTCCCGCCTAAAGACTCCAACTCTTCGACTGCCTTTTGTATGCATGTTTGTACGACTTCTAATATAACATAGGGATCTTGTTCTACCCATCCTTCTTGAGGAAACTTCTGATCAAGCGCCTTTTGGTGTAAAGCGACAACTTCGGATGATTCCGCTTTGAATATTATGAAACGCGCACTTGAGGTGCCCTCATCAATGGCACCGACGAGAGGACCAAATTTGCCGTGACTTGACATTGCACAGGAGAGGACGTAAAGGGCAAATAACACTAAACACAAATAACTGCACCGAGCTCTCTGTCTTTATTTGCCAGGCATAGAAGAGAGACGTCTTTCCTCTATGTTGCCAGTTGCCAGGCTCTTACTTCCTTTTATTCTGTGGCTCTTACTAATGACGATTGACGATGATTTACTATTGTGTTTTATCTGTAAAACAAAGGATATGCATAAATTTTTATGTATCTAAGTTATATAATTATATAAGATAGATATGTGCATAAATTTTTATAATTACTGGGTATAGGGCTAACTCAAAATTACACTACAGTAACAAAAACAGTAATCTTTGATTTATATTTTGTTCTAGAAAATAATGTCACTCTATTAGAGAGTAACACAGTAACACGACGTGTAGCCTTTTTACATCCCACAAAACACAAAATACATCCCGCTCGGCTCGTTTTTGCGTTCACAGAACAATTTGCGTTCATTTCAGTTCTGGATTACGTCCATGGTTGGCTGTCAGTGTCAGTTGATATCGTCATGACAGTGATTACTTTAAAAAATGACGTTGAAGTTGACGTTATCTATAACTTATTTACTCATGTTTATGACACCGCGCGGTTTATTGATTTGCTAAGTTTATGATAAACTAATCGAAGTGCAAGCCGAGTGAGCGAAGTGAGCGTGCCGCAGCAGCGTCCGGCGAAGCGCCAGATCCGACTCTGCCATGTTACAAAATTAAGAGCAAGCCGACTTCTGTAGGTTAGGTTATGGTAACTGATAATGTTTTCGCCTGGTGATGCGACTTGAATTAGGTATTTTTATATACCTGACGCCCAAATTATGAATTGGGTATACAGATAATAATACAGATTCTCATAACAACATAATTTTGTGTAACATATTTTATTAACATTATTTATATATGTACCTATGCAGTCAGCCGAGCAGTATCCTATCGTAACTAGTGAATGAATGAATTGATAAACCAATTCATTGAAAAACTGCTAATGCTTGGTGGAACTAAACACTGAGTTACATCAGTGTATTCGAATCCCGCATGCCATTTTAACATCTTCGAGACGGTGGATGGTAAATATGACCAAAAAATAGATCATACGAGTACTTTGAGAGTTAACTACTCTCAGTAATGAAAGGTAATGTATAAAAACTTTCTGTTTATATTAATTAAATAGCAACAGGCATGACTGACCAAATATGATTTACGGTACTATCCTCATACCATAGACCATAAGTGGCAAAAAAGCAGACGAGCTGCCTGATGGTGAGCCGTTACCGCCGCCTATGGATACCTGCAACACCATGGGTATTGTATTGCCAGAATTTTGTCGACCCTTCAACACTATTCAGTCTCCTTTTGAAAAGCCATATATTGTAGCTCAACGTTACAAAGTTTATTGATTGTAGGGGTCCAATAAAGAGTGTATCTATTTATCTATCTATCTACAGGAACTTTTAATTAATAAAAACTTTAAGTTGGATTATAATTACCAGCGATGATTGAACCAAAAACGAGGCAGGGCTATTTGATTATATACATGTAAACTATTTATCACTATGCCAGCTATAACACTATAGTTTATCTACATTTTTTCTGAAGTTTAGGTAAAAAGTATCACAATTACATTATATTTATTATCAATAATGTATCACAACGAACGTACATACAGACACTGATTTTAATTATATCCTATTGAATGTTTTAGGCAGCTTGTGTTTATTTATCCGTATAGAAAAGTAATGAATAATAATCAAGATTCACTTAAATTATACATATTATTATGAGGTCATTTTGAAGCACAAACCTTGCTAGCAACTAGACGGAACGACGGACAAACGGAAATGCATTCTCTCAAAGCTAATAAAGCTTCCAGTAACGGTCAAGTAGTTTAATTAAACATTGCTTTTTTGTTTCAGATAAGTTCCTACTACAATCTTTATCAGCCCATTTTGACGTCCACTGCTGAACATAGACTAGACCTCCTCCATAAAACGCCATAATATTATTTTACGGCAATTTTGTCGTTATCACCGCGCTTGGCAGGCCAGTGGGGCGCTATTGGCGTTCTGGGTGACTATCACTAATTATAGTGACTATTAACTTGATTTGACATTAACTACAAATGTCAAAGTCCGGTTACTAACCAAAGACATTATAGTAAACTTATTAAGTAGACTATGCACTGTGTCGGTCCCGAGTGAGAACCACTCGCAGTGTCTATCCTTTTCCTTTTCTCTCTTCCAAATTTGATAGTGCACAGACTTGTTAGAAGGGTAAAACGTCTTTGTAACTAACTCAAGCCACAGATCTTATAGAATCACGCCTGATAGCGACTGGTGACTATAAAGAACGCCAATAGCCCCCCAGTGGGGCTATTGGCAGTCGTTATCAGGCTTAAGTCTTTGTATTCTGTGGTTTGAATTAGTTACAAAGACGTTTTACCTTGCTAACAAGACTGTGCACTGTCAAATTTGGAGGAGAGAAAAGGAAAAGGATAGACACTGCGAGTGGTCCCACTCGGGACCGACACAGTGCACAGTCTACTTAGTAAGTTTATCATAATGTCTTTGGTGAATAACCGTACTTTGACATGTCAAATCAAGTTAGTCACTACTATGGTTTTTTTATTACAAATTCAACTATAGTAGAATTTGTTGTACCTACGCCAAACATTGTACGCTAGATGGCGTTTATAATTATTTTGTTTGTAGGGTGGTATATTTGTATGGTTGTATTATAATTATAATTATGATAGTGAGTGACAAGACGAGCAAATCAGGTGCCTGATGGTAAGCATCATGATTGCCCATATTAGACACAGTGCCACCCAGTGTTTTAAAGTTAAAAGTTCTGCGCGGCACTGCACTTCGCCTGTCACCCTGAGATATAAATTGTTGAATCTCGTCATGCCCAGTAATTTCGCTGGTAACATTGCCCTTCAAAGCGGAATACAGTAATGTTTGCACATTAGGTACTGCTTGGCGGATGAATAACTGGCAAAGTTGTGGTTCTTCCCCAGGCGCCCCCTACAAAAGAGGCCTACCACTACCAAACCGAAAACCAATCGTCTTCACTAAGCATTATTAAACAGCAGCTAATTTTGCTATTGTATGATAGATGGCGCTTATAATTATTTATCATTTTATAAATAAACCTATTAAATTGTCCTAAATAGCTATATGTTCCATAAGATCTAAATTTTATACTGGTAATATTATTATGTGGGTAAGTATAATTATTATTAATTATTTCTGTTCTTCGAAAAGGCGTGATAGAATAATATAGTGTCTTTGTACCCATTAGTGCCATTAGTAAATTTAATGTGTTGGTTGTGTTAGGTACTATGCTATGTTACAAATTATAAGTTAGTTGGGCTATTGCAAAATAGATGGCGTTTATAATTATTTATTTACCTTTTTATTATTTAAACTGTCTCAACATAACAATATGCGTATAACTATTATGTTATAGTCAGTTAATTAACTAAATTATATTCTCTCGCCATTATCACAGCCTTTATATAAAATATACCTACCGTAAAACCCTACAACTTTGCCCACTTTTTTCAATAAAATTAAGATATCTCATGTTTTTTCTACTGACGCATTGGTATTTTTCGCTATAGTCTGCAACATTGGGATGATGTGCATGGATTAGAATAGTGTTTATATTTTTAGGACGATATTTATTACATGATTTCGATGATTTTGATGGCGGGCGAAGTTACTCGACTTTTAGCCAACATTACCCATGTCGATTTTTTTAAGGAAATTATAACTTTAAGATCAATGTTATAAGAACTAGTATAAACTTCAGGGCAATTTAGACCGTTTTCTTTCAAATTCCTACTAATACAGACAAAACTTTCCTCATAAAATGAGTTGGCAATGTTACCCGGGTATTTCGCAAAAAATTTGCCCGCAAAATTAAGCCCCTCACTCAGCAATTTATGACAGGATACTGAATGAAGTTGGCTGCAGACGCTATAGACAGTGATACCAGAAACATAATCTAGTTTCTACCAAAAATATTAATGCTGCCATAATGCAAGAGATTTTTTTCCTAAAAACGATTTTCCTTAAAAAATGCATTTTGGGCAAAGATACCCCTGGAGGCAAAGTTGTAGGGTTTGACGGTACTTCTTAAATTAATTTATATATATCTCAGAGTAAGGATGAAAGCAATCCAACGTCATTGATACCGTCAAACCCTACAACTTTGCCTCCAGGGGTATCTTTGCCCAAAATGCATTTTTTAAGGAAAATCGTTTATAGGAAAAAAATCTCTTGCATTATGGCAGCATTAATATTTTTGGTAGAAACTAGATTATGTTTCTGGCATCACTGTCTATAGCGTCTGCAGCCAACTTCATTCAGTATCCTGTCATAAATTGCTGAGTGAGGGGTTTATTTTTGCGGGCAAATTTTTTGCGAAATACCCGGGTAACATTGCCAACTCATTTTATGAGGAAAGTTTTGTCTGTATTAGTAGGAATTTGAAAGAAAACGGCCTAAATTGCCCTGAAGTTTATACTAGTTCTTTTATCATTGATCTTAAAGTTATAATTTCCTTAAAAAAACGACATGGGTAATGTTGGCTAAAAGTCGAGATAACTTCGCCCGCCATCAAAATCATCGAAATCATGTAATAAATATCGTCCTAAAAATATAAACACTATTGTAATCCATGCACATCATCCCAATGTTGCAGACTATAGCGAAAAATACTAATGCGTCAGTAGAAAAAACATGAGATATCTTAATTTTATTGAAAAAAGTGGGCAAAGTTGTAGGGTTTTACGGTATAATATATATATTTTATTATAGTGCGTAACAAGAAACAAACAAGACGAGCTAATCAGGTGCCTGACGGTAAGCATCATGATTGCCCATATCAGACAGTGCCACCCAGTGTTTTAAAATTCAAAATTCTGCGCGGCACTGCACTGCGCCTGTCACCCTGAGGTATGAGTTGGTGAATCTCATCATGCCCAGTAATTTCGCTGGTAACATTGCCCTTCATGCCGGAACATAGTAATGTTTGCACATTACTGCTAAATACTACATTACTGGTAAATAGTATTTAATATGTAATTATTATTATTTGTTTTTCCGAGTTTGATAACTTTGGTCTAAAATGAAAAATGACTTTAAGTATAATAATGTCCACTCGTGTATAAATGTCTAAGTATAAAATTGTCAAGGTATTAAATCATAAGATGATACGTAGGTTTAAACGCATTTCTAAGTGCGTAGGTACGAGTATGTACCTATACTTACTTTCCGATAAGGGTCAGTTTTATTCAACTGTTATAAGCTTATATAAAGCGTTCTTTTTACTGCCAACCTGCAAAATGTGGAAAGACCTTCCTCCATGGGTCTTTCCGCAGTCGTACCTATAACATGACCTCCTTAAAAAAGGGTATTTTATAGGAATAGAAAGTAGAGAGCTTAATACTAAAGCTCCAGTATTACTAGAGGAAAATTTTTATTTTCACTCAGTCACAGAGTGAATGGATCCAGATCAGAGATCAGTGTGTGTGACTCATTGCGAATAAACGGCCCCGTGCTTTCCACTCCTTAGTGGAAAGTTAGTCCTTAGTTTGAAATAAAGCAAATGGAACCCCTTGGTACCATTTGCTTTATTTCAGCATCTTAATTTTATGCTTTTATTTTTTTATTTATACATCAGACATCACCGAACAAGACCATTTGGACCTTTTTTTACATAATTATAACTACTTAACTAGGTATATGTATCGATCTTAACTATTTCAGCTTGTTCCGAGGCAATTCGTGCTATGTTTGGTAGTTGGTAACTGATGTTAATCTTTCTGCTAATAAGATGCAAAAAATGTTAGGTGAGATCTCACACCTAACATTTTTTTCATAATGAATGCCTTTAACGTTGAGCTATTTAAGTACTTACTCGTATTATGTCATTATAGAGCCCTCATTAGCAACAATACGATGCCAAGTATTTATGTCACTCTAAAATAGACCTAATGGCTCAGATCCTAAGCCATGGTTCCGGCACGACGCATAATAATCACTGATTAACGATTGGCTCTTCGATTCGTTTTCTTCCACGAAGTCAATCAGTTGAGTTAGTAGCATCGACGTACGGTGCCCACACGCATTCTAACTAAGGAACGAAATGCGCACCTAAATATCCTCATAGCAGTGAAATGAACTTTGCTTTTTAATTATTGTGAATCATTGCAACGTGAGACTGGAAAGGTCTAGATTTCACATGGCTGTTAAGTGTAATCGTTAAGCCTTGTTACCAAAATATAACTAGAGTTATTTCTATAATTTTTTTATGTGTGAGAAAACCCAGTTTTAGACGTTTATTAATTCTGTATACAGAGACAATGTGTGTAATATAAAAGCAGTATGTAATATATGTAATATATAAAAGCATATCAAGTAACAAAAAATAGATATACGAGGTTATAAGCGGTAAATAAAACGCCAGGAGTGGTTTACGTGAAAGGAAGCGGACCGGTGCTGAAGTGTTTAATTGCTGAATGCTGCGTCTTCATATAAAATGATTTCAAGTCTTTTAGCTTTAATTATTGTCATATTCGTTGGCTATATATTGAACACTATCAACAAACCTAGGAAATTTCCGCCAGGTAAGTACCTACGTGAATAATGTTTTGTTAGGACTCGAATTCCGAAAATCGTTTTTCTATATCATATTCTATAAAATATTTTCTATAACACAATATAATTGTAAATGAAAATATATAGACATATAGTAATTATTATGTTATGGGCGTCTAATCTACCCAAGTTTATAATATTACAACTATATATTTAGAAAGAAAAACATTTACAATATTTCGTAAAGGAAGGGATTACAATGAGCATAAAGAAATTAATATTACAAGAGTGTTAAAGACAATGAATAATTTGTCAGTTTCAATAAACAGAGGAGGAAATTTCGAATGTTTTTATTGATAATCATCACTGGCTATGAGCGTTACGGTCGCTACGGACCAAAATATATTATCCTAGCTTGGTAATACGTCAATCCAGAACTACATCATTTTAGTACACTTTGATCTTGTACTTATGTAAGATTTTACCAATGAGTTATAAAATTTAGCCATCCCTCCGCCTATATGGTAGGACACAGGTCAATTATTTACTATTCGCAACTATTATTACTAAACTACATTAAGCCGGATACTTTTTCAACTTGCCTGATCCCTTATGTTATAGGTATTTCTCCTTCTATCTAGTCTCTATGTATTAAAATAAATTCACATGTAGGTTCCGCCCAGGCATCGTATTACCGGCTAACGGCCGCGGCAATATTCCCGTAATGCGTCGAGCACCCGTCTCAGGGCAGAGCGCGCCACTCGCATTTTACCGTTTTTATGCTCCTATTTAATCTTTAATTATACTCCCTCTAACTTTATCAAAGTCTTTGGAAATAAAAGGACAATAATATAGACCGGTCCTCAACAACGTTCCTAATAATATTTTTTTTAGAAACACTTTATTTTACACGTGGCGGCGCATTCACTGCGCAGAACGAGGTTTTATTTAACTTGTGGTGAAAAAAAAATGTATGAAAGGGCATGTATATTTTGATTTTAAATTGTTAATAGAACACAATATAAAAAAACACAAACTTTCCACAATATATTATAATATATTATTTAAAATTCTAAAAAATTTTCTGATGATATTCATATAAATCATGATATTCAAAAACATGATTACCTACTCAGCTTACTTTAAAGCCGTAATTGTGCAATTTTTCGCTTACAACATTATGTAGTTTATATAAGAGTAAAGATTATTTTATAGGGGTTTCCCAGTCAAATAATGCAGGAAATTCTAGTTTTTGTGAAATTGACGCGAATTTTTGCCGCCGTTTTGACGCATCCGAATTCATCCGCCATTATAACATATTGTGACTTCCCAGGGGTTAACACGTTTATCATCTCAGTTTCTTACGAAAAGAATAGCTCTGGTTGGCCATGGGTGTGTGCGCCAACTTGATATGAAATTTTATTTTATATGCATATGGCGTACTCAAATTTATGATTTATTTTATTTTGGCGGAAATAATTGTGTGTGAATGTGAATTAATGTTAATTATCGATGATATTATATGTCACTAGTTTAGTTGTTCATTTAACGTCGTCTTTGATCGTGTAACGGCAGTTTTAGCAGATATGTTTCCAGTGACGACCTGACTTAGACTGAGTGAAAGGAGAAGCAATAGTGTATTATTGTATTACTATTAGACTAGTAAGAAAGTAATTCAACGTCATTGTATTAGACATAATTATTTTTTTATTTTTTTATACAGGTTTTAACCATGTATTTATCGATTTCACTAAAAATATTATTATTATATTGTTTATCGTTGCCGGTTAGGTAGATATACGCAGATTTATGTAGATCACCTATTACAATATATTGTGAAATATTTCAAACATTGATGAAATAAAACAAAACCTGCTTTGGATAAAAATGTATATCTTAATAGTATGTATTAATAATGTTATGCCCCTATTAAATCAACTCAAATGTAAGTAAGTACCTACTACTTTGCTTATATAAAAAAAGAAAAACATTTTGAACTTGAACTTGCTAATAAATTGCGTCGTCATATATTATCAGGCTTTTAATTACTTATTCATCAATAAATTATGATTCATGCATTTAATATACGATCAGAGAAAGCCAACACATATCTAACTTCACTCTTCCTACTATCCACCTTTTAATTTAACGTACGTACTTTACGTTACTTACGTTAAAAATAAGTTTCCGCCGTGGGGTTACCGGCTTTAGAGTAGTGCTCCACCATCTCTACCCGTGGTTGCCGTAAGAGCCGTCTAAGGGTTAACAAATCCAGAGGACGGGCAGCAGCGTCCTCTGCAAAAAAACCATCGAACTGCGCTCAACAACCCGCCTGCCAAGCGTGTCGAGTATTGGCAAAGCCCAGGGCCGTCTTAAGTCTATTCTGCGCCGGGGTGCGGGACTCAGCCTGCGCCCTCATTTTGTTTACACTGCAGCGTGGCACGCGACCGACGACACACTGCAGTATGAAAGGGGTCCTAGTCAACCAAACTCGCCTATGACAGACGCACAGGTGCCGCGCCGCGCGCCCATTTCAAATGAACTTACACTCTATTGACTTAGAGATCGTTTTGCTTCAAAAGCGGCCGACCGGGCGGCAACGTGTCAAACGTACATACATACACTCTCTTTGGATTAGAGATTTTGCTGCGCGCGTGTTCTATTAAAAAAAATGTTATTTGTGTAGTGTAGTAAAGCGGTATGACAAGCGCCGAAAGCGTAATAAAAGTTAAAAAAATATTATTGTTGATGACTGTTTTTTTTTGCTTGCGCATACATATTTGTCGTAAGTAACAAGTATATAAATCTGTGCAATAGCGTTAAGTTCAATGAAATATCCAAAAATTCAGCAATCGACAGGCGCCCCCGGGCGCTCCGCGCCCGGGTGCACCGCACCCCTTGCACCCCCTGGTAAAGACGGCCCTGGCAAAGCCGCCCGCTTTATGAAGGAGGGCTATGTTCAGTAATAGTGGATTACCAACGGCTGAGATGATAATGATGATGAGGTTAAGAAGAGCTTTCTTTATATTACTTCTAACGCTATTGGTATTGATGGCGTCAGTCGCAACATGTTTTTTCCTATCCTAGGACATATTCTCCCCGTCCTCGGTAATATGCTAAACTTCTACATCTCCAATGGAGTGTTTCCTTCCCTCTGGAAGGAAGCTCAAATTCTTCCATTGCCTAAGAAGTCCAATCCAAAGCTTTTCTCTGAGTATCGTTCCATCTCCATTCCTCTTTTCATATCCAAAGTCCTTGAGCCGCTAGTACATAACCAGATCAATACGTTTACAAAAATAATCTTCTTAACCCATTTCAGTCTGATTTTTGTCCCGGACACAGCACGTGGAGAATGGTCAGTTAACCGTGATGATACTGCTAGACTTCAGTAACGCGTTTAATACCTTTGACTTCGATATTTTTCTTGCCACTCTTCGCTCTATCAATATAACATACGTAACGTAATGAAGATATCTCATCTTCTTGGTGTGACACAACTGCTGGTGTACCTTAAGGTGGTGTTCTTTCTCCTCTCCTCTGCGTTATATTCATTAACTCTATTTCTTTTAACTTTTCTTGTTCCTATCATCTCTATGCTGATGACCTTCAATTATATTTTCAATCTTCATATGATCAGTTGTCTGGCGCTGTTGACATTTTAAGTAGTAACTTGCAACGTATTTCCGTATAGAGTAAAGCACACGGTCTTAAGCTTAACCCACTTAAAACGAACTGTATTGTTGTTGGTAGGTCTCACAGGGTTAATAAAATTGACTGGGATCTGCTGCTATGAATCACGCTCTATGGAGTAACCATTCCCTATTGTGGCAATGTCAAAAATTTAGGTGTCACCATTGATCGTATCTTGTCATGGGACCCACAGTTAGCGATTACTAGCCGCAAGATGTATGCCACCGCAGCTTCTTTGCGTAGGTTAAGGAACTTTTTGCCGACTGCCACTAAAATTGTGCTCGCTCAATCTCTCATGCTCCCGATTCTCGACTACGCGAATGCCAGCTACCCTGATATTACTGAGGACCAGTTGAATAAACTTGAAAGACTTCAAAATCTATGCATAAGATTCATATTTGGTCTTCGCAAACTTCGCAAATAATTATATGATCATGTTTCCGAATTTCGCTCCAAACTCAAGTGGATTCCTATTCACCGTCGCCGAAATGCTCATACTCTATTTCTCTTGAACAACATCTTGTTTAACTCATCTTCCCCGCATTACCTTTAGGAACGGTTCCTATTTCTCCATGCTTTTAAGTTATCTGCTGAATCTGCTATTAAGGTTTCCAGAACAGAGCAGCGCGTTCTACGTCAAGTCTTTTACGGTAAAGGCCATTCGTCTATGCCTTACCTATTGAAATTAGGCACTCCACCTCACTCGACATCTTGCAATCTCGTATATATAACCACTACCTATCGCTATAGCTGTCTTTATATTTTTTCTATTCTCAAATTTAAGTCACGTATCGTTTTATTAAGTACCTATATGCTTTTTATAAGTATTTATGTATGTATGTTATGTATCTATTCACTGGCCTGTTGGCTCGGTCGGTAGTGCCCCTGCTTTCTGAGCCGCAGGTCCCGTATTCGATCCACAGCCAGGTCAAACACTTACGCGCATGAGCATGTCTGTTTGATCTGAGTTTGGGTGTGATATGTATGACCAGCATCTCAAACGGTGAAGAAAAGCGGCGCCAACAGTTTTGATTTATTTTATACAGTATTGATAACCTAAATCGCAAGGGCCCTTTGATAGAATTTGATACAGGCCCCGCGCTGACTTATTCTGGCACTGGCAGTACTCTATTTTGTTAACGTCGCCCAACTTTTTTGGAATGCACTGTCCGTTTTCTATCAGGATCATGGATCAGATGGAGTGAAGTCATTGTGGGGACCCACTTTTAAATCAAATTATAAACACACACATTTTAGTGAATGGACAAGGGTCTCGCCAAAATGTGCTGCCCAGGGCCTTGCAATGGCTAAGACCGCCCCTGAGTCCTGCTATGCACTTATAATTTAGTCGTCGTAGGATTTCTCATCATTTAGTACATACAGGTATTAAAGAAACGTGAACTGATTACAAAGAGGTCAATGATCTTGATCATTAGCCCAGCGGTGTGTGATTAGCCTTGTTTTTCGAAACGGAGTGAATCAAAGTCAGTAATGGCCAGAAGCAGAATTCTCATAACACAAAACCCAATTATCCCAATAAATAATCGTTTTTTTTTTGCAGGTCCAAAATGGTATCCATTCGTAGGCAGCAGCAATGTTGTTCACAGTTTTGCAAAGAAACATGAGTCTCAGTTTAAAGGTCTAATAGAATTAGCGAAAGAATACGATACAGATGTTCTTGGCTTAAAACTCGGTAATGAACTAGTTGTTGTAGTTTATGGGGAAAAAAATGTTCGTCAAGTGTTCACGGAAAAGGCATTTGAAGGACGACCTGATAGCTTTTTCCTAAGATTGAGATGTCTGGGAAAGAGACTAGGTAAGGATGATATTTATTTAACAGCTGAGAATCGAAAACATAGGCCCTATTATTTTAATAATTATAGAGCTTTGATTAGAGTCAAAGTTCCCATTATTATTTTACTATGATCACTCGATTTAGACATTCCGGTAGTGAACTTCGCATCTGCGCCATAATACTTTGGATTTTTAATAATTCGTTAAAAACGCAGTTTTATTAAATATAAAACTTTTCCTTCTGGCTGTACTTTTTTGCACAAGAGACGAGTTGACGAAATTCCAAATTGTCGTTCGTCATGTGTCCCTAAATGGGCTGTAGGCATGTGGGACGAGTTCAAGAATGAGCTCAAAAACATTATTTGCAATTATAGGTTCCTACTATAAAGGTACCCAGACACGAGTCTGAGTAACTATATGTACGTGTATGTAACAATAAATATGTAGTACACATTACACAATGTAATAATATTAAGATTCTAGCTATTATAGTCTTAAAGTGTGTCTTAAAGTGTGAAAGTAATCCCTTATATTCTTTTCATTTCCAGGCATCACATTCACGGATGGTTCTCTATGGCGAATACATCGTCAGTTTGCGTTAACCCAGTTAAGGAATGTTGGTTTTGGAAAGACTCCAATGGAAAAAGAGATTCAAGCGGAACTGCTTCTCATTGTAGAGTTTTTGAAAAATAACAACAGATCGTTAAGTCCAAACACCTTTGTGTCGCAAGCCGTTATGAATGTTCTCTGGAAGTTTGTTGCAGGTATGTACGGCCGGTGTCCTCGAAACTTAAGCTTCTGATAAAATGGTTCGAAGAGAAAAAGATAAGGTTTAGGCATTGATATAAAAAAAGAGGAGGTGAGGTACTGGCTTCTCGAAAATGGCAAGCTCAAATTAGGTCCAATTAGGTCCACGCACGTCAGTATTGTAAGGTCATAAAAGCGAATAATGTTGTTGTCTCGGTCGTATTTCGGTCTAAGGTACGTCTTTTTATCTTTGTTGTTCATTATATAATGTCATGTGCAAATTCAAAACTTAGCAAATTGCACGTGCCATTTGTTGAGTAAGCGCTAGGACCACGTACCCTATCTGCCGTTTTCTTTATATCAATGGGTTCAGGAGCTTTATGCTCAAAACGTCTAAGTAGCAAAACTACTCAAATGGTCTATTTAGCAAATAATCTATATCACAAAACGTATCACTATCTTTCTAAATAAATACGTTTACGTCTAAGTAGCAGAACGTAATTAGCTAACCGTCTAACAATTTTCTAGTAGTCTTATATTTAAATAAAAACCATGTAAGTAGATGAGTACATTTTAACTAATGAAAAGGCTTTTGAATTTCTAACAAATTTTTTGATTAATCTTTTATAGGAGAAAAAATAAATGAAGAAAGGTGGAAACAAATGGAGGACTTGTTCAGGCAGCGGTCGAAAGCGTTCTCATTGGCTGGAGGTTTACTAAACCAGATGCCATGGTGCAGGTTCTTCATTCCACATCTCAGTGGATATTCTCTTATTACTAAATTGAATAGACAAATATCAGATATCATTGAGGCAAGTCAGATCAATATTATCCTAGGCTAAAGTTGTACCAGCCAGTCCAGTGTTTCAGTAGATAGGTATCTAAAACTTTAAACTTCCGTCTACAGTTCGATTTAGTTTTCTATTTCTGGCAATAGATTCTGTTCTGTTTACAATACTGTTCATTCTTTACAGGAAACTATAAATAAACATAAAAGAAAAGAGATTGAAGGCAAAGATTTCATTTATTCTTTTCTTGAGGAGATGGCTCAAAGTAAAGAAACTTTTACAGGTAATATGATTTTAAGAACATTTACAAACGTAGTTAAAATAACCTGCAATAATGGACAGTTGCCAAAATGGTAGTATATAATTTTATCGTAACTAATAGATACATAAGCTACCACAATCACAAGCGTTTGAAAAGGGCTTGCGTTGACTTGCTTGCTCAACTAGCCGTCGTCTGTTAGGATTTTGGTGCTGTCGTAAGTTTTTTTTTAAAAATACCTAAAACCTAATACCTATACAAAAACATGTACCATAATGATGGTACATTTTTTAGCTTGTGATCTTATAGCATGCCGAGACTTAACAAGGGCTTAAACCAGGCTTAAGAACCGCGTAGTCCAAAGAAAAGCAGTAGCAGTTCAGCTGTAGACGTCCTATGGCTGAGAATATATTACGGTGTACGATAGTTCATATACGAATGTAGACATTTTGTGAAATACACATATAAGAGATTCGGTTTTAAACAGAAAGTGGACATTTTAGGAATAGCACATATTAAAAAGTCAGACGACATGCACCGAAACCATAAAATATACGAAAGTGATGTTGGCGAATTTTTGTTATGCGATGCGGTGCGGCCCGACGCACCCTACTTAATGTGCGCGAGTCTCTATGTATTCGTTTATGTACTCGTAGGTTATATCAAAACTTTTTATTTAACAAATCTATACGAATGTAGAAATACGGTAGGCTCCTAATCTTATAAGGATTAGGCTAAACCATAAAAAATAAAGCAAGTAGCCATTTTAACCGGCTAGATAACCACCGGAAATAACCAACAGCTATAGGTACATTATTAATTATTTCATATCTATAGAATGTTATTATTATGATATTTATATTTTTTTAGAGGAGCAACTAAAAATGGTTTGCTTGGACATGCTCATCGCTGGCGCTCAAACTACGGGCAATCTTCTCGAATTTGCATTTGTGCAGATAATAAGAAATAAATCGATACAAGACAGGATTCATGCAGAAATCGATAGAGTTATTGGTGATAATGTACCGAGCTGGACGGACACTTCTAAGTAAGAATAATATAAATGCTGCTACATTTTTAATTTCTAGAGGAAACATAAGCTTTGCTTCCTGGAGTCTCGACGCTGGAGTTTTTGCGGGACGAGTTGCAACGTTGCGCGTCACGTTGCGGGTTAACATAACATAACACTTTTTTTTCCCGAAAGTAGGTACACTGTGTCTGATATGGGCAATTATGATGCTTACCATCGGGCACCTGATTTGCTCGTCTTGTCACTTACACTCATAAAAAAATAATTGGATATTGAAATTACGAAAATAGATCAAATATTCTTCATTCGTAACCAGTTTTCAAATCGGATTTATTCCACCCACTACGCCACCGAGGCCGTAATGAATTGCGAGATAAAATGATCAGTGACTTAATAATTGACTATTTTTAAAAAGTCAAAAATGGCTGACAAATTTTTTATATATAATGTTTTATTGCAGGTTACTGTATACGTCGGCATTTATGATGGAACTGCAGAGATTTCATCCCATAGCACCTTTAGCAGGCCCGAGACGTGTTCTCCATGACACCGTTATCGATGGGTATCTAATACCAAAGGATACTACGGTGCTTATATCCGTTGGCGATACACACTTCAATTCCGAACTTTGGGTCGATCCGCATACATTTAAACCGGAGAGATTTATAGATGAGCGTGGAGGACTAAAAAATTCAGAGCACATGTACCCCTTCGGATTAGGTGGGTGCCAATATAATATTTGACTTTTAAAATTTACCTCTCCACACATAATGTTTACTTTGGAAAACTTAACTTCTTTTTGTGGAACTCCACAAAAAGAAGTTAAGTTTTCCAAAGCAAAGTATGTGCAAGGAGTGAATGCAGACATGATTATAATAAACTCTAGAATCACAGATTACTTGCTATGCATGATACATAAAGCGAGAAGTAAAATTTTTACGTATTCTGATGGATGCGTGAAATTCCCATCCAGGTACTATTAATTATTATGATAGTATACCCAGTGAATGGGTAATAATAATGTATAACATATTATTTCAATAACAAAGCTGTGTAATCCTGTTTTTTAGTGCTGCTGCTTGATTTATTCCTTAATTCTTTGTATTGGCGTTTGCGAATTATAACAATAATCGTGTTTCTTTTAAACATGTTTTAAATAGTATATAATATTAAATATAATAATAATAATTTGAATTTATACTCTAACAGAACGGGTCACCCCAATTACATACGCTGCTCGAGTCAATATAAATGGGTTATATGGACAACCCATATTGTCAGAGTTTTAGGTCGCCAAGTTTAACGTTTAACTACACCCCGGACACTCGCCTCAATTTCCATACAAAAGCCGCGTTATAATTACCTACTACACAGACACTGCACACATGGAGTTTTATACACACGCAAGACTGCGCGGTAGGTGCGTTCCGAACTCCGTAGGCTCTCATCGGAGCTCAATCTCGCTGGCGGGGTGAGGAAGGCTGGATTGGTGGGCGGATGAGTGTCCATTTTATACGTAGTATTATTATCTGTTCTAGTTACTATTATCTGTTCTACATTATGAGACCTAGGTATTAAATATTCCTCACATCTACCACAGCTGACCCTGTTTATTTATATCACCGTTCTGTTGTCCTCAGGTCGCAGACGCTGTCCAGGCGATTCCTTGGCGAAATCCTTTATATTTCTCATTTTTGTAGGAATCTTACAGCACTTTAGACTGGAATGCGGCAATGGAGTTCTACCGTCTGATGAATCGATTATAGGTTTAATAGCATCACCTAAGCCGTACAAAGCAGAGTTTGTACTGCGAAAATAACTTTTAAGTAAAAGCCATTTCAATTTCAAGCTCATATTTATTTCTGATCAATGTACCTCCTCGTATTATAGAAAATAAATTTTAAATATTACAGATTTTATAATAGTTTTATTTAAGTTCATTCAATGGATGTGCTGCACTGGGGTGGGAGCATTTTAACGTATTTATTAAGGGGGTCGCACTTCCATACAAAATGAATTCCCAAATATGGAGAAACCGAGTATAATTTTCCACTCAATTGTTGGTTTTTGATCTTGCCCTTATTTTTGGCGAAATATATTTGAAGAAAACAGTATGGTATTTTCATAATTTTCAAAATAGTTAAAAAATATTACGAGGTTATTAAAATGCTTGCCGGTTGCTTGTGCCGTTTCCGGTACTCGAAAAAGTCAGACGTTTGTGCATCGCTCTTACATATTTTGCTTAAATTTGCTATAAATATCAAGCTACTGTGAACAAGTGCGTGCTAGAATCATAGTGCCTGAGATTCGGCGTCGAAAAAACATCATAACACAAACGAAACAGTGAAAATAGTGCAAATATTGAGTCAGAAAAGTTTATAAATAAGTGAGGTTATTTGTTGCTCTCAGTGAAATAGTGAAACCACAGACAATTTGAAATTAGCGTGAAGTGCAAAGCGTACAGTACTACCAACATAAACATTCAGAAACGAACATCGATTACTAATTACTATAATCGATTATTGGTACCGCACTGAAATTATGACAACTCAAATGTCACTGTCACCGGAGATGTCACTCCTGTTAGAAAAAATGACTGAGCAACTTAACCTTCAAACGGAAACAATAACAGAGAAAATTACACTAACAGTTTTGAAAAAAGTGGATGAAAAAATCAAGCCAATTATGGAGGAAAATGAAAGACTGAAGTCAGAAATACAAGTGTTAAGTAAAAAAGTGGAATATATCGACGCAATTGGAAGAAGAAACAACATTATAATTCACGGTCTCTCTGAACCTAACCAAGAACAACAAGATGATTTGATTAATCTCGTGACATCAACACTGGCGGAAATTGATGTACCACTGCCTAAAGATGGAATAAACAGACTTCAGAGACTTGGGAAAAAGGACACAAATAGTAGTAAGATCAGGCCGATTCTATTAGCTACAACATTCAATATGAAAACTCAAATAATGAAAAATAAGAATAAAATGAAGCCCAACACATATATCACGTCAGACCTGTCAAAAGAAGCTCTTTACAAAAAGAAGGAGAAAAGTAGCAAAGGCCTTGATAAGAAAGGAAGTGAAAAACGAAGAAGATCTGAGACCCCAAGTCCAAGAAAAACTAGTGAAGAAGCAAACAATGTACCAAAGGTGATAAAAAAGGATGCTTTTCAATACTTACGCACAAGATCTTTATCACTCTCAAGCAAAAATTGACCAGCAACACCACTGCCCGGCAGAAAACAAAAACCAAGTTCACAACCTTTATTATTGTCGATAAACTCAACATTCACAGAGCAACAATCTTACAAAACACAAGACAATGTACAACATACTAAAACAGAGACAGAAAACTATACAGATACAACAGAATCTCCCAATACGGCTGGTCCCCGCGGGAAGATAATACCAAAACCCTCCAACCAAATTAAACAAACGGAAACACAGAAACATATCATAAATATCTGCACATGGAATGTCAGGTCCCTAGTTAATGAGATAAGATATATAGAATTTAAAAATAGCATAACAAAATTTAAATGGGATATAATTGGCATGTCAGAGATCAAGAGGCAAGGAAAAATCATAAATGAAAGTGATGGTTACATTATTATATACCATGGAGAAAAAAGTGGCACAAATGGAGTCGGTTTCATAATAAAAAAGGAACTCAAATCAAATATTATTGACATACAAACAATTTCTGATCGTGTCATCCGGTTAGACATTTACATAAATAATAAGAAAACACACCTGATACAATGCTACGCCCCGACTGAAAAATCTACTGAGGAAGAGATAGAAATCTTCTATAAAGATCTACAAATCGCACTAAGAAATACAAGTAAGAATACAATTGTTATGGGCGATTTTAATGCTAAAATTGGGCAACCAAGAACTGGAGATGAAAAAGTAATGGGCCCTTGGGGCTATGGACAAAGAAACGATAGAGGCAAAAAGCTACTTGAATTTTGTTTTGAAAATCAGCTCTATGTTAGCAACTCACATTTTAAAAAGAACCAAAAGCAAAAATGGACATGGATTTCACCAAATGCCACAACGAGAAATGAAATTGATTTTATTCTCGTCAAAAATATAAGAGAGGTGACAAATCTTCAAGTAATTAACACAACATTCTCTACAGACCACAGATTAGTAAGGGCAAGTTTTTCACAGCAACCAAATAAGTCAAAATCACGAAAACAATTTAGAAACAAGATATATAACTTAAAACCAATAGAACAAGACACACTAAGAAATAGTATTGCTGAAAACCTAGAGGAGATAGAGTTTGATGACTTGGAATTGACATACCGTAAATTAATTCGAACTATTAAAGAAGCAAATAATAACTTATCAACAGAAACAATTCATGACCAGATGGCATATGTTACCCCTTATGTAGAGATCCTAATAAATAAGAGAAATGTATTGAAAGCTAAAGAAAATAAGACTCGGTCAGAACGAAACCAACTAACTGCTTTATACAAACTAATTAAAAAACATATATACCGAAACTGGAAATCCCATCGTTATAATATTATAGAAGAAGAACTAGAAAAAAGATCATCATATAAAAGAGCACACAATATACTTAATAGAGACAAACCATGGATTATATCTTTAAAATATAAAAACAAGAATGTGTCAAACAGAAGACAGCTACTTAATACTGCAACTGAATTCTATAAGGAACTTTACCACAACAATGACACACCTCATAAAATCACTAAAGATGAAATTTGTGAACCGGTGCCTTTATTTATAGACGAAGAAATAAGACATGCTATACAACAGCTTAAAACAACAAAAAGCCCAGGTGATGATGGCATTACAAACGATATCTTGAAAGCTATAATGGACCCACTTACACCAATATTAACTCAACTATTTAATAAAATATTGAAAATTAAGAAAATACCACAAGAGTGGGGAACATCAGTTATAACTTTACTATATAAAAAAGGAGACCCAATGAGCCTTGAAAACTATAGACCAATCAGTCTTCAACAAACCATGTATAAAGTATTTGCATCAGTCATGTTGAAAAGAGTTTCCAATGTACTAAATTATAATCAACCGCGAGAACAAGCTGGCTTCAGACGCAACTACTCAACCATCGACCACATATTTACAATCACCCAGCTTATTGAAAAATGCACAGAATATAAAAAAGAACTTTATCTTGTCTTCATAGACTACTCAAAGGCATTTGACTCTATCAAGCATGAACATTTGTGGCTGGCACTGAGAGAACAAGGAGTAGAAAGCACATACATACAAATACTTCAAGACATATACAGTAATAGCAAGGGAATTATAAAACTGGAGAGCAAAGGAGAGCCATTTGAAATACAGAGAGGCGTGAAACAAGGTGATCCTATCTCCCCAAACTTGTTTACCACTCTCTTAGAACATATTTTCAGAAAACTGAACTGGAAAAATATAGGTATGAATATAAATGGTGAGTACCTCAATAACCTGCGTTTTGCTGACGATATAGTGCTCATAGCAGAAAACCACAAAGATCTGGCTCACATGGTTACTACACTGGACATAGAGAGCAGGAAGTGTGGATTACAAATGAACACACAAAAAACTTATGCAATGACAAATAGTGAAAAACTACAAATTAAAACAGAATCCCACACTATAGCTTATGTGGACGAGTATGTGTACCTAGGTAAAAATATATCATTCATAGATCCAACACTCGAAGAAGTTGAACGAAGAATAAAGAAAGCCTGGGGTAAGTACTGGTCCCTGAAAGATATTTTCAAGTCTAAAATCCCCTTGAGACTAAAAAGGAAAGCAATGGACTCGATTATTCTCCCAACTTTACTATATGGATGTCAAACTTGGACCCTGACCAAAGCCATAGTACAAAAATTAAACGTTTTCCAAAGAGCTACTGAAAGAAGCATGCTAAATATAAGAAAAAGAGAAAGAAGAAGAAACACAGATATCAGACTATTAACAAAAATAACAGACGCTGTCGAGTTTGTGTGTAGGCTGAAATGGAGATGGGCCGGACATGTCGCAAGAATCACAGACAACCGATGGAGTGAGAGAATACTGCACTGGTATCCAAGAGACGCAAATAGACCACGGGAACGACCTCACCGTCGCTGGGCTGATGACATCAGTCAAGTAGCTGGACCCACTTGGACACGTCTAGCCAGAGTTAGGGACGATTGGAAGGGGTTGGAGGAGGCCTACGCCCAAAAATGGGTACCCCACATAAATAAGTAACATTTAAGTAACAGTTTAATTGTAATATTGTATATTGAAATTGAGTGTATAAATGCGAAAATTTAATTGTAATATTGTATGCATGAATGTGGGAAATAAAGGCTTTATTATTATTATTATTATTATTATTAAAATGCTTTTTTTGGAAGTTTGAAAAAAAAAAACACCACACAGTTGTTTTGCGCAAATAAAGGCCAGATTATGACCAAACCACAAAAAAAATTAGTGGAAAATTTTTATCTCTTTCCCCATATTTGAGAAATTTCATTTTGTATGGAAGATCAACCGCCTTTATATTTACATTCCTAAAAATCATTGTTATATTTTATAATATCCTAATAGAACAGGTTTCAATAGCACTATTGCTGGTGCTGCCAAGACACCTGCAAGGCTCCTGACATGCTCTAACAACTGCCTCATCCATACCTACATAGCTTAGAGGACCGGACGTACACGACATGTCAATGAGATTCTTCCTAATTTATAGGTATAAACTATGGGTACAAAGCACACAGAGCACGGAAAGACAAAAGGAAAGCGCCCGAAGCTCACCGTCTTCAAAAATACAATCGACCGTCAGTGCCGACGCGACCCACGCTCGATTCGCGTCCACGTATAATTAAGTTCTATTAATAGATTATAACTGTGTTATAATTATTACTTAGTTTATAATTTAACCTTGATCACATAAAAGGACCTTCGATAACTAATATCTTTCATTGTCTCTGTTTTATGTAATTGACATGTTCATAGATTCAAAAAGCTATAAAGTCTTTCACCCAAATACGGTCCCATAAACTAATCTGGCCCGAGGCGTCAAAGTTGCTTGTCGCTGTTATTGCGTTCAGGTTTTCTCTCCATTTCAAAAAGGCGAAATTAGTTTTTCTTTTGGCCACCGGGTCAAATAAGTTTGTGGGGCGTAGTTTACGACTGTCAGGGGTAGCATGCATGTCACTCACTGTCACACACCTCAAAACCTCCAAACGTACTAATTATAGTGATCTGTGCTCCAAACCCAGTTACGAGGTATTCAAATTATAAATTGATAAAATTAAACCTAAACTTTTAAATGAAATGGCCCATTAACTCCTAATATCTATATTATTTAAGCTTATATTATTATTAAGCTTATATTAAGCTTATAAAATATTAAGCTTATATTTAAGCTAATATAGCATTATTAGGTGTAGACATTAGACACCTAATTAAGGAATTTCAAAAGTGAGTAAAGTGACTTCATTAAAATAAATACTTTGTTTAGGCAGGACCAATAACATACTGGCGAAATGTGGGTGTATCTACTGTGGGACTGAGTCCTAGGTACAACTCTGCCTACCCCTTCGGGAAAAAGGCATGAATGTATATGTTTAGGCAGGTGTTTCTATTATTATTAGCTATTTATTATCCTTTCCCTTGAGAATAATATTTTATGTGTTAAAACAAGCACCTGTAAGAGTACTAATAGTATAATTTTTTATTATAATGCATCAACTACCACATAATCACATAATAAGAATTAAGGTGAGGTGGTATTATAATATAAAACACCCTTAGATCCCATTGATTTAAAGAAAAGGGGAAATAGGGTGTTCTCCCAATGCTTACTCAACAACTGGCACGTGCAATTAGCCAAGTGTGCAGTTTGCACAGTGCAATATAATGAACAACAAAGATAGAAAGACGTACCTAAGACTGAATTGCGACCGAGACAACAAAATTATACGCTAGTACTACCCCACTTAACTGACGTACGTGGACCTGATGGAACCTAATTAGAGCTTTTCATTTTCGAGAAGCCAATACCTCATCTCCCCTTTCCTATAAATCAATGTTAAATCCATTGATCGTACGCGCTCTGACCAGATATCGCATTAACTAAAACCAACAGCTGAGAAAATGTGGCAATTTTCAAATTTTAGTGTTGTTTCTATAAGAAGGTATTTTTGCTTATTTAATAATAATAATAATCACAGATGAGGATGAAAGAGATAATAATAATATGGAACAACTTCCACACACGGTCATCTGGTCCCAAACTAGGCTAGAAGCCTGTACCATGGTAACCAAATGACTGATATACATACTTATATAAGCATATTACACCTAGACACAGATCAAACAGACATTTTCATGCACACAAATGTTTGATCTGGCCGGGGATCGAACCCGGGACTTGCGGCGACTCTGAGCCAACGAGGCTGTCATTTATTCGCTAATATTTAAGCTGTAGGAATGTGAAAGGTACGTTTGTTTACGTTTATTCATTATACTCTTCCTAAACACAAATAAATATATGTTTATTGATTTAATAGTTTGTTTTAATACTCATTATTTTTTACAGCTCATTTAAGTAAAAGTTCGAAACAGTAGGTATTTATAAGAAAACATTCAATATGATGGGCAATACCATTGTTGATTTATCTTCAAGTTTGTCATTTTTTTTAGATAAAAGGGTAAGTAAAAATATAAAGCAGTTTCAATAGCCTACGTTGAGGGGCCAGCGTTTATTAAATCTTTTAATCTCCATATTATATAAAATTCAAAGTCCTAACTGACTGAAATACTCGTATTCACTCATCAAAGTCGAGCCCTACTCCTTGGACCTAGAGAGCTGACATGTTGTACATAGATTTTCATTATAATCTAGAGGTAGAGTAGGAATAAGAAAGGAATTTCCGAAATCCCCACTGTAACAAAGTTGCGGGAATAATGCTAGTATAAACAAAATAACAGCCCTCTCCCCCCCAATAGGAAGGCCTATGTTCCAGCAGTAGACTTTCTACGGCTGAGATGATGATGATGAAATAATAATATAATAATTACTCCGAGCTGGTCTGATGATGAATCTATACTTAATGTAGCCACAGGAAAATTCCATTCCAAATGTGAGGTATGAGCGTCAGCCTGTAAGGTTCATTAACCGGCGCTGGGTTGATATTTCCTAAACTTCAACAGGCCGCATCGTATCACATAATAAAAATCCGCCTACAACATTTATTCTATATGTTGTAATTTATATAAACTATCCCGGTGCGGTGCGGTCCGCTGTAGTGTACCATACTTCATATATAAAATGTACGTAAGTGATATATAAGGGGATTTTTGTTATGCGTTGCGGTGTGGCCCGGCCCATATGTGCGTGAGCCTTTACAGTGCGTTTTTGAAAACTTCTCTAGATAGAACACTTCGCTAGATTTCTTTTCAGTAATAAAAGCTTGTATAAAAACATTATTTTTTAGGGTCCTAGCACAGATCGCTTGAAATGGAGCAGCATTACTGAATTTGTATATTTGGCGTGCACATGCTCTACTTCGATGTATAATTTTGATATATTTGCAAAGGTGTGCGATAAAAGTAAGAAATTTATCTTGAATTGTGTAGGTAGTACGGTAAGCAACATCATCATCAACCAACACACATCCACTACTGAAAATAATACACAATAAGCCTGCTCTTTAGAGGGCTGCAATATGCAGTTGATCGCCAGTTCGCGGTTCTTTGCAACCCGCATGAGAGGTATGCCAACGCCATGTCTTCTGTTGTCCACTAAAGCCTTCTTGCTTTCGAAGGTTTAGCTGCGAGCGATATCGCCTGGCCATTTCCACATTTACTCGTATGTTATAATAATAATTTGAAATTATACTCTAACAGAACGGGTTACCCAAATTACACTGCTCGAGTCAATTCATATGGGTTATGTGAACAACCCATATTGTCAGAGTTTCACGTCGCCAAGACCTAACCTAATCTAACGACTGCCCTCTACATATCTTATAGGAAACAGCCGGGTCCTATAGTATAACGTGCCATCCGAAACACGGTAAGGCGAAAAGTCAACTTGGTGAGATTCGATCCAGGGACTCCGGATCTAAAGCCGGACATATTCCCGCTGGACCACGGACGCTACAACAAAACTAACATAACAAAACATCACGCCATTTTCTTGAAGGAGGCAGGGGTGTACCCACTGTAGTAAGTACGTACCCCCACTTGAACAGTTATGTTTTAAGTCCCGTGTAATAGGAGCGAGTCTCAAAAATTGCCAAAGGAAATCTTAAGAAAAACAGGAGAGAAACACTTGTACCTTACTCTTAAAGGGGATATAAAATATAGAAAACTAATCAAATACCTATATATAACTTATAAGTCGAAATTACGCAAAATTGAGAGTTACCATATTTTATTATCTTTTTTTTTATGATAGTGAGTAACAAGACGAGCAAATTAGGTGCCTGATGGTAAGCATCATGATTGCCCATATCAGACACAGTGCCAGCAAGTGTTTTAAAGTTCTAAGTCCTGCGCTTCACTGCACTGTGCCTGTCACCCTTAGATATAAGTTGTTGAACCTCGTCATGCCCAGTAATTTCGCTGGTAACATTGCCCTTCAGACCGGAACACAGTAATGTTTGCACATTACTGCTTGGCGGATGAATAACTGGCAAAGGTGTTGTACTTCCCCAGGCGGCCCTCTGCTAAAGAGGCCTACCAGTATACTCATATCCATTTTTATTGTTTCAGTAAGGATATTTGACTTCGTGTTCTTAGAAGTAACAATCGGTATGACATACATGTTTATGGATTCTTTTATAAAGCAGTACTCGAGAAAGGTAGCCAGTGATAGGCTTATGAATCCTCTGCTAAAGGGCATATCGTATGGGCTATTCTTGCAGACAGCTCTTTGGGCACTCTTAGTAAGTTTGGTTTTTAGGAAAGTTTATTTTATCCATCCGTTCAGTCAGTTAATTGAATCTTTTAATTTTATTTGATCCACCACCCTCTCCAAGTTTGATAGAGCTAAAATTTAATGACAATAACATTGTAATGAATAAAGCCGAATGACGACCACAGCGACCTTGAACGAATTAACCACTGGACGCGCCTTCATTCCGTTCTCGCCTAATACCCCGCAGGTTCATACCATGAAACATCGGACATCGTTGTAGTTTTACTGTCACAGTCGTTCGTACACCATCGGGAGAAAAACATATTAAAAAAAATTACGAAACGTGCAGTTAAATGGTGTAAAAGTTATAGTGGTCGAGCAACTAATGTTTCTTTTCACTTGTAAGTTTAATTTTTCTTTATTAATACAGCTATTTATACCAAAAATTAATATTAATTGAAAAAATATATCCAACATAATCCGACTATATTTAATAAACGGTCATGAAGTATTATACACCACGAACAAAATACACCTATCTAAATTACCTGGATTATTTACGTCAAAGTCAAATTTACTAGGGCTTGACAATGTTTTAGGTAGGTATAATAATATCGATAAAAATAAATGACATATATCGATAAAACTGTATTAATACACTTGAAGTAAATCGGGAAAGTAAAAAAAAATTAACGATGTGTACCTCATAAATTGAGCATAAATTGAGCTCAACCGACACAATAATGAAGGGATTTTAAATCGAATCATTACTTGTGATGAAAAGTGGATACTGTACGATAATCAGAAGCGCTTGTCGCAATGGCTGAACCCTGGAGTCCCAGCCGAATCTTCCCCTAAAAAAAAAATACTATAATATATTCCTCCCGTACAAAATGCCAATTTCCTATGTAAGGACCTAATATTAACTAAAAGGCAAAATCAAGCCTACTGAATGGCGGGGATAAGCTTATCAGCAACTTAATAGTAGCACTAAATAGTAATAGTATCCGCGTCTGACAAGCTATCATCTGGTTTCAGCAACAGCTCGGCCAACCCATATAAAAAAAAAACCGTATTTTCAAAATCGTATTTGAATATTTATTGTCAGACTATCATAAACTCGTTCTTTCATTCGTCCTCGATAACAATTTATCGACTATGTCAAGCACTAGTGTAGGTGACATAATTTTACGGGTACTTCTCGCTGTCCACACCTTTTTGGTCAACACTGGGACTTTTTTCTAGGTCACTAATGGTGGCAAGTAGGACAAAATAAAAAAATATTTTTAGAATATGTTTCATAAATCACATAATATTATACGTCATAAATTCATAATATTATTATAACGTCATTAATTGCATCATTATAATATTTTGTCAAGTACGTATATATATGTATATATACGTATATATTATATGCTACGGTAAATGTGTTTTATTGAAAATAATTATTGATCGATAATTATTGATAATTTTCAATTAATCACATCTACCGTAATATGTACATTACACATACTACCTATTATTATAATATCGTAATCAGAATGAATGGATGCACCAGCAGGCCCCGTCTAGTATTCTTTTCTATGGCTAGCGTAAATTACTTATAATTATTCTAACGGTAGCTGGAAGTTCAACATTTATATAAGGTGAGGGTTGAATTGAGGATGTAAGAATCAATATATGTATGATAGGCAATTCCCACATGTCACGAGTGGAATACATATTCTGAAATAAAAATTGCAGTTGTCACTAGTGGTGGGCAAGGAGATGGGGATCAAGTGGGAAGTACCCAATTTTTCTCTCTGTCATTTTAATCGCAATTGTCAGTTGTTTTGCTCTTAGACAGTGACAATGCTACATGCGAGAATAGTGCAACAATATAATACACAAAGGTAAATCTTTGTGTGCGCGCAATTATGGATACGAATATTACGGTAGTGTGTGTATATCTTCGTAAAAGTCAGCAATGTGTGAAATCCTCCTCCCCCCGCAAAAATCGGTTGAACGTGTTTTCATACTTCATTATGTACAATTCGCGTCCAGTGGTTAAATCGTCCTAGACAGCGACTCTGCATTGACAAGGGTCATTGCAGAGTCGGCTACCGGGAATTTTGTTTGTTTTGCACATTTGCTTGTTATGTACCTACTGGTATTGACAGCCACATTTGGTCTTAGTACTAACAAATGTTCCTGTAATATAATAATTGTTAATAGGGTGTATGATAAGAACGTGCCTATCGCCTCTCAGCGTGGCTCTTTGCGTCTGAGAATTGTTTGTCTCTAGCGCAAACACCAAAACCTTTGAGCCATTGTCAATAAAACAGAGAATATTGAAGATTCTAGAAATATAACTGCTCTGTACCTAAAACTTGTAATTGCACTACAATCAGATTTTCCTGATTTTGCCTAGATTGGAAAGGCTTTTTTATTTTTATATAGGTTAGTAGCTTTATAGTTAAGTGTTAAAAGGGCCAAAGTCTATTTTAGTGAGATGTGTGATATTTGACTGCTAAAATTTTGTTTGCATATGTTATTAATGGGTGTCCGATATTATGGTTTTTAGAAAATTTTCCCCTGTAGCACCACTTTAAGGCACAGTTTTGTTTGAAAAATTTACTCTTTTTTTGTCGAATAGAATATGGCCTAAAATGGTGACCCAAAGTTATCAGTGTATATTACATAATATCATCACTGGCCTTTAACAGCTTTAGAAGATGATTCAACATGACTAGTAAGGCCGATTCCACTTAGCCGAGCTGAAGTGGGTGAAGTGTCCTCTCCACGGACGCTGCATCGCCTGGGTCGCAAACAAGATGGTGCAGGCATGCCTTAGATCTACACCACTCTCTCGACCTAACCGGCAGGATCCACAGGAATGAAGAGTCAATACCTGTGGTGCCGGGACGGTTGCAGGTCTAAAAAGTGACTAGACCATTTCCACCTAGATGTTGTATACGATGGTTTGCCAGAGCCTCGTTGTATGCTAGCAGGGTGCACCACGTTCAGGTGATGTTAGCTTTAGGTCCTGAAGATGATTGTGGGACCCTTACACCCCATAATATACATAACATAGACATTCTATAAGCAACAATTAATAATGATACATAAACATGAATCATGAAACCTATGAATGTATTCATAAATATAATAAGTATATATTATATTAAATACATGCTATAATTTGCTTTCAGCATGCAAACTATTTGGCTGATGCTGCACGCTTCTTAATAACAAGTTTGCAAAATGTGCCATCTTGGTCGAAATGTCACAAATCAAATTGCACTACTTCCAGCGAAATAATTTTCCGATGCCGGATTGACCAATTTACCAATTCAGATTTTTCTACGTCGTCGGCTCATTATAACTATGTGTGAGTACTTTACAACTAAGGGCCATCTTTCACCATCCTCAAGTAAAGTACCGAGTAAGGTAAGTGGCGAATAAGGCCTAGTGCTAATTTCATACACTGGCCTTTTTTGTGTAACTGTCCAAAGATACTTGAGATTTCCACTTGCCGAGTAGCATTAATCGATGAGTAGTTACTCAACTCTTTATTCGAGGATGGTGAAAGACGCCCTTAGTATATTATGTAGTAGCGCCCCCGCCGTAGAGTTAACGGGTTTAGTATAGTACCCCACCCTCTCTACCCGTGGTTGCCGTAAGAGCCGGCTGTGGGTTATCTGATCCAGAGGACGGGCAGCAGCGTCCTCTGCGTAAAACCATCGAACTGTCTTCGCCAACCCACCTGTCAAGCGTGGCGAGTATTGGCAAAAACCCTCCCTTAAGGGCGACGTCTATGTCCAGCAGTAGACTTCCAACAGCTGAGATGATGATGATGATGATGATATTATGTAATTAGAGAATAAGGAAACTGCCCGGTGTTGCACGACGACGACTACTAGGCCATGGCTTGTTGTGGATTAACGACGTTACTGATTGTAACTTAAATTTAGTTATTTAGTTTTACTGACATAACTTAATTTTAAACTCCTAGAACAAGAATATTTAGTTTTTAGTTCCAATTTTTAGTGTCAAAAACAACATGCACAGTGCACCGCCCTCCCGCTAACGCGGCGCTAACGCTAACGCGGCGGGAGGGCGGTGCACTGTGCATGTTGTTTTTGACACTAAAAATCGGAACTAAAAACTAAATATTCTTGTTCTAGGAGTTTACAATGGAGTTCCGAAAAGTAACGCCAAATTCAATCAATTAACTTTATTTTATTATTAATGTGACAATATTGAACAATGTATATGAGTACAACAAAAAATAAATTGATATACTCGTAAATAAATCTATATTTAATTGTTGTCATCTTCACCTTACAACCTTTTGGCGAAACGCCCTTGAAGACTGATTTAGAAAGCCCGATATATTCTGCCACCAAATCTGAAAAAGTACTTCGCGTGTTATTTAAAATTTCCGCGGTTTTACCCGCTAGTCAGTCATCGATCCCGTGGGAATATCATGAATTCCTTTCATATTCCTGTTCTACATCATAATATAAACTTATGTGCAAAATTTTAATCTAGGTCCGAGGGTTGGGGCTGGGCGTTGATAAGTGAGTGTGTCAGTCAGTCAGAAGATAATTAATATTCATGTGTAGAGTTAGCTATATCCTACGAGTTCGTAGATAGTAACTTAGTAACCTACGCCGTATCTCTTGGGGTCAGTTTTTTTTACGTTGATTGGTTAAACTAACTATAGTTAAATTCCTAACCAATTGTTAAATCGTGTGGAAAAAATTGTTGACTAGATGAAAATCGAATTTTGCTGGATTTTAACTATTTGTCAAAAAATTTAACCATTGGTCGACAACCAGTGAACAAAAAATCCAGCCTAAGTGTTTCATCCGGCCCTCTCTGCTAGTCATAGGTACAAATTCGTTTCACTAAATAAAGTATCGACACATTGTGATAATAAATAAGCACAGCCCAAAATATCTAAACCACAAAATCTTGGCTTAGAAAGCAATTTCAATAACAAACACGATACACCGTGATCAAATACGAGTAGAGAGGGCAAAATGAAATTGTAGAAGTCTATTTCCAGAAAATCGTTCACGTACCTCGATAGGAGCGTGTTGACTACGCGGCTCTTTGTTATCGGTCTAGTGTGGCTGTTTAACTTCTTTCTATCTACTGTCGACGATGACACTCTTATAAAGGTGGGTATTGTGAATTGTGGAACCATCATAATATTACTATAAGCAGGGTTTATATTTAGTTTCTCCGGCTTTGTAAGATTCTTTCGCACATCAAATCTAACAAGGATTCACTCTCCTGTGTATCTCATTTTTAATATAATAAATATATTGTATGGTGGATCGTACAATATACTTATACGTAATGTCACAGCACAGATCTAGTCTGTTGATACAAATCCCTAACAAAAAAAGTAGCCCCAATGAGTTTGGGCTCTTCGGAGATATGGATATATTATAGAGATGCAATTTACTAAACATTTCTTGTAACTTTTCCATAAGGAAACTAAACTGGTCTTTAAATATATAATATGGATAGCACTATCGAATTGTCATCGCAAGGATTTTCCTCTGTTGACAGCGTACAATCACGCCTTTTTCCCGAAGGGGTAGGCAGAGGTACACCTCTGCCTATCAGTCCCAGATAAAACCAAAACTCTCTTTGTAGGCACACCCACATTTTGCCAGTATGTTATTGGTCCCTTAAAATAGGGGACGAGGCTATTGCTATCTACTAGGCACAGTTCCAGACTCCAGGCAGTTATTGAGATGATTCCTATTGTAAAAATCAAATATTTAACGTATTGCCTGACCTGGGGATCGAACCCTTGCGTTCACTACGCTGTCCAGGCAGTCTGCTGATAGGGGACATTAATATAAGGACATTAATATACTGACATAAGGTCTACTGTATTTGTTGGTATAATTATGTAAATGTGAGAAGACCTGTTTACCTGGACATTCCAAAAATTGGCTGAAAAAAATGAGTACTGAAAGCAAAGGGCAATTCTTTAGTGCTATATTTTCAAAGTTCGATATACATATTTATAGGTATTATCTCCCTAAACCTACATATAATTTTGATTATAGATATTCAGATTTACGTTTTGGTGCAGAATGATCACGACAGTAATAACAATGATCTTTATGATTTTTTCAATTCCAAAACATGCTGCCTTAACGGCTTTTGTTGAAATATTAAACGCAAGCGCACCCCATTCTTACGTAAGTATAAAAAATATTTCTTAATTTTGTTTAATGACATGAATTAAAAAAAAATAACTGAAGACCATCATTATCATCAGTCATCGCAGCAAAGGTTTTCTACAACTGAAAAATGATTAGTCTGCTGCATACATATTAATAGTCAGAAATATAATAATCCTTTCCTTTTCACGACTTAACGGGAAACCTGAGGGACGAAAAATTTAAAATTTCGGTTTTTGTAAATACTATCGCCGTCGCGCTGCTCCTGAAAGTATGAGCTATGAATGTGTGTGTAAGAAGATTATTATTGCGACTTCGCGCGCATATTCATGTCAGTAGTAAAGTTTGTGACGCTTGTATTCAAATTAGGTAGGTACTTATCGTGTGTATTCTTTTAGACTTTTGATTTTATTTACATTCTAGTAAAGATGACTGCTTAAATTCATTAGCTAAGTCTAGTATGAAATGGACCAGTGGTTGCAGTGTTCAGATAGCGTTCACAAAATCGTGTCATCGATCAACGAATGCGAGTTCGAATCCAGCCCCAGGAGTAATTTTTGCCCTAATATTTTTTTGTTAGCAACTTTTTTCTTCATTATCTATATTTATATTATTGTGATATTATATAATAAAAGAAAAGATACTACAATATATATTTATAGTTTATATGACACGAGTCGCCCAGCGCTTATAAATTCATATCAATGTGTATATTATCTTCGAAGGTAAGTATTGACTTTTTCAGTTCATCCTGTCAGTCTAGACGTTTGCTGAAAATATAACTTTTCATTGTAATATCTACCTAATAATAACTCGCCTAAATAATTTTCGACCTGTGCTATTGTTTACGGACTTGATTCTTTTGCTTTAGTACTTACGGTTTTGGCTTGTTTGTATGAATTTCTTTCAGTATTTTGCTCTGAAAATGGGTAAAAGCAAAAGGGGTAGGACGTTTATTTTTGAACGCTCTACGAAAAATACACCATTTACGTATAAAACGCCAAATACATTTTGCGCCTTTGCCATCCGTTTGAGTATAGGTAATACGTACATACTTAATTTTTTTGTGTTTTTTATCATGAAATTACGATAAAACGCAATTCAAATTAATTTCTTCAGCCTAATGAGTGATGATAAGGGTGAGCAGTTGATAGTCATGTCGACCGCAAAAATTCGATCCGTTCGAACCGTTGATCGCTATCAACTACAAACTTGAAAACTATTTAGGTGGTGCTTGAGCCAATGAAATATTATGATCATGAGAACCCGGGTTTGGTCCACAGGTCAGCCAAAAAGTGTAATTGGATTTTCTATTAGGAGTTTTCTGAATGACAGCTTGGAGTCTGAACCCAATAGATGACAATAGGCAGTAGGCTAACACTTTGCCAGTAATATTTTTTAATCTCTTGTAGTAGAAGTCGTTCTACTACAAGAGATTAAAAAATATTACTGGCAAAGTGTTAGAAAATATCACTAGGCACTAGACATCTCAACATTAGGTTCTCCGAAGGTCTAACTGAACGAGAATAGGCCATATGAAGATTGATATTATAGTTGAATTGCATTTAAATCGATTTTGTTACATACTATTATTTAAGGTTCTGTGGAGCAATAAAAAAAATTTCCCGACTATTAGTCTTCTATTTTTTCGTAAGAAGTATTGGTTTAAACTCGTTTTCTATGAACATCACTAGTATTTTTAAAAACACTATGTCTATGAGTCCCTTCCCTAGTTGCATAAGTGTGAGTGGAACCCCCCCTCACCGCCTGCCGCACCCCGTACAACGCGAAAGGGACAACTGCAGCTGAAAGCGATTATTACTACGAAAAAATGACGAAATCGATGTTTTGTATTCCCGTGTTCCCTCCGAGAATAATTAGTTTTATCCATAAATTTATTTCTAGAAAATTAGGAAATGGATTAGGCTATGTCCCTGTTATTTTATTTTTTTTCCTAAACTCTTCATTTTTTTCTAGTGAACGTCTAATTGCGCGAGTAAAACTGGGACAGTTTTTCATGTTTTTAAAGGGTCATATTTCATTTAATAATGAGTTTGTAGAAAAATGAAAATAACAGGGACATGCTCACTGAGGACCAAGATTTTATAAAAAAAAAACCATTGCTCTGACGCAATTATCTAGGGAGGAAACACGGGAATACGTTTGTATGGAAAAATCACCCCTCATGTATCCTCTTAATGCCCGACACGAATTTTATCCGGCATGAATTTTGCCTTAATATGACCAATGTCCAAAATACAAAATATCCAACTAGGAATATTTATATCCAACACAAATTTCGTCCATCTATAAATAAATATAATTATATAATTTTTTATACGCACTATTGCCTGAAATAAATATATTTTTTTGAAAATTGTAAATCTTAAAATTAATTTGTTTCTATGTTTCGAATGGATAATATTTATCTGCTAACTCGGGTTAAAAAAAACGGACATGTAGCACAAAACGTTATATTGAACCAGAACTATTTTCTCTGAATTTTCTTAAACATAAAGAAGTAAAACATATATATATAAATATAAAATCTTACTAATTTAACATAAAAACATAAACATTAACATACATTCACGCCTTTTTCCCGAAGGGGTAGGCAGAGGTGTACCCAGGACTCAGTCCCATAGTAGATACACCCACATTTCGCCAGTATGTTATTGGTTCCATGTAATAGTAATAGGGGGCGAGCCTATTGCCATCTACCGGGCACAGTTCCAGACTTCAGGCAGTTATTGAGATAATTCCTAATGGAAAAATCCAATATTTAAAACACTGCCTGACCTGGGGATCAAACCCGGGACCTCCTGGCTGGCAGTTGACCATGCGCCCTCTAAGCCACCGAGGCAGTCATAATATAGCATAAATTAATAATATCTGAATGTCTATTTCCACTCTCACTCATTGTTAGTATAATATAATTTAATCTGCAGAATATCATGTTTCGCAGAAACTGTGATGAAGTCAGTGTCAAGATCCTTCAAGTAAAACTTATATTTTTTATCGTTAAGTATACCTATATAATTGATTGATAATTGTTTGAAGATATATTATATACCTATATATCTGAGTCTCGTCTAATTTTTTGTAGAAAAGGACAAATTGTTTTTAATTTTATTATCGTTCCTTGACACTTCTTAAATAAGTTTATGTAAAAAAATATTTTTGATTTTCTAGGAATTCTCGTAGCAAATCATTTATTCCAGCCTTCTAATTTATTAGAACCACCACCAGTTTACTGGTCGTACGATGTTTCGCTGCCTTTTTTTTTAAATAGTTTAATTTTATCGCTATCTTCACTTATCTTTAAAATGCTCAACCAATCGCCTCTAATGTGACTTGCAGGTAAAAGTGGCAAGTTGGATACCATTCTTATTTCTTTTCTGTCTGTCCTAAGGTGTTCTGTCCAACTCAAAATCCTTGGTATTCTTAAAAATAACCCTTTGGTTATTGTGTAGGTGCACCCAAAAACCTTTGCCTAAGAGAAAACTCGTTTAGCTGCAATAATAGCTATCTACGTATATCGTTTAGCTGCAATAATAGCTATCTATATCGTTTAGCTGCAATAATAGCTAGCTATAAATATCATAATCCATTTTACATTGTATTAATAGACATATTAATAGAATGTAAGATTTTTTTTATGATTGGACTTTATGGATGGAGATTTTTATTAATGGTTATTTTTAGATTAATTTAATTTTATGTAATTGGACGATAGTCGTGCAGCGGGATTCATTTTTAGTTTTATTAAAGGACTAAATATTAAGGGTATTTGAAGAACTAGACCTAATGGATTTACTTCATTTTCAGGGTTCACTTGACTCATCCTACATCACATAATCCACACATCACATAATCTTTAAAAACATTTCTTCATTCTTTTTATTCATCTTATAAGGTTTACTCACATTAATTAGATTACAACTACATCATAACTACTTAGTAGTTAGTAGTTTAAACGTACCGCAAGTTCCCTGGCCACTATTCGTTCGATGCCCATTACTCACTACTTTTACCGTTTGCGTTTCAGACTTCATCAATGGAACATATAACGTACATATATGGAATTGGATTTCTAGGTCTATATGACTTTGGGACCACATCTTCATTCACGTTGGTCGATAACGCAATCATTGTATTTACCATTATATTCACGGCGATAGCTTTCGTGAGGTCTTGGATAGTTCGGATCTTGTACATTATGGTGTCGCAGTGTGTTGCAATGGAATCCGCTATTAGCCCACATTACCTGATGTTCGCAATTCTACCCATGAGCACGGAGTTTTTGTATGCACATAAGCTGTACATATTTTACATATACCTGAATATAATGTTCGCCACAACCTCGTACCTTGTGAGTAAAACATGACTGTGTTGACCTTTCTTTGTAGGCGTGCATACTGTGCTTACTCTTAAGCTGCGTATTCACTACAGCCAGCCTCAGGTCCAGCGGTTGTCTCGATATGAATCCAAGGCTACGCAAATGGAGACAGTGCCTCGAATCGAGACGTAGTCATAGACATAGTTGCTCGAAGCCTTGAAAGAAATATATTCTTGTGGTAGAAATCCTTTATATAACATTAATATATTATATAGATATATTAATATCTCTAAAAGTTCTATCGCATTTCAGGTAATGTTGACAATGACGATGGCTAAGCTATTGCACAACGAATTCCGATCAGTTAAAAGTTTTTATTTAGTTGGAGTTCTGTGTTGTGTTGGTTTCGGATTTTCAATACCTATCACAATGGTGAGGGTTCAATCTTCTTATATATAAAATTATCGTGTCACATCGTTTGTAACCAAGCTCCTCCGAAACGACTTGACCGATTTTTATGAAATTTTTTGTGTATATTTGTTAGGTACGAGAATAGGTCGTAAGGTATATTTCATTTTGTCAAAATTGATATGACAGAACAATTATTAGTATTATACTATATAATTTGCTTAAAAATCTACCGGTCAAACTGAGTCTGAGTTATTGAGACAATTCCTAATGGAAAAATCCAATATTTAACACTGACCTGACCTGGAGATCGAACTCTGGATCTCATGATCGGCAGTCGAGCTTGCGCCCACTACGCCACCGAGCCAGTAAATAATACACCTCTTAAGAAATTTAATATACTAACTTCTACACTTTTTGTAAAACTATACATAGTATACCAACTGACCGTCTAAAGTCTAAACGGAGCAACGATGTGGTGCGGTATGACAGCAAGCGGAATCCCCCCACTGCTCACACTGACTGGCCGGGAATCTAAGGAACTCAGGGAAACTAAGCTCTGCAGCTTACGCGGTTACAAAATTAACCGCTAACATATATAGCCATGGCTAGATTAGTCTACTTTGCATATTTCCACAGTTTAATGTCTTATGGGTTTTTGCTATGGGGTCAACCGCAGATATATTTACTATCTTTATACTACAAAAACGTGCGATTCGTGCCATCTATGAGATACGTCCACGCGAATCCCTGAGAGAATTCTTTAAAGAAATAAACATGCTGAACCCACCATCATGAATGTGCGTAAAAATTTACACCAATTTTAAATTAAACAGTGACTTCCATAATTTTAATACTAAATTAAATAGGAATAAAGACAAAATAACTGTAAATAGCTTTAGATTATCTAAAACAAATAAAAAATCATTCTTAGGAAATAGTGTACCTTCCTATAATAAATACTCAAAAGTGGGCTCTCAGAAAGTAAATTCAAAACCTATATAAAAAATTCAAAACCTACTTTACTAAAGAAGGCTTATTATAATAAAGTCAATCAGTACACCACCACGCGGCACCTTCCAAACAAACGAATGTAACCAAACCAAATAATATTGTCAAACAACCAGTTGAAAAATATTAAGCCGTACTAGTTTCTTGTGCGTTCTTCTTATAAAGGTATGTTTCCGAACGCACGGAAGACTCGTTACTGTTTATCTCAATTGATTTACAAAAGTGTCAGATTGTGACTTATTTGAATAAATCTTTTTAACTTTGACTTTGTTGGAATACCCATTTTTCTGGGTTGTATAACTTTTTTGTCTATGGGCTGATTTTATGGTGTCTACCTATATAATGAAAAAAGATTATACAGAAGACCGAAGAGTAAAATTTACCGCTATGTTTAGCGTTCGAGGACTATGAAAAGGCCTTTGATTCGATCGAGACATGGGCGGTGCCGAACTGTTTACTGCTGCAATGGAGGATGCCTTCGAGCTCCTGGAATGGAAAGGATGCGGCATCAATATTAATGGCGAATACATCACTCACCTTCGGTTTGCCGACGACATTGTAATCATGGCGAAGTCGATGGAAGATCTCGGCACGATGATCGAAGACCTCGACCGAGTGTTTAACGGGTCGGTCTTAAAATGAAAATGGACGAGACGAAAGTGATGTCTAATGCCCATGTTCCCACCCCCCAGTATCGGTTGGGAACTCGGTTCTAGAATTTGTTGACTCGTACATCTACCTAGGAGAAGCAGTCCAACTCGGTAGGTCCAACTTCGAGAAAGAGGTCAATCGTCGAATCCAACTAGGCTGAGCAGCATTCGGAAACCTACGCAATGTCTTCTCGACCAGACCTTTTACTGAGGGCTTTATCAGTAAGCTTAACAAAGCGCAATTAGCTATGGAGAGGGCTGTGTCGGGATTTCTCTGCGAGATCGAATCAGAAATGAGATACGTAGACGAGCCCAGCTGAGCACCCTGGGGCTGGGGCCCAGGGTGTGGGTTTACCTACTATGAGACAGGGTCCTGGGTACACCTGTGCCTACCCCTTCGGGAAAAAGGCATGATGTCATGGTAAGCTCAGCGGCTTTCCCAGCTCGCAAATATGAATTATGGGAGTTTTATACCAAAAATTTATCGCTCTTTTTGGACCCCTTAGAATGTGAATTTTCAAAAATCCTTTGTTAGCACACGTTTAGACAATGACAAGAATCTACATTCCAAGTTTCAAGTCTCTAGGATCAGTGGTTTGGGCTCTGCGTTGCATGTCAGTCAGTGAGTCACTTAGGATTTTAGTACATTTAGTGATTAAGATAACCTACTGAATGAAATTGGAAAGGCAGCCTTACACAAGATTGGGGTTATATCTTTGTTTAGAAATTTTGTAAATTTTACTGCAATTCACTGTAAAATAGAAAAAATAGAGTTACAATTACTATTCTGGTACAAAAAATCGTTGTTATTAGGAAAACAGCTTAGCCTTGAATAGATAGGCACAGTGCGGACTATCTTGCAGCGTCATTTCCTTTAAACAACTCGAATGCTTTGAAAAATTCAGTAGTTGTTACTAAAAATTCACCGGTCCCGCGCCCAGACACAGATCTAATATATATAACATGCATCGCTGACTTGGCTGGGGTGTCTGTTACCTCTAGGTTCAATCAACTCTAATATTCAGCCAGTTCGGTTTATGTAAGCCTTGATACGTTTATGGTGCGAAATCTTGAACTAAGTTTTAGGTACAGATGAGAAATTATTGTTAGAATTTGACTTAGGAATGTTACTGTCGAAGTCTTCTCTATAGCATTTTTGACATTTTGAGCGGGTTTCTGTGTTTAGCGTTTTAAGCTTTTAGGGTTCCGTTATGGCGTCGTGGTCGCAAGCTCATCTGCTGATCATGAGGTCTCGGGTTCGATCCCCAGGTCTGGCAAAATACTATTGGATTTTTACATTAGGAATTATTTCAACGAACCGCCTATGGAGTCTGGAACTGCGGTAGGTGGCAATAGGCACTCCCCTGTTACATGGGACCAATAACATACTGGCGAAGTGTAAGTCTACCTACTTAGGGACCGAGTCCTATGTAGGTCCTATCTTAGGTAGTTGGGCCCCTTCGGGAAAAAGGCGTCATAGTATGTTGTCTCGTTTTAGGTCTATGCTACACTCCTTTCTTTCAAGCTTCCCTGGGGCAAGTTTCTTGGAGAAGCAAGTCCATATCCTTTCATCAATACTATTATTATATAGGTAGGTAGACCGAGAGCTTTGCCAGACTTGTTATTTTCTCCTGGAAGAAAATGGTGGAAAGTAGGGTTCCCATGTGCTCATGCCAAGATGCTCTTATCCGCTAACTCTAGAAGTAATTATGATAAAAGGGGAAAAAATCATGCCAAATTATTGACCCTCACTGAGCTCGATTTAACATGAACTATGTTTTAACGTCATTACATTAATATTATATGTATTTATAACCCCATTTTAGGTAGGTTCTGTATATCTATTAGCAGAAAATCTTTTTAATTCCTAAAATAATCAAGGCCGTCTAAATAGATAATTAGTTGGCATAGGCCATGACTGTGATAAAGTAAACAAAATTAGTATTTTTAATAAACATAGAATGTAAGATTTACAGAATATTATTATACTGTAGTAAGCAAGTAGTATGCCTTTCGTGGGTAATTCTATAGATGATACAATGTTTCAAATTCCTAATAAACACAACCGCGCACGTTTTCTCGATATCAAACAATCCGCTTTAAACTCAACTACGAGTAAAACACCGAGGAAACTATAACGATGGCTAAATTACAGTGCGATAAAAATTCATGAAAAATCCCTTCATAAATTCCGTCACTAAATTAAACTTAATTGCGCCTTAAGAGTGCTATTAAAGTAGTTCTAGCCTTTTAGAGATCACAATTTTATTTTATTTTTTGTTTTTCAGGCATTTCCGTTAAGTAATAGAGTGAATGGTTTAATAGCTGGTTTAAACGTGTGCGTATTGTATTTGGGTAGTTTTAGAGCAGCAATCATTATGTGGGTGTACGGCGTGGAGAGGTTTTCCACTGATATTCAATTTTGGCTCGGTTTTAAGCCGACAAAATTTTGGAAAGTTGGCTGGATTGTGCTCCCTGTCATACTCGGGGTAAGCGTGAATACATGACTATCATCATTAGCCAGAAGACGTATGCTTTGATTATTATCATAAGGACTCCCCTTATGCGCGGTAGCTCATTGTTAGCATCCGACGAGAGCCTGCGACTTTGACCGTTGTCAGTCTATCGCATGGATATCTCTAACATAACAATGTTAGAGATATCCATGCGATTCACAATCGATGATGAAGAACACTTCATCATCGATTGTGAATACTATTTCATCTTAGTATAAAAATTATATGACATTGATTTTTTTAAATGTCATATAAATGTTTTTAACTGTTATTTTTTTATTTCAGGGGTTTCTCGTCAATGAAATAGTAGAACTAACTCAGATTAACTTCTCCAAGCCCGCTTATTCCGCTATTACTTGGATAATATTCACATTTTTAGTTGTAACCATTTTTCAAATCAAAACTATATCGAAGTTCTTGGTATGGAACGTGAGTAACTATCTCGTACGAGTACTCTTCATTACCCTTCAAGCTATCGAATTTTGAAATATTTATGGCGGTATTAACTTAATCTCTACCTACATTACTTTAGTAATGTAATTAATGATACATTCACAGTGTTTAACTATTGTGTTTACGGAGTTTACACTACAAAAGAACTTGTTTTCAAATAGAGTTAATTAGTGGAAAATTCGACGTGTTCATTGTTTCAATTCAGAAATTTGTTTACTTGGTTTATAATATTATTATATTTTTACTCTTACATCTATATATAACCATTTTCCGTGTTTATTGCGAGAACATTTATTTATTGTTATAAAACTTACTTAGTCAATCTACTTAATCTTTATCTTCTTAATGATAATTAGACACAATCCTATGAAAAACACACCAAATCGATGTCTCATATTCCCATATATAGGTATAGAGGTCAATATAGGTAGAACGTTTCGTGACCGTCGCATGCCGGGCATGGCATGTTACCATCTTAGCTTCACATACAATTTCTATGAGAACGGTGTTGATGCGTTATAGTGGGCAAGGTACACCGTTCCGTATTCGTCACCTGGTCGGATACGTTCATATAACGGTCCTATAACGTGCAAACAGCTTTATCAATGAATAACGGTTTTAGAACGTGGCTGGAGTATTCGCGGCCAGCTCAAGGTATGGACCTCCGGATCCTGAAGATCGAAGGCGAAGGGTTAACTTTGATGAGACTATACAACTAAGGAAATGCGAACACAACTGTAATACCTTGGACGTTAGTTTTTATTTTATTCGTTCAACCATTTGATTAGTTCTTATTTTATTCATTCATTCATTAAAAACCGCCCGTATTATTAATAAAGGTGATTACAACGTTTTTCTATTTTTGTGGTTCGTGCCATAAAATTAAAAACGGAGCCCTTATAAGATCACTTCGTTGTCCGTCTGTGTCTATCCGTCTGACGTCGCCTTTTTTCTCGGGATTGCGTGAAGATATCAATTTCGTTTGGTTCAGGTATGGAACCCCATACTAAGCATACTTGCCAAGGTATGTCTTAACAATTTATTTTGAGCTGGCCTACTTTGGGACCAGAAGGCCGCGTGTGTGGAAAGTTGTTCACCACATTATTTATTTAGTAGATTCTTCCGAAATAGACAAAGTAATACACGAGTGGGACCCATAATTTGTATTCTGTGTATGTTCTTATAATAAACAGGATATCGTTGAATGCAATCATTTACCACTCATGGAGCGACGTGGGACATCGGGCTCGTTGTCGAGTGTAACTTCACTCAACAAAATATTTCTGGACGAGCACCAACACAGATTAAGAGTTTCCAGAGAAATGCATCCATCCTCTGACTACCACTAAAATTTTTGCTGTTCTTTTTTAAGGAGTCGAAAAGGTTTGATTTGTTAACATGTATGTAAATAAATGATTATTTTCTCTATAATAAATATATTAATAATCTATATATTAATACTTGTCTTCTGCCTGTAATAAGCATTAAGAACTCTTTACTCTTCACAAAGTACACAGGTACAAACAGAAGGTAATGTGCATACATCTGTAGCAATACGAGTAGTCCGGTCCGGTCACCATGCATCTAGAAATCACACCCTCCAACTATAGGCCAATCTCTGTTTTGCCAGTATTAAGTAAAATCTTTGAGAAATTGATGCTGAACCAACTGCTGTCACATTTCAATAAAAATAGCATATTACATTTTAACCAGTATGGTTTCACCAAATGTAGATCAACAACCGATGCGGGCTGTCATCTCATGACTCTTGTCTTGGAGGCTTGGGAGCGTTCACAGGATGCCATTGGAGTGTTTTGTGATCTCTCCAAAGCTTTCGACTGTGTAGAACACTGCACGTTACTGCGCAAGTTAGAAGTATATGGAATTCATGGGAATGCCCTGAACTTGGTTGAATCATACTTATCTAGTAGGCAGCAGAAGATAAGCGTCAATGGTATCACATCTGCTAGTTCTCCTGTCAAAATGGGGGTCCCACAGGGATCAATTTTGGGTCCTTTCCTGTTTCTGGCATATATTAACGATTTGCCTTATATGGTCCAAGGTCTACCAGATATAGTTCTATTTGCCGATGATACGTCATTGATTTTTAAAGTTGATAGGAAGGATACCTCACTCACACATGTTAATAATACTTTAGCAAGTATATCCAGATGGTTCACAGCAAACAATCTGTTATTGAATGCGAAAAAGACTAAATGTTTGAAATTTTCTTTGCCTAACGTCAGAAGTATAGAACCAAACATAGTTCTTGACGGTGAAAGACTCAATATCGACAATGCAACTTTGTTCCTTGGCATACATATAGACTCTAAACTGCAATGGAGCACTCATATCACCGAGCTCTCAGGGAAACTAAGCTCTGCAGCTTACGCGGTTTACAAAATTAGGCAACTAACGGACATAGCCACGGCGAGATTAGTCTACTTTGCATATTTCCACAGCTTAATGTCATATGGGATTTTGTTGTGGGGGTCAGCTGCAGATATAGAAACCATCTTTATACTACAAAAACGTGCGATTCGTGCCATCTATGAGATGCGTCCACGCGAATCCCTTAGAGAATTATTTAAAGAAATAAACATACTGACCCTACCATCCTTATACATCTATGAGAACATCATGTATGTGCGTAAAAATATGCATAAATTCAAATTAAATAGTGACCTCCATAATTTTAATACTAGGAATAAAGACAAAATAGCTATACCTAGCTTTAGATTATCTAAAACAAATAAAAAATCATTCTTAGGAAATAGTGTACGTTTCTATAATAAAATCCCAAAAGAGATAACGGGGCTCTCAGAGGGTAAATTCAAAACCTATATAAAATCTACTTTACTAAAGAATGCTTATTATAATGTAAATCAGTACATAGAGGACAAAGATGCTTGGGAACTTCCGCATAGCCACCACGCGGCACCTTCTAAACAAACTAGTGTAACCAAACCAAATATTGTAAAACAATCAGTTGAAAAAATTAAGCCCTACAAGTTTCTTGTGCGTTCTTCTTGTAAAGGTATCTTTCCGAACGCACGGTAGACTCGTTACTGTTTATTTTCATTGACGTACAAAAGTGTCAGATTGTGACCTATTTGAATAAATCTTTTTGACTTTTGACTTTGACTTTGACACCCATAGCCAAATCGTTACCATCCATTCACAATAATAGTCCTTGCAACTAGCGGGGGCGGCCTTTGAGCTCATCTTCTGTAGATGGTTTCAGAGATGGACCACGATAGGTGCTAACCATTAACTTGAGATTAAAAGCTCAAAGGGGCCTCTGCACGTTGGACTTAAAAAAAAGGACTCCGTGTAGGTACGCCTATTAAATGTCCGGGTTTAGCCCGTGTTTTCGAGCGAGTAGGGAATAAAATATAACATAACATACAATCACGCCTTTTTCCCGAAGGGGTAGACCCAGGACAGGGTGTACCCAGGACTCAGTCCCATATTAGGTACGTAGGTAGGTACACACACATTTTGTCAGTATGTTAATAACGCCATCTAATAGGGGGCGAGCCTATTGCCATATACAGGTCCTGACTCCAGGCGGTCATTGCGATAATTCCTAATGGAAAAATCCAAATAACACAGCCTGACCTGGGGATCGAACCCGGGACCTCATAATCGGCGGCCAACGGCGGCGGGTGAGTTTGAGTTTGAGTTTGAGTTTGAATACATCTTCCACACATGGTCATCTGGTCCCAAACTAGGCTAGAAGCCTGTACTATGGTAACCAGATGACTGATATACATACTTTTATAAGCTTATAACACCCAGACACAGATCAAACAGACATGTTCATGCACACAAATGTTTGACCTGGCCGGGGATCGAACCCGGGGCCTGCGGCACAGAAAGCAGAGTTACTACCATCTGAGCCAACGAGGCTGTCCAAAGTTAAGAGGCTGCATCTGCCCGTGAAACTGAACAACTTTCAAAAGAAAGAATTCCGGAATTCGCGAAAAAAAATTAGACCACGTACAAAATGGATCGGTTGATCGGCAAATTTGTGTGGAAAGTTCAACGTTATTTTTGCTTATTTCTCAATTCTTTCTTTTGCATGTGGTTGAGGTTCTCGGGTAGATGCCCCTTAAGTATAACTACACCTCTTGCCAACACGTTGTATATGGCCACACATGGAGACAAGCACGATTAGTAATTATCATTTCAGCCGAATGACGTTCACTGCTGCACACTGCACATAAGTGTCCCCAGCGCAGTAGATTTCCATCTAGTACGGATGTAAGTGGCTCGCATACTGGATAGTTATTATAAAAATGTTGTATTTATAAATATTGCTAGCCTCTTAAACTCTCAATAAAGCGAATACCAAAGAATAATAAGGATAGTTATTCAGGCTATTTTAATGCTACGAACTGTTATAGGCATCACCTGTAAGGGTATATGCACCAAAGGCGAGCCTGCCGACCTAGTCAGCAGATCGCATTCAGTACATTTTATTTTAATAGAGTAATTAAGTCAGTCTTTCTCCATCCTCCGACGCGTTAGGCTGCCAAAGGGCATTTTTCTATTTCCTTAGTATTTTAAAAGATAATTCTATTTCTAAATTTCTATTTTCAAAATAAATAAGTTGTGTAATAAATAAAATCTTTTTTTAAAAACATAATTCCGGGAACCCGTATAACATTGGTGGCAGCGAAAAAGGGATCAGTCAAGGTCCCTCGGTCCGTCTCTGTGTTCTGAAAAAGTGCATAAGTGAAAGTGCGAAAAATCCCGGAAAAGTGCAAAAAATAAAATAAAAATAAAATCAGTGTTGTGTAATCACTGTCCTGAATATACAAGACAATTTGCTGTATTCTATAACTTCCTGAAGAACAGGAAACCACAAATCCACTGTACCCTGACAATTATCCACTGATTGCTGTAAAACGATCAAAATCACCCTACGAGAGAGACCCAAACATTAAACATTCCTGCAACTCTGGCCGACGCTTTTCACCGAGTTCCACCTGTGCATTAAGAGGCTCCTGTCACCTCGGAAGTTGTGACCCGTCCAGCACCGAACTCCGGAATTTGTTCCTGAACCTTGACATCGAGGTCGTTTTCGATACTTACCGTGTCGACACGTCGCCGTCGGAGAATGCAGCTTATCGCAGCAGCCGCCTACGCGTTCTACTTCCTGTGAGTCTTTGGTCATTGTTATCAATACTTTTACTACCTATCTCATAAAATTATTTAGGTCTTATTTTAGAGGCTTATTTTGTAAATAACATACATAAATTTCAATCAAGTCAATCCTTTTAAGACAAATGCCGAAATCTACAAAAAATGATGAAATTTCTGATACAGCCGCTACTAGCGATGTAGATAATAAGCCTTTAAACGACGTCCTTGAAATTTTTGCGCCGCCTAAAAGCAGCTCAACGCCCGGCTCGTCTAAAACTAAAGTAGTAGTAGAGCCCGAAAAAATGGAGTTCAATACTCTTCTTAAATTCATTAAACCATATGATGGCAGCAGAGAAACGCTGAATTCATTTATCAATAACTGTAACAACGCATACGACCTAGCGACAGAGTCGCAAAAGCCCATTTTATTTAAATACATACTTTGTCAACTTCAAGGCAAAGCGGAAATTGCTTGCTCAATTAAAGAATTTAATTCATGGGAACAGCTCAAAGAATTTCTCAAAACCCAGTTTTGGGAACGTAAACATTATGCTCACCTATTAACCGATCTACAAGAGAGCAAGCAAGGTCCGCAAGAATCTGTCAACCAATTCGCTTTAAGGTTGGAAACCTGCCTCTCACAGTTAATGACCGAAATTTCCACGTCCAACACTAAAATCAAAGAGATCCCTGGACGCGTGGCAGCCATGGAGGACCTCACACTCCATCACTTCCTCATAGGTCTGCATCCGAGACTCTCAAACATGGTGAGAAGCAGGTCACCAAAAAAGCTAAATGAAGCTATTAACATTGCCATATCAGAGGAAAGAATCCAGCAAAGCTTATACAAGCGACCTCAATCCGATAATAATAACTTGTCTAAATCCAAATCTCAAAGTTATCCTTCGAAATCTAACCAACCGTCAACATCCAATTCTGTCACTAAAAAACCTGGTTTAGTATGTAGATATTGCAAGGCCATAGGTCATGACATTAAAGACTGCCGAAAACGCGAGTACAATAATAACCGTTTCCGTCAAAATGACCCTCAACATCCTTCTACTTCGGGCTACAAGCCTCAACAGAAACAATTCCCGCCGATCCATTTCGTCGCCAATCCTAATGACGACGAATCCTATCATGATGAAGGCCATGATGAAATTGACTCAGATTCAAAAAACGAATAGCTGTCTCGTCCCAGTGTCGTGCGGGATCTAAAACTTCTAAATCCGACACTCCTATCACTGACTCCGCTGTGTCCAAGGCTCCGTTACATGGAAGCCTAAATTCTAAATCCGCTGTTTCCAAGGCTCCGTTACATAGAAGCCTAAATTCTAAATCCGCTGTTTCCAAGGCTTCGTTACATGAAAGCCTAAATTCTAAATCCGCTGTTTCCAAGGCTCCGCCACATGGAAGCCGAAATGCTAAATCCACTGTTTCCACTGAATCCAAGACTCCGCTACAAGGAAGTCCTTATTTAAAAAAAAATAATAACTCCACTGAATCCTTTTCCCAATGTGAGCAGCAAAACAACGTTCTGCCACGATCGCGGGAAACAAAACCCACTAAATCGTCAAACAACGTATACGAAATCACAAATGATCCCTCAAAATTGCTACTTCCTCACGTCCTAGTTGACTCTACGATATCCAACATCCCATTATCCTTACTAGTAGACTCGGGATCCTCTATTAGTCTGATAAAACAATCCTGCATGCAGAAACGACCAAAATTAACCAAAGACATCCTCAAACTCAAAGGCATAGACTCATCGGAACAACCAATCCAAACTCTGGGACATGTACCTATTAAATTTCACCTACAAAAATCATCTGTGTCCCACAAATTCCATGTTGTCGACAAAGTTCATCTCCCCTATGATGGCATCATAGGTACCGACTTCCTCAACACCCACAGCTGTAAAATCGATTATGACAATAACCTACTACATCTGGGAAAAATGTCCCTAACACTTCATTTTTGTGATCCTACTTACATCATTCCGCCTAGAACAGAAGCCGTTATCGAATGTTCCGTACAAAACCCAAATTTAAAGGAGGGCCTCATCTTAGACCAAAGTCCCTCCAAGGACCTTTTAATTTCTAACTGTATTGTTCGAGTAAAAAGTAATAACCGAATTAACCTATCTGTAGTCAATGTTTCAGAAAAACCAATTACCTTAAAATCAACGCTTAATCTAAAACTTACCCCTATTGACTCTCCCGACCTAAGTGAATCACCTCCGTACCCTGTAAATAATGTAAATATAAATACCCCGAAGGACACACTATCCCGGACTCAAGAAGTTCTCAATCAATTACGTGTCTCTCATCTTAACAGCGAAGAAAAAGACGCTCTCTATCAAGTGTGCTCCGACTACTCTGACGTTTTCCACCTTCCTGGTGAATACCTCACTTGTACCAACGCCCTGAAACACGAAATTAAAACCACAACAGATGTCCCTATTCATACCAAGTCATACCGATTCCCTGAAATTCACAAAACTGAGGTTAAACGCCAAATACAAGAAATGTTAAATCAGAATATTATCGAACCATCTGACTCTCCCTGGTCATCCCCTATTTGGGTAGTACCAAAAAAACTCGACGCATCGAATTTACAAAAATGGCGCGTCGTCATAGACTACAGAAAATTGAACGACGTCACCATCGGAGATACTTATCCGATTCCCCAAATCGCAGAAATCCTTGACCAACTCGGTAATAGTAAATATTTCTCAACCTTAGACTTAGCTTCCGGGTTTCACCAAATCCAAGTAAATGAAGTAGACAAAGCGAAAACCGCATTCAACGTCCCTGAAGGACATTTTCAATTCACACGAATGCCTTTCGGGCTAAAAAACGCCCCATCGACATTTCAGAGGTTGATGAATACAGCCCTCTCTGGTTTACAAGGCATCCGCTGCTACGTATACTTAGATGACGTAGTCTGCTATTCACATAATCTAGACTCACACATAGCTAATATTATAGCTATTTTCCAAAGACTCCGCAACTTCAATTTGAAGCTTCAACCCGATAAGTGCGAATTTCTCCGACGTGAAGTCGCATACCTTGGACATACAATCACCGAAGAAGGTGTAAAACCAAATCCCGAAAAGGTGAAAGCAGTAACTCAATTTCCAGTTCCAAAATCACCTAAAGACATAAAATCTTTTCTCGGGCTAGTATCCTACTATCGCCGTTTCATTCCAGATTTTTCAAAAACAGCTAAACCACTTACTAACCTTTTGAAAAAGGATGTCCCCTATAACTGGGAAAATCAACAACAATTAGCGTTTGAAAATCTGAAACACAAACTGTCCTCAGCACCCCTTCTCATCTACCCCGATTTCACTAAGCCTTTTGTACTTACCTGTGACGCCTCAAACTATGCTGTCGCTGCAGTGCTCTCACAGGGCCCTATCGGTAAAGATCAACCGATAGCTTATGCGTCACGAACCTTAAACAAAAGCGAAACAAACTACAGCACTACCGAAAAAGAACTCCTTGCTATCCTGTTCGGATGTAAGACTTTCCGCCCTTACCTTTTCGGTAATAAATTCCAGATAGTCACGGACCACCGGCCGCTAAGATGGCTTTTCAATCACAAAGATCCAAGTAGCAAATTACAAAGGTGGCGTTTGAAGCTAGAAGAATACGAATATGAAATAATTTATCGCAAAGGTAGATTAAACTCAGCAGCCGATGCTCTGTCTAGATATCCCGTCAATCCAGTCGTCCCAGAGGATGACTCACTCATAGACCTTGGTCCTATTGATCTCAGTCCCCACGACGATAATTTAGATATTGATTTTAGCCCCCTTAATCTGCCAACTCCTGTAGATTCTGAAAATGAACACCACTTACCTGATTCAGCCAATGCTCCTACACTCCTGCCAGGAGTCAGTCCTGCAAATCAAAATAACTTACCTGAATCCGGTGAAGTCCTGCCAGACGTCATCGTGAGTCCATCATCTTCCCCAAGCTCTCCTGTTAACACCGACTACTCCACTTTCCTGAAAGAAATTTCCAAAAGTATTAGTTATAATACAAAACAAATAGAACACAATCAATCGTTGCTAAAAGCATCTTCCGAAATAATTATTATCCCAACTGCAATCGATTTAGACGAAGCGAATCCTTATATCACTGAAATATTATCCAATTCAGCAAGTGTCGAAGAATTCCTAACGACCACTGAAAGAGAACTTGGCTCTTTCAAAATGATACAAATAAATAACAAAATAATATACCTAGCCTTCATTAAAGTTCACCATTTTGATGAAAGTAGCTACCAAGATATATTCAAAACATTACAATCTATTAGAAACGAAATCATAATAACGCAAAATTCCAACGAAATCGCCATTTCTGATTTCAAAAACGCATTTGAAAAACTATCATTCGTTAAAATCTATAATATGTTGACTTACTTATTCCATAACACTAATATAACTGTCAACATATACCACAATAATATAATATATCCTACCCTGAGTGAAATCAAGAAAATTTTACACGAAAATCACGACATACCCATCGCGGGCCATTTAGGCTCGACTAGAATGTTGAAACGAATCCAAGAACGATTTTACTGGAAAGGCATGAGAACCGACATAGAAAACTATGTAAAAAAGTGTACCTTATGTCAGCAGAATAAAGCGCTCAGAAAAATCAACACAGCACCCATGCAAATCACTACAACATCAACAAGTCCTTTCCAACGGGTAGCCTTAGACATTGTCGGTCCCTTACCAGAATCCGGCACAGCCAAACTTAGGTATATCTTGACGCTTCAAGATGACCTTACTAAATACTCCGTAGCCTACCCAATCCGCTCTACTACAGCAGAAGAGACAATGGAATGCCTAATCCATTTTATATCATTGTTCTCAATACCCAAAACCATTCTGACTGACCAAGGCTCAAATTTCACAGCCGAATTATTCAAAAAAACTTGCGAATTCCTTAAAATAAAACAACTTTGGTGCAGTCCTTATCATCCCCAAACACAAGGTGCCCTTGAACGTAGCCACTCCACCTTAAAAGAATATCTGAAATCATTTGTTGACTCTAATCAAGAAAATTGGCCTAGATATGTTTATACGGCAATGCTTACTTACAATACTAGTATCCATTCCACGACCAACTTCAGTCCTCACGAATTGTTATTTGGTCACAAACCATACCTACCTGACTCTATTTTTAACGAGACCTTCGACCCGACTTACCCAGATTACCTAAAAATGTTGAATCATCGATTAAAGTTATCACGAGACAAAGCAATCTCTAACATCAACAACTCTAAAGAGAAGTCAAAAACAATATACGACGCACACTCTCGCCGTATTCAATATAAAGTAGGCGACTATGTATATATAAAAAACCATCTGCGTCTCAGAAAAGCCTTATCTCCGATCTGGAAAGGTCCTTATAAAATTATAAAAGTCCATAACAACAACACGGTTTCCTTGCTGATAAACAGACGGCATGTAAAACACCACTTCGACGAGATTAAACTCGCCAGCTCTAATCAACCTTGAACTTAATATCGTCACCTATGGTTTTGTCATGTTCAAATGTAACCTAATTATTCTTAGCATAGGTAAAAATCATTTATTCATAAGTACTTATCTATTTCAGTGTCGCCATTGAAGCGAGTTCCAACTTTATTGAACCAATACATACCGGATCTGGATTATATTCTGAGTATGTAGGGAAAATTAAAATAAAGGATGGGAATTTAGATATCCTCATCCCTATCGATATATCTTATATTAAACCACATATAGATAATCTTAATCTAGTTTTAGGAACTTTTAAGTTTTTATGTAGGCAAACTAACGCTCTAGAGCTTCCGGAATGTTATAACATGGTTGAACCGCTAGCTACTAGATATCAGGATCTAGTACAACAATTTGAATCGATATCCCACCTTATTGATAACAAATACAAACGGTCAGCTTGGATAGGCATTGGTGGTTCTATTCTGAAAACTATATTTGGAACCTTAGATGAAAACGATGCTGTAAAATACGACCAAATATTAAACTCTGCGCAACTTAATGAGAAAAAACTGGCTTCACTTGTGAAACAAAATATTATTTTGTCGTCTTCAATTTTAACTGATTATAATCAAACTATTCATAAAATAATTATGAATGAAGCCATTTTAAACTCAGCTATCGACGAGCTCTCCGTAAACTTGAAAAATATTACATTCTTGTCGAATGAATTGTTAGTAAAAAATAAATAAAATAATATTTTAATCCGACTTGAAACATCATTGCTTACATTATCGTTTCAATTAGAAGACATAACAAACGCTGTATTATTCAGTAGCAAAAATATAATACACCCATCTATAATAACGCCAATGCAGCTTTACCGAGAACTCGCCGATAACCACCTACATCTCCGTGCTGGTGTTAGTCTACCGATAAGTTTAGAATTAAGCAAAATGTATATTATTTTAAGTATGTCGCGAGTAATTTCGTACTTTTATAGTAATAAGATTGTGTTTATCTTAAGAATACCTTTAGTTGATCCCGAGGAGTATTATTTATACCGGAATTTACCCCTACCTATTCCGTACAGTACTATAAAGCCCAATACCTATAGCGTTATCATACCTAGCAGTTCTTTTATAGCAATGACCAAAGACAAAACACATTATTGTACGTTAAACGAATTACACCAATGTGAAAGTGCCAACCCTGAAAACTATATATGTGACATCCCTATTGTGTTATCATCAAGTGAGAACCCAAACTGCGAAAGTGAACTAATAACGCGAGTGGTTTCATCCCTGCCTAAACAGTGTGATACAAAAACAATTTTTGGTTACGTAAACATTTGGAATGCAATTGATCATAACCGATGGATTTACGTTCAATCTGATCCTGTAAAATTAACAATAGAATGTGAAACGTCTAACGTTTATAATAAAAACATTCTCGGGACTGGTATACTTACGTTACCAAAACATTGCATTGCATATAGTAATAGCATAAAGTTCGTGTCAAAATCAGAATATATAAATGTAAGCCTTGCTATTTTAAACCGAGACTTTAATATTATAAACGAGTCCTGCTGTAATATCGATAAGATAAATAAACTGACGTCTAATGCATCCCCGATTAAATTAGAAAAAATAAATTTGGAAAACTTAGCAACCAATAAGAAAATAATACAAAGTTTGATTAGCAATACGGATGAAATATTAGATGAACCATCATTTTTCGAAAAATTTGGGACGCATTATGCGCTAAATACATTTACCTTTATTTTTATAATAATTCTTTTTTGTGTAGCTTATAAATTGTATGTTAAATATTATGTCAAGCCTGGCCGCAGTCTAAAAATACATAACGTAACGCAAACTTCTCGATCTTCAGCATCCCAATCTCGTTCAACACAGAGCACCCCCTCACCCGTAGCTTCACCACGTCTTAGAGGGACGTAAACTCCAAGATCATTGAACCCTGAAGTTTAGTCTTCTGCGGGGGGTTGTTATAGGCATCACCTGTAAGGGTATATGCACCAAAGGCGAGCCTGCCGACCTAGTCAGCAGATCGCATTCAGTACATTTTATTTTAATAGAGTAATTAAGTCAGTCTTTCTCCATCCTCCGACGCGTTAGGCTGCCAAAGGGCATTTTTCTATTTCCTTAGTATTTTAAAAGATAATTCTATTTCTAAATTTCTATTTTCAAAATAAATAAGTTGTGTAATAAATAAAATCTTTTTTTAAAAACATAATTCCGGGAACCCGTATAACAGAACGATAGCAGCAATTTCCGCTTAGACAACGTCGCACCCTCATTACCCTCATTTCTAGAGCAAAAATATGCAAAAATGCTACTCATATAATCTTCTTTGCCTAGTATTACACTGATTGAGAAAGGGTGGATTTTAAACGGTTCAGAGGCCCTTTGCATTTTGCTGGATTTCCATTAGTTTAATAACATCACGCCTTTTTCCCGAAGGGGTAGGCAGAGGTGTACCCAGGACTCAGTCCCATAGTAGATACACCCACATTTCGCCAGTATGTTATTGGTCCCATGTAATAGGGGGCGAGCCTATTGCCATCTACCGGGCACAGTTGCAGACTCCAGGCAGTTATGTGAGATAATTCCTAATGGAAAAATCAAATATTTAACACTATGCCTGACTTGGGGAGCGAACCCGGGACCTCTTGATTGGCAGTCGAGCATGCGCCCTCTACGCCACCGAAGCAGTATGTAAATGTGCAGTAAAATGTCCGTATCTGTTAATTGCGTTGTCATACAAGATTTTTTTTCAGCAGCAGTGGACCGTGGACCTGCGTTGATTATTTGTGTTTCAACTTGATACCTGAATGCGTTCCCGAGAGACAGGGTCTTGACAGACGGCCAGATAGACGGACAGACAGACGGACAGACAGACGGACCACCTTTCCTTTTTTCCTTTTGATGTACGGAACCCTGAAAATCACCAATTATTTACCTAGATACCATTATTTTCGCAGACTTTATTAGTTATTTATAAATAAAGTTTGTAGTTGGTGCGTGTGGGCTTTCAGATTTCAGGAAATCCTATGTCATAATAATGTAACGATCATTGTCGCTGAGAGGCAGAATCAACGGCTTTACGTAGTTTTCTAAGTCGGATAACTCCTAGATAAACTCAAACAAATGCTCACCCATCCAAGTAGTGACCAGTTAGTTGCTTAAATTAGCCATTAATTGGACTTACTTTATGGTTTGGGTTTTCTGCCTGCACACACTCTGCCAACCAGGGAGATGAACTGCCTTGATCACATTTTTATTAAATCAAACTATATGGGCACATGCCAGGTACTTAATACTTTCATAACAGACCATAGAGTAGTGCTCCTCAGTATTAGTGATATCCCGAAAATAAAGGATAAAAGAATAATAAAAAAAATTGATTATGATAAAGCTATAATTCAGCTACAAGACACTGATCTAAGTATTATCTATAAAACCTCTGACCCTGATATAGCTGCCGAAACCCTAACTTATGCTATTATGAATTCTATAAAACTTAATACTAGAACTTTATCTATACCTAGAAATCAAAAAATATTAAAACCATGGATCACTATTGGTATATTGAGATATATTCGAAATAGAGATCGTATGCATTTAAAGGTTAAAAAGTATCCTAACAATATAATACTTAAAATAACTTACACGAGATATAGAAATTATTGTAATTGTACTTTGAGGAATTTAAAAACTGCTTATGAAAAATCTGAACTAGAAAAAGCTGGTAATAATACTAAACAAATGTGGAATAAAATTAAAAATATAACCAATACTAAAAAAATCAATTCGTCACCAATAGAACTACTCTCCATTGAACCTAGCCCTAATGATGCTGTTGATAGGGTCAACGACTTTTTTGCATCCGTTGGACAGAATCTAGCTCATATAATTGAAGCTTCCATAACTCCCATAGGTATCCCAGACGTAGTACAAACAACTTTACCTTCACCTCATGCTTGTAACTCTCTGGTCTTACTGGAAACTACTGAAGCTGAAGTTAACTCACTTATCCTTAATCTGAAATCTAGTAGTGCTTGTGGATGGGATGCTATACCAACCCCGTTTGTTATACAGGCTAGACACGTCATTGTTCCATATTTAACCAAAATTATTAATCTTTGTATAGAAAATGGTGTTTTCCCCAAGGTCTTCAAGAAAGCTCTTATTCATCCAGTTTTTAAGGATGGTGACCGAAATATAATTAATAACTATCGACCAATATCTGTGCTACCTGTCCTTTCGAAAATCTTAGAAAAAATTATTAACAAACAATTAATAATTTTTTTAGAAAAATACCAATTACTCTCAGATACACAATTTGGATTTCGAAGGGGCAGAAGCACTGAAGACGCCGTCAATAATTTAGTAGAACATGTCACTGGTCTTGTTGACAGAAAACAGAAAGTAATCGGGGTGTTTCTTGACTTAAAAAAGGCATTTGATACTGTCTCTGTTCCCGTCCTTGTAAAGAAGATGGAAAAATGTGGCATACGAGGTATACCTTTAAAACTTTTTATAAACTATCTCCAGTATAGATCCCAACGTGTAAAGATAAACGATTACGTTAGTAGTGACTCTCCCTTGGCGTTCGGTGTCCCCCAGGGCAGTGTACTCGGCCCAAGTCTCTTTTTGATTTATATCAATGACTTGTGTAATATGAAATTATCAAAAGGGTTGGTATTTAGTTTTGCTGATGACTCGGCACTGATCTTTCAGGGCGAGACTTGGACCGAAGTAAGTTTAATTGCTGAAAGAGGCCTTGAAAATGTTTATAAATGGTTAAATAATAACTTGCTCACACTAAACCTTAATAAAACTAAATTTATGACCTTTAATATTAACAAATCTTCCAATAAGGAGCTTGTTAAGATTCAAATTCATAATAGTAGTTGTATTAGAAATATAACCCATTCATGTAACTGTATTTCCATAAATAGAACCAGGGAAATAAGATATCTAGGCGTCATAATTGATGATCTTTGTAAATGGAACCTTCACATTGAACTCGTTACTACCAGAGTGCGTAAACTATCATGGATCTTTAAGAAACTAAGAAATGTAGCAAAAGAAAAATTGATTATCATGGTCTATAAAGCTATTTGTCAATCAATCTTTCAGTATTGTATATCAGTATGGGGGGGATCATTTAAAGCTCATCTACTGCAAATAGAAAGAGCTCAAAGAAGCATTCTTAAAGTAATGTTATTTAAACCATTCAGATTCTCGACCGAACTACTTTATACTGAATGCAAACTACTTACCATAAGACAAACTTACATATTACATACAATATTAAGGAAACACAGAACAACACCTTATCAAAAACAAACTTCAAAACGAAGGAGGAAAAATGTTGTATGTGTGAATGTGGCTACCCGTACAGTTTATTTAAAACACCAGACCAAGTACATGTCTAACTTTATGTATAATAAAGTAAATAATATATTAAATATCCATGATCTCAGGCTCTCTGAATGTAAAAATAAAATATACAATTGGCTATTAACGTTAAACTATGAACATACAGAATCTTTTTTGGCGTATATAAAATTATAATAACTATATTTTCACTATTTTCACTACCATTTTCACTACTGCTCCCAAACCACCTACGACAGTGACAAGAGACTGCACACACACACCCTCAGACGCTCTCAACTCACCCTCACACACTCACCCTTGTACAACCACACACACTCCCTCACACAACATACTTTGTGGCACAACACACAATCTTATTTTCAACTATTTCATTACTCATACCTAATTTCTTTAGTTTAACCTACCTACTTGTATAAACTTTGTGGCACAACACACAATCTTATTTTCAACTATTTCATTACTCATACCTAATTTCTTTAGTTTAACCTACCTACTTGTATAAATTTATTATCTTACATTGTAATTATATACTATATTTAGTGACTTGTGAAAATTTCATAATTGATACTGTTCATTTGGGAAGAAGGCCCCCAAAATACAGGTCTCACCTAGTTTGGGGACCATTGTTTTGTATGATTGTTTTGTATGATAAATTGCATGTTAAATAAATAAATAAAATAAAATAAATTAATCAAAAAATCCTGAATACCAGTGAGACAACTACGGGCGCTACTTTTAATATGATATAATTTATGGACGTAAAAGATAAAAACGACAAGGTTTCTTATTCGGTGCTACCTTGAACGAATTAACCACGGGTGCTACCTACTTGTGTTGCTGTTTCTCCGACTTTGAATTTGACCTAATTTTCTAAGAGATTACGCGGAAGTTCTAAAGGAAGTTTATTAAATTCCATTGTCTCTAATGACTGAAATTATACATGCAGTGGGTTTTATGAGTAAAATTGGTGAGGCAATACGGGACGGCATGGGCAGTGGGCTTACCACTGAAAGCCCACTCAGGACCGCCACAATGACCACACTCAAATTTTATAGGTTCGACCATGGGGTCGAACCTATACCGTATACCGTAGGCAGGGTTTTGGGGGTTCAAACTCCTCCCCCCCGTAATTCCTAGGAGCTGTGAAAAAATTAATAAAACTTGTTTCAATCATAAAATTTTTCATCGCGCTCGACGCAAGCTACTCGCGCCTTCATTATGGTAACCATTAAATTTCGTCGAGGCACGATCAGCTTGCTGCGAACGCGACGAATTTAGGTATCCGTTTGGGATTTTTCTGGTGTAGAGCTTGACCCCCTAAAATGAATTCTGACTATCGGCTTTGGCTACTATTGGCACTTTATTGCCCATTCTGAAAAACTCTCTTGGTTTTCAGTTGAACTTTTACTAGGTATTTACATAATATCACCGTGCATGATTATAGCGTGCTATAACGAGTTAGTATTAATACCACCGCATTTTCTCAAATTATAGGAGTGCGGGTCGATTTCAGATAATTTAATTTCTCAAATCTACTATCTTTATAAAGTTAAGGTAGCCTAAGCTGCTGCTTACCTATTAATGTTAAGTCGATAGCTGCAAAGGTGTATAATTTAATATTATGGTCAATGTGTCTAAATTGTTAATAAAATTTGGACTGTAACCTGGCTCAATAGATCCCTTTGTTATATTTCATAAAAAGTAAGTGTGTAATAAATCATAAGCGGCGGCGTATAGTGAGGTTGCACGGTGGTCCAAGGCAGAGCAGAGTAGTATTGGTCGGTCGACGCGGCTCTCGGCGAGGATGTGAGGTGTACCGCGCGGCGCGGAGGTGGCCGGGCCGCGGGCCGCGGTCGATAGGCAGGCGAGCGCATGCCCGGGCCGTTGCCGCCAGCCGTCACCGGAGCTGGAGCGCACGCCAGTCGCCAGTCCACCGGCTGGCTGATCCGCGGCCGCCGGAGCCAGCGTCCTGCGGCTCGCGCGGACGTACACAAACATGCATGCTCGCCGTGCTCGCGGCGCGTACACCATCACCATAGTGATAGCGCTCGCTATCACATGGCTACCCTACTCCGATCACGCCGCGTAAGTACTACCTCATCTCACCAGGTTCTCTAGCGTGACAACGCGAGCGTCCCTCACACGCATCTGCGAAGCCATAATAGAGGCCTGTAAATCTCTTCAAGCCGAGAGTTAGCAATGTTTGACGCGCGTCTAATATTCTCACAACATGACCTCGTTTTTAATCCCTTTCAAATGAGTCAATAAATAAAAGGTTTTGATATCAGAGCTGGTAATCAATAATATTATTATGTCGTTTACCTAATCAGATCCTTAAATCCGTCTCCTTTTAGAAGCTCTTAATAAAAAGTTTTGCGCACTGTCTGTGTTTTGTGACTAAATTCGTATCTTAGATAATATTAGGTTCATTTACCAAAATAGATAACTAGTTACAAAAAAACGAGAATTGGAGAAATATAGGGACCTTATATGCAAGATCAGTTTAATAATATAAACATGTAAGATGTAGGTAAGTCACAAAAGAGATCACATAATTGTCGTTTGGTACATTTTTTTCCAAATGATTTGCGTAAGCATAATTTGTGTAAACTGTTTTTAGCACAGTTTAATAAATATTTATGTAGGTAAAGATGATTGTAATTTAAAAAATGATTGAGAGGGAATAGCAAAGCGTGAAGTTGTACGCATGAAAGAGACAGACACAGTTGACCTTTTACATTGTTGAAGTATTGTTGAATCTAAATGAGAAAAATTTTCTTGTATATTATTCTTGTATATATTGTTCTTGTATATTGTATATTAAATAATATAAAGATGGAAATTATTGTTCTCTAAATTCTAGTTTGTCTATCAGAATGTAACAATAGTTTTCATATGATTACCACTCAACACAATACAGATTGGCTTTGTGGTGGACGTGTGTTAAAAACACGATTCCTCCCAAACAACAGCAAGATTTTATATGTATATCAGTCATCTGGTTACCATAGTACAGGCTTCTAGCCTAGTTTGAGACCAGATGACCGTGTGTGGAAGTGGTCCCATATTATTATTATTATTATATATACTAAACCTCCATACATAGTATTAAAATCAAACCAAAAATAAATACTATTAAAAACAAACAGCAATAAAGCATTAAGAGAAACCAGTAGTTATTCGTAGTCGTTGCATACAATCGTCAGTTTGGCAACAAATAATAGAGTTTTTACATAAAATCACGCCTTTACCTAAAGGGGTAGGCAGAGATGTACTCAGGAACCAGTGTGTAACATCACTTCGCTTTATTAGCGATTTCTTAGCGAAATAACGTTATTTACATAATATATAATAATAATTATATTATGAATGTAAGTAGTTTCTATGTTCCTAAATTTTTTAAAGAAATATTTTTCGTAGTAGTAGTAGCTTTTTATAATTTTGTCGTGATCTTTAGAGTCGGCAAATGATGCAGTCATATGAACCTTTAGAGCCTTTAACCCAGGTGCGGTGAAAGCTTCTACACAAAACGTCCCTATGATAACCATAAGGATGATTATGTAGAAATATATATCTAACTAGAAGCCTGCTTTGAACGGGTAATCTTTTGAAAGTAGGTACACACATTGCTTACATATATAACTCAATAATTGGTTAAAGTACGCACCGCACGCCAATAAAGCTTCCAATCGACATGATTCTTTCCGAGCTCTTGACCATGTATCATTATATTTCCGCCAATTCACGCCAAACCCTAATGAATCATACACCTGAATCTTTCATTTGACATAACCTTATGAAAATCTGTTCGGTAGTTTTTGGGTTAATCGCTAACAGGAATGTGACTATGGTCTGAATTTTATTTTACAAGTAGTATACGGATATTCAGTTTACATTTTTTCCAAGTGTCAAGATTCATGGGATGAACTAAAGGAATACCAATAATTTTCTAACCAATTTAAAATTTTAAAAATAAATTTTCGTTTGATATTATTGTTGTAATTTTATAACTTACTGACTCAATCTATTTCTTCACATCTACGGAAGAAAAAAATTAAAATATATCTAGAAATTATAATTAATTAATTACTAAGTTAGTACAATGTGCAAATATATTAATATTTTTCTCCTGCGTCATGTACATAATTAGCATTTTATAAAAATAACATAAAAATACTTAAGTCAATCTGAGAAACCTTATCATTCTGATCTACATCTAAATTTAAATTTAATACCTGTAATTAAAATGAGACTCCTTCATACTACTCGATGTACAAATATGAATATAATTGTTTTACAAATATAATTGTTTTGTAGTGGTAGGCCTCTTTTGCAGGGTGTCACCTGGGGAAGTACCACACCTTTGCCAGGTATTCATCCGCCAAGCAGTAATGTGCAAACATTACTGTGTTCCGGTCTGAAGGGCAATGTTACCAGCGAAATTACTGGGCATGATGAGATTCAACAACTCATATCTCAGGGTGACAGGCGCAGTGCAGTGCCGCGCAGAATTTTGAATTTTAAAACACTGGGTGGCACTGTGTCTGATATGGGCAATCATGATGCTTACCATCAGGCACCTGATTTGATCGTCTTGTTACTCGCTATCATAAAAAAAAACAAGATACATAGTAGGTAGAAGCGTGCATAATAATTAGGCAAGTACCTATCTTTAATATTAATAATATACTTATATTTTGTTACCTTGAAACCTTACAGTTTCTTCGTATTTAAGAAAATTGTAAAAAAGTAGTTTTTAGGTTATGTCTAACAAAATGTGTTTTCGCGCAAATAAAGGCCAGATCCAGAGCCAACCACAAATAATTATTCCCTATTTCTCCATATCTGTGTATTTTCATTTAGTCTGGGTGAAGTTTGGATGTAAATTTATCCGTCCAACTGAACAACTTGCTAAAGAAAGTATTGCAAGAGTAAGTATTCGTAGACAGGTAAATATGACCCCTTAAGTATTACTATACACCTTGTAATAATACGTTGTATATCGGCATAATATAATTAAACCAATTTGTGGTTTGTGTTTATTTTTGGTTAGTAAAATAATACCAACAGTTCAGGTTAACACCATTGATAAACAAAGGACCAGTTAATAGTTTAAGTAAATTATGAGCACATTACCCAGCTGTGTAACTTGGTGAAAATCACCGATGTTACACAGTTGGTCAGTCACAATTAACAATTATTATAATACAATAATTATTTAGCGAGAGGTCGACTGTAGCGGACTAAGAACGCTGTGGACGTGTCAAACACTACTTCCGCAATACTAAAATGTTTTCTGCGGGTTAACAATTTACATTACATCACAGTACACTAAGAACAGTAGTAAATCTAAGGCCGGCCGGTGAGTAATTAGCCTACTTAGGTACTACTCTTGCGTTGACGCCAATGGTTGTCACTTTTATTTTTAGTTATATATTATTTGCGTATTATGAGCAGCACTAAGTTTTCACTTACATACAAACATTCACGCCTTTTTCCCGAAGGGGTAGGCAGAGGTGTACCCAGGACTCAGTCCCACAGTAGATACACCCACATTTCGCCAGTATGTTATTGGTCCCATGTAATAGGGGGCGAGCCTATTGCCATCTTCCGGGCACAGTTCCAGACTCCAGGCAGTTATTGAGATAATTCCTAGTGGAAAAATCCAATATTTAACACTGCCTGACCTGGGGATCGAACCCGGGACCTCTTGATTGGCAGTCGAGCATGCGCCCTCTACGCCACCGAGGCAGTCAACTAGTTATTATTGAGGCACCTAAAGACACTAAAATATTTTTAGCCTCTGTTCGAAGTCATGATGAACAATTTTTAATATAAAAGTGAGCTAAATAACTAAATAAAGTGGCTGTGAGAACAGCCTGATGCGAGCGGGCGTGCAGCGTACTTGTACGTGCGCAATCAAGCACGCTGCACGCATAGAGATAACACATATAAACTGGTAGCTGCACGGCACGGCCCTGCTGCCGATTTCCGAGTGCCCCACAGATTATGCTAATGTGTGCGTGGCAGTGCGTGCGTACATGGCGCGCACACATTCAGACCGGTAGCGGCCACATTTTATAAAGACGATACAGGTATATATGGTTACGTTGAGTCACCGAACTCTGGCGCCATGTATAGCCAACGAATTTGATGAAAACGCCCCTCACCTGTGTGCACTTTGCACAGACGGTGGCCGCGTTCGGCCGTGTTTAGTGTTTTTATTTTTTTTTTAGCCGAGAAGTAAGTGGTCGCGTTTTGACGCTCGCTCTCTATCAATCAATATGGAGCCACAAGCGCTGGCTTTTCCCTAGAGATGTACCGTTACTGATTTGACATCGATACCTACTGAAATAAAGTAGCACTCATATTTTTAAGGTTCCGTACCTCAAATTAAAAAATATATAGGATCACTTTGTTGTCCGTCCGTCTGTCTGTCTGTCTGTCCGTTTGTCCGTCTGTATGTAAAGACCCTTATTCACGGGAACGCGTGCAGGTATCAAGTTGAAATTGATATTAAATACTCAGGTCTACGGTCCCTTGTGGCTGTAAAAAAATCATACTTCTAATTTGACGCAATCAGAAACTGTGGCCATTTTACTAGATATTTCCATAATTAGCGCAAGGGACTAAAGGGCAAAATGATTATCAAACCTTTTGTGAACGTTAATATCTTAGCCTAGGTAGTTTGTACATGCGCTGGATTACGATCTTAAGGCGGGGGTTCGAATCTTAGTAAGAGCTCTATTTGGATTTCATTTCTTTCTTGTAGGTTTTTATAAAGCGGTTTTATTTCGCTTGCCAAATTATATAAATAAATAATTTGGCAAGGAGCAAGATCTTATATCCCAATTAAAGGAAAAATCCCAAAACAGTAAAATTTTCCCTAAAAAATTGTAATTATTAACATGTTTGCATTATGATTTTAGAAGGCGTATCGTTTTGTTCAGGTATCTTGGTATGGAACTTTACGCTATGCATACATATTATTTATGTCTTAATACTAATGTAGTGTCTTAATACTAATATTTAGATAATTAAACTTTTATACTGTGAGGGAGTATGTTACCCGAGTAGCCTCGAGTAGGTCCTATGTGGTTACCTTAATAATTACCCATATATCTACCTGAAAATCTCCTCTTACCTCCTATTATCTCCTATTATCTCCTATTACTTCTATTACCTCGTTGTCCAAAATACCTATACACCTAGACGATTCTGAGTTATGTTGACTACAGGAAGGCTCTTCGTCTTTCGCTGCTCTGATAACATTTTTCAACGCCGAATAATTTCGAGCTGACAAAATCGTGCAAGTTGACGGTTTCGTAAGCCGTCAGTAAAAATTCTGATAGCCAACTGTTCATTAACATACTCCCTCACAATACCTAATAATATCTAATTTCATATTACATTGAATTCTTATTAAATATTATAAATATTATTATATAAATTATTATTATTATATAAATAAATTGTTAAAAAATTTAACAGTCCGTCAGGCCAAACCAAAAGTGCAACAGTGGTTACTGGGCTTGAACTATGATGCAACCGAAAAGCTGCTTGTGACTTTGATGTAGACATTACTGGTCAGATCTTTCAACTTTTTTATCATAGCTTTTAGGTTTACTATATTAAGTTTATATTTAATGTGCAAATTAACTGGAAGATTTACTTATAACAGTTATTTGGAAATCAGTCATATGAGGTCTAAAAACTTCACAGGTAAAACTTTTCTAAACCCCCGCGATACATTTTTTCATTATATTCTTGAATCGTATAATGCCTATATTATTAAACTTAACGTAAATAAAATAAAAACTTTTTATAATACATTTCATATAATATGAAGATTAATTTCCTAAGCAGGTTTTTGAAAAGGGTTTCCGAAATTATCGCTGTAATTTTGGAGAATAGTATGTGTTTTACTACTACTATGATTCTATCGATAGATTATCAATTTCATCAACACTACAAAAGCGGCATCTAGAGAGAGGTTCGACTCAGGCTAGAGTCTACTACTAGTCGTGGCTATGACTAGTAGACGCGTTCGTTGGCCGCGTACATTGGCCAATATGCGCAGGGCCTTATCGAAAAATATAACACTGAAAATGAAACATGAATACAACTAACACACAACAGCTCTACACAAACACAAAATCACATAAATAGTGACTAGTAAACTAGAGTAAATAGTACATGAACACATTGTTCATGTAACTCGGCATTTAAGGGGAGGGTAAGGACATCACCCGTTCCGAATAATCTACGATAGCGGACACTTGCTGCTCCAAACCGCTCGCTGAATGAAGCTGTTGGCGAGTGACGAGCGGAACGCCACAATATAATTATTACGTAGTTACGCTGTATACAGTGTGTTCGCTCCATATTCCATACAAATTAGTTTCGAGCACATGCCTTGTGCACGTGTTCTATGATGAGTATCTCGGGAGTTTGGCTTGGTTTGGCTACAAATTTACATTATCCTTCTGAGTCTGCATTGATTAATTTTTCCATGGATTAAGGTAAGGATTTTATTCGATTATTCGATAATTGTTTGCCAGTTCCTACGCTTCAAAGATGTTCAGAAAAGACATATGAAGAGATGCAATATCGAACCCTCTTGTTGGGAATCTCTTGCTGAGATGCGACCAGAATTGAGACGACACGTCTAGGAGAAGGTTTATGCATTTGAGGATGAAAGAAGGCGAGACCTTGATCATAAACGAGACCAGCTTAAAGCGAGATTGCCTTCTAGCATACAATACAACTATGTTAATGGTACCCTGACGTGCGCTAATTGTAGTCGAACGTTCACTGCGAAAGTTGGGTACATAAGTCATATAAGGGCTATACACCAAAGCCCTTAAAACTCCGTTTAAACTAAGCCAAGCCACTATAGCCGAAAACGGCTAGGTTCTTCTTCAATTGTTTGCGCCAATTGACAAATTTTGCAAATGTTTATTTTGTAGTGGTAGACCTCTTTTGTAAGGGGCCGCCTAAGTACAACACCTTTGACACTTATTCAGCTGCCAAGCAGTAATATGCAATTATTACTGTGTTCCGGTTTGAAGGGCAATGTTACCAGCGAAATTACTGGGCATGACGAGATTCAACAACTCATATCTCAGGGTGACAGGCGCAGTGCAGTGCCGCGCAGAATTTTGAATTTTAAAACACTGGGTGGCACTGTGTCTGATATGGGCAATCATGATGCTTACCATCAGGCACCTGATTTGATCGTCTTGTTACTCGCTATCATAAAAAAAAATTGAATTGAAGGTGTAGACGATATATTATGAGCAATAGGATTTATTGGGCACTATATATAATTTCCAGGCATTATGAATAATGCCCAATATGCTAAAAGAAGTACTAATAAGAAGTTTTTTTCTACTTTATACTCTATCATAGAGCTTATGATAGAGATATCAGTAGGTACTATAAGTAAATATTTCGCTGTGGGCCGTTAAAATATTCTTTCCGTCATTTTAGCATAAACAAGAGAAATTAATAAGATTTCCAAGGAAACATTTATTTATGTGCAATTTTTTTTTTAATAAAGCCGAAGTTGATCATTAAGAGACGCATAGTTGTGCGGTACAGCGGGTAGGTATTACCTTAAATATTTTACTGGGATTGTATTTCTTGCAAAGTTTACTTTGAGCTACGTTATTAAAAGGGCTTACTTCTCAACAGACTTCAAGTTAACAAAGAGGTTTTTATGTTTGACACGTAGGTACCTACTACGTACCTACATGACAAACGTATATATGTTGATGTGTAATAATATATCAAAAAAATATTAATGGCTTTAGTCATTGATTTGAAAAAGGGAGATAGGGTACGTAGTAGTAGCAGGGTACGTAGGGTTGTAGTGGTAGGCCTCTTTTGCAGGAGGCCGCCTGGGGAAGTACCACACCTTTGCCATTTATTCATCCGCCAAACAGTAATGTACAAACATTACTGTGTTCCAGTCTGAAGGGCAATAATGTTACCAGCGAAATTACTGGGCATGACGAGATTCAACAACTAATAACTCAGGGTGACAGGCGCAGTACAGTGCCACGCAGAATTTGAATTTTAAAACACTGGGTGGCACTGTGTCTGATATGGGCAATCATGATGCTTTACATCAGGCACCTGATTTGCTCGTCTTTTCACTTAATACCTAGAAAAAAAAAAAAATTCTCCCAGTGCTTACTCAACACCTGGCATGTGCAATTTGCTCAGTGTGCAGTTTGCATAGTTTAATATAATGAACAACAAATTTTGAAGTACGTACCTAAGACCGAAGTGCGACTAAGAACTATATTAGTCCCTAGTACAACCCCAATTTACTGTCGTACGAGGGCCTAATTTGAGCTTTCCATTTTCGAGAAGCCAGTATACCTCATCTCCCCTTTTCTTTAAATCAATGGTTTATTTATTTATTGATTTATATATTGATGTTTAAAAATCCTCTTATTCTCTTCTCGCATGATGGCAAGATGGTCTTATTTTTGCAATGTCAGCAACATAGTACGTATCATGAATAAATATAAAAGAAATCAAATAATTCTCAATCAAAAGCAGGTATAATATTTTTTTTCTTATTTTTCGAAGTCTGTTTATTAAGTTTTTGATTACGAAGGAATTAATCTTATTATTAAATAAACTTAATAGATGTGTCTAAAACTAGCTGGTTCTATACTAGTTTTTGTGTCTTGGTAATGAGTGTATTTAGTACCTAAATACTTTGACAAATTGCAATTGCTTTGACAAAGTAACAAATTAGGTAAACAGTATTGTAAACCTACTGATATTGACTGCTTCGATGGCGTAGTGGGCGCAAGCTCGACTGCCGATCATAAGGTCCAAGGTTCGATCCCCAGGTCAGGAAAAGTGTTAAATATTGGATTTATCCATTAGGAATTATCTCAATAGCTGCCTGGAGTCTGGAACTGTGCCCGGTAGATGGCAATAGGCTCGCCCCCTATTACATGGGACCAATAACATACTGGCGAAATGTGGGTGTATCTACTATGGGACTGAGTCTTGGGTACACCTCTGCCTACCCCTTCGGGAAAAAAGGCGTGATTGTATGTTATGTTGGGTATGTAACATATTGTATTGTAAGTATATACCTATGTATTTAAATACCGATGTACCTGATTACAAAATGTGTAATTATAATAAACGGTTTAAGTCCACTTTGATCAATTCAGTTATTTTAGAATGCGTCCCACTTAGTAACCACTGATGATGTCACTGGTGATATGGAAATAGACATTTACAATTTCCAGTTCTCAAAAGAAACGACATAATCGGGCAATTAAATTCGTATATATTCTTATAGTTGTGGATATGGAAACCGTATGCAAGGCAAGTCTCACATGGCACCGGTGGACGTCACCAGTGGTGACAAGTTGAACGCATTCATAATAATAATTAAAATTTCAACATGTCGCCAGTGACAAGTGGGACATTATTTTTTCAATTCCTGTTGGCGCCAGTGGTGACGGTGGGTTCCCATCGTGTCACACTAAACGTGTCTCACTGTGAGACGGTGGGAAAAAAAATCCCATTGTGTAACACTTGCGTCACAGTGTAACGGACGGGACGGATTCAAAAATAAAAGTTGCAACGAGTAACAGTGCGACCCTTTGGGAAAAAAAAGTTGCAACGGGTAACAGTGTGACACGATGGAAAAAAATATCCCAACGAGTCACAGTGTGACTCATTTAAAAGCATATAAAAATAATGGCGACAAAGTTAAATCTTTTTCCGAGATCTTCTTTTCATCAGTCATGGCTTTTTTATTAAATAGGGATGAGGTATTGCGGGCTGTATTTTAATATAATATATTAATATTTATTAGGAACTTTGCGGATTTATATATTATTATTTATATATTTTGTTACATAATATTATAAGTACTATATAATATATATAGTACTTATAATATACTTGCCTACTACATACTAAGTAGTGGCTGACAAGCGGGAAACGCCCTTTTTTTAATATATAATAAAAATTTATTTAATTGAGTAGGTATGTAGATATGTCTACAAGCTAGGTAAGTTAACTAGGTGTATTAAATTACAGAGCATAGGAAAACCCTTTGTGCAGAATTAAATAAGGTCTTTATGCTGTTCCATTAGATGTGTTATCAAGATTGTGATATGCAAGCCCGAAAGTGTATAACCTATATTTTACAACTAGTTTCTGCCCGCAGCATTGTTCCTGACATCCCAGGATATAAAGCCCCTGATATAAACCTGGACAATGGTTTTTGAAACATAATAATTACGTATTATGGAATGTGTATACTTAATGAAGCATAATATTGTAATTAAAATGCTGCTTTTCGGCAGGCAGGCGCAGTGCAGTGCCGCGCAGAATTTTGAACTTTAAAACACTGGGTGGCACTGTGTCTGATATGGGCAATCATGATGCTTTACCTTCAGGCACCTGATTTGCTCGTCATGTCACTCACTATAATTTTTTAGTTTTTTATTTTATTTCTTAATGATGTCCCTAGATGGCGCTAGATGACATCACTAGTGGCACTTATTACACATGTAATTTGTTCCAACAATTTATTTATCTCGACAGCCTCGTTGCCACAGATGGTAGTATCAGATGGTAGTAGCCCCGGGTTCGATCCCCGGCCAGGTCAAACATTTGTGTGCGTGAACATGTCTGTTTGATCTGTGTCTGGGTGTTATAAGCTTATATAAGTATGTATATCAGTCATCTGGTTACTATAGTACAGGCTTCTAGCCTAGTTTGGGTTCAGATGACCGTGTGTGGAAGTTGTCCCATATTATTATTATTATCTGTATAGGTGATGTATCTCAACGGTTCCGATGGTTCTATTCTAACATTCCATTATAGTGAGTGGGTGTCTAACCATCCTAAATCCCAGCATATAAGTAGACGTTACCGCCCTCACCTACCCATAAACATCTTAGATACATACAAACCGGTATAGTAAAACATAAAAGGGGCGTCAACTCATCAAGCTGAACAACTTGCAAAAGAATCGAAAGATTCACCAAAAAAATCGATGATTAAAATTACATTTTGTATGTGAGGTAATTATTACCGCAAATTTTACAATTATTTCCTCTGCAAGTTGTTGTCGGGATTCGGGACCTACTTGAGTATTACTACACCTCTAACGCCTTGTATAAATATTCAAGCTACAAACGTTCAAACTTCACTGGGTACCCCGCTTGTGCGCTCCGTTGCACTTTCTTGATTAGTTGCGCAAGCCCCACCACCCTTTTAATCATCCAAATGTCAAGGGGGAATCCCCCTAATCTCAGAACCTTACGATCTCACATCCGTCACATTAACACTGGGGACTTTATTATGTCGGTCACTTAGTCTATGTCTCGTCAGACTTTTACGTCTTATAGATTATTGCAGCTCTCCAACCCAATCGTACTATTATTTTATTGCTATTTCTTTGCATAATATGATCGCTGCGACTGATATTAGGTTTTAGCCAAAAGCTTTAATAAATATAGGGTTTGGGTACCGCGACGTTTCGTGTGTCGAATCCTGAGACTTTTCGTAAATAGTCTCGGGAATTTGATTCGAGTATCGAGATATCGAGGTTTCGGTAGTTAGAATTGTATAATTTTTTTTTCATAATTGCAAATACTATTCTATAATTTGTGATCTCCATTGATATTATGATTCCAATAAGCCTGAATACGACTACTTGACGGCTATCTATCGAGATTGTATACTCATGAATTTTCTCATATCTCAAGATGATCTAATTAGCCGTTTGAAGATTTTCATTGTTAGATAATGAAGTGGATACATGAGCAAGTTCCACTTTCCTATATCGTCACATAATTTTTATTTATCTATTACATTCATTGAAGATCGAAGAAGGTTCTTACTAATAGAAAAACTGTAAAAATTACCGGGAAATAAATAAAAAGGTTTCAAATAAAAAAAAAAAACGTAAAGTAAAATGTATAAAAGCACTAGTGCGTAATTATCTGCGTGGTGGACCTTAATTCGAAGCCATATACAACGTGTTACAAAAAGGTGTAATATTTAGGAGAGTGCATCTATATCCATCAAACTGAACAATTTTCGAAAGAAGTAACGAAGAAATTAACGAAAAATTTTTTTTTTACTCTCAAACAAAATGGTCAGCCTATCGGCAAATTTATAATGGTAGTTGTTCTGTTTGACGGGTAAGATGTACCTCTCTTACTATTACTGCCTGTTTTCCAAAGGGGTTGCCAGATGTATACCTCGGATTCAGTCCTATAGTAGGTATACACCCACATTACACCAGTATTGTGGGTATATATTTGTAGTAGTAACCTAGGCTTCTTTTGCAAGGGGCCGCCTGGGGAAGTACCACACCTTTGCCAGTTATTCATTCGCCAAGCAGTAATGTGCAAATATTACTGTGTTCCGCTCAGAAGGGCAATGTTACCAGCGAAATTACTGGTGATAGGCGCAGTGCAGTGCCGCGCAGAATTTGAACTTTAAAACACTGGGAGGCACTGTGTCTGATATGGGCAATCATGATGCTTACCATCAGGCACGTGATTTGCTCGTCTTGTTACTCACTATCATAAAAAAGTTAAAGTGGGGTTGTTTGACGATTCTGAAAATATTATCAGTTGTAAGTTCAAACACTAAAGGTGTTATATGTGTAAATAGAGCAATTATGTATTGGTTTGTGAAAATAAAAGTCAATATGAGAGGGCAATGCGATAACTATCACAATAATTAAATTGATCGGGAACTATACATAAAACATAATGTCTATCACCGGTTGGACAGAGTTCAAAGTAATAAAGACCTTTGTGACTGTTTGTGGCATCATAGCTCTAAGACAGATGAACCGATTTTAGCCCGATATTTCCGGGGAAATCTATGGCAGAGGCAGTGGATGTTCTATGGCTGAGATTATGATGATGATGAAAAATATAAAATTACAACTTGAACTAACAAATTCCTGAGGAATGACATCCTCATATTATTCGAGACTATATCTATTCAGAGCAGCTAATTACTGTCGTCGCCAACCACATTGCATAACAACAGAGCGATGTCAGTGCAACAATTATTGATAATTGACCCCAATATTACGTGACCAGTACCAATAATTGTCAGTTAAAACAATGCCACGAAGCGTAGTCAATTCAAATAGATTTATTGTGTTCTGAATGTATGAATACCAGCTGTGGCCCGCGGTTTCACCCGCGTAGTCTTTGTTCCCGTGGGAATATCGGAATAAAAATACTTTTTATGTTATTTCAGGGTCTAAGCTACCTATTAACGAACTTCAGTCCAATCAGTTTAGTAGTTTTGGCGTGAAAGAGTAACAAAGAAATCCTTCTTACTAATAAATTATAAGTAAATGCGAAAGTTTGTGAGCATGGATGGATGGATGTTTGTTACATCCATCCATGATGTACTTCCTACTAGTCCTACTGGACTAGTAGGAAGTACACTTAATATTATTACTATGTTGAGGGTATGAGGTCTTTTGTAGGGAGAGAATTATAGGTTTATTAGTTAGTTGTTACTAGCAATCCGCCCTGTATGGCAAACTCAAACTATGGCCAACTACTAAACGTTCACACGTTTAGTAGTTGGCCATAGTTTGAGGGAATAATAGGAAAAAAAATCCGTAATAGTTTTGATATTATAGTCTACTTATTAGTTTACGCAGTGCACGCTAATATAATATGTATATAAACTGTATGTCACATAAAGGTGTACTACTATATATCTTTACTAATCTATACTTCTTCTTCTATACTAATATAGACAGAGACTTTGTTTTTTGTTTGTAACAAATAGGCTCCGAAACTACTTAACCGATTTAAAACATTATTTCACTTATGGAAAGCTTATTTCATTAGGGATCCGTAAGAAAACTGCAACATCGTAAACCAAGGTGTCGTCATCATTGCCTTTTGGCAAAATTTTGGCAAAATAATCATTAATTTGCGTGTGCTGTGTGTGAAAACTATTGTTGGTATAATAAAGTAATGTACTAGGGGTTTGTACTTATCAATATCTTCAAAATATCCAGCTGACATTATATCCATCTATTTTGGTTTAGTCACAATAATTGAAACAGTTATTATTTATTGCATGCGCTGTGAAAACTATTGGTGGTAGAATAAAGTAATGTACTAGGGGTTTGTACTTATCAATATCTTCAAAATATCCAGCTGACATTATATCCATCTATTTTGGTTTAGTCACAATAATTGAAACAGTTATTATTTATTGCATGCGCTGTGAAAACTATTGGTGGTAGAATAAAGTAATGTACTAGGGGTTTGTACTTATCAGTATCTTCAAAATATTCAGCTGACATTATATCCATCTATTTTGGTTTAGTCACAATAATTGAAACATCCATTATTTATTGCATGTGCTGTGAAAACTATTGGTTGTAGAATAAAGTAATGTACTAGGGGTTTGTACTTATCAATATCTTCAAAATATTCAATGCATCTATTTTGGTTTAGTCACAATAATTGAAACAGTCATTATTTATTGCATGCGCTGTGAAAATTATTTATTGGTGGTAGAATAAAGTAATGTACTAGGGCTTTGTTGTACTTATCAATATTTAAATAGTCCGCGGACAGTGTATCCACCTATAATTAAGGTTTTATTTGCGTGCGCTGCGTAAACCTTTAAAGTTATATTGATAAAAATACAATGTATCACGAATTTACTCCTGCTAAAACGTTATTTATACCTATGCTTTCTGCTATCCGTGCGAAGCCGTGGGCCACTAGTTATTTATTTATTTATAATTCAGACTAACTTAATGCTAAAATAGCATAATCTGCCAGTTATCCTGGAAACTGGAGAAAATTTTTACATAAATCGGGTGGGGTGCAGACAAAGGGAAATGTTTGAAGACAATTTTGTAATAAACAAATAACTTACAGGGATACTAAAAATTATCATTTATAATCTAACATGGATGGTGAAGGTATATGCACCTAATTCATCATTAATTGCAAGATATTCAAAACTGTGGCCTAGGAACTCTACCTCTTCGTTACTCGCTGAGAGCTTCCACCGTGAAACCGCGAATTTTACCAAATTTTTGGATCGCCTAGAGTCATTACTGCAGCGTCAAGTATAATATGAGATTTTTAATGGGCTAAAAATTCGTAATAGGTACTTTATTTTAACTGGTTATTCAGCGCACGCCAATAAAATTCCCAGTCAGCTTGATTTTTTCCGAAGTATTCAACAATTAACGTAATATATTACTTCAGCTAAATGACACAAAAACTATAATTATATTTATTATCAGCTATTCTGAAGTGGTCCAATATTTAATTAAAATACATTCTTCTTTTCGTGAGGCAGGGTCGTATGGCCAGATTAATTTTCTACTTCTGAAAATTAATGAAACCGGATAATAATAGGTTGGAAAGTATAGAGAACTTAAAACCGGGAGAAAGTGGCTATCTCAAGAGGCAGATTAGGTAGTAGAAAGTGAATGAAGGCTCTCGACTGTTTGAGTCGGAGGGGCTGCGAGGGCTACATCCAAGCTCAAGAGCGCTCGCTTTGTCTATTGTGTTTATTGGCACTTTGTCACACTTGGTTCGTGTAACACTAATATTGTTTGAACTGCACGAAGCAAGGTATCAAATACAAATTTTATGAGAATTTATTTTTTTTATTTAGGTACTAGTTATTAATGCATTAGGTTTATTCTGTTGTTCCAAAGACTTATTGTTTTATTTTTCGAAAACAACGGGTCTATAGCTTTATTAAGTTGAAAAACAATAATATTATAATTATGTAGATAAGTTTTACGACAATCGGATGGAAATTTATTTATTTCGTTATAATATGGATAATATTTTATTGTGGTGCTGAAAGGATTTGCTCAAACCAATTTTAATAGAAGGTATTTACAGGTACATTAAATAAGCTCGTTGAAAATTACTAATTTACAATAAGTGGCCTTGTTAGTTGTAAAGCTATTATGCGAAATTCTGATGAATTCAATAGAGTTTGGAGTTTATATACGTTGTTGCTTACCTAGTGTACCACATTAATTCCCCATTATTCTGCGAAATCCTTAAATAAATTGACTATACCTAGTTTTGAGTACTTTCCCGTTGGCCTAGCATTACGAAATTTGAAAGAAGCAGGAGCTTAAATCTCAAATATGAAATGCCAAAACCATAAAATTAACAATTGTTATTACTAACATGTTTGCAGTGCCTTGCATCTAGATGACATAAATTATATTACATAAATATGAATTACTAGCGACCCGCCCCGGCTTCGCACGGGTAGCAGAAGTAGGTATAGTGAACATTTAACAGGAGTAAATTCGTGATACATTGTATTTTAATAGATATAACTCTAATGGTTTTCGCAGCGCACGCAAATTAATGACTATTTCTGTTACAATGACCAAACCTTAACACATGTATAAATTTATCGTGGGCTATTTTGAAGATATTGATAAGTACTACAAACCCCTAGTACATTACTTTACTCTACCACCAATAGTTTTCACACCGCATGAAAAATAATCACTGCTTCGATTATTGTGACTAAACAAAAAAAGATGGATATAATCTATGTATACTGTTTTGTAGGTATTGATAAGTACTACAAACCCCTAGTACATTACTTTACTCTACCACCAATAGTTTTCACACCGCATGAAAAATAATCACTGCTTCGATTATTGTGACTAAACCAAAAAAGATGGATATAATCTATGTATACTGTTTTGTAGGTATTGATAAGTACTACAAACCCCTAGTACATTACTTTAATCTACCACCGATAGTTTTCACACCGCATGAAAAATAATCACTGCTTCGATTATTGTGACTAAACCAAAACAGATGGATATAATCTATGTATACTGTTTTGTAGGTATTGATAAGTACTACAAACCCCTAGTACATTTTTTTACTCTACCACCGATAGTTTTCAAACCGCATGAAAAATAATCACTGCTTCGATTATTGTGACTAAACCAAAAAAGATGGATATAATCTATGTATACTGTTTTGTAGGTATTAATAAGTACTACAAACCCTTAGTACATTACTTTACTCTACGACCAATAGTTTTCACACCGCATGAAAAATATCACTGCTTCGATTATTGTGACTTAACCAAAAAAGATGGATATAATCTATGTATACTGTTTTGTAGGTATTGATAAGTGCTACAAACCCCTAGTACATTACTTTACTCTACCACCAATAGTTTTCACACCGCATGAAAAATAATCACTGCTTCGATTATTGTGACTAAACCAAAAAAGATGGATATAATCTATCTATACTGTTTTGTAGGTATTGATAAGTACTACAAACCCCTAGTACATTACTTTATTCTACCTCCAATACTTATTACAGCGCATTCATATTATGTCTGTTTCGATTATTGCGACTAAACCAAAATAGATGGATGAAATATCCGTGGACTATTTTGTAGATATTAGTAAGTACTACAAACCCCTAGTACATTATTTTATTCTACCATCAATAGATTTCACAGCACACGCAAATTAATGAATATATGTGACACCTTGGTTCACAATTTTGCAGTTTTCTTACGGATCCCTAATATTTTTCAAAATCTCATATAGCCTATGTCACTCACACTGAATTAAGCTATCCATAAGTGAAAGAATTTTTAAAATCGGTCCAGTAGTTTCGGAGCCTATTCGTTACAAACAAAAAAACAAAGATTCTCTCTTTATAATAATATTATAGATTATAGATGATATATTAATAGATCTAATAAGTCAACTCGTATATGAGCAAAATAAAGTAAAAGTGAATAATAATATTATGATATTTTACTTATCTGCTCTCATTTACTTGGAAACGGATAATCGTAGAGCACCTAAAGGTATTATTATTTGTAAATTCTCTACTGGCCTCCGCACCGGCTCTCGCTTCGCTTATAAATCTACATTCTGTGGGTACCAACCGCAGAGATGCGAGTATGTTAAATCACTATACAGCTGAATAGAGCAGTAGGAAATAAAATCCAATCATGTAGAAGTCATAATAGACCTCTTGTTAAAAACTCATTTCGAATACGACAAAAGGCATGCGTAGTAGGCATACGTAGTAATAGGGTACCTTTATGACGCTCCCGCGTCGTCTGCATCGTATAATCATAGATATAAGTCCTTAAAAGTCTGATTCTGATGATTAAGAAGAAAATGAAAGGAAATAATATATTCGTATTGATCTATTCATTCATTCTTACTCAGTAAAAATACTAACTATAACTATAGTAACTTCAAACTTAATAAATCAGGCTGATTTTTTACGTCGCCATGCTTATAACTTTAACGCACGCAGAGAAACCTACAGTTATTATTGCATCTTAGGATGGGGAGTTAGTCTTGCTAACTGGATAGTTATAATAATAATAATAAAAATAATAGTTAAAATAATACGCAGGGCGGCTTATGGCGAGCTGTTGGGGAGTAGCGACCCCACGTACCTGAGTGCTCCCGGGGGAGGGCTATGTTCTTCATCTCCGGCTTGCCTTCACCGGCCGGACGGAGTGAACACTGACGAGGAACAGTCCCCCACCTCTGTCTTGCCTTCATTGGCCGGCCAGAGTGGAGTCGCGATAGCCTCGTGCTCGAGGGAGGATGTGAAGCATAAGTGGCGAGTGGGCGAGCATGATGCGACCTTAGGGTAACGCAAGTGAGTCCAGGGACACCTCTCCTACCCTTAGCCGTTCACACCAACGTTGCCCCTCTCGTCGCCTTTATTCCCATGTGGTGGGCGGTCTTTATGGGGGGTCCGTTTAGCGAGTCATCGCCTGCCGTCATATTTCATCATGAGACGGAAGTGGCAGGTGCCGGAGTCTCTAGCAATAGACCGGTTACTGGTTACCAACCATCTAGAAATCACACCTATAGCCAAATCAAGTAGTTTCCATCCATTCACAATAGTCTTTGTACCTAGCGGAGGCTGTCTTTGAGCTCATCTTAAAAAAAAACTGTAGATGGTTTCAGAGATAGACCTATAGGTGCTATACATTACCTTTAGATTAAAAGCTCAAAGGGGCCTTTGCACGTTGGACTTAAAAAAAAGGGTCTCCGTGCACGCCTTTCAAAAGACCGGGTATATCCCGTGTTTTCGAGCGACATAATAATAATATTAAGGGACAACTTCCACACACGGTCATCTGGCCCCAAACTAGGCTGGAAGCCTGTACTATGGTAACCAGATGACTGATATTCATATTTATATATGCTTAAAACACCCAGACATAGATCTAACAGACTTAGGAAGTTAGTGGTTGGGCTTTTTCTTGGAACTTGGAACACATGGAAACCAAGTGAACAAGATACACCTACATAATGTACACATATGTAAAATTATTTCACTATCATTTCATAAAGGTGAAATCATGACCATTGCTAGGCCTATACCTAAACTGCTAGTATATGATCGTAGACGATAATAAGTAGGTATTTATTTATTAAGGCAAGAGTTGGTATACTCACTGTTATTCAGTGACATCTGTGGTTCTGTGGTTAGTTTCCTACTGCGATATCTAGCGCGCCCATTACGTTCGCTGATACTACGCTGCACCGGAATGTGTCCTGATATTAATTATTGCTCTTTCGGTCCAATGGAATCGTTCATGGAAGAGGAGCGTTGATTAAAAATATGTAATTTTTGGGATTCAATTAAGTGACTCGTTCTCTTAATCATCATCTATCTAGATCCCTTATCTACCCTTATTTTGAACGAGTACAGCACGTCTTCTGCCATTCCAGTCTATTAGAAAGTTGATTATATATAACGCATATTATCAACTTTCACGCAGTTTATCTGTTATTCTAGTAGGTACTTAGTTTCAGGACGCCTGCAAACCATATTTCTCATTTCTCATAGTCATTTTACCTACAGCCTACAAGAATTTCCACCTCATACTTATACGCTTCAATGCCTTCATGTTACATCAAAACTGCAAAATCCTGAAGTGGGATAACATTGTGATGTTAACATTTCTGATATGGAAATTGGGAAATGACGTTGAATATGGGTTAATCTAATAGTTAAAACATCAGCGCCAAAGCACTTTGTGGACTCGAAACGTAATTCAATTAGCATTTTATTAACGCTTTGTTTTGATAGTCATTTTACCTACAGCCTACAAGAATTTCCACCTTTCGGAAATTTCTGCCAAACTATGATAGGTCACCAATCATTAATTTCTTTAGTTTTTCATTTTTATTATCATTCGTGTGTTCCATTGATTGTTCCTAGTTGTGTAAATTTTTAGGCATTTATCTACCCTACTTCATTGCCTGGTCCATTCTTCATTGACATCCACTGGCATTCAACCGACACCCTATCGACACTCACATTCCAAATTAAAAAATTACAGAATCGAATTCCTGGTATATCATTTTCTCATACTTATACGCTTCAACTGCCTTCATGTTACATCAAAACTGCTAAATCTGAAGTGGGTTAACATTTCTGATATGGAAATTGGAAAATGACGTTGAATATGGGTTAATCTAATTAGTTAAAAAATCAGCGCCAAAGCACTTTGTGGACTCGAAACGTAATTCAATTAGCATTTTATTAACGCTTTGTTTTATTTTGAATTTCAGAGAGTACACCATAGAATCTGTGATGAATTGCGTGTTCGTATTAAATGAGGATTCGAGATTCCACTAGTTTGGTTTTGAATCTCTGCAATGTATAATGCGTTTCAATTCAAAATTCACACCTCCAGTACAATAATGTCAACATTTAAATTTGAATTAGGTATATAACGAGTAGAGTTGCTGATTGTGGTACAAGGACTCTACTAAGTTTCTATAGAGATAGTACATTCAGCGGCATACTACAAACCATAACTGTTACTGAGTTACTGGTATTTAATTGGCAACTGCATGGAATTAGCATTTACGTTCGGCTACGGAATGACTTTCATATAAAAACGTAGAAACCGCAGTTGCTGCCGCTGTATAAAATTACTGTAAAGATGTTGGAAAACTTTGTTTTTAACCTCCCACTGTTTGACGTGTCTGTCTGTGTATGTGTGTTGTTTGTCTCTGACATCGTAGCTCCTATGGACCGATTCTATTGCAATTTTTTGTCTAAAAGCTGACGTGATTTAAAACCATATCAGGTTTTACATTTTTTTAATGTTTTTTGATTTGAGGACTACCTACTTAAATGTTATTGTTATTATTATTATTATTATTATAATATATTGTTCTTATTGTGGTTGAAACATTAGGGTATAATATTTTATGTTGGTGATGAATATTTAAAGTTTCATGGCTAACTCGGTAGTAACTCTGCCTGAAAATGAGGCTTGGGTTCGAATCCCAGCCGGGAATGAGGTTTGTGCAATGAGGTCCAGTATTCGTTATCGGGACTCTTATGATCTTTTCGAAAATCTAGTGGACGCTAGGATAATCGCGAATTAGGTACAATCGCATTATGAGCCTTGATTGGCTAAACTTAACGAATACTCTGCTTGGTGAAAATCACAATCAGTATTCCTATTTAGTCGGTTTGGTTAAGATATAATAGCCAATTAGCATTCAAGTTTCCAATTAAATTATTGATCCATTACAAGGAAGAGAGAACATCTTTCCTAGTTTCCAATTATCCGGTTTTTTACAATTATCCTAGGGTTTTCGGAATGATTTGAGTATTCCGATTATCCTACGACATAATTATATATAACTTAATATAGCCAAAAGTGTCGTTTGAGTTAAGTATCCTTTAAACCGTCGATTTATTTTTCTTGTTACAGAGGATCAGGTGGAGGGGGCATGTTTGGAGATGTTAACATTTCAGCGATTTTAGATTCTCTCAGCGTCAGTTACGACAAACGCGTGAGGCCAAATTATGGAGGTTCGTCTAGAAAATAAGTATTCGTGTGTTTTATTGTACCTAAATCATTATTTTTTTATATATTATGCATTGACTTAAAAGTTACACTCGAGAGTTGAGTCTCATATTATGACTAATAAAAAAGTTTTACGATAAAAAAGTGCGCAAACTGATTGCAACATGATAAATTTCCTTATTAAAGTAATATGAAAGAGGTGCATGTATCCTTCAAACTAAACAACAAAGAAAGAAAGAATTGCAAATTTCGCTAATAGAAATTGACTTCCCATACAGTACTAATCACCTAATCCATTTTGTATGGGTGATGTATGTTTTTTTTTATAGTAATAATTCAATATTACTTAAATTTTTTGTAACACGTTGTATATGGAAATAAATATAAATATTGAGGACGCTGACGTCGTTCGGTCGAGTGAATTATAAGCATGTTACCTAGTTAGATAAACATAATAATGCCTGGGTATTGCAAACATGAGGTTGATTATTGACTATACGGGAACTACTTGCTGGGAAAATTATATTCGGAATTATGTTCTCTCTATTAAAGTAAGTACTCATAACGGGTCACACCAATAACGTCAATGTACCTAACTACAGTCCGCGCGCGAGCTATGTGACATTTTATTTAAGCAATGTTGACAGATTGAGTAATCTTAGCTTTCGTAGTATTTCATTAATAATAATAAGATAATTCTATGAAGACAGTAATTAGAAATATTTAGTGTTTGAAAAATCTATACTTATCACAAAAATTTATAAAGTTATAATAAACTATATAATGAACATGTATGTAACTGATGCTTAATAGCTATTTGCATCCACAAAAAATATAAAATTGTATACTTCCACTATTTCTCTAACGTGGTGGCCGGCGGTAATAATCATTCGTACCTACCACCGTGGGGTCAGCCATTTCATTTATTTACGTGGCTGCATTGTACAAAATAACAATTTTTATTTTATTAGGATTTGTATACGTATACCTGTTTAGTAATTTGCTAGTATTATGGTTTATTATGTAATGGTTTTATGAATTTTCTAGTTGATCTGTCGCAAAATTTAAAAATTATCGATAACCTTGCTATCAGATCGTCGCCGAGAACGGCCTAGAAAAGAAATGATGGCGCTATGACTTAAAAGCGTGCCCACAGAACTCAGAGCTGCGATCATTGCGCGTACCACACGGGCTGGCGAAAGGTGGCAACGCTAGTAAAGAGAGTGTCGGTGTATGAAGTGACGGTCGCGAGGGACGCACATCTGCCTGCATTCTCAGCTTTTACTACAAATGGAAATTGTTTGGGTGAATGACATTCCAAGCCGGTAGAAATGTAGGTAATTGGATGAGAATAATTTGTTTGGAAGAAATCCTATCCAGAGTAACACTGTCCCTCGTTTGAAATGTGTTGTCATGAATCTGTGACTTGTTATTAACCCAACAAAGGAACACGTTTAATCTTTGAATGTTTTATTTATTTTATTCATCGTGGAACGACTCCATTGGTTTGCAATTTAATCATTTTTAACAAATACAAATGAAAGTAAAAATAAGTTGAATTCGAGGTAGCCTTGCTCTAGGTAATTAACGATGTAATATTTCAGGACCGCCAGTGGATGTGGGAGTCACCATGTACGTCCTCTCTATCAGCTCGCTTTCTGAAGTGAAAATGGTATATTTAAGCTGAAAAACTAATTTTACGTAGATGACCATTTAGAGCGAAATCGAAGAGTTCAGCGTTTAGGCTAGTCGTCTCTCGATCGAACGATGAACTAATGTCACTAGCAGGAGGTTAGTCCTCGTTCGTTTGAGGGACTCCGGGAGTCATGTCAACGTCCTCTGGTTTGGTTTTCACGACTCATCTATGGGCTTGATTGCAGGTCCGCCAGTGGAGGTGGGCGTCACCATGTATGTGCTCTCTATCAGCTCCGTCTCCGAAGTGCTCATGGTACTCGCCACAGTCAGCTGACGCTTGTCTCGGTCGCTCCGGCCGCGGCAGCGTGCACTGCCGCCGCGACCGAGCAGCCCCAGACACGAGGCTGCGAGCATGCCGGCGTTATGGAGCAGACCACTCGGATCGATTTCAACCACTCTTCGCTCATATTTAAACAAATTAACATAAAATTCTAACGATACGAGTGACATTCGTTCCGAGTGTGTCTCATAATAAATTATAAAACGTTCTGGGCTAACGCGATCCTCCTATCGAGACATTGCCCTTAAATGCTCCAATGTTTTGATTAAAAGCTTTTTATGTTCATTGATTAGGTATTTGTTGTGACTGTGGGTTTATGAATTCATAATTTATTATTATGTTTTAAATTGGCGTGGACACTTCGACGCTTTAAAGTTTTTCTGTTTTAAAGTCTCGGTTTAAACTGTGTTTCACCTTTGAGAAGAGACAGAAAAACAGATTATTTGTTGTTTTTTTTGTTGTATTAAACAAGTTTAATACTTTAAATACAAGTTTAATTATGTGTTGGGTGTGATATACGTGTAATTATTAAATATAGGCCATAGATAGATGCATTTTCGACAGTGTATTCTAATATTGCGCTGTGGCATGTGCCAAATGCAGAAATACCCTTGATAACGGTAAAACGCTAATTCCCAACTGAGACCAGGGTGTATGACCCCTAGTGGAAACCAAATCAAGGGGACAACTTAAAGTCACTTCAGGACGTGACCTTATCCGGATACAAGCTATAAACCGTAAGTTGCAGACACTAATTAATTCACAGATGACATTAGACACTTAAGAGACCGTACAGCTTTATGAAATATAAGTGATTAGAGGGCCTCCTTCCACTTGTATATCTTAACAGAAAAAGAGCAGAAAATAATGGGGGTGGCGCCACTATATATATTCTAACAATAAAACAATTGAATCAACACTTAAGGGGGTGATACATTGGCGAGTAAAACCGTTGGGTACGTCAACGAGCCGGCGAGCCAAAGGTATAAACCGTTAAGGCGCGGTGCTAAGCAAATTCGCCCTCTCGCTCACACGTACCCACATTTTTGAAGATATAGAAAATACTACATGCAATTACGTAAAATAAAGACAACTAGGATCTAGAAAATAACAATGCAAAGATTCAGTAAAAAATCCAATTTAATCCAACAAGTTTTCAGTGCCTTTTTATTTTTCTAAGATATTTTTTCTTTGTGCAGGTTTTTTACATGGAAACTCGTTTGGATGAAATTGGATTTTTTACTGAATCTTTGCATTGTTATTTTCTAGATCCTAGTTGTCTTTAAATTTCTTTATTACATGTAGTATATTTATATCTTTAAAAATGTGGGTACGTGTCAGCGAGAGGGTGATTTTGCTTAGCACCACGCCTTAATGGAGCACCAACAAGACCGCAGTTTTGAAGCATGGCTGCTCAAAATGGGGAGTGCAACTCAATAATGTACCATCACATAGAGTATATTTCGTGCTAGAAAGAGTAGGTAGAGTTACCGGCAAACAGAGAAATATTATAATACGATTACCATCACAAAAATAATCAGCATTCATAAACTCAGACATTTAGAGGACGGTACCTCAACTTCTGCAATATAAACATGTTTTAATGTAAATGGAATCTAAGATTTTCTTGTTATTTTTGCTTTGATTTGTCTTTTATTTAATTAACTTAACTTCGTAACGTAACTTCGATTACGTCTAGATTTGCTGTACATAGTGCACATGTGATAGAAATGACGGTGATGTGACAAGCAATATGTTAATAAAATGTACATCAAAATAATAATATAAAATGTACAGCCAATTAACCTTTTTAAGTGTACTTTTAAGGACACATATATTATAGGTAGATTAAAAAGAACCTGTGGCTCGAAGAGGACAAAGAAGTTTCCATGGTTCTGTAAGATTAACAAGAAAAAGGTACCCGCGGATCCACATGAAGAGCCGACCTATGTATCCAAGTGAAAGGAGCCTTTAGAGTCGCCTAAAATTTAAATTATTGTTTCTGCAGCTTTCCCTAAGCCTAGTATTTGAACTCTACTGTTCAATGAGACATGTTCTTGAAAATAATATTTTTTCGTCATATTAAAATGCGTTTCGTTTTGTTACAGAAAATATTATGAAAAATGAACATGTTTCATTTGCCTATTTAACATCCAACAAGACATATCAATTTCAATTTTTACTAAAATAGATCAATCTAAATGATAAATCATATTGAGCTATTAGGTATATCAGATCAAATTGCAAGTTGATATGTTTTAATGTATTATAGACCCCATACTCTATTCGTATTTAATTTCCTGATAAGGAATTTTACACAAAACAAAATCTATTCCTCTTGTGAATATAAATAAAATAAAAGGAAATTTAGTGCAAGGTAAATTAATAATAATATAGTTATGATAAAGCTAGTGTGCTTGCGAAAACTATGGAATTAATGACTGCAAAATAAGCAAACACATTTTTTTTTAAATAACTTGTCCTGTAATATTTGACAGTAATATTATCATTTAAAAACAAGAAAATTGGTCGTGTATTAGTCCTACTAATATTATATAAATATCAAATTTCATTACAATGTAGAAAACTTACGTTTTTAACAGGTGAACAAAACCCTTGCGAGTTCTAACTCACCTCCAGCGTCATCTAGCGCGGTTTTAGTTAGATTGATGGATGTTTGTTACTCTTTCACGCCAAAACTATTGCACAGATTGAGCTGAAATTTGGTATGTAGGTAGCTTATACCCTGGAATAACACATAGGGTACTTTTTTCCCGATATTCCCACGGGATCCGTGGGGCACAGCTAGTTTCCAATTGTTATAAATGGACAAAGGATTTAAAAGATTCAAACTCAAACTCAAACTCAAAACAGCTTTATTCAAATAGGTCATAATCTGACACTTTTCCACGTCAATGAAGATAAACAGTACTGAGTCTACCGTGCGTTCGGAAAGATACCTCTACAAGAAGTACGCACAAGAAACTTGTAGGGCTTAATTTTTTCAACAGATAGTTTCACAATATTTGGTTTGCTTACATTCGTTTTCTTTGAAGGTGCCGCGAGGCGGCTATGCAGAAGTTTCCAAGCATCTTTGTCCTCTATTTCAGATATAATACAAAGGCCTCACAATACAAGCATCACTGTCAGCTTGTTAAAGCAATGAATGTATTTCAGATGCGGTTCCTTCTGCACTAACACTCAATGATTTGCATTGCAATGTTTACAATCAGTGGGTATAACAGAACTGTCATGGATTTCAGTCAATTTCTATATGACTAGTTAGACTATAGACCATAATATAGTCTAAGATTTGATTGGAACAGATGGTTGAAATTCGCGTTTAATCGTATCCTGCACTGAAACTTGTGAAAGAGTTGTGCTGCTCCCTTTATCATATTTTTCATTGCCATCCTTGTTTTCGTAACTATTACTATTGTGTTGACCAATAGGTTCACATTATTGGTTCACATTATTTCTCGCAAAAGTAATCTCTGTTTTAAATGAAACCACAATAGTATTAAGTCAATTTGTGTTTATGTTGAAGATTTTACCACAAATATGGATAGATAGGTTCATAATATAGATTCATATTTGTGGTTACAACTAGGCGTAGGTATAATAAGTCTTTACGTTTAAGTATTGTTTTTTTTTATAACTCGCTGCATCCTATAATAAGTTCGAATGTTTCAGGATTTCACTCTGGACTTTTACTTCAGACAGTTTTGGACAGATCCACGGCTTGCATATAAAAAAAGACCAGGCGTTGAAACGCTGTCCGTTGGATCAGAATTCATCAGGAACATTTGGGTGCCTGACACTTTCTTTGTAAACGAAAAACAATCATATTTCCACATTGCTACTACTAGCAATGAATTCATACGTATTCATCATTCTGGATCAATTACTCGGAGTATAAGGTACGAACTAACATAATATTATAAGACATATTTATTCACTCGTACCACTTCCACACATCGCGGTGACGAAAGGTGGTCAGGCAGTTGTTACGTGTGAATAGTATCGCTGTAGCTTCTTGCAATTGCGATGATAAACTTTGAAAAAGTGGATACTTCGCGGTATGCCTGCCACACATGCAATGCAAATGCGCCCTTGTAATTGTCGTCGTGGTGTAATTATGCTACGTGTTAAACAAGCTTAGCTGGATTAAATTAATTAGCTGGATTAAATTATGGTTACACGAGATTTTTTCTCCAAGGTAATACCTTAACCTAAAAAAAACTCGTGACTAATGTCTATTAATTATTTATTGTAATCATATAGATATTTATTTGTTAAATTCGGTTGGGTTAAAGTCAATCAATGTTATGGGTTTTTGTACCTTTATGAAAAAATACTACAATATTAGTGACAACACGATTGACGAGATTTTCACGTCGCTGAATAGAAAAAAGCTATACCTCAATTTTAAACTATCACTATTTTATATTATAAAATCCTAAATGGCTCAAAGACTGACATGTAACGTAGAGCCAAACCAGTCATCCTAGAGACTTGAAACTTGGAATGTAAGTTTTGTTTGTTGTCTGGACGTGATCTAAGAAAGGATTTTTGAAAATTCACATTCTAAGAGTTCCAAAAAGGACGTCAAAGTTTTGGTATAAAACTGCAATATTTCATAATTGCGAGCGGGCAAAGCAGCTGTTCTTACACTAGTAATATATTGCTATACTATATATATTTTTTCATATATTTTTTGTATTGTTGCAGGCTGACTATCACTGCTTCTTGCCCTATGGACCTACAATATTTTCCTATGGATCGTCAATTATGCTATATTGAAATAGAAAGTTGTGAGTAACTTGTTTACGCTACGAGTAAAATTGGAAAATCTAATATTATATATATATATATATATATATATATATATATATATATATAATTCTACTATACAATTTATATATTTCTGAAATGGCTTGTTGACTAATAATTTTAACAGAATGATTTCCTTACTACTAACTGATATTTCGCTTTATGGAAATGACGTTATTATTGAGTACGTACTATTACGTATCACCTGCAGACCCATGAAGCTTTATCATCTTCAGCATATTCCTCCCCTTGTAACTCCCCTACTAACTAGATGGGGTAAGCGCTAAGCATAGAAGCTAAGATTCCCACATTTCAAAAGGGTTTCTGTTATTGAAAAGCTTTTAATAAGAGTTTCGTAGTACAAGATTTGTTTTTAGATATGTCTCATATGTCTGCTTCGAACCTAGGTCAAAGAGAGGTCTCCTTCAAATTTTATAACAATTAAAACGGGGAAAACAGTACTGGCCATAGTTAATCAATGGTTTTGATACGATAGTATTACTAGTAGGTACATAATGAGTGTTATAAGTTTTGTCTAATAAAATTATTTAGCTATTTTTCTTGAATCTTGAAGGGCTATTTTTCATTTATTTGCAAGTGCTTTTATTATAGCTACAAAACCCGAAACGAAGCATGGCTCTACATGCTCTTGGCAATTGGTGTAGCTTTAGATATGATTTCCAACATGAATTAATTGAGAAACGATATCCTTAAACAACTATTTCACATCTTGCTATAGAATGATTAGTAGATATGAAACCGATTCATGTGATCCCACCTGTTATAAAATTTTAAAACCTCAGTGCAATGGGTGCTTACTTTATCGTTCCATATCTCTGCTACAGTCGGCTACACCATGCGGGACATCCGATACAAGTGGAACGAGGGGCCCAATTCAGTGGGTGTATCGAGCGAAGTGTCTCTACCACAATTCAAGGTGTTGGGACATCGCCAGCGAGCCATGGAAATCTCCCTCACGACAGGTACCGAGCACCGATGCAGCCTACATTTAGCACCCATCTCCTCAAACTAACGACTAAAATCCCATAAAATCATTTAAATACGCATGCTTACTTGAAGATGTTGACCAAAATATTTTTTTCTAATGTATCGGTTTGGATGCTTGCGCATTTCCGAATCTGCCACTTTTCAGACAAGTGCAATATATTTTTGTAGTTTTTATTTTTTACATTTACAGTACGTTCTCGTAATGTGACATTTGGTTCTTACTTTATATTGATTTCAGGAAACTACTCGCGACTGGCATGCGAAATTCAGTTCGTACGTTCAATGGGATACTACTTGATCCAGATATACATTCCTTCTGGATTGATTGTCATTATATCTTGGGTTTCATTCTGGTTGAATCGAAATGCTACACCGGCTCGAGTATCACTTGGAGTGACTACAGTCTTGACAATGACTACATTGATGTCATCTACTAATGCGGCATTACCTAAAATATCATACGTCAAATCGATAGACGTCTACTTAGGCACCTGTTTCGTAATGGTCTTCGCTAGCCTCTTAGGTAGGTTTCTAAACGTTTCAAACCATTAAGAACTTGCTGCTATATTTTGGGAATTGATAGTAGTGCTGCTTGCTTACCGTTGGGTATGAAATGACTTACATATAAACGGATTATATCAACCAGTTGTAGGTTGTCCTGTGTGCCTTTTCCAGTCTGCTACAGAAGGGTGCCTCTACATCAATTAGCTTTAGCATACATTCACGCCTTTTTCCCGAAGGGGTAGGCAGAGGTGTACCCAGGACTCAGTCCCATAGTAGATACACCCACATTACGCCAGTATGTTATTGGTCCCATGTAATAGGGGGCGAGCCTATTGCCATATACCGGGCACAGTTCCAGACACCAGGCAGCTATTGAGATAATTCCTTTTGGAAAAATCCAATATTTAGCACTATGCCTGAACTGGGGATCGAACCCGGGACCTCTTGATTGGCAGTCGAGCATGCGCCCACTACGCCACGGAGGCAGTCAATTAGCTTTCTTCTTCTTTGCCGCATCACTCTTGACAGAGTGGTCGTGGCCGTTACGATGGTTGTGATGTGATCCGTTTCACAATCCGTCGCCATTCTTCTCTAACTGATGCCTTCTTTTAACACTCGTGCAACGGACCACCCACAGCTGTTTTACTTGGTCAGTCCATCGCATTGGTGATCTGCCGCGTGGTCGTGTTCCCTCCACTCGGCCTTGGACCACCAAACGTTCAATAGATGGGCCGTCTCTCCGCGATATAATATTATGTCCAAAGAAAGTGAGCATGCGATGCAATTAGCTTTAGCTTTGATTTAATTCAATGAATTTCAATAAAATTGACGAATTGATATGATTTTTTTAATTGTAGAGTATGCGACCGTCGGTTACATGGCCAAACGTATTCAGATGAGAAAACAAAGATTTAACGCAGTTCAAAAAATATCTACTGATAAGAAACCTGTTAACATTGAGGCTCCACCTAGCACATCTGAGCCCATACCCCCTCCAAGGACTAGCACGTTGAATAGACCTCTACCTCCAGCTAGATCTTCGGTAAGATACTTAATATATTACTTATATATATTGTGTCCAATACCCCAAAAACCTCTAGTTAAAAATAGGTACTCGTATATTTTATGTTTGCGGAATATAATAATGTCAATAATTGGCCTAAAAATGTAAGTTCGTACGCGTATAGATAACTTTCTTTATATAACTTTAAATGTATTTTTCTTAAATTATAATTCAATTATATTCTTGGCACATGTAATGACTTATTCACTTGAAATTGAGTAGGTAGGTAGGAGTAGTGATGAAAGCCACCTTGCAAGCCTGATAGAAATGAGGCACAGATATGTGAACATATTCATAGAAAGGGTGAAAGGGCCTTCAAGCATCATAATCAGTTACAGTTGTGAGGTTACGGCCGAGCAGAAAAAGTTGACGATACATTTGCGAAGTATTTTAATGTGATCTTGCTGTTTGAAGTTTTAACACTTCCTGCTTTTCTCATAGGCTCATCGGTATAGAATGCATGAGCCCAGAGGATACCCGAGGACGGGGACGATGGAAACAAGCATCAATGGGTCTCGCGGCCTTCCTGTCCCTGGACCCGCTCCTCCACCTCAGCAACCTGAAGAAGAACCAGTACCCCAACTGATGCAGCCTTCAAAGGTACAATATTATTTTAATTGCTTGTGGGAAGCTGTTGACCTTATATCGTTATTACTATTATTAAATTATGAGTATTATTAGTAAGGTTACAATATTTCTCTATTATTAATTCTACCTAGTCATGTATACGAGTTTATTACCTTTAGAAAGAGGGTGATAGTCCGCTTTTAACTCACAGAAGAAAAAAAAGGTTAACTATTTTTAAAATATCACGTTATAATAGTTCAACAGCTTTTTCCTGTACTATATATTATCAAAGACGAACCAAATTTATTTTAGTCTATGACATTATGGAGGTATCTAAATTTATATCAGATTAACACTATATTGCCTTGGCGAATATTATATAATATAGCGTCATTCGCGAAGGCCCCTTTCCATCAAATAAATTAAGTATTTAGTGCATTGTAACAATCGTGGGGCGCGACGTCATGGCTGTCCATCATTGAAGCGAAAAAGATCTGCCACAGCAAACTTTTTAATTTTGTAGTACAGCATTTGCAAAAGTTATTTTTGACCATAACCATTCAACGACCGGCTCCATGAAGCGATTGTAAGTTATGACTTAATTGCCATGTATTGACGAAAATTGGTATTGAAGGAACTTTGTCGGTAAGTCGGTAGACAATTGGCATTAAATTATGTTATGAAGCAGGATATGCCCAACTGTGGTACCGTGCGACTTAACTGGACACCGCGCGGGAAGGTTCTCGCATTCAAGCGTGGTGTCTAGTAACATGTGTTAAATTATGTTGTAGGCTATGAATTATAGTTACGCAAAAAGAAAGGAGTCGGAACACCCAGTTGCTACATGCAGCCGGCTGCCGAAAGGCACCTTAATTTTATTATTACTGCTTGTTTAATTGTTATCATTATCGTCCATGACACATAATCAAATATATAAGGCAATATATAATCAAATATAATATAATGCGATAAGGCCCCCCATTGTGTTGCAATATGTATATAGTCAATTTTAAAATAAACCTGTTTATTTTTATAATGGTCTTAATGAACAATAAAATTTGTATTATATGTATACACGACATGTCTAATAAAACTGTGCTCTCCGTAGTAGGTACCTACCAAATATTTAAATAATTTGTTCTGAGGTTTGGACATAAAAAGTTTTGAAACAGAGTTTCGCTTTAATACGGTTTAATTTACGCTTACGCTTACTGCTAAATTTGGAAACTCTGCATCATATTTGTCATGCATAAACTTTCTTGCACAATTTTCAATGGAGGTTAGACTTAAGAAAGATATTAGTGTGACGTCAGCCGTCGCAGCGCATTCATAGAGATAGATTATTTGAATTATTCAATGATAAATGTGCTCTCACACTAGACACGAAACGAACCTGTGCTTTGTTGAGACTTAAGAGCGTACGCGGCCTTCTAGAAATTTGACACAATCCCATGAAAAATTTACCAAATCGATGTTTTCTATTCCCATGTTTCCCCCGAATATAATAAACACTCTCTATAAATTTATATCCTGATATTTTTATAGTGAAGTAACCTATGTCCCTGTCATTTTATTTTTTCTTATAAACCCTTAGTTTTATCATAGTGAACTTCGATAAATCCCAGTTTTACTCACGTTCATTGACGTGCAAAAGTGTCAGATTATCCTATTTGAATAAATCTTTTTGAGTTTGAGTTGAGTTTGAGTTCACTACAAAAAAATGTAGAGTTTATAAACAAAAATAAAATGATAGGGACATGCTTTACTTTAACTTTAAAATATCTATACTAATAAATAAAGAGAGAAAGTGATTCACTGACTGACTGACTCATCAACCCAGAGCCAAAACTACTGGACCGATTATGATGAAATTTAGACAATAGATTATTTTTACAGTCTAGACAAGTAATAAGAAAGGATTTTTCAAACTTTTACCCCCTAAGTGTATTAAATAGGGGTTGAAAGTTTGTATAGAGTAGACTTCATTTTTCAGCCGATTTATTTCAAATTTTGTAGAAACATTCTAAAATGAAAATAATTAAACACGTGTTTCAGCGATTTCAAAAATTTTAGCCCTTATGTGGAAAAATAAAGTTTAAAAGTTTGATAGGAATATTTTAGTTCCAAAAATGCTCGCTAGATGGCGCTACAGCAAAAATTAGAATGCGCTGACAATATTTTCTTGCAAGATGTAAATAGGTACCCTAATGCAACATTTTAAGTAATTTATTTCCAACATGCATAATACGCATAATAGATAACGTTCTGCATATAATTTAAACGCGGTTTTGATTTCGCTTCTCTTTATCATAGCCCCTATAAATTGGGTTGCAACGACATCGAATTATCGATGCTCTTAGATGCTTTCAGTGTTTCCTTAATCCGTATGCCGTATTCGTTTCCAGATTATTAATATAATATACACTTAGTGACTTAGTGCTGCCGGCCTTTGTTTTTTTGAATTTTTGTTTGTAATGAATAGGCTCTGAAACTACTGAACCGATTTAAAAGAATTATTTCACTTATGGAAAGCTTAACTCAGTATGAGTGACATAGGCTATATGAGATTTTGAAAAAAAAAGGGGTCCGTAAGAAAACTGCAATATATTGTGAACCAAGGTGTCACTTAATTACCTAATATATTCATTAATTTGCGTGCGCTGTGAAATCTATTGAAAAAATAATGTACGAGAGGTTTTTAGTACTTATCAATATCTACAAAATAGTCCACGGTCATTTATATCCATCTATTTTAGTTTAGTCACAATAATCGAAATAGTCATTATATGCATGCGCTGTAAAAAGTATTGGTGGTAGGTTTGTAGTACTTATCAATACCTACAAAATAGTCCACAGACATTATATCCACCTGTACTTTGGTTTAATCACAATAATCGAAGAAGTCATTATTTATATGCGGCATGAAAACTATTGGTAGTAGAAATAATGTTTTGTAGTAGGGTTTTGTAGTAGTAGGTACTTATATATCTACAAAATATAAGTGCGCGGTAAATTTGTACATCTGTTAAGGTTTGGTCACTGTAACAGAAATAGTCTTTGATTTGCGTGCGCTGCGTAAACCATTAGAGTTATATCTATAAAAATACAATGTAACACGTATTTACTCCTGTTAAAACGTTCACTATATCTACTTCTGCTACCCGTGCGAAGCCGGGGCGGACCACTAGTCTATATATAAATATATTAAATAGGTTTACTGTATTCGTAGGAAACAGGGGATTACAAAACACTGATTTAGTAAATTTTCCATACCATTGTGTCAAACTGCTTATAGGTCCTCTTTCCTGTTAAAGCTTTTCAAGTACTTGTTCTTAACATAGCTATTCTTTATTATCATTTGAAGGTTAACCTATTTGGATATTTGCGTGAATTTATGTTATTGATTAAAGATGTTGGCACTATTGACTATTGACACCCTTTCCATGTGTCTTATAGTAAAAATAGTGTATTAAAGTCAAGATTTTAGATTTGATATAATAATTGCATTGCTTTGCGTTACACCAATGACTTTGAATTGCTTCCTTACTATGTTACTCGCACTAAATCTATTGGTTTATATAAAATGAAGCGCGTCTCATACAGCGATAATATTATATTGTATTTATTAACATGCGAATACTGTGGGAGGGGGTTACACATCTGCCTAACCCATTGGGGAAACAAGGTTAGATGTTTTGTGTTATAATATTATAGGTGTACAATTATTGATTGTTACAGAGCCTCAACAAATTGCTCGGCACCAGTCCCTCGGATATCGACAAATATTCACGAATCGTGTTCCCGGTTTGCTTCGTGTGCTTCAACCTTATGTACTGGATTATATACTTACATGTATCAGACGTTGTTGCCGATGACTTAGTACTACTCGGAGAAGAAAACTAAACTGCCAAATGAAGCGATCCATGAGTGAATATTATGTACCAATCAACTATTTACCAAATATTATCTTTACGACTATAACGGCTCATCTTATATATAGGAAACTTAGGCATATTATAGAGCTTTTTAACCTAGAGCTATTAGTTAAGTAAGTGGTATTATATCTTAGCACTTATAAGGAATAATATAACATATTATAATATTACTTATTAAATATGGGGTGTATCGTAAAGCGTGGATAATCTTTTTTTTTTATGATAGTGAGTGACAAGACGAGCAAATCAAGTGCCTGATGGTAAGCATCATGATTGCCCATATCAGACACAGTGCCACCCAGTGTTTTATAATTAAAAATTCTTGACCTGTGAGGGAAAAAGGTCACGACTGATCAGATGAGCACTACATATTTATTATGTTCAGCGAAATTAGTAGAATTGTGAATTATTTTGTCATGCCCCTGGTTACTGGTCAGCGTCTTCGAAGTCGTGATGTTACAACGTGGAGATTTTTCAGCCACTTCTCTAAATTAGTCAGATTAGTTTACTATCGCCATGGAGTTACCGGCTTTAGATAAGTGTTCCACCCTCTCTACCCGTGGTTGCCGTAAGAGCCGGCTTAGGGTTAACAGATTCAGAGGACGGGCAGCAGCATCCTTTGCAATAAACCATCGAACTGCGCTCGACGACCCGTCTGCCAAGCGTGTCGACTATTGGAAAGACCTCCCTTTATGGGGAGGCCTATGTTCAGTAGTGGAATACCAACGGCTAAGATGATGATGATGAGTACTATCAGATGTACTCATTAAGTTTCAAATTATTGGTTCTCTAAAGGTAAAATATATAGGTTTTATTTTTTTATTTATGACAAGACGAACAAATCAGGTGCCTGATGGCACCTGATGCATCATGATTGCCCACATCAGACACAGTGCCACCCATGGTTTTAAAATTAAAAATTCTGCGCGGTAGTAATGTTTGTGCATTACTTATTGCTTGGCGGATGAATAACTGGCAAAGGTTTTTGGTTGCTTTATGCGTCTTAATTTGGTAATACTTTGTTAATAGAATATTTACTCGCAACTATCTATACAATCATTGGAGCAGGAAACTTTCATACATTTTCTTTCAGCATATTCATTAGCATAAAAAATAATCACAAATCAAATCAATTATTTAAAAACTTTGAAGTGGCGAATCAAATATCTCGATAACCGTGAGACTTCCACTGTGTATAAAAATTGCACGTGTATTACCTTTATAAGTAAGAAATGTTAACCAAGCTCAACGATACACCTCATACATAAAATATTTTATATAGAAATATTATTCGGTAAATTGAAGCAAGTCTGATGAAAATCATAAAAAAATAATTCTTAAATGTTTTTTTCTTTATATATTATGATGATTATGAAGTAGTTATACAATTTTCTCGTTTGTACTACTCAAAACGCAATTTAATGCTTTGCACCAGAAACATGCTGAGTTTAAAATGTCCAATAAATGATCTAGTATTTAACTCGTATACTAAAAATGTTTGTTTTTAGACCATGTCGTGTAGAAAATCCTTTAAAAATAACATGATTTGAGTATGTTTGGGATTCAATAAAATCCAAATCAATAAAAACCAAAAAATATAAATAAAATACTCATAAAATATACATATCTTAATAACAGGCACACTATTATAATATTTGCTAAAGTCCTTTAGTAAAATTGTTAAATTCATTTAAAGCGTTCATAACCAATGTTTCAAATAGGTACCTAAGACCATTGTTGATTTTTAATGGGTCACCATTAAAAACATGACAGTCATGTCATTTAATAAAAAAAGACGTAATCATCATGAAATCTCTCAAAGTTTAGAGAAACTGCAGATAATACGAGAGTTAACAACATTATATTATCACGCTGTATTTATGATGAATGTTTTAGGTATCATTATGATTATTCTCGATGACTACCGAGCGAAATAGACGAGAAATATACCTTATCAAAGAAATCAGTTTTAACTTGAGTTTACACAAGTTTGAATCAAGTTCCATAACAATCTTCATTTTTCGCAGTCTGGTAAAGGGCGAGAAGCAGCAGGTACTATGTTGGTTTCTACTAAACTAATATTATTATAAAGAGAGTACATGGCCTTCAAGGAATTTTACACAATCCTATAAAAACTTGCCAAATCGATGTTTTTCCCTGTTTTCTCCGAATATAATTAACCCATTCCATAAATTTATATCCTGATATTTTTATAGTGAAATAACTTGTGTACCTGTCATTTTAATTTTTCTTATAAATCCTTTAATTTTTCTTAGTGAACTTCCAAAAATTGCAGTTTTACTTGCGTGATTGGACGTTCAGTACAAACAAAAAAATGTAAAGTTTATAAACGAAAATAAAATGATAGGGACTACTTTACTTCATCTTTAAAATATCAGGATGTAAAAATATCAAATAGGTTTACTGTATTCGGAGGAAACAGGAAATACAAAACATCGTTTTAGTAAATTTTCCATAGGATCCATAGGATAGGATCAAACTGCTATGAGGTCGTGTATCCTGTTAATACAGTCGTGTAAGGTTTTTATAAAGCTGAATGCAATTCCGGGGCTAATTTCGCATAGTAGTAACAAAAACACAGGTAGTAAACACAGGCAGGCAGGTGTTCATGAATTTAGTACTTTTACTTCATAATATAAAAATGTATACAATAAAATTAAAATGAAATTATTGTACTAGGTACCTTTTTTATAAAATTTTGTCGTCGTGTTTGTTTATTTACAAGAAATGTTACCTAATTAAATATTTTATAACTATTCAAATATGCTCTACTTGTGTCAAAATATTATCTACTTATTAATTGTAACGACATACAACAATCAAATAAGTAGTATGTAGGTAGTTAAATAATATAAAAATTACATGGATGATTTTTTAAGTATTATAATAACATTTTTTTTTAATAATGATTGCATCACGTGAGTTTATTGCAGTACTAATTATCATTTTACCTATTTATATTCAATTTTTTAATTTCTTTTATATTAGACGCCAAAGTTATTATGTTTTGAAATTATATAAATGAGCGACGAAAGTGGGATCAAGCTGCGATGATATTATGCTATCTAGCTCGCTCTTGTAACCCTGAAGTTCTGTTCTGAAGGCTACAAGAGCGAATGAAACAGCATTATATCATCATTCGTCCAACTTTTTATGATACTGACTACTGACCGCCAGGAACTTCGGCGTTTATTATATTATAGGTAGTTACATACTTAAAATTAGTGATGTGACAAGTTTGAACATTTTGATAGGAAGCATTTTAATTCTGACTAAAAAAATATTAAACTTACTCAAATAAGCTTTAAAGTGGAAACTCAAATGCCAAAATTTTTTAGATTAAGTACTCATACATCAGATACTGATTGTTTTGACTATATTTTCACCTAAATTTAACTATACCTTATAGATATTTATTCTAGACGCTCATTTAATTAGACAACTGAACTAGCCCCTAATGTTATACAACTAGTGCCTCTTCTTCAGGTGATATTCGGTCCGTGGATAAATCAATGGTTCCTTCCGACAATTTTAATGAATTTAAACTTTATTATTCATTGGAGGAATAAGAAGAGGACTTTTATGTAGTTAATTTAGCTATATACATAAGAACAGTGTGTGTAAACGCTAATAAAAATACTGTACATACTAAATAACTTAGGTATTCGTACATATTATGATATTAATGATTCATTTATTTATTGTATTAAATGTAAAAAATATATTAAAAAATAGTTTAATTTGTAGTAATAGTTATCAATATTTTATTATGTAATAATTAGAAATGTGTTATGTAAATGTGTTAATAAAAAAAATAACATAAATGATTAAGAAATATTATTTAGTGGTATTAAAAATCAATAATATATCGTTTATATTTATTTACGCATACACTTGAATATTAATATTATAGGGCTTTAAAAATGCAACACTTTTTATGTAAATAGTTAATTAATAACTTTACAATATTACTTATTTACATGTATAATATTGCACAAATTTTTTATAATACATATAAAACAATTTACCACTGGAAACAAGAGATTAATAAATACATTAATATAGATACAAAATTAGGTATTTTGTTAATAAGTTATATGAAGCTACAGTTTTAATAAATTTAATAATACTATATTATTATTTAATAAGAAAAGTAACTGAATGGATAAATTAGAATTAACAAAAAGACATTTTTAGAAGACTATTGAAGTTAGTGGAATAACAATACCAAATAGTGCTGTGACTTAACTGAAATCATTAAAATATATCTATAATATTTAATGTGTTCGTTGAAGGTGTACTCGAGAGTATAATTATTACCAATATTGTGTGAATCTTATTTGTAACACTTAAATATGGGCGTGACAAGTCACGCGAATAGACTTAGGTGTTATGATATTCAATTATCAAATTAAAAATTAATTTATTAATACCAATATCACACCGTTTCAGATGAATTAATTATAGAAAAAGTCCTAGCATTTGTCATAAATTCAACTAATATATAAATATTAACATTACATGGTTTCTCTATTTTATGCAAATATTGTTATGATCTGAGATTCGTTGAAGAAATATCTTCCCTCATCCATTATTTATAAATGACAATCACTATTAAATGATACATAATATGTTAAATAATAATACATGGGTTGCCATGTGATATATGGTGCTGATGGTGTTAGATCGTAGATTATAAAAATTAAAACGGGTTTTTTTGGATCTCTGAAACTACCGCATATTATATCGAAAAATGATAAAATACCTCTTAGGGTTAACAAGACTTTGACAAGGAATAAGACTGTATCATTACATTTTTGAAAATAAAATGGTTCCCTTGCCAGGAATCGAAAAAGTATATTTTGAAAAAGTAATCTACTTAATCTGCACCACTATGTTATCCATATAAACAACCCTAAGCACAGAATATTAAAGGGACAGAAGGGATACTTCTCAAAATCATCAAAATAAATAGCGACTCTAGTTCCATCGCAATAAAGTACAATTCAGGACGCACAGCGCCTAAGTAGTTATCGTTATATTAACATACAAGCCTCTCTCTATCTATTATCTCTGTCTAGCCCATAGAAATTGTAATGTCAAGACGGAAGCCCCAGCTACTTGTAGCTTCATGCCTTTATTGCCCAGGCTTGCCCTAAGGCAAAAATACAGGAATCAAAAAATTGCATTTTGGCAAAAATAACGTAATCTGCATTATTATGCCATAGTCATTAGCTACACTAAGGTGTGCTTTTTGTCATTTTAGGCTCGTTAATAAGGATAACATAATAATCCAGATCAGATAACTTTTCCAAATTAAACTTTTTCCATTCCTAGCTTGAGAAATCTTTTTTTTTATTCACATCATCATCTCTGCTATAGGACTCCATTCCAGAAATTTCGCCTCCTTCAAAATCTTTTTCTTCTTCTTCTTTATGCAGTGTTATTCCTTATCGAAGTCAGCCGTGAGAGTCTCTTCAGCATTTTCGATAAATGCGTTAGTTTCGGAGATCCAAGAAAATCTTTAATTTATTAAAGTTTTTAATGTATAAAATCTAAAACATTACCACCAAATTTTACATAATATATCAGATGAGGGCAGATATTTCTTTTACGAATCTTCTACTACTAGTGCCAATATAGAATCAATCGGGTACGATAATTATTTTCATAATAGACAATACTTTTAAAATTATTGTAATTGTACATTTTAAGAATCTTTTTTGTTTATATTATTACTGAAATATTTAATTGTCATTTTATAAATAATGTACTAGTACCAATTTAAATATAAATAGTATATGTACCTACTTTATTCGTCTTCCATAAATTAGTTCACAAACTTCCAGACGCTCGAAAAATGTTTTTTTTTATTTCGGATAATAATTTTGAATGTTATTTTACAATTTCAAAAATAATACTGAAAAAAATTAAATTTAGATAACTTCTTGTACTTTTACCTGTTTTAAGTAAGTTTGCTCAACATTCACAGCTCCTATAAGGGAAGGAATTTAAATAAACAGACACAATTTAGGAATTGTTAAGCAAGTTAGTTGAAGTTAGAAATAAGTTACTTAAGTGTTTATTATGAGACATTATTATTAGCTCATTTAATGAAAATAAAGCTTCCAGAATACTTTATTTTGATTTAAGTATGAACTTAGTTTTTTTTTTATATATAATAATAATAATAAATATTATTATATTCTACATAAGTGGTTTGTAGGCTGTAGGTATATGAAAATCGTTTTAAATAATTTTGTTTCGAAAACGAACAATTTTATAAAGACTGAGTCAGTATAATTTCAATGACTTAGACTGGTTTTTCAAGCCAAAAAATGTAATATAAAATATATTATTAACCATTGGATGTCGATTGTATTATTCAATAATATTATAGTTTTATTATTTTTTTTTTTTTTTTTTTTTTTATAACAGATTTTATTAAAATATTATATTGAATTATAATTAAAATATTTATGTTACTTGACGAAAGCATATTCATCGCTACATACTCGTAAATGGAAATCAGAAACTGGATCTAAAATTAACTGTTATGAAAATTTTAACTAAAATATGAATGTACATGATGATAATTATTGTTGTAAGGATGTGAAATTTGCATTATATTGCACCTAGTTATTAAGAATTTAGCGTAGCATAGCGTAAGTGGGAGTGGGCAACGTAGGATGCTAACGTAAACGTCTTTTACCTAGTTGCAGACAGTTTTAGAGCGATATATTAGCCTTCTGAACTGTTAAAGACATAGTGCGCGTAACCTATAAATTTATAGCGTTATAATTAACGCAATATCGACGATCAATGGAATATACCTCTATCAAGAATACAAGAAATCCTGCATTGTCCACAAACCTCTTGCAGGAAACCAAATTCTAAATCACATTGAAATAAAACGTAGTAAATAATTAAAAAGTAATATTTATTATGGAAGTAAAACCAATGTAGAAATGAAAGATTATTATTTATTACTTTAGTATATAACATGAAGTATCAAATATCACGTTCTCAATTTTAGAGAATGCTCGTTAATAATTATTTATGAACTTTGAATTTATTTGCAATTTATACTCATGAAGTTTGCTCAGATGTCATATTCAGCAAGTGACTGTGTTTAAAATCATTGGCCACATACGATATTTTAGATAATATTGTTATACTTAACATAAAAAAACATACATTCATGCCTTTTTTCCCGACGGAGTAGGCAGAGGTGTACTCAGGACTCAGTCCCATAGTAGATACACCCACATTTCGCCAGTATATTATTGGTCCCATGTAATAGGGGGCGAGCTTATTGTCATCTACCGGGCACAGATTATTACTTATTGTGAGAAAAGACCATGAAACGTTAGATATGATAATACTTGAGTAAACAAAGCTAATATGGGCATTCTACAATATTAATTTTGTCGTTAATATACTTAGAAAGCCTTGAAGTGCCTGTGAAAGAGATTTCAAGCCACATACTCTTCTCTTAAATTTTTATTCATGTTAATATGAAGTTATTATTTTAATTAATTAAAAAGTACCACTATCTTTAAACCGATGTTATTTTATAGTGCAAGCGATATAGTGATATTATTTATTAATATTATAATACTATGATAATATCGAATTGCAATAAATATATTGTAAATGGCTACAACGATAACAATGTCACTTGACGATTCTAAATTATATAATTGATTATGTACGTGTATCTAGATAATGTAGTTTTATGTTCAAATTCTGAATATGTGTTGTTGTTTAATGTTTATGTGATGTATTGATAATATGTATATATATATATATTTATTCATTCATATATATGTCAGCATTGCAAAAACTCATAGACTTGTTTTTCTGTGAAATCTTAATAGGCAAGTGATTTTCTCCATAGTGTATTTATGTTTCCAAGTAAACAATATAATGTTTTCTATTGGCTAAAAAAAAGCTTAAAATTAGAACCTTTACGCAATGAAAAAATACCGCCAACTCGTTCATAATTATTATTATTTTAAATGTTTTGGGTGTCTTTGCAGTGCGACTAATAAATGTTTTGATATAGTTATTATCACACTACTTAATTGTTTATTGATAATATTTTAGCACTAGCAATAATGAAATTCTAAATACACCTAATCCAAAATGGAAACATTTGTTTTGTTGTACTTCATAATATTTTGAGACTGATACGCGAGTTTCATAATTATTAATTTATCATAATAATATTGTTAATTGTTAACTTTATACGTTCATTGCATTTTTGCAATTTTGATATTAATATACTTAGTACTAGTATTACAGTTCCCATGAGCATTACTTGAGTATTTTCTAATATGTTTAACCTAATTTAACCTTATTATATGTTTAACCAATCAGATTAGTTTTTAGACTTGTTAATAAATGTTATTCTTTATAGTTCAACCACTTTCGATCACATAATTTTATGACGGTTGATTATTCCAATATAAATTTAATTTAACTCGCTTTCAATACTGCAGAATTACTACAGCAGCTCTATCAATTGCAATGAACGTCTTAATGTTGACACGCGATCATAATATTATGTAGTGTTATATTTTAAAAGTGATACTCGCAAATGTTATGATCGTTCTTCCTTTCAATATCGGTGTGGTTAAAAATGTTGCTCAAACTGAATAACTTTAAACAAGTATGTAGTTACCTTGTATGAAATTTAGTTCTGTGATCCAATAAATTATAAATATGATCTGTACTGAAGTATTTATTTAATTTTTCCATAACAATGAAATCATTTAGTTTTCTATAATAGGATCAAGGGTAAAAAAACACTTTCGTCATGGAATCATAGAGACCCGGTAACTTATTATCTCGGGAACTTAATATTATTATTGTAATAGATACTTATGATATTAAAGCGATTTGAATTTTTAAACAATAACTATGACTATTAATACAACTAAGGCCCAATTGCATCATCCTCATCATCACCATCAGCCTATGATCCGTCCACTGCTCGACATAGGCCACCCACTCCTATGGCACTCAACTCGATCCTGTGTTAACTTAATTATCCTTGAGTTAACCACTAACCTCACTAACCGTACGAGTCAATCATTTCTCTTGTGCCATCAATATTGAGTAATTAATCTATTCTATATTCTTGAGTCATAAGTTTATTTAATAAATAGAATTCACCAAACTGCGCTCGCCAAACCGCATGCCAAGCGTGGCGAGTATTGGCAAACCCCCCCTTTAAGGGGGAGGCCTATGTTCAGCAGTGGACTTGGTACGGCTGAGAAGAAGAAAGAAGAATACATATAAAATTAAACAATTGAAAACGTCATCGAAAGTCATACAATGAAGGACAGACTAATAGGTAAGCATTTATAGAGTGCGTCATTCATCTTTGGTAGGACTTATAACGAAAGCGCATAGAGTATGATATTTCAGGTTTCTAGATAAAATAAAAGAAATATGAGATAAGCTATTCCAATGTCAGTTTTTTGTCGTGCAAGACAAAAAGTGAGTTCAATCTAACATGTGTTTTAATTAACTCATATTTCATCATGATTTTCGTCCAAGTGGTCCTAAAATTAATTAATTTGAGGGCAACGTTCCTCCGGCAGTCGTATACATAAAACAGGATAGAAACGTAATAAGTAGGTACTGAAACATAATTTTGGTTTAATCTTGCTTACTGATTACTGCCTGATAGAAATTATATTGAACTTTTAATATTATTGAGGACACAAATATATCTACCTATTCGTATGTAAAACCCACTTTAGACGCAGAAATTATTTTCAAAGCAAGAAAAATGATTCCGAAGACAACAGCAATCACAACATGGCTGCCTATATTAAAATACAGAGTGTAGCTACAGTAAAGCATTATCCTTTTGTGGATAGATGAAGTCATGACTGATAACGTGCGATTTATTAATGTTCAGAAAAAGAATAGCAGATGTTTTAGATTGTTTACTTATCTTATAAAAGTTTTAGTTTATCAAAAACATTTTTAAGTAAGTTCATTCTGTGTTAAAAATGTATGATGTAGGTCATCATACATTTTTCAGTCAATTACAAAGTAATAAATAAATTGTCTACCTACCCAAGGGGATTTTAATAAAATAATCATATCACACGTGATTATTATGAATATTCAGTTATTATTATATTATAGCTTTGCTTATTATCCATCAGGGATCCAGATATTGTTGAATCTTTTTCCGAAAGAATACAAAAGCAATGATTTGACAACTTTCGAATTGTTTCATAATAAACATTTATTATAACTAATCATAAAGTAATTTGACCAGTTGTGTGCTAAGTAAATTTTTTTCTAAATTTAGATAAACGTAATAAATTAATATGTATAGTGCTTAACTTAAACAGATAGGACTGTTCAGCTGTAACCATTTTCTCCAACAAATTAGGGATTATTCACATTCTACGATACACCCTGTATATTTTTTTTTAAATTGACAAATAGACTAACATGTATTCTATTTATGGTTTCTTCGACCTAATTCTTTCACTGACTATTTCTACTTCCAAGATATAATTTATTATATATAATATGACTATTGTGACTTAACCAAAAAGGATGGATATAATCTATGTATACTGTTTTGTAGGTATTTATAAGTACTACAAACCCCTAGTACATTACTTTAATTCTTCTATGACTATTATGTATATCATTACATAGTATAACACAAAGTCGCTATATGACTATTATCATATTTTAAAGTTATTGACGACACCTTGTTATAGTAATTAGGTAGGTAGCCATGTTAAGCATCTTGTTTTATGGAAGAAGATAGTTAACAAAAATGCAGTTATCCTATTTGAAGATAGATATAAGTGATTAGTATAGTATAATAATTATCTGATGAGTAAGTACGTACTAATCGGAGATACCTATTAAGAGGCCGTATATGAAGTTATTCTGACTGTGTGATTTTACAGTTAAAATACTGTATTTATATGTTTTAATGCATAACATGAAATATTATTTTAGATATGATCTAATAAGTGCTACTTTATATATAAAGCTACTTTATCATTTAAATCAATTAATATTGATTTTTCAAACTCGAACCATTGTGTTGTAAATTTTGCTATGAGAGTTTTAGAATCATCATCATCATCATATCAGCCATAGGACGTCCACTGCTAAACATAGGCCTCCTAGGGCCAAGCGGCCCGCCTCCATCGTGTTTCTGCCGTCTTTATCAGATCGTCTATCCACCTTGCGGGTGGACGTCCTACGCTGCGCTTGCCGGTCCGTGGTCTCCATTCGAGAATTTTAAAGCCCCATCGGCCATCAGTTCAACGTGCTATGTGCCCTGCCCTTTGCCACTTCAACTTACTAATCCGCTGGGCTATGTCGATAACTTTCGTTCGTCTACGGATCTCCTCATTTCTGATTCGATATCGCAGAGAAATTTCGAGCATAGCCCTCTCCATAGCTCGTTGCGCTATTTTGAGCCTGCTGATAAGGCCCACAGTCAGAGACCACGTTTCAGATCCGTAAGTCATCACTGGTAACACACACTGGTCAAAGACCTTCGACTTGAGGCACTGAGGTATTTTGGACGAGAAGACATTGCGTAGGTTTCCGAACGCTGCCCAGCCTAGTTGGATTCGACGATTGACCTCTTTCTCGTGTTTTTTTTTTTTTTTCCTGTGCGGGCGCTTTCGGCCCGGCCCGCGAGCTACTATCTCCAACTTAATCGGAGTTTATGTGACTTCTTTCTTCCTTCTTCTATCTTTCTGCATACCTTATCTTTCTAACGTGCGTCCTCTGTCATACTAACGGGAGTTTAGGTTTTTCTACTACTATCTTTATATTATTCATGTTAAATCTATTAAGATGAAGGTAGCTAACTAATAACTTATAAGATGAAGGTAACTAATAAGATGAAGGTAGCTGGATTGTTTCTGGACCTCTCGTCTGCGTTTGATATGGTTGACCACGAAATTTTGATAAAAAAGCTGGAACATTATGGGGTTAGAGGTATTCCGCTGGGTTTAATCAAATCATATCTGACCAATAGAAAACAATTTGTCGAATTGAAACACATTATAGATGGTCAAGAAGTAGTTGCTAAATCCAAGCTGATTAATATTAAGCGAGGTGTCCCACAAGGTTCGATTCTAGGACCTATATTCTTTATTGTCTTTGTGAATGATCTCATTGACTTCGTAAGTAGCACAATTCCTAATATTAAGCTAGTCTTATATGCTGATGACACGAATGCTATTATTCCAGCCTCCAGTATGCAGGTACTTAAAATTAATACAAATAAAGCCCTAGATATGTTTAAGTTATGGTTTAAAACGAATAATTTAAAGCTAAATATAAAAAAGACGCAAGCCATATTATTTCGAAGTACAGTTCACATGCAAGATAAATTAGACACAATAACCGAGGGTGAAACAATTGAGTACTCTAATAGTGTTAAATTTCTGGGAATCCATATTGATAGTTTATTAAACTGGAAAGATGAGCTGACATATGTTGAGAACTCTATCAGTTCAGCCTGCTACGCTCTGCGAACTCTAAGAGATGAAGTATCTTTATCTCAGATCAAAATGGTCTACTTTGCTCTGGTAGAGTCTAAACTAAGATATAGCATAAAATTCTGGGGCAATAGTTATGCTTATAACATTAAAAGAGCGTTCATATTACAGAAAAGGGCTATTTGGACCATATTGCGTATACCACCCTGGGAGTCGTGTAAAGAACATTTTCGTAGTTTGGAAATACTGACGGCTCCAAGCTTATATATTCTAGTAACGCTTATGGATATTTTCAAACATCCGTATAAATATGAAGGCCCTGAGCAAAGACTAGCCAGACTTGAAACTAGGCGGAAAGATCTAGAGGCTGTGTTGTGCCCAAGGCTAATGGTGGCAAAGCATACACCTAGGTATCAAGCAGTGAAACTATTTAACGTGCTGCCTGCTGACATGAAAGTTATTGATAAGCCTGAGACATTCAAATGTAAACTTGTAAAAGTCTTGTTAAAGGGGTGTTTCTATACAGTTCATGAATTTATGACATGCAATTTTGAATGATTATTATTTATTATTATTTTTATTTGATGATTTTATTATGCCCTTGACATTTTTAATTTTATTTATTTTGTATTTTTTTTTTTATTTTTTTTTTTTATTTCTTAGATTGGAATTAATTTTATTTAATTATTTTAACCTAATGATTTTTATTTGAATGATTTTATTATGTTTTTGACATTTATGTTTCTATAATTTGATTTGTGCTTAGATTCTTTTTTTCTTTTCTTTTTTTTGTGTTAATTTTAAGCCTATTATGCTATTCAAATACAATTGTTTTATTGTTCATGAATAAATGAAATGAAATGAAATTACATTATTTATCTTAAAATTTACTTTTTCAATTATATTACTATACATTTCTTTCTTACTTACAATCTCACAACTATACATAATATCTATTCATATATTATTATATTCTACACAACACTATACAAGTCTTATTTTCTGTCATCTTTCTCGAAGTTGGACCTACCGAGTTGGACTGCTTGTCCTAGGTAGACGTCAACAACTTCTAGAATCGAGGTTCCAATCGATACTGGGGTCGGCACAACATCGGCATTACACATCACCTTCGTCTTCTCCATGTTCATTTTAAGACCGACCCGTTGAGAAACTCGATTGAGGTCTTCGAGCATCGTGCCGAGATCTTCCATCGACTCTGCCATGACTACGATGTCGTCGGCAAACCGAAGGTGAGTGATGTATTCGCCATTAATATTGATGCCGTGTCTTTGCCATTCCAGAAGCTTGAAGGCGTCCTCCATTACGGCAGTAAACAGTTTCGGAGATATGACGTCTCCCTGTCTTACGCCTCTTACCAACGGGATTGCCTTCGAACTCTGGTCCTGTACTCGAACCGACATAGTGGCCTTACTATACAAGCACTTCAACACTTCGATATACCGATAGTCAATATGGCATCGTTGGAGAGACTCGAGCACCGCCCATGTCTCGATCGAATCAAAGGCCTTCTCATAGTCCACGAACGCTAAACATAGTGGCAAGTTATACTCTTCGGTCTTCTGTATAACTTGGCGCAGCGTGTGGATGTGGTCTATGGTACTGAAGCCTTTGCGGAAACCGGCTTGCTCGGACGGTTGGAAGTCATCGAACCTGCGACTGAGACGATTCGTAATGACCCTTGAAAACAACTTATAAACATGGCTCAGAAGCGAGATGGGTCTGTAATTCTTCAACAAGGTGTTATCACCTTTTTTGAAGAATAGGACCACCACGCTTCTGTTCCATGCTTCTGGCGTCACACCTTCGAATATGACAGAGTTAAAGAGCCTCTGGAGGACTTTAAGTACCGGTGTTCCACCCGCTCTCAGAAGCTCTGTTGTAATTCCGTCAGTTTTAGAATATCATAACATAACATAACATACATTCACGCCTTTTTCCCGAAGGGGTAGGCAGAGGTGTACCCAGGACTCAGTCCCATAGTAGATACACCCACATTTCGCCAGTATGTTATTGGTCCCATGTAATAGGGGGCGAGCCTATTGCCATATACCGGGCACAGTTCCAGACTCCAGGCAGCTATTGAGATTTAGAATATCAAATATTATTAAATCGTTTTGACGTCTTAACGGTATTAAAAAATTACAGTGCATTGTTGTGAAAGTCATCTATATTATAATAAATGGATAATTTTTTTATAAGTTTCATATAAAATTTCTGAGTATAAAAATATTTAACTGACTCAAACTTTTGTGAATATATGTAAAGAATTGCTTTTGATTTCGACTTCTTGAAATTATATATCACATATGCCATATAAATATATTATAAACCACAGATATAAGCGTTTGAAATCATCTCGTTTCCTGAAAACGAAAGTCAAATATAAAAAAAAATACCAATTAAAAATCTTTTACAATTCCTTTTATTTCAAATGATAAAAATCACGATGTAAAAGATACGTATATAAAAGATACGTAGTAAAAGATAGATCAAAATAGTTGAATAGCCGTACTGGCCATCAACTACTCCGGAATCACGCACACCAGCGACCGTGCGCTCGCGCATGCGTGTGTGAGATTTCAAAATATCGTCTAGATTTTAGATACGCCGTCTTAAAACGGTAAGAAATTGGTAGCCAACTAGTACGAGTAACTAGTAGCAGGAACGTTGTATGCGTGATTTTTTATTTATATAAGAAATGTTCCATTTTGTAGGTAAGTTTACTCATGGTTTTTTTTTGCTTGAATTAGTGGAAGTTTCAGTATCTAGCAATTGTTAACATTGTGAACGAACGAATCTTTTTTTTACTAACGGGATGTACCCATTCTAGGCTCTGGGTTAAAATCCTGAGCTAATAATAATAATAATAATTTGAATTTATACTCTAACAGAACGGGTTACCCCAATTACACTGATCGAGTCAATTCATATGGGTTAGTTACGTGGACAACCCATATTGTCAGAGTTTCAGGTAAATATTAGAAAATTTAAATATTAGTTCTTGTAGAGTCTTGACTGTTTGGAGACTGCATACATTGATTTTATAGTTAAGTCATAGTTAGAACTAATAGTTCATTGTTTGTTAGTTGTTGAGTACGGGTGCGCGACGCTGGGACGCTTAGTTTAAAAATGAAAGAGCAGTGTGCCCTGAACGACGCCTTTATTGGTACTATTGGTTTTAACAAACTTATGGCTAAAGAAATCTGTAGAGTTATGTTAAGTGTTAGGTTAACGTGGGAACTCAAGTGATCTGTATGGTGAGCCCATACAGTTCTAATAAATATTATAATTTACTTACTGTTTAAACACCACACGTGTGTGCTAGTTCTTTTAATATGATAAGGATACAGACCAACTAATCAAGAAGAAGTCATGAAAAACTTATTCACTGATTACCTCGTAAATTTTTTTTTTTTAAATGACCTATGCTGTTGGCCTCAGATGGCCTCTAAAGCTTTACCGGGCAGTGGTGAGCGCAGGAGGCGCTCGACCCAAAGTTTAACCTAGGCGGTACGAACCTCGGCTTGGGCCGTCGCCAGAATACGTGGGGTCAGACTTGCCCTGGCACCCCAGAAGGGGAGTGTCCTAGGGCCCTATCAATGGTTTGATCTGTTTGATTATTTGGAGAGAAACTAACCGATCTGAAGGATCTGAGAGATCTTCGACCTCGCCGGCGAGGTCGGTGTTGTGATTGTGTGAGTTGGTGGATCTGGTATCCGGCACCAGTACCGAAAACGAACCGTCTGTTGCGTGTATTGGTAGGATTGGGCGAACCTAGCGCCCCCGATGTGACGGCGGCGATAGAGACGTCCGGGTCGTCCAGGACGTTGCGAGGGCGTCTACGGAGGGGAGTTATCTCGTAAACGCGGGAAACTCTAGGTCGTGGCAGCACGTCTGCGCAAGACTTGTGTATTGTCTAGTGGGTATGAGCACTGCCAGAAGGCAGAACCGTACTTACCTACTGCCGGAGTACTTGCAACCTCTTAAAAACTTTGAGGTATCTCGGCGCTTACTACTAACGCCATCTGTACGAAAAATATAACTTAGCTTATCATTGTTGTAATCGCAGAGTAAAATAGATGAAAGAATTCGAGTCGAGAATAGATGAGAGAAAGTCGAAGTTTTCTTCGAAAACTTCTCTTGCGCTAACCCTACACACCAACGCGGCTGACAAACGTCAGTGTCTTTTATTGTCGGTGTAATATGAATACGAATCCACGTAATTGTGTTTCATATTATCCAATAGCCAGAGCAATGTGTCGGCCGTGTCGGCGGGTGGCACCTTAAGTATGCAGAGTCCCTAAAGCCGGGGATCCACGGCCTGTCTTGTCACAGATCTTGTGCATGCCTGTGCGGCTTTGCGTCTTGCGCCGAGAGCCGTTCCCAAGGTGTGTGTCAGCATGTACCGGTCTGCCGTTATCAATAAGTAGTCCAACACGTTAAATGATAGTGAACGCAAATAGGTACATATCTATTGCTGAAGAATATATTTATTAATTACAGACTGCCTCGGTGGCATAGAGGGCGCATGCTCGACTGCCAATCAAGAGGTCCCGGGTTCGATCCCCAGGTCAGGCAAAGTGTGAAATATTGGATTTTTCCATTAGGAATTATCTCAATAACTGCCTGGAGTCTAGAACTGTGCCCGGTAGATGGCAATAGGCTCGCCCCCTATTACATGGGACCAATAACATACTGGCGAAATGTGGGTGTATCTACTATGGGACTGAGACTGACTGACTATGAGTCCTGGGTACACCTCTGCCTACCCCTTCGGGAAAAAGGCGTGAATGTATATGTATGTAATTACAACAGATATAATGTAATTGATATGCTGAAATGAATGAGTTAAAACCAACGCAGATGTGCCTGTACAGCCCGCTACACGCACCGTCGCGCCGCGCCTTTAAACTTATCGATTCCCGATGGATCCGAGGGGCGACGGCCACGTCCGGCCTCATCCGATGCGATTTTTCCCATGGCCTGTCCATTATTATGACCATTGATTTAAAGAAAAGGGGAGATTGGGTACGTTCTCCCAGCGCTTACTCAATAACTGGCATGTGCAATTTGTAACAACAAAGATAGAAAGACGACCTAAGACCGAAGTGCGACCGAGACAACAATTAACTTTACTGAAGTACGTGGACCTAATGGGACCTAATTTGAGCTTTCCATTTTCAAGAAGGCAGTACCTCATCTCCCCTTTACTTTAAATCAATAATTATCCGGATTATACGAAATATATAATTTTTAAGAGAATCTCGGTCGTTAGAAATGAAACAGCAACATCAGTCAAGTAATATAGTGTTTAATTCATGCCTTATGCGATTAGTAGAATATACGCTATGACATTCCCTGAAAAAATAAATATTTTTAATTTTCCTCTTCTTTCTGTGTCACAGCTTCATCAGCTTTGTTGAACGGTCTTTTTATTACAATATTGCTGATGATAAGAATATAATATTATATAATATTTACAATCATAAAAGGGCTTGTTCATACTGGACACTTGTTATGAGGACACAAACTGTACAGATTATAATATATAATAATTTTATATTATTTTTTATTTTGTCGCTTAGTTATGAAATAGACCAATAGCATAATAATATGTGAAATTATTATGCAAGGTTTAAAACAATTAATTATATTATTAATTATCAATGACAGTTTTATGGCGAGACATGTGATTCTCAAAATTGCAATAGAAAAAGCCTACGGCTTTATTTCCTTATGTCTAACCTTCAACATACTATGTCTATTTTCTCAATTAAAAATTATACAATATTTTAATATAAATATAAATTACTATAAAGTAATCCCGTTTAATATTTTTTTCCCGGATTAATTAAAACACTTTTAAAACACAAGCATGCATGATGATTTTTTGTAGCACAAAACAAATCACGCAAATACATTATGCACTCACGACGTAGTATTTTCAGGCGCGACTAAAGTCATTTATTGTGAATGTTGCTAAGGTAACAACATTTAGTATGACAGACTAATCAGAGCGAGTCACACGTATTTTGTTAAGGCGATGATTTCTACCTAGATTTTATCCAATATGGACAAGTCCCAAGATTTTAGTTTTACAAAGTATAAAATTAAAACATTTTATATCAGTGAGTATCTATTTATCGACAAAACCATTATATCAACATTATAGCTAAACACCTTCCTACAAAATTTTCTTCACTGTGCTTTGAAAATGTTATGTAGGTATACAATCTATTCGATATAAAGAGCTACTACAGTAGTTACAAATTATCTTATCAAGCCTTAATTTAATGATAATTATTATAATATTAACAGTACAATAATACTTAATGGTAGGTTAATACAAATATAAGACAATTAACGTGTAACTAACTGTCTAGTTCTCATCTGTGAATTTTCTTTCAAGTATAATATTTATTATTTATGCTTGACAAACAACAAAAAATTAATACTCATCTCAGACTTGGGTGGACAATAAATGTACCATTTAAATAAAAATTACTGAGCTTCACTCCGGTAGAAACAGAAACATACCGGAAGCGGCTATCACAGAGTCAGAGATTCGTTTGATAATCATAGTTGGTTCATATGCACGTATCGTTAAAAAGTCATTGAACGCGGCCGCGTGACGAGTCCGTGTTGGGAAGGGATTCATTATAATAGATAAAGTCAGAGTACGGAGCAGGAGTACGACGAGAAAAACGCATACCCTACGCGGTGTTTCTGTGTGGTATCGTACATGCTATAAATGACTATATACTAGCTCGCCCAGCGTACTTCGTACCGCTTTAGAAATATTAATAAATGAGTTTAGCTATCGGTTAGTTTGATATAATTACTTTTTTTACAATGAATACTCAAAATCTTAAAATAGTATCTTAAAGTAGTATTTGTCACCTACCTCTTTCCAGCCCGCATCTCTTTCCTAGCATGGCACGGGGATAACTATTTTTATTTTTTTCTCTTTCGCACCCGAACATTGCATAACTGCTGTCTCGTTCCTACCCCCTGGGACTTTGTTATCCCTGGTCACTGTGCTACCGGGTCAGATTTTGGTCTCCTAGTGCCCGATTACAAAACACAACTCTCAAAAGCGCGAAGTGAACTTTCGCGCCCACAAAATAGGCGTCAGCTTCGTTCTGTCTGCGTTGACCTTAAACCCTTTGAAAGATTCTAATTAACTTTCCATAAAAAATAAATCAATCGTTTAATATACGTTTAATATAATGTCTAATGAAAGGCTCTCTGGCACAGACTACAATTAACGGCAACAGATGAAATGTGTGAATTAATAATAATAATAATATGGAACACCTTCCACACACGGTCATCTGGTTCCAAACTAGTCTAGAAGCCTGTACTATGGTAACCAGATCACTGATATACATACTTATATACACTTATAACACCCAGACACAGATTAAACAGACATGTTCATTCACACAAATGTTTGACCTGGCCGGGGAAAAAATAAAATATATCATTTTCACATAACTAATAATATTAATATATAGATAAAGCCATTCATGATAATGCAATCTACTTCCTTTTTTCTCTTATTCTTTTCTACATTCCTTTTAGTAGTTCTTTTTTGCACTGTAATTGCCAATACCTGAATAAATAGAAGGGTCATCGTCCATGGCATTGTCTAGGTAAATGTATTAATATTTTTATAACAGGTGTAGTACGGCTATACCTACTATGGTACTGGGTCCAAGGTACATCTCTGCTAACCCTTCAGAGGAAAAGGCGTGATGTTATGTTATAATGTAATTATTAAGTTTGATATTTTCAGTTTTCTTTAACTAGGAGTTGTATGTATCGTTTAGTCACCTACACTTCTTTCGCTATACCTTAATAAAATATTAACAGTTACAAATTATGAGTATTAATTGTTTGTAATAGAAAAATATTTTTGAGACATTCATGGCAATGAATGTCTTAAAAATATATTGCTTTACTTTTTAAAAAATATTATGTCTGCTTTGTTAATACTTATACTACTCGTATAATTAAAATATGATTTATGATTTTTTATGATGATTTTATGGTTTACAGGTTTTCGTTTTATGCGTATCTAGGTCTAGTTTCTACCTAAGTTTTATTTAATCTCACTATAAGTGTTTCCAAGCTTTGAAGCCTTTTTTAATCTTAAAATATTTTGATTAATAAGGCTAGAATAGAGCGATGATAGTACCTAATCATAATAATTCCCTCAAGCGTAAGAAATCCCTCGCTGAGAGATGCATATTTGTTCCGTTTGCGGTAGAGACAATGGGGCCATGGGGTTCAGAAACCAAAACCTTTTTCAGGGAGTTATCGAGGCGCCTAGTTGAAACCTCAGGTGACCAAAAGGCTGGCTACTACCTTGGCCAACGTATAAGTTTGGCCATACAGAGAGGTACTAAAGCTAGTTTTTTGGGCACCTTACCTGCAGGAGGCGACCTTAACGAAATCTTTTATTTATAATTTATTTTCTTTATGGTAAGTTATTAGTTGAATTGTTTTATTATTAGAATTATATCTAATAAGTTTATGTCAAACTTAAAATTATACGAAATGAACGTTATATCAAGTGAAATCATATCAATTATTTTTATACCAAATGATGAGCACCCCTTTTCTAGCCTTATTAACTTCTTATAAGAAATTTCATTCATGATTTTAGATGATACACAATATAGGCTATTCGCGATACAGCGCATATCGAATTCATATACATTTGTCACAAGCGCTTAAAGTTTATGGTATAGGAAATATTAACATTGTTTCATTCTAAATACATAATATTGTTATTGTTTATAATTTTAAAAAGAGTAGGTATATAAAATATATACATTATACATACCAAACTAACATTAATGAAATCTACGAAGATACTTATTAATATTGTCTTTTTTATTACTTTAGTACCTGTGACAAAAGCAATTTTATTAAAGCTTATTTTTATTTCAATTAAAACTGTTGTTTACATATGTTTACTCAAGATGAAAATGAGAGTAACCCCAGTATTGCTTGTTATGATAATATTTATTCAATGTAAATGTCTTCTATAGGGTACGCCGTCTCAATAAACTTTTGATAAAACCTTTGGAATGCTCTCCTGAAAGCAAACAATAAAAAATATTAATAAGAAATTATAAAATCAGGTTATACAATTCACTTCAAATAACGATATTTATAAAGTAAGGTTAATAAATTGGTAGTTTGTGACTACGTTATGAAGAATTCGATTCAATCATAATTATGTATTACCATGATTCCTTTAAAATATAATTAAAATATTCGGTATAATTATGTCCTGATATTTTGAGAATAAAGCAAACAATTTCCGTATAATTTATGTTCTTTTATAAACTCTTTTATACGAAACGTGTAATCACGAGAGTAAAACTGGGATATTCAGTTCACTACAAAATACTACTAAACTAAGCTACTACAAAATAATAAAAGGAAGGAAACAGGAAATCTTTCCTTCCAATCAAATATACCCATTAAAGTCCCTATTATTTATTATTTTGTTTTCTTTAATATATATATTATTTTATGTGAACGTCTAAAACAAAATATTAATTTGGTGATTTTTCATAGGATAGCTTTAAATTTCTCGTAGGTAGTAATAGTATATTAGTATGCCATCTGCCCATAATTAAGCCAAACTGCCATCAAGACCGGTGGTGGTATTACGAACATGCAATCGCGTAACAACAGTTAATTTTGCAGATATTAAGCAATTAAATGCTTTTCACACTTCTACTGCTGTTCGCAATAAGGGGGCGGACGTAGATAAAATAACGACTTTTTAACCGACTCCAAAAAATTGTAAGGTTCTATTGTGTTTTTTGTATGTTTGTTACACTATGAATCCGTCAATTATCAATTGATTTTGCTAATCTAAAGTCGGTTTTAGGGTTCCGTAACTCAAAAGGAAAAATTTATAGGATCATTACCCTTATAGGATCACTTTGTTGTCCGTCTGTCCATCTGTCAAGACACTTTTTAACGGGAACGCGTGGGGGTATAAAGTTGAAATTAATATCAACTGTTCAGATCTGCGGTCCCATGTGGCAGTAATCATACTTCTAAGTTAACGCATACAAAAGTAATGGCCATTTTACTGCATATTTCCATACTTTGTGCAAGTAACTAATAGATAGCGCTGTATATTATTGGTAGCTATGTATGGAACCCTATACTATGCATACTTACGTATTCCTTAACGTTTTTTTCTCTAAATATTACTTTATATGCAATAAAGATGTTCTCACCCTACGGCCTCAGCCACAGGCCTCGTAGACTCCTGTCCTCTGAAGACGTGGCAAGCGAACCGCTGCAATGTTGGATGCTTCGTGATGAAGCCCAGATACCTGTGATCTCTAGGGTGGAATGCGCAGAAAGACACGTTCTTTAATGAGTAGAAATAGTCGATACAAGGACCGTTTCGATTACCCTGAAAAAGAAATGTAACACTATTAATATTCAATGTCATAAGTAAAAGTCAGGACAAAAGTGCCATATACCACAATGTATAAAGAATGTGATTAAAGTGGAAGAAAATTAATTCGTATGTCAGGATCGTAACATGTTGATAGAAACAACTCTGCCGTCCCCAACGCGAAAAAGGCGTGGCTTTCTATTTATAATCATACATTATTTGCAAAAAAATAACTTTGCAATAATTGTAAGTAATAAGTTATAGTGCAGCCATGAAAAAACAAATTCTAAAAAGCACCAGTTAGCACTCAACTAATGAAAATGCCTTTTAGTATTGCTAAACCAATTTGTTATTGCTTACATCTGGCTTTGATCGATCAACCATGCGAAGGCCCTGATCCGACACTTCTAAGATGCATGCTTGCAGTGCTGGTTCTACTGTGCAGTCTCCAACTATCTTCTTAACTGCTTGGCACACGACACCCGTGCCTTTATGTGCCAATGTTTCTACTGAACCCATGTATCTGAAACATTAGGATATCATAGGTTATAATTAACATTCTGTATCATAAAGTATAAGACTAGACGCCAACGTTTCTATATGCCTGGCTAAGTGATTTCTCCGTTATCTCTCTTCCTCACTTATAAGAGTTGCAAGAGTGAGATAGATATCATTTTCATTCTGCCTGCCAGGAACGTTGGCATCTAGTATAAATAATTATTTTCACGCTGCTAACTTTTCTCGCTAAATAAACTGATAAGTTACTTTAAACATCGAAAGGAATAGCAATTTAATATTATCTTGTGTACCTAGAGTAGATAGTTTGCAGAGAGTAAATAATTATACTATTTCACAAAACCATATTTGTGTATTGTAGTGTATTTAAATAATCTTATCTATTTGAGATATGTTTACATAAAGTATTATCTATTTAACTTTGTATTTCTAGTTAACTTTGTGGTTAATGTATTAAAGTGATTTTATTAGTATACTCACCCTAATAAATACCGTTCTCGTTTCACTTTAGCGTTTGCTGGATCAAAGTCATTATAATCCATGTCTACGGCATAAGCTGAAGGAAATATGCCTTGCTGCCCTGTCCTTAGATTGACTCCTGGTAAAAAAAAGCTTCATTTATGTATTTTTCCTTAAGATAGAATTTTCTTCTCGATTTTGTAACTTTACCTAAACTTATTCAAAGGTGTAACATTAACACTGAGTCTTACTTTAATAACTTATGCTTCACTGTCAAATCTCTATAGTAAGAAATACGTGTAGCAACATTTAAACAAGTGATAAAAATGACGTCATAATTAACGTACAACGCGTATTTGTTAAAATTAGTGAAACTCTAGTGTCGATAGGATTTCGGTGTATTGTATGTTCAATGGAATGAATTTCTTCAAATATCATTAAAATCAAAAAGGCTTGGGCTTTATTTCTAATTACTACTACATCCACTACTACTACGCACCACTGATATTTCACTGACATCTGATCGATTTTAGATCGAATTTAGATATGGTTACAAGCCAATGTTATTAAGCTATATCATTTTGATGTGAGCTACTCAAACTTACCTTCACACCATAAGTCATCAGCTTCTTTCTGCACATAAATAGGATCCCCAATTTCAACTTCAATTTCATCGTGATGTCTTGGATTAAACTTATGTAGCCCTCTATGTGTTGCTTCTAACATTTCCAGTTGACTGTGCGGCACTGTGGTCATATTCCCACCGAAGTTAAGCCCATTGATGCTGCAACTTGATGATGGGGACACTGAAATATATATATATGTTATAAAGTTATGAATATAATATATAAAGCACTATGGATATGTCATCACAATGATTTTTCTGCAGGAGATATGGTGCACAGTATCGTCATCATATCATCAGTAGGATACTATATGTCTATAAAAATGCCCCAATATGGATAACAGACGGACGATGCGGCCCGGTACGGCCCGCTGTAGTGTACGATAGTTCATAATAATACAATTTACGAATGTGATGTTACGCACCTGATTATGAAAATGTCTGATAATACCTGTTTACCTCATCCCTTGTAAAAATTTACAGACAAAAATGTGTACTGGAAGTAGCATAGGGCCATTCCTTAGTGCTTAGTTCCTTAGTGCTTTTGTAGTGGTAGGCCCCTTTAGCAGGGGGCCGCCTGGGGAAGTACCACACCTTTGCCAGTTATTCATCCGCCAAGCAGTAATGTGCAAACATTACTGTGTTCCGGTCTGAAGGGCAATGTTACCAGCGAAATTACTGGGCATGTTGAGATTCAACAACTAATATCTCAGGGTGACAGGCGCAGTGCAGTGCCGCGCAGAATTTTGAATTTTAAAACACTGGGTGGCACTGTGTCTGTTATGGGCAATCATGATGCTTACCATCAGGCACCTGATTTGCTCGTCTTGTCATTCATTATCATAAAAAAAATATATATATATTCAAAGGTAAGTAGTTAATGAATATTTTTTATGTGTTTTAGAAGAAACGAATAAAATAACACAAAGACGATATCACAGAGCTCACGCGCGGAGTATAGAGTATGAGCCTGAATTATGGTAACCAGAAGACTGATACAATACCTACTTATATATGGTATATATATAATATAACACCCAAATACACAACAAACATACATGCTCAAAATCTTGTGATTATGAGCATTTGTATGTGAATCGAACCCGATATAAGCGGCTCAGAAGGCAGGCTTACTACCACTGAGCCAACTGGCCAGGGATTTTTTTAATGATCATGATCATTGGAGTTTTGCCATTCCTGGTCTACTATCAAAAAGGAAACCAATAAATACCAACCATTCTGTTGCAAAGGTGTTGGTGATATGCTTTTCGGTCCCGTATCGATTGGGGAATGCGCAGTACTGTGTCCGCTATCCACATCTCCCAAGCTTTGCAATCTTTCTGAATCTGGGCTTGAATCTTCATCCAGGAGGTACCCACATTTCAGCACAAGGAGAGGGCGGCTCGGGCATCCTGGCCGAATAAGCAGCCCAGCTAATGACCCCAGCTCATCAGCCAGTGATGCAGGCTGACTGCAAGCTAGAATAGACGCTGGAAATTTTACAAATTCATCTAAGTGATGAAGACATGCCGCTATCTTGATGAGATTAATTTCGGAAGACTTATGTGATTATCAAAGTTCTTAAGACAACATTTTTATATGAATTAACATTTTTTTAGTTATTTTATAAAAGATCGGTTTAGTTATTTAAATCTTCAATAGCTTTTTGATTTGGTGAATGGCAGCTTTTGCTCGTCAAAGTTCGAATAAGGGGTAACATTAAAGGTGTCGATGTAGATAGCCTCACCCTCACATCCACTTTTCTCATAATATGACCATTATCTTCAGGTTAAAGACTGCAATCCACACCAAACATATTAAAATATATATATATTTATTTAAAGAACCCTTAAAATATATTTTATTATAAAACAAAAACATTATTTTAGCCCATAACAAAATTAATTAAAACTATTACTTTCACAATCAGTCTGTGTTCAGCCACAAATGAACATAGGCCTATTTATATAATATATAGGCCGTTATTCAGAGTGATGTTGTTCTCTGGGAACTTTTGAAATAAACATACCTATCTATCGATGATTGCTATGTGATCTTTAATGTAGATGTGTTTAGATTTACTCCGATTGATTGATACAACGGATAAAATAGTTAAACTGTAAAATATGCTATTAATAATAAATGTAACACTGATCATTGAAAGCATAATACGTGGAAATTTCCTGTATCAAGCCGTGATATATATATAGGTATATATACGATACTTAATAAGTGAAATATTATAAACCCGATGACGGTAATGTTATTAAACATTTTATTGACTTCACCAGCAATTTCTAATGTTTCAGATAACCTTAGTGCTTGTATTGTATATTGATAAAATATTTTACATTGGTGTTAATTATTTTAGTTATAATGTTGTTTATTAAAACAGGTAGGTAATTTGAAACATTAAAATTAACATCTCAAGTAATTTGAAATTAGTGTCTTTGTTACCAAGGACAGTCTAACAATATAACTTGAAATGTATTAATACTCGTAAATTAAAGCGCAAGCATTGTCATTTCTATATTAATTGTATAAGCATTCCTTAATATTTCTTACTTTCTGAATGTCTTTTTAATATACACTAGTAATAAATATGATTTTTTATATTAATTATTTATCCCTGATACTAAGTACCTACTAATAAAATGAAACAAAATTGCTTTTGTACTTCGCAAGCATTCGTGCACATGTCGCACAAGCACAATTTTTTATTTATATTACTTTTGGTAATATAAATAAAATAATATAAATAATAAGATAGGTTAATAGGACTCTGGGACACAACTAAAATAATAAATGTGCATGGATATAAATACTTACATTTTTTGTTCTTAGGAATTTCCGGTAGTTTTCGTCTTCTTCTTTCGCCATTTGTGAATGTTTGGTGTCGAGGACTGCGAGGCGAGTCTGTGATCTCCGGCTGCGGCGTCGGCGAGTCTTCACCATCCTGGGTCGAGCCAGTCTGATCTCCATCGCCTACGCACTCTCGCTCTTCTTCCGGAGACTCCTCGCTCTTTGATGACGGTGAATCATCTTCCAACCCCACATTTGGCACAAGTCTGTACGTAAAATATTCTGTTTTAGACATGACTTCTATCAAGATTGAGTTACGCCCTTACTTTTTTACGTGACGAAATAAGTGGCATGACGTGTGTGACTTTATCGATAGATATTTGCGTGGCGCGTGAGTGTGAGCTCTCTAAATAATTATAGGAAAGGTACTTACGAATAGAAGGGTGTCGGGGCTTTTATGTGTTGTGGTAATCTATCGAATACACGGCGAAATTCTTCAAATTCGCTATCGGCCATGTCGGCTATACACCTGATTGTTGGCAATGGTGGATATCGCATGCGCGGCCCCTCTCTCTCCGACATATCGACCAGGCTGGCCCTCAGTCTGATGAATACACAATGTGTCACACCAGCGGTAAATGCGCGCGCACCCTAATTTTCCATAAACCACGCGTGCGTCGAGTGTAACCCTAATATTCAGACATCCCTTTCCCTCGGGAAGATATGTGATCCACTCTGATGCGTCAGCGGGAAATCCATTCATAACTATTAATAGATTGCTACTCTAGTAGCGAATGAATGGATATTAATACGAGTATGAGTAACCATAAGCTTCCAAAATGCAAAAGAAAAAATATAATATTTATACACTTTATAATATTTGTGCCCTTAGACTGAATTATAAAGGATAAGTAATATGGCAGAGTGCCTTTATTGAAAAAAGTCTAAACAATAGAGATGATAATAATAATAAGGCAGCTTATGGCGAGCTGTTGGGGAGTAGCGACCCCACGTACCTGAGTGCTCCCGGGGGAGGGTTATGTTCTTCATCTCCAACTTGCCTTCACCGGCCGGCCGGAGTGAACACTGACGAGGAACAGTCCCCCGCCTCTGTCTTGCCTTCATTGGCCGGCCAGAGTGGAGTCGCGAGAGCCTCGTGTTCGAGGGAGGATGTGAAGCATAAGTGGCGAGTGGTCGAGCGTGATGCGACCCGAGGATAACGCAAATGATTGCCGTTTAAAGTCCAGGGACACCTCTCCTGCCCTAAGCCGCTCACACCAACGTTGCCCCTCTTGTCGCCTGTATTCCCTTGTGATAGGCGGCCTTTATGAGGGGTCCGTTTAGTGAGCGGCGAGTCATCGCCTGCCGTCATATTTCACCATGAGATGGAAGTGGCAGGTGCCGGAGTCTCTAGGAATAGCCCGGTTACCATCCATCTAGAAATCACACCTATAGACAAATCAAGTAGTTTCCATCCATTCACAATAGCCCTTGTACCTAGCGGGCGCTGTCTTTGAGCTCATCTTTAAAAAAAAACTGTAGATGGTTTCAGAGATGGACCCCGATAGGTGCTGTACATTACCTAAAGGTACATTACCTTTAGATTAAAAGCTCAAAGGGGCCTCTGCACGTTGGACTTAAAAAAAATGGTCGCCGTGCACGCCTATCAAAAGACCGGGTATATCCCGTGTTTTCGAGCGACATAATAACAATAAAATATATTAAAAAAAAAGCGATATAGGTATTGTAATTATAATAGGTATATACGTAATAAAATAATTTTATTTATTAATTAAACTGATGATAATAGTAATCGGATAGTATGGCGAGTGTTTTTATTTCATTAATCGTATTTCTGTGCTCTATGATGTTGTACCTAGTCTAGTATCTCACTTATAAAGTGGTCTCTATACTTATTAAACTAAAATTATAGTAATGAATCCGTAAAACCAATTTCATTTGGATCCATACATTATAATGCTTGTGATTATCGTCACTTTATACCTCTACACACTACATACACATAATATTATGAACATTTAATACATAATAACATACAACTACAGAGTAATAACGACATCTAGTTGTACACAAGTGTACCTTCTTCTTCTATCTTTAGAAAATTGCTTTGTATGATGCTTTACAAACCTTTATCAGTGTGCAGTAAAAGCAATCCTCTTGTCCGCCTAGGCCCTTGGTAAAGCTTTGTGCTTAATTTTAAACTAGATGGCGCCACCATTACCTTTTATAATTATGGGAACTACACATCACAGACAGAATTCCCCTGTTTAGTAGAATATGAAGATAGTCAAGATAAATAATAATTATGTCTAAATAGCCGCGGAAATGCTCACTTATAGTCAATAGTCATTCATTTCATTTAATGTAATAATGACATTTTGCTGAGGAAGTTCCCTCTTAGCGTTACGAAGGCCTTATTGGCACAGGTTATAATTCCATTCGTTAGTTTTTGTAAAAGCGCAGAACCATTTCGACAGTGTTCGAACCAAAGATCTGGTATGTTAAAGATGAACACAGTCAGAAAAACGGCGATATATTAAATGTGGTGTCCTATTGATTCGCATAATTTCTTTTGTCATAAAATTTTTCCGCATACATCATTTGTCATAACCTCCTCTAGTCATAATATTGGAAATACATATTTTTTTGTAGTAATACTGATAAATTGTCCTAAAATTTAATTGCTATAATATTTTTGTGTATAATAGTTTTTATTCCTATTGTTAGTTGTCATAATGGTTGTTATGTATAATTTTATAGTTAATAATGATGTATGTCCTAATTTTCATTGTCATAATTGTTATTGTATTATAATCGGTAGTGTACGTATTTTTGCAAGTGAGGAATATTATAGTGTTGTATTGCATTTATGGGTAGGAGTAGGATCTCGCCGTAACTCCCATACCCAATAATATTTTTTTTATTTACTCGATTTTTTTCATATGTAAATCCACTGATATTTAATTTGTGGCTCCTCTTTCTGTTGTAAATATTTTGCACTCGTTTTCCATTGTAATTATAATTTCAAAATTAGTTTAAGCACTTTGTTCCAAATATTAACACTAAAATTTGACTTAGTGTTATTTTTATAATTATAATGAAACTACCTTCTTTTTTATTCATAATCAGTAATAGCGCCTTACTATAATATTTTTTTATAGCAATGTGATATATCAACAGTTTGCTACATAGAAAAGATGTTTAACTACGTTAATGAGTTAAGAACATTCAAAATTCTATTGGTTAGGTTAGGTTTAATTTATATTATGACAAGTTAACATTCGAATAATATATGATTATGGCACATAATTTTAGTGATATCAATAGTTAGGACATGTTAAGATTATGGCATAAAATAATATGGTTATCAATGGTTAGGACATATAATGTTATAGGTTTCAAATGTTAGGACAATTAAAATTATAACAAGTTATAATAGGAGTATTGACGTTATGACTGGTGATCATTAACTATTACATATATTATGGCTTAAAATTTTATGAGTTGTAAAATTATGGCTAAAAATAGTATGCGAATGAATAGGGAACCATAAAATGTAAATAATATGTTCGTAAAATAGCAGCAATGCAATAAATCAGCATGAATTTTATGTGTATTTATGTATGTATTTATTAGCATTACAATACTTCGTAACGTCCCATTCGCTGACGACAAATGACATGGTGCTTGTAAAATTTATTATATTTTATGTATAAACTTTAATTTTATTAAGAGAACACAATCGGCCTAAACCACAGCCAAACGCTAAAATCGATCAGAGCAAAACAACATTGTCATACTGTCAACACTGACATGTGGTATCACTATCTCTATTTCTCTCGTGATGATGTGTGCTTGATATCTCGCGTTGCGCGCCAAAATTCCCACACTTTGTTGGTCTTTTGAGCAAGCATAGCGAAAATAATGCTAAGTCTATATTATATGTAAATGGTTCGAACCTCAGATCATATTAACAAGGTTGTTGTTTGTATGATCTGAGGTTTGAACATTACGACACGTACGACGTAAACTGTTGGACATTATAATGGGGTATTTGTATATAGATTAAATAAATACCTTATTATTTTGTTGCAATAGGTAATATTATATTATAACCAAGACTTAAAAAAAATACAATTTATAATATCTCTGATAATTTTTTATTATATCTCTGCGGTGTTTTTATAATATATAAATACAATAAAAAATAAAATGCCTTTATTGCTGTTTATATAATTTACATTTTGTGTGTCTACAATAAATATTTTGGTCATCGGCAAACGTACTTAATTAGGTACAGCTTATCTCGCGACATAGGCCTTCTCTAAAGATTTTCATTCTATTCTATCTTTTGCTGTACAGGTCAATGTTGGGCCCGCTATTTTCCTGATGTCGTCCTTTCATCTCATAGTCTGTCTACCTCTGTTTCTTTTGCTTTCTCGTATACCAATAACTGAATGGTACCCCCATTCAGTTAATGTTCTTGTCCATTTCTCCTTTGTGTTGGTGTTTTTATAATAAGCATTAAATCAATACAAAGGATAAACACCAAAGGTAATCACTGTATCTGTAATGCTTTTATTTGAACTGATTGACGATGATAGTATGGTATGAGGAATATTGTGATCCTTGGTATTGTAGCCACTATTTGGCACGACTTGTAACGTGAACGGATGTTACGTGAACAAGATGACACACGGACGACCATTGATCTGGAAATCGATCTACCAATAAGAGGGCAAGCTTTTTGCATGCGTATTGCTAAACATTGCCATTGATAGATCGGAGTTTCCAGCAGTTCTAAATTGGTTTACTGCGCAAGTACATCCGGCCAACTTATAACTAGTTATAACCTATGCGTTCCCGACTTGAAATACAAAAATAAATAAGCAGTAGGTTAGTAGTAGTTCGTGTTACAAATTTTGTATGACTTTCGCAATATGAGCATTGGGCAGTGGGCAGTTAATAATTATTGTTAAAAATGTAAGGTATTTTGATATACCTACCGACGATACAAATTCGATACTAACGTTAATGCAAACTTTTGATTGCATTAACTTAACTATGATTTTTTTTACAGCCACAAGGAACCGCAGATCTGAGTAGTTGATATCAATTTAAACTACTCCAGGCGTTACCGTTAAAAAGTGTCTTGACAGACGGACAGACAGACAACAAAGTGATCCTATAAGGGCTCCTTTTCTTCTTTTAAGGTATGGAACCCTAAAGACATCAGAAATCAGAAAGCAGAATAATTACAGATCCTAAATGTGAACTTTAGGTAAAAAACTAAATTTATTTCAAGTAGTGGAAAGCAGTGCGAGTTCGACTGAGGCAATTGTTTCCAATGGAAGAGCGGCTTATACTGTGTTTACTATGCTCTCGGGACGTGCTCCGAGGAGATGCCTGCGACTTTGGTCAACAATCAAATAAAGGCTTCTAGATTTAGAGGATATCATATTTAGACATACCTAATAGTTCTTAGTGGTTTTAGTTACGAGTATATAAACGTTCTTTATATAGATCTGCACACTATCCAATTATTGCTATTCTGGGATTAAGTTTGCCTGTCCTGTACTAAAATTTAAAATTCTAAGTAATAAATCATAATATTATATATGAATTGTGTAATTCAAGGGTGCTTAAATGACAAGACATGGTGTCTTATATACTTATTTAGTAGCAGTAGCACACATAACATAATACTATCAAATACTATAATAAAACAAAGTGATATAAAATGATTGCTCGCTATAATATACCTACATAATATATTATGCGAAAATTTGTTTGTGTATAATTGTTTGTATGTATATTATGTATAATGTGTTTCTAGTTTCTCGCATTTGTGAGCAGGACTAAACTGGTAAGACAGAAATATATTGAGCACTCGTAGTTAGATCGCTTACATACGTGAAGTAAAACGACGGAGCATTGGAAGTTAAAAAGATGATAATACGAGTTTGTCATTAAGTAGAGATCAGTTTCAAATTTGGAGAGGAAATAAAGGGATAAGTGGAAATGTTCCACAATGTTGAACTGATATGTATAGTTTATTATAAGAGTAAGAAATTATGATCTGTTTACTAAAGGCAGAGCTTTAAAAATAATATACTTATTTAAATATGAGGTGCCCATGACTGACTACAATGCATGGCCATACTGCAAGCTTAGCGCGGTGGCCTAAACGAAAGCCTGAGGCGACGGCGGAGGCGTACGGTGGCCAATTCAGGTGTTTCAAACCATGGATGAATTTTAAAACATAAGTGAGCGACAAGACTGAAAAGGGTCGAAATCCCCGCCTCCCACGCGTCCGATCGCCTGTTGCCTTTAATAGGCGCGTAGTGTAGCCACAACGAGCGGTTAGCAACGTTTGTACACTCGCTGGATCGATTGAACCCGTCGCGCTAATCTGCCTTAGTCACTATAGTGTGGACACATCCAATCATTTAATAGATTTTTTATAAAAAATTTGCGCTCGCCGTCGCCACCGCGCTAGGCTTGAAGTATAGTCAGGCACACTGAAATTTTGTTTACTTTGGAACATTTAATCATAGTTTTGTATACACTAAGCGTTGATTGATAATGGTGAATATGGTTTCTATACAGTTACTAAAATAGAAATAGCGCGTAATACTATGTACGATTATAATTATACGACTTATCCCTATTTAATAAAAACGCCATGACTGATGAAGATCCTAAGCCGCCTCTTACGGCAACCACGTGTAGAGAGGGTGGAGCACTAATCTAAAGCCGGTAACTCGGCGGGTTATGTCTATTTTAGAATAAAATCACTAAATTTTATTGAAAGAATTTATTCAATGCGTAGACAAAATAAACTGAGCGTTTATCCCGTTTGCCTTGACAAGTCTTGGTAGAGCGCCTAATAATAATGTAAATGAAATGTAGGGACCAGCGCGTAGACGGTACACCTAAATAGTAAAAGCGGCAAAGGACGGGTAAGTTTGGCACTACTCCAAATTATATTCTGCTAGCTTTTAGTCGTAATTTGCAAGGTAACTTATACTTTTCTCGGCGAAGCGGAATGTGGTCTGTGTTCCTTATTTTGGTCTCATAAATTGCTGGTTTACAGTTGGCAGTCAGAATAGGCAACGTGTCAAATTTTAAAAACCTCTTCTATGATTTAGATCGTGGATCTATATAATAATGTATTTACTTCCACAAGAACAATATTTCAGTTATGTCTACATAATTACTAGTTTTAATGCATTTTTTAATACCTCCTTTGAATTCGGGGCCAAAACGCTCATAAGTGTCATGAAAACAAGTGTTTAAAGATAACGTTACATCCTCTAGTACTTGCTAAAAATAAAACTTAATAAATATACTATATTATATTAAAGTTTAACACAAAGTTTAAGCGGTGCATAACTAAAGAAGATTTGTCATATTGCTTTTCAGATAAAATGGCCGACTGTGAAATTTTAAACTTTTATATTATTGTTTAATATTATCTGATTATTAAAATCTACTGAAGAAGATGCTGCCTCCAGAAAGCGTCTCAAGTACCGCGATTTAGAGGTTATGTTCTATTTTGTGCCAATTGCCGTTGAGACAATGGGCAGTTGGTGCGTGGAGGCGAGGCAGTTTATATCAGAGATAGGGCGTAGGATGAAAAGTAAAGGGGTGACCTCCACTCTGGATCGTTCCTCGTGCAAAGCATGTTGTTCATAGCTATCCAACGCGGAAATGCAGCGAGCGTTATGGACACCTTTGCATCGGGAACGGTAAGAGCCGGAATATTTGACTGAAGTTAATTTATTTTAATTATGATTGTTTATATACATACATCATCGCCGTGGAGTTACCGGCTTTAGAATAGTGCTCCACCCTCTCTACCTGTGGTTGCCGTAAGAGCCAGCTAAGAGTTAACAGATCCAGAGGACGGCCCTGCTGCCCGTGCTCTGCAAACAACCATCGAACTGCGCTCGACAACCCGCCTGCCAAGCGTGTCGAGTATTGGCAAACCCTCCTTTATGGGGGAGGCCTATGTTCAGTAGTGGATTAATAACGGCTGAGATGATGATGTTGATACATTCACGCCTTTTTTCCCGAAGGAGAAGGCAGAGCTGTACCCAGGACTCAGTCCCATAGTAGAAACACCCAAATTTCGCCAGTATGTGTCATTGTTTATATAATTGACTTAAATCTTATGAAACGCTTCAGCTTCATACAATAATAGTTATTATCTTATTTATGAGAGTTATTTGCTTGTTTCGCATATCTATTACAACAACTGCGAGGTCTAAGTGAGTATTTTTATACATTTTAACATCTTTAACTAAAACAAAAGCTTTCAAATCTACCCTAATTCATATTCGACGTAGAATGTAAACCGATGCCCCTCGCCTCCTTTCAGTCTGTTAATCCACTTAAAGCTGACTGAGAACGAACGTACTTACCTATATTGCGCAACTAGTAGTGTAACATTACGTGATGAGGCACAGAAGTTAAAAAAAAAATCTGCAATCTTAAAAAATGAGTAATAGGTATGAAAATTTCATATAATATATTAAAAGGCCTTAGATATTAAAGTACATTAAATGAAACAGAAAATATACTTTAATTTATATATGTTGATTACGTTCATAGCAAACTGTGGTTAAAGAAAATAAAAGAGAGAAATTAAGAATTAATAATGGTCGTAATAATGTAACAGAATTTCATAGGATATAAACACAAAATCATTTGATTATATTTCACGTCTTTGTTTATTAATTGATTAAAACCTACTGATAAAAATAATATTAAAAATAATATTGGATTTTTCCATTAGGTATTATCTCAATAACTGCCTGGAGTCTGGAACTGTGCCCGGTAGATGGCAATAGGCTCGCCCCCATGGGACCAATAACATACTAGCAAAATGTGGGTAGTATCTACTATGGGACTGAGTCCTGGGTACACCTCTGTCTACCCCTTCGGGAAAAAGGCGTGAATGTATGTTCTGTTTTATGATATGATAAAAATAATTCCGATTGTGCTTGATTTTTAAAGCAATTTAAAATAATAAAAAATTACAGTTTTCAATGTTTTTAGACGTTCTTAGGAGGCTGCGAGGCTCACATTTAATTTAATTTCTTCCGAGACGCGACTGTTTTCAATTCAAGAGCTTTTCTGATTTATGTTTGTATTATTTGGCCATAACATTATTCTTATCAGCAAGTTATTCATGAAACAAATCTCTGCGCTGATTTATTTAACTCATTCAGAATTGTTCTAAAATTTAGGCATGAAAGAGTGTGAACCTATATTTAACCCTTAATTAACATTCAATAATATATAATATCACAATAAATACTATAAACATATTACAAGTATCTTATCTTATTATAATATAAAAAATATCCTAAAGCTGTATTATTAATGTACCGTGCAGGTACATTAATAATCGTACTTAATTAATAATGAAGTATCGGAAACTATTGTCCGATTTGGATGAAATTTATTTAGAAAAGGTTTTAAGGCTTATCTATGGCTTTTCAGGTTTATCTATAGATATATTGGTGTTTTTGAAGGTTTTTTCCGTATATGACATCTCAACACATTAATTTTTATTTCCTCACTCATCCCATTTATATTTCTTGCTCAAGCGGTAGCGAATGTTTGATCTTTTATTCCTTTCCTGACATTCCTTTTTTAGGGCTCCGAACCCTAAACGGGTGCCGAAGGAGCCTTATTACTAAGCTTCCGCTGTTCGTTCGTCCGTCCGTCCGTCTGTCACAGGGCTATATCTCATAAAACGTTATAGCTAGATACATGTAATTTTCACAAAAAATGTATCCCTAACGCCGCTACAACGACAAATAATAAAATTCAAGAAAAGTTTATAATTAAAGGTACTCTCCATACAAGCAACGTGTTTTTGATCAAAATTTAATTCTCGATTTCGTTCGTGTGTCGTGAAAACGGCATCAGCTAGGTATTTGATTTTTTCACGGAACGTTAATGATTATGATTCCTATAATATGAAATAATTATGACTAAATAAAATTAATAAATAACTGGAGCGTTCATACAAATCACGATTTTTTTCAACGTTTCACGCTGTAACACCTTAATGGCAATAGTTATCAACTTGAAAATCTTACACAATATGGGTAACTATAATAGCTATAACAACAAATACTAAAAATTAATTAAATTCAAAAATTCAAGGACTTTCCCATACTAGACACTTTTTCGGCTTATTAAAATCAAATAAGACTAATTCTGACTAGAGTTTTCGAAGAAGATTTCAAACAATATTTGGCAATACCTATATAACAATAGCATGATCTACCATGTATATTATACGAGTAAGATACCGTATCCTGTGTTATAATATTTATAATCAAGATATCTATTGCATACCATCATCAGGTCATCGGTATAATAAACTTGTCAAATGCGTCGTGGGACTCGCATGTGAAGGGGTCCAAACCACTCTCCACCGTATGTATTCATATACCTGTAGAAATCACGTCTCCCCTTTTTTTTATTATTATTTATTGTTATAGCTATTATATTGCTACTTCCTGTAATTAACTTCGAGCAAAAACACGTTCCTTGTACTACTGTTCGGACTCTATTGTTCCTCTTTTAGTCATCTGGCGTTTCGCCCCTTGAAACCTTTTTTTTTGTATTTTACTAAGTAGGTATAACATATTTAGTAAAATACTACAACATCTGCTGTTTGTTTTTTTTTTAGGAAGCTGGTCATTAAGATTAAGTCTTTGAGTGGCCCTTCGTGGGACAAATAGTTCATCGGCAGGAGGCACTTGGAAAGACAGAATAAAAATATGACAAAAAATGTCGGTTTCAAAGGCGAAAGGCCAGATGACTAAAAGAGGAACAATAGAGTCCGAACAGTAGTATAAGCTACGTGTTTTTGCTCAAAGTTAATCACAGGAAGTAGAAATATAATTGCTATAACAATAAATAATAATAAATAAACTTGTCAAATGCGTGTTGGGACGCGCATGTGAAGGGCTCCTCACTCTCCACCGTATGTACTGATATAGCTATAGAAATCACGCATCTCCTCATCAAATAAATGTACCTTACACAGCAAATTAATAAAAAAACAACTGTCGGTTAAGTAAGTCACATAATAAATTCTTTTCAAACGTCAATTTCTAAAGCAAGTATCATAAAAAATCTGCGGGTCTACGACTTTTATTGAAAAACACGTTCCTTGTACTATTCGGACTCTATTGTTCCTCTTGAAACCAATCTTCACACATTGTTTGTCCATTTTTTTCTGTCCATTGAAGTGCCACTTGACGATGAACTATTTATTGTCCCAGACTCAATCTTAATGACCATTTTCCAAAAAAAACAAAGAACAGATGTTGTAGTATTTTACTTTGTTTTTAAGAGGTAACTGATCGTTTTACAAAAATACCAATATGTGGCTTAGATGTAATATTATGAATGAATGAATGAATGAATGAATATTTATTTGTCAGAATTTTGGTTACATGAGATCTTAAAGTCTATAATTTCCAGCAAGATTCTGCCAATAAAGGCGTACAAATTATTTAATTATAAAATAAGTATATTATGTTTAAAATGTCATTTTTTTGTTAAGTATAAATATATAACACCTCGTACTCTATACCACCTTTGACAGCCTCGTTGGCGCAGACGGTAGTAACTCTGCTTTCTGTGCCGCAGGCCCCGGGTTCGATCCCCGGCCAGGTCAAACATTTGTGTGCATGAACATGTCTGTTTGATCTGTGTCTGGGTGTTATAAGCGTATTTAAGTATGTATATCAGTCATCTGGTTACCATAGTACAGGCTTCTAGCCTAGTTTGGGACCAGGTGACCGTGTGTGGAAGTTGTCCCATATTTATTTATTTATTTATTTATTTATTTTATATTTTTATATTTATATGTATAAATTAAATGGCATTTAGTTATTTATCATTGTTATGTATATGTTATGTATTCTTTATCTATTTATTTAACAGTTCCTAAATAGGTTAACCTCACTGCTGCTGTTCAATAGGTACTTTGTTTATCTATGATTTTTACGTATTGAAAATATTTAGAGATATGGTATTTTAAGGGTTGTTAGTTAAGGGAACGTAGGTGGCAACGATTTTTGTTAAAACTTGAAATAATAAGGAAGACTGTAAGTAACCGGCAGTCTCATCACATTAAGGAGTTTTTATACAGATAACCTGATGATGGTATGCAATAGATAGGTATCTAGATTATAAATATTACACAGGATACGGTTTCTTACTCGTATAATATAAGGTAAATAATGATAATGTTATATTATGTGTATTGCCAAATATTGATTGAAATCTTCTTCGAAAACTCTAGTCAGAATTAGTCTTATTTGATTTTAATTAGTCGGAAAAGTGTCTTGTATGCGAAGGTCCTTGAATTTTTGAATTTATTGAATTTTTAGTATTTGTTGTTATAGCTATTATAGTGACCCATATTGTGTAAGATTTTCAAGTTGATAACTATTGCCATTATGGTGTTACAGCGTGAAACGTTGAAAAAAAATCGTGATTTGTATGAACGCTCCAGTTATTTATTAATTTTATTTAGTCATAATTATTTCATATTATAGCAATCATAATCATTAACGTTGCGTGAAAAAATCAAATACCTAGCTGATGCCGTTTTCACGATACACGAACGAAATCGAGAAATAAATTTTGAGCAAAAACACGTTGCTTGTATGGAGAGTACCTATAATTATAAACTTTTTTTTAATTTTATTATTTGTAGTTGTAGCGGCATTAGGAATACATGTTTTGTGAAAATTACAAGTACCTAGCTATAACGGTTTATGAGATAGAGCCCTGTGACAGACGGACGGACGGACGGACGGACGGACGGACGGACGGACGGACAGCGGAGGCTTAGTAATAGGACTCCTTCGGCACCCTTTTAGGGTTCGGAGCCCTAAAAATGATGAGACATGATTTCTACAGGTATATGAGTACATACGGTGGAGAATATTGAAGAGTCCTTCACATGCGAGGCCCACTACGCATTTGACAAGTTTATTTGTTTTGCCTAGAACTTGGAACTATACTTAAAGCGCTTGTATCTAAATATTTGTCGAAGGAACGGGAGCGGGAGCGGTCAATTGTGGGTATTCACGGGTATCGGACATGATTTACAAACGTGTGAAATAACAGTTCTAAATTTACAAAAATACCACTTATCACTTTTATTAAGTCCAATGTCCAATTACACGACGTAGTCCTTTATAAATACAAAATATCACCAATCACTTGTTACACAATAATATAATATTACATAGTCTATTTATTATTCACAATATATAATTAAAAAAATAATGAGGTGGGAACCGACAAGTCTCTTTGTACAGGAGTTATCTCAATCGCGCCCTGAGCCCAAGTTCTCAGTATTCCATTAAATTCCATTGTCTTGAAAAATACCGTTAACCCCCATGAGAGCCATGCCCAAGCGATCATACCGTCACGCTTGCGTTTCCACCTATCATATCGCCGTAATCCTTATAGTATGATTGGTTAACTTTATCAGGCTTGTCAATCAAACAAAAGTGTTGTTACAAAATAAATACCAATCACGTTGCGACTTGCGAAAAATCATAGAGTATGATTGGATAAATTAAATTGTCTAGCCAACGTAGCAAAACAAATACCAAGAGCTAAAATTATTGCTAGATTGAAAAATAATATAACCACAGACATAACAGACTTATTATCTTCTAACATTTAAGCCGTCTATCTAACATTTATTTACAGCGCCACCTGTTGGTAATATTGGTAAGAATTCATTTAAGATTCTGAGCATAGATAATAAATGGAATCTTCGTTCGGAAATAGGTCTGGCTACTGGTCTGATTTGTAGCTCGTGCAAAAATAATAGTTGTCAAATGGTAGCGCCACACATCTTGATTCGACATATTTTTAAGATTCATGTGTATAATTAAACAAGTTTGAATTAATTATGTATCATGCAGTGTTCTATGAAGTCTGTTCCCTAACGAGCCATGACATGATATTATCGTTGGCTTTTGTGTTACTGACATACGGGCAACGGGTCATATCAGATGACGAAGTTATCCTACGTTATAACGTATGTATAAATTACATTGCCGGATTACCCTCAATAGCATTAAATCAAAATAAAAATGTCTTATTCTTCTCAAAATAATGTGAAGCACAGATATTTTTCAGTCACGTCTAAAATATATTTGTTAGGAAACTTCCATTCCAAAAAAATTAATCGTTTTTCTACGCATCTAATCTTCGAATACAAAAATGTATTTAGTTAATAATACGTAACGAGGAGACCTTCTGAATACGTAGAAGCTTCGATTGAAGACCCTGGGGCCATCAAAGAGTGCGATGAAAAAAAAATGAGTGCGAGGTCTCCGAGGACTATGTCAATGATAGAATGTAGTAGAGGACAGAAATAAGGAAGACTAACCTCAACACCACCTAGGATGCTTGGCCAGGAAGAGAGAGAGATGTACTTCAACATATTAGAAAGAAAGATAAATAGCCAAGACCCTGGAATAACTCATAAGACACTTTTAAGCGGCTTAACCCACTCAGCACAACTAAAGTCCATGAAATCTGAAATCTGTGGTTGACGTTTCATATTTTTAAGTTGAAATAACATTGCATAGAGGCGTAATAATGCACACAATTTCAAGAACCTTTGTCAGAATACCATGGAATTCTGAATTTTATCACAAGATGTACAATTCTTCACTAAAAACAAAAAACTATATCTGTCAAACATTACTTCTTAGATTTGATGGGCTATAGTTGATAGTTCTAAATATTTCTTACCTCTCCATGTAGGTACATACCTACACATGATTAAATGTTTGTTAAATTAAACTGAACTTAATCCTTCAATGCCCAAGAAATACTGATAAAATACAGAAATACCTACAAGAATAACTCGGATTTTCTTTCTTTTCGCAATAAAGTGAAGTAAGCGGACTCCGCGATAATGAATGATAGCGAACGCTTCTTTCACTAAACAATGGTAATAAATACGGAAAGGGGGTACCTTAACACCCATAAGGGATGGCAAGGAGGAGCTCCTCCATATTCTGGTCCTTTACACGGTTGTGGCTGTGTGAGTGATGACCCACGCGCTTCTGAACACACTGGGTACAATTTTATAGATTTCCTGAAAAATAATCATACTTACTGCGCTGCATAAAATAAAGGCTTTTTGCAAAATTGCAAGTTCCTGCGATAGGTTCTTTTGATGATGATGTGCCCGATAATTGCCCAACCTAAGACTGCCCAGTCTTTCGTTTTCTATGGATGCATAGCAACCAGATAACACTAATATTATGCTCTCCTTGGTCATTATAATATATTCATAAATAATTATAGATAAAATAACTGGGAAAAAATGTAATCGAATTCACCAACCAACTTTTTTTCATTTGCTCTATATATCTCAGGAACTCAAAAAATGTTTTTTTTTTAGTTCAAATTAAAAAAATCATGGACTCTATGTGCCCCTCACTTAACAGTATGAAAAGAGAACGATTCACAAGTAACTCCGAACACTTGATTCAGCCAATCAAATACACCACCCACCCCCAGTGACTCCCGCTTCTCGACACTTTATAAGGCCAGCGACGGCGGGCGAAGGCGCAGTATACAGTATGTTTTAGTCATTGCAACGAACGCAACATCTAACTCCTCATATGGATTAAAATCTAATCTCACTCAAATAAACCAGTTACCAAATTAGCAACTTTGATACAGCGCTCGAAAGTTTTACGGCCGTATATTAAAGCTCGGCATCATGAGCGGTTCTGGAAAAGGTTTACTGGGTTTATGGTTATACCGCAATGGATCAGAATGGCAGGTGAAGAACGAGTCTCCTCATCACCCTAAGCTTGGAGAGCTCCAGATGTCATCTCGACACCCACAGGAATCCCAACATTTGGACAGCGAAAGGATCTCTGTGATATTCACTCTAAAGAATCAAGTCGGAGGATTGGTTCGGGTGCTTTCCGTCTTTCAGGATTTGGGCATAAACGTGCTTCATATTGAATCAAGAAAGTCCGTGAATGAACTTTCGTCCGTGAGTCATATATTTTTTTTATATACATATATTAATTTTATGCAACCTGCTGCTAGGTCTCCTTTTTTGTGTGGACATTTTTTTCTGTTTTACGCGAATTGCACCCAAGTTTATCCTGTAAACATAATATAAAAAAATTAAACGAAATAACATCATATTCACAATATTTATGACTGCCTATGTATGCTGCTATGGTGCTCTGTATTGTTATATAAATATTCATATGTTGTTCATTTAGGCCGATATACTGCTGGATGTAGAATGTGACCCTAATAGGATGGAGCAGCTGAAGCGAATGCTCAGGCGAGAGGTTCAAGACTTCGAGGTGGTGCCTCCGCAATTGAGAGAAGATTTTCCTCCATCGACTCCCTTATCTGCGGCTGCTAGCTTTGGTAAAACCCAACAAATTTTATTATCTTCTTTGGTGTTTACGTACCTTAGCTGTGTTCTTTTCACTTAAAACTTTATCTGTTTCACTTGAGCAAATGCTTTATTTTGTTTGGATTAATATTCTAGTTAATAAAGCGATATTAATAAAGCGACATGCAAATAGTGCTATTGGATTTTTCTATTAGAACTTTCTCAACAACAGCCTAGTATGGATTTGTGCCCGGTTGATGACAATAGGATTGCCCCCTATTATATGGGACTTAAAAAATTACTAGCGAATTGTGGGTAAACGAAGGGAGCATAAGGATGCTCAAAACGTCTAAGTAGCATAAACTCCAAAAAATAAAACGGTATATTTAGCAAACTTCTAAGTGGCAAATATTTGCATTGTTTTGTTATGTTGTTGATTTAGACCCGATTTATAGCTCCTGAAGCAAATTACTATAGAGTATCGTTAGTAAGAATATCATGTTCAATGTTTTAAAGCATACATTTGTGTTTTTTTTTCTTTAACAGTGCAGAGTGCCTTTATTAAAAAGACAAAGAAATAGAGCTACCTACTTACTATCTACCCAAGAAAAATGATTGGCATATATTACCACGAGATTTTATCGTTATAAATATTTTCACTGGGAGAACCAAAATATCAACGTCTAAAGAGTAAAAAAAAGTAAAGGGTCTCCCTTTGCAATCATTAGCATAACTGGGTAGCAATTTGTTCAGCAATGAAGGTTAATTCTCCAACGGAGTTGATCTACAATTATAAGACCCAGAATTTGGCTTTGTTTGTATTACGATATAATTAATTTAACATTCGGTTTAAACCAATAGAGGATTTGCATTTTATAAATGAAATATACCAAAATGGAGATGTTTTTATTAACCTGTGTTCAAATACGTGGCCACTTAAACTGTTTACATTTTTAGAATAGGATGTTTAAAAATATTCTGCAAATTACCTAATTACGCATGCATGCCTTTGAATTTTCATCCAGAATGTGATGTTTAACAAGTAACTGCATACCTACCATTACATTATATATTATTTTATAAATAGATTTTGGTGAGATGCACTGGTTTCCTCGGAAGATATCAGATCTGGACCGAGCACAGAACGTTTTGATGTACGGATCAGAGCTGGACGCCGATCATCCTGGCTTCAAGGACCCGGTGTACCGCAAGCGTCGAGAGCAGTTTGCCGCTATTGCCAATAATTACAAATAGTAAGAAATTCCGATATTTATTTTTATTTCTATTTAGGAAAACATTACTGAACATAATACCAAATTGTACTTGCATTAAAATATTATATTTAACTTTGAAATTTCCACCAAGTTAAAATTTTCCTAATTATTTATAAGAGCTAATAATAGATCATGGATCGGCTTAATAGAGTTTTGAACCGCGAGGGGTGCATTAAGGATAGTAAGATCTTAATGTTCACCAACAGGACAGAGCAGGCTTATAATAAATAATGAAATCTTATATAACTATGTTTAAAGTATATGCTTATATAAGTGCATGCATATTGTGTTTGGTAAATAAGAGGGTTTTTTCCAGCGGCCAACCAATTCCAAAAGTGCAATACACCGAAGCTGAAATCAAGACTTGGTAAGTGTTTACAAACAGCTTTTCTATTTTGGCATCGTCGTTCCTCGGCATAATTTGCAAATTGCTGTATGGTCGACATACAGCTGAGCTTTTATTAGTCATGCTTTAGTAGCACCAGGTTTCACCACTGCATGATGGTGAAATTGCAACACGTAGTTTAATAATATACAATGTATTAGGTATATTACTTGTGTTTAGTTTAGTTTCCAATTCATAATATAGTTGTCCATCCTCTACGGAACATTTTTACATAAAGGCCTTCCCCTAACAAACCTCCCGTTTGTCGTCCATATAATCACGTAATGCGTTGTCTCAATATCTCAGAAGCGTCTGAAGCTGCTCTTTGATTGGAAAATTAGAACCACCGAGATCCCGTGGGCGTCGCTTTGTTTCTTTAACAAAGCTTTCAATTTATTTTAAAGTAATTTAAAGCAATTGCACAGAATTTTCCGTTAAGCGCTGTGATTCTTGTTTTATCACGATTTTCTATTTTGTTTTGTTTTATAAGAGGAGCTACTTGTTGCTCGAATTGACTTCCACTAGCTGTTAATGAATCAATCTCAATTATGGACGTCATAGAAGTTAAGACGAATTCGCCTGGAGTGTTTTACAAGTCCAACATTAGTTTGTTGTTGTTTGATAAACTTCAACCTTCATTACAGGGGTATTGTGTTCCGGGAACTTCACAAATTGTACCAGAAACACGCTTGTGACGAGTATCTCGAGAACTGGCCGCAGCTTGTTAAATACTGCGGTTATAGAGAGGACAACTTGCCTCAGGTTGGTTACTTGTTTTATATAATACTAGTGGCCCGCCCCGGCTTCGCACGGGAGAAGTAGAAGTGAACGTTTTAACAGGAGTAAATTCGTGATACATTGTATTTTTATAGGTATAACCCTAATGGTTTACGCAGCGCACGCAAATTAATGACTATTTCTGTTACAGTGACCAAACCTTAACAGATGGAAACAATTTCCGAGGCCTATTTTGATGATTTAGACCTAAGTACTACAAACCCCTAGTGCATTATATTATTCTACCATTAATAGATTTCACAGCGCACGCAAGTTAATGAATATATTTGGTAAATGTGACTTTAGTCACCTTAGTTCACAATATTGCAGATTTCTTGCGGATCCCTAATATTTTTCAAAACCTCGTAATATAGCCTATGTCATGCCTCCATAAGTAAAAAATTTTTTAAATCGGTCCAGTAGTTTCGGAACCTATTCGTTGCAAATAAAAAACAAAGTTTCTCACTTTATACTATGATATTGGTATTGGTAATAGATTGAATAATCTAGAGACATATACGGATTACGGAATCAGTGAAAACAGTAAGAAAAGCATTCAAAATTCGATGTTGTTGCAACCCAGTTTAATAGAGCTATGATGATAAAGAAAAGCGAAATCATAAGCGACTGCCTCTATGGCTTAGAGGGCGCAAGCTCGATTGCCAATCAAGAGGTCCCGGGTTGGAAACCCAGGTCAGGCAAAGTGATAAATATTAAATTTTTCCATTAGGAATTATCTCAATAACTGCCTGGAGTCTGGAACTGTGCCCGGTAGATGGCAATAGATAGGCTCGTCCCCTATTACATGGGACCAATAACATACTGGCGAAATGTGGGTGTATCTACTGTGGGACTGAGTCCTGGGTACACCTCTGCCTACCCCTTCGGGAAAAAGGGCGTGAATGTATGTTTTTGTTATGTTTTTTTTTAAGTCATAAGCGCGTTTTAATTATTTACAGAACGCCATCTATTATGCAATGTTGGAACTAAATTACCTAAAAATGTTGCTTTAGGATAGTTATGTCTTGCAAGAAAATACTGAAATTTTTCTGTAGCGCCATCTAGTAAGCACTGTTGGAACTAAAATATTCATAAGAAACTTTAAAACTGTATTTTTCCACAAAAGGGCTGAAATTTTCGAAAACGCTGAAACACGTATTTAATTATTTTCATTTTAGAATGTTTCTACAAAATTTGAAATTAATCGGCTGAAAAATTAAGTCTACTCCATACAAACTTTCAACCCCTATTTAATACACTTAGGGGTAAAATTTTGAATAATCCTTTTTTATTACTTGTATAGACTGTAAAAATAATCTATTGTCAAAATTTCATCATCATCGGTCCAGTAGTTTTGGCTCTGGGTTGATGAGTCAGTCAGTGAATCACTTTCTCTCTTTATATATATAATAGTATAGATGTTGTTAGATATATACTCGTAGTCTCTCACAAATCTCTCAATAAATGGGATGTCTCACAAATGTGACCATCTGTGACAAGGACGGGGGAGGGGTAAAAAAATCATGAAATTCGTATGACGTAATTTATGGATGGCCCCTAGGTAATGTGTAGGTACAAGTAGGTACATCGCAACTATTCATAAAAATCTTTGTGCATTTGTTGTGTTAAATTATGACATGGATTAACCAAAATACTTAGCACTAAGAGTGGCGTTCTTAAAGCCATCTGCAGACACTTCAATTGAAACAAAAGTGACGACCAAACGTGAATGTGGTCTTTCTAAAAAAGTATGCTTTAAATTTTCCATTTCAGAAGAGACATTTCCCGTCCGCTTTTGGCTGAGCTCCAAACATAATAAATAATGATATTAAAAGAGTTTAATTTTGTTTTAGTTGGAAGATGTGAACGCTTTTTTGAAGCGCAAAACTGGGTTCCAGCTTCGACCCGTGGCTGGCTACCTCTCACCTCGAGACTTTTTGTCTGGACTTGCTTTTAGAGTTTTTCACTGCACTCAATACATACGCCACTCTTCAGATCCATTCTATACTCCTGAACCGTGAGTGTTCTGTGCTTCTTTTAATCTATCTCTTAAGTATAAACAAGTAATAAACAAGTAAGATGTGTAATAAGTAATAAACATGATTTACTTACACTGTGTGCAATATCACACGGGCACTTGCTGCTATAGTTTGATGTTTCAGTTATGTATATGTGTTACTAATTAATAAACATACAACATACTTGAAAAAGATATTTTTTATAGGAAGATCGAAGAATCGAGTTACGATTTTGTGAATCATAAAATTTCTCGATATCAAAATATTTTGTGGTTTCCTATATCAAACCTTGTCAAAGCTTACGACATCCGCTAACGGAAGCAAACGATATTACCATGCCACATAAAACTCCAAATGGTTAATGGATACTCACATTTTATAATATTTCAGGGATTGCTGCCACGAGCTTCTAGGTCACATGCCTTTGCTAGCCAATCCTAGTTTCGCTCAATTTTCGCAGGAACTTGGCTTGGCATCCTTGGGCGCTTCCGATGAAGACATTGATAAATTAGCAACAGTAAGTAAACGATACTGTTGCTCGTAAGAAAACAAGAAGATAAAAACGAAAACAGAAACAAACAATCGATGTTTTATTAACTTTACCTTGAAACTTTGACGGATGTTTCTAAATGTATGAGTTAAAGCAACTGTATACTTTTGTGAGTCAATGGCTATGACAGGCCCTTCACCACTGAATAGTGCAGTTTTGTAGACCTATCGTTGTAGATGTTGTTGTAGAAGTTTATTAATAAACATGTTGGGTTTTAGGAACGTTTTTAGGGCTCCGAACCCTAAAAGGGTGCCGAAGGAGCCCTATTACTAAGCCTCCGCTGTCCGTCCGTCCGTCCGTCCGTCCGTCCGTCCGTCCGTCCGTCTGTCACAGGGCTCTATCTCATAAACTTTAATAGCTAGGTACTTGTAATTTTCACAAAACATGTATCCCTAATGCCGCTACAACGACAAATAATAAAATTAAAAAAAAGTTTATAATTAAAGGTACTCTCCATACAAGCAACGTGTTTTTGCTCAAAATTTAATTCTCGATTTCGTTCGTGTATCGTGAAAACGGCATCAGCTAGGTATTTGATTTTTTCACGGAACGTTAATGGTTATGATTCCTATAATATGAAATAATTATGACTAAATAAAATTAATAAATAACTGGAGCGTTCATACAAATCACGATTTTTTTTCAACGTTTCACGCTGTAACACCATAATGGCAATAGTTATCAACTTGAAAATCTTACACAATATGGGTAACTATAATAGCTATAACAACAAATACTAAAAATTAAATAAATTCAAAAATTCAAGGATTTTCCCATACAAGACACTTTTCCGACTTATTAAAATCAAATAAGACTAATTCTGACTAGAGTTTTCGAAGAAGATTTCTTTGGCAATACACATAAAACATTATCATGATTTACCTTATATTATACGAGTAAGATACCGTATCCTGTGTAATATTTTTAATCTAGATATCTATTGCATACCATCAGGTTATCTGAATAAAAACTCCTTAATGTGATGAGATTGCCGGTTACAGTCTTCCTTATTATTTCAAGTTTTAACAAAAATCATTGCCACCTACGTTCCCTTAACTAACAACCCTTAAAGTACCATATCTCTAAATATTTCAATACGTAAAAATCATAGTTATACAAAGTACCTATTGAACAGCAGCAGTAAGGTTAACCTATTTATGAACGGTTAAATAAATAGATAAAGAATACATAACATAATATCACATCTAAGCCACATATTTTATATTGTTATTTTTGTAAAACGATCAGTTACCTTTTAAAAACAAAAATAAGTAAGGCCCAATTTCACCGATACGATCCGAAAACGCGTTCAGCTGATCTTAGTTCACGGTGAACGAGTTCAAATATTGAATTTAATCTCGGCTTAAGAAAAACTCATTTCACCAGTACCTTTTTGATCCCGTTCACGTAAACCAAGTTCACGTGATCCAGATCACAAATTCTAAAGACAAATGTCATTGTCACTGTCAAAATGTCGTCAAAGTTGTCAAAATGTGTCAAGTTTTGTTTGTTCCGTGGTTATTTTCGAAATTCGTTGTCCGTTGTGACCTTTGAATATTTAGCACATTATTGAAAGTTGTGACTATGTATTTTATTTTAGTTTTAATTTAGCTATAGTTACTCAGTACGGTAACTGCTAATACCGAAACATAGCTTAACCTGACCCCAGATGGACGATTATAGACAGCTAGTGTTTAAAATTACTTTCCTTGTACAAATGGTTTCTCATATTTCCTTTCATCTTTATTTCTTTTTATTTTAACGTAGCGCGTTCATTTTCTATTGTTATAGTTTATTACCAAACTAATTGTAAAAACATCCCCATTCTCTTTATGTTGCTATATTCCATTACTGTACACATTTAAAATCATTATTGTCTTAAAACCCGTTATATTTTCTATTGTTCCGCCCCGGCGACCCGTATGAACCATTTTGTATCCCTTATAATGTCGTAAAAATATTGTATTTGATTTCTTTGAAGTTAGTTTACGTTTAGCTCTCGAGCAACCAACAATAAAAAGACTTGCAAAGTGTAAAAGTTTTTTCGCATAAGAGTTATTAGTTCTGTGAATGCTGTTTCGTCAATCATTTATCAAAAAGTGCCTTTAACCATTTCTTCGCAAATCAAGAACTCTGACTCAACATAAAGGTGGAAAGAAAATAAGGTCCCACATTCACTAGGTAGGTAGTAATTCCGAGAAAATATATATGAAAGAATAAACAAGAAGTATTTAAAAAATCTGATTTCATGAGCATGAGAAATAAACTCACTAGAGTGACAAAAATATTCTTCATGAAGATGAAGAATAATAAATAATATTAATAATTTTGGATTAAAATGCTCATTTCATTTTTGTTGAATATTATGAAAATTAGGTATACCTTCACCAAATAAAATGTGATAAGTACACGTTATTTTTGTAAACAGTGCAGTAAAATATAAATTTAGTACCTACCTATAGACGTCAAATCACATCTGAACCAAGATCACAGAGCTTAACCGGCCAAAATCGGCCGTTCAATATTTAATCTCGTTCAAGCCCTAACTACGTTCAGTTTGAGCCCATGAAATCCGAACTGAGATCATCAGTTACGGGCTTAAGCCGAGTTCAAGTCGGCCTGATCGCGTTCAGTTCTGCCGGTGAAATTGGGCCTAAGTATAATAAAATCATGAATTTAGTAAAATGCTACAACATCTGGTCTTTGTTTTTTTTCGAAGCTGGTCATTAAGATTGAGTCTGGGACAAATAGTTCATCGTCAAGTGGCACTTCAATGGACAGAAAAAAATGGACAAACAATGTGTGAAGATTGGTTTCAAGAGGAACAATAGAGTCCGAATAGTACAAGGAACGTGTTTTTCAATAAAAGTGGTAGACCCGCAGATTTTTTATGATACTTGCTTTAGAAATTGACGTTTGAAAATAATTTATTAAGTGACTTACTTGACCGACAACTGTTTTTTTATAATTTGGCTGTGTAAGGTACATTTATTTAAGGTGGAGAAGTGATTTCTATAGCTATAATCAGTACATACGGTGGAGAGTGAGGAGCCCTTCACATGCGCGTCCCAACACGCATTTGACAAGTTTATTAAGGTAACCTGTACACAATGGAAAATTTCCATCGACTTCAAATGGTGTGCAGCCGCCTTTAGGTGCTCTGATCTCACATTGATTTTGTGATAATGATTTTTTCCCTCTAGCTCTATTTCTTCACGGTGGAATTCGGTCTTTGTCGGCTAGAAGACGGCACTTTCCGCGTATATGGAGCTGGTCTTTTGTCTTCTGTGGCTGAACTGCAGCATGCTTTGACCACTGCAGATAAGATCAAGCGCTTTGACCCTGACGTCACCGTCCATGAAGAATGCATCATCACTTCCTACCAGAACGCTTACTATTATACTGACTCATTTGAAGAAGCTAAAGAAAAGATGAGGTTAGTCAAATCACCTATTGTTTTTTGTGCTGCAGTGTTACTTTAATGAAAAAGATATCAATATTATTGGCTATTGTGACAGGTTGATATGTAAGAAAAAAAAGCATAATACGAAAGTGTCGTCGTGGTCTGAATATTTTTATTGAATCCGTTTTTGGTAAACTGAGGGTTATTAAAGCGCCAATGTTAATCTAACCTTTCTTACAGTGAACTTGTTACGAATGCTCCAATCTTCTTCTAATAATCCATTAAATCTAACAATTCCAGAGCATTTGCGGAGAGTATCCAACGTCCTTTCGGTGTCCGATATAATCCATACACGCAAAGTGTGGAAGTTCTGAGTAACGCTCAAAAGATTACGGCTCTAGTTCGAGAACTCCGCGGTGACATCTGTATAGTGTCGTCCGCTATCAAGAAAATATCCGCTCAAGATTCAACCTTGGACGTCGAAACTATTGCTAATATGCTGCATACTGGACTACAGGTAGAGCTTATTAAATAAAAGAAATTGGAATTTACTGATGAAATCTATAAATAGAAAAATCAAAGTTCTGAATGACACACTAACTCCGCCCAGCTCCAACCTTTGGACCTAGAGAGCAGTTATTTTGCACAAACGTTTTTATTATGATGTAGCCAAGAAATAATTCCAGGAGTTTCCACGGGAACCAAGTCACGGAATTACTCTTTTAATGAAAAGTTACTAGGTAGAGATCTTCAGATCAAAAATTATACACTGTAACAAAATAGAGAAATGCATTTTAAGACTGTATCGGCTGACTTTTAAAAGGTAACTTATGGGAATATCTATGCAACACTTATTTTAAAATTAGACTAACGGTAACAAACCAACACATTAACACACATTAACCTTTTATGTATGTACCTATGACTATGTATATTGAGTAAACCTGGCGTTGTTTAATGTTTATGTCTAAATGTTTTGCAAGCCGACTGCGTACCTTTGATCCGATGATCAAAGTTTTCCAAATTAGATATTTTTGGACGGTTTTCGACACAGCTTATTCTGAGCGTATCTGACAGTTAATGTTTGACTTATCCATGAAAACTTTAAATTAATTTCGCTTTAAATTAATTAATAAACTACTGAATATTTTACAATGAATGAGATCTGCCTACGATCATGATAAATGCAGCTAGAAATTGACATCAAAATATAATACTGGCATAATAAAATCACATTTACGTATGGTAGTGAATGTTGAGTCTGGCAGAAGAAGCAAGAAAGTAAGATTAATGCTGTGGAAATGAGAAGTTTGAGAAGTATGACTGGAGTGACCTTGATGGACAAAGTGAGGAACAGTGTAATAAGGGAACACTGTGGCGTGTTAGAAGATGTAGTAATAAAGATAGAGAAAGGATTGCTGAGATGGTTTGGACATGCGGAGAGGATGGACGAAAGGAGATTGACAAAAGAGATTTATAAGGCTAGTGTGAATGGTCAAGTCAGTAGGGGTCGACCTAGGCGTACCTTTCATGAACAAGTTGATGTTATCTTAAGGAAAGGCCAGGTTAAAAGTACAAACAACCGACGAGCATGCATGAAGGATGTGATGAAAGTGGAAGAAGCAAAAGTCGTATGTCAGGATCGTAGCAAGTGGAAAGAAATAATCTCTGCCTACCCTAACGGGAACAAGGCGTGACTGTATGTATATATGTATAATAAAATCATAATGATTAAAATTGTAAACATTTTTAACCATGATTCTGATATCTCGTGCAGATGGCAAATAATAATAATATTATCAACTTATACGTTTTCGATTTTATAGCCGCTGATCTGAAAATATTTATGATGGTAAGGTATTTTCTACAGTATGAATTAACACACAAACACTTATAAAAACGATATAAAGACATATATAAAGAAGCAAAAGTTGTGTGTCAGAATTGTTGCAAGTGGAAAAAAATAGTCTCTGCCTACCCAAACGGGAACAAGGCGTGACTGTATGTATGTATTTACAAAAATGAAAACGTATTTAGGTACAAATTACTAACAGTTACTTGTCGCAACATAGTCATACCATACTGCATACTCTAGAAAATATATTCGCAATGTCATTAGCTCTTTAACGGGTTATTAAGATACAATGTTGAGAAAACTCACAATATTTAATATTATTAGGTGGAGAGAAGCCCTCAGAGCACGTCCGGTGGAAGTTCTCCAAATTCCGAGAGAGGTGCGTCGCCTCGACCCGACGTCAAGTGAATTAGTGAAAAATATAAAATTGTTTATGATAAAATAATAAAATATTCCTCATATATATATTATATTATACTATTATCTATATATTCTGAAGTAATACTTACTACAATAAATAAACGTTATAGAAACCTAGTCATATCTATTTGAATTATTGTTAGTGTGTAGAATTATATAATTATATAGTTGATTCAATGAAATTTTATGTGTAGTGACGATAGTGAATTAAAATATTAATGTCGTTATATTCTTCTACTACTAATCACCTCTTATTCAAAGAATTATCAATATAATAATTAAATAGAGTATTTATAATAATACATAGATTATTCAATTTAAAATTAGCGCTGTGTTAAATATTGTTATAAAAATATATTATGCAACAAGTATACGAAGTTAAGTGTTTCCTAAACAATGTAGAGATAGTATAAATAAAGTTTAATCGTGTAACGTATATAAAATAAATAAACTGCAACAAGCGATGGTATTATTTTTATATCCTAATCTTATTCACACTTCAAGTATGTCGACATGATTATGTATGAATATTTTTTTGTATGTATGTACATAGTAGTACTTTTTACTTTTTTACTGATAAGAATTACTACTCCTAGAATTACTAGGCAGCCGCTAATCCATTTTTAACCTACGTAAAAGAGGAGGAGGTTCTCAATTCGATTGTATGTTGACGATGTAGTTATTGTTTTTGGTTTGTTACGCGGTTACTCCAGTCAATTAGATTGATCAGTTGGCTCAGCTGGTAGTGCCCCTGCCTTTTGAGTCGCAGGTTCCGGGTTCGATCCCCGGTCAGGCTCAAACATTTGTGCGCATGAGCATGTCTATTTAATCTGTGTCTGGGTGTTATAAGCGTATATAAGTATGTATATCAGTCCTCTGGTTACCATAGTACAGGCTTTGCCTAATTTGGGACCAGATGACCGTGTGTGGAAGCTGTCTCAAATTAAAAAATATATGTAATTATGAAGGGATTATGATGATTATTTTATCGAAACTGATTCAGCGCTCTTTGCAAAAATCAGCATACTTTCTGGTTTAAGTGTGTTCTACATAACTACCAGCGTAGCGTTTATATATATAGGTATTTAGGTATAGTTTAGAAGTTACTTTTTTTTTCTCTGAAAAAAGAAATTGTATAAAATTTATATGGAAGCTACATACTACTACTTAGTACAAAACGTTAGCAAGATGTTGACCGCGAAACGTAAATCGGGCTATAAAATAAACCTACATCCTCAGTAAACGTTACTTTAACGAACTTCAAAATAGAAATGATGGAACTATGTTAATGTTAATTTAGTGACCATAAAACGTATCGATAACGGTATAAAATTAAAAATCCTTTTTGGCTTCGAGCCAATGGCACAATATGTAAACTACAGGCCGTCCGGGAAAAAATGGTATCGTTCGACCTCTCGCAGACCCATCAGGAGTCATCATCGTACGGTTATTCTGGCTGTAGAGAGAAGATCAGCGGGTTTAGGCATCTTGCCAGAAACTATTAATTTTTAAAACAAAGTGACGCAATCAAACTCTCAGGTCAGTTGATTGAACTATAATAATATATTATTACGTCTTATGTTGATACTGGAGTGGCTGTCATTTCGAAAGAAGACCAAAATAGCTTGGTCGAGAGTCAAGAGGTGCCTAACTTGAGTAGCAATTGACATGATTTTTATAGACATGTAAAATATTGATAAAGATACGTATATATATATTATTATTATTAAAATCCAGTAAAATGTTTAAGTAGGTACCTATTCCTGTGTACAGGACATACAGTACCCATTTGCTTCAAAAAATGCTTATGTTTAACTAGTTAAGTTGGGACACATAACTCTTGAAAAGATCTTGTCATGTAATATTACATGACATAATCTTTTTTTTTTCTATATGGGACAATTTCCACACACGGTCATCTGGTCCCAAACTAGGCTACAAGCCTGTACTATGGTAACCAGATGACTGATATACATACTTAATTATGCTTATAACACCCAAACACAGATCAAACAGACATGTTTGACCTGGCCGGGGATCGAACCTGGGGCCGGGGCTGTCATTAAATATAAGGGATATTATAATATTTTGTAAGACCACATGCAACCCACTGAGACACATTGATAATAAATGATCGTAAAACCATAGGAAATAAGGAATGTCAACAGGTGGCTACATAAGTAATAATACGTAGTAATCTAGTTGCATTCAAAAGTTACAACCCGGAAAATTTTGTGTATGTATCCGTTCAATGCCAATGAATAGTCCTTGGCAATGGATGTTGAATTTAATTATAACTACTTGCGTATCTGTCAAAATCGCATGAAAGTTGGCAAGTAACCGTCCGCAGTATCGTTAAAATTAGCTTACTACGAGTGTACCTACCTATTATTTTTTTTAACAGCTCTATAATTATTTATAGTCGTATATGAAGCTGCTGCCCATTATCCGCAGCATATAATAGCCATTTCAGGTTTAGTATGTACAGTACTTTTTTTAAATCAAACTCGTACACCCATCCAAACCTTCACGCAATATTAATATATTCTCAGATCTTACATTAATTTTTTTTTTTGGCAGAGTGCCTTTATTGAAAAAAGACTAAACAATAGAGCTACCTACTTACTACCTACCCTAACTAAATACACTATACCATAGAACGCTTCGAAAATCCACAGGCCGACATGCCAGCCTATAGAAAATCCAAGTGCTCTAAACCACTGTCAGATGGCAGCGTACCCAAGATACTGGCGGCATTGCCACGTTGAATAGCAATGCTTATACGTTGAGCCAGATAAACGCCAGCATTTTGATTACATTAATTAGTAAGTTGTTACCTGGGAGGTTAACCTTCATGTAAAAGCAATTAATTTTTTGTTTACATTCTCTTTAAGGAATTTAGTAACCAAGTACAGCGCGAATGAAACGAATCTGGCAATAAAAGTATACAATATGTGAGGGCCTAACACGAGTTTTTTTGACTATCGCAATCATACCGAATTCGAGCGTTTGGGAAACAAATTTATGGATATGACAATACGAATTCGATACGTATGCAATTTTCAAAAAAATTGTGCTAGTGATATTCAATTTGGCACCTCTGTAACGTGTCAAATTAAATTTCCGATGGAAAAAGTCACTGGCCCTCAGAATCTGTGAAACTTGTCACAAAGCGTTCTTATAATAGATTCCTAAATATTTCAGCGCCCTAATTCTAATTAATAATAATGTTATAAACATAGTATTGGAAACGACCGCAAAAACATTCAACTACACAACGTGCTTTATAATTATTTTATAAACTGTGATGAAGATAAAAGTTTACTCAATACAACGAATACGAGTACAAGTCGTATACCTATATCTACAAAGATAGAGATTATTGAGATTCATTCTACGATATGATTTAGGGTTTTTTTTCTGTAGGTATATACTATAAGTATAAATTTAGATAATGCACTCTACGCACGGCGTGTTTGACAAAATAACCAAAAAATAATGAGGTGGAATAATGAAGAAGGTTTCTATGTAAACAATTCATGAATCATAAATTAGGTCAGTGGGTCGGTGGACAAATACGAACCTCTAGCTATTGTTTTCACATAGTCGTTGTGCCCGACTCCAGAATTTTTGACAAATATTTTAGATTCATGAAGGTTCCTTTTAAAAGATTTTAGTTCTCTGAATTCTAAGTCTTAAGACGAGGAAAGCGTTGTGTTAGTTCAAAACTCTTAACGACTTGCGTAATGATTCCTTAATATAATTTGATATTGGCATTTAAGAGGTGTGAGATATTTTCCTTTCAATGAATAATTAGGAACTTTCTAAATATTTGATAGAATTATATATCATTATAGTAGTGAGTGACCCACGGGCCACGGGGAAGCCCACGGGTCCGCAGTACCGCTCGTGCCGTGGCGTCACCACGCCGCGCCGCGTCGCGCCGCGCCACAAGCTCTGTCTAGAATCAATATCTACGCTCAACAAATACAACCCTTTATAATATCATTTATATCAGTTTAATATAGTTTAAGTACTTTATGATTTTTAATACACTACAGTTTCTTCCGCACGTTGACCACCCGTGTGACAGTTTCGCGCCACAATGTAAACAATCGTCTCAAAAATAAAACCCGCGTACCAGCTGTCATCTGATAGTTTCACGACAACAGCTGATAGAACCTAAAAATAGAATTGTCTATATTATGGAGAACTTTCATTGCTAAAAAAAATTTTTGCGTTTTGTGAAATGTCGCGATACGAATTCGACTAGATGGCCGATGTGTATTTACACGCCACTAGATCTGTAGTAAGAGTCGGAGTGAGTGTGCATCCGGAGCGTGCGGTCGCGCTGAGGTGGTCGAAGGCCGTGAGTTACATCGGCAGGGCGTCCGCGTCCGCGTGGTCGGTGTCCACGTCGGTCGTCGCGGGAAGTTGGCAAGGTGCGCGCACGCCGTACCCGCACCAACGCGAGCGAGCCGTAGCGTCACGCGTCTTGTCACCCGCGTCTCCACTCTTCAGTGCTACCTTGCTCGCGATTAGGACATGTCCGTGTTATGGATTACCAATGTATTGTCGTCTACACTGTTATCAATATCGCGCCGCCGCGGTTCTCCACGCAGGCCACGGACTACTCCGATGGCTGTGTCACCTGGTTCAAAAATAAAATTAAGAGGTTAGTTAATTTAATATTATTTATAATTTTACGATTCAATTTATTATAATTGAATTTAGGTTCATAAGTGTTGATAGAGTTGTCGATTTTGTTTGGTTATTTATTACTCGCTCCGCCTCGCGGTTTCACCTACTGAAAAGTATCCTATTTGATCCTGCCTATCAGAATTCAGCCTAATTAGTTCAGTAGTTTTGGTGTGAAGTGGTAACCAACCCACACTTTCACTTACAAACAAATATAGACTTTTACATATATAATAGTTGTAATGGGTTTAGTGGGACTAAACGTTTTTTCAGTATTAATGCTTAATTAATATTATTCAATTCCATAGTTATTAATAAAATGTATGTTTAGAAGAAAGCTTTATGACTGTATCTACTCTAATTTTAGTGTTATGAACTTATTTTTAGTAAAATAACTTTCATAATATTATTTGTACTGATAAAATTACAAGTAATCTTCGAGTAGGCCTTCATACTTTGTCCTCATAATTTAACTGTCTCTGTTTGTCTGTGTTTATTTTAATTATTTAGGCTAACCTGGAATCAAAATTGTTTATTTCCAGAGCGGTAGCAGTGTACCTACATTCATTGAAACTTACACCTAACAGCGGAATCGTGCACGGACACTTAGCATGCATGTACTACAGACACGGACTCATAGATTTAGCCATAGAGACATACAAGCGAGCTATAGAGCTCCAACCCAATTTCCCAGATGCATATTGCAATCTCGCTAATGCCCTAAAAGAAAAGGGTCTAGTCAGCGAAGCTGAAGATTGTTATAATACAGCACTGCGCTTCTGCCCCACTCATGTCGACACTCTCAACAATCTAGGAAACGTTAAAAGGGAACAAGGTAAAATAAAAGAGGCGACATACCTATACAGAAAAGCTCTCGAAGTATTCCCAGAATTTGCAGCCACGCATAGTAATTTAGCGTCTCTATTACAACAACAAGGTGTGTATTCTGTCCTTATTCTGTATTGATCGGCTCTACGTTGATATTTCAGTATAATTACTCAAATTAGCTGCGCCTATTTCATTTCCATGGAAGGTTTACTTTGGCGTGATTTCATGAGCTAGGTATATAATTAACAGTAATTCAATTTAATTAAGTACTTTGCGATTGATGCGATGCGATGTTAATTTTATATATTCCTGCCTAGGTTTTATAATTTGCATACATTTTGCTTCATATTATCCTTGGCTTGGTAACCTCATTGTCATAAGGTTTATTATTCGATAGCGTCATAACATATTGGTAGCTCCATTTATAAATTGTATCTACTTACCTACTAAATTAAGGATAAGGATAAGGATTAATTAATTATTATGCTTCCTATTAAACACGAACCTTGAATCTGTCTTGAAACAATGATTGGAAAAGTCAAACGTCGCCCGATGGTAGTATAATTCTTGCAACTTAATTATATTAAAGTAAGACAAAAGTCCAATATCCAAAATCATTGGACACACACAATTAAACCTTATTATGTATTAATATTACCATATTTTTTGATTACAGGAAAGCTCCGCGAAGCATTGATGCATTACAGGCAGGCTATAAATATTCAGCCGCAGTTTGCCGATGCTTATAGTAATATGGGAAATACTTTACGAGAATTGCAAGATGCAGCAGGCGCCACGATATGCTTTAAAAAAGCTATAGAAATAAATCCAACTTTTGCTGATGCATACTGTAACTTAGCTAGCATTTACAAAGATATTGGTAATATTATTGAAGCAATTGAATCCTACGAAATTGCACTTAAATTTAAACCAATTTTCCCAGATGCTTATTGTAATTTGACACACTGCTTTCAAATAATATGCAACTGGGAAGATTACAATGTACGTATGCATAACCTTGTCGCAATAGTAGAAGAACAACTGGCCAACGAACAGTTGTGCTCTGTACACCCCCATCATTCCATTTTATATCCGTTAACCAATATTGCCAGGTATGAGATTGCTGCTCGTAATGCTAATTTGTATACAGAAAAGGTTAGTTTTCCAGAGAAAATCATATTCCAATATAGAAATGTCTCAAATGGAAGATTAAGAATCGGATACGTTAGCAGTGATTTTGGAAACCATCCCACTTCACATTTGATGCAATCTATTCCTGGATTACATGATCGGTCAAAAGTCGAAATTTACTGCTACGCGCTGAATGCAGACGACGGTACAACATTCCGCAATAAAATTTTTATGGAATCAGAACATTTCATAGATATATCTCATATTCAGTGTCACATTGAAGCCGCTAGGAAAATAAACGAGGACGGCATTGATATTTTAGTAAACATGAATGGCTACACTAAAGGCGCGAGAAACGAAATTTTTGCTTTGAAACCAGCTCCAATACAAGTTATGTGGCTCGGATATCCGGGGACCAGTGGAGCTGAATATATGGATTATATAATAACTGATGAAGTTTCGTGTCCCAAAATGGCTGCTACTAATTTCAGCGAGAAATTCGCGTATATGCCGTATACATATTTTATAGGAGATCATAAGCAAATGTTTCCTCATTTGATACATAAGTATTTTGTTATGTATGATAACAATGATCAATACAACATCAACTCTGCAATTATCAATGCGGCGGACAGTAAAGACGTAGCACAGCTCTTTGACGCTTTTGAATATAAAGAAATAGTGCAATATGAAAATCTGGAACCAATTGAAATAATTATAAGACAAATAAACATTCCGAATTATGTAGTCCAGTTGACAATAAATCCAGACCAAAAACAGGCACGTATAATAAATTTTTGGGCATTATTCCATAAATATTTGTATCTTATCTTTATATTATGAATGTACAAATTCAATTTTTATTTCAGGTTCTTGTAAAGGGTACGATTATACAAAATGGTATAAGCACCTTTAGTAATAAGAAAATTTCGACTGGCGAAGAAGTTTTTGATAATATAATATTTACTTCAAGGAGACAGTATGGACTGCCTGACGATGCTGTGGTATTCTGTAATTTTAATCAGTTGTATAAAACTGATCCAGGCATATTTGAAATTTGGGTAAATATATTAAAACAAGTGCCGAAAAGTGTGCTATGGCTGCTGAGTTTCCCGCCAGCTGGAGAACCAAATCTTAAGAAATATGCTTCGAAATTAGGTAAATTATAATATTATTTGGTACTATAATCGATTCATACCTCCTACTACAATTATAAGCTGTGTCCACATCAAACTAGACAAACGATTGTTAGGCAAAACAGCCTTAATGCTGTCAATTTATCATTTTTCAAAGCTTTATAAAACACTATTTCTGTTGATACTTAATATATATAACATATATTTTTTTATGATAGTGAGTGAGTGATAAGACGAGCTAATCAGGTGCCTGATGGTAAGCATCATGATTGCTCATATCAGACACACTGCCACCCACTGTTTTAAAATTCTAAGTTCTGCGCAGCACTGCACTGCGCCTGCCACCCTGAGATTTGAGTTGTTGAATCTCATCATGCCCAGTAATTTCCATTCATACCGGAACACAATAATGTTTGCACATTACTGCTTGGCGGATGAATAACTGGCAAAGGTGTGGTACTTCCCCAGGCAGCCCCCCTGCAAAAGATGCTTACCACTACAAATAGTTATACAGGCAGTCGTTAAATATATAGTCGTATATATGTAATTAAAAACTTAATTTTATGTTATCTTAAAGGTTTACATCCAAATCGTGTGATATTCTCAAAGATAGTATGTAAAGAGGAACACGTTCGTCGCGGCCAGTTAGCAGATGTATGTTTAGACACACCTTTATGCAACGGTCATACCACTGCTATGGACGTCTTGTGGGCTGGTACTCCTGTAGTCACCATGCCTGGAGAAACTCTAGCTTCAAGGTAGATTATTGATTGAATTTGGCGTTACTTTTCGGAAAACCATTATGGACTTCTGGAACAAGAATTCTCTTGTTCATCTTGTTTATTTTCAATGTGTTTATAAATCATAAGTGATATGTGATTTTGCTTTGTGATGATTTTAGACTAACGTTTCTATCGTAATATTATAAATATCATGTAACTAACCGTGTTTTAAAATCCAAACGCTTAAATAATAATGCAAAGATGTTTTAAAAATTCTTGAGTAGATTACTTTCTTGGCAAACGTAATCTTTTTACTTTTGAAGACATCGAAACAATTAGTTGGGTGATTGGTCGGTGACACAAAGTATGGGCTATAGAAAACAAAAGCTTTAAAATCTTATGTTCGGATTGAAACTAAAAAACTATTAACATTTTTCAGAGTTGCTGCATCACAGTTGAAAGCTCTAGGATGTCAGGAACTCATCGCCAACAGTAAAGAAGATTACGAAGAGCTTGCTGTTAAGCTCGGAGTAGATCACAAACTGTAAGTTGAAAAGACTTATTTATTAATACCCGACCAAAAAAGGGAGTTTTATTGTTTTTATTATATTTAATGTATCGTCTATGGCATTGTGGTGGATTTAATTTTAATATGGTAATTTAACTTCATCGGTACTTGAGCTCAGGAAACGGTAGAAAGTTCTTAATGAAGGTTCCCTATTCATTCGCATAATATTTTGAGTCATCATTTTACAAGTTATAATATTTGAAACCCTCATATATATGTTAAAACTAATAATCATTTGTCATAACTCCTATTACAACTTGTCATAATTTTAATACTCATATCGTTTGAAGGCTTTAAATTTTGAAGTCCAAGCTTTTAATTGCCTTAATATTTTATGCCATAATCTTCACATGTTCTAACTATTTTCAGTTCTAAAATTGTATTGTGTTATAGTAATATACTATGCCAGAATATTATCTTTGTCATAATTTAAAATGAAATTTAACCCAGTATATAAGGCATTTAAAAGATAAAGAACAGTTCTTCAAAACAGGACTTCAAATATTATATTAATTTTTTATTTATTAAAGGCAACCAACAAATAAGCAACTATCACATATACAAAAATAGTTACATAATTAAACAAATTCAAGATGCTTATCCGATTATAGGTAGCAACATTCGCGCGTACGATTGACGTCTTATAAAATAAAAATAAATTCTAATAATAATTATTAAAAACAGAATATAACTTGTACAAATTGGAAAAAAGTTAAAAAAGAAGATATTATATAAGAGATATTACAAATTATGATGAGATGTAGAGTAAACTGCGATTATATAATTTTTAAATTGTTTTGACAGCCTCATTGGCGCAGATGGTAGTAACATGCTTTCTGTGCCGCAGGCCCCGGGTTCGATCTCCGGCCAGGTCAAACATTTGTGTGCATGAACATGTCTGTTTGATCTGTGTCTGGGTGTTATAAGCGTATTTAAGTATGTATATCGGTCATTTGGCTACCATAGTACAGGCTTCTAGCCTAGTTTGGGACCAGGTGTACGTGTGTGGAAGTTGTCCTATATTTTTATTATTATTAAAGAGTCACCAAATAAATCGATATCAGGGGAGTACTTCGTAATTAAATTATATGGTCTGCAAATTCTTAAAACTGGTGAATTAGGTCCTAGGTTTGTTTTAAAAATATACAGTTAATTAATAATGACCAAAGATACATAGGCCATAAAACATGATCACTTATTTCATTATTCAATAGAAATATTATGACAACTAACAATAGGAATTGAAACTATTATACTCATCAATATTATTACAATTAAATTTTATGACAAATTATGAGTATGTCTACAATAAAATATGCAAATCCAATATTATGACTAGAGCACGTAATGACAAAATGATGTATAGGAAAAAAAATATGACAATCGACGTTATGCGAATCAACAGAACACCCTTTATGAATATTTTGGAGACACTCGTATATTTATATGATGATCACAGGGTTTGATGATGAATATGAAGCCAAAATAAGTAAAAGGAAATATTTATAAATATTCAATTATCTACATAATAAACGCTCCATGACTCTTGACCTAATTGTATTTGAACTTCACTCTATCAACTCTCCTTCAACTGGTAATCATTTATAACTAATGATATCGACGGCTAACAGAGTTTGTTACTTTGATCGAATACGACCTTGTCATTCTATCCCGTACCTAATTGCTTGTATGTTATTCGTTTCACCCTCGAGGGTTCCTTTTTCATCCTAATAGATACTCATGAAGCGGGAAGCGTAAATGTACGTATAAAGCATTATGTAATAAGTACATTTTTCACTCCTCTTGCTCGTTCGTCATTGATGCGTACAAGAGCGGAGCTAAAATAACATTTCATCCCCTAGGGGATAAAGTAAATTTCTATTTTATTATTGTCCGTTGCCAACGAGATTTTTTTTTTTTTGGGGTCGCACGTATTAGCCAAAGGAAAGTCAAAATCTTTTGATGAAATAAAAAAAGATATTTTTCACAATCGTAGTGAAAAGTAGGGTGTAACACACGGCGCTAAAATCCATTTTAACTCGGGTCCAATTTACTCCCTCGCTTACTACCTTATATACAATGGGTTTCTTTAGCCCCTCTACTGCCTCGGTGGCGTAAAGGGCGCATGCTCGACTGCCAATCAAGAGGTCCCGGGTTCGATCCCCAGGTCAGGTAAATGTTTTAAATATTGGATTTTTCCATTAGAAATTATCTCAATAACTGCCTGGAGTCTGGAACTGTGCCCGGTAGATGGCAATAGGCTCGCCCCCTATTACATGGGACCAATAACATACTGGCGAAATGTGGGTGTATCTACTTTGGGACTGAGTCCTGGGTACACCTCTGCCTACCCCTTCGGGAAAAAGGCGTGAATGTATGTAATGTTATGTTCTTTAGCCCCTTGTGTTACAATCTACTATTAGTTACTAACTATACAATTATGTTTTTTAATAAACACATTCATTCTGGAATCTCAGCCGTATGAAGTCTAATGCAGTACAAAAGCCTCCCTTATTTATGAGTTTACCAATACTCGCCACGCTTGGCGGGCGGGTTGGCCAGCGCAGTTGGATTTTACGCAGAGGACTTTGCTACCCGTCCTCTAAATCTAATACTCAACTCATTTGTTAAATATTGATGGATAATATAATCTTTATCTGATATATATAATGGTATTTAAATGAGGTAAGTAAGTAGGTAAGTATTAAAATTTTGCAAAAACAGCAAGCAAAAAATCTAAACGGTCATCTTTACCTATAACATACTGGAGAAATGCGGGTGTACCAACTACGGAACTGAGTCTTGGGTACACCTCTGCCTACCCCTTCGGGAAAAAGCGTGATTGTATATTATATTCAGTGGTTAATTTTATATATAATTTACCTTTCAGTCGACAATACATCCGTGCTAAAGTTTGGAACGCACGTCTGCGCAGTACTTTATTTAACTGCGAACACTATGCAGACGGATTGGAAAAATTGTACCAAAACATGTGGGGACGATATGAAAACGGACTCCAACCGGATCACATCAAAATAGATCTATGATCGGAAGGTAAACAATGCCGTCAACTATCAATATATCAGTTTGTTACAAAAACTTAATGCGCTGAAGATGCTATAATAATAATAGTAATACGGGGCAACTTCCACACACGGTCATCTGGTCCCAAACTAGGCTAGAAGCCTGTACTATGGCAACCAGATGACTGATATACATACTTATATATGCTTATAACACCTAGACACAGATCAAACAGACATGTTCATACACACAATTGTAGTGGATTGTAGTGGTAGGCCTCTTTAGAAGGGGGCTGCCTGGGGAAGTACCACACCTTTGCCAGTTATTCATCCGCCAAGCCAAGCCGGACTGAAGGGCAATGTTACCAGCGAAATTACTGGGCATCATGAGATTCAAAGACTCATACCTCAGGGTGACAGGCGCAGTGCAGTCCCGCGCAGAATTTTGAATTTTAAACACAGGCACTGTGTCTGTTATGGGCAATCATGATGCTTACCATCAGGCACCTAATTTGCTCGTCTTGTCACTCGCTAACATACAAAAAAAACACGTATGCATGATCTGGCCGGGGATCGAACCCGAGGCCTGTGGCACAGAAAGCAGAGTTACTACCGTCCGAGCCAACGAGGCTATCAGCTAAATAAATATGTTGAGATGGAGCTTATGAGTACAAGAAAATCTAAAAATTAATTGATTAATATAAGACAGTGCGTAGATTTTTCTTGTAGTAGTAGAGCAGAAGGTCCCGCACCTTCATGTCCGTTCGTGAGTGAAATTCTCTCCATTTTCATATTGTACTATTTATTTTTCAGATAGTACCTCATGACCGGTGTCTCAATTCCTGAAGTAACATATATATTATATTTATAAAGATGCGCCACCGTCTTTTTGCTGCAAAGGAATCCTCTCCATCCATAGGTTGTCTGGAAGAAATCGCTTATTAGCGATAAGACCGTCGCTTATACATTTAAGTATAGTTTCTCTGTATCCTTTGTGTTAGTTCTATAAGTGTGGTGTACATTATAGTACGTTCATAGTCATAATATTTCAGCCAACACATACAAAACCGCAGTTCAGAAGGAGTAACCGCATAAACAGACAGACAGATGCGGAATGTTTTATACTATCTAAGCCTAGATTATTAGTGTCTCCACGCACGTTCCAGCCAGATACCGCACTGCCTTATATTAACAGGTTCGATACGCGTGTGCGTGAAAACAGCAAGGGGTGCTAGTGTGAAAAATTGTGTCGAGTTTCGAGTACGTCAACTTCGGAGTAGTATTAGAATCCGAGCGTGCGCGGAGATTTAATAAAAATATAAGTACTCGTATTTAACGAGTAAGGATAATAATGTCTACATACACATACATATACAGAGAACCGGGAGTTACCGACAGCTCGCAGAGTGTTCAAGTTGAAGTAGCAATGGGCAGGCCACATCGCTCACAGAACCGATAACGGTTGGGGAAGAAAGGTTCTCGAGTGAGACCACGGACCCGAAAAGGAAGCGTAGGCCGACCCCTCACGCTGTAGAGCGACTTGGTGGATGCGGATGGCGAGCAACCGCGTAGAGTGGAAGTCTATGGGGATGCCTATGTTCAGCAGTGGACGTCTTCCGGCTGATGATGATGATGATGAGGATACATACATACCATAATATTATACAACGTGTTAAAAAAAGGTGTAGTATTACTTAATTCGCTGCATCCACCCATCAAACTGAACAACATTCAAAAGAAAGAATTGCGACATTCGCGAAACTAATTTTTGACTTTCCATACAAAATTGATCAGCTCTTCGGCAAATTTGTATGGAAAGTTAATTTTCTTGCGAATTTCGCAATTATTTCTTTTGTATGTTGTTTAGGTCGATGGGCAGATGGACCTCCTTAAGTATCTACACATTTTCATAACACGCTGTATAGTTCTCCGTCCAAATGTTGTCCGACGTTTACCCGAATTCGTCACAAACAAGTACCATGTATACTGTATACCTATATTATACATATACATACCTCATTGTCAATAATCGAATTTAGTATTATATAGGTATATTAAATAATACATTACTAACTTATATAATAATTTAGGTATATCAATATTAACCTATTTATATAACGCTATTTATGATAATAATTTTATAACTGATGTGTTTATCTATAATTACTAGTAAAGAGTTTATCAATTATACTGTCTATTATTGCTTGTAAAGCTTTGGGAGTGTCACGTATTATATTTTACCAAGTGAAAAGTCAGTAGGTATAGATTATAGATGAAAGAATAATAATAATATAATAATATGAGACAACTTCCACACACGGTCATCTGGTCCCAAACTAGGCTAGAAGCCTGTACTATGGTAACCAGAGGACTGATATACATACTTATATAAGCTTATAACACCCAGACACAGATCAAACAGACATGTTCATGCACACAAATGTTTGACCTGGCCGGGGATCGAACCCGAGGCCTGCAGCACAGAGAGCAGAGTTACTACCGTCTGAGCCAACGAGGCTGTCAGGAGAAGGTGGAGGAGAATGACAGACATTATTTATATTAGTTGATATTAGTATAATATTATGTATGATACAAGTGTGCTAAGTTGAACATAACGCAAGAGGCGAGCGATAACAAGTAAGTCGAGATGCGCTATGTTCATTGCACATGTGTAGCATTCGAAGATTTACCCTTCCCTTCCCTTAGCGAGGAAAAAACCCACTTTATTGTAATTAACTTGTATCCTAGTAATTTTTATCAGTAACGTCACCACAATACGTGGGTCAGACTTGCCGTGGTACCCCATTCAGGGAGTGTCCTAGGGCCCTAACAATGGCTTGAGCTATTTGATTATTTGGAAAAACTGACTGATGAAGGATCTGAGAAATCTTTGACCTCGCCGGCTAGGTCGGTGCTGTGATTGTGTATGTTGGTGGATATCCGGCACCAGTACTGAAATCGGAGTGACTGTTGCGTATATTGGTAGGATTATTGATATTTAATTATATCTATATTTTTATTTTCAATTATTATTGGCCATACAAAGCGTCCGGCGCGGCGGAAACGGCGGGTGGACGGTGAGCCCGGTCGCTTCTTTTTTGCAAAAACCAATTTTGTGGGATGAGTTCCATTCTGCAATATGGTTGAAGGCTGCTAAACAGAACCATGAACTTTTGGTTCTATTTTGCGTATTCTGAATGGTTCCTAAGTGTGTTAATCCTTAAGGCATCGCATGGATCTTTTTAAAGTTATTTTTAGGTAGTATTAAATGGACCATGCACCATATCTTTCCTGTTTTATTATTATTATCTGTGATTGTAGCAGGTAGAATGGTTACCATTTTTATTGATTTGGTAGGAAATGTGATATCAACGCCATCTATCTGCATTTTATTCAATTCCACCCAAGTTGTGGGTTGGTTCCTTTCTGCATCATACAACTAATTAAGACTAATGCTACATCTAATTAAGAGTGGGTCAAAAAAACGACATTTGCGGAATTATAGATTATTATTATAATATATTAACACATACCTCAAAGCGAGAAATATTGTTTTTCGGATTGGTAACAATTCTTTTTGATCTGATGTGCTGTTTTTAATGTACTTACTCGTATATGTGTTGCAGAATGTTATTAAACGTTTTCACACTTATTCTTGTGTACCTCAAATTTGTTTGGATAATTCCTGTAATCTTCGTATAAATCACATAATTCCCCATTTAAGTACTGATCTTTATTCAGCTCGTGCAATTTTTTCCTCGTATTAAGAATCATCATCGTCTCAGCCGTTGGTAATCCAATACTGAACATAGGCCTTCCCCATTAAAAGGAGTTTTGCCAAAACTCGACACGCTTGGCAGGCGGGCAACCGCGGGTAGAGAGCATATTATGAATATCTTGTATTAAATAATGGATGCTGCTTGCAAAACAAAGAAGGGATAATTTGGATAACATCATGGTTTTGTACATGTTCTGACTGTCGACCTCGGCCGCTGCTGCTAATAGCTACACGTGGCGTGCAAAACACACCGCCTTCAGATGCCGCCCTGCCAGCCGCATCGCACGCCGGTAAGACCGAGGTCTTGTCCAGCCCGTCATGCCTTCGCGCTAGACTTGCAGTGTGGTCATGCACTAGGCCGCTAAAAGCCCGTAGATCTTAAAGTTAAGCATGCAAAACTACGAAACCTATCGTTAAGCTAGACAACGTGTATCTGGATAATGCTATGCAGACTATTGATTTCCAATCCATCCTAAACTATAACGATGCAAATATCAAATATATAAAAATTGTATGTGTGTGTAATGGATCTAAAAATATTTAGTAGTATAGTATACTATAGTAGTATGGTATAATATAGTATACATAGTTACTGCGGAGCGCGCCTCCCATCTCCACGCGGGGACTACGCATGTAGTTGCAGAATCTGCATCCTCGCACGTTTTCAGTGTGTGACACCATGATTTTTATACAAACGGAGATACTTACATACAACCCCTCACAACGCAGTGGAGTGCGGGACAATGTGGGATGAAAAATATTTTTACATTTTATACGTTGTTTTGTACAATATTAGTACTCAATGAATAATTACAGACAGAAAGAGGATAATGAATATCTGCTGGTATAGTGCCCACGATGTTATTGTTATACTTACCTATACAAGTGTAATATGTAGACAGTATTCAAGATGAATTAATTAAACACAGTCACGATTTATAAATTATTTTATTTTACGAGTAAATCCTTTATAATAAAATAATACATACAACACAACAATAATAATCAAGTAGGTAACTCAAAAATATAATATGACTAGTAATTAGTTAACTAAACACTAAAGATAAAGGGCAAGACATCGGGCTTAACATTTAAAGCTACCTACTTAATATATCTAAATATCTATCGGACATGTTAAAATAAATTGTTATTTTTTCAGACGACCATGAATTACAATTATTTTTATTTAACACAATATTAGTTGAGTAGACAGCGAATTATATAAACAAAGATCTCAAACTTCTTTATTTAAATCTTGTTTGGTTGGTTTTTTTTTATATTATTTAAACTTAAAAATGTTGTTTCTAGCAAAGACCACAGTTTTTTTCTCAAGATTCTTACCGTCAAGCCTTTAATTAACATTCCAATTATTAATATTTAAGGCTACCTACGCGTTTTGGCACCATGTAGTATGAATATTAAGTCTACTTATGAAACTGCAAAAATTTTTCAGTTATTTCCTGCCAGAACGCGTGTAAAATATTTTATGAAAAGTTACGACAGATGGACATAAAACTAAAAATACTTTGAAGACTTAAAATATATTTTAAAATAAAGTTTTAATAAACACGACACAATAAAAAATTAAACAATGCAATAATAAATACATCGATTTGACATTAAAGTACTCTTAGTATCTAAATGTGTTGGTATTATTAAAAAAAATAAACCAGTAGTAAATATAATGTTATTATTTTGCTATGTAATGCACCGACGTTACATTTAATAGTTAATACCGATTAAAATATATTGTGACACACATTAATATCAAAGAATACTGAAAAAAAATCAGTAAACATTTAAAATAATATTAATAAGACATTGCATAATAACATAAGTAATATAATAAGATAAGGTAAGATAATAAGATAAGATAATAAGATAATACAATAATATAATAAGATAAGGGCGAATCGTAATGACTATAAAGCTTGGATTACATATGTATATCGACATGTATAGAGCATTGCCATGTTAGGTAATAAATGGATAGGTCTTCATATTTGTAACAAATGATTAATTTTTGCATTAGCACATTAGTTGTTAGTTGACAGCCTGGTTGGCACAGATGGTAGTAACTCTGCTTTGTGTGCCGTAGGCTCCGGGTTCGATCCCCGGCCAGGTCAAACATTTGTGTGCATGAACATGTCTGTTTGATCTGTGTCTGGGTGTTATAAGCTTATATAAGTATGTATATCAGTCATCTGGTTACCATAGTACAAGCTTCTAGCCTAGTTTGGGACCAGATGACCGTGTGTGGAAGTTGTCCCATATTATTATTATTTATTATAGTTACATTGCAATAAAATTATTATTTAATAAAAAAACTATATAATAGTGGGTTTTATAATTGAGTAGGTACAGGAATAAAGCAAGAAATAAAAAACACATTATTTTGAAATCTTTTACCACTAGACTAATAAAAGCTACATCTAGATATTAGTGTAATTAAAATGTGCAAGGGTGAAGAGGTTAGGATTATCTATATCATTTTGTTAGTTACCAAAGTAGCTACGTATTTACTTTTAGTTTAAAATATTACATTTATTATTGCGGCGAAATTATAAATAATTTCGGACGTTTCATAATAAAAAAAACAAGGGTCGCGTCTAGTAATAATAATAATAAAATTAATATGAAACATTATATAGTATAATAGTTAATTTAGTTTTTTTTTACATGAGTCCAGCTAGCGTCGTTTAAGATATATGTATATATGAATATGAGGCTATATTACGTATATGAAAACTTAAAATAACACATAGAGGTACCCTACGTTATAAATACCGAGTATATAGAAATTAATAGATCATGAAAACTTTAGAGTGAATAATAACAATTAGTGTGTTTCGACCTATTTATGATTGTCTAAAACTCTACAATTTTCTATGGACCTTTCGCTGAAGTTCAACTCTACAATGTTGTAGGTATCTTTATATGAATTCTTCTGTAAACTTACTATTTTCGAGGTCTATACATTATGTTGTTACGTAATAAATGGAAATAAAAATGTAGGCTATGTGTGCCACTTGATGTCATACAACACACACTGTGGCGGGTACTTCACGAACTGTTGGGATATTATAAAAGTACCTATCATGGTTACACTGTAGGTGTTTATCTGGTCAATGCAACTCGCAAAGGGCACCTTTGCTGTGGCACGGCACTAGTTATAGACTGAGGAGCACCTATCGTACAATCTTTGTCAGAAGCTATTTAGAAGAGGTAACAAGCTTATGAGTCGATTTCCTCTCTGTATGATTTAGTCTCACTCATACCGAGTATCGGATTCAATAAAAGTCTAATATCTTTATCTCATATTTCACATTAGAGAAAATCAGTAGTACTTATTACAAACTAAAATAATGTGTAAATATCAATGAACGGCATTTTTCAAGTTGAACCACCATCTCTTACTAAAACTTATGAAACATAGTTTGTACTCAATGTTTGTCTGCAAACAAGTTATTTTTGTTTTGAACTACCAGAGTAAATTATTGTTCATTTGTAATCATAATTATTATAAGTAAAATAATATTATATAATATAAAAAAATCTTATACCTTATTCATAAAAATTTTAGTTTTCTACTAAATACTTCTAGACTATTACTTTAGAATTTCGTTTCAGATTGCCGATGCGTAAGCATCTTAATAATTATATTTTCCTACTTTAAACATCCTACTTCAATTCAATATAGATTCTTACCTATGTTAAATATTATGAGATCTACCTATTTGCTACTTTATAATAATATTATCTTCTAAATTCTAAATAGTGATAAGAAATTAGAAAATAATGTTATAAAGGTATATTTGTTATGTATTAAAGGTGCTTTTACATGAAATGATGTGATTATTAGGACTTGTTGCGTGGATAATGAAAAATGACGGCACGAAGTTATTACGTCTAAATACCATTTATTATAGTGTCTCTAAAAGGGTGCTATAATATTATTATAACGTGAGTTTTTTCATGTTTTATTCATTACTTACATAATAATTTTATTTTATTTAAGGGTCTAAGATTACAAGGCTTATTATTTAGATTATATATAATAAGGTTTAGTATAATATTTGTGTTTTATAAAAAAAAACTGCAAACGTGAGCGAAATATAAAATAGGTATATTTAGAGTATCTTTTACCTACTTATTCCTAGAGCATTGTTTCAAAATATAAATTATTATGTCAAGAGTATAATAAAGCAGTATAATACGATTGCTATACTTTACATAAAAATCTATTCTACATTTATACAAAGCCAGCATAAACAACAGTTACTATTTTATATTATATATATGTTATTATATGTTTGTCCAACTATTTAATCTTTTAATGTTATATTTAATTTACATATTTAGGTTTTGTTCTAGCCGCTTACCGTTCCGTTTATTTCGTACTAAAATCATATTAATATACTTATCTATTAATATTTCAACGCATTAAAGTGTTCTGGAATTATAATACGTATGACTAAAATACAAATAGGTATCTTTTAGTTATTTATTTCAATTCATTATTCATTAAATTAATACATGGCAATGCTAAGTTTATTATACATAGTAAGTTTATTATACATAGTCTTTTAATATTATAATAATCTAATTTTATATTTAAAGGACACCGAAGTTTCGTGTAGACTGTTATTTAATAATATTGAGCTTCTGATTGACATAGAATTTAATCTTATCGTATCTAAATCTACTTACTTCTTACATTTTAGCATGTCCACTTGGCATTGCCAAGCGAAGACGATCCATTAACTCAAGAATATGTTTAATATTTTATTATCATCATGTAATATAAATAATGTGAATTGTAAATAATATCTAGAAACTAGGTATAAGTACTCACAAATCAGTATATTATATAAAAAAGAAATAAGGTCGATCTGATGATCTTGTCGTAGCTGAAGATGGACACCCTGCTTGTCAGATAATCGAGGGGTCGTTGCTAAAATGGGATAGGTAAGGTATTATACGATTACATTTATGATATAAATATCAAAAATATAGTACGTACGCCACCACTATTTATCCCTCCCATAAAAACAACGATATTCTAATGCTCAAGTGAATATATCGGCTACACAAGGCTTTGTAGATAGAACTAGCGAGCGAATAAAGCTAATTCATCTAAATTCTAATTAATGAAAGCATTGCAGGAGCTACTGTGCTGCTAAGTTGAATCAGAAAACGTTTGCTATGGTATTGCACATTATCTTTAGTGAAATAGGTAGCTAAAACGAACATTCCTTGGCATATAAGAACATGAATTCTGTGAGTATGAAAACGTTGGCAAAATTGCAGGGTTGATACCAAAATCCATGAAGCAGGATTCGCTACATTACATCGACCGAAATTATTGGAACGTTGCCAGAATAGAACGATGTTCTGATTGCATGCAATTGGTGCCGAATTATGATACCGTTCCCGTCGTCAATTTGCCTTTCTTATAATAAATTTAGGTATAATATTTTGTTTAGTATTTAAATGGGATTAAAAACTAACAAAAAACGTACGTAAAGTAGGTTTTAATTAAAGTCAAAAAGTATAGAATAATTAGTAATAAAATTTATTATTATTAATTAATAATATTATAATTAACTACCTAATCATTGAGAAGAATGTAGAAATATCCGAGTAATATAGCTTCACATACAATTATAAAACAAAAGTATAGTTATAAGTTAAAAGTGACAATAATATACTACAATACGATAATATAATACGTTGTTACAGTTAGGTCATTTAAAAACATACTTTTATTTTTATTCGTATTGTAGTAATAAAGTAATAATACCAAGTTAGCATTTTCTACCCAAAGCATATATTATAATTTATAATATAGCCAAGTATATTTTATGAATATGTAGAGTTAATTAATACTCGTTTTGACGAAGTGGACATAATTATTCAATACTGTTTTTGATCAGTGAAGTTCGATCGGCAGAATATTTTTAAAGCTTTATTTTTAGGGTTTGATATTATACAAGTACAACAAAAAGGTGTAGTAATCCTTAAGAGGGTGCATCTACCCATAAATTAAACAACTTGCAAAAGAAATAATTCTGAAAAATTTCGAATTACCATACAAAATGGAAATTTGTATAAGTAATTAAAATATTTATTTGGGATTTGCTATCTTTGAAAGTCGCCCTGTTTAACAGGTATAACTTAAGTACAATACTACACCTTTTTGAAATACTTTGTATACAGGGAAAAGCCTAGACGATGTAAAAGCAGTTCTGAACTCATACAAATCATGCGTATAGGTAATGAATAAAAAAAAATAATAATAATAATATACATCCAAATCAGTTTCAAGTATAATTTAATAAGTTACCCAACAGTCCGAATTCAAAGTGCAAATTGAAAACGTTCTGAAATAAAGACATATGTAACCTGTGTTTTTTCCCGAACGGATACGCACAATTGTATCCAGGAATCAGTTCCATACCTAGTAGGTGATTTTTTTAGACTTATGTAAAAGGGAGCGAGTCGAGCCTATTGCTATCAACCGGGCACGATTCTAGACTCCGATTGTTACTTAGAAAATTACTCATGGAAAAATTCAATAACGATATCGGGCCATCAAACTCAGGTGCTTATGCTCAGTAATCGCTTTTGCGACCACTAGACTTATGATACAGTTTAAATAAATAAATTATAATAAAGACAATCAAACATAAAATCACTGTCATGCATGTTGCGTTAATTATATTTAAATTTTTATTGCGTGACTTACATACATACTTATCACCTAAATTTTATTTCACAATATAGGTTAATTTTGTGTCTTCTGTGTAAAACGATACAATTCCAAAATGGCGAATTTTTAGGAAAACCAAAAAAGTTGCTTATTTTATTCTTTATAATCTTTAACGCTTATAATAACAGTCGTATGACCAGAAAAATCAACGAAGTATTTTTACTTTATACCGAAAAATCCTTGAACATTTTTTTGGAAAGTACGGTGCAACTAAAGTTACATAAAATTTAGAATAAAAATCTATGTGTAAATAGATATACGTTCGTTTTTTTTAAATACAATATATTAATAAACTAAAACAAAATAAAATATAACAATTAACAGCTATTTTTATTGGACTTTTGTACTGGTAGGCACTTTAGTAGTGGCAGGCCTCTTTTGCCCTTTTTGGCCACCTGGGGAAGTACCACCTTTGCCAGTTATTCATTCGCCAAGTAATATGCAAACCTAACTGTGTTCCGGAACTGTGTTCTGAAGGATGAGGAGTGACAGCCGCAGTGCAGTGCCGCGCAGAATTTAGAATTCTAAAACACTGGGTAGGACTGTCTGATATAGGCAATCATGACGCTTACCATCCGACACCTAATTTGCTCGTCTTGTTAGTCACTATCATACAAAAAAACTTTAAAAGCGTCCGATATGTATTGCATGACCTAAGAAAGAATTGCTAGGTGCGTTACTTTTCATATCCTCTCCCACCTCACATACGCGTGGGCCCTTGTACTAAGAAGATTATCATCTCGAGTAGTAACTCGAGATCATGATGATTCCGCCCAAATCCCAAACCGCGAAGCAGATATGTTTTTGCTTTTTGGGTTACTATAGTTGTATCATAATTAATTATAATGTTTGAAAATTATGTAAGTGTATTTTAACATAACTTCATTTGAATCTTGTAACTGAAATTTTAAGTCATGCTTTAAAATTTTCATTAAAAGTGCCAGTTGTATCAACCTATCTCAAAAACTAGTAGATATAACGACATGTGAGTTCAGCACGCAGAATCGGGGAACTATTTTTCATGGCATTGAGCCGTTAAAAACGCTGTTTTGATATTAGTCGACTTTATATCGTTTTGCATAGGAGGCACAAAATTATTTTTGGTGCTTCACATGTTTGCTTGTGTATTTATTCTGCTCAAATATTTGATGCAAATATTTGTCTGAAGCGATAATTATGACGTAATATATGTTAAATTTATTAAGTTTATTGGAATTATTTATCTACAATATAATAATAATGTGGTATGATTCAAATAATCATATTCTCATTTAAAACATTATTTTAGCCCTCACATCAGTACGAGTATGTGTACCTAAAATATTTTCTCCTAAAAAATTTGCAAAAGAATTATTGAAAAAAAAATGCACGAAACTCTACTGTTATATGTACAATAATAGAAACATTGAAATAATTGCAAGTTACTTGTTATTTTTCTGCAATTTCATTAATGAACCGTGCATAGTAATAATATTGACGTGGTATCTTTTTTATTCTTGCTTTTGATGGAATAATTGTTACATGATATTTATTATATTAAAATAAATTCATTTTTTCTTAACTGACACCACCAAACACAGTTTCTGTTAATATTATTGTGACGTATACTATACGTGATACTATGGTATAAATATTATTTTGTAAGTACCTCACTGTTACCGAAAATGTATGTAATCTTTTTTTGTTATGGGCATTGTGATTTATGCAGAATATCCAGCTGCTGAATATTAAAACTATTATTATTTTAATGCCCTGCGGTAATAATATAATAATATAATATAATACCTGAATGTGATTACGAGAAATAAAAATAATGATTACATTTTTCATCAGATTTCCCGGAAATAAACAACGTGTATGTTTTCTTGCGACAATAAGCTCACATTGTCTCCTTTCAGATTTCATGTATTTCCGTTAACGTAGATGAACTTGTATCTGATTATTTGAAGCACATATCTATATAAAATATACAGATTGAAAAGTCATATAAATCTACAATGGTATATCTAAGTATGTATATAAAATTATCTAGAACTTCAGAATGATGGCGTCTACAATTAAAATCAAAATGCCTATATTAAATGATAATTATATTTCAACAGTTTTAGCGAAAAAATAAGCAGATCACTAAATAACTATTGAATTTAAATATATAACTGATCTATATTAGAATTACAAAAATCTACTGACTAATGATTAAATCAAGCAGAAAAGTTGAGCATCAGATGAAATTCACTCATTTTACCACTTTACAAGACTTTGAAACAAGTAATTAAATTATATTACCAATATATCAATTCATGTTTATATAATAAGGACGTATGATCGAAATATAATAATTATTACGATTATTTAAAATGTTGATCCGCAGAAAATACCTATAAATAAATTAATAATGACTTGCGTACTTATGATATCTTTATTATTGCAAAAGATTTAGCAGAAACTTGTTTCAAATCGTTATTTTGCTTTCGGGGTGGCAAAATAAGTGAATTATGTACAATTCCCTCTATTTATCCTCTTCCAGTAGTACCAGGTCATCAGCCACAACGTCAGAAACGTGAAGGTATATTATCCAGTACATCAGATTAAAGCACACGAAGCAAACGGGGAATACGATACGGGAGTATTTGTCGATGTCCGAGGGTGTCATACCCAATAGTTTGCTTATGTCCTGAAATTTAAAGCATTTTGATTTAACTACAGCTTGTTTACTTTTTCTGAGAGTTACGACAAGTATAATGGAGTTTCAGTTTTTTTTTTATTTCAAAAGGATATCTACTAAAAAAACGATACAAAATCTCTAAAAATAATAATCGCCAGCATACTCCAAGATATTGTATATTTATATATACTACAAGATATACTCAAAGTAACGCCAGCAAATACTTACATGTATTAATATTCAAAAGCATTAAATAATGTATGTTTATATCTAATTTACCTTGCCAGGGTGTAAGATGTGTGGAGGTGGACCTGGATTTTCTTCTTCAGCTGCACCCCTTCCACCGTTGATTGTGTTCTCCAAGGTGCCTCCTTTCGAGTGAGCTTTCTGGTCGTGAACCTTGAAACGAACCTCCTGTAATTACATTGCCATATGGACATAAATAACAATAAAACTACTTAAAAAGGCCTCTATAATATCTTACCGAAGGTCGGCCGGGAGGGCATCTGCCGAGAGTGCTCATTTTGGATAGAGTATGAGGATCCACGGGAGGACAATCGACTGGCATTTTCTTTTCTGAAGCAATTTTTTGGATAGCAACGAATCTTTGTTTTCTCATCTGAATTCTCTTCGCCATATAACCAACGGTTGCGTACTCTGTAAAAACCATAAATGTTGTCTTCTTCAAACACACTTTCAGTTATTACATAAAAATGCATTATAATTCGCCATAATTAATATTTGGACTATATTATTAAGAATTCGCAAGACATTCGCAATTAATAAAAACGTTGTATTTACAATATATTAAAATATCCATATAGGTTTTATAAAATCACATTACCTAGGAGGCTGGCGAAGACCATGACGAAGCATGTTCCTAAATAAACATCGATCGATTTGACATAGGAAATCTTGGGCAGTGCTGCGTTAGTAGATGACATCAGGGTAGTCATTGTTAATACAGTGGTGACGCCGAGTGCTACTCGAGCGGGTGTCGCATTCCGGTTCAGCCAGAATGACACCCAAGATATTATCACAATGAGACCAGATGGAATATAAATTTGAATAAGATAATATCCCATCGAACGTACGAATTGGATTTCACATGCCAATCTTGAGTAATTTCCTGTAAATAAAAAAATACCTTGTAAGAAAATATAACTTGCAACTCCGGCATCAAAATTAATTTGTAAATGAACTTGAACTCTTTTAAATCTTTAATAATTTTATAATTTTTTTTTTATAAATTTTTAATAAATTAAAATGTGCTGTACGCAATAGTAATGACGTTATATTGTAGATAAATAGGTCACATTAATATAATTAAACAGCACAATAGACGAACAACAAAAATAATAATTGTTGCGTTTACTATCACACCACTCAGTGTTATATGTGCAATTAATACAAAAGCAGGACGTGAAAAGATTCGTGGTTGTATGTCCAGTGTTCCACGTTGTGGTGTATTTTATAGTTTCAATGTTCCTAGTTAAATTCCGGGAGCCATAATACCTGTAGTGAGAGATATCTCCATGGCCCGTTGACGATGACCGAGCACCTTGAACTGTGGCAGGGACACTTCACTGGAAACACCCACTGAGTTGGGCCCCTCGTTCCATTTGTATCTGATGTCCCGCATGGTGTAGCCGACTGTGCGCAGCGGATATTATAAATGAAACACCCCAGGCCCATTGCAATGGGTTTTAAAACTCGAGTCGTTATTCGATCGGGGTAAAAGAACAGAGAAGTCGCGTCCTGTGTCGCGAGCCGCGCATCTCGTCATGCGTTCAGACATTGTCGTGTTTAGCGTGTGTGCTAGTGTCGCGCTATCGAGTTCTGCGCGCGGGCTGAGGGAGACGGGGTCGGTGGCAGAGCGATGAACGAGTGCTGGGACAGCGGCGAGCACGATCATGTTACCTGTCGACAGCGTGACCACAGTAGCGCGTTGCCTATGGCCCAACACGCGGAACTGGGGCAGCTGCACCTCATTGCTCATTCCGACGCTTGACAGCCCGTCTTTCCAGTGGTACCGAATGTCTCTCATCGTGTACCCGACTCCGGAGACATGTCAAACACACAAAATGCTATCACTTACGCTGCGAAGTATCGCGAGCTCCTCATACGGCTTCGGCTCTCGACGGGGGAGACTCACGGCTCACAAATCGATAAATAATGAGACGAGTAGAGTTTGATAAATTATATATAAAAAATAAATATGATTCTACCAACTCTACTTCCTATAGAAATATACCAAAACGAAAATCAACATTAACTAAACTTTGTCGATCATTATGCTAGGATAAAATAACCTTACTACAGGGAAGCTAGATATATGTAATTGCATAAATGTAAACTTTCAATAAACAAAAAGATCAATGGCAAAGGCTGCATTTAATATAAGAAGCGTTGTTTGTTCATAGATAGAGTTGAAAGCATGCAGGTAAAGTGCAGTGCGCGTGACGCGAGACGCGTGTGGGTAGTGAAGTGCGGGTGAGCCACGGCAATGAGATGATTCTGAGTGCAGTGCGGCTGCCCCCAGACAGTCTCGGTAGTCGGTAGTTGAGCATCCTGCGCCCGCCACCGGTCCCCGCCCCCTTGACCCACTCGCCACGTTGCACCATCGACGTCTCGATATCATCCTTTATTTTGCTTAATGCTCGTGAAGGTAGGCTTACTATAACACGAGTCTGCCTTCTGCGGGTGCTGTATGCGAGAAGGAGACGTTTCGACTTATATAAACACGCGATTATTTCAGCACGTGTCGACGACTTAGTTGAAAGGTTGTGATCACAGGATTTTCCTAAGTAGCATCTGTGATATACGAAAAAGTTCCACGTACATAATTTTATTGTATCTGATTATGTAAGCCTGGTGACAAAATTGCTAGTGGCATAAAATTATTTGCTTTGTGGCTACAGTACACGTATTTCTATGTAGTAGTTCAGAGGCCACGCACATTTATTGTGCAAACTTTATATATAATTAAGCTTTGTTACACATACACAAACCAATTGGGTTACGTTGGAATAAACACACAAAGCGTGCTTTTTCATTGTATTAGCAAAAATAACCTAAATTCTTTATCTTTTGCGTTAAACATGTTAAAAAGGTAGAAGAAAAACAATAAACTATACCATTATATTATTATGCATACATATTACAATCATTAATTAAATACATTCTAGATAATAATATAATAATTGTAAGCGTCAATGTCATCACATAATAAATATTCATCTTTGACTCTTTTTAGGATGAATATAAATTATAATCATAGTCAAGATACTTACAACTTTCTATCTCAATATGGCATAGCTGGCGATCCATTGGAAAATATTGAAGGTTCATGGGACACGATGCCGTGATTGTTAACCTGAAATTATAATAAGATATAAATTTATTTTTGATAATCTAGAACTATATTTTAGATACCTAATCTAAAACAAACCTGATACTTCTTGTGATTGAGCCGGAATAGTGAATACGTATGAATTCATTACTGGTAGTTGCGATGTGGAAGTAAGATTGTTTCTCGTTTACAAAGAACGTATCCGGAACCCATATGTTCTTTATGAACTCGGAGCCGACAGATAAAGTTTCAACTCCCGTACGTTTTTTGTACGCTAATCTTGGATCCGTCCAAAATTGTCTGAAGTAAAAATCCAGCGTGAAGTCCTGAGGAAATTAGAGATGTTTGTTATTGTTACATACTTTTCAGGTTTTACCGGGTGCATTAATGAAAACAGGTCCTATTTTGTTTTCGTCAATAACATCTCTGTACAAAACCGATACTATAAAACTAATAGAAAGTGTCGTAATCGAATAGGTACAAAAATGCTATATTGTTGTATTATTTTATGTTTAAGTAATCTTAATAGGTATGTCATGTTAATTATCATTTTATTTAATGAGTAGCTTTAGGTCGCACGTAAAATGATGTTGATGTAATGGTATATTAAGACAAACAAGTACTCCGGAAGAAATCTTAATGGAAACTTAGTTCTGCGTAACGTTTCTGGATTATTTGAAAAATTGAGACCAGATGAATACAATATTAATCATTACACTATCATTTTTTAATTGGGAGCTTTTATACATTTTAAAATTGTATTAGAAATTGTTCAGCTAGTCTCTGTAAAACGCCAATGTATTATGATGGCAACGAAACAAATCTTATGTTACAAACTTATGTAAACAAACCTAAAAGTATTTAAGGTATTTAAGGCGTATAAGTCTAATGTAACATAAAATATATTTATTAAACATAACGTTAATAAATATCATATGTTAGAAATATATCTAACATGCTATTGTGTAGGCAATATAATCGAATGTGAATATTTAATGTGGGTCGAATGTAGTCGAAATATCATTAGGTATGTACGAATATGTATCATGTTATAGTCCGAAGCTCGTAGCAACTTCAGATGGCAATAGTATCACAACCACGACTGAAGAACATTATAACAATATGTGGACACTGGCACTACAATACATCGAAAACAAAAATAGATATTATAGCGTGAAGCGTAACAAATGAAACGAACTAAAAGTGTAGATTATGTGGAGTGATATGAAGCGTTTGGAATAGTGAGGCTAAGATCAATAATAAACTGACAGGAAGGTGCATCGAGTAGGATGATACAGGAATGGGCAGCAGGAGGTGGACACCCACGGCTCGATAGAGGGTATTGTTATTTATTAAAGCTAACAAGCTGACACGAATACATATTATGTTGTTATCGGTAGTCTCCACTAGTTTACTAAACCTTAAAAATGTACACGAACTGCGAAGAAAACTTCCAACCCGGGGCAATGGGTCACGTCACACTGTGACCTTTATTGATTTGGTTTCCACTTTAGGCGTTTTTCATCCTAGAAAACGCCCAGCAAGCTCACTCAGGTATACATATTATCGGTTGACCGAATGTAATATTATTTACGAGCGTAAAAAATAGCGCACTCAAAAATTAATTCAGGGTGTAGTAAATGCAGCATAATATGAAAAATTCATAGAATGGCCAAGCCATCTATAGATATTCCAAGTCATCAGAGAATATGGAAAATTACAAAATACTGCCAATTATTTAGTAAATACACACAATGAAACGTAAAAACATAGAGTACAAACTACAATAAATGAGTCACGAATAACACAGTCATCGCAATTCCATAGGGCCTGAATTATAGTAATATTATACCAAAGAAAAAAAAATACCATTACTTTAGTCAATTAAGCAATATAATAATTTCATTTTAAAATAATGATGATAATTTACTGACGGACAAAAATGATGAATAAAAAATTATAATATGTTAAATGTAATTTTAAGTCTGGACAGGCTTCAAGTTTTCATAAATTTAATTATTATTTGAACCCTTTGGTAAAAATGTACACACAATATACACCATATCAATTTACCTTTAACCTATTGCCTAGAATTACCTATGTAACTTGGATTTTGATAATAAATAATAATCATTATTTAATTCATAAATTACGTAATTATTTAAATGTACCCAGATTGTACCGACTATACCTAAATACTGTTATGTCGTTATGTATAACTGAGCCATCAACTGAATATGTTGATATTATGATATTTTTATGCCAACTTCGTTGTCAACTCGTTGCTCAACTCGTCTATTTTTATTAGGTTCCTACTATTCTAAGTCAAATAATTAATATAGAGGGAGTGAATGATTAAGTCGTGTGCGCGTTTGCGGTTGTTATAGTTACGAAAAAAAATTTCGCTAGACCGATAATGAGAAATGACTAAACAGCTCTAAAATAATATACATTCATCACTTTTGCCGGGAGGGCCTCAAGGCAATCTGTGGAGTTACGAGTACTGCAGGAGGACACACAATTGGATAATTTTAAGGTTGCGGAAGTAACAGATTGCGTTTCTTATTATGATTGTTTTATAACAATAACACTATAGCCACATAAGGTTATTTTCGATTCATAATAAGAAAGCAAGAGGGCGGACAAAGGGCAATCTGCTCCACCAAACGCGGACATGCTCGCAGCCTCGTGTCTGGGGCTGCTCGGTCGCGGCGGCAGTGCGCGCTGCCGCGGCCGAAGCGACCGAGACAAGCGTCAGCTGACTGTGGCGAGTACCATGAGCACTTCGGAGACGGAGCTGATAGAGAGCACATACATGGTGACGCCCACCTCCACTGGCGGACCTGCAATCAAGCCCATAGGTGAGTCGCATGCGCATCTCGCGCCGTGAAAACCAAACCAGGGAGAAGTGACGTGCCCCATCGCCGGGCGGACAGGATGCGAGAGGCGCGGATGCGTGGGGCCAGTTGCGGTCGCTGATGCTTGCTCACCTCATGCTGCATCTCTCGAACTTGCATGCCGGGTGCACCTACACTTGTCGAATACGATCGAACCGTGGACACGGGTGCTACGATGAACGGTATAATGTTGGTGATAAACTAAAGATCAATAACAGTTATGCTATAGTATGCGCTGTGACATAATAAAATTGGTTTGTAAAAGATACCATTTTCACTTCAGACAGAGAGCTGATGGAGAGCACGTACATGGTAACCCCCACTTCCACGGGTGGTCCTGAAAACGACATAATATTCAACACCAATTCATCACAATCCTAATGGCACTTTAAACCACAGAACAGAACGAACGTTTCACCAGTTTTTGGTTTTACGTGAATTTTAATAATATTTCATATCTGTTCCTCAGCCCGCCTAGCACGGAAATATATGGAATATCTAGTTTTCCCCGTTTTCTCTCTCTTTCGCGCCCGAACAATTCATATCCACTGTCTCGTTCTAACCCCCTGTGTGTGTCTCGTCGTTGATGTAAGTATTAAAAAGCTAGTTGAACCTCCTTGACTGGAATATACTTAGGTAAGGTGTTAGAAACTTTTTACCATGATTATATTTAGTTACTGATCGTCAATTATTTTAAAAAATTCTTGTCATTGTCGGAAATTCGGAAAATATAGTGATTGGGAATCATTCATTGAATTTCTTGCTTATTTATAATGTGTATTTTGTGCAAAACAAAGTTGACTATTTTTTGATCGATTATTATATTTAGTTTTTGATTTTTTATATAATTTTCGCTTGGGATATAATGTAAATCTATTTTATACTTAATAATAATAAGCAAGCGCTAAAAGTGCCTATTGACGATACGCATGTGCCAAAGCATGTTCCTGAAAAACGTTGTTGGTTTTATTTGTTGAGCTATGTAAAGTTGTTATTTGTGATGATTTGGATATTACAGTCGCATTGCGCACTTCCAGCCTGTGTCCTTTAAATTTCTAACTTCTAAATACTTCAGAGGTTAAATAGCTACATAATAACTGTTCGTTTTTTTATATATTATTCTCCCCAAAGTGCTCTGAGACCCTAGGATCTATTTGTTACCATTAATGCGTTGACAAAAACAAAAACCTATGACTGACTCAAATTGATATGATGCACTTCTGAGAGAGAACAGAGAGAGATAAAACTGACAGACAATAGGGTATTTTGTGTGCAACAAACTTTCGCTTTCATTCAGTCTTAGTATATATCCAAACTAGCGTAATCCCCGCGACTTCATTCCCGTGGGAATTTCTCTCTTATTTCTTGTCTACATAAAAATGAAAAACTTTTTGACAAATTTCAGCTTTCTAGTTTTAGGGCACAGAATTTAGATTTCAAGGGTTGTGGCTGGGCGTTGATGAGTGTGTGTGTCAGTCAGGAGTTTGAATTTGATATATACGAGGATTTTATAGAGATTGATCTTCAAATAATATTCGTGTATTTATGCGCGTTTCGTTGGATTTTGGTTGGATGGTCGGAAAGCAGTCGAAAACAATAACTATTAAGTTTTAACTAAATTGTTATAAACATAACAAGTATCTACTTACTTGTTACTTGCACTTGGCATTTGTTAAGCCACCTGATTACAGGTACCAAATAAATGTCATAGAAGTGGAGTCCGCTACGAAGTTATATTATAGTTTCCACGTAACTAGGTGATGTAGCAAAGCAGATAAAATGTCGGGCTATAAAGACCATGGCTCAAAACCTCAGCACGCATCTTTCCAGGAAATATAAACTTAGTTGAACACTTTCCATAAATTTATTGAACTGAGATATTCAATATGTATGAAAATAAAAAAAAATAATAATATTAAGTACTATGTTTACAGACTAAAGCGGTCTGTAAGGTTTTCCACAAGAATATATTCTGGAAATCAGAAGGAAACATTATTTTTTGCACACGAGTAGGTCTACCCGCAACGCAACCTTCGCCTTCGAACTAGCCTCGTGTGCCTCGCCAATATAAATTCTTATTGCAAAATTAGACTTGTCCATGGGTAGCTTGCTTAGTACTTAATGCATCAACTCATAGGTATAATATAGATACCACGCTCGCCCTTTAAGCGTTATAATAATAATTAATAATCATTTTGAAATTATACTCTAATAGATCGGGTTACCCCAACTATATTGCTCGAGTCAATTTATATGGGTTATATGGACAACCCATATTGTCAGTTTCAGATCGGTGGGTGAAAGTTTTCCTTCCCATATTTACATACGTATAACATAACACGCAATCACTTTTTCCCGAAGAGTTAGGCAGAGATGTACCCCGGACTCAGTCCCGTATATAGGTACACACCTTTCGTGACCGTGTGTGAAAGTTGTCCCATATTATTATTATTATTATTATTATTATTATATTATTTCGCCATTTTTATTAACGTAATCACATATATCAAAGAAACGGATTGATAGAACTAAAATGCATTAAAAGAGCTACAAGAGCAAGAGATTTTTAATGACTAGGTGGGTCGCATTTTGGACGTGTTTTCGTACGAATTCATGTCCTCCGCAGCAGAGCAACCCTAATACTCGTATATTTACATTTACCACCTGCTAGTTGTTGTAGTCATTGCTTTATATGCAGGAATGTATTTTCAATATACTGGTAATTAGGAGTTATCTGTAGTTTTAAAAAGCAAAGACACATCATTAGCGAATTATTATTATTTTTTTAAATGACCTCTATGTTGTTGGCCTCAGATGGCCTCTACAGCTTTACCGGGCAGTGGTGAGCGCAGGAGGCTCGACCCAAAGTTTAAGGGCGACTAGCACAAGGGCACCTAGACGGTACGAACCTCGGCTTGTGCCGTCGCCAGAATACGTGGGGTCAGACTTGCCCTGGCACCCCAGAAGGGGAGTGTCCTAGGGCCCTATCAATGGTTTGATCTGTTTGACTATTTGGAGAGAAACTAACCAATCTACAGGATCTGAGAGATCTGCGACCTCACTGGCTAGGTTGGTGTTGTGTGAGTTGGAGGATCTGGTATCCGACACCCGTAGGATTGGGCGAGCCTAGCGCCGCCGATGTGACGGCGGCGATAGAGTCGTCTGGGTCGTCCAGGACGTTACGAGGGCGTCTACGGAGGGGAGGAGTTCCAGCTTGAACTATGGAGTAGTTCGAGGCTTGGACTACGAGGGGATTTAAGCGAATTAAACAAATGACGTATTTATATAGGTAAATGGCTAAATAAATAATTATAAATAGGATGCAGCCGAGCACACTGCCTCGCGTTATTGAATTGTATATAATTATATATTTTTATATAGTTGTTGATTGTTATATATATATTTTAATCACTGGTACGTCCCAGTGGTTTATTCCCGTTTGTTCACCTGGGTGAACAAGTGGGAAAATATTTTCCCATCAATTCACCTCGGCATCAATTCACCGGGGTGAATTGACCTATAATAGACGATAGGCGTACCTGTTGTCTTCTTGGGCCCGAAACAGCCGAGTATTACGGCGTTTAAACTTTTGTGCGACTCTAAAGGCCCATTTAGATATAGGTATAAACAACAAAGTAAACAATAATAATCTATGCAATATTTGTTTTAAAAAGAATAATATATTATATTTGTTGTAATAATATGTGTTGTATGTGTCCATAAGTCCGAAACTTTTAACTCTTCTTGTTTGCATTTACAACCAGTAGGTACAAACCTAAAAATAGTAATGAATGCAATAAAAATAATATATATACTTTATTAATAATATATAAATAATATATAAATTTTATTAAATTAACAGTACTGAACAAGTACTTACGAAACTAGTGGAGTGTTAACCCTAGCGATTTTTAATTCCTGCCACGGGACGGCGTAGCTCGGGTCCTCGGGTGGAGATAGCGGCACAGAGCATATTGTCCAACTATGGGGGTTTTTTTTATTTTTTATATGTAACTAAACAGGCGTTTGACCGCAATCTCACCTGCTGGTGTGATGATGCGGCCTAAGTTGGAGCACGCTTGTTCAGTAAATACCTATTCACTCTTGATTTGAACATACCCACGTTATAGTTTTTGGGAAAAACGATCGACGGCAGCGAGTTCCATTGCTTCGTCATTCTCATGATAAATGACGAGGCAAATCGCTTTGTGCGAGCTATTGCTAAGTCTACCAAATAGTGGTGACGCTTTGCCGTTTGTCTCGAGGTTCGGTAAAAGAAGGGCGATGGTGGAATCAACTCATGCAATTCAGTGGCGCATTCTCCGTGATGTATTTTGTAAAATACGCATAGACTAGCAACTGAACGTCGATGTGCAAGACTTTGTAGTTTTGACTCTGTTAGTCTCTCATCACCTATAAGCTTTCGAGCACGACATTCAATGGAGTCCAAAGCCTCGAGCTGGTATTTGGCCAAGCCGTCCCAAAGATGGCAGCAGTACTCCATGCAAGATCGGACTTGAGCTTTGTATAGAGTGAGAAGCTGTCCAGAAGTGAAGTACCGCCTTACTTTGGATAAAATGCCCAGCTTTTTCCCAGCTACTTTGGCCTTGGATTCGATGTACGTGCCGAAATTCAGGTTTGACGAGAGAGTAACACCCAGGAGTTCTAGATGGTTGTTTAGGGGGATAGATACATTACGGAAGGAAGGGGCGATGCAAAAAGACGCTTTTTTCGTGGAAAAAAGACACGCTTGCGTTTTCGAGGCATTAAATTTGACCAAATTGGTGTCACCCCATTCGGACACTTTTGCTAGGGTCATATTCAGTCTCTCCACCATGGTCTCTCTCTGGGCTTGGATAGCGTCACTGCTGGCTCGTGCATTGGGCATGGTGTATCTCTCAACAACTGTGCTATCATCTGCATACCCATAGATACCGGGATAAAGCAGGTCATTTCAGGTTCTATTACCTACAGTACTTATTGTTCATTGTAAAATATAATATTATCTTTTTTCGATTTACTAAAACATCCACGATAATGTTCTATCAGCTATCATATTATTATACTAGCTGTGCCCCGCGGTTTCACCCGCGTAGACATTGTTTTCGTGGGAATATCTGGAAAAAAGTACCTTATGTGTTTCATTCCAGGGTCCAAGCTACCTAAATACCAATGTTCAGCAGTTTTAAAGAGTAACAAACATCCATACATCCATCAATCTAACCAAAACCGCACTAGATGGCGCTGGAGGTGAGATGGAACTCGCAAGTTTCTTCACCTGTTAAAAACGTAATTTTTTTACATTGTACTGATATTTGAGATTTATAAAATTGGTAGGATTTGTAAATATTGGAAGAATTCAGTGAATTACCGGTGTAATAAACCGGGATGAACTACATACATTTATTAATATGTACGATTTACTCTTATCTGGCTCGCGAGCCAGCCTCGCAATGTCGATACCCAGCTTTAGGTGAACGATAAACAGTATTATATCAAGAGGTACTATCTATCTATGATACCAATAGGAGTGGCCCACGTTATCGCATCACGACTATTTTATAGGACACACCTATTCGATATTTATTTATCATCGCGTTGAATCGAGTTGCGTCGAGTTACCGTGTATCGTAACATTAGGACACATTAAGCTACGTTTCCAAGACGGACCGCAGACCAAATGCTACAACCGCTGACTGCTCGCGATACCACTGGGTTCTATGAATCTCAGCCTATGGCCCAGTCATTTTAGGCAAGTGCTATCGTGTCCGCGTCTTAAGATATTGAAAGTAAAAGGTCGTAAAAATCGGTTTTTCGTGAATATCTCGCTTTCTATTGCTTAAATGAGATTTGCACTGTAACGTTACGGTATTCGTAACCTACAAATGAAGGTACATACCTAAGTCCTACCAAGGTAGATATGACAAAAAAAATAAAATTAAAATTAAAAAATTCATTTACTTAACTAAAACAAGATTAGATAAAAAAAGAATCTAAAAAACTATTGAGGGAGGAGGTGTGAAGTCGGCAGCTGTTGCAGAGGATTCCTCGAGGACCGTAGGACGCCGCCCGGGCGCCGCCGACCGCAGATGTCACCTCAGGTCGGTGAGGTCCCCAGCTAGACGAAATACCAGGAACAGTTATTGTGCACCTCCCCTTCGGTAAGCCGGAATAATAGGGAGTCTGCGTACCTGAGTCCCTCTAGTTGTTAAGATCTCGATGATTCAAGGGGAGGGCACAATTCTATCTTCTTCGCAGGTACCCCTCTGGAGGCCCCAAGGGACAGCGCTTCCAGGCCTTCTTTTATTTTATTTATCTGTCCAAGTTGTCCAAGTTGTCGACCAAGTGTTGAATAAAAACAAGTTGTAGAAGGTTCAGACCGGACCGAGAATAGTTTCAGACTGAGCCTGACTACGATTAAGAATAAGAATCAGAATGAGAATGACCAAAAGTATCCAGGACCCCGCTTTTTATCCAAATTTTCCCAGTTAAATTTCGAAACCCCAAATTTTGAATTTAGTTTTAAGAAACATACATGCAGCCAGTAAAATATAATTAAAACTTTTTGGGAAGGTATGTAACCTCTACAAACGTGAAGTAAAAATGGTTGAAACCTATGAGAAAGGTATTCAACCTCACAAAATTTAAAAAATATAACTAAGATTTAAAGACATTAGACAATTTGAATGTGTCAATTATAAACATGTCAGTCAAAATTGCAATAATTAATAATGTAAACAAACCAAATTTTCAGTTATTTCAGCTAAAATCAATGGAATTATGGAGAAAAATCTAAGACGACATGCTTACAAATTTTTAGCGGACGATTTACAAGCGAAATAATGACTAAAATACCAAAATACATCAAATGTTTCATCATCAAAGGATAATTCAGAAAAAAAAAACATAAAAGTGATCAAGAAAATAAGGTAATATTTACAGTATAGTATGTATAATATTACAGCACCCATTATAAAAGTTGTAGAGTATAAAATTGTCTACAATTTTTGTTTGAACTTTTTTTCATACGATCAACCGTTTTTGCAGTAGACCGCGAAGAGTGCTGCGCCGCGTACAGTCATAAAAATGACAGGCCTAATGCAAGGTCAAGCGTGAGTTACGGTTATCAGTATGTTGTATAAAGTTAATTAATTACTAAAAAATTATAATTATTAAACAATGCCCATTATTTATATACTAATTATAAATTATTTATATTTCATTAAAATAAGTGAGTTTATTATTTATATTTAACTATAGTATATTATTAATTATATATTAAGTTAAAAAGACAGTAAGTGAATATATTTTATACATATATTTATTTATCATTAAATATAGCATAAATATTAAACATTTATTGAAATGTGAGTTCAAATATTAAAAGATTTTTTGTTGATTTTAATTATAATAAAATTGTAAATGGAAGCTAGTTATCTTCTTCTTCTTCATCGTCTTTTTCTTGTTGTCGCTCGAAAATGTTCTATTCATTGTCATCATCCTCATTATCGGTCATATTCATCTCCAAACCTTCCAGAATTTCAGGATCGTATGCGCTTTCTTCATCGGGATTACTTGGATATAGTGAAGCGATGAGGCAAGCTTGTCCATTGCACTGGCCACAAGCTAAAAAACATAGTAGCCCTGATTTTCTGCATCCACAGCGGGAACCACAACCGTTTTTGCAATTGCAAAATATTATATTTAGTTGTTCGGCTGGTGCTGGATGCAATAACGTTTTTATGAGCTCCAGGATTTCATTTTCTAGCATCCAGCCCCATTCTTGAGGTTCTAAGTCCTTCCCTAACCACGTTTGAATCTGGTAGTAGACACGATTTACATGTTGATGAGCTGCTACACTTGTTGGTGGAAGTGTTGACAATTGTACAGGTTTATTTAGTTTCGTAAATTTGATGAATTGCGTGTAGCAGCAATGATCAATGTTGTCCTCAGATTTTGAAGTATTATATAATGCCAATAAGATACGCACTCCATTTTCAAATAATGTTTGTATGGGGGAGTTTACTTGTTGGAATACTTCCACCAGTTTATCCAAATTGGTAATTTTCTCCAATGCTCTAGTAACAGTTTTTTTTTTTGTTTTTTAAATAGCGCAGAAGTCGTGTCACAACCACTAAATGCGTGTAAAAATAGAATGTGTTTTTAGTACGAGGATATTGGTCAAAACTTTTAGAAGAGTATATTTGTGTCTTAACATTGCCTTTGCCAACTTTAAAAAAAAAAAACTTACTTATTTTAATTTAATATACATAATTAATAATTAGTACGTACATAATGGGCATTGTTTAATAATTATATTTTTTTAGTAAGTAATTAACTTTATACAAAGTACTGATAACCGTAACTCACGCATGACCTTGCATTAGGACTGTCATTTTTATGACTGTACGCGGCGCACTCTTCGCGGTCTACCGCAAAAATGGTTGATCGTATGAAAAAAAACTTCAAACAAAAGTTGTAGAAAATTTTATACTCTACAACTTTTATAATAGGTGCAAATCTCATTTAAGCAATAGAAAGCGAGATATTCACGAAAGCCCGATTTTTACGACCTTTGACCTTCAATATCTTAAGACGCGGACACGATAGCACTTGTGACTTTTGAGACAACATTTAGAACGACAAAACAAAGGTTTATACCAATTTACAGCTTATTATCTTTCATTCCGAGGTGAAACCCCTAAAATGACTGGGCTACTAGGAGTATTCTCCACAGCCACAACAGAGCCAAAGAAACAAATCCGATTATTCCAAAAACTGTTTTACGTGCGTTATGTATGCTCCACATACACACAACCGCTAGTATCTTCTATTATTTATTATGTAGTGCAACATAATACAGTATCGTCAATAACTGATCGGTAATTACTGCGGTGGCTCTGTTGCTGGGTAGAACACAGAAAATTATTATTTAGAAACGCTTGTGTTAGGGGTTTTTCATAATTACATGTCATGTCACAGTTTCTGAGTACCAGTCTTAGTCCATTGAAAAGTTACATTTGAGGTTGCGTTTTTTAGAGGACGCAATTTTATTTTTTTTATGTGTAGGGGGGGTCAGTGTAAAGCTAAAACCAAGTTTGTGGGGTTGCCACCCTTGTCCCACGGCCGCCATCTTGAAAATAGGGGTTGAAATGGTTTTTACGGTATATCTCTTAAACTATTTATTTCATAAAAAAAATGTTTTAACATTTTTTGTTGCAAATTAAATTCTCTACAACTTTGGTCCAGTAACTTTTTGTCGTAGAACTATAAATAAAAAAGTTATAAGCGATAATCTTCAGAAATTCGAGAAAAAAATTTATATTTTTCGATGTAACTTTTTTTTTATCATTTTACGAAAAATGATATCTGACCATTTTTGTAGATCGTTTTTTGAGGAACAACTTTTATTTGCATCATTTTTTCAGTCAGTAGCTAAGGTTTTACAGCGCTCCGAAGTGAGTACTATTTTTTAGTACTGTTAACTATACCTATATTATACATGTGTACTAATAATATATCAACAGTTTCTTTTTTTTTTTTTTTTAAATAACTTTTTTAATTACAAATTTTGCAATATTATTAATAATTAGTTATTGACTCTTTTCCCCACCCCCACGAGGTAGAGTCTAGAGGCGCGTTTTCGATTAGATTTATTATTAGAAGATTTTCGCTTATAACTTTTTTATTTATAGTTCTACGACAAAAAAATACTGGACCAAAGTTGTAGAGAATTTAATTTGCAACTAAAAATGTTAACAAAATTTTTTTATCAAATAAATAGTTTAAGAGATATACCGTAAAAACCATTTCAACCCCTATTTACAAGATGGCGGCCGTGGGACAAGGGTTGCGACCCCACAAACTTGTTTTTAAATTTACACTGACCCCCCCTACATATCAAAAAAATAAAATTGCGTCCTCTAAAAAACGCAAGGTAAGGCCTTAAAAATGTAACATTTCAATGGACTATCTGGTATTTGGTTTTACCTAATTAGATAAAATAATGTTTTGTATGTTATAGCAGTGTTCTATTGGGCAGCAGTGCATAAATGAACTGTAGAATTTTTTTTTTTTAACATTCTATAGTATCAATATCCACATGTTCTATCACAAAAAAATCTTTTCGAATGTTGATACGAACGAGGTCGTTGCCCGTTGCAGATTTTTGTTAATGTTATTGAGCTTTGCACCATTTTTCACGGTAACTTGCTTACCATTTCCATTTCTATTTATAACAAACCATATCGTAATTTGAATGCTTATTGTGCGGCATTTAGGTGATGGTCTTTTTTAAATCTTATCCAACGATCACAATTATTGAGTTAAATTTTGTTACAAAGGACAAGTAGAGTATTCAAACATTCAAGTGGCATCTATATTCAATACAATAGATGTACACCCGTAGATTTTCTTTTGTGCAAATTACTTTTGTGACTTACTCACGGCCGCCAATTTTATGATTTCCTGTGTTTAGTATATTTAGTAGATGAGGAGAGGTAGGAACCATTCACATGCGAGTCCCGCTCGCATATTAAACAAGTTTACTTGTTGTTACTTCCGTGTGCTGTTAAGTTACTAGAGTAGAATGAAATAGGAGTTTTTGTGTCAAATAAGGATAATGTTATATAAAGTTAAATAATATGGTCAATTATTCACTATAATTTTATAAAAGCAATAATATAGATAAAATAACTACCTACCTATAAATACATCATAAAAAATTTCATATCGTTCGATAAGCTCGTTTCATGTCTTTACTTTATCTCAATTCTCTATTGAGACTATGGAATTGAATATAGCCCACGGGAGCCCATGATGCTAAATGTGTGGTTATTCGTGGGTCGTGGAGACCTATTGGAGTTTGAAGAGCAGATATTTCAAAGGCAATAATGTTTTTAGGTGTATGTTTTCCACCGATGGAAAGAGATACTGCAGGATTTCAAAAATGTTATAAAAAAACGGTCACGTAGATTTACACGAGCGCGTCAGATTATGATAGTGCTGTGACTCTTATATGTGTCTCTGTTGACGGAAGCGGCAGTATAGAAGGGTTAAAATAAAATAAAGTCTACTCGATTGAAGCTTCAATTCAAAAGACTGACGTTGACTGACTTTTTATTGGATGCAAGTCCTTGCCGGCTTCTTGAAATTAAAAATATCTACATATTATGGCTCTTAATCTGTCATTATTTGTGCAAAAATATATTTGGTTGATGAAAACTGTATGGCTTTTTCACATTAAAAATAAATTAATAATATTTTGAGGTTATTTTCGTTTTTTGTAAATATGAAAAACTCCTTGCGGTTTAAATAAACCAAATATATTTATGTGCAAATAATGGCCAGATTAAGTGCCAACCACAAACAATTGAGTTGTATATTTGTCTCTATTTCTCCATGTTTGGGAAATTTTATTTTGTATGGACGAGAATCCCTCTTAAACTGTCGCCACCATGAAACGTATGACCGTTGTGGCATCTTATTAAAGGGAAATAAATTAAAAGTTATAATTGAAATAATTATTGGCATTGGCAAAACCAATAATGTGATTACTAAAATATTGTTTATGCTGGATATAGTAGAAGTGTACCTACAATACAATACAATACTCTATTTAAACCAATATTACATAATTATTAATTATACAAATTACCTTTTAATTGAAGTTATTAGTTACAGTTATTGGTCGACAATAGGTAAGGCTTAATAGGTAAGGTAAGGTCGATAGTAGGTAAATGCTACAATTTAAAAGAGGTTCTCAAAATTTGTATCTTACTTATTTTTAATTATTACCAATGTCTCGTGTTTGCCTGAGTCAAATTCGTACGAAATTGCGTCCAAAGTGCGTCCGCCCTTGATAATAAGAGTACTGTAACTAATTAGCTACTTATTGAAGTTACTCGAATACAAGACATGGTCAGCTCCGCCCGCATGGTTTACAGAATCCTAAAGCCTGTGATTTACCAATTGCACTTGCTCGTCATATTATGACTTCTTCTTATTACACAACCGTTTACTTACTTAGACGATTGCTAAATAGACGTTTCATACACAAACGTTTCGATCGTGACACATAATATTTATATAGTAAATTAATTACATTTTTAATTTGGTGCGTGATGCTTCGGGATAATATTTTGAAATGCATGAAACTAACCTTTAGATGATTTAAAAAAAGTATGTCGTATTTAATTTTTTTCTTTTATTTTGTGAACGTATAAATATTGATATAATATTATGGTTTGCTTTTATGATAGTCAAGACTATCAATAATACAACTATTATTTCGGTTTCAGTTCAAAAAATGTTACCTACCTAATTATTAATATATATAGTCTCGTAGGGATAAAAAACATATAGTAAATTACACTATAGTACTCACCACCATAGTTTGGCCTTACTCTTTTGTCGTAACTTATACTAAAGGAGTCCAAAATGGCCGATATATTGACGTCTCCAAACATGCCACCCCCGCCGGCACCCCTGTAGAAAAAATATACACATTTTTATAATATGACACATTTTAAAGCCCCCTCATCCATATAACCATAATATCCAGTATCTCCCCCAGTTTTGTAATTCATGAGTTTTGTTATTACGAAATGCAGAACAAATTATTATGGTTATCGTTTGGAGCCCATTGCTGCTGAGCTTTGAATACTGGTTGAATAATGTTATAAGTTTCACTTCTTAGGGATCTGTGGCGCCAGGTTGTTCATAAAGTTTTATTAGATTTTTCCATTGGGATTTTTCTCGGCTTGATCTCTGGATTTGTGTCCAGTCGATGGCAATACGCCCCTTGCCCCTAGGGTTATGGGATATTTTAAGAGGACAAAGATGCCTGGAAACTTCTGCATAGCTGCCTCGCAGCACCTTCAAAGAAAACGAATGTAACCAAACCAAATATTGTGAAACTATCTGTTGAAAAAATTAAGCCCTACAAGTTTCTTGTGCGTTCTTCTTGTAGAGGTATCTTTCCGAATACACGGTAGACTCAGTACTGTTAATCTTCATTGACGTGCAAAAGTGTCAGATTATGTTATATATATTAGTATTATGTATATGTATGTATATGAATATATATGTATTACCTATTTGAATAAATCTGTTTGAGTTTGAGTTTGAGAAATTTGCACTAACAAAAACTCGCACTAATGCGAAACGTCCCTTTTGAAAATCACCTATGCGATGAATGGCAAAAAGCGGTTCAAGATTTGTTATTACGAAGTTCGCGTATAAATTTGTCAGGAAAATAGTTTGAAAAATAATTTTAGGTACTTGTTCATAATTTATGATATCTTGGTATGGAATATTCATTCTACTTGTACAAAATATTTTAGTTTTCAAGTGTTAAGGTGGTGTGAGACTTGAGCATGTACTATGTAAAGTAAAACATCCTTGCGAATGGTACATTTCTAGTATAAACGATACAAATAACATATTTTTGGTCCGTCTACCTTTCGGTTTGTTGCCGCTTCACTTTTTTGATTTTGCGTTTTTTTTTTTTATTTTGACTTTCACTGGCAAATTATTAATGTTCCAAGGCATAATAATAGTTTACCCATAGCACTTCCATCCGTTCACTATCATTTATCGTATCAAAGTGAAAGAGACAAAATAGGTAATTTCAATGGATATAAACAAATGACAAAAATGTGTAAGGATGCGAACGACAAGCCAGAAGATTAAGTCTTTATGATATAACCATAGCATCTTCCGTCGCGCAGGTAGCTTGCTGCTCGCGCCTTAATTTTTGTCACTATAAAATTGTCAACAGGACTACAATTTTTTGCCGCGTTTTTTCATACCTCCTTTTACTTGAGGTATATGTAAAAACGATATAGCCACGGATTTCTACTCAGGACTATATAGTCAGTCCCATTCATTGCAATGAACAAATTTAAAACAAAATAATAACATCACAATATCAACATTAACTGTTGAGAAGTTTAGCAAATGTGAAGTCTTACAGCAAATATCAAAGTTAACATTAGAATAAAGCCCAGGGCCAGACGGCATAACAAATAAATACATCAAGCATAGAAAAACACTTCTATTAACTCCAATCACTAATTTATTTAATAAAATTCTGGAATGCGAACTAGGACTGAATCTGAAATCATACTACTATACAAAAAGGGCGACCCAGCTGACATAGGAAACTATCGTCCAATAAGTCTACTGCCCTGCCTCTGTAAGCTGTTCGCACTATATTTGTTGGAGAAAATATTCTCATCAATTGATACCTTTCACCCTCATGAGCAAGCGGGCTTCAGGAAAGGATACAGCACAATAGACCACATTCAAACAGTCGAGCAGGTAATAGAAAAATATATTAAATTTAATAAGCCTCTCTACATAGTCTTTATCGACTATAAAAAGGCATTTGACAGCATTTGGGAATCATTGAGAGAACTAGAAATAAAAAGCAAATATATCAACATTCCACAAAACGTTTACTCAGCTAGAGCAGAGTTAAACTAGACCAGGCAAAGATATAATTTTTTTTATTAATAATAAAATATAGTTTTATTTTCTCTCACAATATGTTGCGTTCTTAAGCTCTAAGTATGTGTTGCGGTTATTTGGAAAATATAGCCGCGGAGTAAGGCAGGGTGACCCGTTATCACCTAAACTACCTACCACTACCATGGTCTAGGCAAGGAATTTACATGAATGGATCTTATTTGAACAATTTGAGGTTGGCTGATGACATAGTCTTATTTTCAGAAAGCCCCTCAAAACTTAACACAATGTTAAATCAAAAATCAAAATCATTTATTTTGGAGATAATTGCGAATGTACACAAAGGCGAAAAAAACGATGGTGCCTGTAATAGTTGTGAGACTGTGTGGCAAACACCAACGCCCCCCTCCAGACATAATGAGACAATTTGACATGATTTGGATAATGAAAGCAAAAAGGTAGGCTTAAAAATGAATCTAGAAAAAACAAAAGTCATGATAAATGATAAGCACACACCTATCCTTGTGAACACGAATATCACTATACCTATCCACTTGAATAATTATGTAGATGATTATATTATATACCTCGGTAAAAAAAAAAACATTTAGAGCAGAAAGAAATATAGGAGAAGTAAACCGAAGAATAGCAATATCTTGGAAAAAGTTCTGGGCTCATAAAGAGGTAGTTAAATCACAACAACTACCCATGAAAGCAAAAAAACTGTCATGGATTCAGCAATATTACCATGTCTTACATATGGATACCAGACATGGATATTTGACCAAATAACCCGATCAAAAATTCAAACCACACAAAGAGCCATGGAAAGAAGTTGTCTGAACATTAAATTAAAAGATAAAGTGAAAAATAATAGAATAAGAAATAAAAAGATTGCTTTACAATTTCGACAGTCCCTAAAATGGAGATGGGCCGGTCACATGGCAAGGGACACAGACAATTCAAGAGTAATGAATGACCGAATCAAAATTTATAGAAATTTAAATATCAATTTAAATCAAATTTCTTCATATAAAAAATAATTTTAATATTCTAAAAAATATTTAATGAGCCATTATAATATTTAATGATTGGTGTGAATTATCCCACGTCCATATTTTGTGAAGGTACAATTCGCACGACGCTTAAATTGCATCGAGTCATTTATCCTATAGGTGATTTTTAAAAATAACTTTTCGCATTAGTGCGAGTTTTTGTCTCATAGCTCGCCTCCTATTTACCCGTCCAGGGTAGAAGATGTGAAATATAAATTTATTTAAAATAATAAAAGTGTGCGCGCACTATTTCACAGAGGCAGTCATTAACTCTCTTGAATAATTAAATTATCAAAAATAAAGAGTACTAAATAATTAAATATTATAAACAGTAATATAAAATCAAAATAAAACACATATTCCCAACATACACTCGAAAAACATAATAAGACATATGAGGCTTATGCATATACGCAGTCAGGTAAATAGTGGTTGTATTATAAAAGTACGAGTATAGTATTATGTTGCTAAGACTGCAAGTTAAATAGAAGTTCGCGTGCTCGACCTCCTTCATGCAAACCATTCTAAATGACCGTTACAAAGGAACAAAAACGAGGTACAATGAACAAATTAAAAATGCACTTCTTATCATTTCATTCTATCATTTTATGATATGATATGATTGATTATTATGAGATGATTGTTTTCATTTTTTCGTTGATGTCAGTAGTTTTAGAACATAATAAAATATATACGACATAAAAAAACTAATAATAATTTATTGTGAAATTGTGAATTAAAGATTTGACAATTCGAGATCACATTATGACTTCAAGTCTAATTATAATTTTATATTCGTCTCATTTTGATTTGTGTTCACGTACTTATCTATGCTATTAAGAAAATGCATTATTTACATAATATATGACAACTTATGTAGCTACTTATGTAGCGAATGTGTTCTGCGCACTAGGAATCTTTCCCTCCGCAATTGACGTCACAGGTTCGTAGTTCCTACGTTCAAAGGTAGGTATCATCACTAAAATTTCAGATAAAAATATTATGAATTCAAATTATATCGATGTGTTAGTTCGGATGATCTTATGTTACACACAAATATATATTTTTTTTCATTTTTTTGGTGCAATAACCGACTCGATAACTCGATTCTCCTTGCCAAGAACCAAACAAGAGGGCGGAATCTAAAACGATAAATTGTAACTCTTGCCAAGTCTGCAAGCAATATATTTCCTTTTTCACTAATTCACTGTAGGTAATAGAAAAATGTATGGGGAGTAATGCGGTACAATAGCGATTGCTGTTTAAACAAACAATTACCATAAAGCTAGTCCAGATTAGATGTTTATAGTATAGAATACTCTTTATTGAGATCAATATAAAACGAATATAGATAAATAAAAGCTGTTTATTGTAATTAAAAGGTATATAACGTGGTTAATAGTTACATACCTACTACACCTACCGTATTAAGTGACTGTGTTGCATTTTGAAAGAAAACCCTATATATGTTTAGTCTGTTTTTATGTGAGTTGTTATTCAAATTAGAAATATACTGAGCGTATTTGAACACTGTACATTTACGTTTGAACTTATCCGTTTGACGACGTTCGCCAAAATAATTTAACCCATCGATTCTAGTCATGGTATACTATATATTTCAACATTGATTGTAAATTAATATATCGATAGTAGTAAATCCTTGTCGAGAGAGAGTAAGAAAGAGATCGTAGATCGTAAAACTAATGCACACCATTCGTGCTCCGTTCGTTTAGATTTACGATCTTCTCAGCTTACAGCTTATCAAAGTACCTCACCAGAGGTAAATCACGGGGGCGGCATAGCGCATACCTAATGATGTTCGCTAAACGCTAAGGTATTATGTTATTTAGTATGATATAAACTCACGCGACATGGTTGGCTTGCGGTAGGAATGCGGCCGCGAGTACCAGCAGTATGGGCGCGCTGCGGGGGTGGGCACCGCTCATGGCGCGTGAGGTCGCATGTGCGCCGCTGGCGTGTTGAGTGGCGCGGTCGGTCGGATATCGCGGTGAGCGGTGCCGCTCGCCAGGGTCGCGCGGCGGACTGCCGGTTCGGTCGGTGCGGCGCGGCGGTTCGCACGCGCCGAGTCCGCGTCGTATCGATCGCTCGCCAGGCGTGCGGCGTGACCCGGCCCGGCACCGCCTGTCGCTCCGGCTATCGACCGCCGCGCCGTCGCAGCCTTTGCGACTTGTGACGCGACTACTACATTCACCCTTAATTACTACGACGTTGACTCCTCTCAGCTTTCAACCTCCTCGTGTATCTTGTTTAAGTATATTTTAATTAGGTAGGTATTAAAATATGAGACAACTAATAATACATCCCATTCATTGCATTACACGCATTGCAGTTTTAAGTTTAAAGGGAAAAATCTAAAAAAATTGTTAGCAATAATAAGTAAATGACTAAAATTTATTTATTTTCACTCATTATCAGATTAATTAACTCATTAACAGTAATTAACAGCTGTATTTATAGTCATTAGACTCCTGATATAAAATCTACCTACGCGTATGTACTTAGTTAATTTTTTTATTTTATGTGGGTCTGTAACGCAAGAAAATATTTTTAAATAACTGTTCTTGTGCGTCAGTCTCGTATTTAGCTTTGAATTAATAGCTCTATAATTCAGTTTGGTACTTACCTCTAATTAAATCTTAGTTAAGTTGAAGAAGTCAAGAATACTATAATCAGGTTTTGTGTTTTTAAGCGTAAACTGTCGCCATCACTTACAGCACAATATTTGAGCACTAGGATTTACGATGTAAGCGATGAACCAAGTCTCATAGTTGTGCATAGTTGCAACCATTGAGTAGGTCCTTTTGTATTTCAGTAGATGGCGCCATCTAATATTTTATTGCGAATTATTAAATGAAACAATAAATTTATGAACCACACATTGTAATGTTAAATTCAAACTAAAGAGCCAGTAGTTAAACCAGATAAAAAACGTTTAAAAAAATATATCATATTACATATTATATAACATATTAGATATGTATTATAAAAAATTTGCGGTCAAGTGTATTGAAAATATTTCAATTAATTCGGAAAGAGCTAAAAATGGGTAAAGATATAAAATACAAATCTTAGAAAGGTTATTCAAGTATATAAAATCTGATCTGATTGAGGTCTCATATCATCTAAAGCTGGAGAACACTTCCTTCTTGACTTATACGGTTACATAACATAACATAACATATTATATTCACGCCTTTTTCCCGAAGGGGTAGGCAGAGGTGTACCCAGGACTAAGTCCCATAGTAGATACACCCACATTTCGCCAGTATGTTATTGGTCCCATGTAATAGGGGGCGAGCCTATTGCCATCTACCGGGCACAGTTCCAGACTCCAGGCAGCTATTGAGATAATTCCTAATGGAAAAATCCAATTTTTAACACTTTGCCTGACCTGGGGATCGAACCCGGGACCTCTTGATTGGCAGTCGAGCATGCGCCCACTACGCCACCGAAGCAGTCGTTTACGATGAAGTAAAAAGTATGAAAAGCATATTTTTAAACGACTATAGATATAATAATGCACGCTTCACTAAATCAACATATAAAATTAGTTTTTATATTTTGTCGCTACCACCAAAAGAAGCAGAAGCACGACTAAATTCGTACTGACACCATCACCAGGTTCCAGTGGTATGAGAATGTACTAAATGCAGAGAAATGGGGATGGCAAAGAATCAAGATTAGGCTAATTCCTGTTACGACACTAGAGCCGCTAGCTCCAGAAACCTTGTAAAAACATATTTCTTGCAGATGCAATTGGGATGTTACAAAGCATATATAGATGCAGAAAAACTGATTTAAATGCTCCGTAATGTGCAAGAAATGTAGTCGGACCTGTGATAATTCACAAGTTCCATCCATCCAGCGATGATGAAGAAGAAACAGAGACTATTTTTGAGCAAGCGTATAATTAAATCGAAAACGAAGTGGATTGCGATGAATCTGATAGCGTGCTTTCAGACGAGCGACGCGTCGACGCAACGTCGACGTGACGATTGCGTTCGCAGTATGGCATACGTCACGAAACGCTGACGCCAAAATGCGGTCCGTGTGTATTCTATGTCAGTTTTCATACAAATTTCGCCGCCGCGTGAGCGACGCGTTGACTTTGACACCGCGCCGACGTTCGTCTGAAAGGACGCTTATAATCTCATCTCGAATGATGCTGAAGAAATTGCTGTCTGTGACGTCTCGATCGATATTGAAAACGATGAACTCGCAACACCTGATCCATCAAGAATAACAAAGCGAAAAAGATTGCGATACATTACATAATTGTGAAGATTGTGTTATATTTCATTAAAATTAAGCCCTACAAGTTTCTTGTGCGTTCTTCTTGTAGAGGTAACTTTCCGAACGCACGGTAGACTCAGTACTGTTTATCTTTATTGACGTGCAAAAGTGTCAGATTATGACCTATTTGAATAAATCTGTTTGAGTTTTGAGTTTTTTTTTTATTGCAAATGGATTATGTAAGTTTTTATTGTAAAATGAGCTGTAATTGACATATTGTCAAGCAAGCAAGTGCGCAAGCAGCAGAGTAGCGAGGTGGCAAAGTTGAAATTCGGTAAGAGCACATCACAATCTACGAAATTACGATCAAATGACCAGGCTACTCCTCAAAGTCTCAATCTCAGAAAGCCACAGCGTATAGTTTTCGCCGCTTGTTTGGCGAGATCGTCGGATCACCTCCTAAGTAGTTAGCTCTTACGGCACAATCAAGTTAGAATAAGACAGTAGTCAAATATAAAATATGTTTAATCTCAGTGGGATCATCTCAATGGATAGTTTACGGATAAATGGTGATAAAGGTCTGATGATGGAGCAGGAAAGAGAGAAGGTGGATAAAATTTTTCTGCTAAGCGGCAGATGTCTAAGTTTTCTAGACAAATATTGACTTCTCGTGGTTTGCGGTAGTCGATGATGATGATCCATAGTGAAATAACACAATTATAATTTACTTGTTTCTGAACCTTTAATATGTAGATAAGTATATAATACATAACACGTGTTACCATTTAATAATATGTTTATTATTGTAAAAAAATCATAAGTTGGTAATTATGTAGTACACACCTAGGACATTTTTTAAATTTAATATTATTAAAATGACTAATGATCTAAAATACATAACAATACATCCACAGCCACGCATATTTTATACACCTATAAAATATTATATTCTTAATAAGTTACGGTGAGAGTATTTCATAATGATAAAAATCTTTCTAGCTGATTCTAGACTCTGGGTGAGGTAACACTACTTTGCCCAAATTACTAAAGATGCTTCCACACTACTGTTACAACATTTTGTACCACTAAAACATTCATTAAAAAATGATTGAAACATTTGAAAGATAGATAGATAAACTCTTTATTTATTTATTACACTGTAAACAAAAAACCTTAAATTTTAAAAATACCTACAATTATAAAAAACAATATGTAACAATTGGCGGTCTTATCGCTAAGAGCGATCTCTTCCAGACAACCAATATAAAAACATGTGAAAACATGGCACCGGCGTGCGGTTTGGATTTATGTTCCGAGGCATCTAAATACAAATGTTTTATTTTGTTACAATTTGTTAAATAACAATTTTGTTTAGAAATGTTTACTAGCATTGCCAAAATTTTCCGCCAACAACATTTTCTAACGTTGTGATCAGATGTTTTTTAACAAATGTTTGTAAACATTTTGTAACACCAGTGTGGAAGCACTGTTACCACTGCATCTCGTATTTACTCTTTTCGTATTTACGTATTTACTCGTCATTACTCTTACACTGCGGTCGTTTTATCTTGGAGAGTCTGAACATAGGCTCTGCGAACTTTAGCACATATGAACTTGTGAAGAAAACTGTTATTATTATGATTGAACTGAATATTACATTTACAATATACATTTGTTCGTATATTTGGTTATTTATAACGATAATTTATTACGAGTTTACATACGCTAAAGTTCGCAGAGCCTATGTTCAGATTCCCCATGATAATACGACCATATTCTACGTGCCGGTGGCTAGCATACACGCTACTGTTCCATGTAAGATACCGCACATAATTATAAACATCAGGCGAATGGCGCCTCTTAAAATAAATACATCAAAACCTCTACGGACCATATAAGAAATGTTTCTAGATTATAATATCATATCTTTCAACATTCAAATGTTTTAGAAGATCACAAACATGATTAACTTTACAAGATCCAACGTTATAACCACACTTGAAGGAAATATTAAACTACTCGTATCTTTTCATTTTCTTGCCGTCGCTCGCAAAAGCAGCATATTAAAGCCGATTTATTTTTTTAAACAACCGTAAAGGTTTCTAGCCAAAAAACAATCAAACCAAAAATCATACCATTTGGCCATCTAAACAATGTGCTCATTCCTGGTGCACATTATTCATAACATTTGGAACATTATTATCTGCGGAACATTATTTGTCCACCCCATATTATTTCTAGGTCGTATGATATCACTAATAATTTTATTTCCAAACGAGTTTCTAGAATAGAAGTTTCTAGAAGACCGGAAAATATTATGAAATAGTTAACATTGTCCAACATCATAATACTACGTCACTTAATGACATAATAATATACCTTATTTATTTTTCTGCTACATAACCGCAACTTTTTAGGTTATTTTAGCCAAAAACCTATTATTTTAAAAAGTTAGACATTATTTTTGACATATACCTGGATAGAGATATTATAATGAATTTTACTTGCTATGTTATAGATTTATTTCGTTATTTATACTTGATATAATAATATTTGACTAAGTACCTAGGTACGTCATAATGATTGAACGAGCAAACGCGAAGCGCCATTAAAACGTCTCCGTTTCAACTTGGACAAAACTTAATGCTTTCGTGTGTTTGTCGGTCCACCCGGCTGTTCTCTCGCTCGCTATATCCGATATGTTAATCTATATTGGAAAGTAGAAAAAATGTTTCCTTAAACGTGACGGTCATAATACCTATTACCTACTGTTCAAAACATAGTTACCTATTTGATCATATATTATAATATTATATAGGTACGATGAATATCTTTTAATTAAAATAAGGTACTTACTTATTATTCATAATGAAAAAAGATATCAATTACGTTTTACACAAATACAATATAGAAATTATTAATTCGCAGTTATACATTATTACATTTTTCGCTTTTTAATTGTGTGTCTTTTAATGGGACGTGGAGTAGTCCCACAGAAAAGAGAATATACAAAGAAGTCACCATAATTATTACTGGATACTTGACAAATCGCAAGCTAAATAAACAACTTTGTTATTAATATCACTCAGTAACCTCAGTAACAGTATAGCTTTAATAAACATCGAAATCACTCTATCCTACGAAGTATTAAAGAGTTAATACACCCACAATGGAAACCAGTTACTTAACCGCGGTTTTCTTAACGACGCAAATTGTGTGGCCGACCAATGAATATATGATTTTAAACTATCATGGGTATTATGAATTATAATAACATTTTACTGAATATTAATCATGATTCAGTTACTCCATGATCATAATGCATGCAACTGCGTCCAAATATCGGGAAACTCGTAAAACGTTTAATCATGGAAAATATCCCTTAAAAAGTAATTCTAACGCTACCGTTCACACGGGGCGGTCCTACAAAAAGTATGAAAATCAACAGATCGCAGTCGATGCCCGTTTGCGCTCATACTTAGTAGGGTACCTAAAATTATAAATTTTATTGGCTTCGAGAAGTTCGGAGGAATAATTTTTCCTCATAGCCAAATCAACTTGGAAACCTCGTTCCTTGTTCGGCCACGAGGAATCACCCACATTACATAAGGTTGTTATTGTTAAAGTTGGAATAGATCGTTGTTGTTAGGTTGTTTAGTGAGCGAAGACCGTCGCACATGTGCAGCGGTCTTCTCCGAGGATCAGACGTGCGTGAAAGTCGCGTGAACTCCATCTTCCTGGGAGATCTGAGTGCCGGAAGTGAAGTACTGTAATTCACAGAATTAAATATTAGTCTGAGATGTCTGAGAGCCTTTGCACGCGTCGATTTTTATTATCCCTTATCGCGGACGACGCTCATATCACGAATGCGCGCATACTGCACCGTATACTCCAAAAAAAAATAGTACTCGACTGCGCTGCATTTCATTTGTGTGTGAATCACGTATACGTACGAGTATGCTGCACGTCGTCAGCGAAGAAAAATAACGCTGTGTGCAAAAGCTTTGTTTCTTAGCTAATTCAATGCCTGATATTCTGTTATTCCACTTTGAATTTCTAATGACGCTTTCTCCAGTCAGCCAACCCTTTTTTTCGATACGGATAATATAGTCTTTTTTGTAACAATTAATCGAATGCAACCATTTTTGGACAGGGTTTAAGAACATATTGCTTTTGGGCTATCAAGAAGGTATTGGTAAAGACATACTTAGGCTTCAAGATATGATTTGCAGGTTATATTTATTTAACAATTTTTACGTAGGGCTTTTGTAAATAAATATGAGTAATGTAATATAATAATTAAATTAGATAAATTGGACTAATGTGGATTTGGAAGGTTTTGGAAAAATTATAATGCGGTCATATTTTTTGACAACACAAACATTTTCCGGAGGTACTGTACAACTTACTTATTAAAGTTATTTTGATTAATAAATCTTGCGGTGTGGATGCCCCATAAATTCTCGTCCTAAGAGATATTCATTGTGCTACACAAAAATAAAAACAAGAGTTTAATTAAAGAATAATGAAAAAGTATAAAATGTACAAAAAATACATCGAGTACTATGAGCCAAATCAACTTCAAAATAAAATTGAAAAGGTATATATAGATTCAATAGCATAGATTTGACTTATATTCATTAGGTTAATTATAATAGGTATTTAGAGATCAATTTGCGTATCTACTACTACTATAATAATAATAATAATATGGGACAACTTCTACACACGGTCATCTGGTCCCAAACTAGGCACAGCCCTTACTATGGAAACCAGATGACTGATATACATACTTAAATACGGTTATAACACACAGACACAGATCAAACAGACATGTTCATGCACACAAATGTTTGACCTGGCCGGGAATCGAACCCGGGGCCTGCGGCACAGAAAGCAAGTGACTACTGTCTGCGCCAACGAGGCTGTCTACTATACACGTATTTAAACGAAACTTGTCAACTGTGTTAGAAAATTGAATCAAAAATGTACTCTTAATAATTAATAACACATCGGGTTTAGAATAGTACCCCACCCTGTTTATCCATGGTTGCCGTAAGAGCCGGCTAAGGGTTATCAGGTTCAGAGGACGCTGGACGGGCAGCAGCGTCCTGCTGCCAATCGTGGCGAGTATTTCCGGAACCCCCTCGTTATGCGGGGAAGGCCTTGAGTAGTGGACTTCCTACAGCTGAGATAATGTCGTGATGTCTGATGATGAGTTTTTTTATACTGCCCGGTAAAGCTGTAGAGGTCAACAGCATAGGCCATACATAAAAAAAATTACTATTATTATCATGGGAGGTTAAAAATATACGAGTATTTACCCCGAAAGGAGCACCATTCCATCCGAGTCGTTCGTGATCCCTGGGCGTACGGTGTGGAGTCTTCCGTTCTACTCGGGAAGCTAGTTTCGCCTTCGCCCTTAATGCTGCTCGTAAAGGTACATTAGCTCTCGCGGCTTCAGCTCTGCCGTGCTGGCAGAACTCTACCAATGCCACCCCAAGAGCTACCGCCAACCCACCCACTAACACGTAGAATATACCCGCCACTTGGCTCAAGCTCATCTCCGTTAGCGTCGACTCCTGGAATGTACAACGAGAAACGTTATTTATTATACTTGAACCTCCTGCTCGTTGGCGTATTGGTTGCATGTTGCTTTGCGTGAGGTCCTCGGTTCGATTCACACGTTAGGCAAACATTGTGATTGGATTTTTCTGTTACGATTTTTTCAATCAATTGAAGACTGGATTTGTGGCCAGTGGATGACAATAAGCTCGCCCTACATTACAAAGGACTTAAAACATTAGTGGGTAAGGGTAAGTGTACCTACTATGGGGCTGGATCCTGGGAACACCTCTGCCTAAATCTCATCTAAAGAACAAAACCCCAAACTAGTATTTTACCTGAAACGCATTATATATTATTTGTAAGTTACCCAAATCGCGTTAGGAATAAGTAGCAAAAGGCCTGTAATGTATTCTGTCTGCTTGGTTAATTACCTAAACCTCGTATTGACTAAGTAGCAATATGCATAATAAATGCATATTTTTTGTTTATCAAATTATTTATACCGCTTTATTCCTTAGTATTAAATAGTTAATTAAGACAGAGAGATTTTTCCCTCATTTGGTGACTTGCGTTCATTTTTAAACGTGATATCAAACTTGATACTTTTTATGGCCTTTAATATCGAAAGTTTCATTTTAAAATGTTGCCATTGTGCTTAATTTTTCAATATAATAAAAATTTTATTAGACGGTATGCGTACGTTAACTCTTTATTGTCACCCTTTAATTTTGTTTTTGGATCTCGGTTTTTCGCTGCACAAGTTATCATTAGAGATAAAAGCTTCAACCATTGATTCTCGAAATCACTATGAATTTTATCATTTCCGTGTTGCATTTCCACTTAATACTAGTACCAACCTTATTGCCTTGTCTGACAGTTCAAACAATTTGAAACACGGTTTGAATCTCAATTCAATGGATCACTTGAGAGCTCTAGTATTGAGATCTCTAGTACAGGCAATATGAGTTAGGGGATATCAAATAGGTTTACTGTATTTATTGGAGGAAACATGGGAATATAAATCATCGATTTAGTAAATTTTTACATAGGATTGTGTCAAACTGCTAAGAGGTCCTCTTTCCTGTACTACTGTACACACGTTGTGTTTTCGACGTCGTAGTAGTAGGCTAGGTTTATTCCCTTATTTGTCGATTCCCACGCCGTCGGCCCACGCTTTTATCGCTTTCCCGCTGCACCGCTCCTCGCATTTAAATAAATATTCTCACAGTGCCGTGCCGTAAATTAACAAACATTGCAGCGTAATTGCGGTCTAGAGAGCTCCTCAATAATGTTTTAGGATCCAGAATGATTCCGTAGTTCAGTATTTCAAGATAAAACCATTTTTTTTTAAACAATTTTTTTCCTTGCTCGTTCTCTGACGTCCCTTGTCCCCTACTTTTCATTTTCCCCCCGTCATATGAAATCTCTCTCGAATTTAGCCTTTGTAATTCCGTCAAAACGTGACCTAGATATTTGAATACTTTCACCCTCTGACAGCTTAGAAGCATGATATTACAAGCATATTATTATGTCATATAAGAAAATTATGAACATTTTGAATCGATCTTCACAAAACCAGACATTTCTGGAACAGACGTTTTTCTTTAAATTTTTATATAAAAAATGCATTTTTAACCCAGTAGTCTCAATCCAAGGTTTACGGAAGAAATGTGCAGATTCCTGACTCAGCGAACATACTTTCTCCATATATTCCGCACTAGTACAACCTACTGAACCTACCCTAGAGGACTTTTCTAGTCTAGAGGGTCGTTAAAGTTTCGACACTGGTAGCGTTTTTCACCAGCGGCCCACTTCCCACTTCTACTGCCCACTTCCCACGACTTCAAAATATCAATGTCATACTATTGTTATCACTTATATTCTTATACCCATTGTAACATGGGATACCGTTCGGGTCTAATATAGTCGGCATGTTTAATAAAGATTTAAGTTCACTTACCTCATCCTTGTCACTATTGCGGTTGCAATCCTGGCGTTTAGTATTCAAGACCCATTTCCGCCATAGTTTAGCGACGATTCCATCCCTCCTTAGATGTGCAACGGCCAGGTTTATTTTTTCGCTGAAAATGAAGTAACAAATTCTATTGTTAAAAACACATTTTTAACAATAGAATTAGTTTAATACTGAACTGACTATTACTGTTTTACTACTGTTTTAATTTATACACAATATTTTGCACACAATTACAATTACTTGGATGTGTTATATATTTAATGAGTGAGACTATTTCAATTTTAGTGAATTGCGAGAACCAAAACTGTTGATACCAAAATTTCATAAACAAGCAAAGAAGCTTTCGTCCAATAAAGTTGTCCCTTATCTCCAATGTCGTCATAAAGCCCCGTCCGCGTCATATAAAATATAAATTTTAACTTGTCAAAAATCACGTCCGCAAATCGCGTACCATATAAATGGGTACTATAAATTCGAAATGTAGAGTGCCGCCTTTCCTGACGGAGCTCATGTAAATTTACGACTTTTCAGTATTCAACCGGGAATTACCGCATAGAGGCGAGATTTCAGCTAGATAGTGGGAGCCCGTCTCTCTTATACTGGATATTTATTCCGGAGATTCTGAATTCTGTTCGATACACACCCTGAGCGAACTGTTTTATTTTCATTTTGTCGTTTCACCTTATAGGATGAACATCTATGCCCATTTACCTTTTTTAGTTTCTCATTTATGAAGTATAAATGAGAAACTAAAAAAGGTAAATCAGTCAGTAACGCTGTCAATGACAGAAGTATTTAAAGGTATACACAAAGACAGTTTTAACTGTCAATATTTATTTATCAAGGATTTTAATTTCATTGACTTGAATATAATGATGCCATAATAATGATTACGCGTTATAGTAGACGTTATATACATAATTACGTATAAAACTAAAACATTAAAATTATATAATTAATACATTGCGAACCGTCAAATCTGTCAGTTTTTAACGCCACACCTATGTTATGTAAGTATGTAAAGTATTAATAAAGCTTTTAAATATATCTAAAATATTATATTTCAAAACAACAATTAATAAGTTTATTTTGTAATCGTTTTATATCATTGCTTTTCGTTTACATATACCTATACATCCAGTTTGTTTTTCACGATACATTTTGGGTTCAAAAACTATTTTTGTAAAAAAAAAGCTTGTCTCTTCATGTCGGTAGACATAGATAGTGCCGTACTTATGATAAGCCGTCCAGCCTGCCTCGCTGGTCAAAGGGCTGCCCCCTCACACGCTACAACTGAAAGTTGTTTTATTGTGAGGTTACAAGTTTTGCTTTGACAAGGTTTTCAAATTGGGCAGGAACAGGATTTGAATAGTTTCCTTTGGTTTAGGTATTTGTTGGTTGTATTTTTTTTTTAACTTTAGTTTATTTTGCAAAGGTTCTTGTCTTTGACGTGCCTTAATGGAACTTAACTAATAAATTATGCTAGGAACCTTAACCTCGGAATAGGTTGAAATTTTAGATAGTTGCGGTGGATTGCCTAGGTAATGTTAATATAACTAGCCTAATCATAGGCAGAGGATTCAACGGATGAAAATTCTTTGGCTGACTGCTGATATAAATTTATTTTGCATTGGTTATTAAGAAAAATAGCAGCGCTCGTCTGGTAGTCACTCCGCCACTGCACATTATGCTTGCCACGAACCAGCTTTGCAATCACACCATATTTTTTTTCAAAGATGTTGCTAATAACATATTCAGCCAATGAGTCGCACAAGCCCGGTATACCTACAGCAAATATCAAATGACGTTACAGCTTCACTGTATCTCTTATATTATTGCAATTTGAGGTTTGATAACTTAATGTAGGTACTGGATCATGCCGTAATTTTTGTTCATAGCTTCCTAGTTTATGGATGTTCTTGTTTCTTTAAGAAGTTTGCTCAAATTCGAATTCGCTTAGAATTTTTGTTTTTGTAACTACGGGAAGTGTTTGCCGAAAATCGCCTGCAAATTTCCCTGTAGTGGCGCTCGAATTTCAAAATTATTTTAAAGTTCACTGATATTGGGAGTTTGAATTACGTGGAGTGTGCAGTTGTTACCAATAACAACAAATCTATATTGGAAACTATTTCTATTCGCCTCGTATTTGGTGTAGAGGTATATGATAACTGTCGGACTGTTATATTATTATTTTATTTAATGTGGAACAGGTAAGCATTGAAATCTTAAAATCCTTAAAAAAATGTTTTACCTGAGAGGAGATCCTTTGGCTGTGACGACGGCAAAATTGACGCGTTTGTAATTATTATTGCAAACATGCGACGCGGTTCCGCAGTTAATCTCTGAGTTATCTACAATGTTGACCAAATCTTCGTCGTTTTTTTCTGCATCTTGCATCGGATAGCTGGGAGGTATTACGTGGTAATACTGAAATATGATTAAGAGATTAAATCTCTTCTAACAACAAAATTGCCATTTCTCCTGTAGGTACACTTTTTTAAGACCAGTTTTTTACCTTTTGTTACATATTATTATTTTACTTAACTACATCTCTTTGTTTTGTTTTTACGCCTTAATCCTAGGTAATTTCATGCAGGTGAACATAACATCACGCCTTTTCTTGAAGGGGTAGGCATATGTGTACCCAAGGCCCAGTTTCATAGTAGACACACCCACACTTCGCCTGTTATGTTTTTGGTCATATATAATAGCAGGCGAGCCTATTACCATATGCCAGGCAATGCTTCAGATTGCAACTTCGAAAAACTTGTGCTAACTGCGTGGTGCTCGAAAAACATCGACACTTTCGGACTTTTTTCAGATTTTGGCTTATAACTTCTAAACAGTGGCCTGATGATAATAATAATAATAACAGATTTTGTAGAAGAAATCGCGTATTAGATATGAGATCGACCGTACATTACAAGCACATTAAATTACAGTTTTTATGTCCTATGTGTGTGTGTGTGTGTGTTATATATATAAGTAAAATAAAGTATTATCTACCTATAATATTTCCAAGGGGTGCACCAAATGTATTTCCTAATATTGTATAGGTAGATATTTATTAATATTTATATATTTAACTTCAATATGAAGAACCTACTTATTTAATTTGTCACAGAAATCGCCAATTCGCTGAGGCATCTTTAACTTAAGACTTCGTGTTACCTGCATTGGTAATAATCATGATGTATCTTACTTCGTTAAAGTGATTTTTCCCCACGAAGTTCGAGGGCATTTTTGGCTCAGCGATCTTTTCCAAGATGAGATAAGCTGCGAGATTAGCAGTGTATGAACAGACCAGGATAAGGGCGAAGAACCACCAAACTGTGCCTACTATCCGTCCAGATAACGACCTATAACATTTTATGTAAAACAAAACACTTTAGTGCAAAATCAAAAAGAAAATTCAAGCGATGTTACGGACTACTGAACTTGACGGAAAACGCGCTCTCTACAAAATTAGTCGAGGCGATATAAAAAAATTGCCAAATTTTTTTTTTTAAAGCCAATCTTTACCAACCTTGGAACAACGTCACTGCCTTGCTGCATGAATGAACCGAGAGAAAACCAAAAGGAGTTCCAAATGCTGAATTCATTGTGCAATATGATCTAAAAGAAGACAATCGTGTTATATAGGTATAAAATGTATTTTATGCATCGTACGTGATTAAGCAGTACTTACCTCATTTGTACTGTTCATTGGATGATCCAAATGAGTATCAGATATAGTAATAGAACGCCATTCGTTAGGTGAAAATCTTGAGACTAAGAATAATACTATACTGACTGCAAAGAAGCTGAATATTATGCACAGCTGCAAAAGAATAAACAATATTCAATATAGGAATTTATACAAATATATTTTCTGCTGTCCATAAACATAACGTGGAGATTGTATTATGTAACAGTTAATTTTCGAAGCTCGCTTTATGGCATATAATCGTTTATAAATTGGCTTTGAATAGGCTCGAGATAGTTTAATCGCTAGTTCAAAATTTAGAGATTCATTTTTTCCATATTTAAACCACGTGGTAAGATTGTTGATAGTTCAAAATGTCATGATATTATTTTAAGTATCAATAGTTTATTGAAAGATCAAAACTAACGATAGTTTTACCTCATTGATAGTCAATTTTTTTTCTTAACTTTACAGCTCGCCAGTCATGTCATAAACCTTTAGTAAAGCGATGAAAACTTTACAAAAAGTATGCGGAAGTTTGACGTCTAAACGATTCACGGTGTCACTTCTACTACGGTGACTTTACTTGCAGTTTCACTAAGGTACATAATCAAGAACAATTAATAGGTAACATTTCACCCATATTACGCATTAACTCTCGAAATATCAATTAAAACTGCCATAAGAAGTAATCCGTGTCGTTTCGTCATGATTTTTACCCCCCAATCATTTTAATAGTTAGATACTAAAGTAAAACTATCGACAGAATACTTAGTTTTATTTCAATAGAATTTTGAAAATTTAACACATTTAGAATAAACTAATTTAAAATAAGGAGGTTCTCGATTCAATTGTTTATTATTTATGTATGTGTTACGCGATTAGTTTACTGATTATTATGAATTGATTTCGATGATTCTGTCCACAGATATCTGGTGCATTCTTTAGATATGGAATGAATATTATATACTTCTTATGATCAGCACAGTTTACATGCTATGCTCTTGCGCATCAAAAATACTTTTTATTTATATTTAAGTTATATATATTTTTTAAACAGGCTTAATTAACAATGCTTTAAGACTTACGAGTATATTTACTTCAATGCCCAATTATTAATCTCCTCCAATCGCAAATTTCACACTATTTAAAACTAATGTATGTATATCGTATTTTAAAAAGCATGTTATTTTACCAATGCATAGTATCATTGAAATAAGTGTTATGTACATGCATAATGTAGAAAAATGAACAACATTTTACTGTGATACCTAGTTTGGTTTACTAGGGGCGGCACCAACATCACTTGTTATGGAGATGAAGCAGCTAACTTTACTCTCACGACTAGTTCTCTACCACGGTTTTTCAGCCCTAACATACGTTACATGTGTAAATGAATGTAATGTATTTTCATTATCTATTTACCGCCTCTCCGTTATGTGGTTGGGGCAATTTTGTTCTTACGTTCTAGAAGATTATGATATTGTTCTATCATACAATAAACCAGTAAATAAAAATATTTTAATTTAATTACAAAGCTACGCATACACTATAGTACTCGTTTTAACAGATCATAATTTATTTATAAAAGAGAAAGAATTTGTAAATTTCTATATTATTACTTGAAGGATAATTAAAAATCTCTAAACTATCTCTAAAACTTAACCTAAATAGGTAAAGTTCATTTTTGTTTTCTTCCACATGTTTTTGATAAATAAATATAAAATTTTGAGGTAGTTTGCGATGTTTTACCTGAAAGAGCACGATATGAAAACAAAGAACGTCTTACCCATATCTCTTTAGAAAGTGGTTTTAGAAAGCCGAATGTGTCTGTTATTTTCTTTTGATCAGTTTTCCGAGGTTGATTTACTGGACTATCCATTGACATATATGGCACGCTGAAGTCTACCAACCGCAAGCGATCTGAAGACACTGCCAGTGGTGCTATACCTATATCACCTTCCTATAAAGTTAACAAAAACAAGAACTTGTAAAAAACATAACCAGTGATAACTAGGAAGGGATATATTTTGTTTATTATACTATCCAATGTTTCATATGATAATAAATATAACAAATGATGGCACAAAATGCACACTCAGAAAGCTTTATAAACACAATGACATTACGAGCGAGCCTCCTTCACTTGATATTAGATTTGCCATCAAATTTCTTTGCGAGGTAAGGCTAACGGGTGCGCCACGAAGAGTTTCGCAAAGCTTTATAACTACAGAAATACGAAGAAAACTCAATAAACAACATCCTTCAAAGAAAGCATTTGGTCGCTCACCTTTTGGATTGAACCGAGGGAAAGTTGTGATAGTTTTGGGACTTTTAGCCTCGACAAGACACATTTCGTGTGTCAGATCTATTATCTAGTGCTATTTATTACGCATCTTTCAGGTTAATTTTACTTTAGACAAGGAGCCGTCTCGCAAAATACTTCAGTTTTCATTACTTTAGTATGAGTAAGTATCATTATTTATAAGCATGTCTTGTCTATGTTCATTACTTTACGATATTGCCGTCAGGGATTTACGTTCGGATAAAATTGAATAAAGTTAGAATGTATTTTGTGAAGTTGTACATAATATTATACTGTTTCAAAGTATGATCCCAGTGCGCTCGGGGCAGGCAAACTGCTAGTTTATGGTTGCTGCCAACACAAACTAACACTCACGTTGCTGTAATAATATTGTAATTTACACCTTTCGAAAATCCTCAAAGCCACTGATGTTAGAATTATAATAAAGTTTTCTTTGTTCTTACAAAATCTTGCTTTTTATTATTAGAAAGAAGAATTTATGATCAAATTGTAATCTTTTACATAAAATTGACATGAGATTTATTTAGACTGCAATATTTTTTGAACTTTTTGTCATGGACATCAAATAATATTAATGTTTGTAATGAATATGTTAATACGATTCATTCATTCATTCTTTCTTTCTTTCTTCATTCTGTATGCTCTTGAAAATTTGGTCGATAGTTTTTATGACCTGTCATTATAAACAAAAGCGGCTCATCGTCTTCTGTCTCTTCTCCGAAGATTTCTGTATAAGCTCAAGTATTTTATTGTGAACGGTTACTAGTTACCCCTTAGTAACCAACTTTATACAAAATAAAGAGATCATTCGTTAATTAAGAGATCGTAGGTACAGATAAATAAATTGTTGTTTAATAAAATAAAAATGTACTTTAACAAGTGGTGTAGTGTCTAAGACAGTAGCTCTGAATGTGCCTTCATTTTGAATCCCGTTAGAATATCGTTAACATCCGGTATTCCATTACAATCCCCCAGGGCATTCTGAATATAGTATAATATTCGGAATGCCCTTATCATACTACTTATTACTACTGCTTATTACTTATTCCTATTAAATCCCCGATAATGATAACCTTTTTTAAAATAAGTGCTTTTAAAGTTATGAACATCGTTGCCACCTTTAATGACGTTTGCTAAGTTGCTAATCTCTTAGTTCTTTATGGAGCAAAACATTACTTAAGCAAGGTCTTAAGTATGGGATACAGGTATATGAAATTGTCTAGATTTTTCGATAAAGTTTGACGAGGAGTATATTTACTTACCTTTTTTGTTATATCACTAATTATTCCTGACCACTTTTCGGGGTCACTTTCCGAAGTGAAGCTAGCTTCTTTTGCAAGTCTTATTTCATCTAAAAATACATGACGGGTATTATCATTTAGCACTTAGTGTTTACATTGAAATGGGCGTAGTTTATTACATACACACGTTTATTGTCATGGCATTAATTACAAATAACGCTTCGAATGAATTGGGACACGTAGTGGTAAGTAAGCGTATCTCGGTCTATAATATTGTATTCCCTATTTATTATTGTATTTGTTCCTGTCCCGTCAATTCACAGTTACTCGTATAAATTGACAGAAGAATATCAAAAGAATAAGCCAAAATACGCCTACGATATAATAACGCTACGCCTCATTGCTGAAGACTGTTAATTTCCATTTATAAATACTTACACTTGATGCCTACTTTCTTCGCAATAAACTCTGCCAAGTCTTTACAAAATCCGTAAAACTTGTCTTCTGTTTCCTTTTCCCCGTATTCATGGGACTTCTGCATTAAGAATGGTTCATGCAGAACAGACGTTACTATGTAAGTTTTGCTTGTGTTGAAAACTGGAGGTGTGTTATGTTGTATTTTTTTTGTTGACACCAGTTGTAACCCATGAGCATCAGTCCATGTTCCCACCTAAACGTGTCACAAATATGTAACATTAAGTTGAGTTGCCTTATTAGTCTAGATAAGGTGCAATAAAGTTAAAATTAACCGAGGAAAGTAGCTGTTAACAGATGTGCAAACTTTACGGTCGTTAAGTCGTTATTCCCTAAAGCGTTCATACTGTCAAATTATTCACAGGGAAAATATACCTTTGTTTTTCAAGGACATGGTTGATATTAGTAAAATGGTTTAGTATAAAGGAATACAACTTTTAAGTTTTATGCTAATATGTTATTAACTACAGAAATTGTAAAGCAAAATATTATGTTCTATCGTATTAGCTTATTACAAAAGAGTTACTTTCTCATTCATTTATGTCAAATGATATTCTAAAAGGGTTTTTTTTATTTCTTCGATACATTTTTGGGGTTTTCACGAGTCCATACACTCCACTTTATGTAACGTAATATGTACGTTAAATTAATGGATACAAGCTTACAAGTACATTCTAAAATCTTGAAATAAAGAATTGGTCAGATGGATCTTATAAGAAAAGTCATTAAAAGTAGTTTTTTATAGTTACGCGGTGCCTTTAGATTTAAATAATATTATCAAGAAAACATTTTTATTATGAGCTCCAGCGAGTATTGTTAATTTACTTTTTTGTACTATTCAGTATGATTAATGATTAAGGTTTGTTTTGTGAATGATAACAAACACTAATACCACGCAAAATTGTATTCATGGACTATAGGTATTCTATTTTTTTAAGACACTAGTCTATGTCGGTCTAGGTAACTCATAACTCAATTTCTTCCCTCATAGTCAGAAAAGCCTCGGCCACTAAATTAATTTTAGGAGTACAATAATATGACAGATTGCCCTTTTAACAATTAATTACAATTTTCTTACCTTTATCATTGCGCTGTGAACAGTCATTTCGACAAGTTGCAAAGTGAAATTACGTCGATGTCCCTCTTCGTTAAACGATATATTGCCTGTTAGACCTTCTATATCCGTCTAAAACATAAGACTTATTTGAAAGGGTGAACTTCCAACATAACTTATTAAGTTATATTAACCTCGAAACTGAGTTGCCACACGGCCACCGATATTACTTTGAAACTAGCAAACTGATGATTATGAAGTCTATCCACAGCCAAAATGTTTCATAAATAAAATATCTAATAAAATAATGTAATAATTACGTACGTAAGAATAATGTAAAATTGTACACGGTGGAGATATTGCAGTAATATTCATATTTCAAATATTCAAACTTTATCATGGACACTTATCACAACTTTAAAATTTGACAATAATGACAAAAAATCGCAAGTCTATCAAACGTATTAATAGAACAGGTATCTATGAAACCTGAACTTTAGACTGATATAACAAGGTGTTGAAAAGTAGATAAAAAGCAGACCTTTTTGATGAGTCGAGAGATTTTGTCGCCGTGCTCAAAAGGCACGACCCAACTTTTTCCGGGATTGCAGTCAATCACCTTTGTTGAATTCGCTAACCCCGCAGCGCGACGTAAAGCGTTTCTGAAGGCGTCTGGTTTCTTTCTCCACAGCCGCCCAAGCGCATCCATTAGGACTTGCACTCCGTCATACATAAGAGCTGTTTGTGCCTGTCATCATGTTTTTTATTATACCTGACCTATTTATATAACTGGTCACTTTGCATATTATTAGTAAAGGTGACAACAAAGCAAACGAATGAGCAATGGTATAATAATATGTATTTTATTATTTATTATCTTTTCGAGCTTTGTTTCAAAATTGTGAAATGGGTAAACTGGATCCGAAATCCGAAACATGTATACAATAAAATCATAATTAAGGTGCATATAAATTTCTTCAGTAGTATTGCAATACCTGGAAACTACTGCGATCACTAAGCCGTCTGCCAAGCGTGGCGATTACGGCAAAAACTCCAATATGAATAGTTTATGGCGCTCTATGAGGTGGGCCTATGTTCAGCAGTGGACTTATTCCGGCTGATGATGATGATATTTATTCTGATTGAGATACAGATTATATCATTTTGCAACAAAGCTCGTATACATACGTTGTTTTTCAGTGCATTGTGTTAATGTCAATCAGAAAGCTTAAAACGTGTGTATTTCAGCGCGTATACTGAATCACCGAACAAATCGAGAGACTGTGTCGAGGCCTGTATTCAGCAGTGGACGTCCTATGGCTGAGATGATGATGATATTTTTACAAAATCAGCCAACCAAATTTCAGACAGCAGGAGCTAAACGGTAATTTACAAAGAGAGTTTTCTGCATAAAAAACCAAGCATGTTTTTTGTTATGATAGTGAGTGGCAAGACGAGCAAATCAGGTGCCTGATGGTAAGCATCATGATTGCCCATATCAGACACAGTGCCACCCAGTGTTTTAATCATGCCCAGTAATTTCGCTGGTAACATTGCCCTTCATACCGGAACACAGTATGTACCTATAATGTCTCCTTACTTTATACGTACTTACTCACCGTTTGTAAAGTTCCGTTTTGAACAAGTATCGTTGTGAAGATGGAACCTATAAATATAAGTGTTGCACTTACGGATACGGTCCCTTTGAAGCGGGGGTCCATTCGACGCAAGCCGTCCATGAAATCGCGCACAATCCTGCGCGAATGGTCGACGATGCGGAATCCGGTTATATTGACTGCTCCGTATTCTGTAACTTCGTTCTCCCAATGATCGTCCATTACCTGTTAATTTTATCGCTTTGCAATTGCAACCCAGATCTTGTAGTTGATGGACATCTTGGCTGAATACTTATTGCCTTAGGTTTATTTAATTATTAAGGTCTCCCGAAGAAATATGTACTCGAAACAATATTATGATACTTATGGCTAAAGAATAGAAACCTATTTAGATATATACGAGTATAATAATAACTTGGCACCAAGTAAACTTATGAGTATTTATTTAATTGAAAACAATTACGCTGTCTGAAATTCTTCGTTATACTTTTCTTTATTTATCAATATATCTTTATTTATATATGTTTAGGGAAACATTTTCTATAGTTTTTTTTATTTTGTTTGTATAAAAAAAATATTACAAAAAAACGACTTAAAAACATACTTTTAAAGTCTGAGTCCAATTTTATTTTATGGTTGCCACATCGTTCACTGGGTAGAATAATACCATATTAACAGATAATTAGAAAAAAATAATAATAATAAATAACTACGCAAGAATTAAACTAAAATTGCCAGCTAAGTATTTCTATTCCATGACAGTTTTCCACATTTCTTTGATTCACGGAATATAGGGTTTTTGGTATTTCATGGAGGCATCGCAATAGCTCTCTAGTACTTACCAGCCCACTGAGCATGTAGTGGTACGTCCTACGTCCCAATTCCACTTTTCGTACATGTTCTACCAATATGCTTTTGGCGTTTTTCGCATTGCAATCTAACACTATCCGCTTGCTCCCCCAACGATCATTTTGTTCCAAAGCCAACAAGAAATCCATGGCATCTGTGGCGTTATTAATTCGCTTCACGAGCGAAATTCGAAACGCGGTCTTTCCTGGCTTCATAGATTGGTACAGCTGCTGTAGACGCAATAAACCTAAAAATGGCAATTGTCGGTTATCTTCCATCTTTAGTTTTTTATTACCTGCTACGTGATGTAGGAGCTATGATGCATACAGACTATAGATATAGACAACTGACACATACCAGACCAAATTTATAACTACCCTATCTCTTTCGGTTGAGGGTTTAAAATTAAGAGTCCATTGGATCCAAGTGTTCATATTATTTTTGTCCTAAGACAACAGTCACAAACATTTTTGGAGTAATAGATTATGATATCATGATATTTATGATAACATTTTGGGGTGAACTATAGCACAAAATATAATACACTAAGACATAAAATATCGATATCGTTCAATACTCTGTCGTATTAGCGCAAGAAATATTTGATAGGAAAACGAAACACAATAAGTGAAAACAGATAATCAATTCTAATCGAGTATTCTCGACCACAGGCTCCGAGGAAAATAAAACAATATTAGAGCATTGACATCGCTCTACGCATATATATGCCGCTCTCTATACTCCATCTCTCCTAAACCAATTCGAGTCCACACGAATTTTATCGAATTAAACGCTCCATATAAAACAAGCGAAACGAAAAAGGGATAGAGCGTGCTTCAGAAGGCCAAAAAAATAAAACGTTCTACGAGACTGTAAGACGCAAGATAATTTTGGTACCCTATCTTATATTATCTTCCATTAGGTAATGGTGCCTATGTTTTACTTTTTTGTATAATATTTTGTACATTAATTGTATTAAACAACTACCTTGCGGTTAAATATATAACGTTATTCAGAGTATTTTAATCCCTACAAACTTTTTAATGACTAGAAATATTCATGAAAACATTAACTGAAAACTTTATTTGTGGATTATCTGGTCTTTTTTATGTTGACTTTGTTTTACAAAAATTAAGACAATAGAAATTATGTAATTGACACACTTATCTATTTATTGCAAAATAATTACACAGCTCCTGGTGCAGCCTTCCGGTTTACCTTTTGGTAATTAGTAGGTAACTAGTCAACTAGTAAGTCCCAAAATATATGTATTATACTTTCATCGTCACACCTTTTTCCCGTAGGGGTAGGCAGAGGTTTACCCAGGACTCAGTCCCATAGTAGATACACCCTCATTTCGCCAGTATGTTATTGGTCCCATGTATAAATAGGGGGCGCGCCCTTTTGACATCTACCGGGCAAAGTTCCGTACTCCAGGCAGTTATCGAGATAATTTCTAATGGAAAATCCAATATATAACACTGCCTGACCTGGGGATCGAACTCAGGATCGGCAATTAAGTTTTTTACATGTTTACACTTTGTTACATGTTATAAAAAGTATTATAACATGTAACAAAAGTATAATAAGTGTTTAGTGTACAAAAAAGGATCAGCTGTGATTCTATGACTTTCGTATAATAAGCCATTCCATTCTGTCAACAGGCGCGAGGGCCACCAAAACAGTTTCTCTGTTAGAAGACAATAAATGTGCGGCGAGGAATGTGGTGAAAGTTTCGTCCGCGCTTGGACTATTCTCGCCATATGTCGTCTGAACTCGTGACCCTTGAGGTTTTCTCTATCACCAGTCGGCTAATGGCCTATTGCATACGTCACCACTTCAAGCTCGCTATATTGTTTTTAAATAAATTTATAGTCAAGCTTGTCGATATTCGGGTGATGTAATAAAACGCAAGAATTTTATATACAAGGATTTTAAACAAATTGACTTGTTAATAAAAAACTTTTTTTTCCGAATAGTTGCGTTGATGTACCGTATACAAATTATTTCCTATATTCTCCAAAAATTTAATCTGTTTTAAAGTTGCATTCTTGGCATTAATAGACAGGTATTTACGCCAGTGAATAACGACACAAAAAAAATGAAGTCGCAAACGCGCATGTGACTACGATTTTTATATATATTGTTAAGTCTCGTGAGAGTAGTTTACACCCAAGTTTGTAACGCTGGAAACCCTGTGTTACATACAGGATGCTCGAAAAACCGCCAAATTCTGGCACTTGTATCAGCTTTTTAAAAAAAATATCTTTATGAATCGTTTTTAAGTATCGTTTTGGTATACTTTTGTAAGACCAACGTATATAAAAATCGTAGATACATACGCGTTGTCGGTGTGATGTGTGTTATGTTATTCTTGATGTTGTTATCGACTGCCCCAATTGGCGAAGTCCATTAAAAAAAATATCATTTATAATATTAGTGGAAATATTAATAAAATTATGGGAATTATTGCGTGTTGTGTGTGTGTGTGTGTTATGTACTAGTGTTGTACAAAAGAATAATATTATTTTGTAATCCAATGCAATCTAAAATTCGGTGAGCCTTTTTCAACCGTGGGACACACTTAGATATTAGAGGTATACAACTTATATTAGGATTATATTAAATGAACTAAGTTAGCTTATTGCTGGCTTAAAAATGTCGATGGCAAGTTTATTTTTACCTGTAGATTACACATTTTCCGAAGCAATATTCGCAGTTGGCAGCAATAAAACTTTTGAATAGTCACACAGCGACGATTTCGCGGCTTTGTTAACTTTTGCACGAAATACGGAGAGACTTGACTCTGAGATGCGACGATTATGGGTCATGTAATAGTTTACCGTAGTCTGCCATAGTTCATAATTCAATGCTTACTTTCATCTTGCGGGTAGTGAGTATTTTAGTTTAATGACTAAAGTTTTCATAAACGCTAGTATTTTTTACCATTTTGAGATCTATTTTAGCATTTATTTTAGTTTATAATGGTTTTCATCATTAAAATAGTGATATTTCGATTTTGTTTCAATCTATGGAACATCATTACTAGAAGACAATCTTTTCCAGTCGCTTGAAGGCTATTGCGGTTTGTTTCGCCACCCCTATTTGTGCGCCAATTTCATTTGATGAGATCTTTTCTTTCTTTCTCTTACACTCACAAACCCCATATTCCAATATCTTTGCTTATAGGTAACAAATTGGATTAGAAAGACGCTATTTGGTGTCTTTGCGAAATTGATTTTACGACGAATGGTTTTCCCCGAAATCAATGTTCTGGCTAATGTACACAAGTAGGTATTATTAAAGTAATACACAATGACATATTATTTCGTGAGTACGAGGATGCATGTATAATACTTTAATATGAACTTGTTTTCCCTGTGTATTTGAGTATATATATTATTTCTATTATTGTTTATATTTTTTTATTTAAAAGACAGTGGATTATAATGCGCAAAGCGCTCGTAACTCATAGCAACGCACTATGAGTTCGTAACAATTTTAATGCTACGGTCTACGATTTTGTAGCGCGTAGCATTAACATTCAAGAGGAACAACATAATCGTACACAATACATGTACAAAATTAAATATTATTTCAATACAAATTATAACATTTGAAAGAAACCGTGTCACTAGGTATTTAATCAGCAAGGCATTAAAAATGTGATAAGGCTAACGTAGCCTTCCAACGCATTGGAATTCAATTTATTCAATATCGTCGCGAAGGGACGTGACTATAGTTATCTTCCAACCAACGCATACCACAAATATGTGAGTTAGGATTATTTTTAAACCCCTTTGCGTTTTTCTAGAACAATAATGCTATTGATGCAGTTAGACCGAGACCGCTAGAGTTCAAAGAAGTAAATTCCGTTAATTTCCTATTAAAATCGTCCAACCGTCTGGCCTTTACTAGTTTCATAAACTATTTTAATGGTTGCTTTACTGAAATTGATTAACAAAATAGGTTTTTACTGCAGCCAATTCTTGTAACGCTACTGGTTTTAGTTATATATATATAGTATAAAGGGAGGGTTCTTTTGAGCTGGTTGCTAAACTGTAACGTTACAGGGTTTACTTAGTAACGTGCAGAGCGAGGGTTTTTTGAGCTGGGCGCTAAATAGTAATGTTGCTAGGTCTAGTTTAGTTCTAGTCTAGTAGCGGTTTAAGAGAGTCCATCCATGAATCCTCAGTACTCAGTCCATTGTCCGTCAAAATAGTGAGTGTTCAATAAATTTATTCGAGCCAGTGTGTGGGTTTTTAAAAAGGATCAAAGGACGGCCCTCCTAACAGCGCAAAGCAAGGGTTATTATGAGTTGGGCGCTAAACTGTAACGTTACTGGGTGTAGTAACGCACTAAGGGAGGGTTTTTGAGCTGAGTGCTAAACTGTAACTCTACTGATTTTGGTAACGCGCAAACCTATTCTGTTTTTTTCAACCTGGGGAAATGTCTTTATTATAACCCCCGCTCTTCGTAGTAACGCAGAGAGTTATTTGGGACTTTATCCTAGCCTATACTGTTACAACTTATTATATAGCTTTTATATTATATATATCCCCTTAGGGAGCTTATTAGGTTCAATGTTATTTGATTTTTTATATAAATGGCATTACTAAAATTATTAAACATTAATGCTTTCTGTTTGCTGACAACATCTCCATTATAGCGATTTCTAATAAAATTAATAATTCAATTAATAATCATGAAACTGATATAAATAATACAATTGACAGCATTATACAATGGCTTGAATCAATGAATCTAAGAATCAACCATAATATATATTATATCAGCTTACATTCAATTTCATAGATCTAAACATCCTTAATATAATACTAATCTAAATATTGTAACGTTACGGTATTCGTAACCTACAAATGAAGATACCTACCTAAGTCCTACCTAGGTAGATATGACAAAGAAATAAAATTAAAATTAAAAAAAATTATTTACTTAACTAAAACAAGATTAGATAAAAAAAGAATCTAAAAAAACTATTGAGGGAGGAGGTGTGAAGTCGGCAGCTGTTGCAGAGGGTTCCTTTGAGGACCGTAGGACGCCGCACGGGCGCCGCCGACCGCAGATGTCACCTCAGGTCGGTGAGGTCCCCAGCCAGACGAAATACCAGGCAGTTATTGTGCACCTCCCCCTCGGTACGCCGGAATAATAGGGAGAGTCGGCGTACCTGAGTTCCTCTAGTTGTTAAGATCTCGATGAATTAAGGGGAGGGCACAATTCTATCTTCTTCGCAGGTACCCCTCTGGAGGCCCCAAGGGACAGCGCTTCCAGGCCTTCTTTTATTTTACTTATCTGTCCAAGTTGTCCAAGTTGTCGACCAAGTGACCGGACCGAGAATAGTTTGAGACTGAGCCTGACTACGATTAAGAATAAGAATCAGAATGAGAATGACCAAAAGTATCCAGGACCCCGCTTTTTATCCAAATTTTCCCAGTAAAATTTCGAAACCCCAAATTTTGAATTTAGTTTTAAGGAAAATACATGCAGCCAGTAAAAAATAGTTAAAACTTTTTAACAAGGTATGTAACCTCTACAGACATCAAGTAAAAATAGTTGAAACCTTTGAGAAAGGTATTCAACCACACAAAATTTAAAAAATATAACTAAGATTTAAAGACATTAGACAATTTGAATGTGTCAATTATAAACATGTCAGTCAAAATTGCAAAAATTAATAATGTAAACAAACCAAATTTTCAGTTATTTCAGCTAAAATCGATAGAATTATGAAGAGAAAACTAAGACGACATGCTTTCAATTTTTTAGCGGACGATTTACAAGCGAAATAATGACTAAAATACCAAAATACATCAAATGTTTCATCAACAATTGATAAATCAGATAAAAAACATAAAAGTGATCAAGAAAATAAGGTAATATTTACAGTATAGTATGTATAATATTACATTTCCCCAACAACCCCGGAAAATTTTTAACTCATTAAAAATTTTCCTTACAATTTCACACACATCTTTCGGACTTCCACATACACTCACTCACAGACATACATAGGGGCTATGGTTCACATTCGATGACGCATACTCCAAAGGATGAATTCTGAACAATGACATAGGCTTATTTATTTAGATTAGGTGTAGTCAGCCGCACCTGTCCTGAAAACCCATATAAACAATAATATTTACAAGTTCAAGAAGTAACAAAGGCTTATTTAACGAGTTGTAATCCGCTCGTACATAGGCCTATTTAATGAGTTGTAACCCGCTCAAACTTATTTACAAAGTTCAAGTTTACGAGTTTGAGAGTTTAAGAGTTTAAGAGTGCAACGTGTGCCAGAATATTTACAAGTTTTACAAGTTACAAGTTTACAAGTTAAGATATAAAAACATGGTATTATAAAAATATGCCGAAAAGGTTTACAAGAATAGGTCTATAATGAAAGAAAATATTTACAGCGAGGGCGCAAAATGTGAAAAGTTGTGTGAAGGTATTGAAGAGTTAAAGATTTGTAGGTAAGCATGTCGAAGAATGTAGAGTTGAAGAATGTTAAAGTTGAAGTAGGGAGATTAAAATTGAAGGTAGATTAAGGAAATTTCAAACTAAGCAATTTAGAATAAAGATCAAAAGAGCAGAAAAAGAACATTAATTTCAAATAGAATAATTGTCAAAAGTATAGTTATTAAAGTTAAAAGTCATTTAGAATTAAAAGTTAGTCAAAATTAATAATAAAAAGTTCAAAAGTCGAAAAGTACTCGTAGAAGATTGGAGTGTCAAAGAGAAAATGATAATTTAAGAAAAGAGTATTGAAGTGTGTAATAAAGCCAAAAAGTGTATTGCCAAAAGGTGAGCCAAAAAGTGTGAATGTGCTGTACTTGTGTAAGTAGGTTTTTAGAATTTTGAGAAAATATAGAGAGTAGAGAACTTAAATGTGTATAAAAAATAGAGTGCCAAAATGTTGCCAAAGAACGTAGTCTGGGTGTAATACTAAAATAAAGTCAAAATGTTGCCAAAGAATGTAGTATGAATGTAATACTTGTGTAAGTATGGTTTTAGAATTTAGGGGTGAGGTTCTACCTATTTGGGCGCCAAACTGTAACGTTACGGTATTCGTAACCTACAAATAAAGATACCTACCTAGGTAGATATGACAAAAAAATAAAATTAAAATTTAAAAAAATTATTTACTTAACTAAATTAGATTAGATAAAAAAAGAATCTAAAAAAACTATTGAGGGAGGAGGTTTGAAGTCGGCAGCTGTTGCAGAGGTTTCCTTTGAGGACCGTAGGACGCCGCCCGGGCGCCGCCGACCGCAGATGTCACCTCAGGTCGGAGAAGGTCCCCAGCCAGACGAAATACCAGGCAATTATTGTGCACCTCCCCCTCGGTACGCCGGAATAATAGGGAGAGTCGGCGAACCTGAGTTCCTCTAGTTGTTAAGATCTCGATGAATCAAGGGGAGGGCACAATTCTATCTTCTTCGCAGGTATCCCTCTGGAGGCCCCAAGGGACAGCGTTTCCAGGCCTTCTTTTATTTTACTTATCTGTCCAAGTTGTCCAAGTTGTCGATCAAGTGTTGAATAAAACAAGTTGTAGAAGGTTCAGACCGGACCGAGAATAGTTTGTGACTGAGCCTGACTACGATTAAGAATAAGAATCAGAATGAGAATGACCAAAAGTATCCAGGACCCCGCTTTTTATCCAAATTTTCCCAGTTAAATTTCGAAACCCCAAATTTTGAATTTAGTTTTAAGGAAAATACATGCAGCCAGTAAAAAATAGTTAAAACTTTTTAACAAGGTATGTAACCTCTACAGACATCAAGTAAAAATAGTTGAAACCTTTGAGAAAGGTATTCAACCTCACAAAATTTAAAAAATATAACTAAGATTTAAAGACATTAGACAATTTGAATGTGTCAATTATAAACATGTCAGTCAAAATTGCAAAAATTAATAATGTAAACAAACCAAATTTTCAGTTATTTTAGCTAAAATCGATAGAATTATGAAGAGAAAACTAAGACGACATGCTTACAATTTTTTAGCGGACGATTTACAAGCGAATTACTGACTTAAATACCAAAATACATCAAATGTTTCATCAACAAAGGATAATTCAGATAAAAAACATAAAAGTGATCAAGAAAATAAGGTAATATTTACAGTATAGTATGTATAATATTACAAAATCACCAAATACAAGAAGTAGCACAACCTTAATTCGTAGGCAATACAACAGCAACTACACTAGAAGAGTCATACTAACAATTTGTGTAGTAGAGTAATCGATTTGTTTTAGCACAACGTCAGGTGAAGAACGAATAGGAAAACTGCATTATCGTGTTATCTTGCATAATACTGCATTATCTTATATATATAAAAATCTTGTGTCACGATGTTTGTCCCGAATAAACTCCAAAACTACTGAACCGATTTCAATCAAATTTCACATGTACCCGTATTTTGGTCTAACCTACTGGATAGGATAGTTATCATCTCAATTATTCGCTTATGTCGTGAATGTAAACGAATAAAATGTATCAATTAATTGTTTCTTAAGCAAGTGTTTATTTGCTGTTTAGTTTTATGAAGTTCTCATAGATGGCGGTGTACGTTGATTCATCGATAAAATTCTTCAATATTGTTTGACATCTAGGTTGCAAATACACCCAACAGATGGCGCTGTGTTCTGTTTCTTAGAATATAAATTCTATTACTTTATTTCACGTAATATTTATTTATGCTCACGATATAACCGTATTATTTTAATGGTTTGTGACTGACTATTTTTATAATTATACTGCGTACTGCGTATTATGTTACAATATTATTACCATTAAAAACAAAAAAATGTTTGTACTATTTTTGTTAGAGAATTATTAAAGTCTGGGCGCCAAATTTTAATCAAAGTTTCAAGATCTGGCCATCAAATTCTATCGAGTCGCCATTTCTGGTTTGAATGTCCAAAGCTTTGGTATCTCATTCGTTCTCGAGACCTCCTCTGAGCGTAACAAAGCTCCCTCTCGAACCATCGAGACCCACTATTTCGAACAATCGATCAATCGATTCTTCTAGAAGCATGCAAACTAGAACGTTCGGGAAATTTTGTACAACACGCATTTTGTACAACAATATGAATTTTTCAATTGAGTACTCCAGATTTATTTTCAATTTAGCTAATTCGATTTTACCGGAAGGGTTTTATTTCCTCAGTTGATACTAAAGAAATAAAATATGGCGGTACGAAGTTCGCCGGGTCAGCTAGTAGTATAATAAATATATATAGTATATGGTATAAAAAATAAGATCCATAAGAAAAATGCAATATTATAAACCAAGGTGTCAAATCATTGCCAAAAATAATCATGAATTTGCGTGTGCTGTGTAAACTTGTAATGGAAATAAACTTTTAACATTTATTTCCATTACAAGTTTACACATGTAATACTTTTTATAAAAAAATATTTAATATTTTAACAGTTATTATTATTGTCTGTTTTTCGAATTTCGACGAAAAGCGAATGCAACGATCGCGTAAAAGTAAGTGAAATCAATGATAGAGAAATTTCCCAATTACACTGACAATTTCACTGCTTGAGTTAAACCAATATACCAAATTATATGATGTTGAATTTGAAATTATTATAATTTGCTGTAGTAATTTAGAATAACTAGGTTAAGCGTATTTGATCAGTCCTCCATTAAACTTAGAACCAACAGTTAGTATCAAAGCTTGGTACGTTGCAATATGCGTCCAATCAGAACTGAATGAAATCAAATATCCAGTGTTCGTATTGGAACAAAAGCAAGTTAATTAACGAAGTGTTCACGGAACCAAAGCACAGCAATCCGCCGCATCATGGCTCACAGCCGTGCTAATGAGCTAGATGAAACTTGAACAGAGACTTGCTAGACTGCAACCACTTTTAAATGAACTCCTCCTACCAAATTACTTAGTAGGTGTGAACTAAAACAAATATTTTTTTAATTAGACATCAATGAGACTTTATGAACGAGTATTTAATGACTTAGGGGAAATTAATTCTCCTGAGATAATTTTACCAAAATAGTCATACATGTTATTATTGGAAATAGTTAACAGTTATGTAGAATTTCTATTGCCCGCAAGCTTGTTATCAATGATTATTAACTGAGTGAAATAGCAGGAACTCATATAATATTGTTTTAGTAGTTGAAAATACTTAGAAAATTATTTCAATTCACTGTTGAATATAAACTTTCGTACGCAATACGGGGAATCATTAATATTCATTAATGTCTGAGTGAAAATAAGTACAAGTTATTGAAAAGCCATCAAGACGGCAGTCATGTTCGAGACGTTGGAACATCGTTTCGCTTTCGGACACCAATAATTCAAAGTGAATAACACTCCTAATTCTGTGCCTCAAAATTTAATTACAAACAAGACTTATTAAAACAATTTTATGTTCAATAGCGAGCGCGAGGAGAAAGACCTGTCTACTTTGTTAGCTAATAATATAATGTATAGGCTAATTTTCTAACACGCCATCAGATTTTAAAATCAGATGGGATTATTCTTCTTCTTAGTCGCATCACTCTTGACAGGGTGGTCGTGGCCGTTACGATGGTTGTGATGTGATCCTTTTCACAATCCGTCGCCATTCTTCTCTAATATCAATTAGCCTTCTTTGAACACTTTTTCTAGAATGGTTGGCCTCTTTTGCAGGGGGCCGTCTGGGGAAGTACCACACCTTTGCCAGTTATTCATCCGCAAAACCACCGGGCAACCAGCAAAATTACCGGGCATGCGAGTTTCAATAAGTATTATCTCAGGGTGACAGGCGCAGTGCAGTGCCGCGCAAATTTTCAAATTTTATAACACTTAGTGGCACTGAATCTGATATGGGCAATCATGATGTTTACCATCAGGCACCTGATTTACTATCATTCAGTCCATCGCATTGGAGATCTGCCGCGAGATCGTGTTTCCTCTTGGACCACCAAACGTTCAGTAGATGGGTGTCTCTCCGCGATATATGTCCAAAGAAACTGAGCATGCGAGCCTGGCCAATAGATGATAGACGCTGCTTAATGCCGAGCTCTTGGAGTATTGAGAATTGAGACGTTGGTTCTAAACTATCCTTCCAACCTCCATTGTTGAAAACCAACGCACTCAAATAAACATATGATTGGATTATTTCACACTAAGCAATATGTGTGACTTCGGGCGAATTATTGTTGGGTCGGTGGACAATCATTTTAGTTTTGTATTGGTTTATTCTCATGGTTCATTCTGGGATTCACAAAAAACTATTTAATCACTGGAAGATTTCTCATCATGTGACAAAATTGTATGTGTTTGCTGCCACCTTAGGTCGTTATACGCTACGGTTTAGCCATAGTTTGTAGTTTACCTATGAATGAGGAATTGAGTCTAGTTCTGATACATTATTTACTGTTTGACCAATCATTACTATTATTATAGATCAGAAATAGTTGACAGACGTCACTATTCACCCAGTACTCATCTGGTTCACATGATATTACGAAATAATATATTATTATGCAAGTAAATTAACTAAATTATATTATAATATTCTTCTTCTTCCAGTCCTTAACCTACCTAACGTAGGGTACACAATAACTACACTTATCATCCAAATTGTTTTCGAGCGTCTTCCTAATGTTCATACCGTGCTAGTGTTCTACTCTAAAACTAAGTATAAACTGGTTCATTCAAAATCCCAAAATTATAATTTTATCCATTGTTTTTCGAAAAATAAAAGTGGATTTTTATTCGAATTACTAAACCATTATAAATAGATATTGTATTCTAGCTGCCGTAACCGGTAGCGATTTGCAAAAGATTACAAATATGCATATTCATACGGGAATAAATCGTTCGTTCCAAGTAAACAGAACACAGATCGTATCGGCGTTCAATTTATTCTAGGCGAAGCTGACAATGCTGCGCACGACGTCACTGGTTCCACATCACTAGTAGCTAAAGCACCGAGTAAATGGGGTGATAACACGAGAAAACTATTTTTAATATTAAAATATCTTGTCTTATAAATATCGCTGGCCTAAAAAGAAACATGGGCTTTAAAATGTTTTTGTACTTTTTTATTGAGCAATGCTCGCTCATAGTAGATAAAATTAAACACTCTAGAAATGAAACTATTTTGATATTAATAAACCAAACATAATCATTGTTGATTATAAAATTGTTTAGTTATTAACACATTTAAGTATTTATTATAGGCAGTCATTGTAATTGTGAGCGGTTAGCTCGGAAACATTGTAGTCAGTCTATCTACTTTTGTCTTCCAATTATTTCAAATCACTTAAGTGTTAAATGTAAACGATGTCTTTTAAAACAATTCGGCCCATTTTCTAAATTAGAAGATCTTTATACGAGTAGCGATATCTCTTATAGGCTTCCTTAAAGGGGTATCTTATTGCCAAATAATATACTTAATAGTGTTAAGCGGAAAACATTTTGTATTCAAGTAAGAACTTGTATGATTGTAGTGATTTGCTGATATTGCAATAAGTGGTTTTAATATTTTACAAAAATTGTACACCACTAATAAAAACAAAAATACAGTTACATACTTAAAATTGTAGTTATAGTAATAATATAATTATAAAGTATTGCTAAACAATAATAATACACATGAATATGAATTTATATATTATTTTGTGGTTTAGCTTCTTAACTACCAGAGTTCGGTGTCACACAAAAACATCTTTAAGCATACTTTAACAAGTTTTCAACCCTTGTGTATTGAAAGAAAGTTGAAAAGAATAAAGAACTGGTACGTAGACGACGGCTACGAGTTCCTCCTTATCTACTAATATTACAAAGAGAGAAACTTTGTTTTTTTTTTTTGTTTTTTTTTTGTAATGATTAGGCTCCGAAACTACTGGATCTATTTTAAAAACTCTTTCACTTATGGAAAGCTTATTTCAGTGTGAGTGACATAGGCTATATGAGATTTTGAAAAAAACTTGAGATCCGTAAGCAAAACCAAGGTGTCATATAATTACCATATTAATTAATTTGCGTGAGCTGTGAAATCTATTGATGGAAGAATAAATAAATAATGTACTTAGGGTTTGTAGTACTTATCAATATCTACAAAATAGTCAATGAACATTTTATCCGTCTATATTTTGGTTTAGTCACAATTATCGAAACAGACGAGTATGTATGAAAAATGTCATGAAAGTGAACGAAGCGAAAGTTGTGTGTCAGGATCGTAGCAAGTGGAGGGAATTAGTATCTGCCTACACCTCTGGGAACAAGGCGTGACTGTATGTATATATGTAATCGAAACAGACATATGCATGCGCTGTGAAAAGTATTGGTGGTAGAATAAAGTACCTAATGTACTAGGGGTTTGTAGTACTTATCAATATCTACAAAATAGTTTATGGACATCATATCCATCTATTTTGGTTTAGTCACAATAATCGAAGCAGTTATTCATTTTCATGCGCTGAGAAAATTATTGGTGGTAGGATAAATTAATGTACTAGGGGTTTGTAGTATTTACCAATATCTACAATATAGTGAGCGGACATTATATCCATCTTTTTTGGTTTAGTCTCAATATTTGAAACAGTTACTGTATGCATGCGCTGTGAAAATTATTGGTGGTAGAATGAAGTAGTGCACTAGGGGTTTGTAGTAATTATCAATATCTACAAAATAGTCCACGGACACTATAATCGTCTGTTTTGGTTTAGTCACAATAATCGAAGAAATCATTTTTTATGCGGTATGAAAACTATTGGTGGTAGAAATAATGTACTAGGGGTTTGTAGTAGTTATGTCTTCAAAATAGCCTGCGGAAAAAGTTATACATGTGATAAATTTTGGTCACTGTAACAGAAATAGTCATTAATTTGCGTGCGCTGCGTAAACCATTAGGGTTATATCTATAAAAATACAACATATCACGAATTCACTCCTGTTAAAACGTTCACTATACCTACTTCTGCTACCCGTGCAAAGCCGGGGCGGGCCGCTAGTAAGTTATAAAATCGAAGACGTTAACTGTTTCAAGAAAAATATAATCCAAAATGTGTCTTCCCAGCAAATTAACATTTTCAACCATAGATTTCTTATAACATTAATGGGTAAAAAGCATAGACCAACTAAATTATGTATAGTTGGAACGTGACCTCAGATACTCGTTTACAGGGCTTTTTAAGTTATCATCGTCAACAGTGTAGGGTGGTGGCAACAGTATTGTTTCGAGTAAATAAATAACCTTTAAAATAATGTTAATATAAATATTGGCAATCTTGCATGTTGAATTTTACAATATAGAGTCGACGAAATAGTGAAACAAATCCAATTGGAGGTCCTAGTCAAGCCACTATTGCACGTTTAAACTTTAGCGCAGAACTATTTGGTGGAATTAAAAAGAAATGTTGGCGCTATTCCATCAGCGATAGGCACCCCATTAAACGGCTGCAGCGACTATTAGCCGCAGCCACCGTTTTCACCGCAATCGCTTTCGTGTCGACATTTTATTATCGGAGGAGTCAGCGCTGTTGTAATCCTCGTAGAGCCGTACAATTTACGATTTATAAAACAGCCATTTTCTATTGTAAAGCAAAACGATAAAGCGGATAGTGAGCCCCAAGTTCAGTACCTAACCCGGCTTCTTTGCCTGGTCTTATCTTAATATTCAGTGTTATTAAAAAGTTAATCCGAAAAAATAGCAAGTATGATGCCGGTTGAGCTTTGTGGCCGTTGTTATCTGACCTCTTTTGGGCTGTCTTTACATTGACGATCTGGGTTGGGATGTAAAATAACAGAACAAAAAGCAGATAAAAATAAACAATACTTATTTTGGATTGTAAAGGGACCCTTTATTACGCAGAATAACATACACAGCAATAATAAATAATTTATCTGACTTAGACATATTTTTTTAACAGCTAAAAAAAACTTAATTAAGAGTCAATTTATCGGCTAAATGGAACAAAACTTTTTACATACATCGGTGAATTTCCAAAGTTAAATAATACGTTATAATATCAACAATTTGTTCTTTATTAGTTCTTATATCTCCTACAGACTTACGGCGCGATGGGCTGAGACCAAAAATAAAGTGATAGCGTTCTCTTATTTCGCCGATAAAACAATTAGTATCGCGTAGCAATACTGACTGGAATCGGAAAAGGGAGAGCGCTAGGAACAGGAGTATAGAAACCTCCGATATTCACGCTTCTCGGGAATTCTTGGGATTTATCGGCGACAGTCTGGAATTGTTATTATCACAGAGTCTGGGAAATATAGGTACACAGCTACGAAGTACACAGTGTGATTCTTTAAAGAGGGTCTTCAGAGCCATCTCAGAAATACAACAGCGAATTTCGGAAAATGCTTAATCCACCATTTGTAACCTATATGTCTGAGACACCGGGCGATAAGAAAAAGTCAAATAAATTTACGTCCGGCGGTTTCGTGTGCTTACATAATTAACTATACCACCGACGCGGGCGCACGGCTTGGAGTTTTAGAGCCATCCCGGTTGCATGAGATCATGAGTCACAAATTATAATCATCACAAATTTTGTGGAAAGGATGGATAACCTTTTTTGTTTCTTTATTATAGTCTTTATTATACCTATAGTTCTTAGTCTCATAAGACTGACAAAAGCTAACTAGAACAATGAAAAAAATTTTGGTGCTTTTAAATTACACATTGTAAAAAAGTTAGTACGTACGTGATTTCTAGTGTTGTTCTTATTAGATATTGATAAATATTAAAAAACAAATTGTGATCTACGATATATCTTCGTTTTATTGCTATAAAACATTGATATTTGACCAAGTAAAAGTAACATGGAGTATTCATTATTAGGAAAATTTTAGGTTGGAAAACCCGGTACGTGGGACCGGCATCACCAAAGGTGTAAATCAAATTCACGTCACAAGTGGCGGTTTACAGGAGTTAAGTGACCGATTTGGTTAAAGACTAAACAAAGCTGCATTATAACATTTAAAAAAAAATTACCCGCACCAGGAATCGAAATATCGAACGAGTTATAAAAAAAAAAATCACACTCTTAGGCATCATCTGATAGTGTCGTTATATGGATCGTCGTCGATAAGGATCAATTTCGGGGACTCTATACTGAGGAACTGGGACTATTTTCTCTATAATCATAATGTATAATGATATTATAAAGGGTAAACTTCCCAGTTCCATTCCATACGGAATAAGCTGGTTAGCCTTCGATGTGCCTAATGACTACAAGCATTTGATATTATTTAATTTCAGATGCAACATGGCGGATCTCATATTATTATTCTTATGAGAATAAAACGAGTTGGGGCTCGTTTTTTAACCTTCGTATTTTTTACACTTTGATTGTGTAACATGGCATTTTTCCAACGACTGATTAAGTAAGAAAAGCCATTCTTAAAATTAGACCAAATTTTTTTCTGTGATTGTTGCTGCTTCAGGGGATACCGTTGATTTCAATATTATGTAAATCTTATTTTCTAAGATCCACTTACCATCATGTGAGTCGTACATGTAGATTATCTCCTTCCAGTCGTAATAAATGATGGTGTCATAAATTGCTCGATGGTAGTCTGGACGCATGCTCACAGCGTGGTCTATGAGGCCAGACGAGGGCGGTATTACCTAAACAGTCGTGAAATTATTATTGATTCTCTGTAGATCAAGCTTTGATCTTAAAATCTTAGATCAGTTTCATTGAGTTAATTGAAGTTCTTTATAGATTATAAGGGGAAAATCGCAGTTCGCGACTTCCATGTTTCAAAATATGTGTGGATGAAGACCAACTATAAATTTAGGTATACAAAAAACTAAAATATAAAAACACTAACCTTTTCAGGGAACCATGGGGTGACGAATGGCATTTGAAAAGTATTTGTATAGGAATGAAGTGTGTCGAAAGACTCTGGTGTGACTGCCCCTAGCATTGCAAATACTCCACGGGCGAATTGATTGCAAACTACAAACAAACATTTTGTTACATATTCATTCTACATACCGATGCCTTACGGCCTACTCAGGCTACTATATAACATCATTGGAATCGGCTTTTTTCCGAGTCGTATCATCTGGTTGCATTGCATGGCTCTTACGACCAACTATTTGTCGTTTAAAAACGCGTAGAAAAATGGGCATATAAGCATGATTTTACTGTCATAAGAGGCAAAATAATTGTCAAAAGAAGTGGTTAGCCTATTTAGCATTAGCACATTTATGGTTACACACCTGTATAGTTAAAATGTGAAAATGTGAATTACAAAGTGAACTATGTTTATTTCATTCAGTTTTGACGCGCGATTTGACATACTGATTATTGTGAGATACTGTATTATCTCATTTGGAGCAACTGCTTCTATGTCATTTCTTTCTTGAATCATTTTTTAGAACTTTTTAAGATCCTCAGGATGAGCTTTGGATCATGCTTTCATTAATCTTTGATATTAGATAAATTTTAACTGCTGCCATGTTCACACATTCAAGAAAGCTTTTGTCAAAAGACGAAAATTTGGTGACATCAGTCACACTGTCAATCAGAGGTTCATTTTTAATTCCGCTCATAACACGGATAGTTAAATCCTCATGACTCCATTGTTAAGTGTATCAAAGAAGAACTCCTTTAAGAACATTGAAGGTTGGACTCGTCCCCCGATACCCAGAAAAATAAACAATACCTTGTAAAGGACAATTCAAAATTACTGATTATTGATTATTGATTATTCAAATCCATACTTAATAATTAGGCTTGGTATTTGAGGACCTTGTATGCCACACACAGATAGACGACTTGTAACTTATAATAATCCTTTATTATTGGTCGGGGGTTAAAAAAGAAAATGTTACGTGCATATAATTGGCATATGAAACAGTTCCAATGAGGCAAAAAGACGTAGTGCAATTGTAGAGGTTTCTTTGAGAAATGTTTCTGCCAATCACTGAAACCTATATTACCACGTGTATCCAGTGCACATTGTGAGAAATGTACGTTCCGCGAAGTAGGTACTCATTTAAAGATGTTCTCAATATGAGTTAATAATATTCTCTTTATTTATTTTGATCTTAAAATTACATTTTTTACAATTTTCTTATAAAAATTGAATACTAGAATGCCGCCGGCAGCGGGGCGACTGGCCCAAACTACCAGGCCGCAGGATGAGGAACTGAATCTGACCCTTGACCCAACCGCCTCGCGAGATCCTCTCGAGATGTTGTATGTTGGTCGAGGCTCTTGGCTATCAACCCATTCACCGAAACGACTATCGATACAATAATCGTCGAATCAACCCACATGGCGGTAATCTTGTGAAGGTACTTGCTTAGCTTATTATTTATATAAATATTTTACAAAAATTACACATTTTATCCGCTGCTAAGTTTTATTACATTTTACTTCTCAAGTTTCTCAAATGTGAAATGATTTCATTTTCATCAGGTTCCATATCCATAATAAAACCATAAAAAAGTGTATAAAAATAGATTAAAAAACAATTTACTTAATTTTTAAAGTTCGTTAAATTTATCGCGACTGATAGATAGCCTTCTAAAGTAATTACTTTAGAGTGCAATTAGAACGGGACAAAGGTGCGCTATCTCGGGTAACTTAGGCTGTACTTTATATTTTAAAAAGCTTGATAAAATTGTCTATTTTTTCGTTAAAACTAAATTGTTAAACATTAAGAGCCCTTCGGCTGCCATTTAAATCGATGGTTCGTAACTAGTTGAGGAGGAAAACTAAATCTTTGTACGAAACCAGTTTCGAACCAATATTCTTTTTCTCTTTACGAAACCACCACCACCAAGAAATTATTCTTTTTGTTTTCAATGAACCTTACTTCAAACCTCCTTCACCACCAAAAAATAAAATCGGATAAATCGGAAATAGAATCGGATCGGAGCCGGAATATCGGAAGAAAAGTAACCTATGACATAGGATATGACAGATTAACACATAGGTCCTATGTGTTAATCTGGGAAGAACTGCCTCCTGGTCCACAGCTTCCGCTTGGGTCCAGCCGTTATGGTCCCATTCCGGTACGCCCCCGGCCGGGACGCACCCACATTGCAAAATTTGTTATTCCGTTACGCTCCCGCGATGGACCAAGATACTTTAGTAAATACTGTTGGAAACAAAACTGTTTTAAATTCCAGGAGTCAGGGCGTTCATAAATATGAATTGTATGTACTCTCTATAAAAATATAAAACATTATTTATAATATCATTTGATGTAGCATCCATAGCCGTGTAGAGCCCTGTGGTTCTGGTTACGCCGAATTCACTTGGAAAATCAGACGGAAAACCATAATAAATAATACTTAGTGTCACAAAAAGGTGAAGCATAGTTAATGATTACACAGCTCTACAAAAAAAAACTTTTCTTTGTTGTCCTGGATATCATCGCATATTTTTACGTTTTCAAGTGCCCAAATTACGAATATAATCATTAAAGTTCTCAATGTGCTCGTATTTTCATGATTTTTGCATATCTTATATTGTGAACAATTAGGTCTTTGTAAAGAGATTGTCCCCTGAAAAATTATATAAGAAAAGCTCATAAAAGGCGTTTTATGGAAATATAAAATATATTTTCGACATTTTCCTCTTTATTTACTTCGATGTATCCAATTTTCTCAAAACATAACTGACAATATAATACGTATATCTGTTATTTTGTTTCTCGTTTTTTGATTTTTGTAATGTAAAATGAAAATAAAGATAAAACAAAATCAAAACAATGATAGTATCATCATTCATCAAATAGACCCAATAACCTTTTTTTATATCTAGGGCAACAAAACCACTGTAGACCAGTGTTATAAATAAATACATCGATCCGTCAAACTGAAAAAATTGCAAAGAAAGTCTACTTGTTGGTAAAAGACATAGGCTGCTATTTGTCGCGATAATAAAAATGTCGGATGCAATAGAAATGTGAGATATACGAACGAACACGCAGATTTAAGTCACGGGCACGAGATATACCGCAGATGTATTGATTTATGCACAGAAACAAAATTATACTTGTCGTGATCAACTTCCTAATGAAAACTACGTAATAATTTGTGTGTTTGTTTTTGAATTTATAGCTATAATCTAAGAATAAGGGATAAATTAAATGCTGAGGAATTATTATTTATAAATAAATAAAAATAAAATATGGAAATGCCTTAGTGTCAAGGGTAATTGGATTTTATGAAACTGACAGTAGGTAGCTTAAACATCGTTGTAAGTTATCAAGGTGTCACCTCCGTTCCAACCGTGAAAATTTAATAAGCCAGTATCGCACAATTTTAGCATCTTCTTAATGTAACTTTATTAAATCCCAGACTTATGGTGCCTTTGTTTTAGTATTGAAAATAAACATTGCTTTTATAATATTATCATTTACATTTTCCTCTAAGACCCTTATTGTTTTCCGTTAGCCCTGTACCGAATAGGTATTTTTCGAAGGGTTTATGTTTAGACTGTATAATATTGACAGATCCAAGAACAAACTAAGAAACAGTTAGGTACACCTATACTATACAATTTGTACATTATAACTTCCAAAAAAAGTGTAACACCTAATATAATTGGTTAACTTCTTAAATAAACAATAGGAGATGATAATCATAATAGAAAATAGCCAACTCAAATCATTACAATGAATGACCTCTGTTGGCTGCCAGTATTTTCTTTTACGGCTTATGTTAGTTTTCTTGTAAAAACTATGATAAAATGTGGTAAATAGATTAATTTAAAATGTACGGAATAGCAGTTATAAACTATTAGGTAAATTAAACGTAAGTTTGAATTTACAATTGAGAACATTGTCCATCTGCTAGTATTCGTATTTTATAGGTACTGTTGTAATTATTACTTTATAGGTACTTCAAATAATAAACTTAAAAATTGTGCGGCGGCTATGAGTTCCTAATAATTAATTAATAAAAAGAAGACTTCAAAAAAACCACCTACCACCTACCACCTAAACTACCAAAATCTACCACCTAAATTCACTTATTTGCAGATGTGTTATCATTTTTAAATTTTTTCCCTTTTGACTAATCTCTATGATTTTAATTTAAGAATATATTATTATTAAGTAGATTTTATGACGTAAAATTCGGAACATTAAGTACTTATTCTATGTTTTTTTTAATGGTTCCCAATATATTAATAAGTATTTTGGATTTTAATATTAACTTTTATTTTTGTTTCACTGTATTTTATATAATATTATTTCCAAATATAAAACCGAGCAAACCGATTCAACTGAATATGTAGTGGTTTCGGTGGTTATTGCATTTTGATTACCGAACCATAAATATGCAATATTCAGAACTAAAATGGAGAAAAATTTTGACGAATCGAAAAAACGTAACAACTTCAATGGACCTAACGTTATAATAATACATTATAGATATTTATTACACGAAAACGGTCAGATTTTACGACTGAAGGATAGTGAATTCGTGGTGTTAAACCAATGAACACTTACTCAGGCGTGAGAGCTTGAAAGCGTCAGCTGTGTTGATAACGTCAACATATGCCTGCAGTTCGAACCTTCGGTTGGTGATGTTTTGGTTGTGTACTGTCATAGCATATTTAAACACGTTCTGGATCTCTTCGGTGTCCTGATCAAAAATTGCGCCTGTGAACAAAAAAATACGCTAGAGAATATTACATAACGTACAATCACGCCTTTTCCCCGAAGGGATAGGCAAAGGTGTTCCCAGGACTCAGTCCCATAGTAGGTACATCCACATTTCGCCAGTATGTTATTGGTCCGATGTAATTTGGGGCGAGCCTATGGCCAGGCAGCTATTGATGTCTGGAAAAAATCCAATATTTAACACTTTGGCCGACCTGGGGATCAATCCCGGAACCTCATTATCGGCAGTCGATCTTATACTCACTACGCCACCGAGCCAGTTAAGAGAATATAATCTATTCTAAATCCTAGTGATGGATTAACTAGCATTCGCATTCATTGTTAGCATGCGAATGCTTAATTAGCATATAGCGACTTAAATCAAGTTGCTAAATCTATACTTCTATACTAATATTATAAAGAGAGAAACTTTGTTTTTTTGTTTGTAACGAATAGGCTCCGAAACTACTGGACCGATTTTAAAAATTCTTTCACTTATGAATAGCTTAATTCAGTGTGAGTGCCATAGGCTATATGAGATTTTGAAAAAAAATGGGGATCCGTAAGAAAACTGCAATATTGTGAACCAAGGTGTTACATAATATAATTACCATATTCATAAATTTGCGTGCGCTGTGAAATGCATTGATGGTAGAATAATATAATGTACTAGGGGTTTGTAGTACTTATCAATACCTACAAAACAGTATACATAGATTATATCCATCTTTTTTGGTTTAGTCACAATAATCGAAAAAGTGATTATTTTTCATGCGGTGTGAAAACTATTGGTGGTAGAGTAAAGTAATGTACTAGGGGTTTGTAGTACTTATCAATACCTACAAAACAGTATACATAGATTATATCCATCTTTTTTGGTTTAGTCACAATAATCGAAAAAGTGATTATTTTTCATGCGGTGTGAAAACTATTGGTGGTAGAGTAAAGTAATGTACTAGGGGTTTGTAGTACTTATCAATACCTACAAAACAGTATACATAGATTCTATCCATCTTTTTTGGTTTAGTCACAATAATCGAAAAAGTGATTATTTTTCATGCGGTGTGAAAACTATTGGTGGTAGAGTAAAGTAATGTACTAGGGTTTGTAGTACTTATCAATACCTACAAAACAGTATACATAGATTATATCCATCTATTTTGGTTTAGTCACAATAATAGAAGCAGTGATTATTTTTCATGCGGTGTGAAAACTATTGGTGGTAGAGTAAAATAATGTACTAGGGGTTTGTAGTACTTATTAATACCTACAAAACAGTATACATAGATTATATCCATCTTTTTTGGTTTAGTCACAATAATCGAAGCAGTGATTATTTTTCATGCGGTGTGAAAACTATCGGTGGTAGATTAAAGTAATGTACTAGGGGATTGTATTAATTATCAATACCTACAAAAAAGTATACATAGATTATATCCATCTTTTCTGGTTTAGTCACAATAATCGAAGCAGTGATTATTTTTCATGTGGTGTGAAAAGTATTGGTGGTAGAATAAAGTAATGTACTAGGGGTTTGTAGTACTCATCAATATCTTCAAAATAGCCCACGATAAATTATAACATCTGTTAAGGTTTGGTCATTGTAACAGAAATAGTCAATAATTTGCGTGCGCTGCGTAAACCATTAGGGTTATATTTATTAAAATACAATGTATCACGAATTTACTCCTGATAAACGTCCACTATACCTACTTCTGCTACCCGTGCGAAGCCGAGGCGGGTCGCTAGTTTTATTATAAAATAAAATATATTTTTATTATAGAATTTAGTCTAAATCCTATAATACTATCGTTCCAATATTATACGAGAACTATGACACTAAGATGAATTCCTAAATACTTTAAAACTTTTGCATACAAACTAGAGCTGCTGCTTAACAGGTTACATAATGTTACTTTACTGAGTTCGTAACGTACATATGAAGGTACCTACCTAAGGCCTATGCCCTACCTAGGTATAAGTCAAAAAAATAAAATTCAAATTAATTTATGAACATTTAAACAGATTAGCATGTAAAAAATATATAATTAATAACTGTAACTATTGAGGGAGGAGGTGATGCAGTCCGCAGCAGTAGCAGTGGGTCGCTCGAGGACTCGTAGGACGCCGTCTGGGCGTAGCCGACCGTAGATGTTAGTTTCCACAGGTCGGTGCGGGCGCTGACCAAATGTAATAGCAGGAATCGTAACTTAGTGCACCTCCCCCCGGTACGCCGGAATAATAAAAATAGTCGGCGTACCTGTGTTCCTCTAAATGTTACAGATGTCGAAGATTTAAGGGGAGGGTACGATTCGAACTGCCTCACAGCTGGAGGTCTAAAGGGACAGTACTTCCGGTTTTTTTTATGATAGTGAGTGACAAGACGAGCTAATCAGGTTCCTGATGGTAATCATCATGATTGCCCATACCAGACACAGTGCCACCCAGTGTTTTAAAATTCAAAATTCTGCGCAGCACTGCACTGCGCCTGTCACCATGAGATATAAGTTGTTGAATCTCATCATGCCCAGTAATTTCGCTGGTAACATTGCCTTTCATACCGTAACACAGTAATGTTTGCACATTACTGCTTGGCGGATGAATAACTGACAAAGGTGTGGTACTTCCCCAGGCGGCCCCCTGCAAAAGAGGCCTACCACAGCAAAAATTTTTGCAATCATATTTTGTATTTGTTGAAGAGATTGTTGAAGGAGATCCAGACTCGGATTCAGATTCAGATTCAGGCTGAGACTGACCAAAAGTAACCAGGAGCCCGCTTTTTATCCAAATTCTCCCAGTTAAATTTCGAAACCCCAAATAATGAATAGTTTTAAGATGAATACAAACGGCCAGATATAAAATACCTACAAGCAGCCAGTAAAAAACAATAAAATTTAAACCTTTTAAGGTATACAACCTCACAAGTTTCAAAATAACTGATTATTAAAGTCATTCGACAATTTGAATGAGTCAAATTATAAACATGTCAGTCAAAAATGCAAAAATTAATAATGTAAACAAACAAAATCAGTTATTTTAGCTAAAATCGCTGGAATTATAAAGAAAAACCAAAACGACATGCTTACAAATTTTTAAGCGAATGATTTACAGGCGAAATAATGAGTAAAATACCTAAATATCATCACATGTTTCAAGTTTATCATCAAAGGATAATTCAGATAAAACATAGAACTGATCAAGAAAATAAAGTAATATTTACAGTATAATAGTATACCTATACATTACTACAATAAGCATCAGTGTATATATAAAAAATCCTAATGAAATTTATCTAATCGACGACACCCATTATTTAAATACCCTACAAAGGCTATCCCGAAGTAATATCAGTTTAGATGCTTTGACCCGTTGCCACATCTCAAATTCCCTTCCCGTAAACTTCACAAATCTTCTCATATAGGTAAGTTCATACGAAACCCTCCATTTGCCATTATATAGGTTCACATCAACGTTGATTATTCTCCGAGAGTACCTGCGTATACTTTGATCTTATGAGCTTATGAAGTTTAAGTCTCCATTATGTAGTAAGTCGATGATTAACCAACAGCTCGTGAGAGTTCCTTCAGTGTTTCTCATATCGATTTCTAGATAACGCGAATGTAATTGAAAATATTGGATGATACACACTTGATTGAACTTCAGACTCTAGATGTTTCATCAGTTTGGTAGCACAAAGAGAAATTTAGAAAAGCGATCACATATTTTGGACTCGTCATTTTAAGAGAATTGATCGAAACTTTTTTCGAGTTGCTGAATCGACAGAAACCTTCGTACTTCGCAGTTAATGTCTTACGGTTGCCACAAGCCCGGAACTGACAAAAGCTTTTATGTAGTCACCATCACACTTTTTTCTCTACTACTCTCCTTGCGACTGGACATTGCTCTCTAAAATTTCGTGACTCATAGCTGGCAATATTTCTTCTATTTGCAGTGTCATTTTTCCCTCTTTAGACTGGAATAATACGACAAACTTCTATGATTGGTACAATCTTTACAAATATAATACATCTTTCTGAGTTTTATCATTGTCTCGTCAAACTTTAATTTGAAATACCAAGTAAAGAGTAAAGTCTAAATATTTTTCATGAAACAAATATTCAGCACAATGTTTTATGTACAGGGATTTGTTTGCACTGGTTGGGAACTGTCTTACCTGCGAGACTTTAACTTCATTAAAAGAAGATTAAAAGAAACTTTTTCAGCCTTACAAAGCATCCTAAGCGTCCACCGGTAGCGGCGCTCGGGAGCCAGGAATTTTATGTAACGATAATAACAAGTTGCAATATTACTGTGGAAGTAATATTTTTATTTATGCAGCTGAGGAATCCCGACGAATATTCAGCTTGAGGCTCGGTGGTTTACGCAGCTCGCGGATTATTCGTTTATTATGTACACAATAATACATCTTGTTTTTATTCTGTAAAAGTTAATTCTGCTATTTTAATCGTTGGTTTGCATTCATTTTTCGATCGAAATCGTAGAAATTTGCGGTAAATAAAGCCCGCACTCTGTGTTTGCGTGTAATTCTAATAGGTACTATTAACGTCAACTATTTGTCAAACATTACATACAGTATTTTTTTTACTTTACAAACAAAATCAATGATCAATAGTTAACGAAAATTCGAAAAAAACCAATAATGTTATCTGGTATATTTTGATCTACATTATCTTAATACTTATTATTTTATATTTTTATAGACTAAGCGGCGGTCATTATATGGATATGAATGGAAAAAAAACACTCCCTTATAGGCATTAGGTAGGTGGGATAGAATATTCCGCCGATGACTAGAACCTCCACGGTAGCTCAATTACCCCCACTACGTGGTAACCCACTACGCGGAAGGTACGAGTTCAAATCTTGCTCGTGGGTGAAATTTTTCTTACCATATTCATTTTAGATTTTCTGAATAAATTCGCTTCACGGTCACTTTTTTAACATTGAAAATGTTTTTTTGTTCGCTTTATTCGATACGGTGACCGATGAGGGTTTAAAAGATGTAGATTTTGACCGGCTACGAGATGATATAAAATATACATACATACATTTACGCCTTTTTTCCCGAAGGGGTAGGCAGAGGTGTACCCAGGACTCAGTCCCATAGTAGATACACCCACATTTAGCCAGTATGTTATTGGTCCCGTGTAATAGGGGGCGAGCCTATTGCCATCTACCGGGCACAGTTCCAGACTCCAGGCAGTTATTGAGATAATTCCTAATGGAAAAATCCAATATTTAACACTGCCTGGCCTGGGGATCGAACCCGGGACCTCTTGATTGGCAGTCGAGCATGCGCCCTCTACGCTACCGAGGCAGTCTCTGATCTTAGTATATTTTAAAAACTAGATCGATTTAAAAAATAATAAAAAAAAAGCTCCTAGATATTGAACAGAGGAACAATTTTGATTACTGGGATTATTCGCGTACGGGCGTTAGTTTATCCTGTAGGTGGTCCCTTAGCGGAGGGAGAGAGAGCACGGCATCGACGCGAAGGGCAGTAAGAGCAGGCCCGAAAAAAATTTCATAAAATATTTCACAACGGGGCCCCACTTTGAATACTTCCCCGTAAATGATAACATTTTTTAAAAGTTGCCTATTGATTGGTGCAAGATCGAGACCACCTTCTCTGTATTGGTGGATCCAAACAATGATATAGGGTTAGTTCACATTAATAAAATAAAAATTAGTTCTATAAATTTGTTTTATTTCGTATTTCCTATGTTCATTTTCAATGCCCTTTAGGTTCGTGGGGAGCTCGAGATCTGTGAATTTTATTTGTTTATAAACTTTTAGTTGCGTAAGTATCCTAAGTAATCATTATATACTAGCTAAACTGCTCAAGTCACTTTGTTATCTATAAACACAAATAAAAGATGTAGTACACATTGTGCAAATACACGTAGGTAACAGAGTGTGATCGAAGAGATGTTAAATGCGCTATTGCTCACTCCAGCCATCGAAGTATGAAGTGTGAAGTATTGATAGATATAAGTCGGGAGTCGGCAGCGGCCTCACCCTCACTTGCGTTATATTGCATACTGCGTAGAACCAGTGCTTTACGCTCCACTTCTCTTTTTAAACATTTTACAAAGCGGCGCTGTTCCAATTCTGGCAACAAAGCTTTATTGTGAGTACGGTAACGTTCGATGCGTTTTGTTGGCCGGAATATTTTGATGTGACAAACAAGGGAGGAACGTTATTACTGTTATCTTTTCGCAATAAACAAGTTTTTATTTCTACAAAAATATTGTGAGTGAAAATATTGTCTGTAATGAAAAACAAAAGAGAACAAAATAATACTGTCATTTAACTTTCGGTAGCGAAGCTAGTCATCGTTTTTTTTAAAATAATTATAATAATATTGGAGAACTCCCACACACGGTCATCTGGTCCCAAACTAGGCTAGAAGCCTGTACAAGAAGTTACTGTAAGCAAATGACTGATATACATACCTACTTATATACGCATATAACACCCAGACACAGATCAAACAGACATATGTTCATGCACACAAAATGTTTGACCTGGCCGGGAATCGAACCCGGAGCCTACGGCACAGAAAGCAGAGTTACTACCATCTGTGCCAACCAGGCTGTCATAATAATATTCTAGGTAGGTATATAACTTTTCTTTAAAGAGGCTGAGTGCTTTTATGGATAAAAAGATTAAAAAATATAATATACCTACTTACTGTCCACCCTGATTAAATACACTTTGCCATAGAACACTTCGAAAATAACTGTAAAACAAATAATACATTATGACTAATCCAGTTATGATATACCTTATTATTAAATTAAAATCTTTTACATCTCTCATATTCGGTAAGTAGGTCCTTATTACCCCCAAATGGGGCTTGTAAGTGACCAATTAACGCTCTAGGGTAATAATGTAGCTAGAAAAGCCCTAGGGCGGTAAGTAATTAAAAAAAAACTTCACTCTTTCAAAAAGTTTGCGTACATCTAATCATCATACTGGCAATAGACATCATGCATTCAGGCCAATGACAAAAGAGGTCGCTTCGCTATTCCTTGTATTCGTATGAGTATAATAGTCATCAATTTTAAATATCGAACTACGAAGCTCAACTTCGTTCTTGAAAAAAATAATTTAAAAAAGAGATGAAAAAAGGCGGGAATAGAAAACTTTTACTTTAAAATGTTTTATTCTTGTAATGCCGGTGTTTTTCTACTTACCTCACAATCGAGATGTAAAGCAGAGTAGTTAGCTCGGGTGTAAGCATCAATTGCACCCTCGAAGTATAGGCGCCCTCGCTGCGCTCGTGCGCCTAAATATCTCGGGCTGCAATTGATGCCTTACAGCCCTTGGCTACTAATCTACTATTTAGATCAAAGATAATATTAGTTTATTTACTCATAATTATTAATGAAACGGACTTTGAAAATATATCGCGAGTTTATTTAACATGAGAATAATAGAATAATCATGTCAATGGAAACAATGTTCAAAATGAAAATTACGTCCCTTACACATTATGCAAAATAGCCGGTATACGCAAAAAAATTTCGGCCCTATTCAAATAATTTGATCTACCTTCTTTGTATATTTTATAGTAATGTTGGCCTTAAATGTTGAATATCATTTAATTATATTGTACTCGGTTTACGTTCATAGAAAATTTGTCCAATAATCGAACTAGCGTCCATCCCATAACTAATGGCTGTCAAAACTTCTTAACGCACAGATAATAGCGCTCTCACTGAACCATATTCCAAAGAGTTCCTATTCCTATTAGAGTGTCATCCCAGTTTCTTACCAAAAGCCATTTCCATTTCCAATCATTAAAATGATTGGAAATGCTTGTACGTGACCATTATTAAACGCATTCGACGTGTTATTTTAACACAATAATATGGCGGAACTCATTTTTGTTTTTCTTTTTTATTGTGGCGCAAATAATGAACAACTTGATGGTTGCTACCGATGTTAATTGACAAGTATACCTAGTTGATATGAACTTCGTTTTGTAATCATTGTATAAATGGTAAAAACATGGCGGCTTGAGCCAAACTGAGTAAGGAGACACGCCATAGGGTCTAACAGTCAGATTCCTTTTTTTTTCTACGTGTTTGCTGCTTCACTATATAACACATATTATGTTTAAAAAACCAATATACTAATAGGTACTTATCTTCACCGTACGCAAAATATTTTATCTAACGATATTCCTCCCATATTGGATTTTGTCGAAATAAGGCAAAAGTTTCCATAATATTTGGGTAAAGTTTGTAACATTATCTAACATGTCGAAGTTATCTTGTATAGTGCTTTCTCTCCGATACATCTTGTAACTTGAATATTTGATGTGGTTAACCTTAACTTTTAGTTACATAATATGGTCAGTTACCTACTTATTAACAGCTAACTTACTTACTGTCAGTTTCACTGTTTAATGCTTACGGAAAAAAATATAAAGCAAAATTTAATATTATCTGTAATTTCTAATTAAACAATTATTATGTCAACAAAACTAGGAGAAACGTTAATTTGGAGATATGTTTTTGCGCTATATTTTATTTATAATAATAACCTTTAAAATAATATAATCACAATTTTGTAAGCTTTCTTTTATTAATATATAAATGGTTCCCGCCGAGTAGATGTAGGTAAGGTACATAACAATCCCCTCTTTGGAAATTGGCAATCAATAGTTACGAGGATCAGTATAATAATATTGTAGTGTCTATCTATTCGTATATAAAACGACATGTAAGTTATTTTAAAAGCCTACTCGACTCTTCAGTTCTTCAGGCTTCTGTGGAGTGAAAGAGATAGACGGCTGCATTGCGGATGAATGAGACGCAAGATCGAACCCACAACCAACACAACCCCGAACGATTTGGGCGTTAGAGCGGGATGAAATAAAAACTGCCTTAATTATTAAAAATAAAAGTGCTTAATAGGTCTAATAGTAAATAAAATAAAATATTGTAACTTTGTTATATATCTACATAAAATAAAGGTAGGTATATGATAATATATTTACGGTCATTGCTATAGCGAAAAAATCTATTTTACATATACTTTTCAGATCATTATTTAATTAGGTAAATAGCGTATACTGACTTACCGACGGCTATTTTCTCGACGGAAAACGGCTGTGCAGTTGACACCTTTACTTGCAACAACAATAATATTGGGAATACAATCATTTGTTTGCGGAACACCATTTTTTTCTATAAGCTAGAACTGTTTCACGAACTTATAAACAATGTTACATGCTTGTAGACGTTTTCTAAGATCGCAGAGATTACTTAGTGTTGAATATAAGTCGATAAATGTGTCGGGATGCTGCGTGCAAACCTGAGACTTAGGGGCGACTGATGGCGAACAACGTGGCAGGGGCGCGGGGCCCTCCCCACCTCGCTTCGACCGATGAACGCGAATCTCGCTCGCTCGCTTATCGCTTTACGTTTATACTTTAACAATTTATTAGATAAATTATTAAGCCTTATTAATCCGATCTATTGGAGAGTTATAACGCTAACGCCGCCGCGCAGAATCCGCAAGCAAGGTTTATAGTGGGAGCGTGGGTGGCTGTCTCCTGTAATATTGCAGTGACTTGCTTTCCTCTTTGTCCATTTAAAGTTTGCGAAATCGTACTACTCATCAAGTATGCACTTTCTTTGTTTCTATAAGTTGAAGAAAGTAAAGATGATAATGCGCGCGTCGCTGTTGCTCAATGTAAAGGTCGGGTAACGGGTGGATTCCCCCTTCGTCACTTAAACCAGCTCTCCCTCCGGCATTAGCCACAATTCTCGCAATACCTCTACACCATTCCACTCTTAGGATTTTATTTGGAAATAGTAATAAAGTGGTGTGAAGAAAAATAGTACTTAGACCTATTTTACCCATTATTATAATTGTTAGGTTTTATTTTCTCTTCGAATACAAGGTTTTTTTATACATTTTTGTAGGAACACAAAAGAAAGGTATTTATTTGTATCTGATTATGTACTTGACTCTAGATTGTCGTTTCTGTATTAATACTCGTTATTCTTCACTTAAAAGAAATTATTGATAAGTGAAATAAAAAAAAAACAATAAAACAGTGGAAATTTTAAATCAAATACGTGCAATCAGTTAATAGCTCACGTTAAAATCATAAAAATAATATCATTTAAACCCAACCTGCATATAACAGAAGTCACTTTGAACTGATTGCCCCAAAACCTTTACGGGTGAACATAAAATCGATAATGGCGAAACATTTTTCATCGACGCTACTAGAGTGCCAAAAACACGCACGAACGCTGTCACAGCAGAACCAAAATGAGACTCACCTAGGTAACCGATCATAAAAATGACCGTACGTAATATAATATCGCGTAAAAAAGTTTATGTCGCAACACTAACAAAAATCCCTCCAAACATAACTTGGGGCTTCAACTAGGAAGTTTAATATCCTTAAACAGATGAAGACTGACGACCGTATCCCCTAAAACCTTGAAAGCTCAAAGGAGAAATAAAAAGATATTTCCATTGCAAATTTAGTCAAGTTTGATTTTGATCGTGCTTCCACGGAAGAACGAGGGTTTTAAGTTTATTTCGTCCTATCAGTTACTCGTTAAGAATAAGAACCCCTTATTCCTACACGTATTCCCCGAAAAATAATAGAAAATCATACATTGTCATTCAATGTTAGAGTACCTAGTTGTCATTTTAAGTTGATGACGCATGTGACACGTTTAACGTTTCACAAAAAAATTTTTTTGTGAAACGTTAATTATTGCTCGAAGGCCATAGTATCGGTTGCGAATTATCGAAACTATCGATTCCGAGCAATACTAGTTGGTACTATAGATAGATAGATAGATAAACACTTTATTGTACATCTTACAGCGAACATAATATTATTATGAAAATAAAGTAGGTACAGTTAGTCTTAGGCTAGTACAAGTGGCGGTCTTATCGTTCTTCCAGACAACCGAATGGAAAGGAGAAGAATTATAAATATTTCTGGTCGGCAGTGTACTCATTGTTGTTTAAAAACAATAATAATAATAATTAATAGCTAATTCATGATATAATAATAAGATACTCATTATAAATACATACTAAATAATAGTAAGTACATAAATAATACTATTAAACACTAAATTAATTAAAAATATAATACTTTACACATACATACATAATACACATATTATAAACATATAATATATATAAATGTAATAAATAGATAAGTATAAATAATTATACATGAGACTAATAAAGACAAAGTGACAAGTATTACTTGTTGACCTTAATGTTACATGCATACAATGATCGAGACTGACGTATTTCTAAGGGTAAGTTGTTCCACAATCGGGCAACTTGGACACTAAAAGATTTGTCGTAAAAGGAAGTAGCATGTGAAGGTATTCTCAGCAGCAAAGTTTCAGAAGACCTTAAAGAGCGACCATGACCTGCATGAAGAAATTCAAACTGTTGTTTGAGATAGCTCGGAGCTGAAGGATTAAATAGTTAGTATATAGATAATTTTGCCAATTGGTAATACTATCGAGGTAATACTAGGTATCAATAGGCCATAGAGTAACTGATTTTGGGGACAACTATCGATAGTTCTGCAACGCTAATTGGGTTATTGTTTGAAGACAACACAAATAATAAATAGAATATCAGCTGCCCCAGCGTTACACAATTTGACTGCGACATTATTTATTTAATTATGTCACTTGAACACGAGCTATCCATATCTTTTAATAAGCGTACACGGAGACCATTTTTTTAAGTCCAACTTGCAGAGGCCTGTTGAACTTTTAATCTAAAGATAATAGACAGCACTTATCTGGGTCCATCACTGAAAACTATTATCTATTTAATTTTTGATAATAAGTCACAATCACTGTACCATAACCGCCATTCGTAAACATCCATTCTATTTTCAATGTCGATATGAGTATCTTATCAAATAACAATTATATAATTTAACTTTATATTTTATATTCGAAGTTAAATTATAAAATATTCGAAGTTGAATTATAATGGCATTAAGTTCTATTCGTCGTAAAATATAAAAGTAATAAATGTCAAGTGCAAACGGCTAAGTTCCACAACATAAAAGTTGGTGTGCGGTTGTAGAGATGGCCGTCGGCTGGAGGATATTTTGCTGTTAAGAAATAACATATTATCATAACAATAAAATAGAAAGCTAACTTAGCACTGAAATTATTTATGGAAAGTGTTAAAATAAATTTACCCGATAAATAGACTTGACATCATGCCGGTTATAATAGAATGAAATTCTAAACATTTTGCGAGCAATTACGTGCTCCTCCTGGACTTGGCTTTGCTATTGATGGTTTTAGTGTAGAAAACTACTCTTAGTGGAAAAGAAAATCACTCAATGTTCTCTAAAACTGAAAAGTCTCTCGAGTTAGTCAAAACAAGACTGAATTGCTATCATCCCTTAGGTTAAAATTAATCCCACGTAACTTAACTTTGCTTTGCTCGTTAAGCAAATTTGAGTCTAGCCATTCAAAGACGCGATGTCTAGTTTCTCGGATTGAAAGCCGAAACATTTAATTGCACAGGAGAACCTGCTGACGCCATCGCAGACCGAAGTGCTCGAATTATTCGACGTCGGTATTACTTTCCGAAGTGGAGACTTCATAATGTATTCATAGTACTATAATTAGTGTGACACCGCAAGTAAAAGTTATCCGTTACTATCCTATATTGATTTCGATGAAGAACTTAATCAAACAGAATTTAACTTTATAGAGTAATTGAAATAACTGTTATTAAAACAAGAACATGATAGTCCTCGTTACTTAAATGGTTAATTTACTACCGCTTGCATTCTTGAAAAGACGAAGCCCATCTCACCCGTGTTCATTTTATCAGTCTTGATTGATTCATGAACTCAATATTATCCACGATTTACAATACACAATTATCCATTGACTTTTAAAAAAGATTTCCATTACAGCTATAGGCTTTATTAAACTTAGCCTTAAACATCAACAAACAATTTGGTTAACTAATAGTGAAACTAATAACTTATCCATCCTCGGATATTAGAGAGCACCAGGAACAATTATACACTCGTTTAATTTATGTCCACACAAATTGCTTAATTGGGGAAAAGGCTTTTGTTTGTTCACCTTTTTGCTTTCAGGGGCCAGCGAGTAACTCGTAACTAAGGGTGCTGGCTACCGGGCGCTCTCCACATACCGTGAACGCTATATGAAAAACTTGACGGGTTCATAAATTAGAGGCTCTATATTAGAGCTCTAGATTTTAATATTGCTGGGGAAGACTTAACAGTCAGTTTTTATGTTAGTTTTCAAGATGATAATGTAACCTATTGTAGAACAGAATTTCCTTTATTTTTCATTACCCGATCACAGCAAATCCGTAAAGGACGGATGTTGACTTTAGCAGTCTATGTATAGGTATAGTAAGAGTATGCAAAATGCAGACTTATATTATATAGGTAGACAGAATAATATAATTGTGCTACCGCTACCGTAGCACTTACTTAACCATTCTTCCTATTTGATGAATGGTATAGGAGATTAATTTACTGCGAATGATGTTACAACGGAAACTGTGTTTGTGAAACACGTTACAACGGAAACGAAAGACATAGAAATATTAGAATTTAGAATAATTGCATTGTGATGTTTGTTACTGCGGAAATCAAAGACTAGAAAATAATAGATCTGCCATCATGTTGTATTGAATCATTAAATAGTTATCTTTAAAAGTCGTAACGTTTTATGTTTTACTTCTGGTCGTGGTTTTTTTATCGTGATATTTTTGTGTAATTCTAAGTTCTTTAGGCATTGGATCAGACAATCTCTCATTCTTTTAAAATCTAAAACCACAAGAAAACAAGTTCTAAAATTCCATAGATAGTTAGCATTAAAAGTCATACATTCATTAAGATCATGATAGCAAAATCCGAAATTGTATTGAATAAAATTTAGAATTAGAAAAAAAACTAAGTAATGTAATTATATAATAAATAATATTTTAATATGTAAGAGGGACCTCTGGCATGCAGCTGCATGCATCTTTTCAGCATCTAATCTTTCAATTGCAGTAACATGCTTCACAATAACATAATTCGAATTTGAAGTCCTACTTTTTCTTTAGTCTTTCGTTTCAGCAAGAGCGCACGCGGCCTTCTAGGAATTTGACACAATCCTATGAAAAATTTACCAAATCAATATTTTGTATTCCCCTGTTTCCTCCAAATATAATAAACCCATTCTGTAAATTCATATCCTGATATTTTTATAGTAAAGTAACCTATATCCCTATCATTTTAATTTTTCATATAAACTCTTGCTTTTTTTAAAGTGAACTTCAAAAAATCCGAGTTTTACTCGCGTGATTGGACATTCACTACAAAGAAATGTAGTTTATAATCAAAAATAAAATGATAGGGACATACATTATTTTATCTTTAACAGGATATAAATATATCAAATAGATTTACTATATTCGCAGAAAAAAGGGGAATACAAAATATCGATTTAGTAAATTTTCCATAGGATTGTGTCAAACTCCTAAGAGGTCATCTTTCCTGCTAATATGTTTCGCAATGCTATTATTAGTAGTTTGTTATTCACAGTAACCTAATACAGTCGTTATTATTATTATGGTGCAAGTGACATCAGACATCTAAGTTACATTATGTCTAAGTAACATCTTATAGTTTATCTTATATAATGTAATATTGTATTATTGTAACTCGTAAGTAATTTTAAATCTTGTTCGTAAAATTCATAAGATGCACTTTACTAATTTTGCACTAGCAGTCGGGTCATGACAATTATTTCTTTATATCTGCTGTATTCTCAGAGCGCAATTATTCTGTAACGACAAGAGCTGCCGTAAAGAGAATAGTTTCAAACTTTACAAGCCCCTGCTTTCGATCCCAAAGGTTTAAAATTGTAAAAACTTTTAAGATGAACGAAAAAGAAACAGTGTCTTGATAAATTGTGAAACGTCGTGTAAAATAAACATATTATTATAATAAAACAAAAAACGTCTTCATTAATAAATGTTTCATAAAATACCTAAGGTGAGTTAATGAGTTTGGAGTCAAACTTGAGTGAATGAGTGAACTTTTATCACACGCCCGCGCTTAAGTGATTGATTTTCCAATAATGGGTTAGGTACCCCTTTATAAATCGACTTCAAACTTTTCGATTGATTCCTTTACAGCTTACTCACTAAATTGCTCAAAAACTCAATTTTGGTATTATTGATCTAGATTTAATTTAAAAGATTTATTTTACTGTGCTAATGTATATTATATACATACACACATCTATTAAATGTTACCTTTCACAATTTATTTAAGATTTTTGACACTTTTTATGGACCACGCTGTTCATAAAAAAGTAAAATATAAAATTATGAAATACTGTATAAGACTTAAGCATCGGACAGATGCGGTGGGGGAATGGACTTGCTGGCAATCATTGTTCTTTTATGAGGTTTACGTTTTTATATCAAAACTACGAGACCCTAAAAATTGTAAAATACGCGAAAGCATCGGAGCTCGAACTGGTAGAGATCGTTTTAGATTTGTGACTTCTTGGTACATTAAATCAACCCGGATTTTTGGATAAGTTACGGTTTCCTATGGGACCAATTGTAATCGCAAGCTTAGGCTTCATTCGTGAGTTGGTGGGACAGCGCTAGCGAGAAAATAGGGGCGGTAAAGGTGTAGCTCGAGCCGTGTTTTCTTTACCGGTGGTTATTATGTTAAGGTAGGTACGAAGTGCGAGAGCCGAGGCGATATGTATGAATAGTCCCGAGGGCCAAAACCGTATCTAATCTTCTACCTATAAAATAACAAAACTGAACAAGAACAATTCGAATCGGGATATTGGTAGTCTTCTTCCAATTTTACATTTAATATTTTTGTCAAGTATATTAATATGGTTTAAAATATTAAAATAATATTAATAAAACATAAAGAAAAATATTATTAGAAATTGATATGCATACTGGATAAAATTTGTAATTAAATAATTATAATTATATGATAAAAGAATTTAATGTCATTATTATGTATAGGTATATGAAAAGCGTGTCATCAAAAAGAAAGGATTCAATTGATATGAATAAGGGGATCGTGTGCTGTCGCAAAAATATTATGTTTCTTGGATGTTTATAAACGCACCGTTTTTGTTAAGCTCGTTTAAATTGGGGTCTTTTTGTCTTTGTTCTCGAATGTATACTATAACATGTGATTCTAATTATTCACATCGCATATTTACCAGCCACAAAGGGTAGTTTGTTTTCTTAAAACTCTCTCGCAGCGACAGTTTGGGTAAGAAGATTCATTACTTATTCAGAGTCATGCACGACGTCTGAGAAAGGCTCGCTTTTCTGTTGCTTCTTGCCACTTCATTATCACATTTCAACACCGAGATTCGGGCTACGGGCTTCCTACTTTTATGAGCCACTGACGGCATGGTGCCGTATGGTCACTGACAACTCAACCTCATTCCATAGTACATAAGTATTTAACCATACCTACGAATATATCTCTTCGGCGATGTCAACGATTGTCTACCGTATCGAATGGCAAGGGAACAATGTAGTTTTGCTTATTTTCTTTTGTCTTTGTTACTTCGTAGCTTTCGTCCTTGTTACTTCGTAGCTTTCTTCCTTTGATTTCACTGCGACTAATTAATCAAGGATAATCAAGTTTCAATCAGGGTAAACAAATCTAAAGAATAATATAGGTACCTACTTAAGTATTATGCTTGCAGATACATAATATTATATATTATTAAATGCGTTACTTTAGAACATTAAAACTTTTAATTTTTTATTGGAAATGGTTTCCTTAAAAGGAATTTTGGTTTTGATAAGTAAAACATTTCTAATAAGATGGCATTAAATATTAAGATAATACGAAAGAAGGACGGGCGAAATTCTAATTTAATAAAACTTTTGACTTTTGTTTCCTTAATTGAAATCTTTCACGAATGAATGACACAGCTGCTACGTTTGAGTTTCGACCTCCGCCGACCGCAGTATTTCTTATTATTTTGTAAATTGGTAGGTGTATAACCATTACAATTAAAAAAAAAAGACTAATCTGTTAAAAGGTTTCACAAGCGAGTAGACTGCTTAGTCTATAAAAATATTAAAAAAAAAGGAAGTGTTTATCAATTTCGATTTGAATTCTATTTGTAACATAAGACTTGTTGGTGGGTTGATGCGTAGGAGCGAAATGCGTCACCTATAGATAAATACTCGTACACGCGCCTTAAGACGTTAAGTTAAGAGTAACGTATTAAGACGTTAGGTAGAAGGGATAGAAAAATTTCCTCGACGAATAGTAGCTCCACGGTAGCTCAAGTGTTAGAGTGCCCACTATGCGGAGAATGGTGCGGAGGGTGCGTGGTTGAAATCTCGCCTGTGGGTGATTTTTTTTTTATATATGTAATGTATGTATAATGTATGTATATTCATTTCATATTTATTTCATACTCATATATAATGAAAATTATATATGAGTATGAAAAAAAAATTAGCAAGTTGACCGCTTAGTCTATAAAAATATAAAATACCTATCATTTTAGAAAATAATATACCTATACTTGTATATTAATGTAAGGACATTAATAATGGTGTTGCTCATGGAGAATTTAATAAAAGTAGCTAGTTTTACCGTTGTGTCTTTGAGGTTGGTTTTGGACAGAGGATGTTTAATTTACAAAATTACAAGACCCTTATCACATAAGCGAAACGTTTTTCTGTTCCACAAAAAATAGTTGTATAATGTGATTATTAATTATAGTGCTTTATTTTTGATAGAGCAGACATGAATAGTTTTGCATCATAATGATGAATTGATATTGCACTTGAGATATCATCATCATCATCCTATGTTAGTCTACTGCTGGAGACATCGGCCACTCTTAATTAGCGCCACTGAGCTCGGTCCTCAGCTCTACTCATCCAGTTGCTAAAGACTATCCTTCGCAAGTTGTCACTCCACCTGGTCGCAGGGCGTCCTACGCCACGTTTGCCTTCTCGCGGGTTATAGGTTCTGCGCACGATGTGACCAGTCCATTGCCACTTCAGCTTGCTTATTCCTTGAGCTATGTCGGTTCTACTCTACTCTAGTTCTCTTTCGGATAACCTCGTTACGAATCTTATGTTCAGAGAAACTCCGAGCATAGCTCTTTCCATAGCTCGCTGAGCGACTTTCATCCTGTGAACTATTTCCACCGTGAGTGTCCACGTTTCCTTTCGTCATTACATGTAAGACGCACTGTTCAGATACCTTCTTTTTGAGGCTTTGGGGGATTGCTTGAGAAATAGTGGGATGAAAACAAGTTGCAGTTTCACCCGCGTAGACGTCGTTCCCGTGGGAATATCAGGAAAAAATTACCCTATGGGTATTCCAGGGTCTAAGCTACTTACGTGCCAAATTTCAGCTCAATCTGTTCAGTAGTTTTGGCGTGAGAGAGTAACAAACATCCATCCATCCATCAACCTAACCTAAACAGCGCTAGATGCTGCTGGAGGTGAGTTAGAACTCGCAAACGTTTTGTTCCCCTGTTAAAAACTGTAAATTTTTACATTGTACTGAAATTTGAGATTTATAATATAAGTAGGGTAAAATAAAATAGCACAAAGCCGATGTTACATATTATGTATAAATGTCATTTTCATCTTTGATGATGTAATGTTTGACTGCCTCGGTGGCGTAGAGGGCGTATGCTCGACTGCCAATCAAGAGGTCCCGGGTTCGATTCAGGCAGTGTTAAATATTGAATTTTTCCATTAGGAATTATCTCAATAACTGCCTGGAGTCTGGAATTGTGCCCGGTAGATGGCAATAGGCTCGCCCCCTATTACATGGGACCAATAACATACTGGCGAAATGTGGGTGTAATCACTATGGGACTGAGTCCTGGGTACACCTCTGTCTTTTCCCAAAGGGGTAGGCCCTTTGGGAAAACGGCGTGAATGTATGTTATGTATGTCATTTTCATATAATAATATATTTTCATATAATAATATTACATTATTACACCGCCGACCAGAAATATTTATAACTAGCTAACCCGCGGCTTACCCGCGGCGCGTAGAACGATCAATAATACATGACTATTAATTTCTGAGTGACGAGTGTAGTGTTTGTAATAAATTTTAATTATAATGTAATCTATAGAAACGATCTAGATGCAAACAAGTAGCACATACAAGTAGCTAAGTATAGCTAGTTTAGTGGCGTGTAAGGGCGGCACACGGGTCCCCTAAAGTTTCACCCCGTGATCATAATTTCAATTAAAAAGTTTCAAACTTTGTTTATGTTGTGTTAAATCAACGGATATGTGAGCAGTGGACCGCTAGTCCTTGTAAAATTATATGTACTGTGGTAACATAATATTATTATGGCAAATATCGGTTAATACTCGTATTTGCAATTTGCAATCTAGGATATTGTAGTTATTACGGACACAGTCACTGGACAATATTAAAAACTATTTACTTTATGATTGTTTATTACCTTGTCTCCGTAATGTACATTACTGTGTACTCAGGCAATTAATTTAACTAAAATAAACATATCATACAATCACGCCAGAAGGGGTAGGCAGACTTGTACCCTGGACTCAGTCCCGTAGTAGGTACACCCAAATTTTACCGGTATGTTAATTTAACTATATATTAAAAAATAGAAGCATTTAAGCCTTCAGCCAAGTTCAATGTCTCAAAAACTAAGAACAATAATAAATAAAGGGGTAAGTTTACGTTACATAACACACGCAAAGTGCCTAAATAACTCGTTGTAATAGATTTTGCCGTAATGCGTCAAACAACAATAATTTATGAACAGATATTTGGCAAGCAGCGGAGACCGGAAAAGCGTGATAATTTCTGGTGAATAGATATACAGTTTAAGGCGATAGAACGCATGTTTTATATAAATTGGTGCATATTTTTTCGAGAACGTAGTGGATGCACTTCCGTTTATATTTATTTGCACTGAACTACTTCTTATAAGTCTCAAGTTTGATACGTATAAAATGCAATATTGCTTTTGCTACAGTTCACCCAACCGATTCAGACCTGCTATTTTAACTTAATTTTAAGATAAAGATAAGAAGCGTCATGTCCGTATACAGTTGCATTTTATGATGAAATTTCAGATAGCGGAGTTTTAAATGATTTCACAGTTTGACCAAGAAATTCAGGCTTCATTCCCGATTCACAAACAGTCGTGTGCATCATGTACAAGTCTGCTTCTCAGGGAATCTTTAATGTTCACATGTTCTGCTTAGATTGAAACTGTGGAACCTGATTGGTGTGTTTGATTTTGTCCCGTATTTAGTTAGTTATGTAATAGGAGATACAAGCTGTCTTTACGGAGCAGTCTAAGTAAAAAACATAACATAACATATATTCACGCCTTTTTTCCCGAAGGGGTAGGCTGAGGTGTACCCAGGACTCAATCCCATAGTAGATACACCCACATTAAGTAAACACACGTAATATCATGTTTTCCGCTTTAGGATTAATTTAAATACTAGATGTGGAGAACCCTAATTATATTAATAACCGCAGGCGATTTCTGGCGATCTGTTCGGGAGTAGTGACCCCACGCATCCACGCACCCGAATACTCCTGGAGGAGGATTCTGTTCATCTTCCCCGGCTTGCCTTCATCGACCGGCCAAAGTGGAGTTACGAGAGCCTCGCGCTCGAGGGAAGTTATGAAGCATATGTGGCGAGTGGACGACCGTGATGCGACCCGACAGCAACGCAAGTGGTCGTTGTTCAAAGTCCAGGGACACCTTTCTTACCCTTAGCCGCTCGCACCAACGTTGTCCCATTCGTCACCTTTGTTCCTTTATGGAGGGCGGTCTTTATGGCCTTTATGACCATTAAGTGAACGGTGAGTCATTTCCTGCCGAAATATTTCACCATGAGACGGAAGTGGCAGGTGTCAGAATTTCTAGCATGGGCTAATCCTAGAAATTTACAGAAGAAAAAAAGGCTAGAAGGTTACAATCTATTTAAAAAACACACCTATAGCCCAATCGAGTAGTTTCCATCCACTCTCAACAGTCCTGAAGATGGTGTCAGAGATAGACTCCGATGGGTTATGTCCATTACTTTTAGATTAAAAGCTCAAAGGCCTCTGCAAGTTGGACTAACACTAGTCTCCGTGTACGCCTATCAAAAAACCGGCTGTAGACCGTATTTTCGAACGACCTAAGACCTAATATGATGAAAATAAAAACTTATTAATGTAAATTATACGAAGTATAACTAACTTGCCCGTATTAATTGCCTCTCTAAATGTTGCGATTAACAATACAATATATTTTAGAATAAAGCTAGGAGCTAGCATTAATTCTGAACTAGCTGCACCCCGCGGTTTCACCGCGCAGTCTTCGTTCCCGCGGGAATATCGGGATAAAAAGTATCCGATGTGTTATTCCAGGATCTAAGCTATCTATCTACATACCAAATTTCAACCCAATCAGTTTTGTAGTTTTTGCGTGAAAGAATAACAAACATCCATCCATCCATTCATCCTCACAAACTATCGCATTTATAATATTAGTAGCATATAATTCTATCTTCAGTGTATTCTTGCTTGTATTGTTATGTAATCTTCAGGTAATGTGGTGCATCCATTAATTAAAACACCGCATTTTAATGGTACACGTAAGACTTCAACGCGTTGTTCTACATTGTGTGTTTCTAGCAACCATTCTAAGAAATAATTCCGTAATACAATGTTTTTATATAGGTAAGTAACTTTATTTAAGCAGCTCACGCCTAAAGCACACATTCGGCATGATTTTTTCGACTTTTTCAACATTCATCGTCTTCATCAAATTTACACCTTAAGAGGCAAGGCCACCTTTTTACACAATTTTTTCACAAAATCCTATAAAAACTATCAAATCCAGTAGTAATTTTCTATTTTCCATACAAAATGTATCGGCAAATTTGTATGGAAAGTAGAATTTTTTTTTTACTAATTTCACAATTCTTTCTTGTTTTGGTTGTTATGTTTGACAGGTATATATAATAATTATATATAATTCGTCCGAATGACCACACCATACACATCCAAGACCCGAGATCAAATATTTGAGATCATCGCACAAATACTTATCCCGGCTGGGATTCGGACTCCTTGCTTCGCAGAATGAATTTCTACCAACTTAGCCATGAAGCCGCTATTTTTTTTCTAATGAACGTCATAAAATCCCGATATTGCTTAGGTGATTAAAGTTCATAATACAAAAAAAAAATTGTATTTATAAAAGAAATGTAGGGTTGATGTTATTTTGTGACGCGCATGCTACGGATTCTGTGAACGTTTTGGTGGTTTTATGGAAAGTATTAATGGCAACGTGTGATTTCACGGAGATCTATGGCATGTGCGAGGGCGCGATGGCAACACAGGGGGGGTGGATGCCAGCGCGACAGAGGATTGTAGAGCGAGATTGAAGATGGTGGGCTTGGAATAAATCATGTTAAATATGCTGAAGTGTTCGAGTATTATTTAATGGAAAAGGCACTCTTACATCCGAGTGTAGGGTTGATGTTATTTTGTGACGCGCATGCTACGGATTCTGTGAACGTTTTGGTGGTTTTATGGAAAGTATTAATGGCAACGTGTGATTTCACGGAGATCTATGGCATGTGCGAGGGCGCGATGGCAACACAGGGAGGTGGATGCCAGCGCGACAGATGATTGTAGAGCGAGATTGAAGATGGTGGGCTTGGAATAAATCATGTAAAATATGCTGAAGTGTTCGAGTATTATTTAATGGAAAAGGCACGCTTACAGAAAGAAAAATGAATGATATAGTTTGCTTCATCTATAAAATATCACGGTCTAAATTTATCAAAAAGGTTAATAATATTCGGAGGAAACCGGTAATCAATACCAAACAAAGCAAGTCAGTTCTTTAGTAGCACGGTCGGCATCAAAAGTTGATAACCACATTCAGTGTTTCAAAATCGCCATTCACCATAATTATACCATAATATTCTATATAATTTTGTTTTCAGTTTTATTTTAAATGAACATTATTACAGTTCAAAATTGATTGAACTCTCCATTAACATAATATAGTGTAAAGAAATTTTGAAAATCTGAATGTGGTCATCGATTTTTTTATGCTGACCGTACTTGCTTTTCGCAGTAAAGGTAAGACCGCACTAGGCGGAACTACACTGCAGCGGAGCGACGCGACACAGCGCGACCTTTTTTGATATACCGCACTTGAATGCATAGTGCATATATGTACCTAATTTGTTTAAAATTAGAATTTATAATATTAGAAAACTTATTCATTTGAATACCTGTTGAAATAAGCTATATTTAAAACCAACCACTCGCAAATTTCGCGCCGAGTCGGCGTATTGTGGCGCATATTTATGTATTTTCCATAGAGTGCAGCGTGTAATAGATTCATCATCATCATCGTCATCATCAGCCCATGATCGTCCACTGCTGGACATAGGCCTCTCCCCTATGGCACGCCACTCAACTCGATCCTGTGTAACAGAGTAACAGATTATAAATTAATAAAAACATCATACATTCACGTCTTTTTCCCGAAGGGGTATGCAGAGGTGTACCCAGGACTCAGGCCCATAGTAGATACACCCACATTTCGCCAGTATGTTATTGGTACCATGTAATAGGGGGCGAGCCTATTGCCATCTACCGGGCACAGTTCCAGACTCCAGGCAGTTATTGAGATAATTCCCAATGGAAAAATCCAATATTTAACACTTTTGCCTGACATGGGGATCGAACCCGGGACCTCTTGATTGGCAGTCGAGCATGCGCCCTCTACGCCACCGAGGCAGTCGAGGCAGTCAGATTACAAATTAATAATAGTCGAGTAACATGCAATGTCGCGTCGCTTGCTATATCGCACTAAGCTGCAACGGAACTACGCGACACGCCACGACGGGTCACTTTTGGTGATTTGGTCAACTTTCCGCGGCCGTGTCGCGTCGCGTATTTCCACTGCTGCGTAGTGCGTTTTATGTCATACAAGTTCCTACAAAGAATATTTGGTCGCGTCGTGTCGCGTCGCTCCGCTGCAGTGTAGTTCCGCCTAGTGCGGTCTTACCTTAACAGTCGAAGTTCTATTATTTTTGATCCTTCCACAGTAACGTGCATCGCAATGACACTAATCGCAGTTCTGTTCTTTTGCAGTTTTTGTTAATCCCAGTAACGTGACATACATTAATCGGAGTACATTATATTCGCAGTAACGTAATACGAATACAGTCAACAAACATCGGTTTGGTATTATTTTCATGGGATTGTGTATAATTCCGAGTAGCTAGAATATCTTTTTAATAATTTACATGCTTTTCTCTTAAATTTGTTTTCCATTTTAAAATAGAAAAAAATAATAATAATAACTTATGGACAATGTGAAATAGCCCGTGCGCGGGCCATGGTACCAAGGAACAATTTTTTACCATTATATTTGTAACAAACAAACTTTGAGTTAAAACACTGTTGTGACAAAGTAATTACAATGAAAAACGAATTGCAAACAAGTATTTGAGAAGTACTTATATTTAAGAAGTTTCATCGAGCTACGAAATAGACCATTAAGCAAGATTATTAAAGAAAAATAAAAGTAATAAAACAAGTCATGCGTATCGTGTAGAAAAGAGGATGTTGGGGAGCGCCCAAGGGAGGGACGGGAAGGGCGGGCGCGCACTCAGTCCTCAGTCGCCTCTCGCCGGACGATTACTGCTACGGGAACATCGGAGCGCGCCCCAGCTCCGGCCGGACAAACTTTTGCCCCGTACTGTTTGGCCGCGCCGCGCGTAATTTTACTCGGAGGACTCTGAAAATGTGCTGTACTGAACACTGAGACTTAAAAACTATCAAGATGATGCCTCTCAGAATAATCTATCGAATCATACAAATTGTGCTTTTGACTTTTATTATTCTTTACTTTAATTCGATTGTGGGGAAGGCGAACAGTGAAAAGATTCCGATTGGTAAGTAACGCTTACAACACAACAAAATTAAAACGCAATAAAATTACTTATATACTTTTTATATTTCTATATTTGTTATATGATAATGTAGATACTTATATACCATCCAGATTCATTAGACATTTCTATATTTACGACACACTGTTTTAGTCACTTACCTATAATTTGTAAATGAGACAAGCTATATTTCGGTTATGTTAGATTATAAGATTTACAACTCTTGACACATTTTTTTTTTTAGAAATCCACTTAGTTCTCCATAAATAAATAGTGGCTGGTACAAACTTGTAAAGTGGACTCCTTTTCCGCACTTAGACTCTAATCTGGTCCGTTGTGCGTGTAAAATTAAAACGTTCAATTATTAAGACACGAAGAATGGATTCCATCACTTCTTGTCTTTCAAAAATTTTTGAATGTTTTCGAACGGCGTCAGCGCTCACCTTTTGAATCTTAGCTGCAAGCTTTGCAACGTCAGCTCCTTTCTGACTCATCAATAATGAGGTGTCATATAGAGTTTTGACGGATGCGGCTGCTACGTTATTTATACTTTGGTATCGCTTGAATAGTGGGTGGTATCGCTTGAATAGTGTGTATAGGTACTTCAAAGACACCGAATTCAGTGTCAATTGTAGCTATGTCCTTCTTCTCAATACCGGTAATCAGAGCGTCAAATTCATCACATGAAACTGGTGTTGTATTCAGTCTGATGTTAATTTTGTTGTCATCGTCGTATGCCTCTGCTAACTCAACGAGGTCAGTGAAACCTTTTGACGCTGTTAAGGCTTTAGCTACTCTAGACTCCAAGCTTTGGAGGTAAAGTTGCGGCTCTATGTCACGGGTCTCACATGTCTCATTTACGCAAGCTTGGGTATACGTCATCGAACGCGAAGAAACTAAGTTCTTCGTTTGTCAATGACGATGTTTGTGTTGCATCATGCTGTGATGATGTTGTTGGTTGTGTTTCGGGTTGGGTGTTCATTTTCAAAGTATTCTCCTTAGCGTTCGGCGTAGAATAAATTGGGATGGTGCAACCTTATAATAATATTATTTCATTTAATAAACGATGCTAGTAAAACACATGTGTATAAATTTATTTTCTCTATCTTTTTATTATTCGCATTATTTTCGATTTTTCCGGTGATCATATTTTTTTAATAATTCTTGTGCGAATATGTAATATCTTTGGTATCATTACCATCATCATCTCAGCCGTTGGTAATCCACTACTGAACTTCGACTATTCGGCCTCGCCCATAAAGGGGGGGTTTTGCCAATACTCAACACGCTTGACAGGCAACCCGCCTGTCAAGCGCAGCGAGCCATCGAGTGCAGTTCGGTGGTCTTTGCAGAGGACGCTGCTGCCCGTCCTCTGGATCTGTTAACCCTTAGCCGGTTCTTACAGTAACCACGGATAGAGAGGGTGCAGCACTATTTTAAATTCGGTAACTCCTCGGGGATCTTTGGTATAATAATTATACCATGCAATCGTAGAATATACTCTACTCGTATATCTTATTATATTGATAGATATAAATGTTTTAGCACAAAACTAAAGGTATTACATAAAACAAAACGCATATTAGGTATTGTGATATTGATGATGATTTATTTCTATAATTAATATATCCCTTTATTTCTTTGTGTTTCGCGCGCGAGTATTTAACTTCTGCCTTGACTGTTTTATTTTATTGACACGTGTTTCTACACGATGCATCTACACGACGCATCATCAGGAAATAGAAACTGACCCCGCTATAAGGGGGACAAATTTTAGTACGACGCCGCTCCTCGAGATGTTACCTCGCTGAACGCTGGAACCAGAATCAGAATTCTGGAATTCTGCTTCCAGCATTCAGCGTTCGGAACAAAAACTAAATATTCTTATTCCAGAAATAAAAAAACTATTAATCATGAGTGACACTGAATGACGGACAACGAATTTCTTCCTTGATTGGCATCAATCATCACATTGCACGATAGGTTAACGTAACATCAATCATAGCCGTGACTATGGCAATACTGACAGCAAAACCTATCATAATGGCCTTAAAGTCGCTAGCAGTCCAGTGCCTGAGCAGGCTACGTTGAGAGTAAGGCGATAAATATCAAAGTTAGATATTTATCGACAAAACCAATTCAATTATTTAGTTTTATAAGAGGGGTTTGACAGATGGTGTTATCAGCCATGCCGCTGACCGTACAAGAAAGATTTGTACCAGCGGCGACACGTGCAAACGATAAATGAGTAGGGAAAGATTAATGGCGCGGAAAAAGTTTACCCTCCTTCGTTGTTTCACGGAAACCTAGCGAATTGTATTTGCACAACAAGTTTGAGTACACTGCGAGGGATTCTTGGCTAATAGAAAGATGGCCATGGCGGAAATAACTCTGAACTTTTGCAAAGTTTGTCTTATTTCATTATCTTCATTAGTGCTACGCTATATGACAATAAAGCTTTATGCGTGGTTAGAGAATTAAATAATTATTTACTGTTTATTTATTGTATGCTACGTCTAGCTTTTCAAAAATACTAAACAATAGAGCTACAATACTTACTATCTACCCTAACTGAATACTCACGCTTCTCAAATATTTTAAATTTGAAAAGAGCGAGACGCAAAAAATAATCCAAACAGGTTCCTGCATTTATTTATTTATAATTTAGAACAACGCTAGGACTACCTTAATACTAGGTGGAATAGCAATTTCTACCACTTATTGACCTGGGACTATGATACAAATGAAACAGATATCTGCCCTGAACATAAATAGGGTTTAAATTTTACAACACATTTTATTGATGTTGGCCGCTACTGAATGATTTTTCAATGCATTAATGTATCACATAAAACTACAATCATTACCAATTAAGCTTGCCAGGCAATTAAAAAAAAAATTCTTACATTACAGGAACGCAATCAATCTCAATGTGACATATTTATTTACATTGACGAAACCCGAAGCATAAAGGAAGGTTTTATAATATCTGGGGCAGACACAGACAAGGACAATATAGGGTGGCACCTAGACGTGTTGTACTATACTATGCAATATTTATTCCACTACAAATGGGTCGGTCAAGGGCAAATTGAACCGGCGTGGCAATCATTCCACAGTTTTCCAATTCTCCCTGCTCGGATTCCGGATGTATGCATATATACTTGTTACTATTGTATAGTATAAAGGGTTTCAGACTAAAGTAGTCTGAACCAATTTTTACCTTTGTTCTAAAGGAAAATATCTGAGAATTTCAGTAATCGCCATTAATATTTTTTTAAATCATTTGTATTTATTACTTCTTCATGTGTAAATGAGGAATCACAAAAGCTTTGTGAGGCATACTTGGCTTACGTTCTGAGTTTCGGTTCTCTCACAGACGTCACAGACATCATGCATCACCGTTTTTCCTATAATTGCGTTGCCAGGCAAACTTCACGACGACGTAAAAATATTTATTTATGCTGCTTATGAACATCATTAAAAAGAAAACATAATGAACTCTCCAAGCTTGGAGAGTTCATTAACTGGTATTCTTTTCAAGCTGCTCTAATCAAGATAACATTTTTCTGCTCTTTACAAAACAGCTAATAATTGATATTTTTCATATCAAGTAACATTATCAAATGAATACTTCTCATGCTTATTTGAAGAACAGTAATATATTATTTAATGTTCGATATCATGAAAGGTATTAACTCAGTAAATACTTTACTTTACAGTAAATACTCGTAAATATTATATCCATCTTGTCTTTTTATGAGGTAGAGCAGCAATGCGTTCAACATCATAGCAAACGACATGTATATAAAATATAAACCACTATATGAACATTTATTGACTAGATTATAGTCTAGATTTATGATGAAGAGTGAAAAGGATGTAAATCCTGATACGCTAGTACAGCTTTATATCTTGTGATATACCCAAGGTGTTAAATAATGGAACGGGTAATAAGTGGCGGTACACACTTCATCTCAGGGTGGAACGCACCTGATCCTTTATTTTTACCGTTCCCCTGGCTATAACGTGAGACACACTCATAATACTAAAAAAGTATCATGTGCGAACGAGAAATGTATTTCAAAAGTATATTTTTTATAACATCTCAAATGTATAGGTAGGTACTTTCACAAAGTGGCTTGAAACAAAATCTTCATGAGTAATACATCTTTTTTATATAATATAAGTATTATATTATTACGAAACGTGTTATTCGGAAAATGTGTTCCAAAGTCGTGTAACACGCCAATTACGCATACAGTAAATCTTATCATTAATACTATATACCTTACAGTTATTTAGAGTAAATTAAATATAAATAAATAAATAATTTAAATTTATACTCTAACAGAACGGGTTACCCCAATTACACCGCTCGAGTCAATTCATTGGGTCATAATGTGGACAACCCACATTGTCAGAGTTTGAGGTCGCCAAGATTCCTACAAGGCCTCCGACATGACCTAACGACTGCCTCCTATATCTTATAGGAAACAGCCGGGACCTACAGTTTAACGTGCCATCCGAAACACGGAAATAAATAAATATATATATCTGATACATAAAATAGCAGCAGCATAGCAGAGCTTAGACTGTGTTCAGGAGACTATCCGTAAGGATTACTCGTATTATTGGTATATGAGTAATCCGTAAATGAAGATTTGTTTTATTTTGCTGTAACCATAAATACGTATGAGTTATTATAACGCTTGATTAACGAAATATAACACAGAAACTAAACTTATAAAGTGGAGTAAGGTTAATTAATTTTAATGAGTGCCTACGCATTATGTATGTGGAGACGACGCTTACAATACACCTAATCTGTAGGCTTGAGTTAGAACGGGCCCGTATGCCATTATTGTGATTTAGACTGCGGCTGTTCTCAGAATGCGAGCCAATAAATTAGATCTCAATCAGGCCGTAACCGCTATTTGTTATTCGCACTTCACACACATGCAAGAGTGAAGATACGTCCCAACCTATGGCCTCCTTATTGATAATAAACTTGAATTATCTCAATATGATCATCTACTTGAAATAAATTGTATAGGTATATTTAACGGGGCCGCTTGTCCTATAAGGATCTTATAAAGTTGTCGCCGCATGCGATACGGAACCCTACAAATAAAAAAAATGAAAACTTCTCAACTAAGTACGTACATGCATTAGGAAGTGTAAAAATAAAAACGTCCAATATCACTTTAATATATTTAAAATATGAATGATACGTACGGAGCAAAGAACACCGACCGACATATTTTATCCATGAAAGTTTATACATGAAGTTATTATTTTGTCTGCATTGTCATCATCTTCGCCACCTATTAATATCAGGGAAGTGTTACTTGTGCGGTCTAGTGTTACACAGTTCACAAAGCAAGGCTCGTAGTGGACGCATGTCTAGTGCTCTGAGTTTTTTTCCCAGAGGAAATGCTTTGCGCTTGCGCATACTAACCTGTGTGCCTCCCAGCCGGTGGGCAGAAGGACGACAGTACGCTCACGTGTTCTTCTCTCTCTCTTCTCTGTAACCTAGGCCCATCTGATTCTTTAATACGAATACGGCGTATTAAAGACGGCGATGTGTAATATTATGATCTGTGTTGGCCTTTTCACCACTACTTGGTACATATCCCGTCTCTTTGTTGCTGATACATAAATTATTTATAATTTTAATGTATTTTGTAATATCATTTACAAGGTCTTCAAAAGATTAGATTATAAATCATATTGTTTTTTTTTTGTTGTTTCATTGTCATGTTTGAGCTACTAAACCCGGAAAATGTATCCTACCTGAGTTAAATTAATTACTGCTAAAATAACATTTATGTAAAATTTTTCAATAAGAAAATTCTGATTTCCCTACTAAACTGGATTCGAAGAAAATCAATTCACACCAATATATGCAAACTCAATATGTACCTATGGTGAATTTCTAGCAAACCGATTTGAAATTGTGGCATATCGTCGTTTGATTTCGTGACACTTGCCTCCTGCCAGAGATGAAAGGATAAAAGTATTTTAGCGCAGGAAAAATTATGTAAGAGGAAAGCTTATGTTGACTGTTGACTTTGATCGACTTCCAATATTATACCTTGTTGTACGTTTCTATCACGTCTGAGATTTAATAATCGTGATGAAATTTATTTTGAACTATGTTACGATACTACTCGTAGCGATAAACGTAGTATATTTTTGGGTAGCTTTTTAATATGATTTTTGGGACTGACTTCTGAGCTTAAGTTTCGTTAAGTAGTTACCGCGATTAAGTTTTACGATCATCCACGTTTTAATTGTAGTGATAATCTATAACTATCTAACTCCTAAAAATTGTTTTAAATAATTGGTTAGACCTTAATTTATCTAAATCCTAACAAATATTTTTTTAACAAATGATTATATGTACTTTCATTTTAAAAACTGTTTTATTTAGGTTGAAATCTTTGTTCAGGTATTTTGTTTGTTTGGGTCAAATTTAGTAATTGAAATCTTACGCCTTTACTGTTGTCACATCAATCTGACATTTGGTATACACCTTCGGTTCTAATAACTGTACAAAAAACTGACACACTCATAACTGTACACAAACTAAACTTTAATTTATTTTAAATTATTGTTTGTTGATCTACGTTTTCAAACAAATTTTGTGGTGTAGAACAAAGTTTTATTATTAGACATAAAAATACGCTATTTAGACACTATTTCAAAATATTGTAAGCACATTTGATATGTATATTATGAGAATACTTTGTATAGTCGTAATTATAACTGAAATGCTCTCTGAAGGGCATGTCAGTTTGCAGATGTGCGGTGCGCAACCTCGAATCTACCTTAAGGCTGTACTATGTACACAGTCACAACGTTACTACGAGGAGTATATTGTGAATTGTGGTTGGCCAACGCGTCATGTCATGATTCTTGTACTTGTAAGTGTGGTCCTCGCTATCATCATACAGAATGTAATATTATTAACATCATAACTAAATAAAAGTGCAAGTAGTCACAGAAAACCGAAGGTATATTGTATAGGTATATTATAGGTTATATATTATAGGTGTATGTATAGGTATTTTGGGTAGTTATAGTAGTATTGGGTAGTAATAGACCGGTTTAAATTATCTTTTTTTTATCATATTCTAAGCCGTTTCCTTAGAAACTGTAATAGCAAGACACTTGTAATTTCCACAAAATGTGGTATTTCTATTGCCGCTACAACAAATAACAGAAATAAAATAAAGTTAATAATAAAAGGCAGAATATTGATATAATATATAAAGACACTATTAATAATAATAATATGGGACACCTTCAACACACGGTCATCTGGTCCCAAACTAGGCTAGAAGCCTGTACTATGGTAACCAGATGACTGATATACATACTTATATAAGCTTATAACACCCAGACACAGATCAAACAGACTTGTTCATGCACACAAATGTTTGACCTGGCCGGGGATCGAACCCGGGCCCTGCGGCACAGAAAGCAGAGTTACTACCTGCTTTCTGTGCCGCAGCCTCTGAGCCAGCGAGGCTGTCAATTGTATTGCATGCTATATTGCAGCCAATGTCTTAAGTCAGTTGTTTTTTTAATCTTGAAACTTTCGTATGAAATTATTCAGTATCAAGGCCTTCATGTCTTTAATCAAAATCACGCAGATTTAACTTCTATCCTCGTTAGTTGCTTAGACGGAGGACAAGTGAAGTATTCAAACCTTCAAGTGGCATATTAAAAGAATATTTTTGTAGTGGTAGGCCTCTGGGGAAGTACCACACCTTTGCCAGTTATTCATCCGCCAAGCAGTAACGTGCAAACATTCCTGTGTTTCATGAAGGGCAATGTTACCAGCGAAATTACTGGGCAGACGAGGTTCAACAACTTATATCTCAGGGTGACAGGCGCAGTGCAGTGCCACGCAGAATTTAGAACTCAAACTCAAATTTTAAAACACTTTAAAACACAAATTTTAAAACTTTGAATTTTAAAACACTGGGTGGCACTGTGGTTGATCTGGGCAATCATGATGCTTACCATCAGACACTTGATTTGCTCGTCTTGTTACTCATTATCATAAAAATAAAAAATAGACCCGAATTTTTTTTTGTGCAACAAGATTTTGTGACGTTGAAAAAGAATTTGGGACTCTGCCAACTTTTTTTAACACTTTTGGGACAGTTCTCAGTACTTACTTGGTCGGTTCAACAGAGTTTAAAACCAACCCTCTGTATAAGGAAGTCAGTGTAACTCCAATCGTCAGCCTTCCTCGACGCCATACCTTTTCTAGCATCCTATCAATCACGAATCTCTTTCCAGATAGCAGCGTACACATTCAAAACTCGAAGACTCTAATGATGTTTATTTTTAGTTATTTACCAACAAAGTATAGGTCCTAATGGTTTGACAACCTGTCGTCTCACTTTAACTGACGTTTGACAGAAGGAAATGGGTTTCAGTTGTGACATTATTATTTTTATCTGCATGGTTCGCAGGGTGTGCGGATTTGCCAAGGTCTGGACTGTCATTTAACATTTTTAAAAGTGCTTCCTTTTGTATCAGGAATACCAGGGTAATTATCCCTGTGTATCCCTAACCCTTTAACGCATGTTGGATAATGTATGTTACTTAGAAAATTCTTGTTATTAATATAAGGACTTCGTTCCAAAGTTTGTCTCTCGCCAGGCTCTTCCGGAAGGTAAGGTCTGTGGAATCGGCCATTTTGTGGTTTGTTTGACATTAGGGGAGCCGCGCCTTTTTTCGCACGGTACGTAAGAGCCGAAAAGAAGTTTTGTTGAAATTCATAAAAAGTGTGATAATAAAGGTCGGGGCCGTGGCGATCTCAAGCCGGCCCCATACAGATCGTTGAATATGTGCCGCCTAATCGAACGTTTGGGTCCTCGCCCACCAGCGATGATCCCGCACGTCGGGCTCGACACGCGGGATCCACCAGGTACTGTGACGAGGCCTCGAACTGTCTCGCTGGATGAAAAGGCTCTATCCTAATGTTATTTCCTTGTTCTACAGGCTGAGGACCCCATTGCCACCTTCCGGGCCTAATTATTGGCTGTACCTAGAGATTTAACTACCTTTTTACCTACCTTTTTAACTACCTGAGCGTAGGAACACAGGTGTTAATACACCTGTGTTCCTACGCTCAGGTAGTTATAGTAAAAATCAGTAATTACCGACCTGGGTATTGGGATTAGAGTGGGAAACGTTTCTAGTTACTTAATTTCCTTCCCGGTCAGGTAATGAGTAGGCTTGGCGCCTCAGCACCAATTCCGCTGAGTGGACGGCGCAGAGTAGCTTGCTCGAAGGTGACAGTCCATATAGTGAAAAGGTTAAGAAGAGAAGTCACTTGATTCATCCCCAGACTTGGCGGAGACTTTTCTTAAAGAAAACTTCCAACGCACCATACCTGAATTTTCGTTCGAACACATCTCATTAATTGATATCAAAAAGACGTACAAGAGTTTAAATGTTACTGAAATGCTACTGAAGATCTATGGGGTCTATCTGTAAAAATGCTATATTCTATAATAAACACAATTGCTCCTTACTTAGCAGAATTATTTATATACTTCACTAGTACATGTTAATAATACTTTAGCAAGTATATCCAGATGGTTCACAGCAAACAATCTATTATTGAATGCGAAAAAGACTAAATGTTTGAAATTTTCGTTGCCTAACGTCAGAAGTATAGAACCAATCATAGTTCTTGACGGTGAAAGACTCAATATTGACAATGCAACTTTGTTCCTTGGCATAAATATAGACTCTAAACTGCAATGGAGCACTCATATCACCGAGCTCTCAGGGAAACTAAGCTCTGCAGCTTACGCGGTTTATAAAATTAGGCAACTAACAGATATAGCCACGGCGAGATTAGTGTACTTTGCATATTTCCATAGCTTGATGTCTTATGGGATTCTGTTGTGGGGGTCAGCCGTAGATGTAGAAACTTAATGAAATCTTTATGCTACAAAAACGTGCGATTCGTGCCATCTATGTGATGCGTCCACGCGAATCCCTGAGGGAATTATTTAAAGAAATAAACATTCTGACCCTACCATCCTTATACATTTATGAGAACATCATGTATGTGTGTAAAAATTTACATAAATTAAAATTAAATAGTGACCTTCATATATCGTATAATTGTCGTATAATTTTAATACTAGGAATAAAGACAAAATAGCAGTACCTAGCTTTAGATTATCTAAAACAAATAAAAAGACATTCTTAGGAAATAGTGTATGTTTCTATAATAAAATCCCAAAAGAGATAACTGGGCTCTCAGAGGGTAAATTCAAAACCTTTACAAAATCTACTTTACTAAAGAAGGCTTATTATAAAGTCAGCCAGTACATAGAGGACAAATATGCCTGGAAACTTCTGCATAGCCGCCTCGCGGCACCTTCAAAGAAAACGAATGTAACCAAACCAAATATTGTGAAACTATCTGTTGAAAAAATTAAGCCCTACAAGTTTCTTGAGCGTTCTTCTTGTAGAGGTATCTTTCCGAACGCACGGTAGACTCAGTACTGTTAATCTTCATTGACGTGCAAAAGTGTCAGATTATGACCTATTTGAATAAATCTGTTTGAGTTTGAGTTTAATATTCGGATATTAATTTATCGAAACAAAGCCATTATATAATCCATTTTGACGTATGGATTCCAGTTGTGGGGCTCGGCTGCAACAGCAATATAGAAATACTGGAAAGATTCCAAAGTAAAAGTTTTAGGAACATGTTAAGCATACCGCAACATATCAGCAACAAGTTTATGTATGCTGACATAAATCTGAAAAGTGTCAAGGAGGAAATAGAACCATACAGCGGAGGCTACCAAAGTCGACTTCAAAGGCACGAAAATGAACTTGCTGCTCAACTACAAGGTCCAGGGAGTCTCTCCCGGCTGAAACACCACAATATACACGGACTAGCAGCAAGATTCGTGCACAAAGAATGAGAGATGACTCAATGGACAAATCTCCTGATAAACACGATATTACACTGAGATCATCAAACAGCAGCTTGGATTATTGTTGCCCAGACAGATTGCTAAGAAGCAGACTACAAACAGAAAAAGATCGAAAGAGATTTTTTATATTTGGAACTTGGAGAAAAGTTTTGACTGTGAATGTATTACTTGAACTTTTGAACTCAAGCTATATCACAGAGTTTTGAATACTCTTAGTGGTTCGTCGCGTCGTTGTCCGTAGTGATTACCTAACGAAAACCAATTACAAACAAAAATAATCCTTAATCCCAACACACAGCGAGTTTTGTTGTTGGTTTTAGCACGGGCGGGAAACTAGCAATTGGAAGGTAAAACTAGAGATTCGGTCGTTAAAAAGTAGTGGTGCTGTGAAAATGTGCTCATACTTCACATGATATGTGTGCTTGGAAACTACCAGACAAGTGTGCTCGAGTAGTCACAGCCGAGGCGCTCACTGAATAAAATGTACTCGTAGATATTCAGCTCGCAAAAATATTTGCATAGGTGACTTTTCAAGTTTTTTGACTGTTTGGTTAAACTCATTTTTTGTATACTTTTTTTTATGATAGTAAGTAACAAGACGAGCAAATCAGTTGCCTGATGGTAAGCATGATGATCGCTCATATCAGACACAGTGGCACCCAGTGTTTTAATAAGTATTCACAATACTGCGCGGCACTGCACTGCGCCTGTCACCCCGAGATATTAGTTGTTGAAACTCGTCATGCCCAGTAATTCCGCTGGTAACATTGCTCTTCAGACCGGAACACAGTAATGTTTGCACATTACTACTTGCCGGATGAATAACTGGCAAAGGTGTGGTACTTCCCCAGGCGGCCCCCTGTAAAAGAGGCCTACCACTACAAAAGGCTATAAGGCTTATTATGAAGTCAATCATTACATATAGGATAAATATAACTGAAAACTTCTGCTGAGCCACCAAGTGACACCTTCCAAAAAACACAAGTTATATAACCTCACCAAACTTATTAAAATTATCAGTAGATATAATTAAGTACTAAGCACTTTATACATACTTGTACTTATAAACGCATAGAACACCTAGATATATATTGCTCATAAGAACAAATTTGAATGTTTGACTTACTACTGAGAATAGAACCGGGTTTTAATTACAAAAACTTCTTGCGCTCTCTTCACACCGGGTCACATAGAGTACAGATATTAACCGATACAATCACGGACAAAACCACACATTCTCTTTTTTACCCTCGTGAAATAGTATGATAAAATTATTTGCGAGAACTGCCTATTTTTATTGAATTGAACGAGACGATGGCCCAGGAAGTAGTCGAAAATCTCATTACATTCACAAGGAGACCCTTAATTTCGAGATAGCGTCGAATCTGGATGGGAAGGATATATGTAGGTACTCATACGTACGCTGTCAATTTCGGAAATGAAAACTAAAGATCCTGGTAATTTATTATCAAATGTTAATATATAGATATACCTAACTAACCTAGCTACATATACCAAACTTCAGTTAAAATTTTTGCTTTTAATATATTTTATAATAAGGTGGATGGTCCGACATCATTTCCTATGCAAAATTGAGGAACCAATGACGATGATAGAAGAGATATAATTTCTTTATTAGTGTTTTATCTTAAGTACTCTCCGTAGCAGTACTCGTAGTTATTTATAAGTTGACTGTCGATCTTGAGGCCCCGGGTAACAATCCTCAGTTCTGGCAGCATACTTGGATTTTTCCATTAAGAATTATCTCAATGATAGCCTAGGGTTTAGAACTGTGACCGGTAGATGAACAGTGAACAATTCTGGTTGTATATACGGTATTCCATATGCAAAACCCAGCACGGATTATAGCCATAGCCAGGGAACCGACCGCATAATGGTGTAGGCATAGAGTTAAAATCCCAATAAGAATACGCTCTAAAAGCAAACCATGTAAGTAGTCCTTCCTCCTTTCCTTTCTTTCTTTTTTTTGCGTTATCTATAGCCGTGCGCGAGCATATTAAATGTAAATGTGACACACTTTTTCCATCTCTACCCATGACAAGTGTGTTGATGAGGTATTTATTATACTATTAATTAATTAATAGAATCAAAACACGGATGGAGAATAAATTATTGACGGACTGGTTTATTTCTGTAGAGATATACAAAGTGCATATGATTATTTTCTTACCATCAAATATTATACTCGGATTATACAGCCCTGATCTAATGGTAAGTATAGGTATACCCACCTAGCTGGATTTTAAATAAATACTTAAAGTTAATCGGAATTGAATGCTTTTCTATTCTTTCCATTTAAAGACTTTCGAGTCTTTAGTCGTAGAAACTAAATGTTTATACTCCAACTCTACAGAGAATAGTCTATCCAGAATTCGCTTCAAACAAAGAGACATAACTAAAGACTCGCTTTAATCTGTCATTTTATTCCCATTATGTCGAACGCTGCAAATGCCGATAGCGGAGTTATTGATGCTTTAGAATATTTCACTTCACGTCAAACCATTCATCGTCTATTTTTGAGTATTTAATGGAACTACGAGTATATACTTAACTAAAACCAGCCTGTCGATGTATAAACAATTTATTTTTCAGATACCATTACATGCAATGAGTGCTAATCAATTCACACTAGTCGTTTTCGCTCGTTTGCTGAAAAACATTGAGCGGGCTTAATTAATGAAACGTTTTGGCTCTCGGATGAACGGATGAATATTCTCACGCCTTAGCTTGCTCTCAATTTTCCTGAAAGACTGTGGGGACCATAAAAAGGCAATAAAAACATCGATTTTGCATAAGAATTCCGCAGATGCGGTTGCCGCTTTGGCCGGAAAAACAACCATTCGTGAACAGACGCTGGCGACGATTAAGCTTTATCTATATTATATTTTATTATTACAACTGCAATATTTAATACACACGATATAACTGAATATTATTGTATATACATAACTAAATATACAAATATCATAAATGCGAAAGTTAGTGAGGATGGATAGATACATGTTAGTTACTCTTTCACGCAAAAACTACTGAACCGATTGGGCTGAAATTCGTTGGATTATATGGATATTTTAGACCCTGTAATAACATAAAAAGTACTTTTTATCCCGATATTCCAACGGGAACGAAGACTACGCGGGTGAAACCGCGGGGCACATCTAGTTAAGATATCTACATCAAATAATATTTCTTTTATCTATTTTTGTAAAAAAGTAATGTAAGAATATTGTGATAAGTGTTATCACTTATCACGTATTAGGTCTTATGACCTACTATACCGGAATACTAAAATATAAATAAAATTCTTATTTGAACGACTCGAAATCTCTCTCGAACCGTATCGTAAAGTAGGTACCTGCTGTCTTTATATTGAAAGAAAACACTCGAAATGGGATAGACTGCCAAGGGTAGAGAGTAGAGTTTAACTGTCTTTAACTTTTGCAAGGGTCGAAAACACGAGCGCGCTTGGGTCGAATGGACCGCTGGCTCATAAATCTCGTAGACAGTAACAATGTATAGCCAGCGTGTCTTCAACCCCAGCGTTCTATGTAGCTATGTAGCATACGTAGACACACTCTTAAACCGTTACAAGAGTTGTAATGGGATCTCTTGACGCGATAATCTGCAGCGGTTTATGTTGTGCCAACGCGTTGGTAGGTAGCATTTGCCTTCTTAGTTGAATAAATTTAGCATAGCAATACTAAAAACGTAGAATGCTGACACTTGGATTTTTTAGTACTTCATTGAGATTTAGGGTTCCGTGCCTCAAGAGGAAAAATGGAACCCTCATAGGATCACTTTATTGTCCATCTGTCTGTCTGTCTGTCCGTTCGCAAGACACTTTTAACGGGAACGCGTGGAGGTATCATTAAGTACTCAGATCTGCGGTACCTTGTAGCTGTAAATAAATCATACTTTTAAGTTAACGCAATTTCCCATCAAGGGAAGCTTAATACCTTGAGCAAGGGACTAAAAGCTCTAGGTTACTTCCTCCATGTTTGCTGTAGTTTGTAACTAGACGCTGTACGTTGGGACAACTATCATATGGGACAACTTCCACACACGGTTATCTGGTCCCAAACTAGGCAAAGGCTGTATGTACCATGGTAACCAGAAGACTGATAAACATACTTAAGCTTATATAACACCCATATAAATATGCGCTATATGCGCTCAAATTTCTTATATGAAATTTTTTAGCTTATTTTTTATCGTCACCGTTTTCAAATAAATAAATTATGTATGTTCGTAATGGTCGATAGTTTCCAACAAAGCAGCATTTGACAAAGTCACAAACATTTCCTACCCACAGTTTATGTGGCTGGGATCTAGTTTAGTGAGCTATAATTTTATATTAAGTGTAAGGAGAGATAACTGTAGCTGTGGCCAACTGGCGCGCTATAATAAGTTAGTATAGTTACGATAAATCTTCATAAATGCGGCGACTCGACGCCCGGGAAAACCGGGCGAACATAATGCAAAATAATTATAATTATTGTAAAATCTTACGCTGAATTCTGCAGTAAACGCGCAAGATATTAGTCACAATTAAAGATGCCATTTCTGAGATGCAGCCTCGCCAATCTTTAAGATCCTACTAATTATATAAATGCGAAAGTTTGTGAGGGTAGATGGATGGATGGATAGATATTCAAATTGTAAATTAATTTCGTTAATATATTATTATTCCATAATCTGTGATTAAAGGCGCGGTGAGACAAAACCATTCAAACAACGCGAGGCAACGCGACGCTGTGGATTATGTATAGCAAGTGTTACCTACATAATAATTTAATATACCCCGAGGGACCATTTTTAATACTTTGCTCTTGTTCGGGAAATTTCCAACAATACAAAGTTTCTACGACCTGCATATAAAAATTTACAACTTTGGGAATTGTGCAAATGCCATTTTATACGATGCGATGCTTAACAAGGCAATGAAAAAGTTTACATAAAATATAACATCAGATGACGAGCGAATATATTTTATTATTTTTAAAAGTCAGTTTAGTAGATACCTACCTGCATTTTATAATATTTATTAATTGGTTATTCGTAAAATAGACCACAAAAATAAATAAAAACTGCAGTACCGACGACAGCGAGCTCCTTATCACTTATAAATAATCTACTTTTAAGTCGGTTAAAACGAATATTTACTGCAAATTTTTCACTTTCTATCAAATTCATATTTTTGCCAAGATTTGACACCTTGCAACCTTGAGGTTGACAGCAATTTAAAATGCAGTCGATACATGGAGTCGTTCGTAAACACAATTTATGCTATGGTTTAGTGAGTAGTGCAGGCCAGCTCATCCGACGCCTCACTCAATAGTTAGCAGCTTGATTGGTATGTGGCTATGAATGTACGGCCAATAAAGCTTTGTATCGAGGCAAAACACACGAACACTTCATATGTTCAAACCCGTCTCTATCCACTATAGTGTATAGAAGATAGTGGCGGGTTTGAATATAGGTTATAAGTAATACGTAACACCGAGAGGTAATATATTATGTAGGTAATCTATAAATTGCATGTAATCTCTGTCTGAAAACTTTTTCTTGGTTATTACGCTGACGCATCAGTATGTGTGTTAAAATGTACATTATGCTGTTTGTTGAAGCGTTGAAATAGCTTGTTTTGTGCATAGATTGATGTAATGTATAAAACCCTTGGAGAAAGAGTAGGTGGCCAGCATGCTGGCGGCATTGCCCCGTTGGATGCAGATGCTTATCCTCTGGGCAAAATACAGGCCAGCATTCTGGTCACCATATGCTTCCAACAAGCGTTTAGCTAGTTCCTTGTATAGTTCCAGTGCGGAAAACCCCACGGACCCATGGTCTCTACCCCAAACGGCACAAACATGTAAACCTTTGTCGCTTGAGGTCTTCAGCCTTAAAAGCGGCTGCACCAGCCTGTGAAGTTGTTCCTGGAAGGTGGGAAGGAGCTAGAGTATCCACACATGTGGCGTCCCACACCAGGGATTTTCCCAGCTTCCAGGGAACAGGGGTCATACCGTCGGGTCTCTTGCCGTCGTCTCTTATTAGTCCGTTGGGTTCCAACACTGATGGGGCGCCGGCACTAATAAAGGCCCAACGGATGATGTCGTTCAGGCTGGCGTGTCGTGGGATGCGTCCTGCACTTCTAGTGCAGGATAATCCGTAATGGCCGAATCGGTCTACAAATTCTCCGCAATCACAGCGGTGAGGAACTGTACAAGGAGCGCCAATCCTTAAGGATGCCGCCATTCTAAAAGTATTATTATCCAATAGGTTGCCAATATTACGGGATGGTAAAATATAACAGCCAAAGCCCCGATTCCCATCGGGCAACAGCAAGTAGGCGAGCACGCACTGTAGAAGAATTTGATGAATTCATCAGGTTGTTAAATTCTAATTTACAGAGCTGCTTGTCCCACTGTCTTTGGGATATGGGAACTTTGGGCAAAGATTCCGTTGGGCAGGCTCTTTTCCAGCTTTCTGTTTTTTCTGTAAAATAACTTAGTTGACAATAGTTTGCACCTGAGTGTAACAGAATAGCGTGCACTAGTTTAGTAGTGCTGTATATTAACGAACAGAAAGCTGGCAGAGAAATACTAGAAATTTTGCGAGATAGATAGGATATATTTTCTAAAGATTTTTATGCAAATTGTTGAAGAGGCGATTGCATTATTATGACATATATGCATTGGCTATATATATAAAAATAGCATAAATAATAATACTGAGCAACATAATACACCAAGCATCTTTCTTACCATAAAGGAAAAAATACAATAAATAGCGCACTTTGGAATTATTTTATTTATTTATTTATTTATTTTATGATAGCGAGTAACAAGACGAGCAAATCAGGTGCCTGATGGTAAGCATCATGATTGCCCATATCAGACACAGTGCCACCCAGTGTTTTAAAATTCAAAATTCTGTGCGGCACTGCACTGCGCCTGTCACCCTGAGATATGAGTTGTTAAATCTCATCATGCCCAGTAATTTCGCTGGTAACATTGCCCTTCATACCGGAACACAGTAATGTTTGCACATTACTGCTTGGCGGATAAATAACTGGCAAAGGTGTGGTACTTCCCCAGGCGGCTCCCTGCAAAAGAGGCCTACCACTACAACAATAACACACAATTAGTGTGTTATTAGTATAAAAAATACATTCTTATTTATTTTATTTATAATTTATTAATCGTGCCAAAAAAAATCACTAAAATACACTTTTAAAACAATTACGATTGGAAAACTAAGTGCTTCTTCCATAAAAGGTTGCTAGTTCAGTTATAGTAAAAAATGGAAGTATTAATATATTAATGGCGTCTCCTCAGTTCTGAGTTTGGAGTCGCTATAATTCTTTTGTCTTGTCGAATGGACATATTAGCGGACGAGAGAAAGGTAACGTTGTGTTTAATAGGAGTATTTATTGAAATTAGGTACATTAAAGAAATATTATGTACCTATTTTTGTCATTTAAAATCTAAAACTAAAATAATAAACAACATAACATACAATCACGCCTTTTTCCCGAAGGGGAGGTGTACCCAGGGGACTCAGTCCCATAGTAGATACACCCACATTTCACCAGTTTCTTATTGGTCCCATGTAATAGGGGGCGAGCCTATTGCCATTAATACATTTCATAATATTTAATAACAATAGAAACAATTTTTATTTTGTATAAACACTATCGAACTGCCAATACGTTAACCAATTCAAATTTTCAGCATGACCATTACGGGCAGATAATGTTATATTTATTATTTAAATTCATTTTAGATTCACATCGCAGAATTTAATTTTCACAAACATTTATTGTAGCTCACCCACAGGTAGGTATCTAATTTGCTATTTTAACAAGGTAGATAAACTGAGCCGATTTAGAATTAGCAAAATGGGTTGTTTAAGTTGGAAACTGGTAACAAATATAGGGCGCATTCATTATGAAACCTCATCATGCGGGGCCGTGCTGGGAGTGATTTGTTGTCCTGAGGGACAAATAGGCCACCGGCATTGCCGGTCGCGGTCGGTGGAAAGCTATTTTTCAAGTTCTTTTCACTATTTGTAACGCTAAACTTGGTGAACAAATTTGATGAGTATTTATGAAGGATTATTCTTGCTGAGATAAGCTATAACAACTTTTTAATCAATGACCAACCCCACACCATATCTCATTCGTTTTTATCAAAAGAGCGTACTCAGCACTGGTTATTGTTTATTTAATTTTGTAATTATCTGTTTTGGCGCTAAAATAAACAAATATTATTATTTATATTACAATAGTAAATATTTGGGCAAAAAATGCTGCTGCTGCTGCTGCTTATTCCTCGTCATCGGTTACACTTGTAATATATTAGTATACTAACTATAACTAGTTTGTTATTATTATCAAAAATGGAATTTTTTTTTTTTTTTTTTTGATTATTTGCGATTAGTTTATACCATTTTTATTTATCCATATATAATACAATGATTTGTGATAGCAAATTAAGTATTTTCGGGACATTACCCTTCTTAACTTTCTCCAAATTAGACAATAACTTTTCATAATCCTTTGATTTTCGTATTATCCGTATAGCTTCTTCTTTTGCTTTGACATTAAATTTAGCGTAAACATTGTTCCATAATGTGCTGAGAATCATGCTATCTATTGTTTTCCTATCATAATGGTCTCCACATTCCACCTGTAAGAATGGAAAATATTTCATTACGATATTCTATTTATAGGTGGTATACTTACTTTATATCTGATTAAAAAATAAATAGGCACATCACTGTTCACCCATAAATTAACGCATTATTAAAAACAACATTCTTCGTTATAGGTTGGTGATATTAACAAAACTTTAATTAACGGACTTGGATAATGCTTTTGTTTGGGTAAACCTAGCGTTACTCCTTGTTCTAATATTACCCGTAACATATTTACATTCCTTATTATTTTTTTACATATTTAGAACGACGTATACTCACATAAAGTAAACAGTATGATAATATAGTTAACAACATAAAAACTATTTGACGAGACATAATAAGATTGGTTATTCTCTTGGCGACAGTGAAAATGAGACTAAAATTTGTGATTGATCCTCAACGAATCGGATAGAGGTATTTAAGCATATCATAACATCGTTTTACGTTAACGTCACTCTATTGTTACAAAAAAATCGCAGCAAATGTCAGTGTTTTCAAACAACGTGCATTTCCAGTTATAAATCCTCCTGGAAAACTTGTCAGATTAGAGACGAAATACCTGTTGTATAAATTGATTGTAGCCCAATTATTATGATGTTTGAGGAAGTTTATTTCTTTAAATTACACTAACACACTGCGCTGTGAGCGCGCTTACTTCGTCCAAATACAGAAATAATCCATAAATGTCTGTCTTCCTTCTATTTTTTACAGCAAGTTTACGAGTCAACGCTTAGAAATTACTTTAAGGTTTAGGCAGGAAGACAATTTTACGAGCAGCTACAACGGTCCAGTCCAATGCCTTATCTTTATATTTATTGCTATAAACTTAATCTTTATTAATAATATAATTACGATCGCTGTACAATACAAACACTACCGATCCGCAATTTTAAAGGAGATTTTAAAGTTTTTGTTATTATTTATTGTTTATGTCGCTCGAAAATATGTGATAGGTCTTTTGATGACCATATTTCTTCATCGCTCAGAACCATCTGCAGCAGATGAGCTCAAAGTCCCCGATAGGTAAAGGGACTATTGAGATGGATGGAAACTGCTTGACTGGGCTATGGGTGTGATTGTTCGATGGATGGTGACCGGGCTATTGCTTAAGACTCCGGCACCTGCCACTTCCGTCTCATAGTGAAATATTATGGTAGGTGACAACTCGCCGCTCACTTAAACGGACCTCTCCATAATAGTGACGAGAGGGGTCATGTTAGTGCGAGCGGCTAAGAGTAAGAGAGGACCCTGGACTTTAAACGGCGATCACTTGCGTTACCCTCGGGTCGCATCACACTCGCCCACTCACCACTTATACTTCACACCTTCCCCCAAGCACGAGGCTCTCGCGACTGGCTGGCTGGTGAAGGCAAGCCGGTGATGAAGAGCAGAGCCATTCCCCTGGGAGAACTCGGGTCCGTGGGGTCGCTACTCCCCAAGAGCTCGACATAAGCTGCCCTACTTATATATTTTAATTATTAGTAAAATTAGTTATTGTTTGAATATTTTACAGTAAATAGTATGAGCCTGTTAACAGCGCGGTTAAAGACCCAAGAGCCAAGCTGACCCGACACTATACCGAAGATATCCCGGACATCAGCCTGTACGAGATTAGGATGGCCCTGAAACAACTCAAAAACAACAAGGCGCCGGGTGATGACGGAATTACATCAGAGCTTCTGAGAGCGGGTGGAACACCGGTACTTAAAGTCCTCCAGAGGCTCTTTAACTCTGTCATATTCGAAGGTGTGACGCCAGAAGCATGGAACAGAAGCGTGGTGGTCCTATTCTTCAAAAAAGGTGATAACACCTTGTTGAAGAATTACAGACCCATCTCGCTTCTGAGCCATGTTTATAAGTTGTTTTCAAGGGTCATTACGAATCGTCTCAGTCGCAGGTTCGATGACTTCCAGCCGTCCGAGCAAGCCGGTTTCCGCAAAGGCTTCAGTACCATAGACCACATCCATACGCTGCGCCAAGTTATACAGAAGACCGAAGAGTATAACTTGCCACTATGTTTAGCGTTCGTGGACTATGAGAAGGCCTTTGATTCGATCGAGACATGGGCGGTGCTCGAGTCTCTCCAACGATGCCATATTGACTATCGGTATATCGAAGTGTTGAAGTGCTTGTATAGTAACGCCACTATGTCGGTTCGAGTACAGGACCAGAGTTCGAAGGCAATCCCGTTGGAAAGAGGCGTAAGACAGTGAGACGTCATATCTCCGAAACTGTTTACTGCCGCAATGGAGGACGCCTTCAAGCTTCTGGAATGGAAAAGACACGGCATCAATATTAATGGTGAATACATCACTCACCTTCGGTTTGCCGACGACATTGTAGTCATGGCAGAGTCGATGGAAGATCTCGGCACGATGCTCGAAGACCTCAATCGAATTTCTCAACGGGTCGGTCTTAAAATGAACATGGAGAAGACGAAGGTGATGTGTAATGCCCATGTTGTGCCGACCCCAGTATCGGTTGGGAACTCGATTCTAGAAGTTGTTGACTCATACGTGTACCTAGGACAAGCAGTCCAACTCGGTAGGTCCAACTTCGAGAAAGAGGTCAATCGTCGAATCCAACTAGGCTGGGCAGCGTTCGGAAATCTACCCAATGTCTTCTCGTCCAAAATACCTCAGTGCCTCAAGTCGAAGGCCTTTGACCAGTGTGTGTTACCAGTGATGACTTACGGATCTGAAACGTGGTCTCTGACTGTGGGCCTTATCAGCAGGCTCAAAATAGCGCAACGAGCTATGGAGAGGGCTATGCTCGGAATTTCTCTGCGAGATCGAATCAGAAATGAGGAGATCCGTAGACGAACGAAAGTTATCGACATAACCCAGCGGATTAGTAAGTTGAAGTGGCAATGGGCAGGGCACATAGCACGTAGAACTGATGGCCGATGGGGCTGCAAAGTTCTCGAATGGAGACCACGGACCGGCAAGCGCAGCGTAGGACGTCCACAAGGTGGACAGACGATCTGATAAAGACGGCAGGAACACGATGGAGGCGGGCCGCTTACAACCGGACTGAATGGAAATCTATGGGGGAGGCCTATGTTCCGCAGTGGACGTCCTGTGGCTGAGATGATGATGATGATGATGATGAAATAGTATGAGTAGAAGAAATAATATTATCCAGGCAATATGCCCGGCCTTAAAATCTTCCAGGGTTCAAATGTCAGTGCATGTAGGTTTTTCGCCTGGGCACTAACGTTTTCCGGACGGCACGTTAAATCTGTAGATCCTGGTTGTATCCTATAAGACATGTAGAAACCTTGTAAAACCCCCCTTTATGGGGTGGCCTTTGTTCAGTAACGGATTACCAACGACTGAAACGATGATGACGATTTCATTTTAAATCGTTTATTGATAAAAATGTGTACATTATGTTTGGTGTGTTCCGACAGTTTGTGTTTTGCGAGCATACAATATTTTTTGGAACTTACTAATAAGTAAATGTAAAATTTAACTTATTTTCCTTTTAATTATGCAAGGTTGCGTACTACGTACGCCCTCCACATCAACACTTTTTAGTCGCACAATTTTTCATATTTTCATAATATTTAAATAAAGTACGGCAACGTCGACGAGCCTTACCTACTTTTAATTTTGCTTTTTAAGTGGTAATTATGATCCTTCTGTAAAAAATTAATCTATAAATCATTGTTTCCGAGTCGGGATGGTTTTTATTGTACCACCTATACCTACTCGTGCTCTGTAATAATACAAGGAGTTAGGTAAGGAATTAGTAATAAATGGTATTTTTTATTGCTATAGAAATAAAATTAGTCAAAAGCGGATATTACATAAATACTTTTTATTTTTACATTAATTTTTAGGATCACTTTGTTGTTCGTCTGTCTGTCAGTCCGTTTGTCCGTCTGTCAAGACACTTTTTAACGGGAACGCGTAGAGGTATCCAGTTGAAATTTATATCTACTACTCAGATCCGCGGTCCTTTGTGGCTGTAAAAAAATCATACTTCTAGGTTAACGCCATCAAAAGATATTGCCATTTTACTGCATATTTCCATACTTTGGACAATGTAAGGAACTAATAGATAGCGCTGTATGTTCTGTAGGTGGATTGTTCTTCGGGATTGGAAGCGTTTTGTTCAGGCATCTAGGTATTTACCTACACTTTGCATACATACGTATGCCTTAACTATTTATTTTGAGGCTGACTAGAAAAATATTACGTTATGACATTTTTTTTAATAGACTGAGATCTTAGTACAATTATCTTTTTGCGAGCATTCTGCTCATAAACGGCCTGAACTGGACGTTCACTTTTGACAAACATGACAAAAAAAATTCAATACACGACCAATGGTTAAAAATATAGTAATAAAGTCTATAATATGTATTTCTCTATGATTCAAGGTATCATCGGAAGAACTAAGCAAAGAGACTGACTTAAATAACTAACTTGAAAAGTTATGATATCGAGCAAAACCTAACTTCTTTAACCTGAAAGAGCTCTAGAAGCGCAGACCAACAATTTATTTCAATTTTCACAGACTCTCTCAACACAGAATTTTACTTTGTCCATTTCCGCGGTCATTTATTATTTCTTATACTTTGGTGTAACTTCATGCATGGAGGTCATCAGTTCTCTTTAGAGGTAGAAGTGATGTGTTTTTATTGTCGGTATGTGCGCCGCTGAGAGTTGAGTGCTTCCAAACTAATAAACTTTCAAATCGTATGAAACATAAATTTAGATCGCAACCAAATGGTTCTCTCCATGATAAATTTTCAATCTCTATGATTCGATGACCATTCGAACTCCAAGTTTTAAGATTAATATTAAATATTAACTCAAGGTTAGTTTACTTTCGTTTCCATTAGTCAATTAGCATTCTATCAGTATCTGACGGGTAAGAAAACTATATTTTTTTATCGCCGTGTATTGTGTTTTTAAACTTAAAATAACTAATAATATTATATAGATTTCGTTGACTCGTCTTGCAATCTGATCCGACGCAGGTCGAGCGTTTAATAATCTTCCGAGATAAGTACGCCTCGCGGTGCAGAACGTAGGTAGGTAGGTACCATGGTCCTTCTGAATGGCACAGCTCTGCATGGGAAGCCCGGAGGGGACGGATGAGGGGACGGTTTCGTGAAGCCATGTGAAAACTGACGCCAGCATTTGATGAAATGTGATTGTACAAATGGTAAGACCGTGACTCGCGATGAAAAATCACAAAGCGAAATAAATTACGAGTTCAACTCGGAAATGCTTAGCATGCCATTGTTGCGCAAATCACATTTATTGAACCTACTCATTTGTGACGCAACATTTTATTACTTTGAAAAAGTGAAAAACTTTGCCAAACTCTGTCTCAATTGCTTTTTAACACGCTTTTAGAAGTTCCGTCCGCTCATATCTTTGAGTAAGTTACATTTTCGTAAGTTAAACTTATGCACAATCAGGCATGCTTAACGTTAAAAAGGGTATTTTAGAAGACACATTAATTAATAAAATCTCTTCACGTTGAAATGTCATAATATACGACAGTTAATTACGTATTTCAGATTGCGTAGGTAGGTGCACAATTATTTTCATTATGTCAGGTAATTAGATACATTAAAATGGGATGTTGTTCATGATTTTATTTAGGGAACATTAATTAGAATCCCTAGAGCTCGCATTGCGCTCTCGAGAAATAATGTATTTATTACGTCTTGCGAAAAAGAACAATGTACGGAATCAATTCCCAAAAACAGTTCTTGACGCATTTGTAGTCGTGTAATTTTCACTTCAGATAAGGTACTGCACAAATAATCTTTTAAAACCTGAAACTCTTGGCAGTTAAACATGAAGAAGGTAACCTTTAATGTGTAATTTCAATGGTTTAAAAAATAAATACCATAACAATTTTTGCACCTTTTAATATTATATTTCTAAATATAATGGCATATTCTGAAGATAATATAACTGTAAAATATAAGAAAAAAAAATTAACTTCATTGATTGCAAAATATTTTGTTTTATGTAACATAATTTTATTGAGAAAATTTACGACAATCTGTAGTAATTTATTTCATTGCTTGTAACGTTACTGTGGTAACATACAAAATCTGTGTGGTGTTGGTAACGTACAAAATTATCTACCTAAGGCCTACCTAGGTAGATAAGATAAAAAATAAAATTAAAATTTATTTATAAAACTAAAACACATTAGGGTATAAAAAATAAATGAAAAACTATTGAGGGAGGAGGTGATGGAGTCAGCAGCAACAGATCGCTTGAGGTTTGGCAGGACGCCGTCTGGGCGTCGCCGTCCGAAGATGGTAGATGTATCCTCAGGTCGTGCGGACGTTAGCCAGATGAAATATCAGGAACCGTTACTTTGTGCACCTCCCCCTCGGTACGCCGGAATAATAAGGAGAGTCGGCATACCTTGTTCCTTTAGTTGACAGATGTCGAAGATTTAATGCGAGGGCACGATAGAATCGTCACAGGAACACCTCTGTAGGCCCCAAGGGACAGCACTTCCGGGCTTTGTTTATTTTATTTATTTGTACTTGTTGAAGAAGATAAAGTTGAAGAAGATACAGACCTGGATAATGATCCAGATTAAGACTCAGACTCAGACTGATTAAAAAGTATCCAGGAGCCCGCTTTTTATCCAAATTTTCCCAGTTAAATTTAGTTTTAAGAAAATACAAACGGCCCGTTATAAAAATACATACTGCCAGTAAAAAATTATTAAAACTTTTTAAGAAGGTATGTAACCTCTACAAACGTCAAGTAAAAATGATTGAAACCTTTGAGGAAGGTATTCAACCTCACAAGATTTAAAAAAGATAACAAATAAATATTAGACAATTTGAATGTGTCAAATTATAAACATGTCAGTCAAAAATGCAAAAAATTAATAATGTTGACAAACCAAATTTTCAGTTATTTTAGCTAATTTCGATGGAATAATGAAGAAAAACTAAGACGACATGCTTACAAATTTTTAGCGATTGATTTACAAGCGAAATATTGAGTAAAATCCCTATATACATCAAATTTTTCAAGTTCAACATCAAAGGATAATTCAGATAAAAACATAAAAGTGATCAAGAAAAATAAGGTAATATTTACAGTATAATAGTATGTTACAATATTACATACTGTAACTATTTTAAGTTTCAATTACAATAGAATACGACACAGCCATAGGTGCTGGACACGCGGGCGGCAGTCACCTGTCAATAATAGTAGTAATAATTCAGACTCAAGAGCATAAGTCCATGTCATGTCAAATTTGCATAATATATAATCTTTGCGAACCTGAGAGTAACTAGGTAAGCTCATTACTTAGCATGCAGTCATGGAATCTCCGTTAATTGCACACCTGTCACATGATATGAGGTTACTTGAAACCATGAAACCATAGTTTCAGCTCTATTCACCATAATTATAAACCTGTTCTTACTACTCAGCGATTGATTGAACATTGATCAATCGTGACGGCAGCTACTGATGTTAATCCGAATCTAAAACTTCTATTATATTTGTTATAAGTTACATTTGACGTAGGTACACAATATATTCCAGATGAGCAGTGTAGGTATTTTTAGAATAAGTTGTGTTGGCAGAAATTCGGTTTATTAAGTACGGTTCATGTAGTATTGTAGCGTATCTGATTTACTCACTAAAAAATGATAAATGATTTACAGAATGAAATAAGCATAACGTGTCGCGTTGTGTCAACAATACAATTTGGTCTAACAACATTTTATTATATTATTAGGGGAAACTGTAATTCGATCACACAAATTTCGTATAAGTTCACTACTATTTAGTGTTAACTGGGCTTAGGTACAGTGCGGTGGCGAGTTTAGCTCTAATCCGGAATTATCAGTCTCAAAATCTCAAAATTTAAAGAATAACGTAGCTGTCGGGATGAGATAATATATTTAAAATATCTAATAACATTATTTACAAAAATGACTTGTATATTACATACTTGGATAATATCATGATATCTAGACATTTATTCCGTTTTATCGTCGTGCCAGGTACAGATTAACTGGCTTCCTTAAGAGCGTATACGGCCTTCTAGTTTGTTTAATTTGACACAATCCTATATAGTATTTACTAAATCTATGTTTTGTATTCCCCTGTTTCCTCCGAATATAATAAACTTATTCTATAAATTTATATTGTGATATATTTATAGTGAAGTAGCCTATGTTCTTGTCATTTTAATTTTTCTTATAAATCCTTAGTTTTTTCATAGAGAACTTCCAAAAATCCTAGTTTTATTCGAGTGATTGGACGTTTACTACAAAAAATGTAGCGTTTATAAACAAAAATAAAATGATAGGGACATTCTTGACTTCATATTTAAAATATCAGGATTTTTTTTAAATATCCCAATTTTATTTTAAAATAATAACCATACAGTAAATCAAATAGGTTTACTGTATTCGGAGGAAACAGGAGAATACAAAACATAGATTTAATAAAATTTCCATAGGATTGTGTCAAACTGCTAAGCGGTCCTCTTTCCGGTTAAATATTTTGGCGATCATCGCCCACGAAAAACGTGATCGCCCAATCACGTTTTCCAAATTTACAAAAATAGTTCCCTTAAGTCTTTCCTACTAAAATACTTTTCTAACAATTTGCAACATTTTCTTTGTTTTGAGTAATGTGATACTTGTGATATTTTTACCTATTTGGAAGTTTTCCTGTTAGGTATTTTTAGTTTGCAAAAACCGTAGCATGTTGGGCTTCCCTAAAAGAAAATGAAAATGGAAATGATGTTTGTCATTGGTTGTTAATTATATTATACTCTTTCTGCATAACGGCTAGCTCTAGGCCATACATCTTTTAGCATTGCAACGTGGGGATTAAGATTTATGACCATTTACGCGGCTCCACACGTTTTGACGGTTACAGACCTAAATGGACTTTGCTGAGCCTTTTACTGAAAATTCTATTTCAATCTCTACCTCATTTGTAGATACCTAGGCTTATACCTCTATAATATCCCTATATCCGAGGATTGAGGATACGTCGAAAAAGTTTAAATTTACAAAAGTGGGTAATATGCGATTGGTAATAAAAATTATAATTAAATAATTTCCTCGAACTAAATGAGAACTTTGCGAATTCATTGTCAGGTTTAGCACTGATTAATTGGAATGATTTTTAAGCCTTCAAGCGAATTGCCTCTTTAGAGAAGTTACAATATAATTATTCAATTATTCACAGCGGAGATTGATTGACAGCCTCGTTGGCGCAGACGGTAGTAACTCTGCTTTCTGTGCCGCAGGCCCCGGGTTCGATCCCCGGCCAGGTCAAACATTTGTGTGCATGAACATGTCTGTTTGATCTGTGTCTGGGTGTTATAAGCGTATTTAAGTATGTATATCAGTCATCTGGTTACCATAGTACAGGCTTCTAGCCTAGTTTGGGACCAGGTGACCGTGTGTGGAAGTTGTCCCATATTTATTTATTTTATTATAAGCTGCTTGGAACGACACAATGAGATCAATAATGATATTATTATTATATTGTCGTATTTAAACGCTTTTATTAATTTATCATAAAAAAATTCTATTGGTATAGCATAACCTTCGCTCTAGTCCTCGTGCACAAAAACTTCGTGATTTAATAGGCTCTATCAAGTTCACCCGTCTAGATCTTGGACCTACTCACCACACTGCTTCGCATGACACTCTTCTAGATCTTATATAATATATTTTTGTAGTGGTAGGCCTCTTTTGCAGGAGGCCGCCTAGGGAAGTACCACACCTTTGCCAGTTATTCATCCGCCAAGCAGTAATGTGCAGACATTACTGTGTTCCGGTCTGAAGGGCAATGTTACCAGCGAAATTACTGGGCATGGTGAGATTCAACAACTTATATCTCAGGGTGACAGGCGCAGTGCAGTGCCGCGCAGAATTTTCAATTTTAAAACACTGGGTGGCACTGTGTTTTTTTTTTTTTTTTTTTTTTTTTTATGATAGTAAGTGACAAGACGAGCAAATCAGGTGCCTGATGGTAAGCATCATGATTGCCCATATCAGACACAGTGCCACCCAGTGTTTAAAATTTCAAAATTCTGCGCGGCACTGTACTGTGCCTGTCACCCTGAGTTATTAGTTGTTGAAACTCGTCATGCCCAGTAATTTCGCTGGTAAACATTGCCCTTCAGACCGGAACACAGTAATGTTTGCACATTACTGTTTGGCGGATGAATAACTGGCTAAGGTGTGGTACTTCCCCAGGCGGCCTCCAATCTGATATCTGATATATATCTGTTATATATCTGATCTGATATGGGCAATCATGATGCTTACCATCAGGCACCTGATTTGCTCGTTTACTCACAATCATAAAAAAAAACCCCATTCCTTTCAAAGATCCTTGAAGTTGAAGTTCATAGACAGGTTAGTACTGATTATCTTTGTTAATTTTCAATCGGGATTTAAAGCCCGTCATAGCACGACCACTGCCCTTTTAAAAGTCACCGAAGATGTCCGTTTTCACATGGAAAAGAGACTGGTTACTGCCCTTGTCTTAATTGATTTCAGTAATGCTTTCAATGCTGTTGACCACGATCTCCTCCTTGCAGTCCGTCCTCGTCTCAATTACTCCAAATCTTCAAGCCCTTGGTTTTCTTCTTACCTTAAAAGTCGTTGTCAAGCCATTCAAAATGGTCAGATTTTCTCCGATTGTCACGATATCGAAGCAGGTGTCCCTCAAGGAGGCATTCTATCTCCCCTTCTTTTTTCACTTTTTATCAATCTTCTCTCTCATAATCTATCCTGTAACTACCATTTGTATGCTGATGACTTACAGCTTTACTATGCTGCCCCTGCCGACGATATCAATCGATCAATTGCTGTACTCAACAATAATCTCTTGCTGCTTCTCTCCTGGTCCAAAAATTTTTGGTGTTTCATTAAATCCTAACAAGTGCCAAGTTATTCTGATTGACAGCACTACGAACTAGTTAAAGTCGATGAACTCAGTCTTCCTACTCTCCAACCAACGTCTCCATACCTTTCTCCCTTACTGTCAAGGACTTGGGTGCAATTATCGACACCAATCTTTGTTGGACATGTGTTGTTTAGTGTACTAAAACCCATTAGGTAAAGGTTACAACATTTAATATTAAATTAGCCGTGGCTCGGGTGCCATCTTGACAATCGCCCGCTTCTTAGACTAGTGATGTACTACTAGTGATGTGCCATACTCATAACATCCTTCTTATTAGAAAAGTTAAGTTATTACAATTTTACAGCTTGAAACAGTTTACAAAAATTCACTAAACTCTTAACAATAATTCTTTAAGCAAATACTGTTTAATTAACTAAAAATCTATATATATATATATATTCTACACTTAACTAACTTAATCAGCCCTTCACAGTCATTGCCTAAATGTCTGCTTATTAAAATAAATATTAACCTTTATAAGTTTAACCGTCTTGGTGGTCTTATGACTCTTCCACATCTAGTGCGTATTTCAACTGGAGTTGTAAGCTCTTCAACAGATGGTGCTACTGTATGAGAATTAGGAGATGTCTTGATATTTGGACTTTTTTGTAACATCTCTTGAGATGCCGTTGGAGGTGACTGCGGAGGCTTCAAAATATGCTGTCTGTTTCTCCTTCCTATAAATCCATCTGACCCTTCAACAGTATAAGACCTAGGCTGATCACATTTGGACCTTACTGTGCCTGTAATCCAGGGCGTATATGGCATTTTCTTAAAATAGACCTTATCTCCTTCTTGTAGTTCTGGTAATGATTTAGTCTTTCAAGTCTTCTAGAAGTTCTTTAAGTCAAACCATTACTGTTTTGGCGTTAGTATTTGCCACTGCCATTAATTCAATATAATTTGAGTAATAATCTTGTAGTACTATATACTTTTTAGATTTATAATCCATGAAATCAACACCAACTTTTTCCCATGGAAGTGATGAAACATCATGTGGAATAAGTGGTTCTGGAGCATTTGTACTTCTATGTGACAAGCAAATGTGACATGACTGAACAATGTTTTTTATATCAGTTGACATAAATGGCCAAAATACATGTCCTCTAGCCAACGCTTTTGACCTTTCAACTCCCAAATGACCACTGTGTATTATTTTCAAAATATCGGGCCTTAATTTTTTAGGTATGACTATACTATTATTTCTGAAAATTAAATCATTTTCTGTATGTAACTCTAATCTATACTGCCAATACTCGTGCAGATCTTTGTGAATTTGAGTTTTACTTGACGGCCATCCTTCTTTACAGTATTTTTTTAAAATCTGCAAACATTCTTCATCATTAGTGCCTTTGATTAACCACTGTAGACGTTCTGGTGAGACTGGTAATTACTTAATCAGTAAATTTACATGAACAATGATATCATCATCTAATTCATCTGAACTTGTTTCAGAAAGTGCTGCTCTTGACAAGGTATCAGCAATGTACATGTGATTACCTTTCTTGTAAACTAAATTTAGACTGTAGAGTTGTATTTTTAACATCATTCTTTGGAGACGTGTAGGAACCTCGACTAAAGGCTTCTTAAACAATGTTATTAAAGGAGCGTGATCTGTCTCTACAGTTACAGTTTGTCCATATATAAATTGATGGAATTTGATGCAGGCAAAAACTATTGAGTAGAGTTCTTTCTCTATCTGGGCCATATTTTGTTGTGTATCTGTTAAAGTTTTTGAAGCATAATATACTGGATGCTGATTTTGTAACAACACCGCTCCAACAGCACTCTTACTAGCATCACTTTGTAGGACAATAGGATCATGAACATTAAAATGTGACAACACTGGAACTTGACATATTAATTGTTTCAGACGACAAAATGTTGTTTCATGATTGGCAGTCCACTGCCAATCAGTAGATTTTTTTAATAATTGGCGTAGAATTTCTGTCTCGCCTGCCATATTTTTAATAAAAGGACTTAAATAGTTAAGTAGGCCCAGAAATCTTTGTAAATCCTTTAGACAAGTAGGAGAGGGATCTCATTGATTGCTCTGACCTTGTCCGGATCAGCTGTTATTCCATCTGCTGAAAAAATATAACCTAGATATTTAATACTCTCCTTGGCAAATGTACATTTCTCTTTATTAAACTTGATATTATTTTCCTTTGCTCTTTTGAATACCATATCAAGACGCTCATTATGCTCTTGTAGTGTTTGACCGCTTACTAAAATATCATCACTGTAAACTGCCACCCCTGGTATGTCACCAAATATTTCTGTCATAATTCTGTGAAAATACTCAGGAGCACAGTTGACTCCATATGGAAGACGTTTAAAGCGGTATCGGCCAAAAGGTGTATTAAAAGTTGTGAGGTAAGAGCTCTTCTCACTCAATTTGCACATCCAAAATCCACTACTTGCATCCAAAGTGGAGAACAATCTTGCACCGGCTACCTTGGCACGGACCATGTCTACTGATGGAATAGTATAGTGAGTCATGTTAATTGCCTGATTTAAATTACGGGGGTCTAGACATACCCTTAATTGACCATTTTTTTTTTCTCTATTAATATTAAAGAACTTACCCATTCAGTAGGCTCTGTGACCTTGGCAATGACATCCATATTTTCCATCTTCTCAAGTTCTTCTTGAAGTCGATGATGTAATGCAAATGGTACCTTCCTCGGAGCATCGACTTTTGGCTGTATCTCAGGATTTGTATTTATGTGTCACTCACCAGGAAGACAGCCAAGACCGGTAAAAAGAGAATTATTACATTCAACAAGTTTATTTAAATTTGTACTTGGTGACAGACTTGACTGTAATGAAAATGACTGTGACTGACTTTTTGTGACTTTAGGACATGTTACTTGACTTGAATTTGACTCATTTTGACTTATTACAGAAGACAATTGACTCATTTCACCTTCTGACGTTTGCATGCTTGTAGTGTCTACACAGAAAACTCTTTTAATTAGCCCCATTTCTGAGCATGTGAGTTTACCTAATACGGTTGGGGAATCCACATTCGCAATTATAAAGTTAATTTGTTTTGTCATATAGAGGTCATTAAATTGGAATTTACACTCTAAGTTTCGTTGACCCAGTACCTCTAGACTATTACCAGTGTATGACTTAATTTTCACATCAGTTTTAGACAATAAGTTTTTAGTATTAAGTGAATCATAAACACTTTTTGACATAATATTAACATCACTGCCCGTATCAATAATACAATTTATTTGTGAATTATTTATATATAAATTAATTGTCCATTCACTCGACTTCGATGACTGAATATGACCTATAAACAATTCATCTTGTTCTGATTGTACCTGTTGCATATCACTTTCTGACTGTACATATTTTACTGACTTTGACTGCATTGACCGACAACAGACTGCAAAATGACCAACTTTTTCACATTTTCTGCACTTTACACCTAATGCTGGACACTTATACCGATGCACTTGACCACACCTTGTACAAACCTCCTGTCTTGACTGCTGACTATATTGACTGACGTTCCTTGAGTTAGACTTAGATCTAGAGCGTGACTGACTTGTATTATACAAGACTGAACTTTGTTCTGCTGATAATTCATCCGTTTGATGTCTGGAAGCAAGCATGGCCTTTGCCATCTCTAAGGCCTTATCAAGATCCAGCTTATCTTCAAGCAATAATTTTTCTCTGATATAGTTGTATTTTTGATGCATGTTACATATAAACATTATTTTGACTAGGCGTTCCTGCAGCTGTCCTAGCTCACAGTTTTGTGACCTTAATTTTAGTGCGCAAGCAAAGTCGTCTAAGGTTTCATTTTCACCTTGTTTGTATGTGAAAAAATTATGACATTCATAAGTGAGGTTAGCTTTTGGGGCGAAGTGATTTTGAAATAACTTTATGAGCTCGTCGAATTAAACGATATCCTCGTCTTTTCCAAACGTATTGAATACATCCACACCCTTTTCACCAATGACATGTAGAAATAAAGCTACCTTTCTGCCATCACTTTCTTCATCCATGCCAGACGCACGTAAATAAATTTTAAATGATTGCATCCATTTTTTCCATTGTTGAGCCAAGTTACCATTCATCACCATGGGCTGCGGACTGGACATTCCCGAAAGTTTCTTGGGCTTTTGATTTTCGTCCGACATGACGCCGACTTTTCACGTGAGAATTTCACAATAACAGTACTATTCACAATGACTATACGCACGACACGCAGAATAAGAACCCAATTTCTGACACCATGTGTTGTTTAGTGTACTAAAACCCATTAGGTAAAGGTTACAACATTTAATATTAAATTAGCCGTGGCTCGGGTGCCATCTTGACAATCGCCCGCTTCTTAGACTAGTGATGGTCTACTAGTGATGTGCCATACTCATAACAGGACAGAGCACGTAAAAGAACTGTCGTGTGAAAATTTTACGCATCCTTTCATTCTATCATACGTCTCAAGAAGTTTACTTTTTTATTAAAAAGTGCTACATCCAAAATGTCCTTTAGAAAACTGTTACGTGAGCATTATGAAAATTATGTAAATGGGTTCACCTCTCTAATCAGGAATCATCCATCATCTTAAAGACGAAAAGGCCCCAACGCTACTCCATGTTGTAACGCGTCAGTAGCATATCGGTTTCATACATTTAGTATGGTTAGAAACACATCAATAAATGATGTCATTTATGATGTCATTGTATGTTTTTACACACGACCCACGATACAATAGATTCTAACTTCACATGTAGTAAATAATGAAGCGTGACCTTTGTACACAATATTCCCAATGTGACAATCGATGACAAAATTTTATACTAATGTAAACCAAGCGGCATCGCCCACTCACAATTTTGTTTCAGTAACTATTGAAATGTTATGTTATGATTAACAGTGGACGTCCTATGGCTGAGATGATGATGATGAACTATTGAAAAATAGAAATAATATATTTTTATCCAACTATGAGATCACCTATAAATTTTTATATATATATATATATATCCTTTATTGTTCACGACACGTATTTATTTTTTTATTTAATGAGTGTTTCTACCGAAATTGACATATATGGTCCAGATAACGAAACGAACTTACATTACAAGTTTCAAGTCTCTAGACTCTAGAATAAGCGTTTTGGGCTCGGCGCTGCATGTCAGTCATTCAGTCAATTTAGGATTTTATAATATACTAGCGGCCCGCCCCGGCTTCGCACGGTAGCAGAAGTAGATATAGTTTACGTTTAACAGGAGTAAATTCGTGATACATTGTATTTTAATAGATATAACCCTAATGGTTTACGCAGCGCACGCAAATTAATGACTATTTCTGTTACAATGACCAAACCTTAACACATGTATAAATTTATCGTGGGCTATTTTGAAGATATTGATAAGTACTACAAACCCCTAGTACATTACTTTACTCTACCACCAATAGTTTTCACACCGCATGAAAAATAATCACTGCTTCCATTATTGTGACTAAACCAAAAAAGTTGGATATAATCTATGTATACTGTTTTGTAGGTATTGATAAGTACTACAATCCCCTAGTACATTACTCTACCACCAATAGTTTTCACACCGCATGAAAAATAATCACTGCTTCGATTATTGTGACTAAACCAAAAAAGATGGATATAATCTATGTATACTGTTTTGTAGATATTGATAATTACTACAAACCTCTAGTACATTACTTTAATCTACCACCGATAGTTTTCACACCGCATGAAAAATAATCATTGCTTCGATTATTGTGACTAAACCAAAAAAGATGGATATAATCTATGTATATTGTTTTGTAGGTATTGATAAGTACTACAAACCCCTAGTACATTACTTTACTCTACCACCAAAAGTTTTCACACCGCATGAAAAATAATCACTGCTTCGATTATTTTGACTAAACCAAAAAAGATGGATATAATCTATGTATACCGTTTTGTAGGCATAGATAATTACTACAAACCCCTAGTACATTACTTTATTCTACCACCAATACTTTTCACAGCGCATGCATATAATGTCTGTTTCGATTATTGTGACTAAACCAAAATAGATGGATAAAATTTCCGTGAACTATTTTGTAGATATTGATAAGTACTACAAACTCCTAGTACATTATATTATTCTACCATCAATGGATTTCACAGCGCACGCAAATTTATGAATATGGTAATTATATTATGTGACACCTTGGTTCACAATATTGCAGTTTTCTTACGGATCCCTATTTTTTTCATAATCTCATACCTATGTCACTAGCACACTAGCCTATGTCACTCACACTGAATTAAGCTATCCATAAGTGAAAGAATTTTTAAAATCGGTCCAGTAGTTTCGGAGCCTATTCGTTACAAACAAAAAAACAAAAAATAAAAAAACAAAAAAACAAAGTTTCTCTCTTTATAATATTATTATTAGTATATTAGTATTAGTATAGAAGTATAGATAATGGGGATTTTAAGATGTCTATTCGTTAGAAAAAAAAAATTTTTATGATAGTTTGGACAAGACGAGCAAATCAGGTGCCTGATGGTAAGCATCATGATTGCCCATATAAGACACAGTGTTCTAAAATTCAAAATTCTGCGCGGCACTGTACTGCACTTGTCACCCTGAGATATGATTTGTTGAATCTCTTCATGCCCAGTAATTTCGCTGGTAACATTGCCCTTCAGCCCGGAACACAGTAATTTTTGCACATTACTGCTTGGCAGATGAATAACTGACAAAGGTGTGGTACTTCCCCAGGCAGCCCCCTGCAAAAGAGGCCTACCACTACAAATAATAAAATATGATATGAATAGAAAAAATTCGCCGACTGGTACCGGTACCACGGTAACACAGTTGGTAGAGTGCCCACCACGCGGATTGGTGCTGAAGGTGCGGGTTAAAACTCCGCTCGTAAGTAAAATTTTTCTTCCCATATTCATTGTAATTGATGATAATTCTAGTCTGCACCGAGTTTTCAAAATTGTAAACGGGAAAACCTCTCGGAGAGGGTCTCTGAAATTTGAAACTACCTAATACATCTTATACAGCAACACGTAATACTCAACTTTTTAAATTATCCTGTATCTACGAGTATACCCCGACCAAACATTTGTGTCCACGTGAAATGAAAAGTATTATCAGTTATTTCGATGAGTTTTGGCACACGTGCAAATGTTACAGACGGCAAGTACCGGGCGTCATCCCATTCAGCTCTTAACTGCACGACCACAGTCTACAAAGTGTAAGTGTCCGGTAAAGTTAAATTTGAAAAACTTTTTACCTCTTATTAACGGTTGAAGTAAAACCACTTACAGCCTCTGAGTATACAATCTATCTACTCAGCCCCTTTTCACTCACTGCTGCCTTGTCCTCTGAGGGCTTCTTCTCGGTCCTGTGCGAGTCCAACAAATTTAACAATATCTGACTATCGTGCCGGTGGTCTGCCTATAGATCTCTGTCCTTCTCTAAGGTACCACACTGTCACAGCCACACTTCCCGCTTTTCCCTGTCCCGTCTTGCCAAGTTATTTGCACATCTATATTTTATTTTAATATATATTATAAGCACTTACAAATAGGTAGTGACCTATTTATAAGTGCTTATACCTGTCCAGTGTACGAAGTATACTTTTTGCTCTAAGAATATTGTACAGTTACTTTTTTATAGATACATTATGTTGATGATAATTGAGAATGAAAGTGAAACGACGCCAGGCCACCATGTAACGTTCATGGGAAATACAATTGCAGAAAGCGCCATTCTATGCATACGCCACATTCAAACTCTGTCTAATTTATGCGGTCATTGTTTTAATGCTGCACTTTAAAGGATGTGTTTCGGTTGACGGTTGCCGGATCCAGGTTTCGACAACGTTGTTGATTTTATATATATTTATTTGTATATCATCATACATATACCCACCTAAATTACTCCTTAATCGACCGAGCGAAGCGAGGTCTTAGAGTCGACAAGTGGGAAATCCCTGCGCTTGTACCGTAGTTCGATTGAAGATAAATTGGGAACCGTTGATCCAATCTTGATGAAACTTTGCAGACAAATAGTTAAAAATAATAATATTTTGTAATAAATTAATGAGCCAAATCGGTAAAGTGGTTCCAGATATATAGGGGCTATGCGGTCTTTATGATAGGTCTAACGATAATTTCAAAAACCGATGTACCAATTTTGATAAAAAAAAATATACATGTAGTTTAGGTTCAGCATATATAATTTAGACAATGTTTGTATGTATGTATGTATGTTTGTCTCACGATAACTTGAAAGCCGCTTATCCAATCTTGTTAAAACTTTGCAGATAGGTAGTATAGGATAAAAGAATTTTCAAGTTCGAAGATGAGCTAAATCGGTCAAGGGGTCCTAGAGTTGTAGCTATTATAAGATCTCAATATTTTTCGAACTTGAATATTATTAATTCGATTTTTATAAAATTAAATACGTACGTAGGATAGGCTTAAACTGTTAATAATATCCAGTTTGAGATTGATCAGTTAAGTTGTTGTCAAGTTATAAAAGATACCCCGATTCTCAAGGGATAAAATTCCATCTCTGCTCAAAACAACTAGGTGGCGCGCTGAATGTCATTAGCTCGCACTATCGTTATTTTGAATAGAATATCCAGTTTGAGATTGATCAGTTAAGTTGTCAAGTTATAAAAGATACCCCGATTCTCAAGGGATAAAATTCCATCTCTGCTCAAAACAACTAGGTGGCGCGCTGAATGTCATTAGCTCGCACTATCGTTATTTTGAATAGATTATAACAGTAACTAATATTAGTGAAGCGTTAAGAAAAATTTTTGCTTCTACTTTCTACCAATTTGATGAACTTTTATGAATATTAAAATTAAAGCAGCAGCTGTTTGTCCATTTCATTGCAGCAAATGTTTGTTCCATTTCTAACTAGATGGCGCTGAACGTTATTAATTCGCGGTGTCGTATTATTCCAAGACGCCACTTAAGTTTAAAATGAATTTTGCGCATGGAAGACGGCAGTAGTGACTAATAATAAGTAATAAGTTAACAGCGAGTAGTGTGAATGTGAAAGTCTAAAGATTAAATATTAAGTACATAATTTATTTTTAATTTCAGAAAATATAGCTAATAATTATTTATTTAACCTTAGGTACCGACTGTTATTCTGATACAAAATAAAACAGTTCATTTAATGAACTGTTGAACTTCATTATTAGAGTTATTCTTAGAACCTAAGTGCCTCAACCTTTCGTTCCCTTTTTTCTTTCCTTAACTTTCTAGATTTCGGAAATTAATTTGAAAAAAACTTAATTTTTTTTACTTTAATATTACCAAATTCATGTTTGTTTAAACAGTTTTTACAATAAATTATTATGTTAATTAATAAAACGCTAAAAACGCAAGCTTTAGTATGGAATATATTTTTTTGTATTTAGGGAGTAGAGTACATTTTTTTTTTCAAAAAAGTAATATTTTAATTCTTTTTTTCCATTGAATCTTTTGATTAATATTATCTATTTTGTTAATGTGAATACAAAATATTATTATATCTAAAAGAGATCGACAAAAATGCCGCGAACAAAGAAAAAATCTTCTCAAACCCTTGCAAGGGAAAGAGTTTTCATCCATTTATAAAATACCTCTAGGTATCCATTACCTGCCTAAGTATCTAAAGTCTAAGTCTAGAAGTAACAGGGAATTGGGGTTTGCGAGGTCTCAGTTCGAGGCGAACTACTAGTTTAACAGCTCACGGACAACAACCTCCCTACTACGTAACACGCTACACTAGGTAAAAATCATATCGAGTATGTGTTATTGAAAAAAATCTCCCTTTTCTTGTATTATCGCAGTATAACCTCCTCATTCCTCTTTCTGTCTACCTATTTCTCATTTTCCTATTCTGTGATCCTAGGCGCCCCTTTATTTATTTTATGACGGATGATATTCTCGGATACCGTAGTGTTTATTTATATACCGTAGACGAGCTACCACCTCCTGGGTTAAGTCAATAAGTTATAGTGGGCCTACTTTCTGGTATTAATTTAAACTGTAAGTAAATTAAGCTTATCATGATATTTATTTTCTATCGGTTGAAATTAGCTGATTGTTTGAATTTAAATACCTCTATGTATTTAATTAAATAGATCAATCGCCATAGTACAGTTATGTTGTAGTAAATTAACATATAATATTGATAATAGAACGCTTCAAAACTGGAAAAAAATAACAATTAATCCTTTACCTGCCTATTTCCGATATTTCAACCCGTTCTTATATCTCCTTAACTTACAGTCAATGACAATATTATATTACATTGGACAAGTAGTCTCGAACAAACCTCTTTGCTTGCAATAACGTCAGTTGGTGAACAGTTTAATTAGAGTATTTTTAGCAAATCCTATTATTATGTATTATGTATTTAGCAGATATTATTATAGCAGATTAGCAAGTTCAAGTGGCAATGGACAGGGCTTACTGATGGCCAATACTCGCCACGCTTAGCAGGCGGGTTGGCTAGCGTAGTTTGATGGATTATACGCAGATTATGCTGCTGCCCATCCTTTGGATCTGGTAACCATTAGCTGGCTCTTACGGCAACCACGGTTAGAGAGGGTGGGGTACTGTTCTATAGCCGGTTACCCCACGGCACTGTACGGTTATAGTTAGCCTGCGTTAACGATTTTCTTATTAGTACACATACTTGCCAATAGAGTTGCAATTGCCGCAAACACAGCCAATCTGCTTTGAAACGGCTGTCGATTAAACGGGGTCCAGTAAAACTTTTATGTCCGATATGTTAAGTACGGTCGGCAAAAACAGGACCATGTGTCACGTACTTACTTACGTTACGTGAAAAGGAATAATATGCTTTGCAAACGACGCTTAAGTCAATGCTCGAGTTCATGAAAACGCTTTTACGATGGTAACTGTTAGAAGTTTATTTTAGTGCTTTGGGAGATATTGGAACTAGTCAAAATGGTTTTCTTCAATAAAAGTATGTATATTTAATTTTTATTTGCAACGTATTCAAAAAGGTAATGTATATAAGGGGTGTATAAGACTACTAAGATATGAGATAATAGTCAAAATTGGATTTCATTAAAGAAAGTTTGTATATATAACTGACTGCCTCAGTGGCGTAGTGGGCGCAAGCTTTATTGCCGATCAGGAGGTCTTGGGCCCTGGGTTCGAACCTCAGGTTAGGCAAATTGTTAAAATAATATTGGACTTTCCATTAGGAATTATCTCAACAACTGCGTGGAGTCCAAAACTATGCCCGGTAGATGGCAAGAGGCTCGCCCCCTATTACATGGTACTAATAACATACTGGCAAAATGTGGGTGCACCTACTATGGGACTTAGTCCTGGGCACATCTCCGCCATTTGCCCGTCGGGAAAATGTCGTGATTGTATGTTATGTTATGATATGTTATTTATCTATACACAACGTGTTACTAAAGGTAATTTTATACTTAATGGGGGGTATCTACTCTTTAAATTTAACATCTTCTAAAAGACAGAATAAGGAAATTCGCAAAAAAAAATTTTTTATTTGAAAGTTTAATTATTACTACACCTTTTTACTATACGTTGTATGTTTCACGGTACACGTCAGGTACATTGTATAATTCATTAATTTATGAATGTGGTTGAGCAATTTATTCATCATCTCAGCCATTGGACGTCCACTGCTGAACATAGGCCTCCCCCTTAGATTTCCATCCAATCCGGTTGCAAGCGGCCTGCATCCAGCGTGATTCTGCTGTCTTTATCAGATCGTCTGTCCACCTTGTGGGAGGACGTCCTACGCTGCGCTTACCAGTCCGTGGTCTCCATTCGAGAACTTTACGGCCCCATCGGCCATCAGTTCTACGTGCTATGTGCCCTGCCCATTGCCACTTCAACTTGCTAATCCGCTGGGCTATGTCGGTAACTTTCGTTCGTCTACGGATCTCCTCATTTCTGACTCGATCTCGCAGAGAAATCGCGAGCCTAGCCCTCTCCATAGCTCGTTGCGCTATTTTGAGCTAACTTGTAAGGCCCACAGGCAGGGACCACGTTTCAGATCCGTAAGTCATCACTGGTAACACACACTGGTCGAAGACCTTCGACTTGAGGCACTGAGGTATTTTGGACGAGAAGACATAGCGTAGCTTTCCGAGCGCTGCCCAGCCTAGTTGGATTCGACGATTGACCTCTTTCTCGAAGTTGGACCTACCGAGTTGGACTACTTGTCCTAGGTAGACGTACGAGTCAACAGCTTCAAGAATCGCGTTCCCAACCGGTACTGGGGTCGGTGCAACATGGGCATTAGACATCACCTTTGTCTTGTCTATGTTCATTTTAAGGCCAACCCGTTGGGAAACTCGATTGAGGTCTTCGAGCATCATGCTGAGATCTTCCATCGATTCTGCCATGACTACAATGTCGTCGGCAAACCGAAGGTGAGTAATGTATTCGCCATTAATATTGATGCAGTGTTTTTGCCATTCCAGAAGCTTGAAGGTGTCCTCCATTGCGGCAGTAAACAGTTTCGGAGATATAACGTCTCCCTGTCTTAGGCCTCTATCCAACGGGATCGCCTTCGAACTCTGGTCCTGTACTCGAACCGACATAGTGGCGTTACTATACAAGCACTTCAACACTTCGATATACCGATAGTCAATATGACATCGCTGAAGAGACTCGAGCACCGCCCATATCTCGATCGAATCAAAGGCCTTTTCATAGTCCACAAACGCTAAACATAATGTCAAATTATACTCCTCGGTCTTCTGTATAATTTGGCGAAGCGTGTGGATGTGGTCTATGGTGCTGTAGTGCAGGTATAGTGCAGGTGTTATCACCTTTTTTGAAGAATAGCACCACCTCGCTTCTGTTCCATGCTTCTGGCGTCACACCTTCGAATATGACAGAGTTAAAGAGCCTCTGGAGGACTTTAAGTACCGGTGTTCCACCCGCTCTCAGAAGCTCTGATGTAATTCCGTCATCACCCGGCGCCTTGTTGTTTTTGAGTTGTTTCAGGGCCATTCTAATCTCGTACAGGCTGATGTCCGGGTTATCTTCGGTATAGTGTCGGGTCAGCTTGGCTCTTGGGTCTTTGGCCGCGCTGCTAACAGGCTTTGCGACCGAAGCGTATAAGCTGTCCTTAGAATCTCTCGATCGCCTCTAACACCTCCGCTTTTGTCGACGCCATACTGCCATCTTCTCTCTTCAGCTTTGTCAACCGGCTTTGCCCAATAGACATATCTCTTGCGAACACTTTCTTCCGCTCTATCGTCTCTTTAATATTATTTGTATTAAAGATACGGATGTCATGCCGCAAGGATTTGGAAATTCGTTTATTGAGCTGCCTATAGGACTTATCATCACTGGAAGACTGCAGTCGAAGCGAGCGTCGCTCAGCCATGAGGTTTACGGTGTGGTCGGACAATTTCTGAGGTCTATTTGTACGGCGGGGTTTATAGAACATAGAGCCCACCGTATGGACAGTTTCTACGAGCCTGTTATTAATCTCGTCCACCGATGCATCGATATTCTCCAAGCAAGCGAAGCTATTAGATAGTTCGAGTTAAAAGCTTTCGAGGTTTTGTATATAGGCGCGAGTAGGTCGGAGCGTGGACTTCATCAGGCGTGACCTTTCAAGTTTGACGTCAATATTCAATGTGCCTCTTACAAGTCTGTGATCACTCCCGGTTTTCACTATGTGGATCACAGAAACATCATTGAATATATTATGTCTCTTGTTGGTCAAGATGAAGTCTATCTCGTTTCTCGTGGAACCATCGGGGCTCAACCAGGTCCATTTCCTATGAGGCGGCTTCTGAAAGAAAGAGTTTATCATAAAGAGTCCCTCCTTCTCCAGGAAATCGGCCAGCCTCTGTCCCCTAGGGTTCCGTTGTCCATATTCATATTGCCCCACTCTCAGCTCGCCATCGCTTTTCTTGCCTAGCTTTGCAATTTATTAATAATTACCAAATTGTAGTCTCTTTACTCTACATCGCCATTTTTCTAAGTCCAGATTTCCGTTGTGTCTTGAACATGCATCTAATAAATGTCACATAAATAAGACGAAATTAAATATCCGCAAAAGCTCTCTCACGTACCGAACTTAGCCCGATGCTTGTGTTTTCAGCTTAAATTTACGAAATACGAAATACCTGGCTCGCCATGTCCGAGGTAACACGTGCGATAACATTACCACCCTGATAGCGTAACATAATCTCCTTAATGCTCAAAATAAACGCTAGCTGCATTGACCAAGGCTGATTAAATTAATTACGGGGCAAATTAATTGCGCAAGTGAACCCGACTCCCGCTCGATGTTTTAAAATTACACTTGAGTTGATCGCTCGTAAAATATCAACGTTCGAATTCAATTAATCGACATCGTTCCTCTTGTAATTCTCTAGTGACTTCTGCTAAGTTCTGCTGTTCAATAGTTTTAGCATATATTTATTTATTTAATGAGTATAGCCACATTATACATTTACATTTTTAACATCATTTTTATTTTACATAGGCAAATTCTTACATGTATAACAATTATAGGCGTACAAAGCATTCGCCATATAGCTCGTTAAATACAATATGAGTGTATAAAACCGGAAACAACTTAAATTATATGAACGAATACCATTGAAAAAAACTTTGACTTTAAATTGACAAAATGAACGAGTAGGTATTATAAAACTTAAGAAAGATAAAATATATATATTAATTAAAAATTAAAAAAAAAAAATATTTATTTGATACATAAGATATTTTAAGATTATACATGCATGAATAAAGAAATTAATAATAATATATTACGAATAAATAATTAATGTAAGTGTTTTTAAGGATTGGTATTGCTATAATCATTAATAGATGTGTAATGCTCAATGTTATTGTGGAATATGTCAAGGTCGTGAATTTGATTGGATAGTCCATTGTACTGTTTGCAGATACGAGTAAAGGGGCATTGTAATCTAAGATTTGTTCGTAAATAAGGTACATGAAGTAAGTTGCGAATGGGATGTCGTGGATATTTGTGAGGAACTCTCAATCGGAAATTTTCTATTAGGTTAATGTGCTATTTGATTTACTATTTAAAGATTTGTATAGAAAGTGCGTTTTTAATATTTTACGACAGTCGTAGAGGCTAGTCATTTTAAATTTCTGTAGACGTTGAGCATAAGGTCCTCTATGAGAGAATGATGGGGTGTGATAGGCGAGGTGTCTTAAGAAGGCACGTTATAGGCTTTCGATGTAAAAGTAAATTCGAGGCGGCCGCGTACAAGAGAGTTAAACAAAATTACTTTGGTATTGGTATTGAATTCTCGACTGTTTCGTTTGATGAATCCTAATAATTGGGCTGAACAAAATTGAGCTTACAGTCTAAAATTACAGCTAGGTCTCGGATTTCTTGAACATCATTTACTTTAGTGTTATCACATAAGTAAGATCTTAAAAAAAAAACTTAAAACTAAAATGGAACATTGCAGATTGTAAGCAGATTGGATAGCCTTTTTCTTTCTTGTGAATTTTATGTAGAAACTTTTGTTCACGTTAATAATCACATGATTATTAACGTTAAATAATCATGTGATTTGATGAGCACCAATTAATATCATCTTGTAAATTTAGTGTATCTTGGGGAGTATTTATTACTTCGTAAACTTTCATGTCATCGGCGAAGAGAGAAATTTTGCTATATTTGATGTATTGTGTGATGTCATTGATTAATATTAGAAAAAAAAAACGGTCCTAAGTGGGACCCCTGAGGGACACCTGACTTAGCTAAATACGTGTAAGAATGAGAGTTGTTTACAAAAACTACTTGTGGCCTATTTTGTAAATAAGAGTGGATCCATTTATGTAGAAATCATCTAATTCCTTGTAATGATAGCATATGTAAAAGTCTACTTTGTCAAACGCATAACAAGAATCTAAATAGATAGTCTACTTGACCTTTATTATATACGATTTTTGAAATTACAGAAACATAAGAAACTAAATTAGTTTGAACTGAACGACCTTCTCTGAAACCATGTTGATAATCGGTTAATATATTCTCTAAATGTTTATATAGTATGGAACAGATAAAAAATTCGAATAATTTTGAAAAACAATTTAAAATCGATATAGGACGATAATTTTTGACATTATTTTGGTCTCCGTTTTTAATATTGGAACAATTCGGGCTTTTTTCCACTCTCACGGAAATATACCATCATTATAAGAAACTTTTATGCAACGTTTTACAAATAGAGGAGGGATATTATCAGGACCTGATGAATCTTTATCTACATCAATTTGTTTAATAATTTTGCTTACGTCAAATTCGTTAAAATTAAAGTGGTTGAGGTTCCTAAAGTGATCAGATGAGGATAAAAAGTCATGAGAGTATTGTAAGAGTCAGTAGAATTAGGACTGAAGATTAAGGAAAACTTAAAGCAAAAAGATTACCAATTTCAGTGTTGGTTTCAGCAATAGTATTATTTTGATTTATCTTTGCTGGCAATGAATGAACTGCGATTGTTTCTTTTATTTTTTATATTACTCCAAAATGCTTTTGTCTCTTTAGATATTAGTGATTCTATATATTTTTTGGATCATTGCTCCTGTAACATGTTCTTGTTAAGCGAAGACTTAGGGCATGTTTGTGAATGTCAACAAACCAGCCATAAAACACATCGCTAGCATTGGTTGCGTTCAAATCTTCCGAAAATAACGAATAACCTCACTAGAGAGTTCTACATTCACATGCCGATTGGGTCAGTTTCCATACCATTCTTAACTTTCCCAACAAATCGTTCCGAGATTGTCCCTGTCTTAGCAAATCCAACATAGCTTGTCACTATCAGAGGGATATCCTCCAGGTACCAGATTCGTGTTTATATGGTGTGCTAGCCACCAAATAGGTAATAAATTTTTTCTTGAATGTCGATCTGATCTATATAGTTATAAGCAGGACTGGTAGCTAGAATATCTAGCCTTTGGTTTTCTTCCTGATTATGTTCTTCAGTATTTAGAGCTGCACGGGTTTTTTCTTTTCACTGCAACCTTGCGCCTGTAGTAGACTACTTCTGACGTCATAAGCTTATAAAAGATGCTAACAAACACAGCAGTCGCTTCTACTTCATTCATAGCATCACATATAGCTGCTGATAAATCAGGTGATATGAACTCTCCAAAAGTCCAATCAGTTAAGTATCTAGTTCCGCAGGATATAGTTATGCCAGCTGAAACTATAGAGGTAGGGGCAGTTTCAACTCACCCATATTGGCATACCAGGCATGAATAACTGAGATGTATGGCTAAGACTAAAACTCTATCCTGAGTATCTAACCAACCTCTTAGATGAATTTGCTCTTGAGCTCAACAACACTAACTGCGAGCAACACTAACTAAACCTGTAATGACACAACACACTGAACGCAACCTGAAGTTAAAATTATTGAAAATAAATAAGTTGTATCGTCCGGTGGGCAATTATATTATACCTATAGTATATCTTCAATATTAGTGGATCGTTGGTATCAGATATTAATATAATACTCATAATGTGGCAAAATTGACGAAAGAGAGACGTGCGAAGATGAAGCACAAAGCAGCCCATTAGCAAGACACCCTTACAAGCCTGCCTACTCCCACACGAGCTTTTAAGCGAAGCGTAGGTAGGTGAGAACGTTGTCGCATAATTTTCAATTTTCAAGGTGGATTTACCGGCGTATATTACACAAGACAAGATGATAGAGCTTTGTCCCTGTTTCAGTAAAGAATAATTTGGCGAGAGTTGCGTACGATATAATACCTATACTCGTATACTCCAATCTGTTGAGAACGGAGGCTTCCGGTGAGGCTGTGAGTCGCGCCTCGTCGCCGCCTCGCTGACGTACGCCCCACATTTATTTACACGACGCAGATTAATTCCGCGTCATCCGACACATATCCGCTGGGTTCCGAGTTTCCGAGTTCCGACCATTCTCCGTTATACAAAACACTCGCAGACAAAACGCTTTTAGTTCGAAAATTAATCTTTCCACAGACTCGTTAGTTGATCCCCTAATATAGTTATTCAACGCGCCGTCATGTAATTTATCTATCGGAACTTCATTTGGAATTTCTCACTTGCATTACTTCCCTAACTTACAAGATGTTCTTGACGTTTGAAAATGGAGCGAAGGAAACTAGTTTCCACTAAAACTTTAAATAGCTTAATAGCTTTAGGCAAAACTGTGTAAGGTTAGGAATTAGGAGAGTGTCATGAATGTCAAAAGTCCAGCATTTGTTGTGATAGGTACAGTTTAAATAATAATAAGTAGTTTTATTATTGTAGTTTAATTAATGTACATTAAATTAAAAAAAATGAAATTGAAACGTCTCAGGAGTTCTTGAAGGACGTTGGAAATATTAACACTGAGCTATAAGGAATGAAAAATTGAAATGGGTGCTGATCTTAAACATTCATAAATTTCTTGAAACATGTTAGTACCTGCTACTCATAATATTGTTTTATTAACTAAGAGGAACGAAAATAAAAGAAACCTTTTTTTGGAGTTATTTCGAAAGTTAGAAACCAATACGAAAGTTATTACAATCTGCTATTGTTAACGTAATAAGTTCTAGTAATACAGATTTAATAGAATACCTATAAAACATACAAATTCAAACTCATGTCGTGCTTATTCGCACTTACTGAACTTGTCCTGACTGAGTAATTTGTATTCATAACTGCTGTCGTAGATGGTAGGTTCATGGTATCTAGTATGGGTATACAAATTTCAAACATTGCGAGAGCAACTTAGATGTGGGCCGTGGCTTTATTCAGTTTTGCGTGGTCAAGTATTAAACGCATAATTAAAGCAGATCTATTAAGAAGTCTACAAGCCCTAGAACAAAATCCTGTTACTCAGCTATGAATTATGTTTAGGAGGCTGCTACCTCAGATGAAAACATAGCAAGGGTCATGCAAGTTGGGCAAGTTTAGTAGAAAGAAAGCAGACGAGGAAATATCGATAAAATCTTGGGAATAGCACTCAAAACGCATAGATAATAAACCATAATACAATGTAATATTTGCATTATTACGATACGAAACGAATGATGATCCTTTCGACTTTTTGATTCTGCTGATGACAAGTGATAGTAAGCAATTATAGCAGCAGTGAAAAGTGAAAACACAAATAAAACATCAATATAATGTAATCGTGAATGAATATTTGAACTGTGCCCGGTAGATCGCAATAGGCTCGCCCCCCATCACCTATAGATAACACACGCCCCTATAGGGGTTAGGTAAGAAGGGATAGAAAAATTTCGCTTACTACTAGTACCTCCACGGTAGAGGGACGGTAGCTCAAGTGGTGTAGAGTGTAGTGTAGAGAGAATGGTGCGGACGGTGCGTGGTTCAAATCCCGTCCGTGGGTGAAATTTTTCTTTCCATACTCGGATTTTATTTCAAGCGAGTAGGCCGCTTAGTCTTTAAAAAAATATCTTTAATAGGTAAATTTATGCATAGTTTTAATCAAGATTCTTAATTTAAATATGTTGGCCCTTAATATCGCAATTTTATTGTATTTGGTCCAGGAATCCCCATTTCTTTTGGTAGCATATCGGGTTACTGGTGATCCGTTAGCATCTTTTGTATTTACGATTATTCTCAACGTTTCATTTGGAACAACCTTCACTATGGTTAAAAAAAATCACATAAATGTCACAAGTCATAACAGCATAATATAAGTTTATCATAAATCATAATATCAATATAAGATCTGTAGAATTATGTACGTAAGTGCCAGAACTTTTCTTCGTTACAGTTATATTGTGTAATTTAATAATTACCAACAGATTTTTTAATATACCTAGCATGTTAAAAATATCACATAAAACCTCCGGGTCCTCAAATATTACAGGCCTCTTTTTATAGCTCTGAATTCTGAAATTTCTCGGTGGATTAAAAACAAAGTGACCTGAAGCATTAAGGGCATCTGTTGGTGTGAACGTAAAAACGAGAAAGTCCCTTTTGATCCAACACGCTACAGCTACAACTAGAAAAGTCTCCAAGCAATACTTTTACGTAAAAAAACAATATGTAAGATATTAAAAATAGTAATTTTTGTGGTAACATTAAAATTGTTCTCAATGTTTTACAACCAAGAGTATCATCATTATCTGTACCTATTTTTATTTATTTTTTTAAATTAACGGTTCTCGATAAAAATGCTTTGTCACTGAAAAGAGCTCTTTTGGTAAACTTTTCCCGTTTTCAATAATTGGCACTTTAGAGAAGTGACGTAAAAGTTATCTTGTTACGTCGTTGTCATAATTAAAATTTCCAGGAGAGTGTTTTTATTCTGAAATGGGATAATGTTTTAGGAACTTGTGACGATGTTGGAATGATAATGGTGTAGGTATTTCAACGTTAAGCCTATTGACAGGGGAATTGAAATGGAACTTTACGGTTTCAACGGCTTTATACATATGTATTACATAATATTATAAAAAGTCAATTTAAAAGCTAAAAAATCAGTAGCAAAGTTTTTTGCAAAGCCTTACCAATAAATCCATATTTTTCTCGAGCCCGCTAAAGCTATAAATCCCATACCGGAATACTATACCCACGCGTATGCTTGCAAAACAATAAATTGCGAATGCCGGCCGCACGCCCTAGTTATATTCATAAACCAATGGACAGCCGAAGGTTTTATTATTTAATTATTAGTGTGCATGCTGCATATAATATAACATAACTGTATCTACAGGATCTCGTTATCTATGGAAATTGTCGAATCAAAAATCTACAGTCGAAAAGGCAGATCAAGTGAACATCCATCGGGTCGAGCGTTCAAATTTTGGCAAATATTTCTCTTTCTTATTTCTTCTTCATGATGAACAAAGTATTATAGAAGATTTAACGTAGGTATCATAACATGACGCCCTGTTACCCCTGTGGTACACCTCTGTCTAACCCTTTGGGGTTATACAGAGGTGTTCTCAGTGCACCCACAGATTGCCAGTTGTTTTAAATCCCATAAGAGGCAGTGAGACTATAGCCGTTATCCTGGCTTTAGTCCAGACTCCAGGCTGTAATTTAGAAAATTTCCTTCACTTTTTTCAAGGTTAGGTATAGAAATCTACTAGGGTATTTGGTATAAAAATATCTAGCATTCTTGGAAAGAACCAACATGGTGTCATATATTATATTGATTTTGTTGTTGCAGGCGTAGTGTTCGAGCAACACACGGACGAGATTCAGAATGCGTTCAAGTTCGCCATGGTCCAACAATCCATCCCTAATCGATCCCGTCTCGACTTCCAAGTCTACGTGGACATCATCAACACCGCCGATGCGTTTAAGCTCTCCAGGCTTAGTGAGTACTCACTTTTACACTAACGTAGTCTTAATCTGTCAGTTAATATACATTTTAGGTCTACATTGAGGTTGTACGAATACGAATCCAGAAAAACTAATTTTTTTATTAATATTATTCTATTGCGTAGCAATACATACCACAATAGTAATTGAATCGAAATCAATAGTAATAGATTCTCACTTTGCCGAAAATGCATTTCATTTTTAGGACTTTTTTTACAAACTATTTTTTTTTTCATTAACCCTACAAAAGAAAGGGCTATTTAATTTAGAAGTTCATATTGATGCAATAATATTAGAGGTATTATAACTCGTGGTGAAACTATATCCGTCCTTTTCATGTGGTAAAATTTAATCATTATTATTATTAAACAAAGTAGGTTGAAGTAAAATAATCCGGTTGACCTCACAACAAAACTAATGAGACATTACGTTAACGTTAGGCGAAGCGAAGCTATAATAAGCTAACAAAGGGTGATCGTAACCGGAACACTTAGATTGGGATCAATGTTAGTCTTCGGGCTTCGTTATTAGACAAGCATGACAATGTTTGCTTTACTAACTGTCGGGTAGCGTGCTTCACTTATCGACTACATATCGTATTATATTATTGTCTGTCGTACTTCGATAATTAAATGCCTATTAAAAGTGAGCCGCCAAAACTCCCACAAAAGTAGCAAAAAATTAGGTTTAATATAATTCTATATAATAATTCTAATATAATTCTATTTTATAGTCTATAAGAATAAATATTAGTGGGCAAGTAAATATGGAATGTCCTAAAAAGACCTGGATAAACTGTGTGAGCGTAGATAATATGACGGTTGATAGAGTAGAATGGCAAAAAAAGAAGTACTTTGCCGACCTAACCTAGTGACTAACTAGTGATTGACTAGTGAGTGATATGGACAGGAAGATGATGATATGATGATGGATCACGAACGGTATGCCGCATGACGACACCTACTTGCTTTGTACTGGAAGCCGGTAATTCATAGGCTCAGACCGGCTGACCATTTGCGGGTGTTCCGACTTTGCCGACTTCTGACTCTATAATTCCCTATCTCCTACGCAGGAAAACATCTATGGAAATATACTTAGAGAAAGAGTAATATTACAGATAGAGTTTATATTATAACTATAATGTATAATATTATTAATTATTATGTAGCCTATGACTGCAATGTAATACCATAATTGTAATAAATGATTATCGCCTCTATTTCATGGCAGTTGGCGTATATCATCTCTTAAAATTATAAAATCTCATTGGTTTGTCGCATAATAATTAATTTAATATGAATAATAATGTTCAACGTTCTTGATGAAATTAAATTATGGAACTAATAACAGTATCTAAAGGGTAACTAATTGAGATGAGATTAAATTATAGAGATAAATTGAATCATAGAATACTTAGGATTTAATAATCAAGGTGGCACTAATTTTTTTATTAATATTTAAATATATTATTACAATATTTCATGTTTGTATGTATTCAATATTTCAACATTTCATTCATTCATCATTATTAATTATAAACATAAGTCATGACATAATACTGAATAATTTTTGTTGCTTGACTAATGACTAGACTTATTTCCTTTTTCTGGCGTAGATATTGCTCTTTGGCCGCAAACAACGTGGCTATTAGGTACCAAAATATTTGAAGAAGTAATCCGGCCGCTGGATCCGGGGTCAAGGAGATTAAGTCCGTACTCTGCGGCCTCCTTCTTGACGCGCGACTCTAATTTGAATGCAAGAAAGGCCTTCCTTTTTATTTTGCCACGTCACGGTAGGCTGATCAAAACACTTTTGAACCGAGCATCGCAAAATTCCTGACTTCTGACTTCCAAAGTCACGGTTTTATTCGAGCTCCAAATACTGAAATTTGTAAACAGCAACGTCAGCGACGTTGGATTATTGTCGATTTGCCACAAAGTAAATTCGACACATGCATAAAAAATATGTATAAATTCCACACAGTTAAAAAAGTTATTGTAAATTTGTTTTCTTTTTTTTTATAATTTTTGCATAAAGTAGGGATAACAAGTGTATAAAATAAACAACGTGTTAAAAAAATGTAATACATAAGGGATATAATATTAAAAAAAAATACGATTATTGTTTAAAAAGGAGAAGTAATAGGTGCTTAATTATTCGGATTAACAAATAGATGCACCCAATCAGTATTACTGCACTTTTTTGTAACACTGCATAAAATTAATAATGTCTTAAAAAGGGGGTTGTTATACATAATTGAGTAGTTATATAAAATGACTGAATTTTTTTTTGTATGGCTGCCTCGGTGGCGTAGTGAGTGCAAGCTCGATCATGAGGTCCCGGGTTCGGTCCCCAGGTCAGGCGAAGTGTTAAATATTTGATTTTTCGGAGTCTGGAACCGTGCCCGGTAGATGGCAATAGGCTCGACCCTATTACATGTCTATTAATTAAAGTTTGTCGGCTGTTATTTAAAAAATGATAATAATATTCTCGGCTCCTTCGTCGTTTCGTCTCACAACAGGTTCGCCCATAGGGATGAATCGACGAAGCTTAAAATTAATGTGTATTTTTCGTTTGACGATTCGTCCCATTCTTCATTTTACTTTATTCTTCCTATCAAAACGCTATAATATAAAATTGACATTTTACATGAAACAAGTGTTTATTAAACCGAAGCAGGTAGGTTCTTAATTTTTAGCATCCGCGCAATGGTACCTTATTATTACGACGTGTCAAGTTGTTACCTTCTTAAAATTATGCGCATACATTTACTCGGGGTCAAAGTTACCTTTCATAATGTAATCATCCAGATATTATGAACATTCGTATGAAAAATGGAGTGCGTATAGTAATATTTTAACGAGAAAATGAAAATACCTCATTTTTCAGTTCAAATATTTATTTCTATATCAACAGAACGTTTTGTGTATGTCTCGTACAATCAACATTAAAAATCAATAGCTGTACATAAAACGAAATATCTATTTTATATGTTTATTATTTTCTGGGTTGACTATGTAAATTCACAATACACTCTGGATTTATACTCTACACCATATTACATAACATTAAATGTAGCGCTTATTTATTTATTAAACATTTTATAGGTACATCGTTATAATATATATATGACAAAATTAAGGAATACATAACTTTTGATGGCGATAGGAACTATTAATTAAAGCTAAACGCAAATAACAACTAATAATAATATAACAACCCCCTATTGCATGGGACCAAAATACTGACTGAGAGGGACTGAATCCTAGGTACACCTCTGCCTATCCCTTCGGGAAAAAGGCGTGAATGTATGTTTTTTTATTTTTTTAAAACGCAAATAAAAAGCGCTTGAAGTCAGCTTCATTTTAAACCAAAGCATTTTTTATGTCCATTTTATTAACCCCAAATATTTCAATTCACTCCCAACATGGCAGCGTATCCAAGATAAAATTGCTAAAAGTGAAAACTAATATTATTTTCAGTAAAGTATCAGATGTTTTCTACTTAATGGATGCGAATACGGACGAATTTTCATTATATAAGACGGAGTTTGTAAGCTTTCCGCCAAACGACTCGTCATAAATAAAATGGCGGGCATTACAAAAATCCATCAGCTAGTGAAGTGTTTCGCTATCGAAGTAATAACGTCTCCGGTTTATTTGCAGAGGTCACATTACTTAAGGCAATATTGCTAGCGGGCCGGAGATTGAGCGATTAGGTCGTACGAGAACACAATTCCGATTGGCCACAATAGCAACGGGCCACAATAGAAAATGGACACAATCGCATTTCGATACAGTACCGTGGTTTCTCAGCAAAAAGTCAGGTCACTCTTTCATAATGGCGGAGTGACACCGTAATCTTTGAACGGAAACTCCGTGCTAGATATTCTCTACAGAAATAATGTAGAAAATTTGGTGAGCTAGTGAGCTTAGCCAAACGCTTTGATTTAAGAAAAATGGATTAGGAAGAATAAAAGTCATTGTATTTACGCTGGATGCAGGCCGCTTACAATTGGACTGGATGGAAATCTATGGGGGAGGCCTATGTTCAGCAGGGACGTCCTATGGCCGAGATGATAATGATGTAAGGAATTACAAATCTGAATTATTAAAAAAAAATATTTAATCGCGATTTGGTATACTTGACGCGATTAATGCTTACGCTCGCTTAACGCCAGTCATCCCGTAACTATATTGTGTCCCCACAATAATTGGATTTAGGGGGCATCTCGACCGAAGGAATGTTGTCCGAACGGTCAAGTTCCCCTCAAACCTCATCGTACGCTATAGGCTATGTATTAGACGTCATTAATCACTGAAGTTTCTGTACACATAACCCGTTATTAATAGGCAGCATACCTACAGTTCACTCCGTATGAGAAGGTATATCTGGGGTAATGACTTAGCTTGCAGAAAAAAAACTAAACAATAGAGCTACCTACTTACTCTCTACCCTAACTAAATACACTATCCCATAGAATACTTTAGTTCCTATGAATTATAATATGTTTCCTATGAACCCTTCGGTATTTAATGTACACGCATTATACCATATAAATATACCTTTAAAGTATAGTTGATGTTATCTTAAGGAAAGGCCGGGTCAAAAGTACCAACAACCGACGAGCATGTATGAAGAATGTGATGAAAGTGACAGAAGCGAAAGTTGTATGTCAGAATCGTAGCAAGTGGAAAGAAATAGTCTTTGCCTACCCTAACGGGAACAAGGCGTGACTGTAGTATGTATAGAATACTTCGGAAATCTACAGGCCGACATGTCAGCCTATAGAAATCCAAGTGTTCTAAACTACAGTCAGATGGCAGACTTCCCAAGGTACTGGCGGCATTGTCACGTTGAATAGCAATGCGTATACGTTGAGCCAGATAAACGCCAGCATTTTGATCCCGCGTCGTCCTCTGCTTTCAGAACATCGGCATATTAAAATTTATATTTGGTGTTTAAATTCTTTAACAATATAAAGTCAGGCACAGTCCGAATAAACTGAAAGTAACTTTTTATTCCTACTTAATCTGTTTAGGTAGGATAATATGTATGATACGAATAAAGATTTTTTGTGATAACTTTTTTACGAATAATTAACTTTATTCTATTTAGAATTATATAAATAGAATTATAATTATATAATTTATAATATTATATTTATAAGTTTGTGCCGTGGAGTTACCGGCTTTAGAATAGTGCTCCACCCTCTCTACCAGTGGTTGTAAGAGCCGGCTAAGGTTTAACAGATCCAGAAGACGAGCAGCAGCGTCGTCTGCAAAAAACCATCGAACTGCGCTCGACAACCCGCCTACCCAGCGTGTCGAGTATTGGCAAAACCCTCCTTTAAGGGGGAGGACTATGTTCAGTAGTAGATTACCAACAGCTAAGATGATTATGATGATGATGATGATATTTATTTATTATAATTAATATTACTGAAACTGGAGTAAACTTCTCGCACGCTTCCTTTGAGTCATTTCATTTTTTCTGGGTTCTATTTCTACAAAGACATTACTGATTATATCAATAACGTTAATATCTATAAAGTTAATTCATCAAGAGCTCAGAATTTTATTATTATGTTCCTCATATCCTTAAATACTTTATCATAACCTCCATGAATGTTCACATTCCCGCTTATTACACGCTTTCCCGATGCTGAAATTTTTATGCAGGTTCTTTATTCCAGTACATAATTTATTATAATCCATCAAATATTTGAATCCCGTGGGGGTTAACTACAGATGAGGCCTAATGCAAAATTCATGAGCCGTGTACCCGATTCTTAATAAACATTATCGTTATTATATAATTCACCTCTACCAATAACTTATTAAAAATATTGCGACAAATTTATTAATTTAATGGTAGGTAAAATAAAACTCCTATGGGTTAACCTGACCACTCATTGTGAAAAACATTGTTTTGAAACTGAACATTATTTTTACACTCGGGAAAGTAGTACACAGTACACATAGTCCTGATACTTTTTGTTCATTTTAACCTTAACTTATAAAAATAATATGTTTACACAATTATTGGTATACCTACAACCATTTTACAACTTTGTAAATAAGTTGATAAAAATATCAATGAGTAACATACCTAATTTATTTCTGGTCAGGGGTAACAAGGAGTTTATTTAAACATTGCGTTCTCAGCTAAATCGGACAGATCTCTAACTCTTTTGAAAATGTAAAGGGCATTTTCAAACTCTTCAGGGATTTAAATTCGAGAGATCTTCAAGCTAAGTTTATTCACGGGGCCTCATTAAAAATTGTGAGAGGAAGATAAAAAGAGGCGGGTCGGTATTCACCGAGTTCTTGTTCCTGGAGTCCCACAACCTATTTATTGAGGTTACTAGCTCATGAGGAAAGATAAGACAACTTCTGCCCTTGTCGTTTAAATGCACCATCTTCATGTAATAGTTACGTATAAACTCGTAACACGTTAAACGTATAAAAATATTTGAAACGCCTTTTGACACGAAAACTCACCGCAAATTTTCATGCACTTTTTATGTTGGATAGTGATATCGCAGGCCGTGCCTCTCGTTGTAGAGTAGGACCCCTAATCAAAACACCTCTGAGACTAATGACTACGGCACGAATTTTTATGGCAGTTTCCGTTCTTTAGGGAATACTATTTGTTCACAGATATCCGTTGAAATTTCACCCTTAAAGCCGCTTTAAAAGTTTAAACGTTCAAACTGTGTACGTTCAAAAGCGATTTTATGTGTTTAGCTGTTTTCCTTTCCAGATAATATTAAAAGGAGGCAGTGAAACCACAGATGATCGCTTCTCATTATGGCTTCCTTTTCATTATAGCTTACATTCTTGGATTACGTTCCTATGGGGTTTCATTAAAAATACAATATTACTAACGACAGTAGAGGTAGGTACAGGTATTTTTAGTTTAGTATCTACTTACTTTACTCTGCAAATATTCCATATTTACGGAATCTTTAAAATCGACGCAACATTGCTCACTTGCTTTATTAACCTGATGAAAAGGTTTAACGTTATATGGGCGCTCTGCGAACGAGGCACGAACTACGAGTGTGGAGATGGTTCGCAGTTCACGCCGCGAATGTCACACGCGATTCACGGCGCGACGTCGCACAAAATTCGAGCGCGAGCGTGGAGACGACAATGTTCTCGTCGCAGTTCACGCCGCGATCACGCAGCGACTCACGGCGCGATTTCGCACGCGATTCGCGCGCGAGTGTGGAGAGCCCATTAGCGAGCATCCCTTCTATTTTATATCGTAGCGTGTAAGCCACACCATTTATTGCCACATTGCAAGTTGTCAGTAAATGATGCTAGTATTAGACGATTTAAGGCCGAGAGTGACTAAATCTCGGGTAAAAAACTGCTCTTTCACGGTTTTCCTATTTCCTTTTTGTGTAGGCAACGGGGACTTTGTAACGAACAAATGGCAGCTTGTAAAAACAAATGGGCATCATCAAGATTTTTATCTCATCAGCACTCACTCATCTCCTCCCACTCCTGACCCTAACTGTTACTGATCATCTGATGCTACCGTTTCACTAACATTCTTCATCTTTTAGCTTCTTCTTATGGTATCAATGGTTCATCGATATTCAGAAGACATGTTTGTGTTTTCTATCTGATTGAAAAAGAAAAAAATATAGATTCGTCTGGTTTAAGATCTTGATTTTTTAATAAGAACTAAGGTTACTTGAGCTACATACGAGTAATATACAGTATTACAGCAATTTTATGTCCGACTTCACTCTACCTCCATTAATTAATACCATTTATATTAGCTAACATGCTTTTAAGTTAATACATACAATTTAACACCATTAAAATCTTATAAGCGGTAACCAGTCTTGTAATAATAATATAACTATACTATAGTGTCCCCATGACTCTGAACATCATCTCTCTTATCTAATCGTGAACATTACTATTATTTTTAACAATCCAATCGATAGCGTAGCAAAAGAAACGATAATTTTGGTGTTAAGTACTTACATTTAACGAGATAATGAATAACAAAACTTCATTCGCCTCGTAATAAATAAAGTTGTGAAAATTTTAGACGCCTCAGTGGCGTAGTGGGCACAAGCTCTACTGCCGATCACGAGGTCCCAGATGCGATTCTCAGGTCAGGCAAAGTGTTATTGAATCCATTAGAAATTATCTCAATGACAGCCTGGAGTCTGGAACTGTGCCCGGTAGATGGCAATAGGCTCGCCCGCAATTACATGGGACCAATAAAATACTAGCGAAATGTGAGTGTACCTACTATGGGACTGAGTCCTGGGTATACATCTGCAAACCCATTCAGGAAAAGGGGTGATTTATGTTATGTGTGAATTTTGTTGTTTAACATAGTTACAATGTTGTAATGTAAATTATTTAGAGTAATTTCCATGATGACACATGTGATAATCACAGCTTTTGAACTGCAAAATAAATTATAACTCTAGCAATGCAGCCTGATTCAGGAGTCCTTAGCTTGTGCTATAAAATCAGCATAATATTTTGTAATTTCGGTTACGACGGTGCTGGCGAGTTGCCAGATTCAATTTAATCTTTGTACTGCGCACGTTGTGGTCACTCCTCTCGCCCATCTCGTTCCATGTTCACAATTCAGGAGCTAGTCTACTCATGGAATTAAACCCTTATCGTATACTACGCTGTCTTCTTGAATCTTGGATGTTAGCCGCTCGAATAATCTATGGCTGGGGAATTTTACGAGCTAGCGCTATTATTAATATTAGTATAATAATAATTTATTACAAAGCTTATTACGTAGTCCTAATTAACTGTCTACTGTCTTCTGTAATTTTACCATTATTATTTAGTACCTAAGTGTCGTAACCATTTAATCAGTTAATCACCTATAGGTCGAGAACTCGTTACGAGCGATAGTTAAGTGCCAATATTAATAAACGCGGTGATGGACGGGTCCACCACAAGTGGTGTCAATCTGATCATTATTTACTATGTCTGTGTAAACGGTCCTTCAAATATTGAACGAGAACTGCCATATCACCCGTCAATTTGGCATTATTAATGAAAAATAATTTCCTATCATTGCAGTAATTATTTTAACCCCAAAATAAATTACTAGATCGGTGCCTCATTGGCGTAATGGACGCAAGCTCGACAGCTGACCATGAAGTCCCGGGTTGATCCCCAGGTCAGCCAAAGTGTTAAATACTGGATTTTGCCATTAGGAATTATCTCAATAACAGTCAATAGCCTGTAATCTGGAACAGTGCCCAGTAGATGGCAACAGGCTCGCCTTCTATTACCATGGGACCAATAACATACTGGCAAAATGTGGGTGTACCTGCTATGGTACTTAATCCTGGGTACACCTCCGCCTACCAATTCGGAAAAAAAGCGCAATTGTATGTTATGTTATATAAACTAGCTTATTCATTGACATCGAACATATAAATATTATATCAAGTTCTACAGTCCACTCTGAATAGTTGACCTGTACACTAAAATTGTAATGGTGAGGCTTTTAATAATTAGATATAATCGGATTTAATGCAGATTATTGGAAAACAATAACGGTCTTTAAACATACGAGTAACATTATTGGTAATTAATTAATTCCCATTTTGTACATGTTATTATTGTCTTTAGTCAGTGGGTCGTATACCTCATTATGTATTATGTTTATAATACGGAGTAAGTAACAATATGTATTAAATTTAATATAATAAAATAGATAATGTTGCTATTTAATAGCTTCGGTAAACTGATGAAACTGAAGACTTATATTTATTTAAAAGTTACTCAAAGTTATTGTTTCTACGATCAAATTCTGTGTAGGAGGAACCTAGAAGCCAATTTCTACTTACAAAATGCTACCAGCTACCGGCTACCGGCTAGAATTGTACCTAACCCTATCAACCCGTGGTTGCCGAAATGCCGGCTAAAGGATTATCAGATCCAGAGGTCAAGCAGCAGCATCTTCTGCGTAAAATCCATCTAACTGCGCTCAACAACCTGCCTACTAAGCGTGGCGAGTCCTGGCCACACGGGGGACGTTGATTTTTGTTTCTGCGAATTTCGCAACTATTTCTTTTAATAGTTTATCGGTTTGACGGGTAGATGCATTCTCTTAAGTATTTAAGTAGTAGTATTTTAAGTAGTGGTAGTAGTAGTAGTAGTATTTTAAGTAGTAGTAGTATTTTAAGTAGTAGTAGTAGTAGTAGTATTTTAAGTAGTACTTTTGTGTAACGCGACGTTGTATATTATATATTTAACGCAGGTATAGATGGCGCCATCAGAGGCAAACTTTGGAGTGTTTTCTGATCCTCATCTCAAAGAGTAAAGCATACGATAATTTGACAACTTTAAAGTATCATTTATTGAGGTGCATGTAACGTGCCAGATGTTACTTCTCTAGTGGCAAACAAATCAGGGTTGGCTACAACCTTGAGTGATTAGCTCGTTAAGGCACAGTGCAGCGCTCACAACTGTGCCCGAACTTAGTGCCTAACTTTAGCTATTAGCTTCATTATCTACACGATGAGATAATAAACACCTATAAATACTTTGATTAAAACAATATTATAATAATAGTCTCTACACTTTTAGGGTATACTATAATTATCCGATTGCCTCGGTGGCGTAGAGGGCGCATGCTCGACTGCCAATCAAGAGGTTCCGGGTTCGATCCCCAGGTCAGGCAGTCTTAAATATTGGATTTTTCCATTAAGAATAATCTCAATAACTGCCTGGAGTCTGGAACTGTGCCCGGTAGATGGCAATAGGCTCGCCCGCTATTACATGGGACCAATAACATACTGGCGAAATGTGGGTGTATCTACTATGGGACTGAGTCCTGGGTACACCTCTGCCCTACCCCTTCGGGAAATAGGCGTGAATGTATGTTATGTTATAATTATCCGTGACTTCGTCCTTTTCTTGTCTAATCTTACTCCATAATGAACGTGACGTGGATTGCTTTTAGGCTTATAAGCTAGCCACTTTTAAGCTAGGCGTTTAGAGGAAGTGTGGCAGTCAGACGAGATTCAGGTCTATGATTATTATGTATAGATATTTTAAATGATGATTTTAATATTGAACTGGTACCAAGTTACCAGTCGTATGGATAAATCCAATTAGCATATTGTGTGTATGGTATAGACCGACATTTAACGCTTAGCACGTGTGAACACTAGAATAATATATACTGCGGCAATAAATACGTGACATTTACTGACACGTCAATTTGAAAGTTGCTTCAAAATTGAACAATTTTTTTTCTGAACTGACATTCTAAGCGTCATAGTTCTATATTCTATGGGTATAGACATGTGCAGAATGTGTCACTAAAAAGAAAAGATATGTACTCGTATTATATGTCTTTTTATCTCTGTGAAGTATATTAATCTTTCATTTAGTTCAGTAGTTGTTAGTTCAGTGACACATAAGAGAGTTTTTGTTCAGATGTTCGAATTTCGAACGTTGTTCTTAGGAAAGGCCAAGTCAAAAGTACCTCCAACCGACGAGCATGTATGAAAAATGTCATGAAAGTGAACGAAGCGAAAGTTGTATGTCAGGATCGTAGCAAGTGGACGGAAATAGTCTCTGCCTACCCACCCCACCGGGAACAAGGTGTGACTGTATGTATGAATGTATGTTGTATGTAATGTATGTTCGAATTTCGTTCACCAGTTCGCTCGTTCATTTAGTCCGTCCCCTTCACTAGTCCTTCTCCTTCACAAATCCTTCTCATTCTCTGAACGAAAACTAGTAAATTATAATTTGCTAGATAATTTGAACTGTAAATTAAACATAAACCGAGATTTTCTTTTACTTTGATTGTTTCATAAATTATGGACACAGTAAATAATATATCAAAACTACTGAACTACTTGAATCTTTATTGAATTATTGAATGAAGGACGAAACACATCTGAAGCACTTCATTTACTTCATTAATTCCTGAACTACACACGGCTAGTTAGTATGGTACGAGTGCAATAATATAATCGATATTTACGTATCCGATTTTTTATGATAGTGAGTGAAACATCAAACAAGACGAGCAAATCAGGTGTCTGATGGTAAGCATCAAACTATATTCATCATTCACTCGCATAAAAAGGTAGTATAAAATGATTCTCTTAGTGTTTGTCTGTATGTATAATTTATATATCTGACTTCGCACGTGAGGGTAGAAAAATGAATTACACCAGTGCGAAGCTGGGGTCAGTCGCTAGTTTTTAACAAATTTATCCTATTAATATCCTAAATGCCATTTTTTTGTTGTTTACCTTTTTAAGTTAAGCCTTAGATACGTAGCTTAGACACTGGAACACTTTTAGCGAGTAAAACAGAGAGGAACATCTAGTTACCTATAATATGGTCTGGTATGGTATACTGGTATACTGCTATATATTATTGATTGTAATACAGAGCAATACATAAACTGCAAAGCCCCACCTGGTACGCAGTTCATAGGATTTTATAGAAATTGTTTATCCAATTTTACGGACGAGCGAACAAACGGATTGTATAACTTTTGTTAGTGATTCTATGAAAGAACTCGCCGCGGCAAATAAGGTATAATAAAATACAAAGAGAGCTCAATGAGGACAGCAAAAATTGCATCTGATGACTTAATTTACAATTACACTTACATACATACATACAGTCACGCCTTCTTCCCGATGGGAATGGCAAAGAATATTTCTCTCCACTTGCTACGATCCTGACACACGGCTTTTGCTTCTTCCACTTTCATGATATTCTTCGTACATGCTCGTCCGTTGTAGGTTCTTTTGACCTGGTCTATTCTTAGAATAACCTATATACCCAATTACACTTCAGTTCAATTCAAACGTTTATTTGCGAACATGGGTACAAAAAATTGGTCTTAAACTTAAAAATACATGTGCTCCACATTCCACATAAATACGCATGCAAAATTACATTGTAATACTTATTGTAAATATTTAGGTATAATATTAATATAATATTAAAGTTAGGTATATCATATTTTTTTATACTAATCCCTAATACCTCCTATGTTCAGCAGTGGACGTCCGATGGCTGAGATGATGATGATGATGATGATAATGAGTGTCATTGTTTAAATATTTTTGTTCAACCCATTACAAAAGATAATAATTCCTGAAAAGGGGCGAATGATGACAAATTAGATGTTTATGAAAGGTCCTAAAAAAAAGGTAAATAATAAAACCCTTACTGATATTTTTTATTGAAATTGTTCATGATTTACTCGAGTCTGTTGCTTTTACGGTCAGACAATACCTTTGTGTGCTTTCATTTGGATTCTAGACTCTGCAAGTAATTAGAGCATTCCTCGAGTCGCTGCTAATTACTACTTTGCGTGGAAAATGGACTTGAATAAACATGTCAGAAAAAGTGAGTCCTGAACAAAGGAATCGTATAATAAGAAAGGTACGTCGTAACTTTTTTAGGAAAAAAATATTAATTGTTTTCTTTTACGAAAAAGTATATTATTTTCATAAAATATTCACGTCTTCCCAATATGACTATCTCTTGGTGCTACTATTCCTAATGCAACGCCGTCCCTTCTGGGTCTCATCATGGTATCCTCACTACAACATTTTTCTAAGCATGGTCTGTGCTCAGCGGATGCCTTCCCTTACTTGATTTTTCCTTCTTATAAGGTTAGTCCTCTCAACACAAACCTAAACCAAATATCACTCTACAATCTGATTTTAATGGTATGAATCAGAAGGCATTCATCATACGAGATGCCAGTAATACAGATTGGTCATACGCCTTTACATACATAACATATATAAACATACGTTCACGCCTTTTTCCCTAAGGGGTAGACAGAGGTGTACCCAGGACTCAGTCCCATAGTAGATACACCCACATTTCGCCAGTATGTTATTGGTCCCATGTAATAGGGGGCGAGCCTATTGCCATCTACCGGGCACAGTTGCAGACTCCAGGCAGTTATTGAGATAATTCCTCATTAGGAAAAATCCAATATTTAACATTTTGTCTGACCTGGGGATCGAACCCGGGACCTCTTGATTGGCAGCCGAGCATGCGCCCTCTACGCTACCGAGGCAGTCATACGCCTTTAATACCTATAAAGATTTATATAGAGCAAAAAACTGAAAAAGCATGTTTTTTGGTGTGGAGGCTTTAATTACACGACATGTATGAGGAAAAAATCACGTATAATATAAATCTTTTCATTTATTAGTAAAAGCAAAAAACGTTGAAAAAACATCGTTACTTGTATGTATGTAAGGCTTGTGTGGAAGCAAACTTCAATTATTTATTTTACTTGATTATTATTTATTATTAAACTTATTATATTGTTACACTATCTGTGAAAAAACCAATCATCTAGCTTTTGTCATTATCACGATAATATAGCAAAAATTAATCGAACCGAAATTAACTTCTACCAAAAACACGTTACTTGTATGGATAGCCCCTTTAATTATTGACCTTATTTTTTTATTATCGTTGTTATAGCGGCCATAGAAATACACATTCTGTGATAATAACAAGTGTCTAGCCATTACGGTTTATGAGATAGAGCCCTGTGACAGACGGACGGACAGCAGAGGCTTAGAAATAGGATTCCTTCGGCACCCCTCTACGGGGTTCGGCGCCCTGAAAAACAGGCGGTGGCTGTTGGACTATGTTTGAAATGTGAAACCACCAACCTTCCAGTATCTGTAATTACTGTCTCTGCATGGTTGCCTCGAAGATATTAGTCTGAGCGATAAAACCGCCAATATTTACACGTTTGTAAACTTTTGATTTTATTATGTTATTTCATGTATTGTGGTATTAATAAACTGTATCAAATCTAAATAAAACATTATTTTACGTAGAACTCAGGCAAAGCTTGAATATCTAATTGTTTTTGTTTTAATATTCCTTTTCATTGCTGTCGTTTCAAAAATCCTACTAATATTATAAATTTCAAATTTCAGTACAATGTAAAAAACCCACTTTTTCGAGCTTGCGAGTTCTAACTCACCTCCAGCGTCATCTAGCGCGGTTTTGGTTAGATGGATGAATGTTTGTTACTCTTTCACGCCAAAACTACTAAACAGATTGGGCTGAAATTTGGTATGCAGGTAGCTTAGAACCTGGAATAACACATACTAATAGGGTACTTTTGTCCCGATATTCCCACGGGAACGATATCTACGCGGGTGAAACCGCGGGGCACAGCGGTTATAAAATATTATCTAAACTTAATCATAAGATTGTTATATCCCAAACTTATTAACTTGTTAAACTGAGAGCGTGATAATAGAAAATAAATCATGTTACCCTTTAATCGAATACGCCATTTCACGTTAGAGGTGTTTTTACCAAATATTAATATCTACACATTACACATAAATCTCAGCGTTTCATGTTTATGTCACGTAAAGTGTTCAACTTGTGTAAAGTACAGAGGAACAAACACTGCCAGTACATTTGTAACCAGCAACACTGAACACTGGAGGCGTTTGCAAACTATTTACGATTTGTGGCGCATTTAGTCACGCCCGTTTGTGTGCGTAGGTATTAAGTACATAGTATCTAGGTAATATGTAATTCTAAATGCGCCGCGAAATTCGAAATAAGCGAGAGGGATTTCGATCGAGGGGTCGACGCTCTTAACTTTTAATGGATTTTTAATCACACAGAGAGAGAGCCAGTAGCTTCAATTGTACATTTAAAAATAAATGCGGTTCTAGAAGTAGAGTCAAACGAAGCGATTAACCTTTTGGGTATTTTTTTCGCAGTTATGTAGCTCAATGTAAACATACACTCGAATTCATATTTGGCGTGTTTATTATGCTCACGAATATAACGTGCGCTCAGTAAGATAATTGTACCTCAACAAGAAGAACACACAATAAACCTGAAGGGCTTTATTTCTACTACGTACCACTATTAAATTATTTGGTTTGGTTTTTTTTTTATTTAGTAGGTGCTGAGCGGTGTCTTTGCAGAATTTTACATGAGCCTTTATTAGTGTCCTTTATGTATTGATATACTTTTTGTTAAACCTTTTTTAGATTTAAGTGTATTGTGCATTCACCACCTGCTGAGAGCTCCATATTTGACATGATTTCTTTAACATCACCCTCCACGTCGATACAAATACGGACTTAAATAGCTTTGTTTGTCACCCCAATTCGGTACGCAGTACCCTAAATTATAGGCATTAACACATCAGTATCTAACATAATGCTCATGCCTAATGACGATCAATTTGAACCATACATACTGCTATATACAGTGACCTTAATATTTTTGACTAATAAATTCATGTTTTATCGACAACTTTAAACCGCTGATGCTTGAGACTTGCAACTTAACATTCTAAGGGGTCCAAAAAGGGCGTCAAAGTTTTGGTATAAAACTCCCATATTTCGTATTTGCGAGCGGGTAAAGTCGCTGTTCATACACTAGTACACAATAACACAATGTTAACTTTATTGCTTTATTTTAATACTTATTAACCTATAACTGTAGGGTTGATGTTATTTTGTGACGCGCATGCTACGGATTCTGTGAACGTTTTGGTGGTTTTATGGAAAGTATTAATGGCAACGTGTGATTTCACGGAGATCTATGGCATGTGCGAGGGCGCGATGGCAACACAGGGAGGTGGATGCCATCGCGACAGATGATTGTAGAGCGAAATTGAAGATGGTGGACTTGGAATAAATCATGTAAAATATGCTGAAGTGTTCGAGTATTATTTAATGGAAAAGGCATGCTTACATAACTTTATTTGTATACCGACGCGAGCATATTGCCATCACTAAAAAGTGCAATAGAAAATACAAACCAATACAAAATATTCATTGGAAATAAAATTTGTCTACAGTTACGCTGCCTTCGTACCGAAAAGTAATAAAAACTGTATTTTTTTTCCAAAACGAGTTATTTATAAGTATGTCTATTATGTCTGTATTATGTCTGTACGAGTATGTATTATATGTCGTTTATAAGTATAAAAAAGCGCATCTACTTAATTTTTTGTGTCCATAATCCGCGGAGATACAGAAAGCTCAAAAGGCACATCTGACAGAAGTGTGTTACTTTTATTAATTTAAAAGGGTGTATTTAACGTTTATTAAGTTAAAAGAGCACTTTTGGCTACATATTTCTTATATTTCTTAGATTTTAGGTTAATTTATGTGGAAAAGGCACTTTTGAGACGTGTTAGAATGAAAAGGCATATTATATTGAAATACGATATTGTAATTAATTGCTTGATATTGAAATGATTCTTTTTAGTTAGGTGTATACGAATCAAGACAAAGCAAAGATTACATTTAAAAGGCGCAAATGTTTCTAAGTGCATATTTGTATCTTACCCAATTATCTTGGTAGTACGACTTTAACGAGAAATTGTGTTTCTTTTTATGCAATAAATAAGGTAAGTATAAACTTTGAGTGCCGCTCGAAAATGCAATCAGTATTTATTTTTCGCCTTTTATACTGAGCAAAGTTTAATTTTTGATTAGTTATTACTTACTGCTTCAGGTATTGCTTTTACAAAATAGGAAATATAATATTATACCCACCGAAATAATAATAGGTACCTAATTACTGATTATAACGATTCAATTACTAAATACATACAAACCGTAAAAAATAATTTAAATAAATATTGATTTTGACAAAATGAACCATCGCATTTAAAAAGGCTCAAAGCTCCCGAGTTTATTAATCATCGAACTATTGAGGCAACAAAGTCTCCGTTCCGTATCCGACAAATTAGTCCAATCATCAGACTTAAATAACAGCACTTCTTATATTACGCCAATTTTTAGGAGAATTGACCACTTAACTCATCTATTTATAATGATAATTCATATGAGACTTTCAACTACTTAATTTTACACATAAACAAAACGACATCTATAATATATAGCGTAATTTTTTCTTGAAAGAATGGCATTCTTAAATGAGAACGGTATCAGGATTGGTGAACATTGCGAACGATATTCACCTGTCTCCATTTTATATCGCTGGAGCAGGGTGATCAGGGTAGTAGGCAGCATTCCAGTCGAGCCGAATAACTGGCCGCCACGCTACCTGTTTTCCAATAACCATGTATTTCACATTATACTATGCGTCATTAATTGGATACCAGTTGGGCGTGCTGGTTCTCTGTTTGTCAAACCACTATTTTATTTAAAATTTAAACTTGTTTTTTGTTAATGTCCATCAAAAATAATAATTTGAATTTATACTCTCACAGAACGGGTTACCGCAATTACACTGTTCACTGTTCGAGTCAATTCATATGGGTTATGTGGATAACCCGTATTGTCAGAATTTCATGTCGCCAAGATTCATCCATGACCTCCGGCATAACCTAACGACTGGGCCCTACTGCATAAATTCAAGGAATCAGCCGGGACCCACAGTATAATATGCCATCCAAAGCAAGGTAGCGCCCAGGTGAAAAGTCCACATGGTAAGATTCGATCCAGGATCTCCAGATTTGAAACCAGGCATATTTCCGGTGGGCCACACACGCTACATTAATAAATAGACACGTCTGTAAATAAATAATCATACCGTACCGTAATTCATTTTTAAAATTTATCGGTGTCATAGTCATTCTAAGCCGTTATCAGTTTTGATATATCGGTGTACTTAAATACACATGCATTATGTGCAACTATCATTATCTGTTTAATAGTGGCTAATTAGCAAACCACAGACATGGCTTAACTTATATTATGATATAATGTTAACTGCATTTAGCGCTATTCTGCACGTTGCACTAATGGTTATATATTTGTTAATTTTTTTATGACACAGGCGGTAAACAAGTTGACGGGCCGCCTGATGGTGAGCAGCTACCGCCGCCTATGGATACCTGCTACACCAAGGATATTGCCAGTATGTTGCCGACCCTTCAAGACTCTATTCACTTTCCTTTTGGAACCCCATGTTGTAGCTCAACGGGAAGGCTGCAGCAGGGATTTTCTTCTTCTTTTTATCCAGTCAGTCTGTAGCTAACCGTGGTGTCTTAAGTTTTTCGGTCACGTGCCTTCAGAAATATGGTCTTATACCACATTGTGATACCACACAAATGCTCACTTCTAAAATCCGAGTATGGACCGATTTGTATTGTCGTAGCTCAGTTTAAGAAGATGGCTGGGCGCGATAGGTACTCTTCGGGTATTTTATAATTCAATAAAAATAAACGCTAAAGTCCAGATTTGCAGATTGATCAATATTCTATCACCTCCACTTGCCTGCTAAGAGACCAAATCGGATCACCATATGTGTCGAGTGTCGGATAACAGGCCTACCTGGCATTGCCATCATTCCAAGCCCAATCCAATCTTGATACTACTGGTTACTTTGAGACAGTTCACAATCTGTAACGTTTAGACATTAATAATACATATTATACATACACACATACAGTCACGCCTTGTTCCCGCTGGGGTAGGCAGAGACTATTGCCCTCCACTTGCTACGATCCTGACATACAACTTTCGCTTCGTTCACTTTCATGACATTTTTCATACTATAATAATTAATAATCCAGAAAATTAATGGACTAGCTTAGTAGCGCGTAACTTAAAAAATCTACATTCCTCTTTCTTGCTCGCGTTACCGCAGATAATCATTTAATTTGATTTAATATTACTCGTTAGAAAAACGTTAGAAAATTATAATTAGTTTTAGCCATAAAATACTATCATAATATCCTTATCTCGTATTTTTATAATATTATGATAGATATTTTTGATCAAAGCTAAGTCTAATCTAAATATGATGTCTTTAAATAGTGTCATCATCTTCATTATCATCTCAGCCATAGGGAGTTCACTGCTGAACATAGGGCTCCCCAATAAATTTACATCTCTCTAAATAGTCTCTCTAAACAAATAATCTCAAGATATGAATCAAATTGACGTCCTGGTTGACACACTTACTTATTAAGGCCCTGCCCTATTCCTTGGGCCTCGAACTAAACTTTTGCACACAGTAGTTCATTATGATGGGGACAAGGAATATTAAATATTTTAATTCTTAAACTGAGGCAAGATAGATGCGGGATTGTTCAAATGAAATACTATTTAATATATAAATGTTTATTTTAGAGCATACCATAATACATAGACAACCTGACAACCGTCTGTGTGTATTTTGTACCAATATGGTGCCAATAGCATTCTTGAACGACCCCAATTACTGACTGATCCATTACCGTGCTGAACACCATCTCAGTCTTTACGGTCGTATAGAGTACGCTGTATGTCGTACGCTGTACGCTGTATATGCACACGGAGACGGGATTGTCTTGACAATGTTAATCTAATTTATTTATAAAATATCTTTGTACCTCACACTGGAGGTAGTCGTTGTCGGTTTCTTTGTCTATGATAACAATTTTTATGTGACAACAAAAATAATTAGGTACTCACGTGTCAGAAGCAGCAAGAGGGCATCAAATATCACTTTAAATCTCCTTTGAGTGAAAAAATATTGTATTTAGTAGGAATTTGGCACCAGTCATTTTGCGGGAGGCACAATTAATGTTGCATTATGTTTGAATTGTATAATCATTATTCTAAAAACCAAATCAATTAACTGGTCCATTTGCGAATCGTACTTTATATAACCTTTTCGCAATAATGGTTTGCTGTTGTGGTTCATTTTAATATTTGTATCTACTTAGGTCCTAGTAATATTTTCAAAATTTAAAGTCACGTTTGAATAAATAAATATAATATTATAATATATAATACAAGCTGACCCTCCAAACTTCGTACCGTCTTAAAATTGATATTGAGTTTGAAATTAGTTCTTCAATAATTAGGAAAATAACAGCAAAAGACGAAATAAGCAAAACGTCTAATTGCCGTGTAATAACTATTCACGCGAAAACTACTTTTTAATTCCGAAGGGATCGAGCTAAAATCAGTGAAACTGCGGTACGCAGGTAGTATCAAAATAAAAGGTTTTCGCTAAACAAGGCCTCACAATGCTCAATGTTGTTACTTTTTCCATTATTTGAGTCGTTAAATTAAAAGTTGTGTTAAAACAGCAATTTCCAAGAATTAAAAATAAGTTGTTCACTTGCCTCATAGAGATTTCCACTCCTGCCTTTTCTGCGGGCATATTTGCGAAAAACTGGAAAAGTAAGTTTTCAATTGGTTTTTGTTGAGTAAAATACAAGTATAAAGTTTAAAAGAACAAGGTTAATATTTAACTTTACGAGTTCTGAAATGAAATCGTTTGCAACTAAATATTGTCTTTGAAGAAAATTTGAGCCAGATATTTATTTACTAATTTAAAAGTTATCTTGTTGCGTAATTTTACAAAATTATAGTCTACTAGTTGTTCCCTGAAGTTTGACCCGCGTAGTTATTTTTCCCATGGGAACAACGGAAAAAAATACCCTATGTGTTAAGAAATATATATATATATAATGAATATCAGCTCAGACTGTCTAGTAGTTCTGGCGTGAAAGAGTAACAATTATCCATCATCCATCCATCCTCACAAACTTTCGCATTTATAACATTAGTATGAAGTAGGCTATCTTAAACAAATATTCTTATTTAGATCGTGAATCGAGAAGAACTTTAGATCCTATTACTTATTCGTATCTAGTTAGTGATATCTATACATACCATTTGTGCGGATATTGCGACCAAAATAGGGCTGCCCTCGTGCTCTCGAACGTTGAAGAGTTCGTACTTTCGAGTACGTAGCTCTCATCTATTGCAAACACGCACTCAAAAGCTCTCTCTTTAGTTGTCTATCCCTACTTTAACATCCTACTAATATTATAAATACGAAAGTTTGTGAAGATATAGATGGATGTGTGTTACTCTTCCGGCCCAAAACCACTGAACCGATTGGGCTAAAATTCGGTATTTAGATAGTTTAGACCTGGAATAACACATAAGGAATTTGTTATTCCGATATTCCCGCAGAAAAAGAAACTACGCGAGTGAAACGCTGGGGCACTGCATCGAGTTGTACATATACATGTCAACGACAGGTACTTCATGTATAGTTTTTTAACTCTAAAGTATTAACTCGTGTTAGCTGTATTAAATTTTTGTTGTATATGTAGGTGTTTATTATGTTTATACCCGTAAAATTAAACGGCTTTGAAAATGATTGAATTTAGATGCTTTCTTTTACTAGTTGGTTATTTTGATTAGTAGATTACTCCCTACATTACATTATATTAAGGTTTTAGTTAAATCTCTCTAGTTTAATTATGAATTTATTTTTATTTTATTTTATGAGTACAGCCACATTACACATATATATTTTTACATCATTTTTTATTTAACATAGGCAAGTTCTTATATAACAATATATATAAGTACATAGCATTTGCCATAGAGCTCGTTAAATATGAGTGAATAAAAACTTAAATGATATGAACGAATACAATGGAAAAAACTTAGACAAAATGAACTAAAATTAATGAGTATTACGAAAATTACTCTAGTATCGACCCAGATGATCAGCACAGATTTTATTGTTAGAGTATTGAAGTTTTTCTGATATAGTATGAAGAAGTATTAATCATCGTTAGAGCGGAAGGGAGCGTTAGTAATTGTTCTCTGGAGAATAGAAAGCTTTCATCAGTTTTCTTGGCGGGTTTTATTAATATTACTGCACCTACTAGTACTTATGATGTTTTGCACAAATGATTATTCAATAAATGTTCTGTTTCTACGTAGTAAATAAACAAAAATCAACCACCTCTTTTAGTTGTGTATACATTGCAAAATCGCGTGTTCTATTTAATGTAGTGTATTTCATTTTTCAGTGTTTCTATGTGATTAAAAATCATAAATTGTATTAAAAGTCAATGACAATCATCATTATCATCTCAGCCATAGGACGTCCACTGCTGAACATGGGTTCCATCCAGTCTGGTTGTAAGCGGCCTGCAGCCGGTGTGTACCTGCCGTCCTTATCAGATCGTGTGTCCACCTTGTGGGTGGACGTCTTACGCTACGCTTGCCGGTCCGTGGTCTCTATTCGAGAACTTTACAGCCCCATCGTCCAAAAGTTCTGCTATGTGCCCTACCTATTACCACACGCTAATCCGCTGGACTATTTGTCGGTAACTTTCATTCGTCTGCGGATCTCCTCATTTCTGATTCGATCTCGCAGAGAAACCCCTAGAATGACATAATAATAAAAAGTACTATAAAAATGCATAATGGGAGAAGCCAGTTCAGATCAGTTCAGAAGCCATACAGTTTAACTAGTTTGGGACTCATAATTCCATACGAAAATGCTGTACATGTATGCATTTAGGTCATGTCAATAAATGAATAATTGTGACAATCTACTATACTAAACCTATCACTTGCATTACCTAACTACAGCCAACATATTTAATTCATTATATAAGGTTTTTAGATATTATATTTAATTATTTATGTTTATTTGGGACAAATTAGGAGAGGCCTATGTCCAGCAGTGGACTAACACAGGCTGATGACGATAATTATCATTTGAAAAAATTAACATTCACATACTGGAGAAATGTGGGTGTATCTACTATGGGACTAAGTTCTGCGTACACCTCTGCCTACCCCTTTGGGAAAAAGGCTTGTTTTTATGTTTTTTTAACATTCACACATTAGAGCAGATTAACTTAGGATATCGTATGGTTAGTATATAGGTACATAAATGTGCAGCCTACATCATTATCTACATGTTATAATAATACATATAATATATAAAAATATATTAAAATATACTATAAATTTAAATTTAACAAAACGGCGGACAGACAAAGACATCATCAGTTGATTCCAAGTGAGCCTTATAAGTGTGTATTTGAATAGAATATTATGTACTAACTACTAAGTTCCTACCAAAGAGTATAACTACTTATGGCTGGTTCACACGAGAACATCCAGATTATTTACGGAGCCGTATCTAGTGCAGTGCGTATGAGCGTACATTCATGTGAATATGGACCCCCATATGTGGATGTGGGACGTCTGAAACCACAAACAATGAAATTCAATCTAGATCCGTCCGACCGACGATCTAGATGCTCGTGTGAACAGTGAACACAATTGGATAATGAAAGAATACGGTAATTAACAAATTAAAATAAGTCTAGTGTTTCATTTTATAATATTTTGTTATACATAATATCAATTTAATCTAAACGCAAGAAATATAGGCATATAATATTGCATTTTAATTTCAAAAGCTTTTTCAGCACGCGTAGGTACTATATACCATCATAAAAACATGCAATAAATTAATACTGTGAACTGACGCCAGGGCTTGATGGTTTCTAAATTGAAATTCACACTTGATATATTTTAAAGTAAGCGAGGGAAGCAAAGGCGGAGGAGCTACCGGTCCTTCCCATAACTGCGAAAATTGCAATTGCTACAGTAAGTACATAATATTATATGCATGAAGCATGAAAAGTATCCATACCTACTATCGTACAACCGCGCGGCGAGAGAGCAGACCGCTGCAACGAAAACGTCTATACCGTGCAATGCTCTTGGTGATCCCAGCCTGCACTTTTACCGCTCACGTAATCTGAAATCGATAGAATGCCAACGCGAGCTTACCGACCGTGTTCCGACGAAAAACCGAAAATCACTCGCCCACTCAAATAATTCCTACCTCAAGATGCCAACCTAAAAAGTAAGTCGAAAGCTCCAGTAGCGTATAATAAAATCCTCAGGTATAATGTCACTTCCACGTGCTCTAGTACCTACTAGAGATATATATTTAGCATTTTCCCTGGGGGCCTCAAAATGACTGACTTTTCGAAGGTAAAAAAGTATGAAAGTTCGCATTAAACAACAATAACAGACAAAAAAGATATTTGCCGGTGTATCTCGGCTTGGAGTCGACAGTCACTGAGCTTCCATATCTAAGGCTATTCCTAACTTGTTTGTAATGAGAAAAGTTTCCAGTAGGTACAAAATATGAGCATGGAGCACTTGGAATATTTTGAAAAAGTATTTAATAAATTATTAGTTCGTACCGAGATATTATAATATATTAAAATAAGTCCCGGAAGATGATAGATGTTATAAATAAACTGGTTAAATGCGAATAGAACTCGCATATAAAGGGTTCTTGTTTCTACATTCCGTTCTATATGTGTAATATATACTCCCTATTTATAGGTGTCACTCTACGAATAATGACATTATTCGTAGGTGACACTTATTATCACCTAATAAATAAGATTCTTATTACTACTATTCTAATCAGTGTTACAATTTATTCTTCTTGTAGTTATATTCCCTTTTGACATTTAGCACATTGTATGGAGAGCACCTTTAGTTATGTTTTTTTTTTATTTATATTTTTGTAGCGGCAGTAAGAATACACATTGTTTTTTTGAAAATTACATCTGTCTAGCTATAAAGGTTTATGAGATAGAGCCCCGTGACAGACGGACAGGCAGACAGCGGAGGCTTAACAATAGGGTTCCTTGAGCATCCATTGCGTACGGAGCCCTAAAATGACACTCTAAGTTTTAATAGTAACAGCTACGGTTCATAAAATGACTTAATTTATTAGTTACTAGCGACCCACACTCCCCCGCGAGTCAGGCCGTTAGGGTCCCATTCCGGTACGCCCCCGGACAATAAAAAATTTATTAAGGCGCTATCCAAAGCAAATTCGCCCTCTCGCTCACAGAAGATATAAAAAATACTACATGTAATTACGTAAAATTGGCATTACGACAACTGGTTCTAGAAAATACCAACACAAAGATTCAGTAAATTATCCAATTTAATCCAAACATGTTTTCAGTGCCTTATTATTTTTCTAAGATTTTTTTTGTGCAGGTTTTTAATACGTGAAAACTCGTTTGGATTAAATTAGATTTGTTAAACCTATTATTTTCTAAAACCTAGTTGTCTTAATTTTACGTAATTACAGGTAGTATTTTTTATATCTTCAAAAATGTGGGTAAGTGTGAGCGAGAGGGCGAATTTGCTTGGTACAGCGCCATAACAAATTTTTGAGTGTGGGTGCGTCCCGGCCGGAGGCGTACTGGAATGGGACCCTAACGGCCTGTCCCTCCCCCGCGGTGTAATTCATTTTTCACCTCTCCGAAGCCGGGTGCGTTGCTAGTAATACAATGTGTCCGTTCTTCGGTAGGTATCGGACACCCGTATTCAAGAACACAGCACAGTACATAAATATTGTTCTTGAATACGGGTGTAAATGTATGAAAACGCTTTATGTCATGATTATACTATATTTTTTTTTATGATAGCCAGTGACAAGACGAGCAAATCAGGTGCCTGATGGTATAGGCATCATGATTGCCCATATCAGACACAGTGCCAAATAGTGTTTTAAAGTTCAAAATTCTGCGCGGCACTGTACTGCGCCTGTCACCCTGACATATGAGTTGTTGAATCTCATCATGCCCATTAATTTCGTTGGTAACATTGCCCTTTAGACCGGAACACAGTAACGTTGCACATTACTGCTTGGCGGTATGAATAAGGCAAAGGTGTGGTACTTCCTCAGGCGGCCCCCTGCGAGAAAGAGGCCTACCTCTACAAAATATATTGATAGTATTGATTGTCCCGAACTTACATTTATTACACCCTGTACCCCAATTAGTAGGGCCTAGAAGTTGCATCATAATATTTCAGTGAACAGTTTATCAGTCTTTCGTAGGTACTTAAATTAACACCACTTTACACGCCTTAGTTTGTTATTGTAAGACAGTCGATAACATTAAGATAAACCCACTTGCTAAAACTAAAGACACCCCTAGAGAGCTTTAAGTTCAGCTTATCCGATGTTTGACATCGGCACTATACGAGTATTATTAGAATTTCTCCAAGGTGAAAGAGCAAGATACAAGGACGTTATGAACTTTTGTAACAGTCAGGACCAGATACTGTTTAAAACCGCTAGTAACCTGAGGCTTCGACAGTGATGCAAGCAAAAGCGTAATTTAGATATTTAACGAACTGCATATTTTCTTTAAAAAAATGATTATAAGCGGGTCAATGAGTTGGTACGTGTTTAATATAAAAGTTTACATTTTAAACATTTGTTTTGCCTTCATGCATTTTTTCATGTGATGCTATATTTATTTCTTGTTTCACCCCACATTACCTATATATCTAAGTACAGTCAGTAACGAAATGTGGTTAACATATTATTGTTTTACTGGTTGAGGTTTACATCTTGTTTACATCTTGTAAAAATGGCTCACATTAAATCTATATACAAAAATCAAAGTTGGGTTATTTACACCATTTATGATCAAGAACGGCTGGACTGATTTTAATAATCTCTGATTTGTTGGATTCGTCTCCGCCCAGAATAGCAGAATAACAAAAATATCGGAAAGATTTACGTAAAAAACAACTTAAATTTGGTTTAATTAAGCCTAAATACGTCCGGAGGAGTATATCCATTATGCAATTACCAGCTGGACTGATTTTAATAATCTCTGATTTGTTGGATTCGTCTCCGCCCAGAATAGCAGAATAACAAAAAAATCGGAAAGATTTACGTAAAAAACAACTTAAATTTGGTTTAATTAAGCCTAAATACGTCCGGAGGAGTATATCCATTATGCAATTACCACCTAGACAATTAGACACATTTGAAAGTTCCGTCTGCAAGGTAATGTCTTAATAACTTTTGGGCGAATTCTCGGATTTCATCATTAGTAAATGCCAAAATTCTTGTTGTTTTGTGTCCATAGTCAAAAAGAATAAATTTGTTATAGTCTTCTCGTATTTGAGCTTCATATACGCTTTTGAATGTGAACTTTTTAATTTCTTGCGATTTGTTTCGAGCATTTTATGCGACTTATTTTGATTTTGGAAAATTCGGGCAATACTTCAACCAAATTTATGCCCTTATTTTTCATCCTTTTTGGGTTTTCATTGTAAACAGATGGAATCGACTTGCTATCTGCGGATGCTGCTTCTTGCTTAAGACAGCTTAGAGACTGAAAAGCTTAGAGACACTATTATCTGAAACATCTCCAAACATTATAATAGCAAGTGGGAAGTGTCGTAATGATCACGAAGAAACCGCTCTCGCGGGTGTCGTAACGGACTAGTAGGCAGGGCGAGGCGTGAGGTGAGGGTACGCGGTCCACGTGCTCCGCATACCACCACTTGCCTGCGGGCAGACTGAGCAATATTTGCTTTTTTTATTACCACATACATATTTCAACACGAATAACCTCAACAATATTTGGAAGTACTGAGGGCGCTAATGCGCGCGTGGCAGGAAAAATGATATTGTCCGGTCTATTCAATATTCTCTATGCGCGCCCATCACGGTAATTGAATTGATAACCTACATCAAACACCACAGACTATATACATATGCAAGTAAATTACTGGAATTATTACAACAAGAGTGTCAATAGATAGCTTTTTATATTTTCATACTGATACTATTTTAACCTACTGTGATTACTCCTAGTGAGAGCCTGTAATAGATTTGGTACGATGAGCTAACTGCCAAATGAAATACTCAATACATAGATAATATTATAATGTACATATTGCGTATAATATTGCCGGTCCATCCAATCTGTTAGGAACGCATTATATTGGAATTGATTCTGAATAAAAGTTTTAAGTGCTTTAATGGTATTTTATGAACTATTAATATAAAATAGGAGCTGCTTAGATTTTTTACTATATTTATTAACTATTTCGTTTGGGAATTGATAATTATCAGAATAACGTACGTGGCCCTTGAACGTGGACCTTGTAAGACGACGCAAAATACCAGGAAATACGTGAATATATCAAAGAATAGAAAATATGGGACAGAACGTCAATTTGGCAGAGAACACAAAAAAAAGTAAAAGAAATATTTTCAAAAATGAAAGTTACATACGCGCACCAAAAAGGCTGTCGCCAACAGCCCTATTGTTTGTTATATCAATAAGAATAATTTTATTTCAAGAATCTTATAATTATACGTATAATTATAAACATTTCTATAGCGTGATAAAAGATGATCACCAATTTAATCTTTCATGGACTTCATAATCACTTTCATTTATAAGGCAGCTTTTTTTATGGTTTTATTTTAGAGGATTTGGACAATATCCGACAATGTAGCCATTTAAAAAACATGGTGGCACTATTATTTGGTATATCAAACAAATTGTTTTTAAATATATTGTAAACTCCTAGAACAAGAATATTTAGTTTTTAGTTTCGATTTTTTAGTGTCAAAAACAACATGCACAGTGCACCGCCCTCCCGCCCGCAAAATTGCATGCAAAGAGGAAATGCTATTAGGTATTATTTTTGTTAGTGACACCATTCATTAATATATCGACACGTGTTTCGCGTCTACACGACGCATCATCAGGAAATAGACTCTGACTCCGCATGTTGCCGCTTATAGGAATGGTCACCAAGAAAAATCACATTTTGCTAAACATTTAATTGTGCTAAACATTTTGCTAAACAATAATAAGTGGCACAGCTCACTTCAGATCGCCTTTACGTTGAATTCAAAAATGGCCTGAAGGCTTCCCACAGATCTAAATAATGATGCTTAGACCGTCTGTAATCGGCCTTAAACTCTTTATCATCTAGAGCTGAGAGATCTGCCTGATCCCTTAACTCGCGGCTAAACTGCGCTCGCCTGTTATTGCTATCTGCCCTTTCCTCATTCGCGACGGCTTTTATCAACAGTAGACCCCGTGCCATCTTTTCGAAACTTAATCAAGAAGTACATAATACATAATTTTATCAAATGGTTGCCATTTATTTATCCAGGTAAGTAGGTGTAAATAGATATATGCATTTTCCTTTTTTTGCAAAGTATGCATTTTCCTTATGCCACTGTATTTTTTTTTTCTTCTGTTGAACTACGTACACCTGAAAAGGTTTTTTTTATCTTTATTAATAAATAAGATTTATTCCCCAAATATACTTTTACAAAAGATGCACTTCTGTTTCTTATATAGATCTACTTTTACTTGATATACTGAGATAGAAGTTTTTCAATGCCTATATCGTTCTTTTAATACTTTTTTTTTTGGAATTTTCCAAAGGCATTCCCATGCGAAACTAACTATAAATAAAAATTTACTCAAGTCGTGTATAGTATGTATTTTTTTTAATTTTAATATTATTACATTAATACTTAGGTTATGATTTCATTACCTAAAAATAAAAAAAAACACTACAACTATCTGGTAGTGGCATTTACCCATTAAAAGCATGAATAGCATTTACTATTTACCTATGGCTATTCCTTACCTGCCAGTGCTTCACAATAATGCCACTGGGTAGTCAAGCAAAATCCATAGGGATACGTTTTAATATTTTTCTCCAACATTTTCGATCGGAGGAGTAAAAATTTAAAATGAAATTGTAGATCGTAACATTTTTTCTCGAACGAGAAAGGCAGATTACCGCTACATTATACTTTCCCATAGGATAGTGTAAACAAATGTTGATGGCTGAGAGTTTCAACCGCTCGAAAGCAATTATACTCTCTAAACTCTTCGGTCACCGCCTCTGTAAACATATTCTACGAGTTTTTCAAGAAAGTCTTTCGATAAAAATATTATCTATACCGAATCTAATTTCAATATTTTTTTGTAGTATGAGGTAACTGGATTTTACTGATTTTTTGTTCAGTTTCAAGATTTTTATTACAGAACGTAGCTTATTGAGTGGGTACAGACATTGAGAGGAACACGTAAGCAAAAAGCATAAATATGTAGTATGTACACGAGTAGTATTGAAGTTGGATCTCTGTGTTTGCACAAATAAAATTCTTGTTTTTCACCTTTATCCTGTTTAATTATCCAAAACATTAATATCGAGCAAATCTTTTTTCTTTGATGACGTGTAACGTAATTTTGAATAGAACAGAATGAACAATGAAAAAGAACAGGGTAAATATAGACACGGAACATAACAAATTACAGATTAAAACACACATTTATCTTTATTACAATATACTGAGGCGTGACATCCTGTCGCCGTTGAAAAGCTCTGATTTTCAACTTGCTAATTCTTCTTGTCTTGCTAATTCTGCTGTGTGGTCTAAGTCTGGTGCTTCTGCCGAGTCTCCAGCTTAGGAGGGACATCATCTTATTGAATTAAGACGCAGTCTCCAATCTTTGGACTGGGGGAGCCGGTGTTCCTTTTATGGCGCTGCTGTAATTCTTCAATATACTCCAGCTGCCATCGCTTCCCTAAATACTCGTCATATTATTATTTCAACTGTGTTCATTATTAATAAGTATTATTTTAAAAGCAATACCTAAAACATGAATAACCATATAAGAACACAATATCTAATACCTATCTTAAATCCATATTATAGGTGTAATAAGTTATTTATCTTAAATATTATGTAAACGTCGTGTCGACCAAGAATTTAAATTATTTATAGTTATAAATGTTAACAAACCACGATGTAGAGTACGAAACTATTGATGTTCCACAACGATAACAGTTCTGAAGCAGTTAAAATTGAATTTATATGAATTGTGACTTGAGCTTAATGTGTAAATAAAATCTTGCACACGGTGATTATGAATATGGTTTTTAACCTTATTATAAATATTACCCTGATTAATAAATATATAGATATTATTATTGCCACCTCTAGCGCCAAACGTTTTGTTTGTTTCTTGATTAATAAATAGTGTGAGGCGTTAACCGTCATTCGTAGTTCCACGTTATTACAATGCCAGGAATAAATTACAACAATTTGCTATTAACGGTTTATAATCCGTGAGACTATATTATATGCCTCGCTCGCGTTCCGCACTAAATATTTGACTATGGCGCTCCCGAATTAGTATTCCGCTCAGTTCTTGTTACATTAATCCAAACAACAATAGATATTAATATGCACGTTCAAATTAACGCTATGAATACAGTCTCGAGTAATTTCGTAGTTAAATGCAAGCAACTATTCCTTACATTTTAAACGCCATCATGGACAAACCTTAATGGAAGTTTTTTGCTACGTTTGGTCGCCAAACTAATTCTATTTAGCTACTTGCATTGCAGAACTATCGATTGTTGCGCCTATTCATAGTTGACTCCCAAAATCAGGTACACAATTTTTATATATACCTGTATATATATATAGTATTGCCACTTTGCCAATTGCCACTTTGCCACGTGGGACTACTATCGATAGTAAAAACTGACCTTTACACTATTAGTAAGTAATTTTAAAATTACATTAAAATCAAAACTATCCATAGTATTGATGGAATCAATATTGATGGTGAAATGCTGTTTTCACTAAACTTTTTTTTTTCCTTTTGTTCAGGTTGAAGAGTGCACCTGCTTTTAAATATTACAATAACAAATATACGAAACAATATGAGTTTTAAATAACCAAGAATAAAAATTCCGTAGCTTTTACGTATTTGTTTACACATAATTATTAGAAACACATTTGTTAATATTAAATTTTCATAGACCTGGCTGACTGACATCGTTTATATTGTGGCCCCAAAATCCTTAACGACAAAAAAGTCATGTAAGTCTGGTGTTTTCTTGATGTCTGTCGGCCAATAGGTAGGTAGGTACCGTTGTTGTCAGAATGCCTAAGTTGTTGCTGTCTAGCCTCATTTTTAAAAGTCTTCCTCTAGTAGTTGTTAATTTGGAACCCCAGTGGACACGTTTTGAATCCCAGTCTCCTCCAGCGATGAAATCCAGTTTTTAAAAATTCTGTGAATGCGCTCTCTAGTATTTTCTGTTTTGAGGGGCAATATACTGCAGAGAAATTGATAGGATCAGTTTGTTCCATCCATCAATATTTAGCATTGATGATTTCCCCGGGTAAATGTTTCCTGTAGCCTCTATATCCTCCTTAATGATGTCTATAGGAGTTGAGTGGTGTAGATTTCTTATGACTATTCTATAATTCCTGTCTTCTTTCTTGTTGAATGTATACGCTATTAAAACATTATCTCTGACCATTGACTCTGACCTGAATTGAATAACGATTTTGTATGTGTCATCTTTAGCGCAGCTTATTCTTTGTTGTTTTCTATAAATAATCTTGAAAGTGAACTTAGTTTTATCAACTGCACTCTCCGTTAAATGAGTTAAATGAGTGTGATCATGAATTCCATTTATGATTATTGATGGAGGTATGCTAGTTTTCTTTGCCTTCAATTTATCTGTTGCGGAAGGTGAAGTGTGTTCATGGATATTAGACTCGTGATCAACTGTTCCACAGGGGGATTTGTCAATTTCCCTGCGAGCTGAGATTTTTTTCATGCAGTCAAGCTGTTTGGTTGCTTTTTTCATAGTTGTGTGTTACTTTTCTGGGTTCATAGGTAGGTACTCCTTTTGTTCTCGGTACAAACAGGCTTAGACGGAATGCCTGTGGAACATACTTCTTAGCTCCGCTGCTTCTACTACTGCTGTTTTGTTCATCAGTATAGCCTTTGATTCGAGAGTCGGGTTGTCTTGGCCAGTAGAATAATCCATTAGGGAGGCATGGGTACCCACATCTTCATAGTTTTCGGTAACAGATTTCACACTCACAGGTACCCGGAGTACCTGCGAGCACCGGGGTCAGCCGGATTGCATGACCAAACATCGGTAGCAGATTTCACACTCTCGGACCAGGTTACCGGAGAGTGCCAGGGGTTAGCCAGGTCACATGACAGATCATTTTTATCAGCATACATTTTCATATTGGGTTTTAGGAATTAATAATTTTGGGTGCTGAAACCACGTGCGAACTCGCATACGCAGTACGCAGATAAAAATTCACACACATTAATTTTACATGATAACGGCCTAGAGAATATTTTAATTTCTCTAAAGAGTGACCAACTGTAATTTTCTTATTGAAAAGTTGGTCTGTGACATATGTAATCCACAGATTTTTTGTAATGGTCTGTTTTGTACCTAGTTTTATTTGTGAATTGTTTTATTAAGTTTACATTAGACCACCTTGTCTGTATGGGTGGAGCCAAACAATGATATAGTGTTTGTTCAAATTAATAATATAAAAATTAGTTCTTTATATTTGTTTTATTTCGTATTTCATATTTTCATTTTCAATGCCCTTTAGGGTCGTGGGGAGCATGAGATCTGTGAATTTTTTCCCTTCTTCCACACATTTTTAGAAAAATTAACCACTACTGTTGAAAAAACCGTTAAAATGGGCTTCATTGCCGCAAGTTCATAATCAGTCATGAATTTCAACGGCATCCATCCAGGAAAATTTCGTTTAATTAACTTAAATAAAGTTTTGTACGTATCTTCCGTTTTTATATTCAGAAGAGCATAGATCAGTGGAATTATGCGGGTGTGATCCTCGTCATATCCAAGATATCCATGTACAGTATATAACGGGCGCAAACGGGCTAGGGCAGCAATTAAGCGTTCCAGCTTTATAAAATTGTATACCTATAATTAGCACCAGTAGATTTAGACTCGCAAAAATTATTACGCGGATTCCACCAGACTGTAAGGGTCCACTCCGTGAACACGACGCAATTTTTCGTGATCGAATATTATTGACGCGTACCGAGAACATAATTTGAGGAAGAGGTCTATTGTTTGGGAAGATGATGTAAGTAGGCAAGGTGTATCCGTGACCAGTTCAAATTAGTGTGAGGGCGAAGGTAAGTTTAAATGCAGTTGAGAGTTTTCTTATGATATTGATATAAGGACACCATACTCGTGTGTGAGATCCTGTAGTACTGGTTTGATAAAGGTGCTCGATATCCAATTTAAGTTCATTCGTTAATTTAGATTTGCCGCTCTCCGTAATTCTTGCTAAAGCGGTATTCATGAAGTGTTGTAGATATAGTACAGTTTTTCCACTAATAATTAGGAGATCGTCGTTGGCGAACGCCTGAATATGGCACCCTTCAGACAATCTCATGAAAAAGAGTTAAACTAGAATGAGATTCCAGAACATAGCAACAGATAGGGAAATAGCACAAAATGATACATCTGTTCATTATACTTGTAAGTATTTCGGGGAAGCACGTAGCAAATGTCAAGCAGATATCGGAAGTAACATTGTTAATGCCTGAGGCTCGGTTTGGGTTCATTGACTAAAGATACCCCAGGATCTCATTTTGCGAGAAAGGTGGATCATCCGAAATGTTAGGTATAATAGAATTAAGTAAAATTCTAGTAGATGTATGCGTGTGGGAAGAGTCTGAAGTGTCGTCTGGATAAAACTTATCTAGTAGAGGTTGAGCAGTTACTTCCCCTCGGATTAATTTGAAGTATATTAATAAATCAAAAAACATCTCATTATGTGATAGTAATTATAACTTATAACTTAAAAACTGGTATAAAACTGAAATCACACTCTTTTTGCTACTTTACGTTGTAACGTTACTGTGTAGGTACGTTCCAAAACTGTAACGTTACTGTGTAGGTACGTTCCATGTAGGTACCTACCTAAGTCCTACAAGTATTACCTAGGTAGATAATATTATAGACAAAAAAATAAAATTAAAATTAAAAATTTATTTACAAACAAGATTACGAGTAGATAAAAAAGAATCTAAAAAACTATTGAGGGAGGAGGTGTGAAGCCGGCAGCTGTTGCAGAGGGTTCCTTTGAGGACCGTAGGACGCCCCCCCGGGCGCCGCCGATCGCAGAGGTGACTTCAGGTCGGTGAGGTCCCCAACTCGACGAAATACCACGAACAGGTATTGTGCACCTCCCCCTCGGTACGCCGGAATTATAGGGAGAGTCGGCGTACCTGAGTTCCTCTCGATGATTCAAGGGGAGGGCACAATTCTATCTTCTTCGCAGGCAGGCTGGAGGCCCCAAGGGACAGCGCTTCCTGGCTCCAAGTTGTCCAAGTTGTCAACCAAGTCAATAAAACAAGTTGTAGAAGGTTCAGACCGGACCGAGTATAGTTTCCGACTGAGCCTGACTACGATTAATCAGAATGAGAATCCGAATGAGAATCAGATTGAGACTCAGATTGAGAATCCGATTGAGAATCGGATTCTCATTCTGATTAATCGTAGTCAGGCTCAGTCGGAAACTATACTATACTAAACTAATAACTAATAACTATACTAAATGGGGAAATGTAATATTATACATACTATACTGTAAATATTACCTTATTTTCTTGAACACTTTTATGTTTTTTATCTGAATTATCCTTTGCTGATGTAACATTTGATGTATTTTGGTATTTTAGTCATTATTTCGCTTGAAAATCGTCCGCTAAAAAATTGTAAGCATGTCGTCTTAGTTTCCTCTTCATAATTCTATCGGTTTTAGCTGAAATAACTGAAAATTTGGTTTGTTTACATTATTAATTTTTGCAATTTTGACTGACATGTTTATAATTGACGCATTCAAATTGTCTAATGTCTTTAAATTATAGTTCTCTTTTTTAAAATTTTGTGAGGTTGAATACCTTTCTCAAAGGTTTCAACCATTTCTACCTGATGTTTGTAAAGGTTGCATACCTTCTTAAAAAGTTTTAATTATTTTTTACTGGCTGCATGTATTTTTCTTAAAACTAAATTCAAAATTTGGGGTTTCGAAATTTAACTAGGAAAATTTGGATAAAAAGCGGGGTCCTGGATACTTTTGGTCATTCTCCTTCTGATTCTTATTCGGATTCTCAATCGGATTCTCAATCTGAGTCTCAATCTGATTCTCATTCGGATTCTCATTCTGATTAATCGTAGTCAGGCTCAGTCGGAAACTATACTCGGTCCGGTCTGAACCTTCTACAACTTGTTTTATTGACTTGGTTGACAACTTGGACAACTTGGAGCCAGGAAACGCTGTCCCTTGGGGCCTCCAGAGGGGTACCTGCGAAGAAGATATAATTGTGCCCTCCCCTTGAATCATCGAGAGGAACTCAGGTACGCCGACTCTCCCTATTATTACGGCGTACCGAGGGGGAGGTGCACAATACCTGTTCGTGGTATTTCGTCGAGCTGGGGACCTCACCGACCTGAAGTCACATCTGCGGTCGGCGGCGCCCGGGGGGGGCGTCCTACGGTCCTCAAAGGAACCCTCTGCAACAGCTGCCGGCTTCACACCTCCTCCCTCAATAATTTTTTAGATTCTTTTTTTATCTACTCGTAATCTTGTTTGTAAATAAATTTTTAATGTTAATTTTATTTTTTTGTTTATATTATCTACCTAGGTAATACTTGTAGGACTTAGGTAGGTACCTAAACTGTAACGTTAACACTCTTTGGCTCACCTTTTGGCAATACACTTTTTGGCTTCATTACACACTTCAATACTCTTTTCTTAAATTATCATTTTCTCTTTGATACTCCAATCTTCTACGAGTACTTTTCGACTTTTGAACTTTTTATTATTAATTTTGAATAACTTTTAAACTTTAATAACTATATTTTGGATAGCTATTCTATTTGGACTTAATTTTCTTTTTCTGCTTTTTTGATCTTTATTCTAAATTGCTTTGTCTTAAAATTTCTATAATCTACCTTTATTTTTAATCTCCCTACTTCAACTTTAACATTCTTCAACTCTACATTCTTCGACATGCTTACCTACAAATCTTCAACTCTTCAATACCTTCACACAACTTTTCACATTTTTGCGCCCTCGCTGTAAATATTTTCTTTCATTATATACCTATTCTTGTAAACCTTTTCGGCATATTTTTATAATACCATGTTTTTATATCTTGACTTGTAAACTTGTAACTTGTAACTTGAATTTAGACTTACTATGTCTTTATCTTAATAAGGCTTAATGCTAGGCCTCTTGTATCTTTATAATGCTTAATGGGATATCTTTTTCCCTTATACTTAAACCTTGAAATTTGTAATGTATGAGCGGTCTACAACTCATTAAATAAGCCTGTGTAACTTGTAAATATTTTTCTTTATATGGGTTTTCAGGACAGGTGCGGCTGACTACACCTAATCTAAATAAATAAGCCTATGTCATTGTTCAGAATTCATCCTTTGGAGTATGCGTCATCGAATGTGAACCATAGCCCCTACGTATGTCTGTGAGTGAGTGTATGAAGAAGTCTGCAAGATGTGTGTGAAATTGTAAGGCTTGAATTCTTAACCTTCAAAATTTTTAATGAGTTAAAAATTTTCCGGGGTTGTTGGGGAAATGTAATATTATACATACTATACTGTAAATATTACCTTATTTTTTTGAACACTTTTATGTTTTTTATCTGAATTATCCTTTGCTGATGTAACATTTGATGTATTTTGGTATTTTAGTCATTATTTCGCTTGAAAATCGTCCGCTAAAAAATTGTAAGCATGTCGTCTTAGTTTCCTCTTCATAATTCTATCGGTTTTAGCTGAAATAACTGAAAATTTGGTTTGTTTACATTATTAATTTTTGCAATTTTGACTGACATGTTTATAATTGACGCATTCAAATTGTCTAATGTCTTTAAATTATAGTTCTCTTTTTTAAAATTTTGTGAGGTTGAATACCTTTCTCAAAGGTTTCAACCATTTCTACCTGATGTTTGTAAAGGTTGCATACCTTCTTAAAAAGTTTTAATTATTTTTACTGGCTGCATGTATTTTTCTTAAAACTAAATTCAAAATTTGGGGTTTCGAAATTTAACTAGGAAAATTTGGATAAAAAGCGGGGTCCTGGATACTTTTGGTCATTCTCCTTCTGATTCTTATTCGGATTCTCAATCGGATTCTCAATCTGAGTCTCAATCTGATTCTCATTCGGATTCTCATTCTGATTAATCGTAGTCAGGCTCAGTCGGAAACTATACTCGGTCCGGTCTGAACCTTCTACAACTTGTTTTATTGACTTGGTTGACAACTTGGACAACTTGGAGCCAGGAAACGCTGTCCCTTGGGGCCTCCAGAGGGGTACCTGCGAAGAAGATATAATTGTGCCCTCCCCTTGAATCATCGAGAGGAACTCAGGTACGCCGACTCTCCCTATTATTACGGCGTACCGAGGGGGAGGTGCACAATACCTGTTCGTGGTATTTCGTCGAGCTGGGGACCTCACCGACCTGAAGTCACATCTGCGGTCGGCGGCGCCCGGGGGGGCGTCCTACGGTCCTCAAAGGAACCCTCTGCAACAGCTGCCGGCTTCACACCTCCTCCCTCAATAATTTTTTAGATTCTTTTTTTATCTACTCGTAATCTTGTTTGTAAATAAATTTTTAATGTTAATTTTATTTTTTTGTTTATATTATCTACCTAGGTAATACTTGTAGGACTTAGGTAGGTACCTACATTGTACGTTACTACCATCGTAACGTTACAACGTACCTATTACAAATATTTTCCATTCCACCTTAATAATATAAAAATAATAATAAGGCGAAAAGTAATTAAGTTAATTAAAGTTTGTAATGATGCAAAATCGAATTGCATTTGGTAAAGAGAATAAACCGATTATTGGAAATGAAACATTTCCCATGTTAATGTGGTGGATTAAGCTATTTACGAAGTTTACATTATTATAAACAACATCGCAATTCGGTTTGTACATTGTACAGTACTCCTAGCACGAAATTTTTGAAAATTGCATAAGTACGTATCGAGACGTTCAATTACGACGCGACGCAGGTAGTTATGTCAAATCGCTTACATTTTTGACAGATAACGTAATATCTCAAAAATATTAAATCCAAATAATATCTGCTGAGGTTCCGGAACACAACAGCTCGTTCTATGACAAATCTTTTACAGTGAAGGCCATTCGTCTATGAAATGTCTTGCCTGTCGAAATTAGACGCTATTTTTTTCTTTTTTTTTTAAATGACTGATGCTGTTGGCCTCAGATAGCTTCTACAGCTTTACAGGGCAGTGGTCAGCGCAGGAGGCACTCGATCCAAAGTTTCAGGGCGACTAGTACAAGGGCACCTAGAAGGTACGAACCTCAGCTTGGGCCGTCGCCAGAATACGTGGGGTCAGACTTGCCCTGGCACCCCAGAAGGGGAGTGTCCTAGAGCCCTATCAATGGTTTGATCTGTTTGATTATTTGGAGTGAAACAAACCGATCTGAAGGATCTGAGAGATCTTCGACCTACCGGCGAGCTTATGTATTATAGACTTATGTACTTAAGTACTTATGTATATATATACTACTTATTTTATTAGAATGTATTTTAAGTTTATAATAAATAGGTATTATTGTAGTTTATGCAGGTTTATGTTTGTTAACACCAATCAAATTTCAGTCATATTTATTATGTTTGTCACGCCACTGACCAAATGTGATTTACGATGCTCTCCTCTCCCTGCACGGTTGTGTGGAAGAGATCGCTTTTAGCGATAAGACCGCCAATTCCTATACTATTTATTATGATGTCTTTTTTATTTTAAGGATTATTTCTGTGGTGTACCAATAAAGTGTTTATCTATCTATCTATTTAAATGAGTATACTTGTATTTCAATTTACGCTAATATAACAATTTTCCGTTAAAGCAAAATCTATACTAATATTATAAAGAGAGAAACTTTGTTTTTTTTGTTTTTTTGTTTTTTTGTTTGTAACGAATAGGCTCCGAAACTACTGGACCGATTTTAAAAATTCTTTCACTTATGGATAGCTTAATTCAGTGTGAGTGCCATAGGCTATATGAGATTTTGAAAAAAAATGGGGATCCGTAAGAAAACTGCAATATTGTGAACCAAGGTGTTACATAATATAATTACCATATTCATAAATTTGCGTGCGCTGTGAAATGCATTGATGGTAGAATAATATAATGTACTAGGGGTTTGTAGTACTTATCAATACCTACAAAACAGTATACATAGATTATATCCATCTTTTTTGGTTTAGTCACAATAATCGAAAAAGTGATTATTTTCATGCGGTGTGAAAACTATTGGTGGTAGAGTAAAGTAATGTACTAGGGGTTTGTAGTACTTATCAATACCTACAAAACAGTATACATAGATTATATCCATCTTTTTTGGTTTAGTCACAATAATCGAAAAAGTGATTATTTTTCATGCGGTGTGAAAACTATTGGTGGTAGAGTAAAGTAATGTACTAGGGGTTTGTAGTACTTATCAATACCTACAAAACAGTATACATAGATTATATCCATCTTTTTTGGTTTAGTCATAATAATCGAAAAAGTGATTATTTTTCATGCGGTGTGAAAACTATTGGTGGTAGAGTAAAGTAATGTACTAGGGGTTTGTAGTACTTATCAATACCTACAAAACAGTATACATAGATTATATCCATCTTTTTTGGTTTAGTCACAATAATCGAAAAAGTGATTATTTTTCATGCGGTGTGAAAACTATTGGTGGTAGAGTAAAGTAATGTACTAGGGGTTTGTAGTACTTATCAATACCTACAAAACAGTATACATAGATTATATCCATCTTTTTTGGTTTAGTCATAATAATCGAAAAAGTGATTATTTTTCATGCGGTGTGAAAACTATTGGTGGTAGAGTAAAGTAATGTACTAGGGGTTTGTAGTACTTATCAATACCTACAAAACAGTATACATAGATTCTATCCATCTTTTTTGGTTTAGTCACAATAATCGAAAAAGTGATTATTTTTCATGCGGTGTGAAAACTATTGGTGGTAGAGTAAAGTAATGTACTAGGGGTTTGTAGTACTTATCAATACCTACAAAACAGTATACATAGATTATATCCATCTTTTTTGGTTTAGTCACAATAATCGAAAAAGTGATTATTTTTCATGCGGTGTGAAAACTATTGGTGGTAGAGTAAAGTAATGTACTAGGGGTTTGTAGTACTTATCAATACCTACAAAACAGTATACATAGATTATATCCATCTTTTTTGGTTTAGTCACAATAATCGAAGCAGTGATTATTTTTCATGCGGTGTGAAAACTATCGGTGGTAGATTAAAGTAATGTACTAGGGGATTGTATTAATTATCAATACCTACAAAACAGTATACATAGATTATATCCATCTTTTCTGGTTTAGTCACAATAATCGAAGCAGTGATTATTTTTCATGTGGTGTGAAAAGTATTGGTGGTAGAATAAAGTAATGTACTAGGGGTTTGTAGTACTCATCAATATCTTCAAAATAGCCCACGATAAATTATAACATGTGTTAAGGTTTGGTCATTGTAACAGAAATAGTCATTAATTTGCGTGCGCTGCGTAAACCATTAGGGTTATATTTATTAAAATACAATGTATCACGAATTTACTCCTGATAAACGTCCACTATACCTACTTCTGCTACCCGTGCGAAGCCGGGGCGGGTCGCTAGTAATACAATATAAAAACTGGGATGCGGATCCTATCAAATCATTAACTGATTATGACTTAGCGATTATCTTTGTCTTCTTCACACTTGGGAATTATTATTACCAGTCGTAGCAATTATTAATTTCTGGCGATCTTGATATATGTATACTTTCTTATCTCTACGACATACTTCCTGGTGCTAACTATAAATTATACAAAATTCCTAGAGTAGATAAGACTTCGGCCTACTGACCAAACCTCGGCACTTTATTTATTACTTACCTGATTCTCAACGTTTACCAATTTGAGTTTACGTTTTATTTTTTTACAGGCATGCATGTATAGTTATAACCGTCAGGTATGCAAGAACTGCTGGCTAGCCATACACGTAACATGCCTGGGTTGTCTCACATGTGCGCTAGGTAATCCATGTACAGTCCAACTGTTCATGCATGATTTGACTAGTACGTCTCAACGGTACCTTGCGATTATTTCACTTAAAATTCAGTTAAATTTGAGTTGGTACTAAACAGACTAAACTACTTAACGCTAGATGAATTGTAAATCGGCCTTAACGTTCTCTTCTTCGAGTACATTACTCACTTAAGGACAACCAAGCCTTTATATAAGATACTCATATTAAAAAATTGAGACATGTCTCGGTAGCTGAAACGATTAGTTTTAATAAAAATAACTGAGGTCGTTTACACAAAACCAATTGGTATTATCAATAGAAAACAGGCAACAAGGTAGATCCAAAGCTTTTATTATTATTATTACTATTTAATGAAATGAATTTCTAACAATACACATTTAGGTACATTACCTAATAAACCTGTAAGCTTTTCCACAAACAAGATAATAGTTCCAAAATAGCAGCCTATTCCAACGAAATGAGCCTGTTCCAAAATAACAATAACAGCCTTATTTTGACTATCCGTAGAACTCAAAGATTAAAACAGGCTAAAGATATAAGAGCTATACTTCCAATGTTTTCAATCTATTTTGTCAGGTTTATAATCGGTTAAGCATGAACAGTTCCAAACTGTACTTGTAAATACCTGTTTTTTTTTTTATCCTAACATGTTTCGATACATAATAAACACGCCTCAATTTTGGAATTTCTTGTATATTATGCATAATGTTGTTTACTCGTTTCAGTTTGTAACCAGTTCGCTCGCGGTGTGATATCCATGCTCGGAGCGGTCTCACCGGACTCGTTCGACACTCTACATTCGTACTCAAACACCTTTCAAATGCCCTTCGTCACACCCTGGTTCCCTGAAAAGGTACATAACATTAAGTGTTCTACTTACTTATACTTTCAAGATTGAGATTTAAGCTTCTTAAAGATTCAATCAAGTGAAATATTATTTTATTTAAGGAGCATATCTTGACATGTTGGAACATTTACTTTATTACTTAAAGTGTTATTAAAGTGCTTTGAAGCTTTTGCGCTCAAATAAGTCAGTTTGTGTATTTTCTCTATCGGAAAAATATGTTCAAGTGGTCCGAAAATACAATGATTATGCAGAATTAATACTGAATTCTAGAAATACTGATGCTGAATGATATTTGTGGCAGCAATGGCGATTTCAAATTTGCGATTTCAAGATGGATAACCATTAAAAACGTACCTCGTAAATCTGTAATTTTATACGTGTATGCAATGATGATTGCAAATTTCGGCATGAAAGCTTATTCATGCCGAAATTTGCAATCATCATTGCATACACGTATAAAATTACAGATTTACGAGGTACGTTTTTAATGGTTATCCATCTTATTATAACTATAACTTGTCAAGTTCAATGTCAAAGAACGCAATTATTTTATATCAAGCTAGGCATAATATTTATCTCAATGTGATCTCAATTCTTTTTGTCGATGTTTTTAATGGCGTGGCGAGACTTGCATATCTTTACATTCATGTTTTTGATTGCTGATGGAATCTCATTTCTTTGTTTTTGACTTTTACTACAGGTAACCTGGTACTTACAGTAAAAAGCGACTACCAAATACCTAGCCTAGTCCCTTTCTATCTAGGCAGCATAGGTGCAGGTCGAAGGTAGTAAGTTTCAGTATCTTAGCTACCTGTATACCAAATTTAATCCCAAACGGTTCAGTAATTTTGGTGTAGTAAATTAACAAACACTAAACACATTAGACGCATTCATTATTAATCAAACTTTCGCATTTATAGAACTAAGTACCAAGTAGGCTAAGCAAAATCTACTGAAATACAAAATTTTAGGTTAATACTGCTGTTAATCTGCTGGAAGTACCTCAGATTATTGCTGATCAGTGACTATATTATTATGACAAAGCCAGAGAATTTTTTCTAGTAATTATTCATTCGTAAACTATGACATATTATAATATAGTATACATACCATAGTTACAATCTCTTAGTCATAAAATTCAGGCTTTCTAATTTTATCCACAACGATGTTACAGGGGAGTTAACAATGTAACGGTCGTGCTCAACAGGGCGAGTGCACTGCCGTGCGCCTAGATACACTCCGCGGGATCTATTAAAGACATTCGAATATATTTTTATAACTTGTGCCCGGTAGATGGCAATAGGCTCGCCCCCTATTACATGGGACCAATAACACACAGGCGAAATGTGGGTGTATCTACTATGAGACTGAGTCCCGGGTACACCTCTGCCTACCCCTTCGGGAAAAAGGCGTGAATGTATGTTTTATGTTTTGCATCTGCCAATAGGGCCACATTATCCACATCCTCTGATACAAATAAAAATATTCAATAATAATTCGCGATGGCCGTAAGTGATGTTCTGTTATTATATGTCTCATTAATTATTCATTTTTCATAATAATTCGGGAAGACGCGAAGACTCGGGACACATTCAAGATTTTTTGTAACATATGGTTGAAAAGAAAATAAGCAATATAAAAGTTCGACAATATACGAATATAACGGAAGTTACTCATATATGAAATAAATAAATACTATAGTCAATTTCATAGCGATGTCAGAATTAGTAAGTAACGTAATATTACTAGTTCTTACCTATTGTTTTCATTCTTTATATCAATTAAGATCTTTGTTATATAAATTTTAAACTTAAACAAACTATAAATATAAGATATCGTAATCTAAGCCCATATATATACTCGTATATTACTAAATAAGAAATATTATAAGAGATAGCCAAAGCTATGTGCTCTGAAATAAATTGTAAAGGCATACTTATGTATGCATAACGCTTCCAATCCCAAAAACAATTCGCCAACTAAGAACATACAGCGTCATCTAGTTGCAAACTACAGCAAACATGGAGTAAGGACCCTAGAGTCTAGAGTCTACAGCGTTAAGTCCCTTGCGCAATATACGGAAATATGCAGTAAAATTGCCATAAATTTTGATTGCGTTAACTAAGAAACATGATTTATTTACAGCCACAAGTTCCTTTTTTCCTTTTAAGGCACTAAAAATTACAGTGAATAATATCAGATTGTTAACACAAGGGGCTAAAGGGGACCCATTGTATACGACGTAGTTCTACTCCCGAGCTTTAGCGAAAGAGTAAATAGAAACCAAATTATAATGGGTTTTAGTTTCATCTAAACACTGGCTTATAATAATAATTCTCATTACTAACACCCAAAAAAAATAAAAATTTATTTTCCCCTAGAGCTTGAAAAGTTATTTTAGCCCCGCTGTGGTACGCAACAATGACTGACTTTATGAGCAAGAGGTGTGAAATATTATTTATACCCGTGTCGTGCCTACTGTTATGAACAATTCAAAAGCATAATAATTTGTCCTCGTCCTTTTTGTCAGTCCTTGAGCCAGTGGTAAATTACTATTCTCATTATAAAAGGAATTACTCGTGGCCTGTGGTATTCTCGCCGCTCACCGCTGTCCCAGGCCGTCAACAGTTTTAGGTAGGTACTACAAAATTCATACATTTCCGTGTTATTTTGTATGCAGGTACGCATACCGAGTTCATTACCTGAAAAAATGTATAAGTAAAGTAAACATTTGGATGGGAGACTTAAATGTTGATCTTAAATATTAAAAGGCACTTCCGAGTAGTAAAAAATAGTCTGATAATATAATCAGAGACAGATTTTGCGTCATCTTATAATAATGATAATAATAAGTACTTATCAAAGTTAAAAGCAGTATATTTTTTCCCAGACATGCCATCAGCTGGAACCATCAAAGTGGAAAGATAAAAATAGAATAAAATATCAGTTCTCTGTTAGTTATATACTAGTGGCCCGCCCCGGCTTCGCACGGGAGAAGTAGAACTGAACGTTTTAACAGGAGTAAATTCGTTCACTATTTTGGAGATATTGGTAAATACTACAAACCCCTAGTATATTACTTTAATCTACCACCAATAGTTTTCACACTGCATGAAAAATAATGACTGTTTCGATTATTGTGACTAAACCAAAATAGATGGATATAATGTCCGTTCACTATTTTGTACATATTGGTAATTACTGCAAACCCCTAGTACATTACTTTATTCTACCACCAATACTTTTCACAGCGCATGCATATAATGACTGTTTCGATTATTGTGACTAAACCAAAATAGATGGATATAATGTCCGTGGACTATTTTGTAAATATTAGTAAGTACTACAAACCCCTAGTACATTATATTATTCTACCATTAATAGATTTCACAGCGCACACAAGTTAATGAATATATTTGGTAATTATGTGACACCTTAGTTCACAATATTGCAGATTTCTTGCGGATCCTTAATATTTTTCAAAACCTCGTAATATAGCCTATGTCACTCACACTGAATTAAACTCTCCATAAGTAAAAGATTTTTTAAATCGGTCCAGTAGTTTCAGAACCTATTCGTTGCAAATAAAAAACAAAGTTTCTCACTTTATACTATGATATTGGTATTGGTAATAGATTGAATAATCTGGAGACATATACGGATTACGGAAACAGTGAAAACAGTAAGAAGAACATTCATAATTCGATGTTGTTGCAACCCAGTTTAATAGAGCTATGATAAAGAGAAGCGAAATCATAAGCGACTGCCTCTATGGCGTAGAGGGCGCAAGCTCGATTGCCAATCAAGAGGTCCCGGGTTCGAAACCCAGGTCAGGTGAAGTGATAAATATTGAATTTTTCCATTAGGAATTATCTCAATAACTGCCTGGAGTCTGGAACTGTGCCCGATGGATGGCAATAGGCTCGTCCCCTATTACATGGGACCAATAACATACTGGCGAAATGTGGGTGTATCTACTGTGGGACTGAGTCCAGGGTACACCTCTGCCTACCCCTTCGGGAAAAAGGGCGTGAATGTATGTTTTTCTTATGTTTTTTTTAGTCATAAGCGCGTTTTAATTATTTACAGAACGCCATCTATTATGCAATGTTGGAACTAAATTACCTAAAAATGTTGCTTCAGGGTAGTTATGTCTTGCAAGAAAATATTGAAATTTTTCTGTAGCGCCATCTAGTAAGCATTGTTGGAACTAAAATATTCATAAGAAACTTTAAAACTGTAATTTTCCACAAAAAAGCTGAAATTTTTGAAAACGCTGAAACACGTGTTTAATTATTTTCATTTTAGAATGTTTCTACAAAATTTGAAATTAATCGGCTGAAAAATGAAGTCTACTCCATACAAACTTTCAACCCCTATTTAATACACTTAGGGGTAAAATTTTGAAAAATCCTTTCTTATTACTTGTCTAGACTGTAAAAATAATCTATTGTCAAAATTTCATCATCATCGGTCCAGTAGTTTTGGCTCTGGGTTGATGAGTCAGTCAGTCAGTGAATCACTTTCTCTCTTTATATAATAGTATAGATGTGTTTAATATCATATTACTCGACCTATGAATCCAGTCGCAGATAGAATTTTGCCAAATCCTTCTCTTTTGTAACATCTGCGAATGCGACGTTATGTCATTCCCAAAGAAACAAGGAAATTGTCACTTCACAAGCCGGCGCTTTGAAACTCATTAGTTTAAAGTTGAGACCGCTTGTGACGCCATTTTCATACAATAACAGTTACTGTTGTTAAAAATTTATTCATTTACGCTGCCTTTTAACTGGTTTCGATAAACGAAGGCGTGTTACTTGTTACACATTTATCGTATATATGTTTCACTTATTATGCATTAATAATTAATATACCTATTTACCTTTATCAAAATGATTTAAGGTGGGCAACATAATAGTTTAGTGCACGGGTCAGAGTGTGCGTGAGGCGCGTTCCGAGCTCACAAAGTCTCGTCTCAATCTCGCCGGATGACAGTGTCCATTCGCTTCGGGGAAAGGCGTCATGTAATGTTTATGTCATAGAATAGGTATTAAGGATATGGATAACTTCTATGTAACATAACCCACTCGAGCTGTCTTTACATAATTCTGTATCAATAGGCCGTGCTTGATTGAATCTGGCTTGAGTCACTAAATCCTGCTTCGATCTGCTGACTGAAAGGGCTCCGACGCCGGCGAACTCGGAATATCTAGAGGTCGTGCAAACTGGTTTACATGTAGATTTACCGCTTTGACACATTTTATATCAAAGGATCGAACATCGCAGTCCAATGTTTGTTTTTTTTAGGTCTTTTGATGATGTTTTCACGACAGCAATGGAGTTTGTTTGTGTCGCAACTAGCAATTCAACCGATTAATGTATTATCGATACTGTGATAGATTGTATGCACTGTCTTTAGTTGAACCAGAAAAGTTAGTAACTACTTAAAAGTAAAGGCTTGCATTAGCCCTAGTAGAAAAATAATATCAAAATCTGGGAACAAAATTTTTATATGCATGATGGCAGTAATAAGAAATCAAAGAATAAATGATTTTATGATAAAATCTTTGCAGTAAGGATATGAAAATAAATTGTTAAGGCTTACGTATGTATGCATAGTATAGGGTTCCATTCCTAGATATCAAGAATCGCCATATTTATTAGTTCCTCGCGCAAAGTATGGAGTATGCATATGTATATCTACTCCATATATGTGTAAGTGTTGGTAATTAAATTACGTACGCCATAATTGTCTTTATTTCACTTTCTCTTTCACTCTTAAGATTAACATACATCCTTCGCTGTCACACTCGTTACTCTTTATGCTAATTCTACGGCCTAATAAGGCCTTTCACAGATTTATTTAAAACTAATGCTAACATATGTATGGATATACATATGCATATCCATACTCCATATAAGTATGGATAAGCATAACTTTTGACTTCGTTAACTTTGAAGTATGATTTATTTACAACCATAAAGGACCGCAGATTTGAGTAGTTGATATCAATTTCAGCTTGATACCTCCACGCGTTCCCATTAATAAGTGTTTTGATAGACGAACAGACAGACGGGCGAAAAAGTGATCCCATAAGGGTTTTTCCTTTTGGGGTACGGAACCCTAAAATGCCCAATTTTAATATTAAGATTATCATTATTATTAATCATCATTAAGATATTCAATAAAATAAATGTATAAAATTCTGCAAAGAGCAATTTACCTGAAATATTGTTATTTATATATATAGTTATTTATTTATATTAATTGTTATATATATATATATATATATATATATTGGGGATGTAATCCGAGACCTCATGATCGGCAGTAGAGCGTGCTCAACACTAGGTCACCGAGGCAGTCCGTTGACTGCCTCGGGATTTTACATAAGCGAGATTTTATCATATAAAAGACGTCACTATTTTAACCAGACTATAAAAATATTAAGTAAATTGACTCTTAGCCTACTATGGCACATTTAGAAGTATTTTCATTGCAGTGAACATTTTTGAGATGAGACCTTGGCCTAATAAGTTGATAGATGTTTGTTGAAACGTCTCCATGTAATAAATAATATATATGTATATATTTCTTAGGTCCTGCCTCCATCATCTGGATTGGTGGACTATGCTTTAAGCGTCCGTCCAGACTACCACCGCGCTGTTATCGACACCATCACCTATTACTGCTGGAAGAACATCATCTACATATATGACTCCCATGATGGTAAGAAACAAATATTCACCATTTATTCTTCCATAAACTGCTAACTTATTGTAATGACTATTGTACATACGTACTTACATATTAAACAGACGGCTTTATTGTGGACACAGGACCACATTAAATCTTATCCATGTCCTCTCTACTACTATACTCTTTGTAAGTTCAGCAAAGAACGTCTTCTTTCATGTCTGTCTGTTTTTATTTTTAACGCAGTTAATCAGTCTTTAGGGTGCCACTTCCTCACAATTCCGCGTTCATTGCACAACATGGACAATCACCGGACAGCACTGGAACCGTGACTGCCCCGCACACCTACGTAGCAGTACCAGTAGATCCTTGGGGAAATTTTATTCATATAGGCACTACCTCCAATGGTCTTTTTTTGGACTCAATCTAATGTTGTTACTGAATATTTTGGAACAGATCTTGAAGTTACCTTTGTCACTATTGACAATTATTCAGGTAGTGTCTTGGGGACTCTTAGCATAAGTAGAACCAATTGGTCAAGATGAAGCGTGGTTGTTGAATATTATGTTACTGATATACTAGGTTCGAAATTACTATATTATAAATTATATAGGAATTAGTATAGTTAGAGTATCAGGATTGTTCATCAAGGCTTCAAATGCCGTCTTTTGTACCGGTACTATGGCCGCGTTGTTGTTGAAACCGGTACCAAACGTGGTACCTGTACTTGTAATTTTTAATCATTATTAAAGAATTTATGATCATGCCCTTGGGATAATATTTCTCCCCTTAAAACAACTGGTAGTTGCCTATATGAATAAATTTCCCAAAATCTTTTACTATTATTAACGCAGCAAAACTTTACCCTAACCAATGTTATCGACAATATAATACGAGCTTGTTAAATAATGTAGCCCTAATGTACGTTATGGGCTCATATTTCACAACGTTTGTTTTCTCATTATTATTCTTGACTGTGGAAAGTATTAAAGCGGGTAACCGTTACGCCTTCATTTCTGAACGAAAGAGGTGGAATTTTTAAAGTGGCCACGTCCAGAATGTTAATTTCAAGAGAGGGTAAAAGAAGTGAACTCTTTTCTTCGAATAATGTTTTCGGTATATTTTAATGATTTATCATTAAATTCAATGTAATTTTATAGGTTTAGAGGACAGAACTGTTTAAAAATAGTAGTAAATATATACCTATATTTTAGATTTAGAATGACAAAATGACAAAGGCATATTTCTTATTTTAATATTAGGTACCTACTTATTGTTCATATTGTATAATTTTTAATTAATTAAGAGCAATTTTACCACGCCCTCTTAATAAATATAGGTGCCTCTTAATAAAAGCCCTTAATAAAAAAAAAAGCTAATAAAAAAAGCTCTTAATAAAAGCCTCTTAATAAATATAATAATATTCTCGATATAATTTATAACACGTTGACATCACAAAATAAGAACAAGATTATCCGTAAAAACGATTCATCTAGAATCGTGTCGTAATTTTCATAAGCGCGTGTGCGTATCAACAACACGTACTCGTAAATCTTTTTACTTTACATGAAAGCAAGAAGAATATTCTTAGACAGTACGGAAGCTTTTATATTTTCAGATGGAAAAAGCTGATGTAAAGTCTAGCTTCATAAATATGCACATTTCAACACAAATTACAGCGTATGGAGCAAAAATAGTGCAAAGTTATTACCAAACAAGATTTGAACATGTTTTTTAAATTATGATAAATACGACCTGATAATACTGCTTTCGTAAACTTTCCTTAATAATGTCATGGTTATAAGCACAGTAGTTGGCTTAAACGTTCTTTTTAATTTCATGCCTTCTTACAGACGAGGACGCGTCGCGGGGACGGCGCGAGGCCGTGTGATTTCAATATTAAACTTTTCGTACTCCATTACCTGCGCGATATATTTTTAAAACATTTTAAGAAAGTTTCGCTAAAAATGTCGTTGCTTTTTCCGAGTAACAACCACTTGGCCCTGATAGATATTTGTTATCACTTTTATAATAAATTTCCTTTCTGTATATAATTTTTATATGTTATTGGTATAATATTCTGATTGAATTCACCCAAGTGAACAAAGTAGGGAAAAAAGTATCCGCAATTCACAAAGTTTAATTGGTTTCATAAAATTTAAAATTAGTATATTGTAAAAGTATTAAATATATTAATAAATATAAATTAAATTAAATATATATTTATAAACTTAGCCAAGCTAAAAGTAAGAAAAAGGAACAATTATGGTCATTCAACTATAAGAACCAACGTGAACGGAATATAAATACTGACTGATATAGGTTTACAACCATCGATATCCTTCCTTCGATTTTTTTCGATAGCTTTCCATTAGGAATTATCTCAATAACTGCCTGGAGTCTGGAACTGTGCCCGGTAGATAACATACTGGCGAAATGTGGGTGTATCTATTATGGGACTGAATCCTGGGGGTGTATCCAGGGCCCAGGACTGCCTACCCCTTCGGGAAAAAGGTGTGAATGTATGTTTATGTGATATCCTTCCTATTTTGCGATATATCATCGAAATACTTGATATAGTTATTGTATAGTTGTTCTTGATATAGTTATTATACGAATACGGCGGTAATGGTTACTCATTTCACAAGAGTCTTTTTCGTGAGACGTAGTCACGGATCCGATGCGACGTAAAATTCATTTTATGTCACAGTCACAAGATCACCTCCGAGAAAGGAGCACTTTGCAAACGGAAAAGCCCATTTACATATAAAATGCGGTAGCGAAATATACGGACTATTCATAGATAATATGTACTAGAATTTCGTTTTTTCATCTACAATATTATCTATTACCTATAACATCTCTTAACATAATAAAAAGCTCTTTTTAGCAAATTAATGTCTATTTATTTTATTGTCACTGATCAATATAATAACATAACATACAATCACGCCTTTTTCCCGAAGGGGTGGTAGGCAAAGGTGTAGTCAGACCCATATTTCGCCAGTATGTTATTGAGAGAATTCCTATTGAAATAATCCAATATTTAACACTTTGCCTGACCTGGGGACCGGACCTGGGACCCCCTGATCGGCAGTCGAGCTTGCGCCTACCACTTCTCCGAGGCAGTCAATCAAAGATCCATATAATTATAGATAGATATGTTGTCCTGCAGACTTATTTGTAGATATAAATAGGTGGTACTTACCTACATTTATTTATTATAACTCTTATATAGGTAGTTTCTTTCACAGTGCACGCCCCTTAATAACGGTTTTATTTATTGTGACTACACTATAATTGATGTATATATATTGTCCGCGGTCTCATTGTTGTCACTTTGTAGATTTAGATTTAGCTTTTACCAGCGCCCGTTCTCGAACCGAACGGTTTGATGCGTGACGATGGTAAAAGACCTAACGGTATGACCGCCGTTCCTTGGAAGCTGGGGCGACCGCTGGTGTGAGACGCGACTTGGGTTGACACACTAGCGCCGTCACATGTACCAGAGACCAAAGGTACGGCTGGTGCGGCGGCGGGTTCTGCCGAGCAACGCAAGCGGAGCAAATATGCAAACCTCGGTAGCGGTTACATATTTGAACTGTTTGGAGTCGAGACTGGGACCGTGGGGGTCGAAAGCTCACCGCATTTTCAAAAATCTATCTGAGCACTTGGTCGAGGCAACGCGTGATCAAAATGGTGTCGTTTATCTAGCTCAACGTATAAGCATTGCTATTCAACGTGGCAATGCCGTCAGTATCTTGGGTACGCTGCCATCTGACAGTGGTTTGGAGCACTTGGATTTTCTATAGGCTGATGTTGGTCTATGGATTTTTGAAGTATTCTATGGTATAGTGTATTTAGTTAGGGTAGATAGTAAGTAGGTAGCTCTATTGTTTAGTCATTTTTCAATAAAAGCACTTATAAAAAAATGGCTTTGTAGATATCGATAAGTACTACAAACTCCTTGTAAATTATTTTATTCTACCATCAATGGTTTTTACTTTGACACCTTGGTTTACAATATTGCAGTATTTTTATGGATCACAATTTTTTTCAAAATTAAATGTTTTTGAATTAAGTTTTTAAAAAGTGAACGTTTTGCAAAATCGGTCCAGTAGTTTACGAACGTATTCATTACTTATAACTTTTGTTTAGATCTTAATGATTTATAGAAAAGCAGTTATCATATCGTGTTTTTTCAAAATATTGCCTTAATGCATAGAAACGTTACTAAAAAATATGTAACAACATAAAAAACGAAACTAGTTTGGAACATTATCCTAAAGTTAAACAAAAAAGAAAAACTTAAACGAGGAGCCAGAATACGGATGTCGTATCCCGTACTCGACGCAGCAGCGGTTACTCGGGACCGCCGGAAATGATGCAGATGTTAAAAAACCAGGCATATAATACAACGTTATTATTATGTAAGCAAATAAAAAGAAACTAATGCATTTAAAAATAAACGAGTATGAATAACGATACAGAAATGAAAGGAGATGAAGATCGAATTCGCAGCGGTACTGGAATGCAGATCTTTTCGATACCCAAATTACACCCTCCTCAGGCTGTCTGTCACATCAAAGTCGATGTTCAGAAGACTCTAATTTGAATACCGCGCGCCCTGTTGTGAGAAAAGCCAAAATATCCCGTGGGAATTCTGTCGTATCTTCCACGTGTAGTCAATAGTACGATGTCTAGTGTAGCCGTAAGGACCGTGTTCTAAAGTTTACCTAGTAGATAGAAGTGGCTGATTAATTAAAGTAACAAGGTGAATTTATTTAAACCGGAAGCAATTGTAATTATCATTTGCTTTTATGGTCTTAAAAACTCACTTATAGTGATACTTGTAAAATAATTCCACAAGTTGAAGGTTTTTAAAGAAGGCAAATTACTAAGAAAATACGGATATTTTTAAATAGTTAGATCTTATTTCAAAAATAAAAAGTTTGGTTTATAAAAACTTTTTGATGAGGTGATAAGACATAGCCAAAGAGCAAAGACGACTATCGAAGTCATCTTTCAGACAAAACAATTCAAAATCGGTTCTTTCGTTTGGGGGTTATGACGTCACAAACAGACAGGCGTAATCAGCAAAACATAATATGGGTATTATTAATATGGGCTGGGTCCTTCTTTTTGGTTATTGAAAGGGCAGCTAATAATAAAAGGATGAACTAACTAGCGACGACACATAGGTCGAGCACCATAAGTCCTGTCAACATGTATATAAAGACTAAATTGTGGGTAATATAAAGAAGGATTGGTATTAGTAGGGTACTACCCTACTAAAACCAATAATAATAAATAATAGTAGTAATAACAAAAATGTTCATAAGAATTATAACAAAGCTTTAATGGAAGTCTGCAGTGCCACGGAAAGGAGTTTTACAAAGCTTATCTATGAAAAGTTATAATCTAAAATACCTTCCGCCAGAGACGTAGTTTACTTTAAGAAACTTTTTTAGTGTTACTCTTTTCGAGCCAACCCAGCGAAACATGTCTACAGGGATTTCCCGCATAATATAATATTTTTAAAAACATAGCTTGGCTTGTTTTCCTGAAATTTTTATTTCGGTTAACGAATGGATAAACGAATTAACATTACAAATCTCATCATCGAAGAGGATTCAACCGGCACTCAAATCTCTTTTAATCGTAACGCAGATAAATACTGAAACGTTCAAAAGAATCTCGACAGCGAAATCTTTTCTGATTTTAATATTCATTTGATACGATTCTGCAAGATCATGATTACTGACGTCATCGTTATCCGCGTCGATTACTGCGCCCCAGTCGAACATCTCTCGTATTTTTTATATTTTATCTGGCCTCGATGGGCGCCCCCTTCCACATGGGTTTAATCCACAAGGTGAACAAAGTAGAAATTAAAGTAGGTACCTGGGTATTTAAATGTACTGTAAGTTAAATTACCCCTAGACATACTACCTCTTTCCATTAACTATATCGTGCTACGTACGATTTATCGAATCATTATTTAAGCCACCGACCGTAGAAAATATTCTTTGCCACCAGTCAGTTAATCTAGAAATGTCTTCAACGATACAATTATTCTCAAGTAGCATTGTTCACCAAACAAACAACCTCTTAGGTCATGGTTAAGGTAGAGATACATTATACGCTGCCTGTGGCAGCCTTTGCGTCGTCGCTCATATCATAAATACAAGGAATTCGAAATTAGACCTGTTCCAACCTGATAGGCGCCCGTGCCGCGCTTGCGATCAGTTTGCGTTGACCTTTAGTTAATGTCGGTCCGTTCTTTTTAGGGTACCGTACCTCAAAAGGAAAAAAGGAACCCTTACAGGATCACTTTTTAGTCTGTCTGTCTGTCCGTCTGTCAAGACGCTTAGTAGTATAAAAGAACACCTGACAGGCCAGATATTTGTAAATAAAGAAAGGGGTCAGTTAATAATACAATCAAAACATAATTGTGTCATTTTCACACTACTTGAACTGTTGTAAAGAAAAGATGCCATAATACAAGGGCTTGTACATACATAATTCTAAATTCATCCTTCTAAAATTTTATCAATTAATAATTAAAGTATGTAAGGTGCTTAAAAATTGTGGGCGTCGTCTATTATATTATTTATTACCATCTAACTTCAATCCCTTCAGTTTCGTCATTAATTATTGAGCAAAATGAAAGTGACATCCTCATAAAGTATGTCAGAGAAAAATGAAAACATTGTTGCTTCTTCGAAGTCCTTATAAAAAAAATCGACTTGTTTTAGAATCTGTACATCAGTTTAAGATCCGGTCCGGTTAGAAGGATGCGGCAGTCATCGCGCGGCATGGCCATCAAACAGTTCTATAGTATTACGTACCAAGCTGCACTCAATTAATACAGGAGCATCGGTTCTCGCAGTGTGATGTTAATGACTTGCTTTGTTCTCAAATATTGTAATTAGGCACATCTTATTCCGTCATTTGTCGTACCTGAATGCAAAACACGCAGCCGTACTCCGGTAACAATGCTTCCCTCAGATGGCAATAACGCCTTTTCGCTGCTGGCTCAATGCCTCCTCGCCTATTTATCGTGTGCTCTTTGAATATCTCTTCCCTTAGTTATTGTTCTTACTCCTTACCTATTCTTGTTTCGAGGAAAAAACTGCTCAGTCGATATTTTCATGGATGGCCGTAAATGTAACTCGAATTCTGTGAAGCTTTCGCTCAGTAAAGAGGTTTTTCATTGAGGTAAGACATTATTCAACTAAATGTACGTAAAGTTTCCGCAAACCGAACGAGAAAATTTGTATTCATTTAGGTTGCTCTTTGAATATTATACCGCGCAGTTGAGACGAATCCAATTGCATATTTAGCTTTACTCCGATGCATTTCTTTTGACATGTCAATGAATAAAATTTGTTGCGCTGCGCCGTTCTAATATAAAAACAAGAATAGTTTGTGCACGCCCTGGAAATGTTTATGACATCATACACATATCACGTAGTAGTAGTGGATATGTGAAAGTCGTGGTCTGTTATTGAAACAGCCTAATCGTTCGTTCTCGCAGTGTGATGTTAATGACTTGCTTTGTTCTCAAATATTGTAATTAGGCACATCTTATTCCGTCATTTGTCGTACCTGAATGCAAAACACGCAGCCGTACTCCGGTAACAATGCTTCCCTCAGATGGCAATAACGCCTTTTCGCTGCTGGCTCAATGCCTCCTCGCCTATTTATCGTGTGCTCTTTGAATATCTCTTCCCTTAGTTATTGTTCTTACTCCTTACCTATTCTTGTTTCGAGGAAAAAACTGCTCAGTCGATATTTTCATGGATGGCCGTAAATGTAACTCGAATTCTGTGAAGCTTTCGCTCAGTAAAGAGGTTTTTCATTGAGGTAAGACATTATTCAACTAAATGTACGTAAAGTTTCCGCAAACCGAACGAGAAAATTTGTATTCATTTAGGTTGCTCTTTGAATATTATACCGCGCAGTTGAGACGAATCCAATTGCATATTTAGCTTTACTCCGATGCATTTCTTTTGACATGTCAATGAATAAAATTTGTTGCGCTGCGCCGTTCTAATATAAAAACAAGAATAGTTTGTGCACGCCCTGGAAATGTTTATGACATCATACACATATCACGTAGTAGTAGTGGATATGTGAAAGTCGTGGTCTGTTATTGAAACAGCCTAATCGTCTAACTCAATACGGGTAACAATGGGAACGTGATCCCGACGTATTGTCGCAACAGAATAGGAAGGATTTACCAAGTCGCTGAATAAAACAAGCCAGCATCTCGACTCAGCCGAGTAAATGCCTTTGTAATCACATTGCTAGAGCGTTTGCGGACCAAACGTGAAAGAAACTTTTAAGTTTATGTTTAGTAATAAATACATAACTGCTTGATGCTTGCTCATAATTTTATTTAATAGGCCTATTGTTTTAATTTTAATAAAATGTTAACGAACGGAAGTTTTTTATATATTTAAAATGCAACGCGATTTCGCAGAGTTGTTGCCGGAACCGTTAAAATTAATTGATCACGCATAAATAAATACTTTATAGACATTCCATTCAACAGATTTTTTGATCCAAATATACTATTATAATATTTTCAAGTCATAATCTAAGCCCTAGTTAACTTTTTTTGATTACCTACTCATATGAGCCAGGAGGACTTAGATAAGTAGTTTACTCCAGTGCAGCAATATCATTAAGAGGAATAAAATTTTATGGCGTAAAATATATTAGAAAAGCCACCAGGTTGGATGTGGATTTTCGATAGGAATGGTCCTATCGAGTTCCAATTTATTCAGAGTTTAAATGTTACCCATGGATTTTCCGCCCCAAACCGCGCGCCGGCCGGGATTCCTTGCCGGGACTATAATGAATTTTATTGCTTTCACATTATAACGGTCGAAGTTCGTTGTACCCACACGATGTAATATGTATCACACTGAGGTGGGAATATTTTGGACGCTTTGACACCTCGTTTGTTAGACTCACTTTACACTTAATATTCATAACATACTGCATACCATAACGCCCTTTTCTCGAAGGGGTAGGCAGAGATGTACCTATAGTACTCAGTTTCATAGTAGGTACAAACACATTTCGCCAGTAACATAAACATAATAATTTATTAGCTTTTATTAACTTTTTCATATCAAACAAGAAAGGTTGACCTTTGGTTTAACATATATTGTAATCTAGCAGCTATTCACGTATGTAATTTCCAGGCACTTGCTATATTTATATTTAGAGAATATTTGCTGTGTGTTCGATAATATGATTAAACTAAGTGACTACGTAAGTAGTCTCGTCTTGGGACAACTAACGCCTTTGAACTCGTAATACTCACTAATTTAAGCCAAAGCTCAAAGCAGCTTCTGATCACATTCTAATATGATATAGGACATTGTGTACATACAATAACGCCTTGTTTCCAATGAAGTAGGCACAGCTTTCTCGCAACTTGCTACGACCTTTACACACGGCCAACGCTTCTTCCGCTTCCATCACATTCTTCACTCATACTTGCTCGTCGCTTGTGGGCTGTGGATACTTTTGATATTAACTTTTCTTCGACTTGGTCAAGAAATGTACATAATAAGCACTATGCCTTACGACTTATGGACTTGAACATAATATTTTCTCGCGTCTTTTTAATTTCTTTCCGAACCATCTACAAAATATATTTTATAACATGTTATGAAATGAGGCTGGCTCGCGAGACATGCCCTCGCAAGCCATGCCACGCGAAGCAAGCCTCGCATGGCATATGTCGTGAAACAGCCTAACAATGTCGATACCCAGCTTAAGAATGCCTATAATAAATAAGGTACTTCACCATCATCATATCAGCCTCAGGAAGTCCACTGCTGGACATGGGCCTCTCTCACAAGGGGGTTTTTGCCAATACTCGCCACGTCTGGCTGGCGGGTTGCTCAGCGCAGTTGGATAGTTTCACGCACAGGTTGATGCCCCTGGATCTGATAACCCTTAGACGGCTCTTACGGCAACCACGAATACCAAACCAAAAAATTAACCCAAAAATATGCAGCGGAGCCGATGGTGACGAGGTTAAAAGAAACCAAATAAATAATTATAAATATTTAATCCAAAAACTGGTTTGAGAAAAATATTGAGACATACTTCTGTAAAAAAAAAACCCTTTCAATTGTTCAAGCTACCTTCAAATTACGAATTACGAAATAAAAAAAATAAGGTACCTTATTAAACATAATTAATTACCTTTCCCTATTATTCATGTCGCTCTTATCTCACTTAGGTAATTTGTTTTTTTACATTATAAAGACATGATATAACATGATATAAAATATATTTTGTAATAAGTACGTGAAATAAAAGGAGGACGGGCCATTACTGGTGAATAATGGCACCTACTCAAGAAGTTGTTCATACGGGAGTTTGAGAGCAGGTCGAGTATTGCCTCGAGGGCTAAACAGGTAATAACGGCTTCTGATACAGACACTAAAAATACGAGTATACCTATATAAACATACATTATAGCATGATATACCTAATATGAGATCCCCCTATACCTTATAGATGAGACGCCTCAATAACGAAAATTGCTTTTCGGTGGTTTTATGAAGCGGAAGAATGTAACATGTATGGGGCGGAAAATGTTACATTCAAAAGTGGTTTATTCTGACTCACAAAGTATCTGTATATTTCGAGAACTACTGATAAATGTTATTAACAAGAAATGAGACGAAATAGGTTTTTATATTGTAAGAATTTGGTATATTGAGGACAAATTGGTAACTAAACGTATGCTGTAGTATACGTACCAATACCAACAATATTTATTTTTTGTCGACAAAATCTTAACATATTAAAAAATTCAAAACACAAGGCCAGTATCAAATGGCGAAGCGAGGCGACGCATTCTCTCGACGAAGTCACGAACCGAAGCAATTGACTTCTTGGCCATGGTCGGGCTCCATTCATCTCGCACAATATAAGAAAAGACGTAATCATGTCGAGAGAGGAATCACGTCCAACGAGCTACAGCTCCGGAATTCCGTCTGGCCCGACATCCCCTGCAGTCTACCCTATAAGTCTGTAGATAATTTTCTTCGCAAAAAAGAAACTGTCTTTTTTTCTCTTTACTTAAGATTTTTTACTAAAATTAGGATAACAACCCGAAACAATTCCACGCTTTTCTCCCTTATATCCGATTGGACACAGAAACGTCTACGGAATTACAGCAAGAAGTCATGTGTGAGGCAAATTGAGACAATTGGTAGGTTTCGTAAGCTTTGTTTTGGTGGTTTAGTTTGGTATTTATGGGAATATTTATAAAGTTTTGTTATCCAGTTGAATATTGCGGTTTTAGTGAAATAAAGGATAAAGGCACGACGGATGGCTTTCGACTAACTCACCTATTACCTGCAACTGACAGCTGCACCCGCAACTCGCTTCGCACGCACTATGTAAACTATAATATAGACGTGGTCGAATGGTGTCGGTAGCCTGTGCATCAACAGTCATCTAGCGTAAATAAATCAACATTTTGAATTGTTTATTGACACGAATGGGTACTCAAAATATTTGGCTCCTCTGCTATTGTTTGGCCAACATATTTAACATACGTTCAAAATCACAACAAAGCATGTCTGTGCGCATTATTCATTGTACACTGCACATTGTACACTGTAATGACACCATTTTCATGATAGTATTTTACTCATACGATATCTGCTATCCTACATTTAAAATACTAAAATCTTTTTGTTTGAAAGTTTCTGTAGGTTCTTATTTTCAATGTACCTGTAGGTATTGATATATAATATACCTATGTAAAATTATTGTACTCGTAGGTTCTAGTTAAGTCATAGGTCGCTACTCAAAGTCAATAATATTATTTATATATGATCAATATTTTACAAACACCTTACCTTTATTCGTAAGTATCATAAATAAGTTTCAACAACTAATATCTCAGGGTGACAGGCGCAGTGCATTGTCGCGCAAAATTTTGAATTTTAAAATACTGGATGGCATTGTGTCTGATGTAGGCAAACATGATGCTTACCATCAGGCACCTGATTTGCTCGTCTTGTCACTCACTATCATAAAAAAAATACACCCAAAAATATATCTAATTAATCTATCACGATTTAAAAGGACCGAAGCGCCAATTCCGACAGATTCTGATTGCACTGTCAAAGGGATTAACAATAAAGAATCAACTATTTGAAAGTTAGTAGAGTTTCCCCAAAGGATGCTCTAACTTAACCTGATCTAGATAAGTTTCGTAGTCGTTACCAAGCTGCTCCAGAAGATAAAGAAAAACTTTTCGATTCGAATTCAGAAAACGCTGCAAAAAACTCGTTTCAGTTAGTGCAGTTTTCGCGACGGACGCGAATATCCCCTGTTCAATAGAGCTGATCTAACACCAAACATGTATAGGCCAGTCGAATTATGAGAGTATGGAAGGGTTTGGACGTTTTTAATTACTGAAATGTTTAATATTGATTGGCAGCATCTGATGACTAAAAATGAGGATAATTAATATATTATTAACCAAAATTATCAACGGAACATAGAAAAAAAATCATAATTCTTAAAAGAGATAACTCGTCATCTAAAAAACTAACAAGCTGAATTTAATTTTGCAAATTAAGATTGCATAAACATTAAAAACTTTCAGTGATGGGTTTCTGAAGAAAAAAAAAATTTATTTGTTTATTAAGTAGCAGTTATTAAGTGGCCGTGGAGTTACCTGCATTAGAATAGTACTCCACCCTCTCTACCCGTGGTTGCCGTTAGAGTCGGCTAAGGCTTAACAGATCCAGAGGACGGGCAGCAGCGTCCTCTGCAAAAAAACCATCGAACTGCGCTCGACAACCAGCCTGCCAAGTGTGTCGAGTATTGACAAAACCCCCTGTTGTGGGGGAGGCCTGTGTTCAGCAGTGGATTACCAACGGCTGAGATGATGATTAAGTAGCCAAAATTATTAACTCCTTAAGTAAACTCAAAATAATAAAAAAAAAAAAAAAAAATATAGTCTTAGACATTATAGTTTAGATAATACTAACTATTATTAAAAAAAAGTGTCCATGCATTACGCAAAGTAATTAGAATAATAATTACCATTCAGCCATAAATACTAAAAAAAGGATTTTTTTAATTATGCACAGCATAATTAAACGGAAGTACGAATGCAGAAATTAAAGAATTTAAGAACTTAAAATATTTCTTTACGATTTTTTATTTAAATATAATAGATAATTCGCGCACAGGACGACCGTTGTTGGAGTTGGCCGTTGTTTTAGTATTTGAAAAAATGAGATGCAAAATATTATATCCCATTGGTATATCGGAACCCTTCATGTGCGAATCCCGTTTGATTCGCAGTTGACTAATTTATTGGTACACTTAATACTTTACTTCAATCGAGAGCATACGCTGAAATGGTTATAATAATTAATAGTTCCAATTCGTTATATTTGTAAATGCGCGCTAAATAATAAAATAGTAAACGAATGTACAAAAGGTTTAAAAAAGCTAATAACTCTAAATATTTTAAATTTTTATATACTAAGCGGTCTAGTCGGTCGTGCGGAGGGTGCGTGGGTCAAATCCCGCCCGTGGGTTAATTTTTCTTTCCGTATGCGTATTGTAAGCTAATAACTTGTAAGCAAACTACATGAAGATGGCCTATTTACAGATACGGACGAAATAAGTAATTTGTCACTTTTTTCGTTTATACCTCACAGTATTTGTTTTGAATTTTTTGTTGTACATTATAAAATGTATTCAACATAAATAGTATTATTAAAAAAACAAAAATCTTGTTTGCATTACTTTATCCTCGGGTCATGAAACACAGAAATACAAAATTAAGATAATATTAATTAACATTTTAATTTTGTATTGTGTTCAAAATGTCAGCTAAAAAAGAGTTCATAAACAATAACCGTTACGTATTTTGGTTTCAGTGCGATTTGAAGTTGAGTTATTTAGAAAATGTAATTATGATTTACAGCATTTGCAGTTGGTGATTTAGTTGCTCGTTTTTGTGAATAATATTATTATTTTATGACTTATACAACAAAGTTTACACGGTTAATTTTTTTAGATCGGGATCATTTAAATAAATTGCTTAATGTACATTTTCAGGCTGTTGTCAACTTATTTTTTTTTTAGATATTCCATGAACTACGAATTTGAAAGACATGCACCTGAATTCTAAAATAAATAAAATAATTCTTAATGTTTTTTTTAATTCATTTAACCTACTCACAGTTATAAAAAAAATTATATCTAAAAAGGCTAAGTATTTTTAAAGATGAAGTCAGTTATCTGAACATATTATGAATAGACAGATTCAAATAATTGTCCATGTGCATCTCTTTTTTCATTCTTGAGTTTTATGGGTAATAGCGGGATAATTGGTGATATAAATTTATGATATTATTAATGTGTTTTAGGTAGCATAACGCAATATGAAATTGCAGCGAGGCTGAGTGTCATCGCGTCGTCAGCGTGTTCTGAGATTCAGGTCCCTGTCAAATCCTGCGAAAACTCCTTCATTACGTACACGTCAACCCTCTTCTTACACCTACGTCACAGCTTCAATCTTTTTGCGGATATTAAACTTAAATTATGACAATAGAATGACTGCGCCACAGCTCTTAAAGTGATGAATGACCGAATCCATCTCATATCGGCACTTCAATCGGAACATCTTTTTATTCACAGTCACGAGACTCGATAGTTTTGTTTACTTTGAAAGCAATCATCTGCGCTCGCTCGCGGTTCATGTTATTATGGTAAAATGAAAAAGCTATCTCCTGTGTTAGTTTGATGTAAACTAACCATTTTGATTATAAAAATGACAAATAAGCAAAGAAATTGGATAGCATGGAAGTCTAACTCCCGAACGAAATCACGTGAAAGTCTGTCTTGGTCACAGAATTAGCAATAGCTCAGAACAAATAAGTATAAAATGGACACTGTCATTCACCCACCAATCGGGCCTTCCTCACCCCGCGAGTGAGATTGAGTTCTCGACGAGCCACTGTGAGCTTGGAACGCACCTCACGCACACACTTGTGCATGTGCAAAACTGCATGTGTGCAGTGTCTGTATATCCTTTAAGTATATGGGAATTGAGCCGAGTGTCCGGGGTGTGGCAAAAGTACTAATTCTGTGGCCAAGACCGCTGACCAAGACTAGCCTGGCGACGTGACGGTCGCTGATTGGCGGATCCCGCGCCATACTCTTCATTACGTTTTTTTTTTTCAAAAAATACCTTCATAGGCATGAAATCAATGACAACTGTTAGATATAATATTTCGACTGCCATTTTCAGTGATTTGGTGTTATAACGATAACACCAAAGCAAATCGCTGAAATATTGAAAACCATGAAGCGCGGTAAGTCTTGAGAATTTTTTATGTTGAAATTTTATAAAAATAATAGTACATACAATCTTTTACGTAGTTGATCACGTGACTCCGTGGGTTTTTTTTTATAAAAAATGCAAGCGTTACTAAGGGACTGACTAATTATTTTCTCAATTTTCACAATCTGACCAAATATCACATAAATAATAAATAATAATAATTATGTGGGACAACTTCCACACACGGTCATCTGGTCACACAAATGTTAAACCTAGCCGGGGATCGAAACCGGGGCCTGCGGCACAGAAAGCAGGGTTACTACCATTTGAGCCAACGAGGCTGTCAAATTAATTACATCACAAGTATAAAACTCTGAACATATCGCCAACCAAGGACCCTGGCGTTCCTGAGTCCCATAGGCACGGAGAATTCCCTTCGAGCACTGCCGACTCACACACGATAACACAATATCATACTAATTTTATAACAGTTTACTACAAACCCCTGACGCCAAATTTAATATCCGACAACGAAGGACTTTATATTACATTATAAAATGTTCACGCAACTCTATATTATGGTTGTGAGTTATTTTCAAATAAAAATGCACGAATTGTTAACGATTCCCTTCAGAGCTTCTCTATTGTAACAATATCACGAAAAGTAAATAACACCGACCTGTCAAATAAACAAAAGAGTATCCATCACTAATATAAAAACTCTTTTTTAGTATAATATTACCAAAAAAAACAAAGTCAAATCAATCTCTTGCGTTTCGTGCAACACTAAACGCGACTAATAAAGACTATAAGCCCGTCTAGTTATTCAGAGTCTTGGTTCCGTCATTTTGTTTTCCATGCTGTCTAATTTCGCTGCGGTGAAAATATATTTTCTTAGGAAAAGTTTTTATCCATTAAACCTAATGCTTATCACATAACAATTACATGGAATGATATCACAAAAACAAATAAAACTTTACAACTTAGCTGGTAGACTCTAAAAAACACCGAATCTTATATTTGATATTTAAGATCTTCCCAACTATCTAGACTCCATTAAGTTGACATCAAGCTACAATAATGTAATACGCGTAGCAAGTTTTTAATTAATAATAACCAATAATAATAATAATTCTACGTTAGTTTTCACAATTCATGCTCGTATGATTTAAATTGCGACTAAGCACTAAGCAAGTAAGCACTTGGCTTACTTGCGGACGTGTTTGCACTTCTTAATTATGATTAGAAAGCCTTACTTATAATACCTCCCGGTGGGCTGTGTTTTGATTGGAATTTTGACAAAACTTATGTTTTTTCATAATATCGTTGTTATTGTTGTTGTTAACCAGACAATTTTTAAGAACTTTAACGAAATTCTACTAATATAATTTCCTCTTATAATAAATTTTACATTAGTTCACCAAGACCAAAACTAAGAAAGTTTTAGTTGCCAACAATAATTACCAAGAACAGTGCTCAAAGATAGCAACTGTAGCAGCGTGTCGCAGCAAAAAGAGTATAAGATGATACTTTTAGTTTCAAACTTTGATATCTTTTTTGAACTTCGGTTTGGTTTCAACGCTTCCTAATATAATAATATATTTTTTAGACTTAATTAAATTATAAATACAAAATATAAAACATTTAAGCATTTTAATAAATAGGTTATGTTTATATTAATCCATAATTAAGCCTTTCCTATAAAAGCTTACATTGGTAGGTATAACTTTATACGAGTATGTTTATTACAGGAATAAATTGGTAATGGTAACTGGAATAATAAAACGCGAAAGTAATTTTGGTTGCATATAAGGGACATATATTTTGTCACCTCTATGGGACGTATAGGCTTGCGATTATGAATTTTTATCATAATTCATCATTATATTATCATATCCAGTTATTAAATAACTATAGGGTTTTTAATGCTCAATGCTGCTTATTGATAAACCTGCTGAGGGTTCGTACTCTATAACGACTATTATTTTTAATCAATTATAAACTGAAGTATTTTCCAGTTGTATCCTATTAAGACACATAGTCGTGTCGTCCTTACTTTTTCTTTGGTTTTCTCCTGGAAAAAATATGTTCCTATACTATTTTCATATCTTTACCATTATTGTTTGTTTCTAATATCATACCTATAACAGATGCTTCCGATGTGCTATTACTAAAATTATTAATGAATACAAATTTTATTGACATCGCAATTTCTCACAACTCTCAGTTTAATCAGCATCGCATATGATTTTCAATCAAGATTCAGTGAGAAATGGTATAGACATTACACTCATCTCATCATATAGACATCACAGTCACTAACTTGTACCACGAACATAAATTTTTAAAATTACGAACTGAAAATTTAGTGCACGGTTTTTAAAAGATGTTTTATTTACTATATTTTTTTATCTTATACTATGTTTTTTTATGTTAGTGAGTGACAAGACGAGCAAATCAAGTACCTGTAAGCATCACGATTGCCCATATCAGACAGTGTCACCCAGTGTTTTAAAATACAAAATTCTGCGCGGCACTGCACTGTGCCTGTCACCCTGAGATATAAGTTGTAGAAACTCGTCATGCCCAGTAATTTCGCTGATAACATTGCCCTTCACACCGGAACACAGTAATGTTTGCACATTACTACTTGGCGTATGAATAACTGGCAAAGGTGTGGTACTTCCCCCTGCAAAAGAGGCCTACCACTATTATGTGTCGAATGATTGTCTTATGTCGTTACAACTATAATACTTATTGTGTATCCTCCCATTATTAGTGCGTTTCCGTTTCTCTGGCAACGGTGGAGTTATATCAGTGATCATTGGCTGGTACTCGATTTGAACCCGACAAGGGATTTGAGATGTGTGCGTCTCGCACCCAAATTCAATTTGAAAGCCGTGTTTTTGAGTCGGGGGTCTAATAATGTACTTTCGTCAAATATATTATCATCGATCCCCGCAAATCTCATTTCGAGTTCTTTGTAGAGTATTTGGGCCATTTTGAGGATGCCTGTCAGACGGAAAGAAGCCAGAAAAAGTTGACACTTCTATAAAGTGTTTGCTAGTAATGTGCCTTGAAAATTTAAATAAAATTGAATTAACTATGAGCTAAGGATGACGGAATTATAATGAATTTCAATGCCGATATGTTCACGCTCAGTCCGGAATTCTTCTCTTCCTGTTACGTATTTGAAAAATGCCAGAATTTATATTGCAGAATTCAAAACCTCCATGTTTTGTGCAGTTAAATTGTCCGTCACTAGGTAATAATCAGTCGTGATAATGGACATAATACTGTTTTTAATGTTCAATATCCTGTCAAACATTCAGTATGTCAAGTTCAAGCACGTAACTACATCTTACTTGACTTTAATTTTTGGTTCTTCCAGCTTTCCACTCTACACACACTACTCTATCCCAGTCGTTGCAAACCTGTCTCATAATGAACTCTCTGTACATGCTGAAGAGTGTTGGAGATAATATGCAGCCCTGTCGAACGCCTTTACCAAACCTGGAGGATTTCGATGAGATGTTCTCAATTCTTTTTACACCTTGGCTGTTGTATTAAAGTTTAAGTATGGCCGGTGGTCACGAGCTCCCAGCGGTTCACGTTGACGCAATCAGAGGCTTGGCGTAGTAAAGAAAAGTTACGGTAGCTGTCGCATACTTTGGTCGAACCCTTCTTGTGCAATGGAAGAACTATGGACTGTGTCCAGTCTTTTAGCCACTTACCACTGGTTCAGATTTTGTTACAGATCTCATGCAATGTGACAATGGCCGCTGTCTCCCAGACAGCGGCCATTCAGGGGACTTCAGGTTTTCAGCGGTGATTGTTTCTGAGCCAGGCGCCTTCTTTCTTTAAGAAGTTTAGAGCGGCTATTGTAGTGTTAAGCGGGTGCTATTTCTGAACAAAGCAAATCGGGTTCCATGATCCAGCTGTGAACGTGAGACATCTAGCGGGTTCTTATAGAGCCTGCCAAATACTACTAAACACTACGAAATAATAAAACGTTTCCTTTAATATCAAGACCAGATATACGTATATACCTCGTATATATGAACATAGGTTCATAATATACGAGGTAGAGGTAAGAATTATTTACGTCACCAGGTTTTAAAACCAGTTACTTCGAAGTACGGTTCAAATTCAAATTGTTCGGTGCATTGGCGAGCAGGGCGCGCGGGGAGTGTGTTTGCGTGCCCAGTGCCCGTGTCCCAAATATTTCCGATGAAGGCCGAATATTTGCACTTCTCTGCACGTGACATCCGATCGGGTCGGGAACATTTATCTTTATATCTATGACTAAAGGACACGTTATTGCGTATATTTTTTTTAAAGTAGGAAATAATAATTTTGTTTATATTTCAAATTCATACATACTTAACATTCTTTTTCCCGAAGGGGTCAACAGAGGTGTACACCAGGATACAGTTCATTAGTAGGTACACCCACATTTCGCCAGTATGTTATTGGTCCCATGTAATAGGGGGCGAGCCTATTGCCACCTACCGGGCACAGACCAGACAACCAGACCACTATTGAGAAAATTCTTAATGGAAAAATCCAATATTTAACACTTTGCCTGACCTGGGGATCGAACCCAAGACTTCATGAGTCAAAATTGCGCACACTACGCCACCGAGGCAGTCAAATTTATACTAGTTTTCGAGCCTAGTATTTTATCATACTCGTACTTGGATCCCTATTTTTGAATATTCCAAGTATATCACATCCGTATATGGAATACAAGTAGCTACTTTCTTATATATTACACTTATATATGTACTTATAACTAAATATATTAAATTCAGCATGGTTATGGGTCGTTGAGCTTAGAGGGCACGGAAGACCCTCTGCCAACAATATGTCAATTATAAGACTTATTAATTGATGTAATCAAAAGCACTCCGTCAACCGTCCATAATTGATTTCCTCAAGTCAAGTGTCAAAGATCTTCTAATTTAAATATTTAACTAAGGATTAATTCAATTGGCCTGGCTGTTACCTAGTAATAATTATAATTTTATAAAAATTTTATTTGTGGCTTATACTAGGTGTTTGTATTATGTGGTGGTACAGAAAAGTGTACCTACCAGGGGGGTGTCTCTCCAATGTTTAGGTATGTTCGGCTCGAGGCCCTTCTGTAGAGGGTTTAGCAGATGGTTGCCGCTCGTCTCCACACTCAAGATTTTCTAAATTCTGAGCATCTTTTCTATGATTTTTGCGGTTGCAACAAACAATGGCTGCTAAATGCTCTAATAAATCGTGTAAAAGATATTAACTACTAACAACTATTCACATAGTTCAGTAAGTACACAAGTACTTACTGAACTATTAATTACAACTAATAGTAGGGGGACTATTAATAGTAGTGGCCATAATGACAACGGGATGGTTATGGGTAGGTAGAGATACCTACCAGTAAGCGTTATGCGAGATATCTTAAGAAATTAATAGATTACCTATCTATTCATTTCTTAAGAATACCTTACTTAGTTGTGTCGAAATATTACAGTGGTGGGTGTAACCTAGGTTATATTTGATAGATTTCTAACTGATTGCTCGCTTGTGAAATTCATCAAGCCATCTGATCAAAAGAAACTTACAAAAATATCACTAAATATAATATCTTCTTCTTCTGCCTCGTACACAATCTGGCGATAAATTTGCCCATTCTTCTTCGCAGATCTTCTTCTAAATTCGCGCTCCATCGCCTCTTCGGTCTACTTCTAGGTCTTTTCTGCTGCGGCTTCCATTGAGTTATTATTTTCGCGGCTCTATTGTCAGGCATCTTCTCCATATGCCCCGCCCACCTCAGTCTCTGAGACTTACAGAACCTTACAATGGACTCGTGTCCAATACGTGCATCCAGCTCGTGGTTCATTCGCTGGCAGTACGTTCCGTCCTCCTCTCTTACCGGACCGAAGTTCTTTCGCAGCACCTTTCTCTCGAACACTGCCAGTTCGTCTGTTCGTCTCGTTGTGTAAGACACTAGGTTTCACATGCATATGTAACTACCTACCGGTCTGATGATTGTCCACATAATATAACATACAAATACAAGTATACAAATAGATACCTACCTAGGTTTTTTTATTTAGTTACTTATGTAGGTAGATGCAACGAAAACATATTATTTTCCTATTGATGTAGTAGACCAAGAGATAAAGTGCAATTAAATTTCCCGTGCAGGCAGAAATTTAGGTTTATTTTTTAGAAAAAAAAACATACTTCGGGACCTCTTAAGTTTTACGGTGAATTCTCACCTTTTTATAACACTTTGTAATTCCCGAGTTACCGATCATGAGGTCCCGGGTTCGATTCCCAGATCAGGAAAAAGTGATATTGAATTAATTAGGAATTATCTTATTGACAGACTGGAGTCTGCAATTGAGTTCGGTTAATGGCAACAGGCTCGCTCCCTATTACAAGGGGAAAACGTAACTGGCGATGTCGGTACTATAGTACTGGGTCCTGGATACACCTCTACCTACCCCTTTGGGAAAAAGGCGTGATATTATGATATGTAGTTTTCTATTAAGGTACTTATGCACTAATGAACGAATTAGATTGTGTCCGAGATAGCTAAACAGCTTAAGCATAACTGTTTCTCACTACACAAAAAATTTACTTTACACGCGCCGCGACTAAAAGTGTCAGGGCTTTGCGTTAAATGTAAAGTGTCAATAAACAATATTCTTGACAGAATTGAATTCGCAACATGAAACTCCTGTTATTGTACTAACATCATTTTGAAATGCTCAATATTCTGTCGTGCCGCTAACTTTAGCCGTGATTTGCTATAGTTTGGTAAGGGCAAAGTTACCAGAGAAATTCGTCAGCATACGGGACAAAACAACTAACAACTGATTTCATAAGGTTATGAACGCAGCGCAGTGTTGCATGTAGATTGTAACTTCGTATTGAAACGGTAACACTGCAATTGAAATAAATCGGCGAAAGGAGTCTAGTTACACGATGGGTTTTGCTGTCACCTTTGTCAGGTTTGCTTTTGCCACAGTCAGGGCTATGATTTATTGATAACCTCTAACTTGATGATTGAGGTCATTAAAGAAAAAAAAATGTCCGTCGCTTATACTGAACACACTGAGAAGACGGGCAGCTGCGTCCTCTTCGTAAGACCATCAAACTGCGTTAGTCAACCCGCCTGCCTGAGAATTGGCAAAATCCCTTTTTATGGGGCAGGCCTTTGTCCAGCATTGGACTTCCTAAGGTTGAGATGATGATGATGATGATGATGACTATTAATCACTGTGATTCTAAACACTAATGATTGATAGCAATGATTCACTTCTCACATTGATTTAAAGTAAAGGGGAAATGAGGTACTAGCTTCTCGAAAATGGAAAGCTCAAATTAGGCCCCACTAGGTCCACGTACGTCAGTAAAGTCTCGTTCGCACATCGGTCTTAGGTACGTCTTTCTATCTTTGTTGTTTCAAATTGCACATGCCAGTTGTTGAGTAAGCATTGAGAGAAAGTACCCAATCTCCCTTTTTCTTTAAATCAACGACTTCTAACTTATCCTGCAATGGAACTTATGCTTAAATTAAGGCAAATGTTGTCAGTGTCTAAATAGTTTCGTTTCTATTTGTATTAAGTTATGAATATTGTTTTCTAAGGTCTTCTGCGCCTGCAGCAGCTGTTCCAACACTTGGTTCCTGGAAAAGCGTCGTTTCGTATATCGTTCGTGAAGCGCGTGAGCAACGCTACAGAAGTGGTCGATTTTCTTCGATCTATTGAGAGACTCGACCGCTGGACCAATAAATACGTCGTACTAGATTCATCCACGATCATTGCTAAGGAAGTGGTGATAAATCACGTGCGTGACGTACAGCTGGGGAGGAGGAATTACCACTACTTCTTGACTGGACTGGTAAGTGGCCAAGCGATTATTTAATAGATGTTCCTATGCCTAAAGTCTAAATAAGATAACAGTTACAAAATGTCATTAAATGTATTGCGCTAGCTTTTTGCTTACATAATATTAAAACACTTAATGCTTTATTATTTTAAATGTGCGTAGCTATAAGCTACGACGTCGAGTTTTGCTACGGTACGTAGCATTTGGCTACAAAACTACGAAAGCAAAATATTCCTCAGTACTCAGTTAAAGTAATCCGCTCCGTTGCGTTGGTTAAAAACCGAACCAATCAATTTGTCCATCAAAATAATACATGCACAAAAAGTAAAAAAACGCAGAATCGATCGATGAGCGTTCGTTTTTAAGACAATAGAGACATTATTGTATCTGTGTTAATAACTTAACAAAGTATAAATTGTTTCGTAGCCGAACTTTCAAGCCTTCAGTAAAAATTGAGGCTCTACAAGCAAAAAAACTTTCCCCATTTCATTGAACTAGAAATTATTCAATAGAATTGGATTGGAACGGTGAAACTTGAGCACCTAATTTATTTGAGGGCGGAATCACTCTAATTAGGGGCGATATTTTTTTCGGAACTTTGCCGTCGTTTGGCATCGAGCTATTATTTCAGTAGTCTATAAAATATAAAAGCAGTCGTGAATATATACAAATCATTTAGAAACGAATAAAAGTCCTACAATGGAATCGAATTCTTTTACTTCATTGGGCAGATAAACATTTTTTTTTCAGTCGCATGATAATATACATAAATCGTCAGCGTTACCAAATATTTCGTATATAGGGTTCTTGGTAATCAGTTAGCATTCTCATAAAATGTCATCACTCGAAATAATATTCCTAATGGGGCCAGATCTAAAATCAAGTAAAAGCTGGTCTCACTATCTATCCTATATTGCCGAGTTGAGAATGTTATTCACAATAATATTCCCTTACATCCCTTCCCTATTCTTATTAACCCCCCTTATTAACGCCGAGTAGTTTATAATTTGATTTGAATAAAATGAGGTTAAGTACTAAGTATTTTTTTAATAACGACGTCCGTTCCAATTTTTCTTAAACTTTTGCTTACTTTAATAAAATTAATAGCGATACATACTTATTCAAAATATTATTTATGCACATTTGAAAATCTTATTATTAGGCCTATCAAATGAAATGAAAATTATAAATGTAAGGTCGACGTGGTCCTAAAACCAACAACTCCTTTATGGAACAGACCGATTACCAATAACCCTGTATTATGGAAATGTTGACATGTTTAAGGGTTATATGAGATCTTTGACGACAATATTTACGTCCTTCGACATCGGGAACTTCATGAGATGCTTGTCAGTCGTAAAATACAAATAAGATTCCAGCTTATACCCACAATACTCATATCTTTGTTTATGTGGGTTTAATAAAGGCTTTTATTTTTATGGCTTACATCGTGTGTAATGATGACATGACGCTGGCCAAATTACTTTCTGAAAGAACATCGAAACTATAAGGCAGTTGTCCCACTGCCGGCGATTAGCGATGAGCGAAGACTATACTGGTAAGCGCAGCGTAGGACGTCCTCCCACAAGGTGGACGGACGATCTGATAAGTACGGCAGGAGCACGCTGGATGCCGGCCGCTTACATCCGGACTGTATGAAAATCTAAGGGGGAGGCCTATGTTCAGCAGTGGACTTCTTATGACTGAGATGATGATGATGACGACTATATTTCAAATTCAAGAAAAGTACAAGATAATTATTATAATATTAAATGTGTAATCGCCTCCTAAAGGTGTCATTCCGTGGCGGGCTGCATGCAACCACTAGAAGTCGCAAGTCATGACTGTTTTGTATTTAGACTGAACAGAAACCTCACATAAAATAATTTTACCAAAGGTCAGTCATTCAAACATACCCAAGTTTCATTTAAAAACTATCTGCTTTATGCATTTAAAATATTTCTAAAACAAAAACAGAAAGAGATTTTTTTTTTTCATTACTATAATATTAATATTATATTTTATATTCACTTTTATTTACGTTGATATGAAGAGCCACTGCATGTTTTTTTTTAAATAATTTACTATGGAGTTTGATAAAGAAAGTTTGCTTACGATTTAAACAAAACTGAAAACTCTTTTGTTGAAGTGACCTATTACATATTTTAAATTTGTATAACCATCTATGGTAATACCACACCTTTGCCAGTTATTCATCCGCCAAGCGGTGAATGTGCAAACATTGAATGTGCAAACATTACCGTGTTCCGGTATAAAGGACAATGTTACCAGCGAAATTACTGGGCATGATGAGTTTCAACAACACAGAACAACGCACAGAATTTAGAATTTAAAAACATTGGGTGGCATTGTGTTTGATATGGGCAATCATGATGCTTACCATCAAGCACCTGATTTTCTTATCTTGTTACTCACTATCATAAAAACTTCACACGATATTTTCATCTTAATCTAGACCCTAGGCTGGAAACCTGCATTAAGGTAACCCAGACAATTGATCATGTAACTGATCGGGGTTTTAGTACAAAAAATATTTTCATTCACTGAAGGTAGACCTCTACAAACAAGTGTGTGAGTAGGCTTACTATGGTGCTTCACATATTATTTTAGGAATACTCCGTCCACCTTTTTTCAGGTTAAAGATATGTTTATTTCTCAAAAAGAATTACATTCACTTACTTGAGAAACTTATGCTAAGTAGAAAGTAGGTATTTGGCTTATCGTAGTACTATTCTAAACTAAATATTTAAAGTAAATTTAAACATTAATAATATTTTAAAATAACAGTATAAAAACAAAAGTAATTAAAACAGAAAGAGAATAATATGTTATATTACATACAATAAGAAAACAGTCAAGTGATTTACAATAAAAAATAATATTTGTTGGAGGTAGATGCAGTAAAACTTTTTTTTTCCTTCCAGGTTCATGTTTGTTAATATGTTATTGCTTATTCATTATATACAACGTGTTAAAAAAGGTTTAGTAACTTAAGGGGGTGCCATCCGGGTGGTTGACAGGGTTGTCAATCTCAACTTTCAAAAGAAAGAATTGCGAAATTCGCAAATAAAACTACCAATGTTTATTTGTTATTGATAATTATTAGTACGACATAATATATAATATATAACCAAATACTCTTATTAACACAGAGAACAAAAATTAATGCAAATTTATATACATATTTATATAAATTATTACTATTAAGCGAATAATAATACAATTACATAGAATAAACAATATATTAATAATGATAAAAATTGCCATACAAATTTGCCAATCAGCTGATCTATTTAGTGTGAGAATATTTTTTTGCGAATTCGTATACCAATTGTTACTTTTGAAAGTTTTTCAGTTTGATGAACACGTATTTACAATATACACCAAAGATACATATTTTGGCCCAGGTGTTGGACGACCGGTGGGAGAGAGAGGTCAGCGAATTCGGTGCCATTAACATAACTGGATTTAGACTTCTAGATCCTTCGAGGAAACTTGTCCGTGATTTTATTGAAGTTTGGAAAAAGGATTCCATTTCGGTGAGTTGTTTTATATCATAATGTAACATTCACTCGGAGTGATTTAATGTACACGAGCATTTGCCTTCGGGATATGCCTTTGTTTACTTCGTTTTATCTTCTGTATTTGCTATCTGAGTAGTTGTTCACACCAGGAAGTCACATGATGTGCGATTTAAAATAACCGTAATATCTCAATCTGAATTTGAATGACGCTCTTAATGAAATGTTTCAATAACTAGCAGTTTTACGGCAGTCAAAATACTTTTATTGTTTTGTTTGTTTAACACGCATCGAAATATGGATAAAATATGAACTCCAAATATTATATTTTTCATGACAAAATAAAATGTAGAGAAGGTATCATAACTGACTCCTCTAATATTTTTTTTATTTATTTATTAAACGCACAGCAAACTTATTATTTAATTATAATATTATATATAATATAAAATGTAATAAGTACTATCATGAGGTAATTGTCAACTACTATAGGAATCAAAGTAAGGATCTTCTTTAGATTCGTATTAAAAAAAATAAAGAGTTTTACAGAAGTAAAGCCTTTTACAGAACCTACTTACTAGTTTATTTTTGTTTCTGTGAAATTTATAATTGTGAAACCAAATCCCTTTGTCAACGATTCCTCTATTATAACAATAACGTGTTAACCTATATTATGAGTACGTGTGAGCATAAAGACCTGCATGGGTGGACATTATCTCCATCAAAAATCATCAAATAAAACCTCGCAGCGGGCCTCTCTGACTTCTGAGTAAATAAGATTCGCGCACAGAAAAAGCAAAAATCTCAGGGATACATGACATGTTTTGTTACTTATTTACTTTTTCCGACAGCAAGTCACTTAATGTCAATTGGAATGTGGGGCAAAGTTTAGCCTTCTTTTTATATCGTGTGAATATATAGGTAAAAACCGCAAGCAAAGATAAATAATGCACATCGGGCTCAAGACGGAGATGGTCGGCTTGTTTCATTGTGTTATCACTGCCAATCATTTCATTATGTGTCGCTTTACGGCTCTCGTCACTGGTTGTTCTGCTTCATTAGGGTGCGGCCGTGTCAACTTCAAAATATATCATACAGGACTGTTTAAAACCCTACATAATAAAATAATATAATATAATAAATTAATAATATTGAAAAGGAAAGCCTATATACACAGACAGACGCGAAGTTTTGACGTTTATTTTCTTTATAAAAAGCCGACAGATAATTAAATAAAATAAAAATAAAATAAAAATGATTTATTTCAGGCAAAAATACCCATATACAATATGCAGTTTAAATAGACTGAGCATTAAAATCAAAATAATAACAATAAAAAAAAAAAAAAAAAAATTAATAAAAATTTATAGAACTTTGAAGATCATGGTGGAAATAAGAATGTTATTTAATTCTAATGCTACAATTGGCGGATTGATCGCACAGAATGAAATCTTTTTTAGACAGACAGACATTATTACTATGAAAATAAAAAAAAAATTGTCGCAGATATCTGTCTTGAGCCCGCCGTGTATTATTTATTTTCGCTCACTGTAAATATTTTATTATGTTATTTTGGTAGAGACACATACCTACATTAATAATTCATTTTATTTCACATAGTGGATGAGCCTACGGCAAAATATTTTGTGCTCGTCTGTTCACCAAATGAAATTGGATTTTAATCCATCTTTATTCATAAAGGATTAAAGTTTTTTAGAGTAGTCAGTTATCCACGTGCAATAAAATAAACGAAAATTCTATCAGTTGGAGGGTAGCAAAGGCTTTATCAGTCTAATAATGGAGAATAATTAATATTTCAGTAATACTAGCTGACCCGGAAAACGTTGTTGTGACGTATAAATTTTGACAAAAAAAATTTTAGGGACACCGTATCACCTAGCGGTGTGAAATATACTTTATGACCTTTTCTCATTCCTACCAAGTATACATAAAAAAATGTCATAAAAATCGGTCAAGTCGTTTCGGAAGAGTGCGACTACAAACACCGTGACACGAGCCCCGTTTATAAGTAGAGAATTGTATTCTCTGCTGCGTTGAGTTTATTCAGCATAGTTACGAGTTTTTGTCGAAAATATTGAATTTTTGTTTTTAGTTACAAGTTACTAGCGGCCCGCCCCGGCTTCGCACGGGGAGCAGAAGTAGGTTTAATGAACGTTTTAATAAGAGTAAATTCGTGATACATTGTATTTTTATAGATATAACCCTAATGGTTTACGCAGCGCATACAAATTAATGACTATTTCTGTTACAATGACCAAACCTTAACACATGTATAAATTAATCGTGCGGGCTATTTTGAAGATATAACTTATAAATACTACAAACCCCTAGTACATTATTTCTACCACCAATAGTTTTCACACCATGATAAATAATCACTTATTCGATTATTGTGACTAAACCAATATAGATGAATATAATGTCCGTGGACTATTTTGTAGGTATTGATAAATACTACAAACCCCTAGTACATTACTTGAATCTACCACCAATAGTTTTCACAGCGCATGCATATAATGTCTGTTTCGATTATTGTGACTACACCAAAATAGATGGATATAATGTCCGTTCACTATTTTGTAGATATTGGTAAATCAAACTCAAACTCAAACAGATTTATTCAAATAGGTCATAATCTGACACTTTTGCACGCCAATAAATCAAATAAGGTCAAATACTACAAACCCCTAGTACATTACTTTATTCTACCACCAATACTTTTCACAGCGCATGTATATAATGTCTGTTTCGATTATTGTGACTAAACCAAAATAGATGGATGAAATTTCCGTAGACTATTTTGTAGATATTGAGAAGTACTATAAACCCCTAGTACCTACATTATTTTATTCTACCATCAATAGATTTCACAGCGCACGCAAATTAATGAATATGGTAATTATATTATGTGACACCTTGCAGTTTTCTTACGGATCCCTATTTTTTTTTCAAAATCTCATATATCCTATGTCACTCACACTGAATTAAGCTATCCATAAGTGAAATAATTTTTAAAATCGGTCTAATAGTTTCGGAGCCTATTCGTTACAAACAAAAAACAAAAAAACAAAGTTTCTCTCTTTATAATATTAGTATAGAAGTATAGATAAGTAAAATTGTAAAGGGGCTTTTTACATCCATTTTGATATTATGTTGTTGAGAAAATATATAAGTATTTAATACGAGTAGGTAATTACCCACATTGGTGTGCATATTACGAACGCTTATGATCGAGTTACCTTAAACTCAAGATGCTCATGAAGGTGTTAACAGCACAGTGTGAAAAACGTTCAATAAATATCTGCTATCAAACGGCATACAAATACATACCTTTGACAGCAAATTTTACTGCTGTTGCTACGCGACAGCATGTTCGTTATAGCGTCATCGTATTCTTTTTCAAATGCTCCAAATATTTCGTATTTCAACAATAATATAGAATAGACTATATGTACACAAACTAATATAAATTCACGGATAATACATTTTTTATTAGCAGGGAAAATATATTATTCAAATAAAAATTAAAATATCCTACATAAATCCACATTTTCTCATATTATTGTAATTCAAAATTATTTGAATAACCGATATTAGAACTAAAAGTTTTAGACTTTCAAATCAAATTGGAAAAGTTTTTTTGTTTCGGGGAAGAGGTGATATACGAACGAACTTATATTTTTTTCCGTGTTCCTTTCAAACATTATATTAGTTGCAAAAGAATATTGAAACTTAGATCATTTTGTTTGGTATTTGAACTTCAAGAATCACATAACTATGTTGATACAAGAAGAAGCCCGGGTCTATCGAAACTGGCTTACAAATATTACCTTACATAATATAGAAGTTTATGAAAGCGGTATAGATAAAACTTGATTATCTCGTTTCCTTAATTATTATAACTAGTGAAGTGGCATTAATATAGATGAATAAATGTATAGTTACGTGCGATGATAACAAATAAGCGGTGTCAATGAGATTATTTTCCCGTTGCACGTTCCTCAGTTATTACCTTCGTATTGTACATTCAGCCGGCATACTCGTTAAATCCACAATTTTAAGGAAAACATCTCGTTATGAACGTTTCAGTAAAATGAATGACGAATATTTTATCATTTCTTTGAATGAGCGTTAAATGGTGTAGGCTTTTTTTGTATATGATTTTTTTTTTGATATTCTCGTTCATCGAATGAATAGACGAAAACAATAATAACTTTAATCGTATCACTTATAATATAAAATAATCACTGCTTAATTTTGTATCATTCAATTTTATTGACAAGATAAATATATCAATGTTATATTGGTTACAAACAAATTAAAATTAGCTACATAAGCTACGTAGTGAAGTTAAAGACGCCAAAATAGACATCCAAAAGCTGCTTCAAGATGAGGCCAAAGAGAATGCAAATACACAGAGAACTGAACCGTCTGAACGCGGCAAACTTACTCTTTACTAATGATATGAATTTTAAACAGGCTAAAGCTGCGCTCATGTATGACGCTGTGCAAGTTCTAGTCGACGCGATAATTCGCCTCTTAAGGAAGAAACCGGAGCTCATTCGGAACGCTTCCAGACGCAGTGCCAACTCCAATGGCAGCCGCATCATAGACTGCAATCCAAAGGGCAAAATCAGCCCTTATGAACATGGAGAGAAGATCTCTAGGATTATCAAAAAGGTACAACTTTGGGCTCGGCTTTAATCAATGCACAGATTGGAAAATCAATCCACTGTAATATATTATGGATAAATTGGACAATAGAAGACGCATATTTAATCACATTTTCAACTCTTTGCTTTGAGCGTTGCCGAGCCTAAATAAAACATTATATCAAGCGCTCGCTATAACCTCCAGCTCTGTTGTGTTGGTCATTATGTTTATCTTTCAATGTAACAATCCCCCGAGAGTGATTTTAAATTCCCCATTGCGAGTGCGAATGACTGATGCCAATTTATACATTCAATTACGAGTGTGAGCGAATGCTTCGTTATTCATATGCGGAGAATACGCGCCCGGTGACTCCCGCACTGAATATGTGAAATTCACAATGATATCGGCGGCGGGAGGCAAACGCCAATAATATTTGAGCTGCGCTAATGGTTTACTCGCCATTCAATTTATCGCCCTAATGGCGACGTATAACTCTCGCTGTACCTACGTCAAGCTCTATGCCACCATTGTCATTGTGTTATATTAATTAACCGGCACCCTGACTCCCGACTCCCGACCATCGCATCGCCTCGTACACACACACTATTCAATATGTCCCGACGTTTAATGACTCTACACCAAACAAAACCTTTTCCTTTACGACTCGAACTTAAGACACCTACTCGTATAAATAATATATAATGTATTAATATTATAAGCTAGGCAAATGGTTAAGCGTGAGAAAATAAATGTAAACTTCAATGTATTTTTGCTGTGAACTTGATAATTAAGAAAATTAATGCTTGACATAATTTGGGTTCTTTTACTGATGTCTAGCAATTAGAGAAAGCTACTCTTTACTCAACATTTACTTTATATAAATTCTGTCTCACAGACGATGTGAGCGAATCAATTTTCAGTTAAGATCGGGTACTTTCATTCAGAACTTATTACACTACATTAAAAAAAAAACTAATTACTATTAATAAATAAATATTGTTCAATATTGAATCATTATTTTTAAATAAGTAACCCTCAGGACAACAGCTACTCAGCCTACAATTTAGTATCGTTTATATGTATGTATCATTTCCCTTTATGAAAACATAAATCGTGAAGGGACGAAGTGGCGGGCGACACATTTCTGCGATACTTGTGCGGAAACTTTTATATTCCGGCGTTGAAGCTCACCGCTCGTGAAGGCCGGAATGTAGGTACCTATACAACATTCAGAACGGTATAATAGCAATCGAAATCATTCTATAACAAAAATAAAGCGAGTTCCAAGTAATTAATTCATATTCCAGGCTACCGCCCAATTTCGTCTGTGCGAAATTTAAATTAGTGTAACACAGGTGTTAAATACGGTCAATCTTTTATATCAGGACGGCGCAGACGGCTCGTGACGGTTTGGAGGAGCCCACGATTAATTAACGCTCGCCGGTGACGCGTAATTAACCCCTTAGTTGATAACTGGCCGGCACTACGCCGCCGGTTGCGATATACATGAATGAGGATTTTTATTACATTCCCGCCGCCGACTTGTTCTGCCAAGCGAATTTAAACACTAAGGCTTTAAAATTTAACAACAGAGCATTGTTTGCTTCAGACCGAGATAGAAGGACTCAGCGGCACGATCAGGTTCAACGAGGAAGGTCACCGACGCAATTTCTCGCTTCAAATAATGGAGAACACTGTCGACGGAGCTATGGTTAAGGTGAGCCATAACGTAACCTTACGTTACTGCAGTGCTACTCTCATAAAATAGAGAATTATCTCGTATAAATTGTGAGTAATGTTTGAATGGTTGTGTGCGCAGATCGCTGCTTGGTACGACCACAAGGGGCTCGTGCCCGTCCGACCGAAACTGGCTCCGTTGGACGTATCCGGGAAGTACGATCGAAATAAGACTTATACCATGGCGACTATCGAGGAGGCTCCGTATTTTATTCGCAGCAGGCCCGACGCTCCAGAGGCCGTGTCTAACGAGCCGTATCGCGGCTATTGCGTCGATCTCGCCAGGATGCTGGCGGACAAACTGGAAATCAAATGTAAGTCGACAGACGGCTGCATTGCCATCGAAACTCGATTGGAAAACGAGCGTGATACCGATTCCCGACACCTTATAATATCGCACGTGTCTGCGTAACTGAGGACAGGCGAGCCAATATTTTCTTGCAATAATTTCTAACATAACATAACATAACATACATTCACGCCTTTTTCCCGAAGGGATAGGCAGGGGTGTACCCAGGACTCAGTCCCATAGTAGATACACCCACATTTCGCCAGTATATTATTGGGCCCATGTAATAGGGGGTGAGCCTATTGCCATCTACCGGGCACAGTTCTAATAATTTCTAACACTGACATATTGCACATAGCGGTTGCCTATAGGGTGCAACTGTGCATCAAATAAAAGGATAGAGGTATTATTGCATTTTGTGGAATTTCGTAGTATAATAAATATTGGTTGTATAAATAAATAGCGAATGTTAGCAAGCTCTAACACAACCGTTGCTTTTAACAGTTGAAATACGCATGGTGAAAGACGGCAAGTATGGACACGAGAACCCTAAAATCATCGGTGGATGGGATGGATTAGTGGGTGAATTAGTTCGCAAGGTAAGTAGTACTTTATGCAATATTCAATTTTAAGTTACGTTATGCACTTGGTAGGAATAATTATATAAATATGGATACCATAATCCAATTAGAATAAGCCTATACAACAAAAAAAAATTCTGATGCATACAAAACAAAATGCTCTGGATTGTACTTGAATTACGGTTATTTATTATTTGTCAGTTGCCTCCAAGTACAAAACTTTAGCGAACATGTTTTTTCGGTGCGACTTTGAAAACTACTACTTACTTACCTATAGGTACTTTCCCTAATATTTTTGAATCATAACAGTTTCAGTACTTAAACATTAAAGTGATAAAAAAACATTTACGTCTACACATTATAGACTATAAATTTTACATGGAACAGTATTATTTCAGTAAAATAAATAGGAAGATCATTAGAAAGCGCGCCCCGGGCGGTCACGGATGCCCGTCCCAAATACGGTGCATGCATATCTATTGTAAAATATCGAATATGGATGAAGCCACATATCGCGGTATTGGAACTGTATGCTACTCATAGCCAATGATTACCCGTCTGACCAGAGGGTATTCAATGTTTCTCTTTGAAATGAAAACATGCCAAACAGTTAACGGATGTTAGCAATACAAATGAAATAGCCAATTACGTCAAATTACTGGTGAATAAGTTTATATTATTATACACAATTTATGTCTCAGAATGGCGCAGTGCTTAGAATTACTTAGACACTTAAATCCTGATATCCTGTATATGCGATTCAAACTCGTCGCGTCGTCGGTAATGATAAAAACACCGTGTTCTCTTCAATTAAATTATTTCAGACTTCAGACTGTCGTGTTCTAGTTAACCTTTGTTAAAAAAATGGTATACCGGTTAGTTAGAGTGTCCTGCAACTAGTTTATGTAATGCATAATATTTCTAAATTGATCATATTCAGCCGAACATTATATATGGCAAAACGGATAGGTAATAAACATCTCTATGACCCCCTAAAAGCATTGTAGCGGATAAACAATCACCCTGTATAGAGAAGAGCAGATGATTAATGTCTTTGTTATAACAGTGTGATAAAAAGTTGAAAGAAAAGCAAATATCAGTCTCGTATGATATTGAATCCGCAATCGTGGAGTCAAGCCACGGCAAGAAGCGATCGGTATGTGGCTCGCGTACTCCTTCGAGACTATATTGTTGACAATATTGAACCAACAACTTGTGCGATTTTATTAAAAACAAGCTTATCTATTTTTATTTACATGATAATACTGAGGAATATGAAATTTTCACCCAAAATTAAGCGTTACAAGTTATAGAATTCAAGTTTGAATTATGACTTCAAAAGCGACCAATACGAGTAATTGATACTTTCAATTGTAGATAATAAATAATAATTCCAAAATTAAATTGGTATACTTAAAAAATCATACACATAATGAATGCTTTAATATTGAAATTCTTAAAAAAATATTGAAGATTTTAAATCAATACTACTGCAAAGCTGTGAAGGAGATGCGTAGCGCGAGTGTGGAGCCGTGTAGGATATTTGCAAGTTCGCGCCTCGTTCCCCGAAATTTGACGGTTTTCGTCCTGCGAAAAAGGGTCTGCGAAGCGTCACCTCAAAAATAGCTCTCCAGATTTTGAAGCTATTAATTTATATTTAAGCGTAATTTTAAAACGCCTGCACCAGTAACTTTGACGTCCATCGCTGAAAAATGCGCGAACTATGGTGTGAAATACTTCGAACTTTAGGAGTAAGTGTAGAGCAGGGATGTTGCGAATATTCGCATCCGCATCTCAATGTGGATGTTCATGCGGATGCGAATGTAATACAAGTTGCGACAAGAAAGAAATTGGGCGGGCCATGGGAATGACCAATGGGAGCGAAAAAATTGTTGACAAGATCCGACGCGTTTGTTGTGGTGCATCATTTGTTTCTTGTAAATAAATTATTACACATTTCTTTGCGCTGGGGATTACTTATCGTAGAGACAGATAGATATTTTGAGTGTTATTGTGATACAGGGATCATTGTGTTTAAATAATTGTTTATTAGGAAATAATAATAATAATAATATGGGACAACTTCCACACACGGTCACGTGGTCCCAAACTAGGCTAGAAGCCTGTACTATGGTAACCAGATGACTGATATACATACTTAAATACGATTATAACACCCAGACACAGATCAAACAGACATGTTCATGCACACAAATGTTTGACCTGGCCGGGGATCGAACCCGGGGCCTGCGGCACAGAAAGCAGAGTTACTACCGTCTGCACCAACGAGGCTGTCACGAGGCTGAAATGTTTATATATTAGTCGCTAGGACCAAGGACATCAAGTTTCGTCAGAAAGTCATGCTTAAAAACGACCTTGCTATGATGTTAGATTCGTCAAGTGAAGATAAAGAGTCAAGAAATACCCGAAAATGGTAAGCATTGAAGCTGTACTAAAAAATAAATTACTTTCTTATCGCACTAAAAAAGAATGAATGTGGATGAAAATCATTTATCATATATCATTCATAGACAGGAATTTCAGATAAAAGCACCGATAGCACGAAGATTTTTATCCACTCCACTAGGCAGTGTTCCTAGCGAACAGTTATTTAGTAGCGCGGATTTAATTTACGAACCTCTGCGTAACTGCCTTGAATGAAAAAAGGCGGCAATATAACTCTTTTTTAAGTATAATGCTCCTGTTTTTAATTTCACTTACTAATATCAAAATTTGTAAGTGAAGTTAAAAAAATTGTAGCATTCTACTTAATACTAATTTTCATTAATAAAAATGTTATTATTTACTTTAGAATAGAATAATACTTTATTGCATACCAAAATAAAATAAAAAACAATGTTACAAAACAATTTACAGGTAATACGGTAAACAACCGGCGGTCTTATCGCGTTAAGCAATTTCTTACTTTATCATTGTTTTAATTCTTCATTCATATACTACATTTATATGAGATCTTAAACATCCGCATCCGCATCCGTGGAAGTGAGCCTACAAAAAACCGCATCCGCATTCACATCCGCGGCGCACCTCAACATCGGCACGATTCTCAGCGCGACTTTGCGCGCGAGTGTGGAGTCGCTCATAAGAGATTTTTCATTATATCTATATAACATGCATGCCTCTCCACAGCATTTATCCTGCAAGCTAGGCCTACGTTACGGTTAAAGGGCGTGCTCATTTTTATTGAAAGATCTCTACGTAGCTAAATATAATATTACCGGAATACCTACCAACTAATAATATTATTGGTGGTTTGAGGCGATAACCAATATAGGGGTTCAAACGCATGTATATATATATTGGTTGTAAGTCAGTACAGACTACAGACGTACCCATTAATATCTAATTAGTAAGCCTGTACATAGTAAGCAATTGACAGTAAACCCGAGTAAATAGTAAACTTCACTGATATATTTAACTGGTGGCTTGGATGGTTGCCGGCTGAGCGTGTTTGATAAGTCTTCACATAGAGATGTGCCAAATCTGAATAAACACAACTCAAGTTGTAATACATGTAACTCGAGTTAGGCAACTCGAGTTAGCTACGTAAATAATTACTTTTCAATAATTTTATAACTATTTATTACTTTATCGGACGTTTTCAAATGCATACAACTATCAAAACTATCAATGAAAATAGCTAAGTATTCACAACTGCTAATAATAACGATCACCTCAAATCTGCAACATTATTATGACAAAAGTTTGTTGAGTTTGAAATGATTTGCAAACGTTGTGTATCGTCGGTATCAGGAAAAATACATCATCATCATCATCATCATCATATCAGCCGTTGGTAGTCCACTACTGAATATAGGCCTCCCCCATATCGACACGCTCGGCAGACGGGTTGTCAAGCGTAGTTCGATGGTTTTTTCCAGAGGACGCTGCTGGCCTTCCTCTGGATCTGTTAACCCTCAGCCGGCTCTTACGGCAACCTCGAGCAGAGAGGGTGGAGCACTATTCTAAAGCCGGCAACTTCACGGTCAAAATGTAAAGATTGCGCCAAATAACTAACGATTTTTACCCTCGTTTGATTCACTCAAATACCATTAGCCTAATCTCGAGTTGGGAGGAATACAACTCGAGTTAACTCGAGTCAAACGTAACTATAGTTGGGAACTCGAGTTGACCCATCTCTATCATCACAGTTCCTGGTTACACAACCGGGAGCTGTCCTATGATAGGAGGCAGTCGCTGAGTCGTGTCAGAGGTTTTGTAAGAACCCTGGTGACCTGAAACTCCGACATTAGGACTATGGGATGACCATACTACCAACCGAGCAGTGCAATTTGGGATAGCCGTTCTATTCAAAATTACAATTATACACGCTGAAATGATCAGGCGTATTATTAAACTAGAAAATATTGTGAGTGAAACCGCAGGGCAGAGCTAGTGGTTTTATAATTGCTACTAATAACTTCACTCAACTTTCCATAGCTAGTTAAGGCTCGCCGAAAACTTTGTGATTTACTTTGCATTAATGAGTTCAAAGATTTGAAAGGAACGCAAATACCTTGAGATTTTATATTTATTTATTTATGAACATTTTTCAAAGAAAACAAAATTTTCTTTCAGATAATAATAGTTGTGTGCAAAATCTATAGATTAATAATAATATATTGTAAATATGTCATAATAATATGTAATAATATTTTGTGCGTTCTATATTTTTGAGGCTCTCTCTCTAGTTTAAGGCTCGGTCGCCAGATATATTTATGTAGTAATATGGATCGGACTCACAGAAAAGTATTTCATTGAAAGTGTTATAAGATTATCTATGGAGAAAAGTTAAGCTCTACCTTGGAAGGGATCCCTTTGAGAAAATGAATAAAGTTTAAGAATGCTTATTTTTCTATTTATCATAGGTAAGACCTCCCCAATATTTTCATCGATCATTATTGTATTATAGAGAAATAAACGAAGATGTTGAAATAGAACTAATTCTGAACCGTTTGAAATAAATAAATTAAATTAACAAAAATTTGTGTAAAAGGTTTCCTTTTAAAATTATAATTTATTAAAAACAATAAATAAAAGCCGATGTTCTTTACAAAAACCCATTGAAAAACAAAAAATACTTGCAGAGAAGAAAAATCTTTAAATTTCACGAAGAGATATACAAAAAAATTCAATATTGCATAAAATCTATACTAATATTATAAAGAGAGAAACTTTGTTTTTTTGTTTTTTTGTTTGTAACGAATAGGCTCCGAAACTACTGGTCCGATTTAATAATTTATAAGCTGAAAAAAACTATTCAATTCAATTATTATTTTGGAGTTTGTGCAAGTGCCAATATGTTCGTTGTCAGTCAAGCTTTGCTAATGTCAAATTTTTTATAAAGTATAGGGTAAATGGTGACTGCCTCGGTGGCGTTGAGGGCCCATGCTCGATTGCCAATCAAGAGGTCCCGGGTTCGATCCCCAGGTCAGGCAAAGTGTAAAATATTGGATTAAATATTGTGTTAAATATTGGATTTTTCCATTAGGAATTATCTCAATAACTGCCTGGAGTCTGGAACTGTGCCCGGTAGATGGCAATAGGCTCGCCCCCTATTACATGGGACCAATAACATACTGGCGAAATGTGGGTGTATCTACTATGGGACTGAGTCCTGGGTACACCTCTGCCTACCCCCTCAGGAAAAAAGGCGTGAATGTATGTATATTATGTTAAATGGCGCAATTTTTGACACCATACCAATTTGTCTCTATCTATCAACTAAATCTATCAGATTCAGATAGATAGATTTGTTGATTTGTTGATTATTCAGACACTTTAGACAACTTTAATATTTTATCACAATTAATTGATGGTTTACTTTTAAGACAAGAATGTGTTGTTGTGTTTGAAAGAAAAAATAAATTATTATTTTATTATTGTCGAACATTATGATTAGTCGGGCGTCATAAAAATCTAATCGTAATAAATAATATCGTTAATAAATAAGCTATAATGTCAAGATTTTAGCATGTAAGTCTTTAATTTATGGTGTGATAAACAATATGCTGCTTATGTGATTGGAGTATATGATGAACTGGCTCGGTGGCGTAGTGGATATTCATTTGACATAAGCTTTTTATAAAATGACTGACGTATATTATTATTATATGACGTTTATTAAGATTTTGATTAACTTGTGACGATATTAACTCATATTCAACTATTATTGGTAGGGTGTTAATTGGGTCATTTACCCTACTTAAGGGATTTTTTTTCATTTCACGGTCTACAAGAATATTACATAATATTATAAAATATCGTAAATCCTCAAAATTTGAAGATGTACCAAGATATTTTGAATCCGCTGATTGATTTCTTTTTGACTCACGAAGGAGAACATATTTAATGTGCTAAATAATAAATACATCTTTAGTGTGAATTACTAATTATTTAGAATATCAAATATGCTAATAATTATCGCAAGTTACTCAAAATTTAATATTAATAATAAGTGTTAGAAGACTGGTAGTGATGGGTGGCAACTCTTGGATCTTATTATTTTATACTATCCCTTATACCATGTTCTCTATGCCAGAAAAGAATCTGATGCTTAAGCGACATCAATTTCTGAAGGATTTGGCAATGTCGCTTATAACGCCGCGAATTCACGAAGGATTAAAATTATCATAATTTCCCCGGGATATCCGGATATCCATCATCCATAAATAGAATCATGAAAATTTATATGGGCAGCAGTGAACTAGTTCTTCTAGATACTAGGAGCTGGCCGCTGCTGCTTCTGTATACCCACGCAAAAGACCATAATATCAATATGCTCTTCCTGTCGGCGTCATATTTGTGCAGATTTTAAATTAATTAATTAATATGCCAAATTTGTATCTAATAAAAATATTGAAATATATTATTATTTATTATTATTTGTTAGCACTCTGAAGGGTTAGTTGCAATTAATAAAACATATTGATTATAATCAATAAAGTTTTAATAATTTTATTTCATAATAGATTCAACCCCACTGTTGGTTGATGCCCTTAAAATTGTGGGTAGTGTTCTAGAGTTAAGAAGTAATAACTCTACAGGAGGTGGATATGGTGATCGCCCCGTTGATAATAACTCTTGAAAGGGAAGGTGCCATCGACTTCAGCAGACCTTTCCTCTCGTTCAACATGAAGGGCAGCAAGCAGTCTCAGCAAGACACGGCTAACATCTTCAGCTTCCTTCGTCCACTTTCCCGGGAGACTTGGGTAAGATTCATTATTAAACTCAGTATACAGCCTTAAAACCCCCAGTAACCTCGTAGGAGCAGGTAGCCAATATCATATAATGCCTATATACACATCATCTTCCTGTCCACATTCCTAACAAGGCGGGTGCGGCATCTGGGATGTGGCCCATTGGTAGTATGTTTGTAGTCAATGGCTTCAATCTCATTAAATATAATAGATATTATGTGACAAAGCGCGCTTAGGCTGTATACAGCCTCGTTGGTTCAGATGGTAGTAACTCTGCTTTCTGTGCCGCAGAGCCCGGGTTCGATCCCCGGCCAGGTCAGGTCAGGTGTTCTAAGCTTATATACGATAAGTATGTATATCAGTCATCTGGTTACCATAGTACAGGCTTCTAGCCTAGTTTGGAACCAGATAGATATCGATAGATGACAGTATGAGTAAGATGTCCCCAAAAAAAAAAATTTGCCAAAATTAATACAATAGAATACTCTTTATTATGACAGAATTACAGAAAAACAATACAGAACATTAACACAGAATACAATCAACTTACAAATTAAATTATTCTGTTTGGTTTGGTTAAAATCTCAATCGAATCAAAACTTTAAAAAATACGTTAGAAAGTTAAATATGTTTATGTAAAGAATATTATTACATAAAAAACACATAAAAACAAGAAAAAATAGTATTTTTCCTGCATGAAAAATTCAAAATCATGAATCATACAATTCGCCGATGTCAAGATCTGTCTAAGAAGTAATATAATGTACGTTTGTCCGTAGCTTTGTATCCTGTTCAGTCTAGTTGCAGTGAGTGTCGTCATGTTCCTGGTATCTCGTTTTTCCCCCCAAGAGTGGCGTATAGTCTCCGTATCCGATTCACAATCTTCAGACCAATCTGATGCCCCTGCCACCAAAGTAAGGAATTCTAAACCTTTCTAATTCAAAGCACCTAGTAGATATTACCAAGGTTCATGAATATCTTAACTTTCACAATAATATAATCATTGTTTTTAAACTACGTTTTTGCTATTTCAATCTACTTCAACAAAAATCTTACATTGGTTCGCTTAGCTGACTCTGCTGGACTTAATTCCAGGCGCAAAATTTGGTATAATACAGACGAGCGACATTTCGTTCAACTTTTTATAAAAGAAACGTTTTTTAATTAAACTGTAAATGCAAAATGAAAAATACAGTTATTAAACTTTATGCGCATAACATATAATATGTTTAAATAAATTATCATGACATTTTTCCAAAAAGTTTCACATAAAATAATTCACAAACTAGACGAAAATTTGCAAAATCAACATTGCAAATTATGCAAAGTACCAAGTTGATTGAATGTTAAATTCGACGATAGTTCCTAGAGGCGTCCAAAATATACTAAAGTTTCAGGGTCTTTCTAGAAAACCAAAATTAACGTTCCCCACAAAAAGTTAAATGTGTCTCGTCTGAATTAAGCCTGGCTAATATAGTGAATTTATGAAAGTGAACTCATATTGAAACCGTCCATTACATCGGACGTTTAATCTTGGGCTACATTTCAGACGACTGTAGTGAATGAATTCAGTTTTTGGAACTCGATGTGGTTTTCCCTGGGCAGTTTCATGCAACAAGGGAGCGACATTACTCCGAGGTCAGTGAATCGTTTATATTTTCCTCTTCTAGGTACCTACCCTTACTACCTACCTTTAAGTAACTTTTCTAATGTAGTTTTGACAGAGTGGAGAAATGTGTCCTTTGGCTTCAGAACCTTAATTGCTGATGTCAATTTTATTTCGTGCTATCCAAGATAAGGCACTTAACCACATTTTCTTATGGTAGTCATAGACATTAGCCGCTATGGAGTACGCGTGCCCCACAGATTTACCTCTATAATCGAGCTATACAGATAATCGTGCCGGTTTATTTTCAAAGTTAGCAGACGGCAGTAAATTGCACAATTACTGCTGCAAAAGTATGATTAGTAATACTTTTAATACAACACTGAAATTAAAATGTACATTGGTATTGGATATCAAAACAGTGCACAATTTACTGCTCTGGCGTTGCTGTCGCATTGCAATTCCATGTTTACGTTGATGACTCAGATGTACACACTATGCGTATATCTTAACGTTATTTTTGACTTCATAATAATATTATCAGGTTGTTAAATTGGCGCAAAGCGTAATTGGTCTAACAAGAAATTGGACGGCAGTGTAGTTAGTTATTGTTAAAATTATCATTTGCAATTAAGCCTTAGAATTTTAACTATTTGAATTTTTTGGGGATCCATACCTCAACCTTAACAACGAAGTGAACCTTATAGGATCCCTTCGTTGGCTGTCTGTTCTGTCCGTCTGTCAAGACCCTTGTTCTCGGAAACGCGTTGAGGTATTAAGTTGAAACTCATATCTAAAACTCAAGTCCCCTGCAGTTTAAAAAAAATCACGCTTCTAAGTCAACACAATCAAAAGATACGGACAATTTAACCGCACATTTCCATAATTTTCGCAAAGGGCTAAAAACTTCTAGGGCAATTCCCGTTGGCCTAGCTTCATAAAAGTTTACAAGAAGCAATCTTATAACACAAGAAGAGGAAAAAATCCGTAAAATTATAAAAAAGTGAATCCTAACATGTTTGCGGTATGGAACCCTACACTGAGCATACTTACCAAAACATGCCTTAAAAAATATTAACATTGGTCGATTTAACCAGGGGTCAAAAAATCCAGTCCAAGCATGTTTTTGTTCTATTATAATATTATGTTACAGGTCTGTATCGGGTAGGATTGTAGGGTCAGTGTGGTGGTTCTTCACTCTGATCGTGGTTTGTTCGTACACAGCTAACTTGGCATCATTCCTAACTCTGAATCGCATCACTGAGCCTGTCAATTCTTATAACAAACTCGCCACATGCCCTGAGGTGAGTGCGATATATATTTTAAAATTCCTTTATTGAAATTGCTTATGTTGGTTAGTCATGTCGTATTTATTATTTTTAACTATATGTATTTCTTATGTGTTCACCATCTTCATTATAATTAATTATGGTAATTAAATAGACAGCTGTAGTATTTTTTATTTATTGTTTCTTTTTAGGATTCCGTACCCAAAGGGTGCAAAAGAATCCCTATCACTAAGCCTCCGCTGTCCGTCCGTCCGTCCGTCTGTCATAGGGCTCTATCTCAAAAACCGTAATAGATATTAGGTATCCATATTATTTATACTTGTAATTTACACAAAATATGCATCCTATTGCCGCTATAACAACAATAAAATAAAAAAGTTCATAATTATGGGTGCTCTCCATACAAGCAACGTGTTTTTGCTCAAGTTTATTTTGAGAATTTTTGCTACGAGTTTAACGTGATAATGGCAACAATTTTTTAAAATTAAAAAAACATTTTTTTATGATAGTGAGTAACAAGACGAGAAAATCAGGTGCTTGATGGTAAGCATCATGATTACCCATACCAGACACAGTGCCACCCAGTGTTATAAAATTAAAAAATTTGGGGGGCACTGCACTGCACCTGTCACCCTGAGATATTAGTTGTTGAAACTCGTCATGCCCAGTAATTTGGTAAAATCGCCCTTTAGACCGGAACACAGTAATGTTGGCACATTACTGCTTGGCGGATGAATAACTGGCAAAGAAAAGTAAGTTTTCAATCTTAAATAGTAAAATATTGCAGGAAACGTCTAGAGGTCAATGAGCAGTTTTAGTTTTTTTTATACTCATATAACAAACGTTAATATAAAATTATTCAGTAACATACTAGATGAAGCTGTCTTTAGCCTAAATTACGCACATCTGTATACTATCCTCGTAAGTAAGTAAGTTAGTCGTAAGTTAGGCACGTGTACCTTACAGCTATGCATTTTTTGCCTCTTTAGTTGCTATTTGTCTCTTTGTTTTTTGTTACCAAGGACAAGTGGAGTATTCAAACCTTCAAGTGCCATCTGTATTCAATAAAAGTGGTAGACTCGTAGATTTTTTTGTGCCACTTGCTTTGAAATTGATATCTGAAAAGAATTTAAGTGACTAACTCGGCCAACAATGTTTTTTTAATAAGTTGATGTGTTAGGTATATTATTAGGTGAGGAGAGGTCATATCTACAGGTATACGAGTACATACCTACGGTAGGTACACCTTTCACATGCGAGTCCCACAGACACGCACTTGATAAGTTTATTTTAATTCTAAGTACATCTTTTGTTGAATTATTGCATACTGTATTTCCGTTGTCAACTTATAGGATACCAGCGTAAAGAAGTCAACAACATATACCAATGAAATCCACGGCAACGAAGACGGTTGGTTCGCATTCCTCCTCGACCGTCCTCGAGATGACGATACCAACTCGCCTTGTGAAATGGTAGTCTCCACAACCAACTTGGGCCTCAAAGACTTTGGCGTTGCTTTCCCTAAAGGATCCAAATTGCGGTCAGTAGTTTCACGGACTTTGCGCTCTAGCGATTTGTGCTGTAGCGAATTGGGCGAGGCGAAATTGCGATATTTTTTTTTCTACATAGTGTAGTGACACCAAGGATCTTTTGGTGTGTGGGGAAAAGTCGAAACGGTATCACGTTTCGATGTACTATTAGCTTTTTATTTGGAACAACAACGACTAATCCAAAAGTTCCTTGCAGCATTATATTATGTTGACCATGTCTAAAGTGAACTATTCTACATACATATTAAATTTTAAATAGAATGTGTTTGGATTGCAAATAGTAAGCTTTTGAAACTATTCAATTTAGTTCTATGAATCCCTTTTATGAACAGCTAGCGTTTACTCTTAAACTGCATGGACGATTTTCAAACAGTTTGTTCAAAACAAATATTAAACGTATCTACTGAGCGCTTAGCACATTTAATAACATGTTCGTAGCAAAATCGTGTCGTTAAAGCATTTTGACATAAAATATAACATTCACAAAGTGACACTAAGATCCTTTGCACACGGCGTTTTTTATCATCACCGACGATGCGCAGATGCAGCGCGTATACGCGATTCAAACGCAAATCGAATGCAGTCCAGTACTGATTTTAGGAAATCTCCGGCGTCATAAGTGCGCCTTCGTGAAAACGTCCCGTGCAAAGGTTCTAACTTAGCTGTTCAGTTGGGCACAATTAGAACTAGTGCCTGTTAGGCGCTGTTTCGGGAATTCCACTGTCAAGTTTCCACTAGCGACGCTGTTTACTGAACAGATAAGATGGTGGGACTACACTTAATACGATGACGTTAGTAAGAAAGTGATTACTATGAATGTATTGTGATGTCCGAGTAACATTTTAGTGAAGGAGTAAACCTCGCCCTGATTGCCCTCAAGAACGAAGGTGAGCTGCAGAAGTTGGTCCGCAAGTGGTTCTCGAAGGCCGAATGTGACGCTCCTACGGTAATTGACCTTATACAGACCATCACTCACAGACAACTCAAATTGAAGACGACGCTTTAGTATGCTTTCGTTCTTTATGCAGTGTCACTGTTGTTGGCCCCGCCACTTTTCTTTTCTTATTATATTCAATGTTTACGCATGACATAAGTTATGACATGTTTGAACTCTGAACGATCTAATAAAAGCTAGCAGACTCTTTGGTGTGTGGTTTTGGGTCCGATTTCCAGGTCAGGCATAAAGTGTTATTGGAGGATTCCATTAGGAATTTTCTCAGTAGCCTGGAGTCCAGATTTGTGCCTGGTTGATTACAGTAGGATCGCTTCCTATTAAAAGGGACTTAAAAACATAACTGACGAAGTGTGTGTAAACCTACTATATGATATACAGAGGTGTTCCCAAAACCCTCATCTTGGAGATTATTTTGTTACTATAATATCATGATAGCCGGGTCTTTTAGGTTGATTTGTCCATGACACTCGGTCGATAACTTAATTGATCCAGGGTAACGTCATAATTTGTTTTTAGCCTAACACCAGTGGATCGGAACTGACTCTGGGGCAAGTGGCTGGAATATTCTACGTGTTACTCGCCGGATTAGTGATAGCCCTAGCGGTTGCCCTGATAGAGTTTTGTCAGTACGGTCGCGCCGAAGCTCGCAAGGCAAACGTGTCTCTTCGCGCAGCCCTCAGAGCCAAGTCTCGGTTGAACACCGCCGAGCGCAAGTCTCCGACTCCTCGTCAACAACGCGAACAGGAACGCTTGGGATGGAACGGTGGCGCTTTTTCCGGAGTGAGTACATACGATGTAGGCATAGACCGACCGCGCGCGAGCTATGTGACATCGGCCTTGTGCTATTTTATTTCATATCTCCTAATGTTTTCTTTTTGATACAATTTGGTTTTGTTTATATACTTAGAGCGTTAATTGCAAAGGCAAAAATTGAATTGATTCTGTATAATTATGATTAATGAATTAATTATGATTAGAATTAGAAGTACAAGGTCGATTTCACAACTCGCGCGAAGAATATAGCTTTGTTAGACCAATAACAAGAACAACCTATATTGATTTTATTTTTGTTTGATGAGATTAGTATTACCTGAAAGTACAAGTATTTACATGTAAGTGCGAGTAATAATAATCGCATCAAATCCTACAGTAAAAAGCGAGGATCACGATTACCTGCAATCAACAAAAAGAAATTATCCATATAAACAAAATGCAAGTCTCGCCACGCCTCAAAACATCGACAAAATGATTTGAGATCACAAGATCAATATTATAAACGTTCAGTTTATGTGTTATTTGAGGGTCTAAGCTATCAAACACATACATACTAACACACACCCTCACGCACGCACACGTCAAACTTTCTCATTTAAAATAAGCATCATCATCTCAACCGTAAGACGTCAACTGTTGAACATATGCCTCTCCCATATAATATTTCTATGTAGTCTTTTGTAACCAGCGTGTTCCTGCTGATTTAAAATATAAATATGATATATTATTTAGGAATTTTCTCTCCGCAGTACTATACACCAGCCAATCAGATCGGTCAGGAGGAGACTGCGTTGCATGCCAGTTTCACTCAAGTCTGATCCTCAGCCCGGGAGGCGGCCACACTGCGCCGACCGTCCCACTCCAGGCACATTTCCAACTCCGTCGAACTCTACCAGCTGTAAACACACACTAAACTCACCATATGACCTATGAACGCGCCTATTTAACGCGCCATATTAGCAATAAGCGTGCTTTACCAACTGTAATTGCGAGACATCAACAGTAAGCGAGCCTTACCGGCTGTCAGCGCGCCATATCAACGGTAAGTGAGCCTTACCAGCTGTAAGCGCACTGTATCATCGGTATGCGAGCATTACCAGCTAAAAGCGCGTCATATCAACTGTAAGAGCAGCACCATATTATCTGTTGTATGTGCACTATACCAATTGAAAGCGCGTCTTATGTACGATAAGTGCGCTAGATAACTGTAAGCTCGCCAATATAACTTGGTCGCGTGCTTATAACACTTGTATTTGCCAGAAATCGATTTTGAATAAAGAGAAACTATATGTACGGCAACTATAGGTACGTCAAGTGATTTTTACAGCCAGAACACACGTGCGTTTTACTAACAAAAAATCCTCGTGGAAAATACAGACGTTGTCATTAAATATACGTTTTACTACAAGTAAGGTAGCTGTGACTGCGATATAAAAGAGCACGCGTGTTTTGAACATTGTAAGTAGGTACGTATGGTGATGAATCGTGTCTAACTGCAAACCAACGGCCAACGACAACATGCACGACTTAAACCGTATTTTAAAATTATTCGATGTTCAATGTTTATTATATAAATAATTCACCGTAATACGGTCCATTTTAATCACCACACTGTCAATGCGGTGTCCCGTAATATTTAAAATATTTTGTAGATTATATATGAGTAAATGTCAACGCCACAAAATGGATGTCTTTTTTCAACACAATAGCATTGTCGTATGGTATACCAACGGAGGGAAAAGGATGGGGAATAATAATTATTATTTATAGTCGATAATCTCTATATAAATAAAAATGAATTAACATTTGTTAGTAAGCGCAAAACTTTTCAACGGAATAGATTTGGGATGACTATAATATATACGAGTGTATTGAAATGTTCGTTATATCGCAGATCAGGTTCTAAAAGAATAATTGTAGGAAATCCCTTTTCTATGGAGTTTTTGCTACTAACAAAGTATAAGACAACGTCTTTTTGGTCAGCTAGTATAATTATATAATTTATAAAATCCTATCGGATTTTACCTTAGTAGAAGAGTATCAGGGTCTTACGAATACGTGTTTAAGAAGTAAAACTATTCAATTAGATACCATAATAAGGGCTGTAATTGTAAAAGATAAAGTGTTAGTTAGCTAAAAGTAAACAATGGATTGGCTGGATACTAAAATAATCGAGCGATAAAGAGCCTAGATTTTTTGGCCTTAATTATTGTATAATTTTTTTTTTTTACTGCAACGATAAGAGAGGTAAAAGACATTTTAATTTTATATACACATAATAGTAAATACAAGTAGGCGCGTAGTACGGTGGTTTATTTACGAACTTTACAATAGCTATACGACAGCAGCGCGATAAGCGTAAAATTCACCATTAAATACTGATGCACATCGGGCTCAATAGGAATAATGTCGGCTAGGTTGGGTTTCATAGAGCGTTGTCACAGTCACATTAAATATTAAAAAATACCATGAGTAGGAAGTCTACTAAAAGCTGCTATGACAACTAAGGTTATTAAACGTATTATGAACAAAAAACATACAATAAAACTTACTTTGTGAACCAAATTAGGTTTAATAAAAGCACAAAACAATTAAATAAAAATTTAAATGGTTTCAATTTTTTTTTGGTGTAATTTTTTGACTACTACTCCTGGTATAATGTTTAGTGCGACAGTGGCAGGCTCTAGGAAACCGAACTTAGCCGACAATCTTCCTCTTGAACTCGATTATTTACTGTATTTTACTTAAAATCGAAAATTACGTTTGTGTACAGTCATTTCGAAAATTACTGCTGTCGCAATGTTCGTTTATGTCTGTGGAATGCTTTATCATAAAAACATAAACTTACATTCATGCCTTTTTCCCGAAGGGGTAGGCAGAGGTGTACCCAGGACTCAGTCCCATAGTAGATACACCCACATTTCGCCAGTATGTTATTGGTCCCATGTAATAGGGAGCGAGCCTATTGCCATCTACCGGGCACAGTTCCAGACTCCAGGCAGTGATTGAGATAATTCCTAAAATCCAATATTTAACATGTTTTATTATGTTATGTTATGTTTTATTTTTATGTTATGCTTTATCATGTTTCATAGTTTAATAATAAATTAATTATATTAATAATAAATTGATTATATTAATATTAAATTAATTTATTATTAATAATAAATTAATTACTTTAAAAGCAATTTTTGAAAAGTTTCAAGTGGAATTTATAACTAGGTATGTATGACAGTTAGTTGTGCATACTCTATCCAGCTAAAAATGAGTGTCAAACTCAGCTTTGACGGTCTCGGAAAGTACTTTTTATTACTTTTAATTAGAAACTGTTTGCTGCGTTTCATTTCAGAATAGATATTGATGATAATATGCCAGTTATATTTTTTAATTAGGGATATGCCGGAGGGAAATATATAGGTGCGGTGAAGAAATAAGACATTTATTTGCATTTGGTAGCTTGTAGTTGCTGACGTTTTACAATATTTCATTATTGTAAGTGTAATTCCATAAATAAAAATTCCATAAAGCCATTTAAGGTACATAAAACATTTTTCTCTTTAATATAAATGTACGACGTAGAGATCGATGTCTATTAAAATGGACTATTTATTTAAGAATACGAACAACCGGTAAACGTAACTGTAATTAACATAAAAAGTAGCCATCACTAAATCCATTTGAATAATATGATGATAAGGACATTTATTGATGTATCACTTATAATGTGTACTAGGTATTAATGTGGTATTAGGTTATTATTTAATAATAGATTTCAAAAGTCGAAGTACATCTACCATTATATAGTAGTGTGTCCAGCCCGTGATGTGTTCGACGCGGGACAGGCACGGACAATAACATCATTTATCATATTAATTTATACTAAATGTCTACATGTACCACCTGTGTCTGTTTCAATACTATATTATGTAAATATGTCCACATCCACTTCAGAAAAAAGTATTGTGTCACTTCAGCGGTGCCTGTAGATATCTATGACCATGGAACCAAAACAATGTTTTTTTCTCAAACATGCATGGAACCATTGTCATTAGTTTCGAAAAAACAACACGCGAAGTAACTAATTTACGGACAAATAAAATCAAATCCATTGCTGGGGCGTTTTTTGAATTTTGAACATTACAACGCTCCAGCAATGTTGTATTACCAGTTATTAAATACTCTTTGATTGGATCTCTTTTATCAATGTTGGCATACCAAAGTGTCTCTTTGCTTAGTACAAATTGCGTTCACGTGGCTGTATTGCCATAAATGCGTTTGTCTTTCGGCACAGATGATAAATAGAAAATTGGCGGCAAAGTTGAAAATTCGTCTTGATTTGTTATTTAAATGCTTATTTTATATAAATTTTATAATTAAAATGAGTTCCGACGATCAGATTTAAGTTTAGAAGCCAAATTGGCAATGGAAAACCTGCTTCCAGCTAAGTCAAAAGAAAGTATGTTTTATTTCCCTGCATTCTTTTGTTGATCCATTTTGCTAAAAACACTACATAAATGCCTCGACGGCAATGGGGATACCTATCGGAATGACCTTTTAGCTGAAAGACAGTTAAGTTAGATTGACATAAAAGCAGATTGCCTGAATAGTCAAAATGTTATTTAGTTAGGAATGACATGAAATCAAAATGCCAAGTTACCAGATAGTCATCCTAGCTGGACGACATAAAAGCAGAATGTGTTTGTAGCAAAACGTCTGGAATTTAAAATGTCCGTTTGATTAGAATACCGGAATAGCCATAAGTCAATTATGTTGTATGACATGAAATGACATCAATGCAAAATGATTCGATCGCGAAGACTGGGAAAATGTATTCAGTATTGATTGAGTGAAATGAGTTTTGAAACCTCAGAAATCAATTCAACGTCATTGTTTGAAACTCATTATTTTCACAATCGGGAAAGTACGAGTAGTACCTATATGTATTTTTGAGAATTTGTTATAATTATAAAATAATGAGTTATAATTAAAATATAATTAAAATATAATTAAAAGTATTTATAAAATTATCACATTAATTTAATATGGGCTGAATTAATTTCTGATCTTACTTTTTTATGAACTTTACATATTATGTTTTACCAGTTTTTTTAATGGGGGATGCCGTATGGCACCTAGCTAACCCATATTGGCTTAATAACATATTAATATGATATTTGAGGATGTTGTAGATTGAAAGAGAGCTTATTTTTATTTTTTTACACACGGTCATACTACGGTCATATTTGTTAAGACTATATGTAGTTATATTGATTAATCATCGAAATGAGTCGCGTGTGATGATGATGATAAGATTGATTGCAAAATGTTGAATTCGCCGCGGGCTACGCGGCAGTATGATTTAAAACCGCAGCAAGACGAAGGTTAAGTATATGTTCGGATTGACCGTAATACATAACATTGAATGAAGTTGAATTGCTTTCTTCCTAATAACATTATATCAAAATTTCGGTTACAAAATTGTTGGTATACTTATAGTACTGGTACACTTCCATGGTATGTATGAGGTTTATTCATCATTTGGCACGATTAAAACCTTAACCTAAGAGATTATAATTATATTATATTGACATAGGCTAAGCAGACCGTGACCTGAACAAAAACGGGCCTAAAGGGTTGATGGGTCTTCTTCACATGAAGGTGTCATAATTTGATTCATGGCACGTGGCACACGATAGCTAGCGGTGTATGACTACGCGTCGTGATCACGCTCAAGGCAGCTCTTAATGGTATAACTTCCTTTAAAAAAATGGCTACCTTTGAACTATAATTATTGTCCCCGTAAACAGTGTTCCTAGTTAATCAGTCAGCTGTTAGTGTGTACAAACAAGCTTTCATGACTTTAGTATTAACGGTTTTTTAATTTCCAGACGTTTTGCTACTCTGTCATTCAACAGTCGTGTCGTTTTAATTACTATGGTACTCAAAATCAAACTCAAAACAGCTTTATTCAAATAGGTCATAATCTGACACTTTTGTACGTCACGGTAATTTGAAATGTAGACTTTTTGACATAAGTGTATTCTGAATTAAGACCTTTTAAGATCCAGACGTTTCGCTACGAGGTCATTGTGCGTTCATGTCTATATAGTATCAATGACCTTTTATTATTCAGACGTTATGATGATAATGTCATTTTGCTAAGTTGTCATTCCGATAGGTACCCGCAATTGCCTGTTTCGTATTAGTGAAGTCATCGCTCACGGCTCGGCCTTCAAACTGATACTCGACCTGCAATTCCTTAGGCTTCGAAATCTTTTGTTTGGGTAAATAATGTATTCTTCTATAATTTATTCCATCATTAATAATTAACTCAATGCTCAATTTTTATTTTATTTATTATTAATAAAAATACTTACGTCTCAACTTTTTCTGAAAGTATTTGTAGAGTTAAATCATAATAATGTATCCATTTTATAATAATAACATTTTAACATTAAGCGTAGCGATGCCAAAGGCAAGTTTTAGATAAGAAGTCATATCAAAATTGTTTGATAATCAAGAATATTGATTCGTATACTATGACGAGAGACGAGCATTAATTGTTATGAATAAATTTCTAGTCATTGTTCAGAGTTTTGTTTCGTAATAATATAAAAAAAATAAGTTAGTCATAGTCGTAAACTTAATTTTGTTTCCAAAAGATTTTTAAATTTATTAAGCTTCCGTCCTGTTGATTCAGATAATTGAAATGATCTCTAGAGATAGTGTATTTTATTAAACCTTATTATTTTATTTAGTGTATAGTTTTCGATTGTAATTTTAATCATAATTTGTATTTATAATATAAACACACTACGAACACAGCAACCGCGCTGTGCGATGAAATGAATTGTGCCAAAACTGTCTCCACTCGGACAGTGTTTGAAAGCAAACTATTTGTTGCTGCTCTAAATTATTTTGCAAATAACCTACATAATGTTCACGGTTACATCCGTCCGTCTGTGAAAGGCTGAGCTCTCACTACTCACGCCCAAGTCGGTGTGAAATAAATTTAATTAATTTGTGAAAATTCCTCATTTTCATCTAAAGGCTTTTCATAGACAGTGATTTTCATGAAACGGTGTTGGACGGAAAATCGTACTTTTTACCTATTTTTACTACAGTACCTCCTACTCTGACACCGTACGATAAAACCCGTAGTGAACAAGGCTAATTTCAATTATAAAACTTAAATAAAACTGCTTATCATTGCTTTGTCGGCACTAATATCTAAACTGTAAGTACGTATTCATCATAATCATCTCAGCTATAGGACGTCCACTGCTGAACATAGGCCTCCCCCTAGATTTTTATCTAGTCCGGTTGTAAGCGGCCCGCATCCAACGTGATCCTGCTGTCTTTATCAGACTATCTGCCCACCTTTTGGGCGGTGGATAAGTACCTATATACAACTTTATTATGTATAAATTGTAATCCGCTGTGTTATTGCGATGACTGTAAAACGCAGCGCCTAATTTTATACTTTTTACAATTATGTATAATGTTAAGTTACATTAGTTGATTTTCTGTTCAAACGACTGATTTACACAATTATTTATTTGAACATAGGAGCTTAGACATAAGGTAATATTTTAAATGTTATCGTTACAATATTATCATATTATATGTACGTAGATAATTACTATTAATACTAAGGGGAATTTAAATATGTAGAAAAATTATAATATCTTTACAGAACAATTCCGTTGGACGTTTGTCCAAACTAGAACTGTATTTAATATTATGTAGAAATGAATAAACTGCTTAAATTCACCAACAATACCTATATATTTTTAACTAATGTACAATATCCACTGAACGGCACGCATAGTATCAAATAGAAACAGATTTTTTTTTAATATTTAAACGAAATTAAGTCGTGTATAATAGGAGTATTTAAAGTCTTTATAACCATCAATCCCCTCGTAGTCTAAGCCTCAACCCCCTCGTAGTCCAAGCCTCGAACTACTCAATAGTTCAAGCTGGAACTCCTCCCCTCCGTAGACGCCCTCGCAACGTCCTGGACGACCTGGACGACTCTATCGCCGCCGTCACATCGGCGGCGCTAGGATCATCCAATCCTACCAATATACGCAACAGTCGCTCCGTTTTCGGTACTGGTGCCGGATACCAGATCCACCAACTCACACAATCACAACACCGACCTCGCCGGCGAGGTCGAAGATCTCTCAGATCCTTCAGATCGGTTAGTTTCTCTCCAAATAATCAAACAGATCAAACCATTGATAGGGCCCTAGGACACTCCCCTTCTGGGGTGCCAGGGCAAGTCTGACCCCACGTATTCTGGCGACGGCCCAAGCCGAGGTTCGTACCGTCTAGGTGCCCTTGTGCTAGTCGCCCTTAAACTTTGGGTCGAGCGCCTCCTGCGCTCACCACTGCCCGGTATATGTCATTTTAAAAAAAAAAACTTTATAACCAAGCTGCCATCTTCTGCGACTTGCTTGCAACCCGCAGTCGACTCCGATCGGATGCCGTGCCGTAGTATCCTTACGCACGCGACGAAAGCTGCACGGAGCCGTTCGTATACGTCGATTTGTCGTTTATGTCCTTTCCGACCCGAAGCGATGGCAAGCCGTTTGGTGGAAACTGTACTCTACTGTATAACGAATATAACAACTTAAGTGAACCTTTTAAGATAGTTTATATGAAAAACAAGGACATGTTGTTAGCGAATATAACTGATCGATGTAATGTACCTTTCTCTTACCTGGATTTATAATGGAACTGTCTACATGTCTGTTGAATATATCAATAAAATAAATAATAAATTGGTGTTTAATTATTTTTAGGGTAGTGAGCAGCAGAAAATACACAAAAAGCTAGGACGATTTAACCACTGGACGCGAATTGTACATAATGAAGTATGAAAACACGTTCAACCGATTTTTGCGGGGGGAGGAGGATTTCACACATTGCTGACTTTTACGAAGATATACACACACTACCGTAATATTCGTATCCATAATTGCGCGCACACAAAGATTTACCTTTGTATATTATATTGTTGCACTATTCTCGCATGTAGCATTGTCACTGTCTAAGAGCAAAACAACTGACAATTGCGATTAAAATGACAGAGAGAAAAATTGGGTACTTCCCACTTGATCCCCATCTCCTTGCGCACCACTAGTGACAACTGCAATTTTTATTACAGAATATGTATTCCACTCGTGACATGTGGGAATTGCCTATCATACATATATTGATTCTTACATCCTCAATTCAACCCTCACCTTATATAAATGTTGAACTTCCAGCTACCGTTAGAATAATTATAAGTAATTTACGCTAGCCATAGAAAAGAATACTAGACGGGGCCTGCTGGTGCATCCATTCATTCTGATTACGATATTATAATAATAGGTAGTATGTGTAATGTACATATTACGGTAGATGTGATTAATTGAAAATTATCAATAATTATCGATCAATAATTATTTTCAATAAAACACATTTACCGTAGCATATAATATATACGTATATATACATATATATACGTACTTGACAAAATATTATAATGATGCAATTAATGACGTTATAATAATATTATGAATTTATAACGTATAATATTATGTGATTTATGAAACATATTCTAAAAATATTTTTTTATTTTGTCCTACTTGCCACCATTAGTGACCTAGAAAAAAGTCCCAGTGTTGACCAAAAAGGTGTGGACAGCGAGAAGTACCCGTAAAATTATGTCACCTACACTAGTGCTTGACATAGTCGATAAATTGCTATCGAGGACGAATGAAAGAACAACGAGTTTATGATAGTCTGACAATAAATATTCAAATACGATTTGGAAATACGGTTTTTTTTTATATGGGTTGGCCGAGCTGTTGATGAAACCAGGTGATAGCTTGTCAGACGCGGATACTATTACTATTTAGTGCTACTATTAAGTTGCTGATAAGCTTATCCCCGCCATTCAGTAGGCTTGATTTTGCCTTTTAGTTAATATTAGGTCCTTACATAGGAAATTGGCATTTTGTACGGGAGGAATATATTATAGTAATTTTTTTTTTGTATATTATATTTAATTAATCAAAGTATGCACCGTTGTTATCTATGCATTTTGGCCATCTCATGGGTAGTTCATGAATCCCTTTAGTAAAAAAACCATGGGGGCGAGTATCAATAAACTCTTTGAAGGCGGTTTGGACTGCCACATCGGAGTTGAATTGTTTTCCTTGTAAGAAGTTGTACAAATACCGGAAAAAATGGTAATCTGTTGTAGCGAGGTCCGGAGAGTACGGTGGATGTCGCAGACATTCCAATTGTAGCTCATCTAACTTAGTGGTTGTTTGTTGTGCAGTGTGTGGTCTTGCGTTGTCGTGAAGCAGCAGTGGCCTAGAGCGTTTGACTAATCTCGGTTGTTTAGCAGCTAGTTCTTCCTTCATGGTTTGCAGTTGCTGATAATAGATATATGCCGTAATCGTTTGGCCAGATTTTAGAAAGCTGTAGTGAACGACCAAACACGCACAAGTATCTTTTTCTGAGTCAATTTTCGTTTAGGGGAAGATTCGGCTGGGACTCCAGGGTTCAGCCATTGCGACAAGCGCTTCTGATTATCGTACAGTATCCACTTTTTATCACAAGTAATGATTCGATTTAAAATCCCTTCATTATTGTGTCGGTTGAGCTCAATTTATGCTCAATTTATGCTCAATTTATGAGGTACACATCGTTAATTTTTTTTTACTTTCCCGATTTGCTTCAAGTGTATTAATACAGTTTTATCGATATATGTCATTTATTTTTATCGATATTATTATACCTACTTAAAACATTGTCAAGCCCTAGTAAATTTGACTTTGACGTAAATAATCCAGGTAATTTAGATAGGTGTTTTTTGTTCGTGGTGTATAATATTCATGACCGTTTATTAAATATAGTCGGATTAAGTTGGATATATTTTTTCAATTAATATTAATTTTTGGTATAAATAGCTGTATTAATAAAGAAAAATTAAACTTACAAGTGAAAAGAAACATTAGTTGCTTGACCACTATAACTTTTACACCATTTAACTGCACGTTTCGTCATTTTTTTAAATATGTTTTTCTCCCGATGGTGTACGAACGACTGTGACAGTAAAACTACAACGATGTCCGATGTTTCATGGTATTAACCTGCGGGGTATTAGGCGAGAACGGAATGAAGGCGCGTCCAGTGGTTAATTCGTTCAAGACAAAAAGGCTTTGAATTACTTTGTCAAGTAGACATTGAAATTGACGACTTTATTAAAACAGTTTAGCTGCAATTACACACTTTGTGAAAAAGCTATAGTAAAAAAATAAAATTCTGTGTATTGGTATAAATAGTAATTATTATGCAACATTAATTGACCGAGCAAAAGAATCGTCCCAGTTTCGAGAATGACCAAAAATGCTTTCGTCCGGATGTCCTTCTGTGCTTCCGTCAGTTCTCTTTTCCAACCGATTTTGACGAAATTTGGCACACAGGTTCCTTGATTTCGGCGGCTTGATTTGTTTAAATTTTTTGTCGATTGCGATTTTTAACTGGTGGTAAAATTAGGGGAGAAAAGAAGGTAAGAATGCTGTAGCGTTATTTATCAACGGATTTTAATCAATTTTGAGAGGCTCACTATAGACTTTATTCTACATAAGATTTTGTGAAAATTTTTCCAAAATGTGAGAGTGGAGGGGAGTAAAGTGGTATGGAATTCGTGTTGCTTACCACGTTTTTGTCGCGAGTCCTTAGTGTCTGTCTCGCAGTGTAGTATCGCGCATACATGTCGGAGCAATACTGTCCGTATTCCTTACGCAACAATTGAAAACTTAACTTTAGGCGACTGCAATAATGTCAATTTTTATTAAAATGGTTATATAATACTTATTTTTTTATAATATATTTTTTATCAGAGAACACAAGTAACATCGGATTATTTTCTATGGCATGGCAAAAAGTTACGTTATATATATATCTATTAAGGTAACAGGTCTAATATACCTCAAAAAGAAATAAAGGCTTATACCACTAACAGGTTGCAGGTTAGCTACCACTCGTATTATATTTGTAAGCATTATTCAAAATTACACACCTCTTGCTAATATCCTCGTTTGTTGGTTAGAAAACGTGACTTACAATTAAAAATACGTTTTGCCTGTTTAATGGTTTTGGTCCGTTCTTTATGTTTTTTTGATTCAAAAGACAAGTGGGGTACATATTCAAACCGTCAAGTGGTAATACAAATAGTTCAACAATAGTGGCAGACCCGTAGATTTTTTATGTGCAACTTGCTTTGGATTGACCGACAGTTAATTTTTTTGTTCTTGTAATTCGCTACGCTAGGTACATTTAGTAGGTGGGTGATATCTACAGGTAGACTAAGCTAATGGTTATAAGGGGTCGCTGTCTACTGTTCTCACAAAACCACTAGTTTAAATAGATACCAATATAGCAGACTCAAGGAAGAGATGATTGAACACATGCAAATATTGCAGAGCGCTCACTCACATCCATATAAAATCTTTCTACCGTGATCTACCTCTCAAACTGAACATCTTGCACAAGCTTAAAACATAGGTTACATAGTCACATTGACCAACACTACAGCACAAACATAAGTGCAAGTCTAGGTATGCGCACACAGACGTACGCAAACAAATATTCAAGTGCCTCTCCTGGTATTTTACATTTATTTCTGGTAAAGTATAGAAGAGTATTCTCAGTATTTTTAGTAAGAAAAACAACAATAAAAGAAAACCGGCTCAAGGTGTTAGTTTTAAACACATGAAGCAAAAGAAACTCTAAACAGATGCTATCAAATGAATACAAGACGAGAAAATCAGGTGCCTGATGGTAAGCATCATGATTACCTATATCAGACACACTGCGACTCAGTGTTTGTAAATTCAAAATTCTGCGCGGCACTGCACTGCGCCTGTCACCCTGAGATATTACTTGTTGAAACCCGTCATGCCCAGTAATTTCGCTGGTAACATTGCCCTTCAGAACGGAACACAGTAATGTTTGAGCAGTAATGTTACTGCTACACACTACATCACTGCTACAGGTGTTTCGTTTTGGTTTTATTAACGTAATTGTTAACGAAGACATATCTCCCTAGTACGTTATCGGAACTCACCACTCTTCTTAAATATTTCAAATGTTTTTCTGGACAAAGACCATTAATAAATCTTGCTTATCGTAATACGATAAATATTGTGTTATGTACAAATATTATAAATTTCATCTTTTAAGTCAGTTGAATCTGTATAATGTATATAGTTGAACTACTACAACCAAAAATTTCCACTCAACGGTTCAACGGTTTAACTAATGTACTAAACGAAACGAGCTCCAGAATTGTGATGGTGGTTTATCGTCCTAGTTTACAAAGTAACTATCTCTATTTGTGTGAAGGCAGAAAAAAATAGTCGGCGCGGCGGTCAGCGTCATACGGGTCAATAGTCATTTTAGACATTTAGATACTACTATGATTTAACCAACCCTACTCACTCCTCACGTTATTTAACAAATTAAATTAAATATTCTTGAATTACAAATGAACTACATCACAAACGCTCAGTGCGCTGCAGAGGGAAGCAATCTGATTGATATTTATTGAAAAAAATAAATTGCTTTTGTCGGCAATAAATTAGCCATTTCTCGTTTTTAATGCGGAACGTTTTATATTTCGACCAATAGAATGTTAGTATATTTTGTACATATAGTGCTGCCTCTAGCAGAATTTTACAAATATTCTGCGGAAATGGCTTAAATTCTCTATTAGTTCTCGTAAATTAGACAAAATACGAGATAGAATCAGGGTAATTTCACAACTCACGATAAGCTTCAATTTTCAGAGTGATTAAATTTAACTTATTATCCTTCGACTAGATTCCGAATTCGGTAAAAGCTATGTAGACTTCACTACGTAGGCGTACCTAGCTTCGAGTCGTTTATTTTGAATTGTAAATATAACGGCCTAAAGCTACGGGCTTATCGTCACAAGGGCACAAGTTTCACAAAAGCGGTATTTAATAAAATATACTACCCAAAATATCAATAATGAGACGGGTGATGAAGGCTTATTCTGAAAACAAGTGAAATTATGAATATTATAATTGTTCGGCTCCTTTGATCTTAAACTATCATTCTTGATTCGTGATCAAAGAGCACTTAGGTACACTAAGATCAAGCAGCAACTTACGAGGATAGTAGTCAGATGTGCGAACTTTGGTTAAAGACAGTTTTATCTAGTGTGCTAGATCCTGAATAATTTATCTAATAAAGCGAATAATATGCAAACTTCATTCACATAAGCTATTAATAAATTTAATTTATTATCTCATGGTTATATCATTTTTTATTTATTTTGCAATTTATTTGAAAATTTGCAAGCATAAGTATTTTTTGTTATAATAATTATTATAGAAATTGTTTGACTGTATCAAATGACATGCAATTGTAACAACAATTATTGTTATAGTTATGGTAAATAAAATGAATCAGAATCTGAATCAATGTGTGCCTACTATGGGGACTGAGTCCTTAGTACATCCTCTGCCTACCCCTTCAGAAAATTATTATATTATTGATAAACTGAAGTAGTAGTTAAAACAGTAATATCGGACAAAAATTCAAATAACAAAGCTCAATAAAACCAAAATATAGTTACAACTTTTCGAACATTGAAGGTATTAATATTTTAGTTTAAAACGTAATGTTATCCAAAATGAATGCCAATTTGAAAGCTCATATTTAGAGCTCAGTGAAGACGACAGGGACGCTATGATACCTGAAAGCATTTTAAACAAGTCGTATAGAACGCACAAAAGTGCATGTCCGAAGAATATTCTTATCAGCTATATAAATTATGTAACCCTAATAATAAATTAGAGATCTAACATTAGAAGTGTTACTCTCTCCACATTCGCATGCAAATACGCAATAAATTGCGAAGAGAACATTGTCGTCGCCACGATCGCGCGCGAATCGCGTGTGACGCCTCACCGTCAATCGCGGCGCGATCGCGGCGTGTACTGTCAACCGTCTCCACACTCGCAGTTCGCGCCTCATTCGTGGTTACGCGCGCGAGTGTGGAGCGTCCATTAAACACAATTCTTCAGAATTTCTTGTTCTTTTAACTAGGATCGCAATTCATTTTGATATAATAATTCTTACCGAATGCTGGCTAATGATTATTTACGTTAAATAAATAATTGCAATAGCCAGCTATTGCATACTTTTAAAAAAATATTAAAAAACAAAAGTGATAGGAGTTATTGTGTGATGTAAAACTGTTATAAAGTCTGATACGTATGAAATTAAATTACGTGATGCCTATTTTTTAGTCACTTAGATTAACTACAACATTGTTCTTATAACTATACTCTTATATCGTTTAGCATCTACTCAAAATCTATCTGCATTCTTTAAGTATAGAAAAACTGCTTACATCTTTAAATCTTATAATAACTGGAGACCTTAACTTAAATATTCTAAAACAAATGATGTATATGATAAGAATGTATGAGAATATCTAAATTGGCATGCCATGTAATTACTCTCTGCCCTCTGCTCACATGATAACTACTAGAGAAAATAACTCTTCACTCTAGTAGATATCTGTCTTGATCACTTTGTGTTACGATGCACCCACCAATGTCAGACTTTTATTATTATTTATAATAGTATCACTGACCATGATGCTGTTTCTCCTAATAATTGACACGAACTTTAAAACTATACATAATCCTAAAACAATTAATAAAATTCATTAATTAAAAATAAATAATATGGTTAAAACTCTGGATTTCGGCATTTTGGCGTAAAACCGATATATACATTTTTGTAAATTATACAAAATAAATCGTAAACCAGCTTATGATGAAGAACGTTTATAGCAGTAGGAAATTACTGTCCTATATCCGTCTTAACAGCAGTGTCGAAAATCTTTGAAAAGGACATGAATTAATAAACCGATTAATAAACAATTAGAAGCATACTTTCTTTTTTCACAAAATCAATATGGTTTCCACAAAAACAAACCCACCTATGATGCTGTTCTTAAATTAACTAAATTTATTGCTAAAAACCTAGCTGACAAAGAAAAGTGCTTCCCACTATTAATTACCAAGCTCGAGAGCATTGGAATTCATGGAAATGAATTACTACTGTTCAAATACTATCTCAAAGATAGGACAGAGAGTGTCAAAATAGGTAATAATATCAGTGATCCTCTTCCGATCACCTGTGGTATCCCTCAAGGTTTATACTCGACCCAAATCTCTTCCTGATCTACATCAATGAATTATGCTCACTCCAAATACGTAGATCAAGGTTGTATTCTAATTTATGCTGTTGATACAGCAGTTCGTGGCAAGAGTTGTTCTGCCGTAACCCAATCTGCTAAAATTTCTTTAACAGGATTTCCACTTGGCTTCGAAATAATCCGACGTAATCGGGTACGTTTCTCCGGATTCCAATGAAATAGTAAAGTAGATATACCTTATGGTAGGTTTGATGCTTACCACTTGATCGAGAGATAACTGTCTGAATTAGGGTTATACTTACAGGTCACCATGTTTCATAAGAAATCTACATCCATCGTTGAGAAGCAACCTCATCCGTGTTACTTAAAAGTCCCCTAATAATTTTCAACAGTTCGTTATCTGCCACTTGCTTCTGTCTCACATGATTAGGAGATTACAGAGATCGCCAGGTGACTGAACCAATACCACAGTCATTGCGAGTTTTATTGGAGTAAATCTAAGAGTATCTGCTACGACGTTCGCCTTTCCCGTAGTGTATTTGAACTTCATTTCGAAAGACTAGAGTTTTAAGGCCAACGGACTAACCTACCTGTTGGTGATTTTAGGGAGAGAACCCAACGGAGCGGTTGATGATCTTCCAATGACTACCGGTGAACAACCGGTAACATAGATTACTCTAAATAAAATGCACCACGACGAAATCACAACAACCTGTACCAGTTGAAGAAAGACACAACGAGCAGGTCAACATGGAACAATTCAGATATTTCGAAATGCAAATAAGCCTTTCGCTGCTTAAGCTGAAAGGTTTTCGCGAAAACAAAATTTCCAAGTGGTCAGGAGATTAATCTTTTAAATAACAGTTTAATGTCTGAAGACTAATGCAATGTTAAATATTCGTTCCAGCAGATGATGGTTCATCATATGACAACATTCTGGTGTCGGCATCCACTGAACTTTTTGCATCCCCAGTGAAAAAAACACGACTGTTATGACTACCAGGCTTATCACGAAAATTAACGAAAACAGCTGGCAGAACCGACTGATAGTAATGAGAAATTCAAAGACTTGAGAAATTATTTAAACTCAAATAACTCTTTGAAGAACCTTCCCGCAGACGCGGAACATCTTACTGCAAACAAAAAAATAAGTAATATACTACGTCGTAGACAGGAATAATTACAAATTCAAGGCAGATAATTCGAAAGGCAGGTTCGAATCCTGTATACCCGACAGATTGCAAAAACACAGGCTTTGAACCGCTAGAAGAAAGTGCTTCTTCAGCTAAATCGGAAAGCAATGATATAACAATTTTGTCATCACAAATATTAAAAAATAAATTGTTAAGGCTATGTATGCAGTTAAGGGTTCCATTTCTGGATACCTGAACAAAACGCTTCCAATCCCGAAAAACAATCCGACTGCAGCACATACAGAGCCAGATAAGAGGTACACAAGGTCAGGGCCAGTGGGCAGTAATCAAAGCCCATAATTATAATAATTTCGTTAAAAAAAGCTTTTAACTTTCTTAATTTTAAGCACTAAATGATGATTATTACAATAAAGTCAAGTGCGGTTATTCTTGAATGACGCAACATTTAAACCAAGTTTTAGCTAACAAAAAGTTCATTCCCTAGGTTGTTTTATAGAGGCCATTACATACGCCCTTTTCTACTCTTGATTCAAAACTGGGCCGTAATGTTTCCCAGAAGACATGCGACTTACTAGTAGTAAAATATGTTAATGTCACTTTAAGAGATAAATACGAGAAATATCAAATATTATACATATAAAATATACCTTAAGACTTTAAGATACCTTAAGATAAGATAACGTAATATTATATCCAGTGCTGCCAATCGCGGGAAAAATCCCAGATTTGCGGGGAATTAAGGGTTAGTGCAGGGAACAACAAAAATCGGGGAATTTCGTTGAATCCGGAACAATTTATTCAGTGGGCTTAAACTATTTCATTTCGGGTAAAAAAAATCACGTTAAAACATCACATTCGGACTTGGTACATATGTTTTTGTTTTTTTGAAAAAGTTAAAGGTAATGGTGATATTATTTTTTTCAAACGCGTCTGTGGAGAGGATTTTCAGCAACCTAAATATCATCAAAACGCAACACCGTGGGAGTCTCAACAATGACCATTGCTGCTTTAATGCATACCAAAGAGGGTATAGCTAAAGCGGGCAATCTTTTCAAATTCAAACCTAATCGAAATATGATTAAATACTGCGAAAATTATATACTATACCAAATGACATAAGGGCCACTAAAGATAAAAACAGAAACTTATTTTTTTGTACCTGCACTAAAATTAAAATAAATCACCTGCTGCCTTTACTTTGTTTTGAATAGTTTGGATATAGTCTGTAGATGTAAGAGTTAATTTCGTTAGAAGGTATGGAATTAAAATTTTTTTTTTAGCAGTAAACCAGATGTGCCCTGCGGTTTCACCCGCTTAGTCTTCGTTCTCGTGGGAATATCGGGATAAAAAGTACTCTTTATGTTATTTCTGAGTCTAAACTATCTATATACAGAATTTTAGCCCAATCGGTTCAGTATTTTTGGCGTAAAAGAGTGAATAACGAACATCCATCCATTAATCCTCACAAACTTTTGCATATAAAATATTAGTAGGATTCAGAAAATTTTGTCCCATTCCGGTCTTGGCCCCCGCGCCACTCGGACGTCCCTACCTGCGCCCGCTGGCCGACCGAGCCGCGAGCGACTTCCCGGAACCGGCCACCTGCGCTACCCACGTGCGCTTTCTCGGAACCGGCCACCTGCGCTGCCCACATGCGCCGCGCCTTATCGCCATTCAAGGAAAAAACCGCTTTTTACAAAGCGAACGCTTTCTTTTATAAAGCACCCTTTGTTTCTCTAAGAACAAAACCCACCTTCAGTGGTCAATTGGTGGATACCTAACGGTGCCAACGAAGCCGATTGGGCGTGGACCCGGAGCGCCCGCGGTTTCTCCTTCAGAGAAAACGCGAAAATCCGGCAGGGCTTGGGTCCACTCTCGGGAGGAACATTTCCTCTCGACAACCCCAAGTACGTAGGCACACACCCGGCTACCAGTTTTTGCTAAGACTGCCGAGTAGCCGGAACTAGCTTCCAACTTTGGCTAAGGTTGACGAGTTAGACACTCACTAGGATACACCTAGGCACACACCTCCCTGTCTATACCCGGCAAGGAGATCAACCCTATTTAACCTCGCTGGGGACCTCCTCCCCCAGCGCCCGTAGGCCCTTAAGTTTATTACTCTGAAGCCATGGACTTACGTTCATGGCTTCAAAAACATCACGGGACGATATTAGTTGTACTCCGCTAATATCGTCCCTTGGCCCGACTCAATCTCCCTCCCGCGTTCGATGACGATGAAAAGGCCGAATGTCTGGCCGATAGCCTCGAGGCGCAATGCAACCCAGTCTCGATCAAGTTAACCCTGTTCACCTCGCTGCGGTGAACAGCGCAGTCGAACTTAAATCTTCCCTACCCCCCTCCGACCCCATTGAGCCTATAAAGGCTTGCGAGGTTGAGTCGATAATCAAGGATCTTCACGCCACGAAAGCTCCTGGTGCGGATGGCATCACTAATAAAATCAAGCACTTTTCAACCCCCTTAGTCTACCTCTTAGTCAGCATCTTCAATGCTGCTATGAGCCATTGTATTTTCCCCGACGCTTGGAAGACTGCCGACGTCATCGGCATTCACAAGCCAGGCAAAAAGGCATCAGAGCCTTCTAGCTACCGCCCTATTAGTCTCCTCGGCTCGCTCTCTCTCAGATCCTTCAGATCAGTTAGTTTCTCTCCAAATAATCAAACAGATCAAACCATTGATAGGGCCCCTCCCCTTCTGGGGTGCCAGGGCAAGTCTGACCCCACGTATTCTGGCGACGGCCCAAGCATAGGTTCGTTCCGTCTAGGTGCCCTTGTGCTAGTCGCCCTTTAACTTTGGGTCGAGCGCCTCCTTCGCTCACCACTGCCCGGTAAAGCTGTAGAGGCCATCTGAGGCCAACAGCATAGGTCATTTAAAAAAAAAAAAAAGAAAATTTTGTATAAAACAGTGCTTTTATTTCAAAAATATTATTACGTGGTATTTGTCGGGATGAAATCAAGAAGAAGAGGGGAATTTCGGGGAATCGACAACTCTAACGCGGGGAATCGAGATTTTTTTTATTGGCAGCAATGATTGATTATATCTAGTAAAAATTTGTAGATCTGCACGAGCAAATATAATTATTAATTATATTAAATCATGTTGCGTTTTATGCAAGGTCCCATTAAAATATTATGATATTTCAAATATATATAATGTATACTTAAAACCCGGGTAATATTAAAAAACGGGCGGCGAAGGGACCGGAAATTCTTCGAATCACCTAGTGAAAAAATCAAAGGAATTCAGGACTTCGGTATGTATTATTGGGCACATTTTTCTGATTCATGAGAGTTTTCAGGTCAAGATAATAATAAACATTGATACTTGGAATCTTTTCAAAATAATCAGATTTCCATGAAACGTATTGAATTTATAACTGTAAATTATTATAATAATACGTTGGTAGAGTAGGTAGAAAGACAGATATGCAAATTTTATCACACTTAGAAAGCGTGTTCCATCTTAGGCCTCATCTTCACTTCCCATCAGGTGAGATTGGGGTCAAACGCAATCAAACTATTTAGTATAAAAAAAACTATTATGCATTTAATCAATGTAGTGTGCATCTGAAAAGGCCAATTAAGAATGGATAGCTAACTAAGCTTTAGCTTCCATAGCTTAGTCAGCACTAAGTATTTTTAAAGACATTCTGAAAGTAAACACATCAGATTCTGATATTGTTGCGTTTTTTACATTACAACTTTAAATCTTATTATTTGCACGGCTATCATCGCCGACGGAAAGGCTACTATTGGTTGTTGACGTTTCATATCGCATGGCTGTTAACGTGCCTCATACCGAAACCGCAGCAACAGTTAGCGATAATCAACATTTTTAGTTCATGTACTTATTGCACTTCAAACCGTATAATAAAACCTTAACACTCTGCTATAGCCATTATTACAAAATTTTATTTCGCAGTAATCGCGAAAATATTATAAAATGGAATAGATGGTAATTTTAGTCAAAAAAGTTTACGACCAAACGTAATTTACTGGGTTACTTTTTCCTTCTATACCTAAATGAAGTATTGTTATCTCAACAGAAATTAAAATAGAATAGTCACAAGCACTTCCACTGTTCTACTGTTTACTCCCGAGTCCCTCCCCTACTCCACCTCTCAGCAATGCATGAGACACTTATCATGAGCACACACAGCCATTTCGAAACACATTGACCTTCATAAAAGTAGGTTCTGCCACGATCCCAACGGTAGGAGTTTGTTCTAAATACGTTTCACAGATGCTTATTAGTTCAGTTACGTATAAAATATCCAATACAGAAGGAAAGGACCATACGATAAAAACACAGCTAAACGCGTGCAGTTTACGGCTTACGCGTGTGATAAGTACCTATTTTATTTTCAACGGGAGGTGCAGAGACGGCAGATGCACTCTTTAGGGCGCAAAAAAGAATACCGATAGACAGTTATCGTCTTGAACACGAGAAACGGTGTGCTAACTGGGCCTGAAGTTCTTCTGAGTGCCGTCGTCCTTTCGCGCCAGTGCGCCAAATCTTGCAAGTAGGTATTTATAGCTGCATATTCGTTGGAGCCGTCTTTCTGTGTGATATTGATATTCTATGGTTAGGTATACATGGACCGACATTTGCAGCTAAGCACAGAATATGAGCCAACCCCTACTACAAAACGTAAACTAGCCGCGGTTGCAGCTCAAGTTTTAAGTCTAATTAAGGATTGTTATTTCTGATGTTATACAAAGTTATATTAATCCGGGCATGGTGTAATATATTTTCAAACATTACAACTTGAGTTACCATGTATTTAAAATTTTATTGCAAACATGCCTCACATCTATTTAGGCCTAGCGCGCAATGCCTTGCGTTAACCGTACGTGCGTTTATTCTAGTTTCTTGTGTTTCTTCAGTCACGGGTCCGCGCACTGCTGCGAAAAAAATGCACGTTTTGTCACTCGAGTAACAGCTGCGGGGCCGACTACACGTCATCATTATGGACTACCATAAAAGAGTCCCTATCTGCATACATTTATTATTACGTAAAAAAGGGTACCCAAACGGTACCTATTGGGTACATCCCTTTCATAGGCTTTGAGGCCTATGAAGGGCTTTTTTTTTCGTAAGATATAAGGTCGTTAACATAAAATTACGTCATTAAAACTTGGCTCTTGTTTGTTAGTTGACTTATCAAGAAGAGAAAAGACAGAGCATTCAATTTAATAGACAATTTGACACGAAAGATGTTGAATACTCTAGAACATTAATTTTAATGAATTATGGCAAATACGTCTACGGATTTCGTAACGTATTATAACTGTCAATTGAGGCAATGAGTACTAAATTAAGGCGTCGATTGTACCTATAATATAATTAGTTTTTGGGATTCAAGGCACATCATAAAATATTATGAAGGTCATAAGAAATGCAGAATGAAGAATCGTCAAACAATACTCTAGACCATTAATTTTAATGGAATATGTACCGTCAAAAGTTATCCGTACTAAGTAATATTATAAATGCATCACACATCACTAAATAGTGACTTGTGCTGCTCAAGTGACCATGCTATATAGGTAGTCTGTTAAAAATATTATTGTCTGTTCAATTATTTATCCTGCTGTTTTGCCGTGAAAGCGTTAAAAATAAATAAATATTTTTTGCATTTATTTTTAACGTTTTCACGGCAAAACAGCAGGATAAATAATTGAATTTCAATATGGAATAGTCATTGATTTAAAGAAAAGGGAGATGAGGTACTCGCGTCTCGAAAATGGAAAGCTTAAATTAGGAATTAGGTCCCATTAAGTCCACGTACCCCACTCAGTAAAGTGGGGTCGTATTAGCGACTAATATTGTTGTCTCGGGCGCCCTTCGGTTTTAGGTAGGACTTCTATCTTTGTTGTTAATATATTATATTGCACTGTGCTAACTACACACTGAGCAAATTGCACGTGCGAGTTGTTGAGCAAGCGCTGCGAAACGCTGAGTACACTAGGATTACAAAATAACGTAGGGTACATTCTCCCCTTTTCTTTCAATTAATGGAATAGTATTTTTTTTTTGTTTCAACGTATAGTCATGGCAGCATCGAGCCATTATTATCTTTTATTATCTTAGTACTTCTATTTAACAAAAGATCGGGTAATGTTTGACTATATCAAATCCTGAACACATACTCGTATGGTAGGCTCTGTGTACTCGACTGATATTATGTACGAGTTTTACTAGTTACGTTTGTTACTCGTCGTTGTTAACAAAATTTCAACAAAGCGTCGCTCTTCCACGGAAAAGCGTACCGCTATTGCATTTTCGTTAAAAATACAAAACGATCGCAAGCTATGTAAAGTCAAGTAGTAAGCATTATTCTCTCTGAACATCAAAAAGTTTTAAAATATTTACAGTTTTACTATTCAGGATAATTTGTTTTATATAAAATATATTCTTTCATATTCATTCCTTTTACTGTTAATCACCTAGAAAATAAGCTTCAAACATACACAAGTAGAGCCTGCTGAGGAATTAGGAATGATTATTGAGGGGGCTGATTATCCACAAAACATAATCCTATAATACTTATATTAATAAAAAAATAATGATGATCATGAGTACACTAGGGTAACAAAATAGTACACCAGGGTTCACTCTACGAAACAAAAATGTCGTAGGTATTCAATTATGGCTGTGATACTGCGAAAGGAAAAATATATATTTTTGGTTCTCATCGTAGTGGATAGAACCAATTTCTTTTTAGGAATTGTTTTCTCATAATGTTAAGCCAGCAGTTTTAATCCTAAGTACTAGTGTTTTGTAGGCGTAAGTAGGTAGGTGAATATGGATAGGAATATGAATACAAAATACTAATTTTATGCATTACCGCTCCCTATCCGCTATTGGCATTGTTTTAATACTTAGAGAAAAAATCAGTAAACTCTCCACAGTAAAATTTTATACCTCTCATAAGAACTCAGTACTGGGAGGTTACTACGGCTGGAATGTGCTAAATTCTTTTTTAGCCACTTAATAGAATGGCAAGAAACGAACGGAGGCGAGTATTCGCTCGCGTTTTTCCCCAAGATGTCATAAATCAGGAGGCAGCAGATGGTGTTGACCTACACCATTATTGCCATGTTCCGAGCTAAGAATTATTATTACCCTCACTCCGGACGTCAATTTCAAATTGCGTAACTCCAACTCCCAACTTGAATGTTTGGTAAAGAATCGGACCCAATGAATATTGATTATTTATGAGATTGGCACTTTACTGATACGTTCATGTTTATGGATTCTAAAAACTGCTTGTTTTGTAATATTACTGCACGACATAGTAATATTACACAAATAGTAAGTTAGTTTTTATAGACAACACAATATTATGACAATTATAGTTTACAGCTACAGTCCATGCGAGCAAGCTCCGTGACATCGTCATTGTCTTATTTTATTTTAAACTATCTGTACCGCGCTGTTTCACCCGCATAGTCTTCGTTAATAAAGTGAATAACACGATAACTATAAATATAACAATAGTATAATTATTGAACTCGTTGCTACGGAGGTGCTACGGAGGTACTACATCGTAGACCGTGCTACGCTGCTCAAATGAAGGTGTGTGTCAATTATGTGCTACTGAGTGACGGACGTTAGTCGTCCGTCGTCCGTTTCACATTAATCATTAAACTACGAAAACTTGACGGTGTAAGGCTCAATATTGACAATGCAACTTTATTCCTTGGCATAATATAGACAATAATATAGACTCTAAACTACAATGGAGCACTCATATCACCGTACTCTCAGGGAAACACTCAGCTTACGCGGGTTACAAAATTAGGCAACTAACAGATATAGCCACGGCGAGATTGGTCTTCTTTGCATATTTCCACAGCTTAATGTTATGGGATTTTGTTGTGGGGGTCAGCTGCAGATATAGAAACTATATTTATACTACAAAAACGTACCATTCGTGCCATATGAGATGATATGAGATGCATCCACGCGAATCTCTAAGATAATTATATGAGAAAATCATGTATGTGCGTAAAAATTTACATAAATTCAAATTAAATAGTTTACCTCCATAATTTCAATACTAGGAATAAAGACAAAATAGCTATACCTAGCTAAAGCTAAGATAATCTAATCTATCTAAAACAAATAAAAATCATTCTTAGGAAATAGTGTATGATTCAGTAAAAAAATCTCAAAAGAGATAACGGGGCTCTCAGAGGGTAAATCCAAAACCTATATAAAATCTACTTTACTAAAGAAGGCTTATTATAAAGTAAATCAGTACATAGAGGAAAAAAAATTTTCACAAAGGACATGATATTTAATTCAAAAACTGGATTATGGAAAGATATCATGTTTAGAAGAGCTTTGCCAAAGCTCACAGCTCGTCATTAAACAGGTACAGCACTCCTTTATATATTTAATCACGCTGCAACAAATATAGTAAAGTGTCAGCGGTTGTGCGTGAAATGGTTTTTGATAGTTTTTCTATAGTTTATGTCATACTGCGCACAATATGACCGAATCAAATAATATGGTAAAAGTAGTTCCAATTGATTCTACGATTGGTTCTACCAGACCAGTAGAAGTAGGAAAAAAATTCCCATCTGTTCTTCTAATTGAACAAGTAGGAAAAAAATTGCCAGTTTTTACCAGTACTATACCCGATTATTACGTAAAATATTTTTTATATCTACCAATAGAACAAGCACGAAAATTAATTCTCAAATTCTCTACCAGTACAGCGTGTTACCTCTAAAATATTTTTATAAACCTATTCTTCACCATGTAGCCAAGAGGACGATGAGGACGAATGTAAGTGGTTATGTGGGAAGAGGGCGTCCAAAATAGACATGGATTTAACTGTACGAATGAGGATATGAGTGAAAGAGTGAGTGCGTAGATGGCGGATGATAAACTGGAGTGGCATAAAGTATATATATAAAGTAAATATGAAATTAAAGTATTGTAAAAGCGTTATTTTATTTATATAGTATACTATATATGTATTATAATATTTTCTTAGAGCAGTGTGGCAATCCTGTTGCACTCATTGTTACAAATAGTTAAAATATAATAATAATTTTGTTAGCATAAAAAATGGCATGCAGCAGTGTCCATGGTGTGTAATAAATAAATTAAAAAAAAATTGACGGAAGAGGTCGTGCTATGCCGACCACACCTAATATAGTATAATAAGAATAGTAGCATTTTCACCTCTTCCCAGTTTATTATCTCTAGTACTCATTCTTATTACCTAACAATAAATAACAAATGTTTTCCGGCTGTTCTACTAGTACAATATGCGATTACCTCGTAAAATATTAGGCTGAGAACGAAAGTTCAGAGTTATGGGACTCAAATAGAATTGGGCAGGACACGTGGCTAGGCGCGGTGACGACAGATGGTGTAAGATGTTGACTGAATGGCAGCCAAGGGCAGGAAAACGGTCGGTGGTCCAGCTGCACCCTCGGCAAACGATATAACAAAAGCGGCGGGTCGCTTCTGGACACCGCTTGCTCAGGACAGGGTCAAGTGGTATGATGCGAAGAAGGCCTATGCCCAGCACTAGGATGTAGTAGGGCTGTAAATGATTTGTATGTAGTACTTTCACCTCTTCCCGATTTATTATATTCTAGTACCTACTCGTAATTATTAAATAAACTTATTATGTTGTGTTTATTAGCTATCATACTTACTTTTTAATACAGATAAATAAAATAGCAATTCGGTCATCTACCTCTTCCCATTCTTATCTACTAGTACCCGAACTAACAAACAGTTATGTTTTCTGAAATTTTTAATATTACGTTGAGTTGTAATATAATTCAGCTAAGGATAAATTATTTAGCTGAGTAATATTTACTTTTAATATAGATACATTAAATCGAAGTTCTAAAAATAATTTCAATTAGGGGCGCCGTAGAAGCTTGCCCAGGACGCTAGTAGTTCTAAAACCGGCCCTTTTTATATAAATAGTATATATTTCTTTTTATATTTCTTTTTATATAAATAGTAAAAATGATGATTATAAAGTGAAAGTGACATTTTGAATGAAAAATATTATTAAGATTCTGCTTATATTCCTAGTTAAAAATGAAAGAGTTATTATTTATTAATAAAGGCCGAGGACGAACATTTCTATAACTTACGGTATGATGGGCAAACAGTTATAAGGTACTCGTTGAATCACTAAATACATTATTTAGATTATCAACAACAATGAAATGAATTCAATCTTAATGCCCAAACGCGATATGAGTTGATCTGTCTTTATAGGAGTAATTTATCTTGATTATGTTCTGGTGTAGTGTATACGTATAGTATATATTGAATGTGGCAATAAATTAGATGTTAATCAGAGAGCAGAGGCCATTTGGTCACGACCGATATGTGATACGTCGGCCAATGTGTTTCGCCTCTCTACCCTACTGCAATCCTAGATATATCCTACAACAATTTCACGGGATTTTTCACTTTGACATCACCTGGATTTCCGTTAACACATATACTCGTATATATATATATGCTATAAAAACACCAGCAACCTCGAAGGACCAGGCAGCCAACATTATAAATAACAACATTTATTGTTCTACGAATAATATGATTTCCTTACTTTGAATCTGCTTACGATCTTCAAAATATCAGTTATTATTGCATTATTGTAAAGGACTCTTACACACTTAGCCGCCGGCAGTCGGTAGCATAATGTATTGTCGGCGAAAATATTCACAATTATCAAATAATGTCTGCGACATACTATCCGGCACTCATGGCAACATGTCGGCGGTATGTCTGTGACTTGTATATGTGCCCAGTTTGCCACCGACATATTGTAGGGTTGGGACCTGCTGCCGGGGATTCTAGGTACTGGAATTTCCGGTTCTTCTGGCAAATATCCACTACCGTTTCGGATCAAGGTTATCTAGGGGCTCCTGGGGCTTATTAAAATAAATATATGTAACATATATTTTATTTCAAATTTCGCGGGCGTCTGGAAATCGGTTGTACAAGTACGAGGTTCGTCAGCACCGGTAATCAAATAACGGCCCCAGTCGGAACTGGCGACCTAGTGTTCTTACAGGCCCTAGGCTGACACTGGATTAACGTACTTAGTTATAAGTTATAACACCAGTTCCACTCCATAATGGATCAAAAACAATTAATAAATTCATATCATAAAAGAAAAAGCGGTATCGGAAGACTGAATTTTCCGACATCGAAACCGAGACATGAAGCCGCCGCTAACTCCGACTAACTCGACATAAAACCCGCCGGGTAGTGTCAGCAGGTCGGCTTGGGTGTGTAATTGAGTTCTTAATTAAAAACTGTTAGGAGTGAAGCCTATTTTATTAGTCTATAATAGTCGAAAAGGAAAATAATGTTATATGTAATATCTTCAAAGATTTTATGAATTTGATAGGAAGTTATAATAAAAAATTTTCTTGACCCAGTTTAAGTATAATAAAGAAGTGTGGAAACTGCTATATGTACATTATATATATGTAGCTGCTAATTTGCGCCTCTTGTGATTTTTATTTTATATAGTAGATGGATTGATCAGAGAGTTAAACAACGTCACCAGAAATTGGGATGTCAAAAAATTAAATGTATTTTAAACGTTTTTTTGAAACGTTATTATAAATAACATTCTATACGTAAAACTTTAAATAAATATTTTTAATTAATTATAAACAATTAAAATTTGATAAAATACGACCGCGCTTCACTTTTTACCATTGCAACAGCTGTTCTGATTTGCAAGTTAATACGTTATTGGAATTGGCTGAAGCTGGAATGAAAATTAAAATATGTGAAGAAGCTATGTGTAAACAACTAAAAAAAACAAGGTGACCTTCGTTATGGACGTATAGTATAACATTATCAAAATTGTATGAAGCTCTTAGTAAAACCGATAGTGGATCATTTGTTTCAACAAGTTATTGGTACAAGTAAAGTACATGAGACAAGAGCTATGACAAGGGGAAAATAAAGATGTACTTAATAAAAGTGTTAGAAAAAGGCATACCAATTACTCGTCCTGGATTGTATCTTGTGCCAATTTCGAAGTGAAATTATGTCCTTCCAGTGGAAAAACATTAAACACATTTTTGCCCAAAAAATTAAATAACCTGAAGTGTTAACGCAAGTGCAATAACAAATGTTGATGACTAGTAAAAAAGAAAGTATTTTTTGTATAGTTGATCCATATTTCGAATAAAATTAAAGAATTGAATGCGCTATCCTAACACTTTTAAGTTAAAAGGAATATAGGTTACATACGAGCAAATTCTTGTAGTATTATGATACTTCTAAACTCTTTTGCGGCCTGAGTTGTGTGTTGTTACTAAAATTGCAAAACAATTCAAAACTTCCTCGGTTTAGCAAAATTGCAAATATTGCATAGACGGACGATAAGGCGCAGTTTTGGATGACTTGCTCTTTAAATTACAAAGGCAGACATGCACTACAGATCTACAGATGAGCACCATTTCGGACTATTTCAGAGCATTTCTATTGCTTTTATGGGCGATGTTAGCAAGTCGAGTGCACTGATGCATTCAACATGTTTGTATTGCACTTCCAGATTTAATATTTAACGTTTTAATTGGTCGGTCGACGTTGCTTCTTTATAATACATATAACATTATTTTTACATAATTCAATAACGACAGAAATGCAATAACTGTATTTACTAACTCGAGTTGCGCTTAACTCGAATTAAGTCGAGTTGAGTTTGAATTAACGCGGTAAATTGGAAATGAACGAATCTAGTATCAAGCGAGTATGTTTGATTAACGTGTTCTCATTCTTATCCCTCTCGTTAGGAGTGTCGCTTTAACAATCTCTCAATCACTTGGTATCATTTTGTTCCAGAATAACTCCTATTACAACCACATAAGATACTGCAAGTGTTTACCTTTTCTGTCTTCTGTACTCCCGCCATAGCTCATTAACCGAATGACACCGACATGGCGCGAAGTTTGCCGTTCATTTGTGACTATATTCATGCGGTTGCGAAATGTCAACAGTCAAAATCAAAACATTGCTGGTAGATTTGAGGTTAACTTTAGAGTGCCGGTTGTTGTTCAAGTTTTTCATGCTATGCACTTTTTAGAAAAATTCCGAGCAAATTTTTTATCTAAGGATCAGAAGGCACAGTTACTACCAACTGAATATTGATGATAGAAGCTAATATTTATTATAAAAGCGTAATTATAAAACGCCCCCAGCAGCAACAACGGCGTTCATCCGTGCCAAACGCGCTAACTATATTAAATGTGAACCAGTTCTAGTAGCAAACTTTTGCGAAAGTAGAGCCGATAACGTTCTTGTCGCGGATCAATTTCGTCACCGCGATTAACGCGGCGACTTCATGTACTAGTATGGAGCGCGCATGACAAAATTCACGTATAAAAAGCTGTCAATCTCAAAAAACCTCCACATTGTGTTTCCATGACGATAGATTAAATTAAATATATATTAATAATTTCATGTACACACTACGCACCTATTAGGTACTGCTAACATGAAAATGTTTGTCACATTGTGGTGCGGTGAGATAGGAGCAGTCAATTCTGTCCCTCATCATATTTGCTGTTATGTCCGGGAGGCGCTGAAAATTCAACAGGACTGACCACCAACCACATGTCCACGAGAGACGCATTAATGTCGGATAAACTTTTAGTGTAGTTTGCATTCAAACTCTTTTGTTTTCCATATAGTAGTTAACATAAGATGATATAAGTTGTGATATAAGTCAGCTTGAAACGAGAGACGAACTTAGAAAAAAATTGGAAAAGGAATAAACGACTAAATGTTATATAATGTTATAAATAATTAACAAAAACCCTTGAAACTATTGACGATTTGAATAATAAAAAGGTTTAAATGAGTTTAAAAATAACAATTTTATTAAAATTCCTTGAAATACTTTAACTATTAGTTTGTAAATATTAGCATCTTTACATACAATCACGCGTTTTTCCCGAAGGGGTAGGCAGAAGTGTACCCAGGACTCAGTCCCATAATAGGTACACACCCACATTTCGCCAGTATATTATTGGTCTCATGCATTAGGGGGGCGAGCCTATTGCAATCTTCCTTGGTAATTTTTATGTTTTTATCTAATTATCCTGTAATTGTAAAATAACTTGAAGCTGAAGATGATGTGTTTAGGTACTTCTCTCAATACTCTCTTTAATTAAAACTCATTCAATTCCACTATAACCCAGTCCGTAAGTACCTTTCTTTTCTCTATTCTTCCTACATCCTCCCCGGGCTTCACTGACACAGCGAGGATCTGCGGAGAAGAGTGAGTAACAGACCTATTAAAATTTATTTACGTATCGCCAAATACCTTGTTAACACTGACTGATATTCATTTTTTTTTTAAATATGAGATGAAACGACCTTAAGAATGAGTTGCTGACTTAAAGAAAAATATAACGACTTTCGCGACGTAAATTTCGTTTTAAATTAACAAAGGCCCTGCCGCTTGAACTTTGGACATAAAATTTATTTGTTGAGGCTTACCTACTAAAATTATAACGATGAAAAAGATATGATGAACGAAACATGTCCCTAACTTCAAACTGTATAATATTTTAGCTGGTATTGGAATTAAAACTTTAGAGGTTAAAGGTCGGGGCGTGTTTTACGAAAATCAAATTGGTTTTTCGGAGACTATTATCAATCTGTTTTTTACATTCAAGTGTCTTTATAGAGACTATTAGTATTATAACTTTACATACTTACAGCTACAGCTTACATTTCTACTGAACTACTTATTACAGTAATAAAAATCTATATTAAGTTTTGAAAAGGCCAAGTAAATAATGTTCTCTGATTCTGATAGCAACGAGGAGCTTTTACGAGTACCTATACTGTTGTGTTATGGTAAAAAAGAAAAAAGAAAGTCACGCGAATGAAAAATCTACCTATAAATTTAAAACTAGGTCGATAGTAGGATGCTAAATGAACGTATCTGAAAGATTTAGAAAATGATAACATAAAACTGCATCATTAAATATTTGAAAAAACAAAAACATTTCCCGCTTATAAGAATTTCTGGGAAATAGGTCTAACAGTAGAAAGATATTATAATTGTGCTTACTGCAATACTGATAAAAAGCCATAATAGCCATAAGTTTGTCGAACAATTACACAGTAAAGTTTATTTTGCTAGAGCTATATTGTTAATAATGTTGTTTGTAATGACACTTTTCCACATTTATCATGTGATATTGATGTACCACATTCTTAGACACAATATACAATATTCAATTTAAGTGCATATAATAATATCTCTCATTCCTAACTTATCTACAGACTAAATAGACAGAACAATTAAAGCGAGTTAGGAACGACGTCAGAGAGCAACGGCGGTTATCTTCAAGCGAGATATCCAATAGGTCGACGGGTGTTCTCGCATTGTAAATCAGATTCCACTGAATTATCCAATGTGCAGTAGCCAGTTATCCAAACCTACTCGTATCTCCACAGTCCATATAGCCCACATGTCATGTGTAAATCTGAGTTATTAATACCGACATCGTAGAGATAGGTACAATCGAGTTCCTAACTCGAGCTACGCTCAAATCTAATTAAATCGTGTTGTATTATTCCCAACTCGACATAGGGCGAGCGGTACATGAACGAATCAAACGAGTGCGCAAATCGTTTGTTATGTGTGCCGCCATTAATATAGGTATACTAATAATTTTGTACCCACTGTAATAAATCTTGGGGTGCGGAATTAAGCTAATCTTCAAATCCCTGGATCGAACCTAACTAGCGTGTTTAACACACAAAACAGCTTACGTCATACATGTGTATGTTAAATCATTAGAAGAGATTAAAATTTCCAAAAAATCCATTATTTTGTACTTGTTGCATATTGACGAAGACATTGTTATCTTAGAAGAGATTGATGAAGATCTGCAAAAGTTTTTCTAGCGACGGCACTTAGAAATGATGCCCGATGGGAGCATAAAAATTTCATTAAAATGTTTTCGTTCCTTGGTGACATGGGTAACCAACAAACAACGAATATTGTGCCATTAGTGTACTCTGTTGTGAGTACCAGGTCCACTAAGAAATATATAGCTAACGAATAATGTGACGATGTGAATAACGAATATTGTGCCATTAGTGTACTCTGTTGTGAGTACCAGGTCCACTAAGAAATATATAGCTTTATTCTGTGTAATAAAGTCGCAGATCCCGTAATGCGACAAATTTTAAATCCGATAACGAGCCAGCGATTAGGCCTTTGAAGAAGTTTAATTCTGCAACACTAAAAGGTTACTATTTTCATTTTAGTTTTGTACTGCCTGTAGGTAGTTAGGTGATAAGAATAATAATTTTCATTTAGATTTTATACGTATTAAATTAATATTGACCTAAGTATATCAGAATGAAAAGCATTTATTAACAAACTAAACACTAATATTAAAGTGTTTTTATATGTTTCATTCTTTTTCTAGTTGTGTATACCACGGCTAACATGATAAGTCGATAAGAAGTAAGTAACTTAAGTTTTCATATTGGCGCTAGATGGCGCTTCATTTACATGTCATGAAAATTCTACACAAACACTAAGGTGATAACCATTTTAACCACCCGACAAAATCCACTCGGCTCTAGAGCAGTGGACTCCGTCCCACCGAGTCCATTTAGTGGGGCATATCCATAGCAAAAATTTTGGCACTCCACTTTTTTCCACCAGTGGGGTGGCTTAGTTGGGCAGGATGGAACAGTCCAACAATATTTAGTTTTTTCTCCTAATGATCATAAGCTTGTCCAAATTACAATATTTAAGTCTATTTTAACATACTAGCGAAAAGTTGGTGGTACCTACTATGGCCCAGTCCCATAGTAGGTACCATCAATATTTAACCGCCTCTGCTTACACCTTCAGGAAAAAATAGTGATTGTATGTTATTTCTAGTCAGGCATTTTTGCACTATCACTGACGATTTATGAAGTAACATCTCTTATCTGGTTTCATCGTGCAAGTATGTTCCATACCTAATTAACAGCGTAGCGGTGCAGTAACCGTTATGTGAGAATCTCCTTGTTACCGACTAACTAGTACCTAGTAACCGTACGCCACCATTGTAATTACCTCGACAGTTTATTATAATATATCAGCCCGGTTAACATTATTCCAGTCCGTCTCCCTAAAACGCTGGAACGCAACTGGAATAATGTAAACCGGCACTGGACCTATTCCAGTAAGCAATCCAGTCAAGTCCGGTATACTTTTCATTCCAGTCAGCTAATTTTCGAACCCATTTATTTTAGTTATATTGAAGTACTGGAATAATGTAAAAGATATGGTCCAGTCAAGCACTGGACTGGATTGATTCGCTGGATTACCAGACTGGAATAATGTAAACCGAGTATTATGGAAATATATTATTGTTCTATCATCTTTTCGCAGCTTGCACTGTTTTTTGTAGCATAATGCGAAGACTTTATTATTAAATTGTCAAAAATAAACATTAATTTGCATGTACTGTGAAAACTGTTAACGGTAGAATAAAATAAAATAATGTACTAGGGGTTTATAGTTTCTATGCTACTTATCAATATATACAAAATAGTCAGCAGACATTTTTTCCATCTATTTTGGTTTAGTCATAATAATCGAAGGACTCATTATTTTTCATGCGTTGTGAAAACTATTGGTGTTGGAATAAATTGATGTACTAAGGATTTGTAGTATTTATGAAAAACTACAAAATAGTCCGCGAACAGTACATACACCACCTGATAAGGTTTGCACTGCGTAAACCATTAAGGTGATATTTATAAAATACAATGTATCACGAATTTACTCCTGTTAAAATGTTACCTATATGCTTTCTGCTACCCGTGCAAAGCCGAGACGGACTACTAGTAATAAATATACATATTTAAATAGGCCTTCACTTATTTACCACATCGTTATCGGAGAAAAATTGGTGTATAATAACTTGCAAAGTCGAACTATTAAGTAGCAAATAATATAAATAATTTTCTCAGCAGCAGCGCTCTCCGGCACCAAGTATTCTAACTACTGCGATCACCAAGCCGCACAAGTGTGCTGATTACGGCAAAATCCATCCATAGTTTCGGCGATCTATGGGGGAGGCCGCCATTCAACAATGGCCATCTTCCGGAGGATGATGTATGATGTGAATTTTTAGTCCAGCATTGGTCCAGCTTCCAACAGCTAAGATGATGTTGTGATATACTCGTATGTATTATTGTTACAGAATATAAAATTAAAAAAGTATAAATAAAACGAAGACATCCAACAGATTACCCCAGAAACTTTTAATAAAACAACTAAGAGACAAGAACAGATTATAAAAAATCAAAATCTTAATGAAAACATAACTAAATGAAAAGAAACAATTGTGTATTAAAAATCGTTCATGGTGGATTTATCTCACGAGAGATCATATTTCAAAATTAATTCAATTAATAAGGTGAAATTAACTCTTATCTGATATCGTAATTATTAATATACTTTATAAGACAAACCGTACCTATTCACTACACTATTTTCCAGTACATCGCACTATTCCTATGGATATTCAATTGGTGAAATTGGCAATGTCCTACTAATAGAATAAATGCAAAAGTTTGTGCGGATGGATGGATAGATGGATGTTTGTGTTACTCTTTCACGCCTAAACTACTGAACCGATTAGCCTGAAATTAGGTATGTAGGTAACTTAGACCCTGGAATAACACATGTGGTACTTTTTTTCCCGATATTCCCACGGGAACGACGACTGCGCGGGTGAGACCGCGGGGCACAGCTAGTCGTTTCAATATATTGTGGTTCACAGTTCTTGAGTGTATGTAAACTGACCGGTTATCAGTCTAGATGCAACTATCATTGACACTCAGCATCGCTTTTGTCTTCTCAGTCGACGGCGAATTAGTAAAGCTACTACTGGTTCGTATATGTCAGTCAGTTGTACAAAATTGTCTGAATAATTCATATAATTTTAATAATGGATTTTAAAATTATTAAGTTATAGAGGAAAGGAATTATTTTTTCTGGATAGCGGTTTTGAATACACAAATTACATTCATTTTACAAAAAAAAAACCTATAGATACATACTCGTATATATTATAGGCACAACAGGACACTTGGTCCCCTTCCATTACATATGGAAGGGGACCAAGTGTCCTGTTACTATTTCTCCGTTAAGTGTTATACAATGTGTGTGTGAATTGTAATGTATTTCCCAGATAAAGAAATTATTTTGACAGGTGCTGCCAGATCTTGTAAGATTATTTATTTAGATTTTTTTTTTTCATTATTTCATTATAGTGAATGACAAGACGAGCAAATCAGGTGCCTGATGGTAAGCATCATGATTGCCCATATCAGACACAGTGCCACCCAGTGTTTTAAAATTCAAATTCTGCGCGGCACTGCACTGCGCCTGTCACCCTGAGATATGAGTTGTTGAATCTCATCATGCCCAGTAATTTCGCTGGTAACATTGCCCTTCATACCGGAACACAGTAATGTTTGCACATTACTGCTTGGCGGATGAATAACTGGCAAAGGTGTGGTACTTCCCCAGGCGGCCCCACTGCAAAAGAGGCCTACCACTACAAAAAACAAAACAATATATTCGATTAGATAAAATAAAACAATATATTCAATTATTGTTGTGAAAAGTGCACCGGAAATGTTATCGACATGTTTCATAAAAGTTAGCACGTTCTATTTCGTATAATTTACAACTAGTAATTCTACTAATTGACTAATGGGGATAGTGTGAAAAAACTTCTCACAACGTTCACTTCATTAAAGGTTCATAGTGGAGATAGTGAGATTTTCCGCTATTTTCGTCTTCATTATGGTGCGCCTGACAGCTATCAGTAAATTATACTCGTAACAACCTATATAGAAGAGTAGTCCTACATTCAATTCCAATATCTGGTCAATTATCTTTACACTTTACACTAACCAACGCAACTACAAGGAAAAAATATGCTCATAACACTAAAGGAAGTATGAAAATATAAAAAAAATGGTTGCAATTATTTTGATAGCAAATCATCCCTGACTAATCTCCTCTTAAGCAAGCGTTAATGATGTAATGCTTTAATACCTACGTCTAAGAACTACGTTATGCTAACGAGATACGAAAACGCTTCAAACTGTCTTTATTAAGTCTCGCAAAGTGCTTTGCAAACTGCTTCTTATCTCTGTACTTAATCATAGGCTTATACGCCCTAGAGGCGGCGCAGCCTTTCACGTCACTCGAAATCGGAGTATCGCAGTAGTAGTAAAGCCTCAGTTACCCCTGAGACTAGGTGACCGAGTCCGAGATACTGTTGTATTATTCTCACCATTCTACATCATAATACTAGGGGTACATGACACAAATCCGTCGAGAATATAGCATTCAAATTTGCTATGCAAATTAGTGCAAACATCGTGTATGGAGGCAGGGGGAGGCGGTTGTTAAATTTTGAACTAATTCGTGAACACTAAGAGACGATTCACTTACAATTCATTATGATTTATAATAATGTAAACACAAGAAGAATCGAGTGTGAATCTAATTATAAGTATAGTAGAGGTCCTAATCTATGGTCCTAATATATTATGTAATAATAAAACTCTCCAATATTTCAAACAGCAATAAGATATTTAGTTGATTGCCACTGATTTCTATATGAATCTTTAATATGTAGGAATTATCCTCATATAATAAATAATAAAACCTTCCAATATTCTAAACAGGAATAAGGTGATCTCTCGATATTTCTTCTATAGGAGATTTCATTGATTTTTTTGTAGTCAACTTAACATAAAAATCATTAACGCATTAAATTTAAAATGATAAAACAATGTGCAATTTTGAAACGAGTATTTCTTATTTCTTTAACATTATTTTCGTTTCATTATGAACCTTGAATGAAATTGTTAATTAATTTATTCACTAGTTAGATCCGCGCCGTTAATAAGGACTTAGCAATGTTACTGCTGCCGAACGACACTTTTCGTACTTAGTAAGTACGTTTTAACCACGCATCGATCTTTTCGAAGTTTCAAATCCGAACCCGCCATTCCACGATCTGCCAGCAGCGTACATGATACTCGCCTACTTTAGCCACATAGTAAGGAGCGGTGATGAGACCCTTGAAAAACTGATTGTCGTGGGGAATACGGGTAACCGAGCCCGTGCACTGTGCACGGTTCCCCATCAGATGGAGCGAGTTGATAAGTGAAAGGCCATACCTCAGCCACGTTAGCTTCGGTTGTCCGAGTCGCGATGTACTGAAACAGGTGGGGCAGATCAAACCATCGAGGTGTAAGCCATCCACATTCATTGATGACCTCGATTCTCAGTAATCCTTATTACTGAGAATCCTTGCTCCCTGAGCCTGAGCTCCCTTGAGCGACCACTGAGAGAGAGACGTTAAAACAATTGCAATAGATGCAGTAGGGGGTGTAAATAAAACTACGGAACTAATTTATTTATTTATTTATTTGTTAGGGGGACCAACAGCTTTAAAAACAAAAAAAAAATAAAGTAACTTAATATAACAATAGAGAGCCAATAATAGGTCCTCACGGATATGCCAAGAAATAAGCAATAATAAAAATGAAACAATGTCAAAAACACACTAAAAACACAAATATAAAAATAAGTACAGCTAACTAAATATATATAAAAAGAGCCTAGGTATAGTAGGTACATAATACATGAAAAAATAAAATAAAATAAAATAAATAATAAAAAAATACGCTCGTGCAGAACAGGTCAATGTCTACTCCTCGCTTGTTCAATCATGAGTTAGCTCAATCAAGCTCAATCAAGATAGCTTATTTCGAAGGGTATTCAAATGAATTCGTTTTATTATCTCTAAATAATATCTATTTTATTTTAATTTTAAGCAAATTACCTATACTAAAAGAATGAAAAGTGACAGGTACCCGATATATTTTTACGTTTATACCTTTAACGTTTATACCTATCGGTGCAAGGGTGCCAATTTATCTCTCCGCTCTGAATTTTTTGTGTAAAGCGGAGTTTACCCGAATGAATAAAGTCGCACGATTATTGCAGCACGGCGAAAACAGATCTTAATGACAATGTAACTAAACCGTAGGTAACTAAAGTAGCATGTCTCGAAATAAACTAGCACCGATTTAAGTAAGTCATTAGGTCATATAATAACTCTGCACACGACAAGCAACGCCTAGAAATTTGTATAGTATTTTTATGAATTTTCGTATAACATGAGAACTAGTCGCACATGATGACAATCAGCTGTGTAAATGGCACGGCGATGCGGCTTTGTAAGAAAATTTGAGTAGCTGTTCGGCCAAAACTTACCACTGTAAATCCCCCATTAGCCAAGCTTTTGACATTAACGTGAGCTGTGAACGCAAGCGATAGGAACAGTTAATTAGCGACAGCCTTTTCGACGAATTTGTTACGATTTCTAAGCATTCTTAAGCATTTTGCTTAAGAATAGTTTTTCCAATTTACTAAGTGAAAAAATTTTTAATTGTCATTTTGTTAATTAAAGGTATTGAGAACTGTAGAAAAGCAAGTTAATTAGATCCCTATAGATAACGTAATAAAACGGGTCTCATATAATATATATATAATATTTTCAATTATAATTTATTATTGTATAGAATAATGTAAAAATAGTTTCGTATTTATATAAATTATTTTGTTATATTCCCGGATGGCGCCAATCTTAACTTCCAAGCCATTTCAAGTGAGCCTTTATGGTTGTGGGCTGTGGGGTTTGTATTTTTTCCACTTTAGTACTTTATTTTGTAACTACACCTGGTACTGTATAATATCTGATATAAGTATTAAACCCATATTATAATATCGTTACCCTATTCAATCACTTGTACTTTCTGTGTAGTGTTTATAGTTCGCTCTAATATCCCGTGTCGTTATTATATCTAGACCACTTTTATAGTTAAGAATGTAAACTAATGTGTGTCTATGATTGTGTTGTCTGTCTGTAACGATAATAAGTTGTATTTAAATGGTCATAAAGTTATACATAATGTTTTTCTTGTCGTTGAATCTTGACGCCGATGTAGTTTGTTTGAAAAAATATATTATATTTTCATTTTGTATTGGTATTAACATTTTATTTATAAACATTAATACCTACCCCTTACCTAACCATCTCATCATCATTTAGCTGAATATTTTATAGGCAGTTAATAAAGATCCAAACGATCTTATAATAATTTTCTTAGGAAATAGAAACTAATAAAGGCTATAGGTATATTCATAACATATCATATTATTTCTGTATACTCTATATACTCGTATAACTAACACGTGCTAACACATGCGTAGGCTTAATGGGTCTGCCACGCTTTTGCATTGCATCGGAAACGTACGCGGAGGCGCGAACATTTTCAATTTTTTGTTGATATTCATGCTTAAACGCAAGTAAGTAGGTAACATAACGTAACTTCATTACATTGTACAGAGATTTGATCTGGTGTGAGTAACATAGGCTCACACTAAATTAAGCTTTCCATAAGTGAAAGAATTTTTTTAATCGGTCCAGTAGTTTCGGAGCCTATTCAATACAAACAAAAAAAAAACAAAGTTTGTCACTTTATAATATTAGTATAGATGTAAATAGAAGTAGAAGTACCTTCTTTGTATAAAGGAACATGTTTATATACTAACGCATTTCTTTCTCGACTGTCGAATCGTATTAACATCTGTAAACGTGCCTTTTCCATTAAATAATACTCGAACACTTCAGCATATTTTACATGATTTATTTCAAGGCCACCATCTTCAATCTCGCTCTACAATCATCTGTCGCGCTGGCATCCACCTCCCTGTGTTGCCATCGCGCCCTCGCACATGCCATAGATCTCCGTGAAATCACACGTTGCCATTAATACTTTCCATAAAACCACCAAAACGTTCACAGAATCCGTAGCATGCGCGTCACAAAATAACATCAACCCTACACTCGGCCAACCTGACAACGTGTATGCCCCCATACACGCATTATACTCGTATAATAACCCTACACATCTGACCAAAAGGCTGAGTAGTTCGATATTTTGTCTCATTAGTCCGATCATCATATTATCGGACCGACGGACCACTGCACTGATATGTCTATTAATTCATATTAGATAAGCTTTGCAAGCATACAATTTCCAACAGTTTCTAACACAATCTGGACTTTTGATAATTATCACAAAAATAATCGTCCTTCAAAATTAATACAATATTGTAGTGGCTACGTACCGTAACGAGCACGATACCGCTAATGGGAGTCATTATTAAATTAGTACCGTGTAAAATCATTATACTGTTCATAACGCTACAAAATAAATGTTGCAATCAAGAATGCACATGATGAAACATATCTACGTCACTTGGTATTTAAACGCTTCAATAACTATGTAGGAATTATGTGAAATAATTTCGGAACGGGCTATTTTATCCCCGCAGTTCCATCTGCTACAGAGAAGCCTATGTCTGTGTGCTATTCCATTACCTAAGCTATCCTCTGTGTTTGCACAAGAGAGCTAGTTTTGGCGTTGAAAGGTGCTAACTACATCCATTCATCTTTGTATTTATCTAAGGCATTTCTTTCCTAAAATATGTTTTAAAGAAGTAGTACAAGACACTTACAAGAGAGGATAATATAATTATAAAACAATTTTTGAGGCAACCTTGTCCACTTAAAGGAAGTAAAAAGTTATTTAAGTAACAATATAAAACCAAAAAATACCTTAGGGTATGCACAAAGTTGCTCGGTAGTAACAACGGAACAAAATTTGGAAAATAAAAAACAGGTGTGTATAATATGGGGTCTTCGTTTCTTCCGAATCATGAGGTTTGTCAATACCGCACGACATTGTTTCTTTTGCGGTTGCAACCGTCTGCTGCACAGAGTGTCAAAGCAACTGAAAAATACTTTATTAGTAACCACAAGTATAATATTAATTTAATATCTGCGAATGCTTGCATTTATTTTTACAAACTTGTCATATCATATTATTGGAGCACCTTATATGTTAATAGAAAATCCTGAATCCACGACATTGATACCTGATCAGGTAAAATCACTATGTATATATTTTAAAATCCTCAACGACTCAATTCCACTCCACTCCACACCAATAATGGTACTTCTTTCCCTTAGTTACGCTATTTGTTCCTCGTAATCATTACTCTACGAGTATCAGTACCATTAACTCCCTTTTTCCTCCTCTCCTCCTAGTGACAACATGGAGTAGTAGTGTTGATCCTCAAAATCAATTATAATATCGATAGACTTATCAATAGTATTATACCACGATGATTATAAGAGTACTGCATGAGCAATCACGATGCGGACAAAAAAAAATTATCTATGCAATCTCAAAAAGCCAAATCATCAGCAAAATAAATTTTTCGCTAATATCTAAATTATGTATATTAACGAAAAAATTTAATTTTACGTAGGTAATTAAGCCATATTCACGAAACAAGTAATGAAGTTATGGCATATTGGCATTAGACAGCCTCGTTGGCGCAGACGGTAGTAACTCTGCTTTCTGTGCCGCAGGCCCCGGATTCGATCCCCGGCCAGATCAAACATTTGTGTGCATGAATATGTCTGTTTGATCTGTCTCTGGGTAAGCTTATATAAGTATGTATATCAGTCATCTGGTTACCATAGTACAGGCTTCTAGCCTAGTTTGGAACCAGATGACCGTGTGTGGAAGTTGTCCCATATTATTATTATTATTATCTTTTATCTGAATTAGCACTACGAATACGGAATTATAGCTATTGATCCCAGATACCCGAATATAAAGACTTATCTGTTCGCCAATCGCACGACCGCAGGCAATAACAGCTTTATATCATGAGCAAACTGCCTTTTGAACTTGAAAACCAGGTACTGTATAACTTATATTATTGTTTTATACTGAAAGCCAACAAAACACTTTTCGGTAAAGGCTGCTTTCAAAATATTTTCCGTCCTTTCTCAAGTACGCAAAAGATGCCGCGCTTCATGAGATGATCTATTTGGATTTAGTCACCTTACGAGAGTACATCCTCCTTACGTGACTTCCCTAATCCCAGTTGAGCCCGGCAGTCTTGTTCCTTATCTTAGTAACACGTGTCATGGAATGCAATATGGTATTTCTGGCACGATCTTTTCTTTTGACGCCAAGAATAATAATTTTCCCAAAATGAATAATCTAATTACTTATTGTAATGCCGAGCCGTGCGCATATTAATACTACCTACTTTTGGCTAGATTTGAACTTATAACTTATGAGGACTTTAACATCTAATGTTATCAACAGATTCTCTGTTATTAGTAAATTTGACAATGAGAGCAGCTTCCTACTGTCAGATCAGCAGCTCGCAACCTGTAAACTAGCCATTTCATATTTTAAAATAAGGTACGTTTTAATCCAGCCCAAAGACGACGCTTTAGGTGGGGTATACTTTCGCCAAGGTTTTGAAGTGATACTGCATAACAGCCGGCCCAGCCACTTTATTCCCCTATCCGTCCAAAGACTGATTGCCTGAAAGAGATCGCTTAAAACGATAATTCCGCCCATTGTCAACCAATAAGAATTATGTTTTGTGTGATATTTGAATCTGTAATGTGCTATTGTTTATGTGATGATAAAGAGTATTCTTTTCAAACGATCCAATACAAACAAAATTCCCCACACTCCACCACATTTTGTGGCTTTATTTTCATACTAAAATTAATTAAAGCATAGTCTTTAGGTTGGATTGTCTGTGGTATAGAAAGTACCTTTAATTTTTATAAAAAAAAATCTAATGAAATCTCAACGTTACAAAATAACGTAGTTTCACGGTCCGCGCGGCAGGAGGTTTGTGAGGAAAGAAAAATATTATTTCATTAAAGTTGCCTCCACCCACTCACCCACACTTTCAGATATTGCGTACTCGAACTGCCCCGAAGGAAAACGTCGCTCAGCCGAACAAAGTGTCTTGATTATACTTTTTGCGGACATTTAATTACGAATCTCGGCGTAATGCTCTCATTTATCATAAAACTGTGGAAGTGGACTTTGAAAAGCGGACACTTAGGATAATGGTACGCATTTAGCAAAGGTGTTAACTTATATTGGTGTGAAGAGATAATTATGCTTAATGGCCCATTTAAATTTTACCTAAAACAATTGTGACTTGTGTTGATAAAAATATTGTGACCTTTATCTAATAAATTGCTTAAGTGCGTCAGATTTGCACAAGGGTTCCGATACCACTGGGATATAATATTATGCATCTCATTTTTTCAAATACTAAAGGTAACAAATATATTTGTTAAGTAATTGTCTATGAAATATGATTTATGAAAAGTCAGGTATTTTTTTTATACGTAGTGCGGTGGGCGCGGCCAACATCACTTCAATTGAGTTAGCTCCTACTTAGCACTTGGTGCATTATAAGTAAACCAGTTTGAAAAAAGCAAAATAACGTTTTTTCAAATGCTTGTCGCGAAATTTTAAATATTTCGGTCCTCATATTTTTTTTTTCCAAAAAAACAAAAAGCAGATGTATTTTACTAAATTTGTTGTTTTATTATACATACTTATTTATGTTTTCAAAAAGTTACTGATCGTTATACAAAAATACCAATATGCAGCTTAGACGCCATTTTATGTATTCATCATCATCATCATCTCAGCCGTTGGTAATCCACTACTGAACATAGGCCTCCCCCATAAAGGGGGTTTTGCCGAAACTCGACACATTTGGCAGGCGGGTTGTCGAGCGCAGTTCGATGGTTTTTTCCAGAGGACGCTGCTGCCCGTCCTCTGGATCTGTTAACCCTTAGCCGTCTCTTACGGCTAAAGGTTAACAGATCACGGGTAGAGAGGGTGGAGCACTATTGGTAACTCCACGGCGGATTTATGTATTCATTATCTATTTATTTAACAGTTCCTCAATAAATTAACCTCACTGCTGTCGTTCATTACTCTGTTTATCTATGATTTTTACGTATTGCAAATATTTAGGTATCATATTTTAAAGATTGTTTTGTTAGGGGATCGTGGACGGCAATAATTATTGTTATAACATGATACAATAAGGAACACTGTAAACAAATGGTAGTCTCATCGCATTAAGGAATTTCTTACAGATAACCTGATGATGGTATGCAATAGATTTCTAGATAATAGATATAATATTATAACACAGAATACGGTATTTTATTATAAGTAAAATATATGGTATACTATGCTATTGTTAGTGTATTGTAAATGTTGCCAAAAATGGTTTTAAATCTTGATAGAAAACTTTAGGCAAATAGTAATTCTTATTTGTATTAATATTCTTTTTACAGAATTAGTCTTATTTGATATTTAACAACATAAGTCGAAATAGGTCTTTTATGGGAAAAAAATATGTTAATTCAAAAATTTACATATTTTTTTAAATCATTATTATTTGTTGTTATAGCTATTATATCCATCTACATTTTTAAGGATTTTTAAGTAGATAGGAACTATTTTCATTATTACCGTAATTTGTATGGACGCTCCAGTTATTTATTCATTTTATTACGTTATTATTATTTCATATAGCAATTATAATCATACACATTCTGTGAAAAAATCAAATACCTAGCTGATGCCGTTTTCACGATACAAGAACCAAATCTAGAAATAAACTTAAAACACGATGCTTGCATGGAGAGAGCACCTTTAATTATAAACTTTTTTATTTTATTATTTGTAGTTATTTTGAAGCGGCAATGGGGATACATATTTTATGAAAATTACAAATGCTAGCTATTACGGTTTATGAGAAAGAGTCCTGTGACAGACAGACCGATGGACGGACGGACAGCGGAGGCTTAGTAATAGGGTTCCTTTGCAACCCTAAAGCCGGGACTACAGCTACGTGTTAGCGTGTTATATAACAATATTCTGTTAAATAACACCAAAGCCACGCCCACTTTTCATGTTAAGCCGGGTCCGCAGCGGCATGTTTGTGTTATCTAACACAATAACATGAAAAGTGGGCGTGGCTTTGGGTGTTATTTAACAAAATATTGTTATATAACACGCTAACACGTAGCTGTAGTCCCGGCTTAAAAAGGAGTGATTCTTGAAATAAATAAACAAAAACAAGTGACAGTCTACTTTTTCGATACCTCCGTATTTTTTTTTAATAATAGTAAAATCTCTACGAAGTATATTTGACCGGTGAACGGAAACTTACATATTTGACATTATATTAGAAAAGCACTCCTGATTTGGTAACATTGGTCGCACTCGCGTCACCACGCTACAGCAGGAGGCGTCTGACTGAAAGCAATCGGCTCACGGCTCCATTCGCATAATTAAACATTGTGCTTCCTTAGCGATAGCTGTTTTTTATTTTCCGCAAACAATATTCACAATATGACGACTATTAAATTAAGACTGGATTTATGGCATCGTAGTATTGCAATCAAGATGAAAGCTTAGCTCGTCGCCTAGACCCGGCCTCCCCCTAGGGATCGCCGCTTTTACACCGCGAAATAATCATCCGGGGCTATCAACTTCGCTACGCTTTTGCACCTCGCCCGACCCGATCATATTCATAGTTACTGTTATTGTGTTGTGTTCCCTCAACTTCGGTCATTGGGATTTTATACGAGTAGACGGGTTTAACACTTACTAGGTGTATTCCGAATTCAAACCTACTTTTCGAATTAAGATCAGATTGTATACTAATTCATGAAAAAACATATTTTTGGACTATCCTAATTCTTATATAATTAACTAGTCTTCGCTTGCGACCAAATTACCTCACGACTCACTACCTAAAACAACAGCTTCGAAAATACGGCAATTTTGTAATTGTAGTGTGCGTGAAAAATTTTGTCGGACAGGCTCGGGTACGCCGGTTCCGGCGTAGTTTTAGTTGCCGCTTTTGAAAAGTATGACAAATCTAGTGGGAATGCGGTGCGACCTGTCCATTATCTATGCATACTATTGATAACATTTATGGTTAACATACCTTTTTATTTTGCAGCATTTGCCAGTCTCATAAGTATGTTATCACATAATGTTATTAATACATATCATACTTTAGGCAGTAATGGGCACGTAATATTCAATAGTTCATTACAATTACTTGGATTGCACATAACGAGACTACGACAGCCAATGGCACTTGCCGACAGCTACTAAGCCATAATTAACAATAATGGCCAACTCACACATGAAACATTAAATATTAATAGTATTAATATTAGGTACTATACCTATTTATCAAAATGAAATCATATCATGTACCTATTCAACTCATTAGGTTGAATACATTCTACACACATAGGTACATAATATTTAGTACATATGGATAATAATACCCATACCATAATACTAAGAATAGACGATCGAACGTGTACCACTGTACTATCTACTACTCAATCTGTGACCCAATCTTGGTTCGCCAGTATGGTGGCGATCGTCTGAAGCAGTGTACGGAAAACATTATTATTATTATTATTTCATTATTATTATTATTACTTGGTACGGTAGTACGGTCGCTTGCACATCAAAGCGATTCGATCATGTGGCGCGAACACCGTATACCGTACGGCAAGGGTCCCAGATGAAGTAGTACAGTGGTACGGCCGTACCAAGTTCGGTCGTCTATTCGTAGTATAAGACCAATGTCTTATTAGCCTATAACACAACGTGTTCCGTCCAGAGCTATTGGACCAACTTGTTGGAAAGCAATTAACTCTCGCAATATGAAGTTGGGGCATTACATCCCACAAATCTGAAGACGCGTCGCGTCGTCCGCTAATTTCCTGATAACTGTGTGACAGAACAGTTTTGCAGTTTGGCTCGAGGCATCCCGTTTGCGTTGTCCTTTGAAGGCATCCTTAACAATCAACTGCATTTGCTCTTACACATTACAACACAAAACTCAAACAAGTTTAAAGCGTAGTAGACCTTACAGACTACGTACAGCATCTACTCTCGTTTTATCAGAACTTTTTACTGGTTATTCTTATACGGTAACGAAAATGGCTTTTGCCAGGACAGACTAACCGCTCCGAGCGAGGTTTTTGGATTTTCTGGCTTAAAAGTGTCTGACATACACTTAGTGTTTAGGTCGTAGGTAATTTGTTGTTGCACCATATTATACTCGTAAAAACTCAATAACAATATCATATAAAAATAATAAAATGCACCGAAACTACAAGACCTGTCGGTAAAGGTGCGTTTCTTTTGCCGCTTGACATAAGTTTTGGTCTTTTGTCGGGTAGTAATAAGGTTCGGGCCTTCAACGGTTGGGTTTTGCCTTAGCTTATATAACTCCTTTGGCATACTAAGGTGGACTCAAACTAAGCTAAGATGCCTTGGCACGCCTTGGGAAGAAGGGTACGTCAATTGCTTACGACATATGTTATGCTACACCCGCGCTCGTCCGTATGTGATTATACATCCCGCGAAAGTGCGAGGTTCGTGGCTTTTTAGATGACAAGAATCTCCATAATCGCGAGATGTGTAATCTTAGGAAATATTTCCTTTACAATGAGTGCGGGATGCTACGCTACGCTTATAACACCTAGCCCCAGATCAGACATTCTCATGCGCACAAATGTTTGAACTGCCCGGGAATAGAACCCGGGACCTGCGGCTCAGAAGGCAGGGGCACTACCGGCTGTGCCAACCGGCCAGCCAGTATGTATAGCCAGTATATTAGTTTATTATTGGCTCGTAAGTGAAACCTTTAGTAGACGCACTATAGTAGCACTCTAACATAATGGTTTATGTACAGTAAACAAAAAATGTTTTGTTATCTATAGAATGTAATAATAAATAAATATTTATTTAAAGAGGAATAATAAAAATCCGGTAACTTACTAGTTAACTGATTTTATTATTACTTTTCACGACGAGGAACTTTACTCATCATGCCTCCATCGGTCATCAGTCAACTTTTCGAGAATAGTTTTATTATTATATGTACACTGAGCGTAATATATAACCGTTATACTTAGTTTTGTGTACTTGCTCTCTAAGACAAGAAGTAACATTTTCTGTTCTCAAATAAGTTAGACGGCAATAGATTTAATGTTCTACACAAGGCTGCTCTAAAATAGTTTGCTGAAATCCGAAATTAATTACCACCATCTAGCACACGTCGCGGACCAACTTCCTTTACAGAACATATAATAGTTTCTTTATATAAAGTTCTGAGTTTCAGGTCACATCTGTGTTTTATTACCGGGTCATAGTATGCTATTTTGACGCTACTCCAACTGTGAGACAGTGATAAAGCTCACAATCTCCATAAAAGATTGTGTCGTTACTTTGGTCACATAATATAGAAATATCCAGCGACGGAGAGCGGATGAATGAAAGATTGGAGAAAGATGTATTACTAGTTCCTTTGTACTAGGAGTAATGGACTTACAGCGTATTAGAGGTATGATGATGTCTTTGTTTGTTTATATTTTCTTTTATACGCAATATAAAAGGATACAAAGTATACTTGTCTATAGAAACATATATTTATCTCAAAGTTACATAAACTAATCCAGAAACGATTATGTTATAATAAAAAACATAAACATACATTCACGCCTTTTTCCCGAAGGGGTAGGCAGAGGTGTACCCAGGACTCAGTCCTATAGTAGATACACCCACATTTCGCCAGTATGTTATTGGTCCCATGTAATAGGGGGCGAGCCTATTGCCATCTACCGGGCACAGTTCCAGACTCCAGGCAGTTATTGAGATAATTCCTAATGGAAAAATCCAATATTTAACACTTGCCTGACCTGGGGATCGAACCCGGGACCTCTTGAATGGCAGTCGAGCATGCGCCCTCTACGCCACCGAGGCAGTCAATGTTATAATAAATAGGTAATAATTTGTGTACTGTATTAAAATATCTACATTATGTTTTCTGTGTCAATAATGGTGCAGTCAACAATAACGAGCCGAGTTTCCGCCTCCTGCACTCAATTGAATTCGGATCATAATAAAATTTACAATCCTAGCAAACAGTGTGACTCTTTGATATTACACTCGCAGATAAATATGATTTATACTTGTACTTAAGTAAAAACATATTTACGTTAACGTTTTTGAGAGGTTTGTTAAGTATATACTTCTATCTTGAGTCATTACTTTCATACCTTATGCTAGAACTGGTAGTCAGCTAGCATCTTCTTATGCCCGCTTATGTTTAAAGACCGTCATAGTATAAAAGCTACAAATCGTTTTTATCTACCATTAACGAGTAGTTTCGAGGTGTTTCACCAATTCCCGGTTTCTGCGAGATTGTAATTTTTCACGATAATAATATCATGTAATTTATAAAAAGTATTTAGAAAACGTAGTCAAATTTATTTTGGATGTAGTATGCTGGATTAATCATTTCATGGACATTAATTTATATCCATGGTCTTTTTGCCACACAGCCAATATATTACTACAGTGAAACGAAACGCCAGCGCTACATACTTAATCTGCACTCCGCACTATTTGGCGGCCTATGTCAGCCATAGCGCGATTTCGGTTGTCAAACATAAAACGTAAACGTAAAAAAAAAACACGTAATCGAAAATTATGATCTTGTGATAAACAATATTGAAATACTTACTTTTTTTTACAGAATAGGCTATTTGACACATTTTTGAAAATCAGTTTTAATTATTATTTGTTACCTACATTGATATTTACGAGATTAATTAAGTATTAACAATTAATTAATCTCGTTTAAATTTAATTTCAATTAAAATCAATGTCTAAAGTTTAAATTCCCAATAAGTGCGCCAAAAAAAATGGTTTATGTCACCACGTGACGTCACAGTTCAGTTGACGCCAAAATCTTGCCGTGTGTTGCTTTTTTTCTTCTTTTATGGACCCACACGAATGTATTGCCAGTGTCAAGTTATATAAATTTTCAAGTTAATATGGTCAATTAGTCAATTCAGAGTCAGGGCAAGCCCAGTCAAGTCACAGCTCTAGTAAAGTGGTGGTCTTTACAAGAAGCTCCCGGAATTTTGGCGGGACACGAAAAATCACATTTCAACTCCCGCATCACTTGCCAAGAGACTTGTGTATCTTCGAAAACACTCAACACATAATATTCCACCATTATTACACGTTAAACACTTGAAAATGCACCATTAATTGATAAAGATACGAGAACTAAACTGTATTCTTCGGTCTCCCGCCAAAACTCCATCTGTCATCTGTTAGTTGTTAATCTGTACTTATTTTAATTACTATGTTTTATATACGAACTCTTTGGTTTGATGAAATATTAATCCCACCATGAAGAATTAATGGCCAGGAAGAGAGAGAACTTGAACTGTGACGTCACAGAGAGTTTGCATCACAATTCAAATTAATAAAAAAATTGGTTTTACTTCGCGAATTTTTAGTTTATAATAAAGTGAAATATGCTTTTTTACGCTATTATCTGATGGGATGACCACCATTTGAAATATTTTTTTAATGTAATCAAGTAGCCTATTGCAAAAAGCCAATGAATAAAGACGAAATGGCTTGCTTTGTTGAGCATAATCAAAATTATACAATTATAACTAGTAAAGAGACGAATGCCGTCACACACAAGTTAAAAGAAGATACGTGGGTCACTTTGACGGCAGCCTTCAATGCTTAATATGTCAATGCAAATAATTTGTCAAAGAAGGCCGCCCGCAAAAGGCATCAACTCTTGAAACAATAACTGTATAAGCTAAAAACGTCGTACAAAACTTATTACCCACGAAATCCCGAGAGAAATATTTAAGGGCCTATGACAATTTCATTCTATGGAAAAAAGAAAAGGAGCAAAAACGTTTTCGGAAAATATGTTTACTATATTCACATGTTTTTCATTAAATTAAATATATTCATTAATTACATAACACCGACTCTTACTTATTTTCTCATAGAAAAGGGATGAAGAGAAGAAAATCTTAAAACATTATTTTTAACACATTCATGTAATTTTTCCGTTTACAATAGCAGGCCCAATAAAAAAAAATATAAAAAAACGGGGGCAACAGAATACGTATGGCGCGTTTACTACCAAGTTCAAAAGTGGCTTGGTAATGATAAACTCGATCCAAAAAACTGGGACCAGGAGCTGAAACGAAATGTGTTTTCCCCAACATATTCATAACCAAGATAGCACCATATCCACAATCAATTCCTAAAATGATATTCTGTAACGTTCTGTAAAGGCAATTGTTAAATTTGGTGTGGGTGCAGAAAAGCAGGTCTCAAGTGCTCAACTATATGCTCGATATGTCATGAGAGCTCCTGTTCAAATTCGCCTAAAATCGATATTACCTCCGATTCCTCGGAAAGTTCGAATTAAGCTGCAGATGTTCTGCAAAACCAGTTTCGATGACATCATGACATATGACATCACTGTTTCAGCGCACAAAATGTCATGTCCATAAATTTTTTCTTTCAGCCGAGGTTCCAAATCAAGGTGTTAGCTTGACTAGCTTTTCTATTACTTCCTAACCGTTTGGGGATGTCATAAGCTAAAACAAAATAATGTCCCAGTTCTGAAACGCATTTCGCGTGGTGCTCGCATTTCTGTGGCCCAAATACTATCATTCGCAATCAGACTAAGCAAAATAATAAATAAGTAATATGTATCTATGATTTTGCTTAGTATTGTTGTGAGTTGTATTTACTTAATATAACGAGTGGCATGGTAATTGAGAATGTTTTTCCGTTTTGGCATTCCGAAAAAACTCGTCAGACAATGCGCGCCAGTTTACGTCGGACGAATTCACGGAATTCGCTAAGAAGTGGGAGTTCAACCACGTGACGAGTTCGCCGCTGTAACCGCGGTCTAACGGATTAGCCAAAAGAAATGTACAGACTGTCAAACGGTTACTTAAGAAAGCCTCTGAAGATAAAACTTAATAGCAGCTGGCATTATTAAATTTCAGAAATACGCCGATCACGGGTGAAAACTACTCCCCGGCACAACTGCTCATGGGTAGGTCGCTCAACACCAGGCTACCGGTCGCTCTGCAAACGTTAATACCTAAAGCGATAGAACCAAAACAGGTCCGTGACAGAGTAGACATAGACTAGACATGGCAGTGTAGGTAAGATGAAACATTACTACGATAGGGGCACCATGTCGTTACCTACACTATCTCAGAGAGAACAGGTCCTTGTAAGAGAGGATAAAGTATGGAATAAGGCTAGGATCATAAAAAAGGACTGGACTGCCTCGGTGGCGTAGAGGGCGCATGCTCGACTGTCAATCAAGAGGTCCCGGATTCGATCCCCAGGTCAGGCAGTGTTAAATATTGGATTTTTCTTCCTTCGGGAAAAAGGCGTGAATGTATGTTTTATGTTATGTATGTATGTCCATGATAGCCATACTCGTATTGTTTGTTTCGCACATGAAGATCCTTCTTATGTTTTATGAGTATTCCGTTTCCTATGCGAAATTCGAGCACTCGTTCCGGTGTTATACCTGGTTGGTGTAACCATTTTTTGTAACAATATTCCCTGTTATTTAAACTAAAAACGAAAGCATGGTTATTTCTCTCGCTGTTATACTACCGCGAATTGTTCCTTACAAAACTTGAATTGAAAACCTTCCAGCCTCAATTTGAATGCAGGAAAAGTTTGCAATAGCTTTTATTCCTTGTCTGAAAGTAAATGAATTTACGACTCGCGATGAATCGAATGTTTTTCTCTCAATAAGGCGGAATGTAAGTACGCAAATATTATGAACCTCCCGAACTCTCAACTGATTTGTTTGGCTTGGTAATAGAGAACTAGAGAAAATTCTTATCCTAGAGAATGAACTTTATTGTTGTGGAGTTTTATTATTCAATAAAGATTTCTCAAGAAGCCGCGTCGTGCCACTGAATGTTTATTGTCCATGCTTAAGCTCTAAGTTGTAAAATTAGTTTATAATACAAGAGTACTTTAACACAAGCAACGACAAACCCTGTTTTATTTAGCATCTCTGTGACTTGAACTATCTCTAGAGAATGTTTACAATTTGAGTGAGTCTCGCAATTCGCAGACAGAAATTCCACATTCACATGTACAAAGTAGGTATATTATACCTATATATTATTCTTTCCAGCTTACCTTCCCGAGCATAGCACCGTAAATGTGGTATCGTACCTACAGCCTACACCGTAGGTATAATAGCGAAGCTACAACATTCCTTACCTACCTTATTCTACTATGAATTTGTGAATCATTTTGCATTAACAAAATATTTAGAGGTTCTATGTAAGGTTGATTATCACACCAATTGGTAGAATTTACCATGTAAAACTATCGATTATCGACGTCGACTAACGATTTTACCATCGATCGAATAGTGTGGTGACACTACAACTGAGATTTCTCGGAATATTTTAATTTAAACAACGATCAAACAACGAACGTCCGACGTTCAGGTACAATCGAGATCACAATATAAAATAACAGTTTTTACCCGACTGCTAAAAAAGAGGGTTATATTTTTCGAGAGTATGTGTGAGTATGTGTATCTGGGTATGAATGAGGTTTCTTTGGTACGGCCTACAACCTAAAAACGGCTTGATGGATTTTGACATGTGAGGTGTCATTTGATTCGTTACAATAGTGGGACTGACATAGGGAATACTAATTTTCGCAAATCTTCCTTGAAAACCAAAATAGAAGGAAAATTAAACGTTTGTTTGGTAAATAGGACAAAATTATTATTGTCAGATAAGCTAGTTTATTGCAGATTCCAAAAATATATCAATCACACTGCTATGAAAAATTTGGTGGTTTACTATGTATACCTATTTATTTATTTTTTTATTTTAATTACAACTTCTCCTGCCTACTTACTAAGCACAAGCGCGCGCGGCGCGTAGAGGCGCAAAGTTTGTTTATAAAACCTACATTTCCCCACTTGTAAATTTTGTTTATATTATAGGTACTTACATGATGTTTAAAGCGCTTGTGTTAATATGACTAAAAAGTGTGAAAAAAAAATTATTAAAAAAATTGTAAAACCCGACTGCTTTACAAAAATATTAACTAAAAGGAATAAAGCCAACTTTCTGTATGACAGACGGGGATAAACATTCACATTTTTTTCATAATTTAATTTATTAAACATGAACTATGTGAAGATGATCATTACAATCACAAGCTAAAATATAAATGTTTCAAATATTCTAATTCGCAAAAATTCATTGTGAATATGCAGGAAGCTTTGCTTTGCTAAATTATGAACTTATCACATTGGGTCTGAAGAATACAGACAGGTACTATTTTTTTAAAATATTTCAGAAACAGATTTCTATACAACATTACCCGATACACACAGTATGTAATTTCATTATAAATCTTAAAATGATGTGCAACTTCACTTGCCACTACACTAATGGTTTCTTAGGTTTTTGCAACTGTTACTTATTAAATTAAACAACTTTTAACGTAATGGTTTCATGACGTTTTGTAGTGAAAGGCGAGATAGACTAGATGGCATTTGTCTTAAAAATAATTACCACTTTATACTTCAGCTGTGATTAATCAGTAGGGTAATTTTTAGGGTAGGTACAAACTCGGGGAGAGTAATTTTAGAGTAATTTTTTTTATCAAGTAAAAGTTTCGAGTGATGTGTAATAAATATTCATTCAAACATTTTTTACCTAAGTCATGATTAAGTGTTTAATTTGATAACAAAATTAGCTTTTCGTTTTTGAGTTTTCTTTGAAACAACATCGTCGTTATTTAGATATTTGCTCTGCCTCTTATACGAGTATCATCACCTATATCGAATGCTGCTGTAGAAAAAACCTTTTCGGTTTACTTTACAATGTTAAAGCTGAGAAATCTAATCCGCGAAATAGGCTGTCTCTAAGTATGGTTCAAAATATTCTAATGACCATAAAATATTAATTATCAACCCAAAGATTTTTCACAAAATTCAAAAAGAAAAAAGTTTTACTTCGTTCCAACAAAAAATATGTAAGATAAATTTAATACTTACGAGTACATGTATGATAAAAAGATAAAGGAAGATACAGATGATGCTTTAATAGAATACTATTATAATATTTCCCTTGAACCCGCAATCTCTTAAAACTTATTTCAGATACGCCTAGCACGGCTCAATGAAGTACTCAATGAAAATGTTCAATGAAAGTACTTGGTACAAATATGATCTTTGGAAACACCAGTTTAACAATAATAATAAACAATAACAAAGAACAATAAATTAATACTCTTTAATGTTGTGAATAATCTTGCATGAAATGTTTCAAAAATATTATATAGGATGGAAAGTAAATTAAAAAATGAGGGTAATTCTTTAATTTGACTTAAAATCTAGGTTAAATTGAGATAAGATTTGGAGTAAAACAAAAATTAGACCTGGCTACACTCTACTTCAGCGTAGTTATTAATAAATGTAGATACAATTACCTACTCTACGATATTATTTATTTCCTCTAATGACTAGGCATTAGAGCCTCGAAACCTAACTAAATAACCTAAATAATAACTAACAGGAACAGGCTATCCACCTGTTACTTCACTGCTCACACGTATTTACTATAATTTACCAACGACGAAAGTCCACTGATTTGTCATAATAACAATACTATTAATATATTCTATTGTCATTTTTTGAGTAGAATTTCTCTTAACCAACCAACTGACCAACATAAAATATACATCATATCGCCAAGTCGAGCATTGATATCTTGTATATATCTTACATATATCTTGGTCAACCATGGGCGGCTACATCTTTTTAAGCGATGTCTTTAAGGCAACCGGTCTTTTGACGGATAGGCGCATGAGGAATAAACTCATACTTATCTATTTATATTGAAGTTGACATCTGATTTAAAATTTAAACTTTAAACCCACAAAAGTTGTATTCTTACCTGGAATGATGTGTTGTCTACCAAAAACTATGAAGAACTAGTAATTAGTCATGTAGGAGATGTGAGGCCTTGTTGGAAACTTAGCGACCTGAAACTCCAACATAATACGGGTCAGCCAAACAACTTGTTATAATGAATTAACTCGAGCAGTGTAATTTGGGAAACCCACTTTGTTAGAGTAATAAACCAATAATAATAGATATGAAGCTGTAATACGTCCCTACTTGTACAACACAAATCACAAATCACGGAGTAGGATATCATCAATTTCCTCATCTCCACTCAATAAGTAATTAATATATACCAGATGATGGTACCAATTAATCACGGCTAGATTGCACCCGGCTTAGTCAATACGTTCTTTAGCAAATACCATTTAACCACAAGACTAACAATACAGCTACGCTTGGGCAAAAATTCGCTGTGAAATTGCACTGACAGCGGCTTCTGTTGCACTGACAGTGGCTGATCGAAATATTTAACTCACGCCCAGAAGCCGATCATAACAGGGCTGAAGGCCTACGGCCTACCTGTGTCCAGAGACCGCAATGGTTACTCACGTGAGTTTCTTCTCAATAAGACTGTTTTATTCAGGGACAAATAATATTATGAAAAGTCTTTTTGCAAGTTCTACCCATAACAGAATATCGTCCTCGCATTCATCTTCACTCGATTCTGTTAAAAGCCATTTTTATTTTTTAAATACAACCAAAACAATCACAGAATCAATGTTAGGCGCGTTTCAAATCAACATCGACCTACACTCGTTTCGAAAGTAAAATCACCTTAATTAGCATTCAATGTGATTTTTATACTACAGAATAAACACACGATCCGATGTGGTGATGAGCTGGCTCCAATGAATAACTAATGCACAAGCCACGTGCCTAGGTTTCCATTACAAGGCTATATTCATTTGCATTTTGAACAATATTGGTGAAATACCTACACTGCGTGGACCAATATGCCTGAAAACTGGAATGGATACCACAAAATTATCAGTGAACGCTTCTCGTAATTGTATTATTATTATAGTGTAGAAATGAACGTGGGATTTAGCGTGTAAATCTGCGTGACCACTGTATCGGTAGATTATTGGACCGTTATAAGAATGTATTCGACCAGACGAAGAATACGGAACGGTGTACCTATCAACACCGTTCTCTTAGAAATTGTTGACATAGAATTAACGCGCAGTGCAGGGCATACGACGGTTCGTCTAGAACGTTTGGTCTAGTGGGCATAATATTCTCATATATTTCTAAACAAAGACTATTTTTCCCGCTCATGACTCTATAACGTAAAGGTATGGTGACAAATACATTGGTAGATATTGAGTATCAATAGGAATTTTAAGTACGAATCACAGCAAATACAGTATATCATCAAGTTTTCAGTGGTATCGTGGAATGTTTTAGTTTGTGATTATTTTATTGTGATTGCCATTTTATTATTAATTAGGGGTTTTATTATTATTTATTATTAATTTTATTATTAGGGGTTACAAAATGGTGTAGCTATTTTGACAGAGTCGACTATCAGATCCTCTGGAGTAAACTCAGGGAGGCGGGAGTGCCCGGTGACGTCATTGGGCTTCTTCGGTCCTGGTACGGGTCTCAGAGAAATGTGGTCCGCTGGCGGGATACATTCTCTGAGGAATATGCACTGCCGAGTGGTGTCAGGCAGGGTGGACTCACATCCCCACTACTCTTCAACTTGTATATCAATGCACTGATCGAGGGGCTCAACAGAACCGATGTTGGCTGCTCAATAGGTCAGATTCGCATGAATAATCTGAGTTACGCGGACGACATGGTTCTGTTGGCCCCCTCGGTCGGTGCCATGAGAGTTCTGCTCAAAAAATGTGAGAAGTACGCTGCTGTGCACAATTTACTATATAACGTTAATAAGTCGGTGGCGATGATTTTTGGAGCTGGGGGGAAAGTGGCTACTGGCCTTCCTCTCCATCTAAATCGCCTTTGAAGTACGTCAGTACTTTTCGTTATCTGGGTCACATCGTCGCCAGCGACCTTGTGGACGACCACGATATCGATCGGGAGAGGCGGTCTCTTGCGGTCCGAGCAAATATGTTAGGGCGGAAATTCGCCGGATGTTCGCGGGAGGCGAAAATCTTGCTCTTTAGTACCTACTGTACTGCACTTTAGACTCCTCAGTTGTGGTTCGCCTACAAGGTCGAGAGATACCGTACGTTTAAGGTGCAGTACAATGACGCGTTCCGTATAATGTTTCGCCTCCCGCGATGGTGCAGTCATTCCGGTCTTGGCCCCCGCGCCGCTCGGACGTCCCTACCTGCGCCCGCTGGCCGACCGAGCCGCGAGCGACTTCCAGGAATCGGCCACCTGCGCTACCCACGTGCGCTTTCTCGGAAGCGGCCACCTGCGCTGCCCACGTGCACTGCGCCTTATCGACATTCAAGGAAAAAACCGCTTTTTTCAAAGCGAACGCTTTCTTTTATAAAGCACCCTTTGTTTCTTTAAGAACAAAACCCACCTTCAGTGGTCAATTGGTGGATACCTAACGGTGCCAACGAAGCCGATTGGGCGTGGACCCGGAGCGCCCGCGGTTTCTCCTTCAGAGAAAACGCGAAAATCCGGCAGGGCTTGGGTCCACTTTCGGGAGGAACATTTCCTCTCGACAACCCCAAGTACGTAGGCACACACCCGGCTACCAGTTTTTGCTAAGACTGCCGAGTAGCCGGAACTAGCTCCCAACTTTGGCTAAGGTTGACGAGTTAAACACTCACTAGGATACACCTAGGCACACACCTCCCTGTCTATACCCGGCAAGGAGATCAACCCTATTTAACCTCGCTGGGGACCTCCTCCCCCAGCGCCCGTAGGCCCTTAAAGTTTATTACTCTGAAGCCATGGACTTACGTTCATGGCTTCAAAAACATCACGGGACACTATTAGCGGAGTATAACTCCGCTAATATCGTACCCCTCATGTCCTCCCGTATTGCTGCGCCTTCAAGCAAAGCAAAGTCGGCCGCCGATCGGCTAACTCCGCGATTTTCTCCTGCTAGTCCCGAACACGTACCTTCCCGTAACCGCGTTCCTTCCCGCGACTGCTTCCGCAACCGCTCTCCTCCCCGCGGCCGCTCCCCCTCTCGCGATCGCTCCCCCTCCCGTGACCGCTCCCCCACCCGCGACCGCTCGCCCTCTCGCGACCTCTCACTTTCGCGAAACCGCTCGCCCTCTTCTGACCACTCCCGCGACACTCGGCGCGCCCTGTCCCCATTATCCACTTTGCGGACTCTCCGCTATCCCCTGACTCGGAAATGGATTGTGATCCATTTCCATCCCAAATCCCCCCGTCTCTTGAGGGCTTCATTGAAGTCACCAAGAAGGGCAAAAAGCGCGCAGCCGCCACCGCCTCTCCCCCTCCTCCGGCGAAAGCCATATGCCCGGCCTCAGGCACTCTGCCATCCTCTTCTTCGTCCACTCCGGACTCTAAGTCTCCCGCACCGCCTCAATCCCGACCAGCCAAGCTCCCTCCTCCCTTCCTTGTCCACGACAAGGTAAGGTGGGAAGAAGTCAGGCACATTTTCACCGACCAAGAGGTCGAAATCGTTTCGGCTAGGTCCACTCAACTGGGCATCAAAGTCCAGGTGAGAACGTCCGATGCCCACCGCCAAATCACCCATATTCTCCGAGAGCAGCACATAGGCTACCACACCTATGCGCTGGAAGAGGAAAAACACCTCCGTGTAGTTATCCGGGGTGTTCCGAAAGAGCTCGCCAGTGACTTAATCACTGACGATCTTCAACCATCTTCAACCTGAAGATGGTCTGCAACCTCTCGGGGCTCTCTGTTGAGATTCCCCACCGAAACGGTACCCCCGCCCAGTGCCACAGATGTCAATACTACGGGCACTCCGCCCGTTTCTGCTTCGCCCGCCCTAGGTGCGTTAAGTGCCTAGGCGATCATAGCCCGACCGAGTGCTCCCGCACTCGGGATAGCCCTGACCCTCCTTCCTGTGTTCTATGTGGGAACCAGGGACACACTGCGAACTATCGCGGCTGTCCCAAGGCCCCTAGAACCAGAGGGCCACAGAGACAAACTCCGTCTCGCCGCCCTATTCCTCCCCTCATTCCGCGCAATCAAGGGATCAGCCCTAAGCTGACCTCAGCGCCCTCGAACCCGGCACCACAATTCGTGCCCGCACCCTTACCCAAAACCAACGCTTGGTTTAGTAAGGAGCGCTCAGCCCCCCTGCCAACCAAGTCTTCACGCCCTGCAACGGCTCCCGCCCGAGCAGAAATTCGCCCTCCCAAGCCCCTCTTGGCCTCCCCACAGGCCCCTCCCCGAGGTAATCCGGATATTTCCTCGCTTATGTCACTCATTATGAGTGTCGATATCGACGCTGTTTGCGAACTCAGCCGCAAACTGTCGATGGCCGCAAACGACCCCGTCCACATAGTTCAGGTCATGGCTGAACACAGGGACTTGATCCGCACGATCAAGTCCACCTTCGCCCCCCTCTCTTAAGTACTTCCATTATGGATAGTACACCTAAGAGAGTTAAACCCCACTCCCTTTCGTTGGCATTTTACAACGCCAACGGGTTAGGCTCCGGATCGGATAAGGACCAACGGGCTCTTATCCGAGAATTCCTCGCGTCCCACCAAGTAGACATACTTCTTGTGAGTGAGACCTTTCTAAAACCAAGCAAGAGGGATCCTAAGATCGCAAACTACTTGCTGGTTCGTAATGATAGAACTGACGCTGTAAAAGGCGGCACTCTTATCTATTACAAAAGGTCTCTTCACTGTATTCCTATAACCACTCCTCTTCTTACCGATCTCGAAGCGTCTTGTTGCCGTATCGCGATGTCCGGCCATCAGCCCATTACTATTGCCTCTTGCTACCTCTCCGCTAACAAGAAAGTTCACAGGAGTGATTTTGAGTCCCTCCTCTCCCTTGGAGGCGCCGTCATTTTGGCCGGCGACTTCATTTGCAAACAAACCCTCTGGGGCTGCAATAGATCAAACGTGAACGGTCACGATTTGTACTCTCTTTCGGAGGACCTCAACTTTGAGGTCATTGCTCCCAGCTCCCCAACCCGCTACCCTCCAAACCCCGCCCATAACCCCGAAGTGCTCGATATAGCGCTCCTTAAGAACGTAACACTCCAGTTACGCTCTTTGGAAGTACTACACGAGCTCAACTCTGACCACCGACCTGTCTTGATGAGACTAGGCCCTGACCCTTCCGACAGACTGACTCGAACCAAAACGGTAGTGAATTGGAAGCATTTAGGAGAAACCCTAAAGGCCATCCATTCACCCGCTCTGGACCGAATCCCTGACGACATAGTTACCCCCGACGATGTCTCCCGCTCGATCGATGCTCTCACTAGTCACCTCCACACCGCCATCGGTGACTCCTCCAGGCAGGTACCAGCCGAGGATGACCGACGCTGGGCCCTGCCTGAGGATGCGAGGGGACTACTGAGAGCAAAGAACGCAGCCATTAGAGCATACGACTACAGTCCCACTGAAGTGAACAGAGTCAATCTACGGTACTACGAACGAGCAGTTCGTACCCGTATGAGTGAACTCCGCAATCAGAGGTGGGAAGATTTACTTTTTACGCCAACCGCCAGTAAGCCTGGTGAGTGGGCTCGAGCCCTGAAAAATGACACTGTAGTCGCAATGCCTCCCTTGACCCGACTCAATCTCCCTCCCGCGTTCGAAGACGATGAAAAGGCCGAATGTCTGGCCGATAGCCTCGAGGCGCAATGCAGCCCCAGTCTCGATCAAGTTGACCCTGTTCACCTCGCTGCGGTGAACAGCGCAGTCGAACTTAAATCCTCCCTACCCCCCTCCGACCCCATTGAGCCTATAAAGGCTTGCGAGGTTGAGTCGATAATTAAGGATCTCCACGCCAGGAAAGCTCCTGGTGCGGATGGCATCACTAATAAAGTGATCAAGCACTTTTCAACCCCCTTAGTCTACCTCTTAGTCAGCATCTTCAATGCTGCTATGAGCCATTGTATTTTCCCCAACGCTTGGAAGACTGCCGACGTCATCGGCATTCACAAGCCAGGCAAAAAGGCATCAGAGCCTTCTAGCTACCGCCCTACTAGTCTCCTCGGCTCGCTGGGGAAGATTTATGAACGCCTCCTCGTGAAGCGTCTCTGGTCAGTTACTAGGTCCCTTAACCTCCTTCCTAACGAGCAGTTTGGCTTTCGAGCCAAACACTCATGTGTTCAACAAGTACACCGCATCACGGAGTACATCTTAGAAGGTTTTAACATGAAACCGACCCACTTCCGCTCTCACCCTCAAGGGACTATAGCGGTCTTTTTGGACGTGGCGAAAGCATTCGATAAGGTGTGGCACAACGGCCTCATATACAAGTTATATAAGTTCAGTGTGCCGGACCGTCTTGTACTCATCATACAAGATTTTCTCAGGGCTCGAAACTTTCGCTATCGCGTCGAGGGAGAACGCTCTTCTCCCCACCCCATTGGAGCTGGAGTCCCTCAAGGCTCTGCGCTCTCTCCTCTTCTCTACTCGCTATATACCAGCGACATCCCTCGATCTCCACTCGTAGAGATAGCTCTCTTCGCTGACGATACCGCTCTCTATACCAGAGGATGGAACAGCGTCCACTTGATCGGCCGACTTCAAAAAGCCCTTCGCTCTTATGGCGATTGGTTTAAGAAGTGGGCCATCACGGTTAACCCGGATAAAAGTACAGCAATGTACTTTCATCCCACTAAACCTAACCCGAAGAAGCTATCTCTTAAGCTTCACAACCAGCCTGTCCCCTGGGCCTCCTATGCAAAGTATCTTGGCGTGACCCTTGATCGTCGACTCACCTTCGCGAAACACGTCCAGATCGTCCGAAACCGAGCGGCTTACTTCTTAGGCCGTCTCACCCCCCTCCTATGCCAGCGCAGTAAGATGTCGACATGTGCGCCGACGTTAAAATAATCGGCGGCGGGCGCCGGCCTAAAATCGGCGGCGGCGGCGTGATTTCGGCGTGAACTCGGCGCGTGTATAGTATTTGTTAGGATGTGTTATTATGAATTTAAAAATGCTTGTACATATATTAAAAAAAAACAAGTTACAAGAATAATTACATATGAATGAAATAAATCTTTAGAGAAAGTATAATTATCATGAAAAATATAATTTTGTCAAGCCGTGCCGAATTGAGTCTTGAGGTTTTGCGGTAACTGTTAGACTGGCAACAGAAAACACTCTCTGGCTGGGTGTACTCGTTGCATAGGTCCATTAGACACTAGTGCTGAAAGAATAGCCTTTGCTAATTTATCTAGCAAATGAAATGCTGCTCATCTGTCACCAGCATTTAATAATGTTTCCGTCAACTAAAGCGGTGGCATCGCAGGAGATTAAATATTTTAAACATTCTTTTTCAATATGCTCTTGTGCATCATCTTCTAATGCAGAAGTATGTTTTTGTGCTAGTTCCAGGAGATAAGAATTTTTGTTATTTTCATCCGCTGATAAAGTGCTACAGCTGTTTACTTAGAGTCAGCTCACTTTCAAGCACTATTTGTTTTCTAAACTCCGTTAAAAATGCACCCCTGGTCTGATTTGTGATTTTAAAAATAGATGTCAATTTCTTTTAATTTGGAAAATCGACAATCCAGCAAAGCAGCTGCTACAGTGAGTTTTGTTATGGGGAATCAGTCATCTAGCCGCCATATTCCGTTACATCTGCAACAAAAGGCTCACACCTTGGACCAATCTTGTTCTCATTATTTATTAACGATATCACTAATCATATCTATAACAGCAAATGTTTACTCTTTGCAGATGATTTGAAACTTTATAGAATCATAAACTCGCCTGATGATATAACTCTTCTTCAAAATGATCTCAACAACATCCATAACTGGTGCTCAGCAAATTTCATGACCTTAAATACAAGTAAATGTTACCACATCCGATTTTCAAGGAAAAAAATTAATAACAATAATAATTTAAGTTACACTATTAATAACGTTACATTACAGTCCGTCAGTGAAATTCGTGATTTAGGTGTCACCCTTGACAGCAAATTAAGCTTTAAGTCGCACATAAACAAAATAGTAAAAAAATCAGCGCAGATGCTAGGATTTATAAAACGCAACACAAAAGACTTTAAACAGTATAAGACCCTAATGATACTCTACAATTCTTTAGTTCGAAGTCACTTGGAGTTTGCTAGTACTGTTTGGAATCCTTTTTACGCAGTTCATTCACAGAGAATTGAAAACATACAGAGACACTTCACACGACACATCAGCTTCAACTACAAAAGCATATTCTACCGTAAATCATATAACGACAGACTTAAATATTTCCAAATGTTAACTATACGCCATCGCCGCAAATTACATGACCTAATCTTTTTATATAAGTGTGTTAACTGCCGACTTGATTCGATTGATTTTACAGAACGCATCCAATACTCAGTTCCATCTAGACTCCCGAGATACCCTATCACTAATCTTCTTTTTACCCCAACCTGTAAAACAAACCTAGGACTTAATTCACCAGTTATAAGAATTTGCAGAGAATATAACTTAATTACGAAGTACTCCCCTGATATCGATTTATTTGGTGACTCTTTAAAACAATTTAAAAATAGTATAATCGCAGTTTACTCTACATCCCATCATAATTTGTAATATCTCTTATAATATAATATCTTCTATTTTAACTTTTTCCCAACTTGTACAAGTTATATTCTGTTTTTAATAATTATTATTAGAATTCTTTTTTATTTTATAAGACGTCAATCATACGCGCGAATGTTGTGGCTACCTATAATTGGATAAGCATCTTGAATTTGTTTAATTATGTAACTTTTTTTGTATATGTGATAGTTGCTTATTTGTTGGTTGCCCTTAATAAATAAATAAATAAATAAACATAAGTAACTTTTCATTGTCTTTCAGTGTTTCTCAGGCTTCTTTAATTTCAGACCTGATAACTAAAGCAAGGTTTATCGTGATTTTTGCTGTGTGGATAATATTTCTACATTGTTTTTAAATTTCGCCAAAAACTCAATCAGATCTTTAATAAGCCTCAAATCTTGCTGTTCAAAATTGAGCTCTGGAATTTTATATTTTGCAAGTAATGACTGGCTTTCGGTTAGACTTACTGCCCAAGCTTTGTAATATTGATAAAGTACTATGCCAGCGAGTGGGTATGGCAGTCTTGATAGATGGCACCAGTCAGCGTCTGACTCCGAGGCTGAATAAGTGGAAAGTTTACTTCATCCTCCAAGTGGTCATGCACATTGTCAATTTCGGCTAATATAATATGATGCTGTTCATTGTTCATTATCAGCTTCCTCCTCTACTTCTGGCAATCGGTATCTTGAGGTTTCTACCACATTTTTGCATATATGTATTTATAAGTTTTATATATATATCGTTCAAGCCTTCACGAGATACGATAGTTTGTGGTGGCAAATCCTCTTTCTTAGAAATGACGTCATAAGAGATCGACAAAACCATAGAAGTCCTTTGCGAAAAATTCATTTGTTTTGGGTTTTTGCCGACTGGTCCGAGACCAATTTTCCAGGAAGGGAAACCTTGAAAATGTCGTCAAGTTCTTAGCTGTCGTAGCAGGGTGGTGGTGCTCTGCCCTAGTGTCAGACAATGTAATAATCAATTAAATGACCGAGTTTCGAAGCGTCTAAAAGATAACGTCTCACGCCGAATTCACGCCGATTGGCCGATCGGCGGCAGCGGCGTGGAATATTTGCCGGCGGCGGCGGCGGGTCGGCGCGGCGCACACGTCTAGTCCCTTGGAAATAAGGTGACACTTTACAAAACTTGCATACGCCCCGTCATGACTTACGCCTCAGTTGCGTTCGCTCACACGTCCCCCGTCATCTTGAACCAGCTTCAAGTCATCCAAAACCGTTTCATTCGCAAGGCAGTCGGCGCTAGCTGGTACCAGCGAAACGCCGACTTGCACTGCGACCTGGAACTTCCCTCCATCCTTCAATTTATGAAGGATTGCTCCCGCCGCTACTTTGACGCGGCTCCCCAACACCCCAACCCCCTCGTAGTCCAAGCCTCGAACTACTCGATAGTTCAAGCTGGAACTCTTCCCCTCCGTAGACGCCCTCGCAACGTCCTGGACGACCCGGACGACTCTATCGCCGCCGTCACATCGGCGGCGCTAGGTTCGCCCAATCCTACCAATATACGCAACAGACGCTCCGTTTTCGGTACTGGTGTCGGATACCAGATCCACCAACTCACACAATCACAACACCGACATCGCCGGCGAGGTCGAAGATCTCTCAGATCCTTCAGATCGGTTAGTTTCTCTCCAAATAATCAAACAGATCAAACCATTGATAGGGCCCTAGGACACTCCCCTTCTGGGGTGCCAGGGCAAGTCTGACCCCACGTATTCTGGCGACGGCCCAAGCCGAGGTTCGTACCGTCTAGGTGCCCTTGTGCTAGTCGCCCTTAAACTTTGGGTCGAGCGCCTCCTGCGCTCACCACTGCCCGGTAAAGCTGTAGAGGCCATCTGAGGCCAACAGCATAGGTATTTAAAAAAAAAAAAATAAAAAAAAAAGATGGTGCAGTGCCTCAACCATGTTTGCGGAGGCCCGCGTACCGGCTCTGGATGGACTGATTAGGCATCGCATTGCCAGATTTAGGGACACTTATCTTAAATCTGGCAATAATATTATAAAGACAATTGTGGACCACTGTTTTACCCCGCTAAAGCAGTGGTCTAAAATGCTATTAAAATTTAATATGTAATGACTGTTATTATAAATTTTATAATTTTTATCTTTGTGAATGGATCTTTGATATCTGAAATAAATGAATTTATTATTATTATTATTATTAAATACGACGGGTTTGACGAACAGGCACTTCTCCAAATGTGCATTTACAGATAAATGCACTTTTCTCGAATACAACGATTAAATGAATGAAAGGCATTGTATGGTAATAAAATAATGAAGAAAGCACGAGTTACAATAACTCCTAATATGCTGATCTGATAACCAATACGGTGATATTAATAAAAATACCACCTTTTTCAGCCACAGCTCGGCAGGATTCAATGTGTACTAACCACTAAGTTCAATGGCAACGAAACGCAATAAACTTCCAAAATTTAATCTGTGCTGGAAATAGAATAATAACTTTTTATGACCCATAAAATAAAAACCACAAAATACTAGCTCAATAGGCGATAATGAAAATATTAAATTAAAGGCTTCGGAAAACTATGATTATGTGTTATAGCTGGATAGCGTTGCTCCACGTTGTGCGTCAGGGCCTTAGTTCCTCCGAAAAAACTCTAGTAAAACAATGATGACAACACCCATTGGTTTTAAATAACAATTACAAATAAAAGCGCCTTTCTTGTAAAAAAACTCGCCGTCGTCGATATCGATTTACGATATCGGATGTCGATTTGATACATAGTAATCGCGATATTTTATTCTCCCTTCTAGAACGGAAGAGTTATGTTTTATAACATCTTTACTCATAATATAATGTATAACACAGCAGAGATAAAACAAAACTATAAACGTTGCCCAAAAAGGTCCAGAAATTGAATATTTTGAACTCATATATTGATAAAAACAAACTACACGTCAATAATTATTACAGTTAATTCATAATTATTCATTATTAAAAAATGAAAATAAATTCTATATTTTACAATAATACAATAAGTCTTAATTACGTCGCAAATTCTGTTAAAATATAACATGATTATTATAAAAAAATAATAATATCATATAATTAAAATAAAAATGATAGAAATATAAGTATTTCTCAATGTAAAAAAAAACCGTGAAACCCTATATTTTATAAATTCATTATAACTATATGAAGCACGGTATACTAGGGACGTTAGTCATGTAGTCTTACAAATTGTTACGCTGGGCCCATTATATGAGTCAGTTTGCCGGTCTTAGTGAGGGATCGTGGTTTCTAGACCTTAATTAATAATGACATAGGACCCCTAGTCCCAAACAAACAAAAAGTGTCACGAGGTGACTGACATAATGATATCTACGATTCTAAACATAACATGTGAATGTAAACTCTATTTACTTAGTCATTTTAAAGCTAAACATAAATTGAAACATAAACATAAAGGGAAAAAGGCGTGAATGTATGTTATGTATGTTTTTATAAATTGAAAGATTTTTCACCAGAAGCCTGCGCACTGTACCTAGTGCGATCTAGAGCATTTGGCGTGAATTATGTGGATAATTTTTACCCCTTTGTAACTCTATGGTATCTTAAACTCATTGACAATAAATACTAACATCGTTGGTCAGTTTGCATAAAGTATGAAAAGCCGTATTTAAATGTTTCGAATTTTTTAATTATTTTTTCTACCGACTAGTAATTTTGTTTGATAAGACCCCTTAAGTATTACTATATACTTTTTAATATCACCACTTATTGCAATATATATATTTATTATATATATATATATATATATATATATATATATATAGAGATCTCTTTACGGTAAATGTTGATCTCACGCGACTTCACGCGAGCACTTTGTTGATCCAAAAATGTATGTTGATCCGGCGCCTTTTGTTGATCTAATATGCATCTCTAGTAACTAATGTGGCTCCAACCGGATCAACATCTACACTCACGTGACTGCTTCCTCGCGTTCGTCGAAGTTGATCCGATATACAAATCCACCGTGCGATGGTTACAGAAAATGTTGATCCTATTTAAATGAGCCAATCAGAGCACAGCAAACGATCGGATTGGCTAAAAGCAGCCGCGACGTTGCCGTTTCGTGTGTACAAGCTATGAAGCTACCGATTAAACGGATAATTCAACAACTTGACAACACCACGGCTAATAGCGGATTTCAGGTGGTCATACTAATTTGTCATATCAGTATGACTACGAAGACATTTATAACATTCTCGTATATTGGTTGTACTCACTTTTCAGAACCCCCTGTAGGAAAAACTAATGCCAGCCCATATGAAAATAAAATATAAACTAGAAATAACTACACAGAAATGTACTGCCTCGGTGGCGTAGAGGGCGCATGCTCGACTGCCAATCAAGAGGTCCCGGGTTCGATCCCCAGGTCAGGCAAAGTGTTAAATATTGAATTTTTCATTAGGAATTATGTCAGTGAACGAAGCGAAAGTTGTATGTCAGGATCGTAGCAAGTGGAGGGAAATAGTCTCTGCCTACCCCACCGGGAACAAGGCGTGACTGTATGTAATGTATGAATTATGTCAATAACTGCCTGGAGTCTGGAACTGTGCCCGGTAGATGGCAATAGGATAGGTAATAGGTACCCATAATAGGTACATAATATAGTATTATTGAAATTGTAGAGGTAGGCCTCCTTTGCAGGGGGCCGCCTGGGGAAATACCACACCTTTGCCAGTTATTCATCCGCCAAGCAGTAATGTGCAAACATTACTGTGTTCCGGTATGAAGGGCAATATTACCAGCGAAATTACTGGGCATGATGAGATTCAATAACTCATATCTCAGGGTGTCAGGCGCAGTGCAGTGCCGCGCAGAATTTTGAATTTAAAAACACTGGGTGGCACTGTGTCTGATATGGGCAATCATGATGCTTACTCGTGCTCTTTGCTCGTCTTGTTACTCACTATCATAATAAAAAAAAAAACATGGAACCAATAACATAAATGTGGGTCTATCTACTATGGGACTGAGTCCTGGGTACACCTCTACCTACCCCTTCGGGAAAAAGACGTGAATGTATGTGTGAGAAATGTAGTCGAGGCGCTCGTGGCCAAATGGCGGCTACTAGTAGGTATCAGCCGGTAACCGAAGTCAAGCGACACTAGGTACGGCCGGCACTTGGATGGGTGGCAGTTATTTACACAACGAGTTTCCTCCGTGCCTCGGAGAGCACGTTAAGCCATCGGTCCTGGCTGACATTGAAACACCTTATAGGTAGTCGGAGACCATCAAATTTGACATCCACCAACTTGAATTTGGCGAGTGTGGCTAAACACACTCAAGCTGAATATATTTTTATTATTCATACAAACTTCCAACCCCTATTTTACATACTTAGGGGTGGAATTTTGAAAAATCCCTTCTTATTACTTGTCTAGGTTAATAAAATAATCTTCTGTCCAAATTTAATCAACATTGGTATGGTAGTGTTGGCCCTGAGTTCAAGGGCGTCGCCAAGGGGGGGCAGGGGGGGCTGCTGAAGAGGATCGAGAAAATTTAGCCTTTATTGTCTATGTTGACATTCAAGTGCCGCCATACCATATAGACACGTATTCATAAATACAGAACCATCTGGGCCCTATTTCATAAAAAAATATCTACAAAATTGTATGGCTTTTCTGTTTCATAGAAATTTGTGATTGTAAATTGTATACAGGCAAATACCGTTTGTATATCTATAGTGAATTTGGGCAAAATTCCTTGTCTAGCCCCCCCTTGATCATCGGCTGGCGACGCCCTTGCCTGAGTTGATGAATCAGTCTGTGAATCACTCTCTCTCTCTCATTATATAATTCTACTTCTAGAAGTCTGAGAACGGAGACAGCGTAGTTTGTGGTGAAGGTGGTAACGTAAACGGAAGCGGAGGAGGCGGAGCGGAATTTGTGGTGAAGTCGGAGATAGTGGAAGCGGGAAGAACGGGATAGGAGGTGGATCAAGCTGAGTTTGTGGTGGAGGCGGAGAGAGTGGGGTCGGTGGGCGGTGGTGGATAAAGGAATAAAGAAATAAAGGGTCTTGACAGGCAGACGGACGGACGGACAGACACACGGACAAAAAGTAATCTTATATGGGTTCCGTTTTTTCCTTTTGCGGTACGAAACCCTAAAAACGATCAAAATTGGTTCTATCAAATCATACAGGACATGTCCCAAACTAATAATATAGGGTTATTTAGGACCGTAGTAGGATATTATGTAGGATATAGGTATATGATGTTCTCTTTTTTGTATACCTATCAATTAACTCATTTTGAATGCTTTTAATACTAGTTCTACTAGACTTTTTTTTTTGAATATCATTTTTGACATTGTAATAATGAAGATTATTTTAATACTATAAAATAAAACAAGACGTGTAATTATTTTTTATGAATAAAATGAGTTTGAGTTTGACCCCAGATAATGTGGGACCAAAACTGAAATCGCGAAAAATATCAGCTGTTATATATAGGTACGTTTTGATTAAATATTTTAGCACTTTTGAATGGAACAGATGCAATTTTTCGCGATCTCATCTTTAGTTCTCTAATAAAAGTTGTTTGTTTGCATGAGTAGGAAAATCTCTAAAATTATACATAACATACATTCACGCCTTTTTCCCGAAGGGGTAGACAGAGGTGTACCCAGGACTCAGTCCCATAGTAGATACATCCACATTTTGCCAGTATGTTATTGGTCCCATGTAATAGGGGGCGAGCCTATTGCCATCTACCGGGCACAGTTCCAGACTCCAGGCAGTTATTGACATAATTCCTAATGGAAAAATCCAATATTTAACACTGCCTGACCTGGGGATCGAACCCGGGACCTCTTGATTGGCAGTTGAGCATGCGCCCCCTACGCCACCGAGGCAGTCAGAGATTATTCGGGATGATAAAAATTAACCCCGCATAATACAGTATCGGTACCTACTATGCATTTCAAATAACAATAGGACCCATCATATGCTGCGACGTCACTAAACAAAACTTCTGAAATCTATACTTCTATAAGTAGAATTATATAATGAGAGAGATAGTGATTCACAGACTGATTCATCAACTCAGGGCCAACACTACCATACCAATGTTGATTAAATTTGGACAGAAGATTATTTTATTAACCTAGACAAGTAACAAGAAGGGATTTTTCAAAATTCCACCCCTAAGTATGTTAAATAGGGGTTGGAAGTTTGTATGAAAAATAAAAATATATTCAGCTGATTTACTTCAAATTCTACATGAAGCCTCGTTTTAATAAATAATTACATACGTGTTTCACGGTTTCTTTAAAAACAACCCTATGCGCGAAATATGGGATTCAAAATTTAAATAGTGAAAGTTTTATTTTTGAGATTACCTTAGCAAAAATAACTTAAAAATGTATTGAATTAAATCCGTTTTTAATAAGGTTTATCAAAATTCAACCCCTAGGGCAAAAATAAGGGTTGAAAATTTGTATGAAAAAAATTCAATATATAATGAATTAAAGTATCTTGAAACTGCACAAATTACACGCTTCTCTATATGTTTGTTTGTTTAAAACATTATTTTATTTATGAACTAGCGACCCGCCCCGGCTTCGCACGGGTAGTAGAAGTAGGTATAGTGGACGTTTAACAGGAGTGATGGATATAATCTATGTATACTGTTTTGTAGGTATTGATAAGTACTACAAACCCCTAGTACATTACTTTACTCTACCACCAATAGTTTTCACATCGCATGAAAAATAATCACTGTTTCGATTATTGTGACTAAACCAAAAAAGATGAATATAATCTATGTATACTGTTTTGTAGGCATTGATAAGTACTACAAATTCTTAGTACATGACTTTATTCTACCACCAATAGTTTTCACACCGCATGAAAAATAATCACTGTTTCGTTTATTATGACTAAACCAATAAAGATGGATAAAATCCATGTATCCTGTTTTGTAGGTATTGATAATTACTATACAAACCCCTAGTACAATACTTTATTCTACCACCAATACTTTTCACAGCGTATGCATATAATGTCTGTTTCGATTATTGTGACTAAACCAAAATAGATGGATAAAATTTCCGTGAACTATTTTGTAGATATTGATAAGTACTACAAACCCCTACATTATATTATTCTACCATCAATGGATTTCACAGCGCACGCAAATTTATGAATATGGTAATTATATTATGTGACACCTTGGTTCACAATATTGCAGTTTTCTTACGGATCCCTATTTTTTTTTTAAATCTCATATAGCCTATGGCACTCACACTGAATTAAGCTATCCATAAGTGAAAGAATTTTTAAAATCGGTCCAGTAGTTTCGGAGCCTATTCGTTACAAACAAAAAAACAAAAAAACAAAGTTTCTCTCTTTATAATATTAGTATAGATGTGAGTAACAATGACTATAAAAGAAATTGCAAAAAATTAGGGATCCGTAAAAAACAGCAAAATAATCATTAATTTACTTACGTACGCTATGAAAACTATTGATGGTTGAATAAAATAATGTATTATGGGTTTGTAGTACTTATTAATATCTAAAAAATAGTCGGCAGACATTATATCCATCTATTATGGTTTAGTCACAATAATCAAAGCAGTGACTATATCGGTGGCGTAATGGGCGTATAATCGACTCTCAGTCATGAGATCCCGGTAAATATTGGATTTTTCCATTAGTAATTATCTCAATGACTGCCTGGAATCTGGAACTGTGCCCGGTAGATGGCAATAGGCTCGCACCTATTACATGGAACCAATAACATACTGGTGAAATGTGGGTGTATTTAGTATGTGACTGAGCCTTGAGGTGTACCCAGGGCTACCCCTCAGCCTACCCCTTCGTGAAAAAGGCGTGATCATATGTTGATATTATGTTATGTTATCAAAGCAGTAATTATTGCTCTGTGACAACTATTGGTGGTAGAACAAGGTAAGTAATGTACAAGGGGTTTGTAGAACTTATCAATATCTACAAAGTAGTCCGCGGATAATATATCATCCATCTATTAGGACTGCCTCAGTGGCGTAGTGGGCACAAGCCTCACTGGCGATCATGAGATCCCGGGTTTGATCCCCAGTTCAGGCAAAGTGTTGAATATCGGATTTTTCCATTAGGAATTATGTCAATAACTGCCTGGAGTCTGGAACTGTGCCCGGTAGATGGCAATAGGCTCGCCCTCTATTACATGGGCCTAATAAATACTGACGAAATGTGGGTGTACCTACTATGGGACTGAGTCCTAGGTACACCTCTGCCTACCCCTTCGGGAAAAAAGCGTGGTTGTATGTTATGTTATTAAGATTTTATCACTCTATCACAACATAACATACATACACGCCTTTTTCCCATATGGGTAGGCAGAGGTGTTCCCAAGACTCAGTCCCATAAGTACACCATTGGCTACGTAAAAAATAGGGTTGTATAAATAAAAAATACAATGTATCACGAAATTATTCATGTTCAATCGTTCTCTAGGTATACATATGCTACCCGCTACTCGTGCGAAGCCGGGGCGGGTCACTGGTTTTGTAAATATGTAGGTACTAGCTGTACTTCGCGGTCCCACCCGCGTTGACATCGTTCCTGTCGGAATATCGGAAAATAATTATCTCATGGTCTAATGTCATGGGCCCCATGGTCATGGTTCCATGGTCAAAGGTACCTACATACCAAATTTCAGCCCAATTGGTTCAACAGTTTTGACGTGAAAGAGTAACAAACATCCATCCATCCATCCATCCTCACAAACTTTCTAATTTATAATATCAGAAGGATGTTTGGTCTTTTTACGTACTTAAATAAAATAAATAAATGTTCTGAACATTTCGCACATAAGTCCCTAGTCTCAAACTAGGCAAAACCTACTGTACTAGGTATGGAGGCCTGAGAAATACATATAGCCAAGACACAGAGCAAACATCCGCGTTCGTCACAAAAATGTTTGTCCTGGTTGAAAATCGAACCCACTACCTCAGGATCCGCAATCAGAGCTACTAACCACAGAGCCAAAAGGCCAGTCATATAGTTATTGGTTATATATTTTATTATTCTGATTTGACTTCTTGCAGGCAGCATTGGTGAAAAGATAGCGTCTTTACTGGTCCTATTGTCCTTTTCGTCCGAGGTTACAAACCGGTAGGTAGTTAAGTTAGTCCTTAGGTATCATAATGTGAATAGGTACCTATTTATAACCATACGTATCGAACATGGATGAGGGGTGCCTTTCCACTGAAGCGGTCTCTACTTCCCCCCTACCCCATTCATTTGAGCCGGGATCACATACGGCCAGATTAATTTATTAATGTAAAACATTCATAAAATCATGTTTCCAAATTGATAGATAATCAAAATGCATATGGATAATAAAATACTCACCATCATCTTCTGATTGGTCTATGACAAAAAACAAAATAACACAAATTCACTAACACGATACCAAAAACATGCGCAAACGTTTTTACGCAATAAAATCTGCCAAACACGAGTGAAGGAATAAAAGTTTGATCCTCAAACGCCGCAGCTAACGCATATATCTTACCTTATTACTCTAACGAAGTAGTGTATACTGGGTTCTCTGTCACACGAAGAATGCGACGTTGCCGCTTTGTGTTCGAGTACCTATTCGTCAATTTTGGCTCCGGATCCACTTAATCTATGTAAATGTCGCATATAAATTAAATATACTCTGGATCTAAGTAATCATATTCAGTGTGATTTTTTCGACCGTTGGATGGATCAAAAAATGTTGGTCAAATCGATGACGAGTATGTTGAAAACCAGTAAGTGCAGATCCACCGACGTCACACGCGCATCAAGGACGGATCAAAGTATATCAGTTTGCACGACGCAGAGCTGAGTAAACACGTAAAATAGGTGGATCAACAATTGTTCTAACTTCTCACTGGACCAACATTTACCGTGAAAGGTTGATTATATATATATATATATATATAGAGATCTCTTTACGGTAAATGTTGATCTCACGCGACTTCACGCGAGCACTATGTTGATCCAAAAATGTATGTTGATCCGGCGCCTTTTGTTGATCTAATATGCATCTCTAGTAACTAATGTGGCTCCAACCGGATCAACATCTACACTCACGTGACTGCTTCCTCGCGTTCGTCGAAGTTGATCCGATATACGAATCCACCGTGCGATGGTTACGGTAAATGTTGATCTTATTTAAATGAGCCAATCAGAGCACAGCAAACGATCGGATTGGCTAAAAGCAGCCGCGACGTTGCCGTTTCGTGTGTACAAGCTATGAAGCTACCGATTAAACGGATAATTCAACAACTTGACAACACCACGGCTAATAGCGGATTTCAGGTGGTCATACTAATTTGTCATATCAGTATGACTACGAAGACATTTATAACATTCTCGTATATTGGTTGTACTCACTTTTCAGAACCCCCTGTAGGAAAAACTAATGCCAGCCCATATGAAAATAAAATATAAACTAGAAATAACTACACAGAAATGTACTGCCTCGGTGGCGTAGAGGGCGCATGCTCGACTGCCAATCAAGAGGTCCCGGGTTCGATCCCCAGGTCAGGCAAAGTGTTAAATATTGAATTTTTCATTAGGAATTATGTCAGTGAACGAAGCGAAAGTTGTATGTCAGGATCGTAGCAAGTGGAGGGAAATAGTCTCTGCCTACCCCACCGGGAACAAGGCGTGACTGTATGTATGTATGTATGCATGAATTATGTCAATAACTGCCTGGAGTCTGGAACTGTGCCCGGTAGATGACAATAGGATAGGTAATAGGTAAATAGGTACCCATAATAGGTACATAATATAGTATTATTGAAATTGTAGAGGTAGGCCTCCTTTGCAGGGGCCGCCTGGGGAAATACCACACCTTTGCCAGTTATTCATCCGCCAAGCAGTAATGTGCAAACATTACTGTGTTCCGGTATGAAGGGCAATATTACCAGCGAAATTACTGGGCATGATGAGATTCAATAACTCATATCTCAGGGTGTCAGGCGCAGTGCAGTGCCGCGCAGAATTTTGAATTTAAAAACACTGGGTGGCACTGTGTCTGATATGGGCAATCATGATGCTTACTCGTGCTCTTTGCTCGTCTTGTTACTCACTATCATAATAAAAAAAAAAAACATGGAACCAATAACATAAATGTGGGTGTATCTACTATGGGACTGAGTCCTGGGTACACCTCTACCTACCCCTTCGGGAAAAAGACGTGAATGTATGTGTGAGAAATGTAGTCGAGGCGCTCGTGGCCAAATGGCGGCTACTAGTAGGTATCAGCCGGTAACCGAGGTCAAGCGACACTAGGTACGGCCGGCACTTGGATGGGTGGCAGTTATTTACACAACGAGTTTCCTCCGTGCCTCGGAGAGCACGTTAAGCCATCGGTCCCGGCTGACTTTGAAACACCTTATAGGTAGTCGGAGACCATCAAATTTGACATCCACCAACTTGAATTTGGCGAGTGTGGCTAAAACACACTCAAGCTGAATATATTTTTTATTTTTCATACAAACTTCCAACCCCTATTTTACATACTTAGGGGTGGAATTTTGAAAAATCCCTTCTTATTACTTGTCTAGGTTAATAAAATAATCTCCTGTCCAAATTTAATCAACATTGGTATGGTAGTGTTGGCCCTGAGTTCAAGGGCGTCGCCGAGGGGGGGCTGGGGGGGGCTGCTGCCCCCCCCCCCCCCCCTAGAGGATCGAGAAAATTTAGCCTTTATTGTCTATGTTGACATTCAAGTGCCGCCATACCATATAGACACGTATTCATAAATACAGAACCATCTGGGCCCTATTTCATAAAAAAAAATCTACAAAATTGTATGGCTTTTCTGTTTCATAGAAATTTGTAATTGTAAATTGTATACAGGCAAATACCGTTTGTATATCTATAGTGAATTTGGGTAAAATTCCTTGTCTAGCCCCCCCTTGATCATCGGCTGGCGACGCCCTTGCTTGAGTTGATGAATCAGTCTGTGAATCACTCTCTCTCTCTCATTATATAATTCTACTTCTAGAAGTCTGAGAACGGAGACAGCGTAGTTTGTGGTGAAGGTGGTAACGTAAACGGAAGCGGAGGAGGCGGAGCGGAATTTGTGGTTAAGTCGGAGATAGTGGAAGCGGGAAGAACGGGGTAGGAGGTGGATCAAGCTGAGTTTGTGGTGGAGGCGGAGAGAGTGGGGTCGGTGGGCGGTGGTGGATAAAAGAATAAAGAAATAAAGGGTCTTGACAGGCAGACGGACGGACGGACAGACAGACGGACAAAAAGTAATCTTATATGGGTTCCGTTTTTTCCTTTTGCGGTACGAAACCCTAAAAACGATCAAAATTGGTTCTATCAAATCCTACAGGACATGTCCCAAACTAATAATATAGGGTTATTTAGGACTGTAGTAGGATATTACGTAGGATATAGGTATATGATGTTCTCTTTGTTAATTGATAGGTATACAAATACCTATCAATTAACTCATTTTGAATGCTTTTAATACTAGTTCTACTAGACTTTTTTTTTAATATCATTTTTGACATTGTAATAATGAAGATTATTTTAATACTATAAAATAAAACAAGACGTGTAATTATTTTTTATGGATAAAATGAGTTTGAGTTTGACCCCAGATAATGTGGGACCAAAACTGAAATCGCGAAATATATCAGCTGTTATATATAGGTACGTTTTGATTAAATATTTTAGCACTTTTGAATGGAACAGATGCAATTTTTTGCGATCTCATCTTTAGTTCTCTAATAAAAGTTGTTTGTTTTCATGAGTAGGAAAATCTCTAAAATTATACATAACATACATTCACGCCTTTTTCCCGAAGGGGTAGACAGAGGTTTACCCAGGACTCAGTCCCATAGTAGATACACCCACATTTTGCCAGTATGTTATTGGTCCCATGTAATAGGGGGCGAGCCTATTGCCATCTACCGGGCACAGTTCCAGACTCCAGGCAGTTATTGACATAATTCCTAATGGAAAAATCCAATATTTAACACTGCCTGACCTGGGGATCGAACCCGGGACCTCTTGATTGGCAGTTGAGCATGCACCCCCTACGCCACCGAGGCAGTCAGAGATTATTCGGGATGATAAAAATTAACCCCGCATAATACAGTATCGGTACCTACTATGCATTTCAAATAACAATAGGACCCATCTTATGCTGCGACGTCACTAAACAAAACTTCTGAAATCTATACTTCTATAAGTAGAATTATATAATGAGAGAGATAGTGATTCACAGACTGATTCATCAACTCAGGGCCAACACTACCATACCAATGTTGATTAAATTTGGACAGAAGATTATTTTATTAACCTAGACAAGTAACAAGAAGGGATTTTTCAAAATTCCACCCCTAAGTATGTTAAATAGGGGTTGGAAGTTTGTATGAAAAATAAAAATATATTCAGCTGATTTACTTCAAATTCTACATGAAGCCTCGTTTTAATAAATAATTACATACGTGTTTCACGGTTCCTTTAAAAACAACCGTATGCGCGAAATATAGGGGTGCAAAAATTGTATAGTGAGTTTTATTTTTGAGATTACCTTAGCAAAAATAATTTAAAAATGTATTGAATTAAATCCGTTTTTAATAAGGTTTATCAAAATTCAACACCTAGGGCAAAAATAAGGGTTGAAAATTTGTATGAAAAAATTCAATATTTAATGAATTAAAGTATCTTGAAACTGCACAAATTACACGCTTCTCTATATGTTTGTTTGTTTAAAACATTATTTTATTTATGAACTAGCGACCCGCCCCGGCTTCGCACGGGTAGTAGAAGTAGGTATAGTGGACGTTTAACAGGAGTGATGGATATAATCTATGTATACTGTTTTGTAGGTATTGATAAGTACTACAAACCCCTAGTACATTATTTTACTCTACCACCAATAGTTTTCACATCGCATGAAAAATAATCACTGTTTCGATTATTGTGACTAAACCAAAAAAGATGAATATAATCTATGTATACTGTTTTGTAGGTATTGATAAGTACTACAAATTCTTAGTACATGACTTTATTCTACCACCAATAGTTTTCACACCGCATGAAAAATAATCACTGTTTCGTTTATTATGACTAAACCAATAAAGATGGATAAAATCCATGTATCCTGTTTTGTAGGTATTGATAATTACTATACAAACCCCTAGTACATTACTTTATTCTACCACCAATACTTTTCACAGCGTATGCATAATATAATGTCTGTTTCGATTATTGTGACTAAACCAAAATAGATGGATAAAATTTCCGTGAACTATTTTGTAGATATTGATAAGTACTACAAACCCCTACACTATATTATTCTACCATCAATGGATTTCACAGCGCACGCAAATTTATGAATATGGTAATTATATTATGTGACACCTTGGTTCACAATATTGCAGTTTTCTTACGGATCCCTATTTTTTTTCAAAATCTCATATAGCCTATGACACTCACACTGAATTAAGCTATCCATAAGTGAAAGAATTTTAAAAATCGGTCCAGTAGTTTCGGAGCCTATTCGTTACAAACAAAAAAACAAAAAAACAAAGTTTCTCTCTTTATAATATTAGTATAGATGTGAGTAACAAGGACTATAAAAGAAATTGCAAAAAATTAGGGATCCGTAAAAAACAGCAAAATAATCATTAATTTACTTACGTACGCTATGAAAACTATTGATGGTTGAATAAAATAATGTATTATGGGTTTGTAGTACTTATTAATATCTAAAAAATAGTCGGCAGACATTATATCCATCTATTATGGTTTAGTCACAATAATCAAAGCAGTGACTATATCGGTGGCGTAATGGGCGTATGATCGACTCTCAGTCATGAGATCCCGGTAAATATTGGATTTTTCCATTAGTAATTATCTCAATGACTGCCTGGAATCTGGAACTGTGCCCGGTAGATGGCAATAGACTCGCCCCTATTACATGGAACCAATAACATACTGGTGAAATGTGGGTGTATTTAGTATGGGACTGAGCCTTGAGGTGTACCCAGGGCTACCCCTCAGCCTACCCCTTCGTGAAAAAGGCGTGATCATATGTTGATATTATGTTATCTTATCAAAGCAGTAATTATTGCTCTGTGACAACTATTGGTGGTAGAATAAGGTAAGTAATGTACAAGGGGTTTGTAGAACTTATCAATATCTACAAAGTAGTCCGCGGATAATATAATATCATCCATCTATTAGGACTGCCTCAGTGGCGTAGTGGGCACAAGCCTCACTGGCGATCATGAGATCCCGGGTTTGATCCCCAGTTCAGGCAAAGTGTTGAATATCGGATTTTTCCATTAGGAATTATGTCAATAACTGCCTGGAGTCTGGAACTGTGCCCGGTAGATGGCAAAAGGCTCGCCCTCTATTACATGGGCCTAATAAATACTGACGAAATGTGGGTGTACCTACTATGGGACTGAGTCCTAGGTACACCTCTGCCTACCCCTTCGGGAAAAAGGCGTGGTTGTATGTTATGTTATTAAGATTTTATCACTCTATCACAACATAACATACATACACGCCTTTTTCCCATATGGGTAGGCAGAGGTGTTCCCAAGACTCAGTCCCATAAGTACACCATTGGCTACGTAAAAAATAGGGTTGTATAAATAAAAAATACAATGTATCACGAAATTATTCATGTTCAATCGTTCTCTAGGTATACATATGCTACCCGCTACTCGTGCGAAGCCGGGGCGGGTCACTGGTTTTGTAAATATGTAGGTACAAGCTGTACTTCGCGGTCCCACCCGCGTTGACATCGTTCCTGTCGGAATATCGGAAAATAATTATCTCATGGTCTAATGTCATGGGCCCATGGTCATGGTTCCATGGTCAAAGGTACCTACATACCAAATTTCAGCCCAATTGGTTCAACAGTTTTGACGTGAAAGAGTAACAAACATCCATCCATCCATCCATCCATCCTCACAAACTTTCTAATTTATAATATCAGAAGGATGTTTGGTCTTTTTACGTACTTAAATAAAATAAATAAATGTTCTGAACATTTCGCACATAAGTCCCTAGTCTCAAACTAGGAAAAACCTACTGTACTAGGTATGGAGGCCTGAGAAATACATAGCCAAGACACAGAGCAAACATCCGCGTTCGTCACAAAAATGTTTGTCCTGGTTGAAAATCGAACCCACTACCTCAGGATCCGCAATCAGAGCTACTAACCACAGAGCCAAAAGGCCAGTCATATAGTTATTGGTTATCTATTTTATTATTCTGATTTGACTTCTTGCAGGCAGCATTGGTGAAAAGATAGCGTCTTTACTGGTCCTATTGTTATTTGAAACGCATATTAAGAATGTACACATAACTAAACATAATTGCAACTCCTTTTCGTCCGAGGTTACAAACCGGTAGGTAGTTAAGTTAGTCCTTAGGTATCATAATGTGAATAGGTACCTATTTATAACCATACGTATCGAACATGGATGAGGGGTGCCTTTCCACTGAAGCGGTCTCTACTTCCCCCCTACCCCATTCATTTGAGCCGGGATCACATACGGCCAGATTAATTTATTAATGTAAAACATTCATAAAATCATGTTTCCAAATTGATAGATAGTCAAAATGCATATGGATAATAAAATACTCACCATCATCTTCTGATTGGTCTAAGACAAAAAACAAAATAACACAAATTCACTAACACGATACCAAAAACATGCGCAAACGTTTTTACGCAATAAAATCTGCCAAACACGAGTGAAGGAATAAAAGTTTGATCCTCAAACGCCGCAGCTAACGCATATATCTTACCTTATTACTCTAACGAAGTAGTGTATACTGGGTTCTCTGTCATACGAAGAATGCGACGTTGCCGCTTTGTGTTCGAGTACCTATTCGTCAATTTTGGCTCCGGATCCACTTAATCTATGTAAATGTCGCATATAAATTAAATATACTCTGGATCTAAGTAATCATATTCAGTGTGATTTTTTCGACCGTTGGATGGATCAAAAAATGTTGGTCAAATCGATGACGAGTATGTTGAAAACCTGTAAGTACAGATCCACCGACGTCACACGCGCATCAAGGACGGATCAAAGTATATCAGTTTGCACGACGCAGAGCTGAGTAAACACGTAAAATAGGTGGATCAACAATTGTTCTAACTTCTCACTGAACCAACATTTACCGTGAAAGGTTGATTATATATATATATATAATATATATATATATATATATATATATATATATATATATATTTCAATAACATTTACTGTTATTATGTCACCTGTAGCTAGGTAGCCTTTATTCAATTGAAAATATATTTTTCCTACGCTAGGAGCTCTACGCCGTGGCGTAGTGCATGCTCATACTCTACGGCGCGGCATAGGTTTACCGTCACTAAGCCGTAGACGCATTGACTGCTCGGGCTAACGGCTGCCAAATGCAAAGAAATTTCATTAATCATCAATTTTATTTTAAGTTTTAACCTTAACATAAAAAAAAAATACAATTTATACAAAAAGCAACGTTATTGAGATGCCACCACGGGACTTGTTATTTCAACGTAGGTTTAATTCTGCATAATCCAAAATAATGTCGGTAGAAGCGAGTCTCAATTAATGAGAGTGAACGAGTAGAAAGTATGGTGGCGGCCCGAGGTCGGAGTGAGCGGGAGCGACGGGCGTCGCGCAGGTGAGCTCATCACTTCTAAACCTGGAGCCCTTCTGTTCCACTCAATTACCTCAAAGTACCTAAGGTAGACCTGTGATAAATTCTCGTCGTGACCTGCATCAACAAACTCGAATAAACTCCACGAAATTTTATCTCCACTTTTATCTTATTTTCTTACACCCTGTACAGAAAATTTTTGAAGCGACACGTAGTAAAAATATCAAGGGGCTGTTAAAAGGTAAATTTAAAGAACGTGGCTGAAATTATAAGCCTACTTCTTTCGCACGGTGTGAGTAGTAATTTGCATACTGCCTTGGGGAGGCGTTTTGCGTTAGACCGAAACGGTTCAATCCTTAGGAGCTTGTTATGTAGTACGCAATTCGGTTTTTATATTCTTCCATCAATATTTCACTAAGATTAAGGATATAATTTTTTTTTGAGAGCTCCATCGGACTCCAGCGACTATTTTATATGATCTTGCCACAATTATACTCCACTGTCCACTGCTGAACATAGGCCCTCCCTTAGATTTCCATCTAGTCCGGTTTGTAAGTGGCCTGAATCCAGCCTGCTGTCGTTATCAGATCGTCTGCCTACCTTGTGGGTGGACGTTCTACGCTACATTTGCCAGTCCGTGGTATTCATCCGAGAACTTTACAGTTTACAGCCCCATCGGCGGTCCGTCCTTCGTGCTATGTGCCCTGCCCATTGCCACTTACACATGCGAATCCATCGGGCTATGTCCTTCGTCGGTAACTTTCGTTCATTTACGGATCTCCTCATTTCTGATTCGATCTCGCAGAGAAATCCCGAGCATAGGCGCTCTCCATAGCTCGTTGCGCTGACTTGAGCCTACTGATAAGGCCCACAGTAAGAGACCACGTTTCAGAGCTATAAGTCACTAGTAACACACACTGGTCGAATAGTCGAAAACATATTTTAATATCATAGTTTTAATTTGATAAAATAACAGAGCATAAAAGCTTCAACTAATAACTAAATAATCCTTTTTATCTTGCCAACGAAAAGTTATTATTTTTTGATATACTGCTACCAATTATAAGTTGAAGCTAAAAGGAACGGTTAGAAAACGCCGGGCGCTTATTTGATTTAGAAACTTGATAACATTTATCCGTACTTCATAATTATTTATGATCACTTTAGTAAGGTATTTGTGTTCGAAAATATATTATCATCAGATAAACTCAACCAAGAATCATAGAATTATACAGTCACGGCTTGTTCCCGTTGAAGTAGGCATAGACTATTTCTCTTTCTCTCCACTTGCAACGATTCCGCTATACTACTTCGCTTCTTCCACTTTTATCACATTCTTCATACATAAACCTTTAATACACGTCAGTTGTTTTTTCGACCTGGCCTTTCCTTAGGACAAGTGAAGAATGATGACACAGATTAAGTAATAAGTAACAAACCTCTAATCAAACGTGCCATCCTGTGCTCAGCTACAAGTACTTACCTACCTATGTATAATGAATATCTATAACGCAAACCTGAATAAAACCATTACGGGTATACCTATCTTGGGTTTCCATTTTATACGTCGCTATAATCATATTAGTAGGTAGAGATGTTAATTTGGGTTTAAACAGATTAACAATATCACCTCTACATGACTTCTCTATTATCTAGTGACCAAGAGTATACATCCTAGCCCCAGCACAATTCATATCACAGGGTGACAGGCGCAGTGCAGTGCCGCGCAGAATTTTGAATTTTAAAACACTGGGTGGCACTGTGTTTGATATGGGCAATCATGATGCTTATCATCAGGCACCTAATTTGCTCGTCTTGTCATTCACTATCATTAAAAAAAACATTGCGCTACTTTCGCGGTTGCTGCGTATACGTTAAAACATTTCAATACATGCTTATGAATATCACTTTCTTTATTTCGTGGTTTGCATTCAAAACGTTAATACTGATCCCGCAAATAAGGGACGGCTCGTCACCCGCCCGAGGCAATCATCTTAATTGCACAATCAAAACTTTGATATATTTTATGCCGCGCCGACAACAACTGGAGCAGCGGCCAAATTGCCTCCGATTTTATACATCAGCTTGTTTTTATAACTTGCCAACAGAGGTTCGGAGCTAGGGGGATGTTACAATTAGCAGTCTATAACATGTATTATATGAACGTTTCATGTTATCACAGATAAATAATATCAGCCGAAATGTTCCTGAAGACGTGTAGAGACATCTTGTGTGCTCGTCCGATTCCCGCCTCGTTGAGTCGCCAGTTTTATTGACACTGGATAGTCAAAAGCATTTCGAAGATCTGTGAGAAGGCAGACCAATAGTATCTAATCTAGGAAGATGTAAATGCATGACCCATATTTCATGGAGCCTTTGAACATTTGGCAAATAGTAATTGATTTTTACCCAATAGAAAAAATCATTGAGGGAATGGAAAGCCTATGCCTATCAAAATAGCTAAAATGCACACTCAACCAAATTGTTAATTAAAATATCGTATACAGAAGACCGAAAAATATAATTTGTCATTGTTTAGCGTTTAAGGCCTTCGATTTAATCAAGCCATGGAAGGCGCTTAGGCCTCTCGAATATCGAAGTGAACTGTTTGGATAGTAACTATGTCAAACCGAGTACAGGAGCAAAGTTTGAAGGCGATTTCATCGAAAACGACGACGACGACGTAATATACGTCTCAAATATTACACATTTTCATCTCATCGTTATTTCTCTACTATTACCCATATTATACTATGATACATATTCTATGATCTCTATGATCTCATGATCTCTACATTATGCTCTCTATAAAATATTATGATCGGAGTACGAAATAAACAACTGAACCATTAAGATTCGACGTCAATAGCGAATAATATAGCACCGACTGGTGGTTGAAAAAACCCCAATGAATCGAATTATTTCATAGCCGCAGGAAATGTTGAAAACCGACATTCAATTCAATTTGCGGTTGCAACAGATCATGGAGACGAGTTCAAGCGGTGCGCCACCGACTCTTTGGTTGAAGGATGCGATTCCACATACATTTTATTGACGTTTCTCCGCTGCGCACACGTGAGTTTGGAGCGGTAAGCGGGAAATTGTTCAGTGTTCGCGGTGCGACTAACCCGCATCTACATAAGCTTGAGCGCGAATCGAAGGAAAAGACGCGCGCGAACCGCCAACCGCGGAATATGAGGGGAATGTAAATGCATAAGTTTCGCAGTTGGTACGCGGCTTCACTTCACGCGAGATATAGGTAGGTAGGCCACCTTTGCGTTAAAACTATTAACTATCATGACGCCCCAGTTTTATGGTAGCACTTAGCCGGCTATTATAATACGGGTGGGTATTATATATAAACAAGATAAGGTCCACCATGATTTCCTGCCAATATTACTAATCTGGCTTTCAAGGCTTGCAAATTGATCATCAGACGGTATCTAAGCCTTTTCTTTATTCTTCTTTCATTAAAGATAGGTTAGAAGAAAGGTATCCGTATTCAAAGCCCGCGGACAAAAACAAGCTCAGAATAAGCAAACAATTTCAACGTTCGAGTTGCATTTTGTGATTCGTTTCGCGTCTGCTCGTGTCTCCGGATCTTTCGCCTTGTTTAATTTTATTTCAACACGGATGCAGCCGGCGCTGCCAGGTTGATTTTTCAGCTTTTTTTATTACGAAAACTGTACCGTTAAACTAAAATTATACACATTAAAAAAACACAAAATGAAATATTTTATATTATACAAAATAATTTTATGGAATCTATTTATAGCGTCGTAAATTAACAAGTATTTAGTTGAGACTTAAGAATTAATTTAGCAGATCTGCTTTTTACTATTTAGATAACAGTCTACCGTATGCTAACTTATGCCAAACTACAAAATAGCAGATTTGCTTGCTGCTTTGAACCATAGCTCTCACAGCTCCCCACAATTTACGTAACTACAAACTTTGCAAAAGTTAATCTAGCTTTGTTTTTTACTTTCTTGTAGAGAAGAAGTCTCTTAACATTTTGATTGCAGTAAACTTAAAGCTGAATATGAAAGTTTATTCCCTTATTCAAAGGCAAGTTAGTGAATTTTCATTATAATAGCACTAAATACGACTTATTATGTTAAATTGCAAACACAAGCTGGCTTTGAGCGCCTTCTTTGCGATAGTAGATAAAGTTTAATAAAGATTTCGTAACATATACATTACTTTACCTGTCTTATTGGCCATCATCCGATTAATTCGACATTTATCAATCAATCAATCAATCATTTATTTGCAAGAATGTAGGTACAAATGGTCTTAAATTAATAATTATTGGTCCGTTACATTCTACCTCATTGAGGCGTGCAAGTTAAATTATCTAAATTCTAATTAATATAATAAAAATCATTAAAAAATGTCAAAACAAAATTAAAAATCATGCCAAAATATGTCACAAAATATATCAGTTAATGTCAAAACTAAAATTAATATACGAAATTACATGAAAAAATTAATTATGTGTATGAAGCAGTAATAAATCATGTCAAATCATAATTATATATAACCAATAAATAAAATAATAATAATCAATTAAAAATTAAATACTTTAACTTTCCTAATAATTATGGTTTATGATTTAAATACTCCTTGACACTATAGAAACATTTGTCCAGCAACCATCTTTTCAATTTACTTTTAAACACATTCAAAGGCAGATCAGTTTCTTTAAATTCATTTGGAAGTTTGTTGAAAATCGCAATGGCTTGATAATAGACATTACGTTTAACTATGGCCAGGCGACATGGAGGCGCATAGTCTATATTTATGCCTTGTAAACCTCGTAAGTACGTCGGAATGTTTTTTGAAGTAATTAGGGTATTGTCTTACAAACAAACACAGGTCTTTAATATACATACAGGCTAAAGGCAAAATATGAAACCTTTTGAATAAGGGTCTGCAGCTATCTGTACTCCATGCACCACAAATGGCTCTCACGCATTTCTTTTGGAGCCTAAATGCAGTGTCTATATCGACTGAGTTGCCCCAAAGAATCAGCCCATATGCCAGAACCGATGATACATAGCCATGATAGGCTGTTAGTGCTGCCTCTGCCGATACGCGTAGTCTGAGCTGTCTTATAGCGTATACAAACCTATCTAGTTTCTCACAAGTCTGCTGAATATGTATTTTCCAGCTACACTGCTGGTCTAGCCACACTCCTAGAAATTTTGCTGTTTTAACCTCTACAATTGGAGTATTGCTGTACTGAATTAACAACTTTTCATCCGATTGTTTATAGGTTCTAAATTGTATTATATTCGTTTTGTCAATATTAATTTTTAAATTATTTTGAATTAGCCATTTGATAGTATTATTAAGTGTGTCATTAATTTCTTTTTGACATGACATAACATAACATACATTCACGCCTTTTTCCCGAAGGGGTAGGCAGAGGTGTACCCAGGACTCAGTCCCATAGTAGATACACCCACATTTCGCCAGTATGTTATTGGTCCCATGTAATAGGGGGCGAGCCTATTGCCATATACCGGGCACAGTTCCAGACTCCAGGCAGCTATTGAGATAATTCCTAATGGAAAAATCCAATATTTAGCACTATGCCTGACCTGGGAATCGAACCCGGGACCTCTTGATTGGCAGTCGAGCATCCGCCCACTACGCCACCGAGGCAGTCAGCCACCGAGGTTTCTTTTTGAAATGTCAATTTATTATCCCCTCTTATAATTATTGTAGTGTCATCCGCAAATAATATTGTTTTATGTCCAGTTATGTTAGGTAAGTCATTTATATACATAAGGAATAGAAAAGGACCAAGAACGCTGCCCTGTGGAACTCCAAATCTCTGTAACTTAAAGTTAGATTTTATAGTTGCTCTTTCTAAATTTTTCATTACTTCTATCTCGACACATTGCTGGCGATCGCTCAAGTAGTTTTGTAGCCAATGAGTGCATTGGCTTTCCCTCTAATACCATATTTTTCCAATTTAAATAGCAATAGTCTATGGTCAACAAAGTCGAATGCTTGCGACATGTCTAATAAGAGAGCTACTACAGGTATTTTATCATTCATGGCTTCTGTAATAAGTTTAACAACATTGAAAATGGCTAAAGAAGTAGTACTATTCTTTTTAAAGCCAAATTGCTCGGATTTAAGAATATTATGTGTTGTAACAAAATTTTGTAGTCTGGTTAGAATGATCTTTTCAAATATTTTTGATAATACTGGAATTAATGTCACCGGTCTGTAATTATTTATGTCAGATTTAGTTCCTTTTTTGAAAAGTGGCTTTACTATAGAAAATTTCAATTTATCAGGAAAATTGCCTTCCTCAAAAGATTTGTTTATTAATACACTTAGCGGTCCACTAATATAGGGAGCACTAACTTTAATAATTGCTGTATTTATGTTATCGATACCGACTGAGTTGGTGTTCTTTAGACTTCTTATAATTTTAAGAACTTCTTTTGGGTCCGTCGGTTGCAAGAAAATAGAAGTATGAATACTCGAGTCCAAATTCTTGCTGATATCAGAAGGATTATAGTTAAAATTCGTATTATTAGTAATGTCAATAAAATATTTATTGAATAATTCGCTAATGTCATGTGGGTCTGTATATGTCAAATTGTCTTTAATAATATTGTCTATTTTTTTACTTTTGGTATTTCGCCAACATTTTGATTTATCACATCCCATACAGCTTTACATTTATTGTTACTTTTATTTATATACTTCATATTCTGTATCTGCTGCGATTTACTTACACATTTTCTAAGTAGTTTACTGTAGGATTTGTATTTATTTTCATGTAACTTCTTGTTGCATTTAGTTATTCTTAATTTTAAATACAGACATCTTTTCTTAATACTTGATCTCTTCAGCCCTTTAGTAAGCCACGTGCACTTTTTGCCTTTAGTTTTCTTAACACGATACACCGGGAAGCAGAGATCAAAGAATAAGACATATAAATCATAAAAGTAGTCAAAAGCCTCATTAAGCATTGGTTTCTCGTCAATTTCTGAAAACGTTAATGCTGACATACACCCACAAAATTTATCTTTATTTTCTTTACAAAAGTCTCTTCTTTTCTGAAACCAAGTAGACTGTACATATTTTTTCTTAATATGAACCTTTATAGTTTGTCCCGTCTCGTGATCGGACAAACCGAGATAATGGACTTGAGCCTCTACTTTTTTCATATTGCTCACTGCTCACAAAGAGATCGAGACATGCCATTTTCCTGGTAGGAGTGTCAATGTGGATTTCCATATTGAAATTTTTGATAATGCTTCGTAATTCAGTGCTGTGCCTATTAGCTTTCAAAATATTAACATTCCAATCTCCGCATAAGATGATATTTTTGTACTTATTTGTAAGTTTTATAAGTAGTTGTTCTAATTTGTCAAAGAATACTGTTATACAACTATCCGGTGTCCTGTAGATACATACTATCACCAGATTAATAGTTACTACTTCGATTCCAGTACATTCAAAGCAGAATTTACATGCGACGTCGTTTATAAATTGCAAAACTTTAAATTCTAAGTTATTTCTCAGCAAAATACAAGCCCCTCCCCTTTTCTTATCCGTACGTGCGTAAGAGGATGCTAGACTAAAGCCCGGTAGTCTCAGAAGACTTTCATGCCCTTTTTGGATAAAGGTCTCCGTAAGACACAACACGTCCACCAAAGTACCATTATCCCTTAATTCCGTCAACGCTATGTGAATATTATCTGATTTGTTAACTGCGCCGCAGATGTTCTGGTGTAAGATTGTCACAGTATCACAGTTATTCACGAAAAAAATGTTGTAACGGAGATTTTGTAGGACCCTGGTTAGGTGTAGACTCGGTCGTATTCTTTTTATTAAAATAATAAGGAATAGTTCCTCTCTTACATACTACAGACTGTTGAGCCGTCGCCTGATTCATCTCCTGGTCTAGTTGGAGTTGAGAAGCCACTGGGTGAAAGTAGTACGGAATAGTGCCTTTTAAATGTTTCTGCGAAACATTATTTCTTGATTGTGAGATTGTCTCTTGTCTCTCAGCCAGAGGATATCTTGACCTGTGCCTAACATTGTTAAATTTAAGAAATTTTTCATTATAAGATAAACTATCAATTTCAATATTTAATTTGAAACTTTATCTACACGCGTTAAATTGGGCAGAGCAACAGCATAAGCGCATTTTCTCTGAAATAATCCAACGAATGCGACGCTAGCGCGCGGTTCCTAATTCACGACGTACGCCTTACTTAAGCAAAATAAAAAGTTTCGCGTACCACAAAGGATTTATGATTACCTATAGGTATTCGCGAGGAACATTCGAACATTCGTCATATTTCAAGAAATCTTTGAGATTATATTGAAAATCAAAACGAAAGCTTTACGGAGGTGACAATTTATTGCAAGGTTGAAGAATGACAAATAGAGTCAGTGCCCATTCACTGCTTCAGGCTACAGAAGTAAACCGTAATAAGATGTAACATCTTATAACTGTTAACCTTTTCTGTTGCGGTCCTACGGACCGAACAGTGTAATAATAATAACTTGTAATTACTCCGATTTATCATCAACATTTTTATATAGTAGATATGTTGTTTTTTATGCGTACCTACGAGTATAGTCGTATGACTATGCCCAATATAAAATAAAGTTTCCGAAGCATTGAGCATAGTGGTAACACAGTTATCGACCGATATAGAACCTTTGTTACTGAAACTTCAAGAATTCGCTATTACGTATACTTAGTAGTAGTCAGTGGCAGTACGTAGTTCAACTAGCTGTTGTAACCAATCTACTATAGGTCTACCAAAAATTTTGTAACCATTTTGAAAAATAAAAATTTGGTTTGCCACGGTAGGGTTAAATTTACGAAGTATCAAAAGTACGTAAGTAACGTACTTTTCCGGGTGTAAAAATAATGAGTTACAAAACTCTTTTTTTTACACAATTAGTGGTCGACCTAACTCATTATGATATGGACAAAGGACATAATTCAGGCTTAGAAATGTTAATAAATTCTCATAATCATGTGCATTCAATTAATTCCTTTGGATATAATTAATTTTGAGTGACGAGTGAATAGAGGTAATTTGGAAGAACTCAGCACCTGCTATTTTCAACGGGCCTTTCTTCCGGAGTCTTTTAAGAGCCCTTTATAGAGATTACATAAAACTAATTCGGCAAGAAGGTTACGACGGACGAATGAAATCGACTTTATAGACTTGGGGTAGCTAACATCTACAGTTATTTTCTTGGAAGGTGCGTGTGGACCGTAGAAAAGAATGTTAATAGAAATATAATAGAAAAAAATGTAAAAACTTTAACGAAATAATAAAACCACGGTTATCGTTGAAGAGTAGAAGTCTTCTGCGTATTAAAATACTAACGATTTCCGTGACATCGGCCTTTTTTAAGGTTTCGTACCCAAAGTGCCAAAGGAACCAACCCTATTACTAAGACTCCGCTGTCCGTCTATCACAGGGCTCTATCTCATAAACCATACAAGAAAAGATTTTTCAACGTTTTTTGCAGTAACATATTAATGGGATTAGATATATACTTGATCTTTTTGTAAAATGACGTGTTATTATAAAAAAAGTAACAACCTTAAATTTAAATAAAAATTAAAAGGTATAAATGAAATAACCGGTTTTTTGCATCGGTTTAAGCCATATCATAATTATGGTAATACTTAGATACTCTAAATTTTCACAGAATATGAAAAACTAATTTCAAAAATTAAAGAAACCTGCCATAGAAGACAGTTATCCAGCTTCAAAAGTTAAATATTTACCAGGATAATTTTTTAGCCAATGTCTAGAGCTCAATAAGCAGTTATTTTAATCTAAAAATGGTAGTTTGAAATTATTACAGATAATAGTTATGTGAAGTGACGCGTCGTAAGTCGGGGGCCGCCTATTGACAATAGTGACCTACTTGCCAGAACGTTTGATGAATGTTTAATATTTTATATTTCATATATTTTATGAGTTGCGATCAATTTCAGCTCCAAGTTGAACGTTGCGTGAAAATAAAATACGACTTTGCTGATTTTGAAGACGCCGTAGCCTCAACTAACAATGGAAAAGTTGTTTTAAGTCCTCAAGACTTTATCACCTATCCTACACATTGTCAAAACAGTCAGAACGACGTATGCAAATTCTAACCCGAGGAGAGCATGTGCCACAATAATATGAGTGGAGTTTGCATCATGACGTCCAGCTTTGATATACAATATATACCTACTATAAAAAAGTTTCCTGATCTGGCAATAACATTCCGTTCAAATACTAAAGGGATTGAAAATGCCGGAATAGTAATAAACCTTATTAAAACGTTATCATCCAAACGTTAATTAATATACCCAAAACCTGTATTTTCGGGAAAATTTACCTTTTCTTCATAATGATGTTCAAAATGCAGTAAAAAACCGTATTAAAAGAGTCACTTAGTAAAAGTTTAATCCTGTAATAAGTATATATTATATTTAAACGAGTGTAGGGTTGATGTTAATTTGTAACGCACCATTGATTCTGTGGATATTTTGGCATTTTTATGGAAAATATAAATGGCGACTGATGGTTGACATGAGATGGCGAGAGAGCGATAGCAGCGCTGGTGGTGGAATACCGGACCGACATCCGATTGTAAAGCGAAAAGGAAGATGCTTAATCATGTTATATTTGCTGAAGTCTATAATGTCCTGTCACCTGTCTTTTTAGTAGAATAGCAGCGGTTATACGTTTATTATGTATTTGTTTAACTAAACTCTAAATAAGTAGTACCTTATAAATATTTTGGAGACTGGTTATGTTTAATAATTTACTGGTATAGAAACATTGTGATACTCGTATAACTAGATTCTTGTAAATATAATGAAAATATTTTTATATTAGTGTGTAGTATTTACATTATTATTTTCGTTAAGCCCATGCTTTATTACTACTTTTTGAAGTATTTGCTAATAAAGTTAGGGTAGGGCAGTGAGCTATCTTTATAATGCTAAGGCGACATAATAATATGATTGACTGACATTTATTATTTAATGTGCATTTTATGTATGTTTGCATAATTGTGAACCTATAAGCGTACTGTGATGTACAATATAATACTAGTAATAATAATAATTAAGAATATGAATATTAATGACGTTAAAATATGAATGTTATCTAAGTTGATAATTTCTACGGCTTAATTACATTTTGTAGCCAAATTGTAATATAATATTTTACTACGCTTAAAATTACTGTAAATTTCCTTTAAACTGAACGCTCATATTATCCGATAATAGGTGCGTGTTTCGATAATGCATTGAAGAACCCCGCATGATCCCCGCATTTGTATGAGAAACACGGCGATATCCGCAAACACTGAACCCCACACGATGGGCTAACATGCTTCCACGCCGAAGCGCGGCGTTTTATACAGGCCGTCACTTACTGGTAATTGTTAGTTCTATGTTATTGTATACGACTAGGGAGCTCGCGAACATTGCGCAGAACTGTTTAATATATCGATACCAGAAGTATCAAATAACATAATCGACTGGTATATTGTTAGAATTTAGATATTTAAAAAAAAACTTCCCTTACAGTACAGACTTTGAATGAGCAAGAGACATGTAAAGTTCTTTTTAGGGTTCCGTACCTCAAAGGAAAAAAGGGACCTTTATAGGATCACTCTGTTGTCCGTCTGTCTGGCTGTCCGTCTGTCAAGACACTTTTTAATGGGAACGCGTGAAGGGTATCAAGTTGAAATTGATATCAATTACTCAGATCTGCGATCCCTTGTGACTGTAAAAATCATACTTCTATGTTAATGCAATGAAAAGTTATTGCTATTTTGCATTTTTTCATACTTTGCGCAAGGAACTAACAGATGGCGCTGTATGTTCTTGGCAACTAGGTATGGCCCTACACTATGCATACATACGTATTCCTTAACAATTCATTTCTTTTTATTTCAATTGAAGTAGGTGTCATTAATCAAATAGATTGTCCCTTACACTAATATCTTTGAGTAGTTTTAAGCAACATTTAAAAAATTTCCCTCACACTAGTCATTTGAGTATAATTTTAACCCAGCTATAGAAAATCAGATGTTAGCGTAAATAAGTGAGGATGAACAAGTTGAATTAATAAGCTTACCAAATTCCTAAACTAATATCTTATGACGAATCGTTATGAACTAAATGTTATTCCCGTTTATGTATATATTACGAGGGGAGGTCAAAAAGTTCGCGGAATGGAGGGTTAAGAGAGGGAAGGGGGTAGTTATTTTTACCTGTCGCTACTTGTTGACTCAATACAATTATAAATACTAAGTTTCAGCCCAATCGGTTCATAAACCTTTGAGATATCGCTGGATAAACAAGTCAATCGGGTAGAAAATATCAACTATGGAGAAAATTGAGTATCGTGCCATGATTAAGTTTCTCACTAAGCAAGGAAAAACGCCTCAGAACATTATGGAAGAAATGTCATCAGTTTACGGGGACTCCTGCCCTGGAAAAACAATGATTTACAAGTGGCATAGTCTTTTCAAGCAAGGCAGAGACTCAATTGAAGACGATCAGCGCTCAGGTCGGCCAATTGAAGCAACGTCCTCAGACATTGTTGACAAAGTTGAAAAACTTGTTCTAGAAGATGCACGCCTAAAGAAGAAACAAATCGCAGAGATGACTGGAGTATCATCTACGACCATTTTGAATATTCTCCATGACCATCTTGGCATGTCTAAGGTCAGTGCAAGATGGGTACCGAGAATGCTCACAGCGCTTCAAAAACAGCAGCGCGTCGAGTGTTCGCGCGAGTTTTTGGAGCTGTGTAGTGAAAACAGGGTTGAATTTCTGAACCGAATTGTGACTGGAGATGAAACTTGGGTTTATCACTATGAACCTGAGTCGAAGCAGGAGTCAATGCAGTGGCACAAAAAAGGCGCAGCACCGCCCAAGAAGTTTAAGGTGTCACAATCGGCCGGAAAGATTATGGCTACAGTTTTTTGGGATTCCAAGGGGATTTTATTGATCGATTATAAAGATAAAGGTGTCAATATCACTGGGAAGTACTACGCTACACTACTGGAAAAATTAAAAGTAGCAATTAAAGAAAAGAGAAGGGGAAAATGGTCTCGAGGTGTGCTCCTTTTGCACGACAACGCACCCGTTCACAAGAGTCATGTTGCGATGGCTGCCTTACACAAGTGCGGCTTCGAAACTTTAAACCACCCTCCCTATAGTCCAGATTTGGCCCCTTGTGATTATTATTTGTTCCCAAACATGAAAAAAGAGCTTCGTGGAAAGAAATTTACGGATGACGATGAAGTGAAGTCGGCAATATCTGCTTATTTTGAAGGCCTTGACGAATCATTTTTTTTTCGAAGGTATAAACAAGTTATTTGAAAGGTCTGAAAAGTGTATTAGGGTTAATGTAGAATATATTGAAAAGGAATAATAATTTTATGTTTAAATTCACCCCCCTTCCTTTTCATTCCGCTAACTTTTTGACCTCCCCTCGTACGTAATTGAATGTGTTCAAATATTTGTTGAAAAAAATTATTCCTGGGCGTTATTGAATTTTATAATAGAATACATTGGCAAAGATTTGCAATTAGTAATATTAACAAAGATTTTATTTAATACACGAATAACTTTACCCGCAGGGGTGACCTGACCTAATTATTATATATTTAGTCAATTTTCATTTTAGACCAGTCGTCAAACTCGACCTAATTTATATTTTTTATTTATAATTTGTTTATTTGATAGAAAATGTTGCGTAAATAGATTGAATTAATAGATGAATAAGCCAATAATTTAACCACAATTTTATGTACACAAGTTAGTTCACAAGATTAGGTATTAAATACACAAGTACAACCTCCGTCTCAACGAAACAACAAACTCAACGTCAGTGTCCAGCATCTGCTTCGAAGAATTCCCTATCATTGCTGTACTTTATAAACTTGAAGATTCTACCTTACGCTACGGTTATGAAGCACTGATATGTACATCCATGTTAAAAGAGTGAAAGAAGGACAGATTTTTACAATAATCCAGACTGTATTAATTTATCTGTCAGCTATCCGTTAACATCCTAAGAAATCGATTTTGAACTTTAATCCAAAAAAAGTACAATATTAAGTATCAAGATTAGGAACTGCTCACGTTCGTAAAATAATTCAGAATAAAAGAGAAAAGGAATGCACGTGGAATACGTTATTAAGTATAAGGTATGAGAACTATGACTTGACATCTGATGAAAAATAATATTAAAGTTAACACTAACCAGTTAACACTGAAATTAACTCCAGTCTAATCTGGACCGGTTGAAATCGATGTAGACATCCAGCAAAATAGTTTGAAGTGGGTAATCGAATGGCAGCTGAGAATCACAGCATCAAAATGTAAAAACATATTCGTAACGTTATGATAATGTCGTCATCTTAGTTGATTATTAAACATATAGAACCACTAATCACGTGGAAGGTTGGCACAAGCAACAGACAGAAACGAAAATTAACAAAAAAAAACCGTCGCTCTACTAGGAGTCTTTAAAACAGAGGCACGTGAAATTATGTCATGTTAAGGGAAGTTATGTTACTTTACTTATTTTATTTATTTTTAAATAAAAATAATTGCTCAGTTTCACTGTGATATTTTTATTGTAAAGTTTAATATTCTTTACTGTAGTTTCATCTTGTATTATAGCAATCTTTATACTCTTTCTATATAAGTCTCCTTGACTTGACCTTGCTTTCCGCATGATGATAGAGAAATGAGCTTATATCTACCAGGCTCGCAAAAACATGAGGAGATATTCCCACATGGTGATAGAGCAAGGAGCTTTATATACGAGTAGTACCAGGATCACATACACTTTAGGGATATTCCCATATTCCCACATGGTGATAAAGGAAGCAGCTTTATATAGTACCAGGCTCACCTAAACATGAGAAGATATTCCCATACCGTGACAGAGAGGTAAAATAATTTATAATAATGAATAAATAGGTGTAGGTAATACGAAGTTCACCGGGTTCGTAGTCTTCAATAAGTAAAAGTTATTTAATTTAGCACTCGCTGTTTTACATCTTATTTATTAATCCTCCTGATAACAGAAACTCATGAAACCTTAGCCCAGCAGGCCTCCAGCCAGTTGACACCAAATTCAGTGCGCGGACGCAGTGAAATCAAATGTTTGAAGTTTACGGCGCGGTTTGGTAGGACCATCGACGGTAGGGACTACATTAAAAACACGGACCGATGTGGGAAGCGACGACTTAATGGAAGTAATCATCTAATCAGCTCTTTCTTTTAGAAGAATATTTTAATCAACTCAGCTTTCTCCTATAATTATTATTTTCTAACTAGATAATCGTTCGTATTGTAGTACCTTCGTACTGTTTGTGTTTCTGTTTAGGTGGCTTTTCATATCATGTTTGTGTGTGGGTAGTACGAGTGTGTGATCAACGATCCACTGTGCACATATTAGTATGACGTTTAAACAATGATAGTTCAGGAATTTATTGGAAACTGTTGTCTGACTATTGTTTGAGCAATTTTATGCTAAAATTTATTTATACATCAACAGGCTGTTGATAGTTGACAGGTTTTTAAGTTTTAATCATAATAATAGGCCTTCAACTCTCTATCCTAAAACAAACCTATTACCTACAAAACAAAGCATTAGGCCAGAATTACACGATAGGTTTGGCGTCCAGCGTCAATCAAATTCCATCAATCACGATTAATACTGAGTGACGGACGACTAATTTCTTCTTGGATGACGTCAATAATTACATTACACGATCGGTTAACCATCAATAATCGCCGTGACTGTGGCAATACCGACTGCAAACTCAAAACCCCTTGAGTAAGGGACGCTTTAAAAGTTCAAAGTAGTGCATATTTTGAACCACTATGGGAGAGACAAACCAAAACATGAAAAAACCAGCCGCGGCTATGAATTACCCTGACATAAGGTCGGGTGACAAACTACAGTGACTTTTACCCAAGAATAAATATCTTGCCTTCAGTTCATTGTATTCTTTTACCACTCCCTTTGTTGAAGAAAAGCTAGATTTATATCTGCCGTTAAACATTCCAGGTTGTCCGGCCCGTCAAGGATAAGTTTTATTGTCGGTTTCCCAACTGCATTTTTTTTTTTTCATAATTACCTATGGTCATCAGTTTGACCAGTTTGATCAGTTTGACTGCCTCGGTGGCGTAGAAGAGGGCGCATGCTCGACTGCCAATCAAGAGGTCCTGGGTTCGATCCCCAGTTCAGGCAGTGTTAAATATTGGATTTTTCCATTAAGATTTATCTCAATAACTGCCTGGAGTCTGGAATTGTCCCCGGTAGATGGCAATAGGCTCGCCCCCTATTACATGGGACCAATAACATACTGGCGAAATGTGGGTGTATCTACTATGGGACTGAGTCCTGGGTACACCTCTGCCTACCCCTTCGGGAAAAAGGCGTGAATGTATGTTATGTTTATGTTATGTTATCAGTTTGCTTCACCTACTTTACTATTATTACCTACACAGATTGTGATTTTTTTTCAAACATCTCATTTGGTTCTCTGAAAGAGAAATTATGTCTTAAAATGTAACGATGTAGTTTTAGCCATTATCTAATAGGTAATAGGTACAAGTCATTTCAGGACGAGGTACTTTCGGAGATGCTCCTGTAAGAGCATATAACTCAAATCCTGCCTACGTCCACTTCTTTAAATGATCAAGATATAGCTAACCTTCACCTTTTTCTCATATATAAGTATTTCCAAAAAGTCTCACGTCTCTTTCTTAATTATTTTTACCATATCGATTTCAGAGGGATATTCCCGAAGATACGCAAAAATAGATTCTAAGAATAGAATATGCAAGAATAGACTTACAGTTTTAAGAAATATAACGAACTTACTTCATTGAGGGTACAGAAATAATTAATAATACTGCCTAGTAATGGAGGTTGAAATCAATGACTTTAATGTACGAGTAAGGATATAAATTATGCACGGTCGAACCGAACATTTAACTTGCGTCTTGCTGCGGTTACAAATCATACCGCCGAGGCGTAAACAACAGTTCGCAATCAATCATATTATCATCATTCACGCGACTCATTTAGAATATTAAAACAAATAAACAAAATATAAGTTGTTATTAACATACAACCTCTCTTTCAATCAGCAACATCCTCAAAGATCATACAGCATAGTTAGTACCTATTAGCTATGCTTTACGAATTTTTAATATGACTGATACTGATATCCTGTCTCATTCATTTACTGCAGGAAGCTGATTATAAGATTAGTCGAAGCCCGTTGGATTACCAACAGTGGATCAGTGTTCGTACTGAAAGCATATTAATTAGGGTGCATGCTGAGAGCAAGGCCTTGTACCTAGTAACTCGACTTCGGTACATACTACATATATGTATGTAGTATGTAGCGAACTTCGTATTAACATTATATCTTGGTACTTTAATTACACATGATGAATGTTTATTGAAGTTAGATAATCAAAAAATAACATAATTATTATTATTCACTGGCCTATGGGATAGGGACAATAGTGTCGATACTTTTTTCGTGTAACGAGCAATGAGTTCATATATATTATACAAGAGCGGACAATTCAAACTTTAGTTCCAATATTGTCTAATCTTCGGCAATTGAAATTCGTAAGATAGTTCTGTCAAAAAGCCAATGCAAATTAACAAGCAAATTACTTACTTATTGATGTTATTATATTTGATGTTATAAAAAGCTATGAAAATATTCTCGGTGCACGGATGGTTAAGAGTATGTGTTTTTTCAGCGGACAACGAGAAATTATCATTTCATAGGTAAACTGAACCTCAATATCACAAACTAATATGCATACACATTTCAGTTATAAATTTTAATAAAGGCGATCAATCTTAGCTTACACATAGTATTTCAGTAAGAATTAAGGCCATTTCTAGTCAAAATACCAAAACTACTATTTAGGGATCCACTGTACATAGTGATGTATATAGAAGAACATGGAAAAATATCGATAAAATTATAATGCGCCATGTGATCTCACGCGCTGTAAAGTACCTAGTCTCGCCACGCCTTCAAATAACTGACAAAAAGAATTAAGATCACAAGATAAATAATATGCCAAGTTGATATTAAATATTTGCGTTCATTGACATTGAACTTACACTTGGCAAGTTACCCACATTTCGCCAGTATAATACTATTGGGTCCATACAAGACATACCCTTTTTCTCGAAGGGGTACAGGTAGAGCAGGTGTATCCAGGACTCAATATGTAATAGATGGCGAGCCTATTGCCATCTACCGGGCACAGTTCCTTACTCCAGGCAGTTATTAAGATAATTCCTAATGGAAAAATGTAATATTTGACACTTTTCCGGACCTGGCGATCGAACCTCAATCACTTAATTTTTCCTAGTTCGATACCTAATACTTATTAAGTTTAGGTTTCCGGTTGATATTGATTTAAGAACAAAATGGATGAAGAACATTTGAAAAGGTGAAACGTGAGAGCCGACACAACATACATGGATATGCTCTCCTTCTCTCTTCTCTCACTTTGAAGAATCTTGTTACCGAGAAGGAGAACGTAGAAGACTGCACTCATATGCGATGCTGACCATATTTCCCAATCGTCCATAATAAATAATGTAAATAAATAAGCGCAATTCTCAAAATTTATTATCAATTTTATTTAACAAAATAGTCTAATCTTGGGGATATCAATATTTTTTTATTAAATCGTAATTATATATGAATCAATCGAGAAGCTGTATGTTTTTTTAACGCAAACATAACCGAATATAGTAAAATGAAGTGAAATATTCATACATTCCCGTTTTGTGCGAGAACATATTGCTGTTATGTACCACACCATCCTGTTTTGTCGCGAATTCGTAACTTCACAGCAAGTCTTCTTAAACAAATCGCTCTTAGCCATTAAGATTTTGTTATTCCATGCGCGGCTGCGGTTCGATAATCTGTTATTTTATTTGACAGAGAACGTGACAGTCGATTCCAACAGACCATGCCTCCAATACTGTCGGAGCTAAAGATACAAATCATGATTTATCAACGATTGCGATAGACATCCACGAGTGGTGTCCATAGAAGCCTCAAGCAATGGTTGATAAATACATTCAAAGTTTTTTATTCCATTCCTCTCATCATTGTATAGAAAATGTAAATGTAAGCTTACACAAAAATAATACAAACATCCACATCGATTCGTTTCATATTATGTTACATGTAACCGAGCATTTGAGTGTTTTAGTTGAGATAGAAAGGGTCTTACATGAACCTTCTGCGTAATCCGATTGTGTTAGAATTCACCTTCATACAAAGAGACAGCTGCATAACATAGTTGCAACTGTACACTGTACAGTTTCATTCCATTCATAAAATAAAACGATCTCAAATGTGACTCAAGCAGGAGGTGTTTAGGTATAAACGGCCAACGGTCCCAAACGGTTGCCACTCGCAAATAAATAAGTATTCTGTAAACAAAAAGATTTAAAATGTAGTATAATTTATAATTCATGCATCCAATACCATCCCATACCACTAATATTATAAATGTGTAAGTGTTTGGGTAGTCCTGCTATGTGACTCTGTTTAATTCTAGTAGCAGTTAATGTAAATATAAAAATATGTTAAGTGTATGTAGCTCGGATACGCATCGGCCTAGAGTTCTATAATGTAGATATACTCCTACTATATTATGAATAAATACGATGTGTACAATACTTAGGCTGAAGCACAGAATAAATAATCTAAGATCAGTCGTAGGTAGGTAGATAGATAGTACTAGCCGATCTACGATACACAGCAAGCTGGCATTAATTTCGAACTTGCTGAACTTATATTACTTTCTCTTCGAAAATAAAACTTCACCACAGTTGAGAGGTTGAACGAGACTGATCGTGACTTTGGAAAGTTCGGATCGGTCTCATCATAACAAGAAAATCCTTTGCAGTTCGCAAGGACAATTACTAGTTAAGACGACGCCAAGGGACCAATTGTACAAAATGAAACAAATACACCGTAGCGATCGTTAATAGAGATACAATCCTTTTAAGAAAAGAAATAAGGAAACATTGAGAGTGGCAGAAAAGTGTAGACCAATCCTCTGCGTTCCACACATTACATTATGTATATGTATGTCTATATTTAATAATAAGTAGGAAGGTACCGCCACACGTTACTTATTGCCGCTTTATGTAACTCACTAACTAAGACAAATTTAGTAAAAGGTCCGAAGATGGGCCTTTCCCTCAATTAAGCAATTAGGGGCGGTTAACCCTTTGGAAATTCAATAAACCTACACTAAAAGCAAACGGAGTGCTAAAAATATGTGCACTGAATTTCTTACTATAATAAATAATAATAGATCATTATGAACATAATATATAGTTTTGGAACATGATTTCTATGTGATATTATGTCGTATAAGCAGGTAATCACGCAAGGCGTTTGGTCTACATAGGAAAACTTAACAATTAAGTACACCATTAAGACCAATATCATCTAGCAAGTCAACTAATACGCTTGCCGATACAAGACCCACCGGCTCAATCATCTTACAGGCACTATTTAAGGATCCACTTTGATCAAACCTGTATAAAACACATAGACTAGCACCACCTATATTAATTGAATATACAAAACTCGAAGAGTTTTTAATAGCGCCGTGTATAGCAAAGAGAACACTATAATGCTTTTATGGTACGAACGGTGGTGTCGAAATTTTGAATAATAATATTATTCATCATCATCACCTCAGCCATAGGACGTCCACTGCTAAAACACTGGCCTCGATTTCCATCCAGTCCGGTTGTGAGCGGCCCGCCTCCAGCGTGTTCCCGCCGTTTTTAACAGATCGTCTGTCCACCTTGGGGGTGGACGTCCTACGCTGCGCTTGTCGGTCCGTGGTTTTCATTCGAGAACTTTACAGGCCCATCGGCCATCAGTTCTAGGTGCTATGTGCCCTACCCATTGCCACTTCAACGTGCTAATCTGCTAGGCTATTGTCGATAACTTTCGTTCGTCTACGGATCTCCTCATTTCTGATTATGCCCGCTCTACACTTAGCCCGCGGATCGCGCGCGATGGCCGCGAAAGGGCGCGAACGCTAAGTGTGGAGCCGTTTCGCATATTCTTCGCGGTTTCGCGCTTTGTTCCCCATTTTTTGTCGGTTTTTTGTTCCGCGTCAAAGGGAGCGCGAAGCGCGAACACGACGCGAACGTGCATGACTCCACACTCGCAGTCCGCGACGGTCAGTATTGTTCGAGCCGTTGTCTGAGCTAGACCTGCACCGTGATTTATCAAAAAAATGAACGTAACGTGGACGAACGAGATGGAGTTGCAATTTTTAGAGTATTACCAAGCGGAACCTATTTTGTGGGATCCTAAGCAAAAGGATTTTTTTAAAATCTTTATTAAGTATTTAGAGGGCTTTATCAGGTTTGATTAAGCCGCCTCCATATTATACACTCAAACACAGTAAGCAACACAAAAAAAGAAAGAGAAAAAACAATCACGTTCGACGCCTAGTAGCAAGCTTAACAAGTTTGTATAGCATTTTGGCCTCTTCCGATAATGGATAGGCCAGAATGCTATTACATCGCCCTACTTCCCTTAAGTCTACGTCTGAATTATACAGCATGATTGTATGTTCGACATCATTCCTGACACATTCCACTAATACGTGATAAACATCTTCCACCACGTGACATTCGGTGCAATTAGGTGACTGGGATTTACCCATCAAGTATGCGAAACTGTTCAGTGGAATGTGTCCGGAACGAAGACGTAACGCCATGACAATATCCGACCTACATAATGTGACAGATCCAGTAAACCACGGCGCGCTAGTTGCTAGCTAAGACATGGTTGAATTGTTTTGTACCATATACCCTTGGTCAAAGATCGCTCATCAAAATACTCCTTCCACATTACTGCACAACGATCTCTGACCAAGTGTAAATAGTCATTGAACAGGGATTTACTGGTGAATGGTATTCCACTGATGATGGCATCTTTAGCTAGCTGATCAGCTTTTTCATTGCCGGATAAACCGATGTAAGAGGGTATCAGGGGGGACGCAGCAACAGCTACTTCAACGTCCATTTCATTCAACGTTGCGAACGTAACTGTGAAAATTCCGCGAACCATTGCGAGTGTAGAGTCATTGTTAAATTCGCGGCAAATTCGCGCCGCGAAATCGCGCCGTGATCCGCGGACTAAGTGTAGAGCGCTCATTAGATCTCGCAGAGAAATTCAGAGCATAGCCCTCTCGATAGCTCGTATAATATTATTAAGTATACGAATACACACACTCTCCTATACAAAAACTGAATGAACCGGATAAAAACAGGTGGATCCAGGCTGTGAGAGTTTGGCACCCGAGAAAAGGACAACCATCTCGAGGCAGACCACCGGCCCGATGGTCAGATGACATCGTCAAAATAGTCGCAAATTGCTAGATGAGAGACTCGCACAGGACCGGAAAAAGTGGCGTAAAAGGAGGAGACCTATTCCCAGCAGTGGGTGGATACGGGCTGAGTAGATAGATAGACACTCTCCTCGACTTCCTCGGTGGCGTAGTGAGCGCAAGCACGACTGCCAATCATGAGGCCCCGGATTCGATCCCCAGGTCAAGCAGTATTATTGGATTTGTTCCATTAGGAATTATTTCAATGACAGCCTGGAGTCTGGAACTATGACCGATAGATTGCAATAGGCTCACCCCGAATTACATGGGACCAATAACATACTCGCGAAATGCGGGGCGTATCTAGTCTTGGGTACCTCTGCCTACCTCTTCGAGAACAAGCGTGATTATGTTCAATTAAATATAGATACCGAGAAGGTGGTACCCATTTTCTTGAAAATGTAAGAGAGACTTGGACATTCCGGGCTTATTCGTAGTAAACAACTTTATTATAAAAAATACTCAGTAAATCGGTACAAATATTTTTGCTCGTATCAAACTTCATTCATAGAATTCACTCGTGTATAATAACAAAATCAGTCTACATACTCATCGGTACCTTAAACCTACTTAGCGGATTTATCCGATCGACCTATTATGTATTATGACGCTAAATCGGTAAATGAAATTCAAAAAACCTTTCCTTCGGATTTCTTGGAAATCAAAGAAATCCCTAATAGAAACGCCGCTATATTTATAGTGGCGAAAATACGTATTATCTTGTAACGTGGTAGGCATTTTGAAGAAAATCTAAATGCGTGAATTGCCTCTATTTACTGGTAATAAGTATTTATTGAACCTAATAACGAGTTAAATAAAATAGGCGTTGACCAATTAACGAAGGAATGCAGCCAGCCTCATCCTCATGGGTACATTAGCTCGAGATTACTAAATACGTTAATACTTTGATAATCAATAGGTTAATATTAATTATAATAACTATATTGGCCTTGGCGTCTTTGGAAAACGATTTAAACAAGTCCGTATAGAGTATTTAGAACTGGGACGACTTAAGGAAATGTAGGTTTGCCCAGAGCCTACACCACCCTCTCGACCTCACTGGCTGAATCCGCAGGAACGACATGTCGATACGTGCCGAGCCAGTTTGGTTGCAGGAGACTACCACTTATTTCAACGGCTCAAAATTCTTTGTCTTTGGAACAAACTTGGAACAACAGGAATGTCGAAGGCTGAAGGTAAATATACAAAATTGGAACAACAGGTGAGGCCAGGCGGGGATCAAATAAAACTTTGCTAATATTTGCAACCGGGCGCCGTCGCCGTCTGCGGCTACCTGTGTAAGCCTAGCAGGCTTAACTAAAACAATTTTAGATGCATTCGACCATGATAGAATGATAGTAGACTAGTTACCATTTGTATCGTGACCATAAATGCTTTCCAATAACGCACTGATCCGTTATTAAGGCCTCTGAAATAGTGCATATAGGCAAGGTGGCGGTGTCACTCCCGTTTAGGTATGACCGGCCAATTCTTCCTGGACAGGGTTTGGCAAATGGTTAAGCCGATTACTTAAAATTTTGAAGAATTTTTGAGTTCGATATCTTCTTATTTAAATTATTTTACGCAGCTCGTTCAAAGTGTGTTCATGAAGGCAAGGCATTGGAAATTTCTACGATGCGTTGTGCGGCGTCAAAGATTTTCGCGATGCGAGGCCGCAACGCAGTATTATGATCTCGCCCATACGAGTACAAGCCAGGTAACTTTAAAATGTATGAGTAATTTGTTGTCGCGACAAAGGAACGCTCACTTCACACAAAACCAAAACAATAATTTTGCAAGGCAATATACGATATTTTGCTTGAGTATGTATTTATTTTTATTAAACTATAAACCGCGAAAGACCGCAATATAATCTCCATATTATACAGCAAAGGAAAATGTTTGCTTTGTGTATAGAGGATTCAGGATTTCAGAATAAACTCTTGTTGTCAGATAAAAATATAATTTAAAGAAGAAGACCCGGCACCCACTTAAAAATTTCTGTAGTATGTGACTCCCCTCTAAATATTTATTTAGTTAGTATACTAACATTAGATACAAGAAAAATGATACTAACAAAATATGGTCTGTAAAAAATTGACTGAATAAATGAATTTAATTATTATTAAATCCCATTTCCCTATTTGGACTAGAAAAATGGAAAAGTCGACTCCTTCCCTTTTCATAGCGCTTCAGGAAGATTCGCAAAGATGTGCGGAAATTAGAACACAAATTTAAAAAAAAACATACAAAGTTGAGGAGTATGAAACAACCCATTTCTCAGGAACGTATAATGAATGGTTTCTAAGCAGGAGAAGATAAAGAAGATGAGCAACGAACGACTGCAAAAGTGGCTCAGCTAAGGCTGATGCTTCCAGCACCTCCAATGCCGTAACTATTGGAAAGGGGAAAGGGGGGTGTTATGTTATGTGATACGAACAGACAAATATTATACAAAATACCTATTTTCGTAGTATTTCTTCTTCCTATCTGCAGGTAACCAAAAACGACAACATAAGAGAACACTTTTATCTTTGCCGTTAAGGGAATCGATGAGCCTAATAAAATTTGTACATCCGAAGGGGATGCTAACGCTTGTGATACATGTTTTTATACGGGCATGCCTTTTTCTCGGCAAAACCGATAAAACGTAATAACGCGTCGCATCGATTAGCCCTCAGTGAGCCGACAGGAGTAGTAATAATATTACAGATATTATGACCAATAACGCCACTCTGCGAAGCCTTAACGCAAAATCAATTCTTTTTTATTGGCTTAATCTGCTCTTTTACTTATACAAAATTGTGCTGCCGCTGCCAGCAACAACCCTTGTGGTGTTTTATGGTAATATTACCTACCATCTTTATTATGAATAGGTATAATAATATAATATATTGACAGCCTCGGTGGCTCAGATGGTAGTAACTCTGCTTTCTGTGCCGCAGGGCCCGGGTTCGATCCCCGGCCAGGTCAAACATTTGTGTGCATGAACATGTCTGTTTGATCTGTGTCTGGGTGTTATAAGCTTATATAAGTATGTATATCAGTCATCTGGTTACCATAGTACAGGCTTCTAGCCTAGTTTGGGACTAAATGACCGTGTGTGGAAGTTGTCCCATATTATTATTATTATATATTATTATAATATATAAGATAGCGCGGAAAGAGTTCACTTATTCTATGCCGAACTCATGGATATACTCTTTAGTAACTCGAACCAAAATGGCAGCGCCGTGGATTGCAACTCGTTTCTAGAAGGTGCGGAAAGTGGACCATGGATAATTACTTTGCTACGTTGAAAGTAAGGAGATGAATGAATGGCAAAATTGAGGAAGTATGCGAGATGAACGGAAGACGGATTGATGTACTCTGTGTGAACTAAAACTAAACGGAAAGGTAGCCGCTACGCATGACCATTCACAATACACAGCCCACAGGTCGGGAGTATCAGAAACCAGTAGAGTAGAGGCGGTCAGAGCGTTCCGTTGGTGTACTACTTTCTGCAAGAATGATTCAGTCAGTGTGTGACAAACTTTACAAGGCTTTTGTTCACTGTTCACTCAGTAGGAGCCTTCGGCCACGAATGAACAGTCTTGTGACGTATATGATTAATAAATCTATACTAATATTATAAAAGAGAGAACCTTTGTTTTTTTGTTTGTAACAATTAGGCTACGATACTACCGGACCGATTTAAAAAATCTTTCACTTATTGAAAAAAAATCCGTCAGAAAACTGCAATATTGTGAACCAAGGTGTCAAATAAGTAATTGCCAAATATAATCGTTAATTTGCGTGCACTGTGAAAATTATTAGTGGTAGAAAACTGTGAAAATTATTAGGTAAAGTAATGTACTAAGGTTCTCTTCGTAATAAAATCCTCTCACCTCTTTACTGCCTCTGATACGGTCACATACTTACTTACACCTTGAACGCCAAAAAGAAAATTATAGTACTGGATTTCGGTCACCTGGTCACCTACGTGGCGTTCAATGTAACAAAATAGACGTTTGAATTAAACTTTTAAAGTACCAATTACTTTGCGCTCTACTTTAAAACAATGAACAAAAATTTAATATAGGTATATTAATTTTCCTTTTTCATAAGATCTTTTTCTTTTCTAGGTCTGCCGCGACGCCGTTCCCGATTCGTTGGGAACCACTCAGTGGTTATCTTTGCCCAACATTCATCCATCCGGCAGACATGTCCAGCCCAATCCCATTTTAGCTTTCTTGGCAATGTCGGCAATTTATTGAGAAAGTTGAAATTCTAGAAAAAGATGGAGTAACGGTTTTGACAGACACTTCAAGGGATGGTCCACAATAGCAACAGATAGAAAAAATGGAGATGAGAGGGAGGCCTTTGCCCAGCAGAAGAGTGACGACCGCTGACAGACGCGTTTTTAGATCTTGATTTTTAAAATAATATTTTTATATATGGGTATTTTTTAAAAGGATATACGTAATTAAAAGAAAAAAACAAGAAATACAAAGCAGAAATTATGAAGACAATAAGTACCGACAATGTTTATAAATTTTTCATCATGACAGTTAATGTAATACCGTGCATTCCTACAATAAATAGAATTAAATACCATAACATTATATATACAAACAAGATCAAAAACGAGAGTGGCAACGAACACGCGCCCACCACACCTCACCGACGTCGAGCTCGGAAGAGGAGGACGTCATCGTGACTCCTCCGACACCAGCGCGGCATCCAGCAGCCAGCACTAAGAGCGAGCCGCCGTCACCACCACAATGGGGACGACGGCCGCCGTCGGCACACCGAACGAAGCACAGTATTTTTATTACATAAGTTGAACGAAGTTATTTGACGATTATGCCGCCATATTATAATATGAGATTTTGTAAATGCATTAAGATTCTCACAACCCAGGCATAGGTATTAATAATATAATTCTCCCGATTCAATTCATAACCATATACGATTTGGACGTTTTTCGACAGTGACAGCCCTAAAATGATGGACTTTAAGTGGTAGGACAGTGGGACCGCATTCAAATTTCATTTCAAAATTCTCTGTACAGTACTGATCCTGCCACAATCCGATGGCGATGGCTTGATGTCAACATTTATCGAGCCCGGCTGGGATATGGAGAAATTTAGTCTTGGAATATAAGCCTCAATCGCCATTGAGGTCACCAAGACATCTTGTCTACGGTAAAACGAATGAAGAGGAAACCTAGTCCCATAAGGACACCACTGAAAAGGATAAATCAACATTATAACAATATTATATAATATTTCTGGTTAATTATTTAAAAAAATTTAAATGTATAAATTTTACACTGTTCTGTATAACAACAATGATAATATAATATAACTAATTACAAAAACTATAACTCATTCCTTTAAATACTGTTAGGAATGACAATACAAAGCTGTGTGTGTGTGATTATTTTTCAAATAATTCGTGTGACAGCTTTGTATTTTTCAAATAATTTGTGTGACAGCTTTGTATTGTCATTCCTAACAGTATTTAAAGGAATGAGTTATAGTTTTTGTAATTAGTTATATTATATTATCTTAGTTGTTATTCAGAACAGTGTAAGCATCTAAAAACGGCGAATTTTCCTGACACTTGTAAACTCCTAACAGAAATATTTTACTCGCATGATCCACCGAAAGATTTGACTCAATAAAAGGCTCAAAGGGCGTGGCGCCTGCTGGTGACACTCGTCGTTGCGGCTCTCTAGATTCTTCAAGCATGTAATGATGACAATATTTTCAAGCTAAGGGTTAAGGAAGTGAAAATTCTCTATCCATTTACGTAAACGTCACAAGTCAGAACCCCAAGCCCGAATTTGTATGTATAAAATGTTACCTGTAATCTGTATAATTTTGGTATTCTATACAATAATACCTAAGCAATGTATGGAATAGGTAGATATTATATTTTTTCCATTTTCCCATTACATACTTTACCTAGGTAAATTGCCGGTAACATAATATACACAACGTATACTCACACATATGTTAACACTAATAGATAATAGTCCTACAATAAATTGAGTAGGTATCAACGCTATGAAATTTATATCGTAAGTGAAAAAAGAAATAACAATATAACTTATTTTGTTCACAACATTTATTATCCAATATAAAACGTTCACGTCGAATAAATATACTTATTATAGGTAAGTATTTTCTTACTTGTTAATGTTATGAAATGGTTTATTTTGTGATGATATTTCGTAAAAAGTTTATTAAGATTAAGAACAATCAGAACCTTCGCATACGTTAATAATAAAATCGTAACGTTAGCGTTTCGAATAGTACTTATGCTGTGTACGAGAACAACAAATGGAAAAAATAGTACCTACGAGGTAACATCATAATATTAATATTCTTGTTAGTTTCAATATTCTTGGTTGTACTACGTAGAATAAATGAAGTTAACAAAGGAATTCTTAATTCACCTGAGCTTATTCACCAAGATACATTAAATATACTTTTAGTAAACTTTGATACACATGGGTGCATTTGAATTACATTAAGAAAACTTTGTTCACCTTATTCAACCGAGTGGATTAAGAGCTTAGATACACGAACGATACCGCTGACGCGTAAGTTTGGTCAGGAAACGTTCAAGAAAGGGGCTTTCAGAGGGTAAATTCAAAACCTATATAAAATCTACTAAAGAAGGCGTATTATAAAGTCAATCAGTACATAGAACACAAAGATTCTTGGAAACTTCTACATAGCCAACACGCGGTACCATACAAACGAACGTTACCAAACCAAATATTACCTATACTTTGGAACAGGTACCAACGGAAGACCAGCGCCGGTTGTTCAACAACCTGCTTAATGCTGAGTTGGTACCGTTTCGCGGCACACGCAATGTTAGCGTTTTTAGGCTAATGTTTATTGTATGTGTGTTGTGAATAAATAATTTTTCTTTCTTTCTTTCTTTCTACAAGTTTCTCCTGCGTTCTTCTCGTAAAGATATCTTTCCGAACGCACGGTAGACTCATTGCTGTTTGTCTTCATTGACGTACAAACGTGTCAGATTGTAACCGATTTGAATAAATCATTTCGGCTATGACTTTTGACTTAGTGGGCAAAATCTGTAAAAATATTCAACGCCAAGAACCGTTATTGCGATTTTTGTGTCGAAGTATTGCTTTATTTTCACATGTTCAAATTATTGAATTCATTGAGCAACAGTTCAACAAGCACACGCATCTACAACTTTTTCTCTGATATTTAAAAAGAGAACTGATTAATCCCCAAAACACATCGAACTCGAAAAACATCGTCGGTTTTTGGATAAACATCGAACCGTCTAAAAATTTTAAAGTTTTCACACTACTCAAGAATAAACGAATTAAAAAGTTCAACAGAAGCATACGAGACCTGACCGAAGAGCGTTAAAAAACGCAGACTTCAAGCACACGCACAAACTAACGTAGATCTAGCTATCAAAAAACCATTACATAAGCCATTTCCTGGAAATGGTCCCTTAGAACCACTTGTACCATAACTGTTTGGGTAAATAAAGTTTAATTATAATATATGTCTTTTATTTTATGAAAGTTTACTTAAAGAGTATTTAATGCACCTGGGTGAATAGGCTCAGGTAAATTAAGTTTATGAAGTGAACGATATAATAAATATATATACAAACAGAAATTGAAAGAAAAGAGATAAAAAAAATAAAAACAAAGAAACACAAGGATTATTAATATATATGATTATATTGCAAATATCAACAATATCCCGGTTTGTGTAAAACATACCAGTGGATTACGCAGGAAAATTTGATAATTATGATATTATTTCGAAATTACTTAATTGATCTTAACTAAAAGGGTAAGGAGTTTCAACATCCTCCATTTTGTTTGAAATCGTAAAATAACTAAAATATGAGCATCGATCAAAAAGAAAAACACCTCACGGCAAATAAGTCAACTATTAATTGCCAGTCGAATAGAATAATAAGAAGTAGGGAAATAGTTAATATTGACAACTGAGTCGAATTCGTACGCAATTAGTCACTTATTATTAGGGCCGGTTATTTGATGTTAAGTTAACCATTTGTCAAACTAACTATAATAGTTAAATTTCTAACCAATGGTTAAATCGTGTGGAAAAAATAATTAACCAGGGAATTTTATCGAATTTTAATTATTTGTCAAAAAATTTAACTATTGGTCGGCTTAACCAGTGATCAAAAAAACCAGCCTTTTTAGAGTTGCTCGTCAAAAGTATACTAACCCACGTTCAATTTCTGTAATAATTAAACATAAAAGTCAAAGTATCAAATCTCTGAAGAAGCATCTTATACAAACGCAGTACGAATTCTTTTACTATTAACTGTGTAACCAACGCTACGACCACATATGTGTGAGAGAGAACTAACAGTTTAGCATAATATTTAAAAAAAAGTTTTAAATTCGTGCCATAATCATTGCTATAAAGACAGGGGAGATAGAGTACGTTTTCTCAGCGCTACTGAACAAATGGCACGTGCTCTTGTCACAATTTGCTCAATATGAAGTTTGCACAGTGACATGTAATGAACAACGAAGATAGAAAGACGTACCTTAGATCGACTTGCAAACGAGACAATATTATTCGCTCGTACGATCTTACTTTACTGACGTACGTGGACCTAATGGGACCTAATTTAAGCTTGCCATGTTCGGGAATCTCCCCTTTTCTTTATATCAATATGCATAATAGAAATAATTCATAGATATCGTTTCAATAGTAAGCATAGAGGTAATATTTAAGATTGAAACCTCAGTAATTCAAGTCTAGGTCTGCGTACGGAGTATGTATCTTGATTTTACATGACATTTTATAATTAATACTATGCATTTTATAGGTACACATAAGCTGTGCTTATATTTGACACGGCGATTACATAAAGACTTAATTATATTTTTTTTACTATCATAGGTGGACCTTAGTAATTAAAGTCTATTGAAATCAAAGAGTGCACAGTGTAATACGAGAAACAATAATAATATTATGTAAAGCTTTAAGCACTGTGCGCAGTATACATACTTAATAATAATAAAATAACATTAAAAACAACTATTAATACAAAAATGTATTTATACCTACTTACTAATAGAATAAATAATTTTTAGTTATAAATAAAATTAAATACAAGGGCTAATTCCCGCTCGTTAACACCCCGTCGTTTACACTATTGACGACCGGGAAAAATATGGTGTATGTCGTGCTAATTCAGTGTTGACGGTCGGGAAATAAAGTTTCGCGCGCTACTTTCATTTCTCTATCATTCATATACACTAATTATGCGTACTATTTTTATACTACTCATACATTTCATACTTATGTATCTACCCCGAATCTGTCGATATATCTCATAATATGGAGACATGAACAAAAAATTAAAGAATTTTCAAGTTAGAACACGAGCCAAGTGGGTAAAGGGGGTTCCAGATATAATGGTTACGAGGTCTTGATTTTAGGTTTAAAGATAATTTAAATTGTAACAACAAATGCGCACTTATTGACATTGTGTACGACCGGAAATTTCAAGTAGCGTTCGTCAACAGTGTGACAGCGATATAGTGGCGATTGTCAACTCACTACTAAACATTTGTTCCCGTCCAGTGATAACGATGGAGTGTTTTAAATACGAGTAGGTATGTGCTTAAATAAAAAAAGTTAACAGGATGAAATAACAACTTGAAGACAATGATAAAATTCATGATGTCGCAACATATTTCTACTATAATCCGTAATAAAATTATGACTACGAATAAACATTTAAAAAAAAGCAGTTTATAGATACGTAATAAATAATGACATGTTAAAAATAATACACATACGTAATACCTACAACGTTACGAGTTTAGGTAAATCTTTCAAAAAGGCCCCTATGGCGGTCTTCAAAAGGTTTATCTGTACCTATTACTTCCATTGCATCTAATCTTCTACTAATAAAATAAAAAAAATACAAGGATTTACAACGTGTTACAAAAAGGTGTAACAATACTTAAGGGGTGCATCTACGCGTCAACCTAAACAACTTGCAAAAGAAAGAATTGCGAAAATCACAAAAAAATTCGTGTTCCCATACAAATTCGCCGATCAGCTAATCCATTTTGAATAGGAAGTCGAAAGAAGAACGGGCGGAAGTGGAAATGTAGCCAATGCAGTAGATTATGAACGTAGGATATTTTTTCATTATACACACAAAATCTACCCATGGAGAAAAAGTTATACAATCCAGTAAAATGGTTATTTCAACAGTCTAACAGCTATTGAAATAATGTTATTATTATTACTACTTATTTCTTTTTTTTGGGTTTGCTTGTGTCATTGTAGTGGCCGTGTGCTTTTCACAATGCTTTTGTTCGAATAGCGCAGAAAGATATATGGCTACCGGCTACCATAGCGGTGCGGCATTCTTCATAAAATTATAAAAAAACGACCTGGAGAAGTGTCCTCACGATAAAAATAACAACTTAAAAAAAGAGATATGGCTATACCTACTGTAATACGAGTGGAGGTGTGAGATAATAGGCGGCGAGAGTTATGTTCCATCGCTGCGCGTATTACTCACTTCAGCCAGTAAGTTATTCGCTATTATTCAAGGACATTGTTTCATTTGCAATTGTTCTAAACGATTCGTTGGATTCACTTTCACGGTTTCTTTTCAGCAAGTTTCAATGGACTTCTGATATTATATTTCGATTGGGATTTTAAGATATTCCCTAGACAGGTCGAGAACCTATTATACTTATATTATGTATAAAGAAGAAGCTGCAGGATTGGATGCCTTACGACATTATTATTGTAGTTGTACAACGGGAAAGAGAACGCTAGGCAGTTGTGCCCACAATAACGATATGATATTTAGGCCATTCCTAGAAGATTATTATTCCCTCTTCTCTTGAACACCCCAAGATCGTATTCAGGTGGGAAGAAGTACGCCGGTGGAGAATTCCACTCCATTACGGTCCTTGGGATGAAAGTAGACGCGTGGATTTTGGTACGGTTTTTGAGTGGAATATCGACCATGTAAGGATGGCGCCTTGCCGTTTCCCTGGTTATAGAACGGGCGTGGGGGAACTAATCCATGTAGTTTCTTTTGAAAGTTGTTCACTTTGACGGGTAGATGGACCCCCTAAAGTATTATTACACCTTTTTTTAACACGTTGTATAGTGTATAGTCTAAGATTCGCATTGCAAGCCTCCTTCAACCATTTGCTTGCCGGATGAAATTTTTTTTTATTAAATTATAATATACTCTCAAAACAAAATTTGACTAATGAGAAATTCAAATTTATTTTATATAATATCTTTTATTACTTTGCTCAATTATTTTGCAAATAAAATTAAATATCAACCTAAAATATCAATAGCCCTAGTCAAAAGGGCTTAATCTAGCTATACACGCTGGGTTATGCATGACAGGTATGTATCATGAACAGTCCGGAAGATGAACACTCTATTTTAGACAAAGTGATAAACTTTCAAAAATTTCAAATGATTAGTCTCAGAGATCCGAGACGCCATCGTCTACAAAGGGACTTGGGATCGACGCCGCAGACTACAAGTATCCAAGCGAGAAATTGAAGAGTGCTTTGAAAGATATGATTATACCGTACTCATACTACAACACTAGAGTTATCACCCAAATTATCTCGTCTTAGCGCTGGTGAGCCTTGAATTCTTTGAACCCGGCTGCTGCAAGCTAGCCAAGCCGAGATTTGACCGATACACACTTGATGTTGTATTATTACACCGTTTTGCGTTCAGCCGCGTTTTCAGATCAAGTTTCGACTTATCGACTACCGAAGCATGAATTAAATATAACAACGTAAACCGTAAGCAGATGGCTGAAGGACGCTTTTAATTCGGATCTTCTGCTATCATTATAAACAACAAATACCACATAATTTGAGATTCTGTTAAAACAATACGCCCTATTAACTAAAGGGAATGCATTCATTCGGGAATCCAAGTAGGCATTATAAAACCAAATAAAAGGGTTCTTACTAAGTTTAGTAAGTTGTTCAGTCTTGCAAGAGGGAATGAATTTCAAAGAAGTAATAATTAATACGTTTCAAAACGAGATTCACAACACATAAGAAAAAATGTCATACACATAGTCAACACCATTATTACATACAATGGTCTGTCACTCATTGATTTAAAGAAAAGGGGAGATTGAGTACGTTCTCCCCGCGCTTACTCAACAAATGGCACTGCAATATGCTCAGTGTGAAGTTTGCACAGACATATTATTATGAAAACGAAGATAGAAAGACGTACCTAAGACCGAAGTGCTTTCTTTACTGATGTATGTTGACCTAATGGGACCTAATTTGAGCTTGCCATTTTCGAGAAGCCAGTACCTCATCTCCCCTTTTCTATATATCAATGCTGTCAATATTGTCAATTTTATAGCCAACAATTTTATCCGTTTTCGCACACGCACAGGGATAACTAAAACTGTTATTTACATTATGCAATACAGATTTAAAGGAGTAAAATTTTATTCCTACATTTCGTTATTACATTCATATCGCTTCTGATATTTCTGCTCCTCATGTGCGAAACCTCTAAACTCCAGGAAGCTTTCAGTTCCGTTGATTGTATAATATAATAATTCATATTAAAGCTTATACTTAATATTATAAGCTCGATCAGCTGCACGTCGGTACCAAAATAATCCATAATAAAAAGATAAAACTACTTATATTATACAGACCTATATAATGAATAATGATTGAACTTAATGGTATTGGATTTTTTGTACTAAGTATCATACAAATTAGCTATAGGCGATTGTTACTAAAAAAATATCGAAATAAACGACACTCGTTACATTGTGTATTTGATTATTAATTTATTCGTATTTGCCGAATACTACTGCGCTTATATTAACAAACATAAAGCGACCGAAGACGATAGACCCAGTATATAATCAAAAACATCAATCGTTATTTCTATACCCAATAACAGAACAATCGAATAATTCTATTATTTTGGTAACACTCGTCCATAGCAAATACGAATTATTTTGGGTTATATTTGAACACAGACGTTGTCTTAACTAACGTATTACGAGTTTGAGAAAGTACCAAATTAAATTGTGGCACCGAAGAACGGCAGTTCTGGAGTATAGCAAGTTATCCTAATGTTTTATGTAAAATAATATGATTATGTGCTTAGTACTAACATAACATTGATAGACTACAGACCAAAATCTATTTACTTTACACATTGCCGGTGAACCTGCAGGTACTCCGTACAATATCTGGGCATTATATACATTACCTAGGTAAATAATATTCATACGCCCCAAGTATTCTATACATTGTCTAGGTATTTATATATTGTACGGAACACCTGAATTACACAGATTGCCGGTAACATTATTAATACATTAATAGTTAATGTATTAATATTCGGTCAATCAGATTTAAAAAGAAAAACACGACATTGCCAACTGAACTTGTCAAAACAGCTGCTATAACATGTCTCTATAAAATCGTATTAAATTCATACATTCACGCCTTTTTCCCGAAGGGTTAGGCAGAGGTGTACCCAGGACTCAGTCCCATAGTAGATACACCCACATTTCGCCAGTATGTTATTTGGTCCCATGTAATAGGGGGCGAGCCTATTGCCATCTACCGGGCACAGTTCCAGACTCCAGGCAGTTATTGAGATAATTCCTAATGGAAAAATGCAATATTAACCAGTATTAAATTCTATAGTCCATTATTCATATAGGAAGGGCCCAGTTATAAATATAGGGTAAATCCAATAGAGAACACAGCGTCAGGTGAATTAATTATAGTAGTTAACAATTATTTTCTCATAAGTATATATAATATATAAGTATATAATACCCATTTTTTTAAATGTTACGTGCGCACCACCACCGACTGCTAGTTATGACGACACCAGCCTATCACCAAGCATACCAAACTCAATCCCTGCAGCGTACACCCATCTTCCTCGAGTTCACCAGCCAGTCATAGGCTTGTCTACGAGATGTATAGATCTACACTTTATCTAGAGCGAGGAGATCCAAATGGAGCGTTCTAAGGAAATCACACATTTTTCGACAAGCCGGCAAAAGAAGCGGATCGTCAATAAACTCTCAGTGAAAAGCCCTAAGCATATGACGTAAAGTGCAAAGATATATATTTCCAATAAATAAATGCAATGATACAAATATCTAGCCACCTGTTTCACTTCTGCTTCAATAAATAAATTGCAGGATAAGGCTAAATGATCATCGTGTGCCACGCTTTGCGTTTAATAATTAATTATTGTATATTTTATTGTATAAAAGTCAAAACAACGAACAAATCAACGACTTTACGCTATTATTTATTGATAGTCTGTCTCTTTGAGTACAAGCAGGCAGTAATTATATAGAAAATCCAAAAAATCCAACACTCGAATACTGGATTATACTGAAATATTCAAGTAATGAGCTCAGGATCGTAGCCAGTGGAGGGAAATAGTCTCTGCCTACCCCACCGGGAACAAGGCGTGACTGTATGTATGTATGTATGTATGTATGTATGTATGTATGTATGTATTTATGTATGTATGTATGTATGTATGTATGTATGTACGTATGTATGTATGTATGTAATAAACTGCAAATCAAATCAACGCGTCAAAGCTTAGCGATACGGAAAATAAACTCAAATAGCATTAAGAGCAAAACTAATTAAACACAGGTTTAAGAAAATGTGGAAACACAAATCATCAATATCAAATCATAACATATGTGTTCAAATTGAAAACAACCAATCTCTTGATTAACGAGGCCTGCCCTCAGACACAAAGTAACAATTCAAAAGCACTAACATTTCATACAATTATAAATATGTCAGGGAGTAAAATATAAGCAGATATAAGCCGGCGTTTCAATAGTGTGTCCAATATCCCATCAGAATAACTAATTACAGATTATAATTATGGCGTTTCAATAGTGTGTCCAATATCCCATCAGAATAACTAATTACAGATTATAATTATTATTAACACTCCTTTACCCACCCCTTTCAATTGCCGTAACAAAAGGCTGCTAAATACTTGCAGTGTCTTTACAAATTCATCCGTTCTTGTTTTCGAAATGTACTGTATAGATATCTATGTTACAGTTCGGTCACACAGAAAAAATAAAGTTATTTACCAAACTTTATTAATCGTAATATGACCAAACGAAAGAAGCGCTAAAAAGTACTTGTATCTAAACGAAAACGAGCGAAGCTTGCTAATTAATTAAAATAAACACTAATATCACTTTAAAAATATCGGCAGACTCCTGTCTTACCTGGTACCCTTCTTATATGAAATGGACAAATAATAAGAACCGGTTCCGTATGCAGTATGCAGACCGTTCTGAAGTAGAGTTATTGTACCTCTGACAGCTACCTACCTTTTGAGTTAGAGGTAAAACAAATATGAACAGACTATAACAGGCGTTGATCGTTCATATAGGTAACTTGGTTTTAAAACTACCCACATATTATAATATTAAAATTGCGGGTCTTCAACGCTAGTTGCTCTTAAAATGTGACCACCTCGAACAAAACCAAATATGAAGTGTGAACAAACGCGCGGTCAACGCCTGACATAAGAATCAACACTAACAGAGACAGATGTTATGTACGTAGACATAAACGAAGCTTACCCTAAACGCACCACGACCATTTCAAAATTCCGTATAAGTTTTGGATTATAATATAGAGGAATTAGTCTCAATAATATGACATCATAATACTCTCCATATTCTAGTTGTTACATCTCACGACATCCAATATACGCACACTACTAAGACCAACGCAAATTCAGGCTATTGTGCATATTATGCACATGCACATTGTGTATGTGTGCGCACGAAGAAAAACGGTTTCTCAATTACCAAACAATGTATACATATAATATATAAATTATAATAATAAAGTAAAACCTTTGCGGTTGCTAATTGCAACAAGTATAATATTATAGTACACTTATCATACTTAGCTGATGCCTTTAACAACCGCTAGTTGTTGGCAACTGCTATCACCTACATTTATTATCATAGTCATTTATATAACTTTTTTAGTAAACAAGCATACCGATGAGAGTCCAGCGTGAAGTTTGTCAAACTCAGAAAAGCAGATAGACCGACGACTGCTGAGGGTCTTGCATATAAAAATCTGAAATAAAAAGTGAATGATTGGAATCAATTTAGATTTTTTTTTGTATAACCGAACTTTTTTTATTGGGAATTTTAAAGAATCTTTACATTTAATGTTTATAGCCATTACTATAGTTTCAAGTCATAGTTTCAATCAGAATTACTGGTCGATCACGGTTTAATAGCGCTCGGCATAAGTGGAGGGGGGCTTTGCGCAGGTGTATTGATATAAAAATCGATTTCTGCGCATTCAAGGTCAGCGCTATACAACCGTGACGCGACCTGTAGCAACTTTATTTAATTGATCGAGTTATAGCCTCTTTCGATGGGTGTTTGGCAAATATTAAATGACCATTTTAAGAAGATGAACAAACTGTTATTAATAACAGATGTAGTAAACCCATCCAACTAAACAACTTTCAATAGAAAGTACCGATTTAAAAATTGGCAATACAATTGGTCGACATAAAATTATACAATAATAAACGTACCAGTCAGCTGATCCATCCGGGATTTTATTTTACAAATTTTGCATCTTTCTTCTACCCGTTCACTTTGACCCGGGTCCTTTAGCATCAATACACCGTTTTGTAACACTTTGTATATTTAAAAAAGTTGTTGGTTTCTAGACCACGTCGACATTACACAATAATTTAGATATTTAGATTTTAATATTAAGATTCTCAAATGTGCATAAATATTTGTTTTTAGTTTCGTCATTAATTATTATGAATCAAGCAAATGCTCTACTAAAATTGTAAAGTGCGTCGCCAGTCGCCGTTAAAAAAATACTTAGTTCTTAACCTCACTTTAAATGAAATTATATAAATTAAATAGTGATAATTAGATGCATACTATGTTTGGTAATATTATTGCGAATAACCGTCATATTTCAGCCACTAACCATAATCATTATATAAACCTTCCTCTTGAAGCAGGAGTGCTTTGAGAAAAGATGTGCATACATTCATTGTTGAAAATCGCATCAAAATCCGTTGTGGTTTAAGAAGAAGCGGATATGCTGACAGACAGATAGATTCGAAGACAGACAGACTGGGTAAGCGACTGCGTTATATACTATGTACTATGTAAGTGCAAAGAACCTACCTTAAAAGATTCGGGCACCTCTTCAATAGCCCTATGTATAAGTGTTTGGTTGGCATAGATGCAATTGGCCGCAGCATCTTCATTCACTTCTAAGAACTGGTAGTATCTAGAGACTCTGCGTTTGAGCTGTTCCACAATTTCTTTTGCAATAGTTCCAGGGCCCACTGCAAGGATCATATCACCGGCAACCGTTACATAGTTTTTGATATGATCTGCACCATTCGGCATCTATAAACATAACATATTATTATGACAAAGTATCACGCTGAATGCAGGCCGCTTACAACCGGAATGGATGGAATTCTATGCGGAAGGGCTATGTTCAGCAGTGGATGTTCTATGAGTGAGATGATGATTGGTTGAGCAGACGCGTGATCAAAATGCTGGCGTTTATCTGGCCCACCCAACGTATTAAGTACTAGCGACCCGCCCCGGCTTCGCACGGGTAGCAGAAGTAGGTATAGTGAACGTTTAACAGGAGTAAATTCGTGATACATTGTATTTTAATAGATATAACTCTAATGGTTTTCGCAGCGCACGCAAATTAATGACTATTTCTGTTACAATGACCAAACCTTAACACATGTATAATTTTATCGTGGGCTATTTTGAAGATAAGTAGTACAAACCCCTAGTACATTCCTTTATTCTACCACCAATACTTTTCACATCGCATGCATAATATAATGACTTTCGATTATTGTGACTAAACCAAAATAGATGGATATAATGTCCGTAGACTATTTTGTAGATATTGCTAAATACTACAAACCCCTAGTACATTACTTTAATCTATCACCAATAGTTTTCACACCGCATGAAAAATAATCACTGCTTCGATTATTGTGACTAAACCAAAAAAGATGGATATAATCTATGTATACTGTTTTGTAGGTATTGATAAGTGCTACAAACCCCTAGTACATTACTTTACTCTACCACCAAAAGTATTCACACCGCATGAAAAATAATCACTGCTTCGATTATTGTGACTAAACCAAAAAAGATGGATATAATCTATGTATACTGTTTTGTAGGTATTGATAATTACTACAAACCCCTAGGACATTACTTTAATCTACCACCGATAGTTTTCACACCGCATGAAAAATAATCACTGCTTCGATTATTGTGACTAAACCAAAAAAGATGGATATAATCTATGTATACTGTTTTGTAGGTATTGATAAGTACTACAAACCCCTAGTACATTACTTTACTCTAACACCAATAGTTTTCACACCGCATGACAAATAATCACTGCTTCGATTATTGTGACTAAACCAAAAAAGATCGATATAATCTATGTATACTGTTTTGTAGGTATTAATAATTACTACAAACCCCTAGTACATTACTTTAATCTACCACCGATAGTTTTCACACCGCATGAAAAATAATCACTGCTTCGATTATTGTGACTAAACCAAAAAAGATGGATATAATCTATGTATACTGTTTTGTAGGTAGGTATTGATAAGTACTACAAACCCCTAGTACATTACTTTACTCTACCACCAATAGTTTTCACACCGCATGAAAAATAATCACTTTTTCCATTATTGTGACTAAACCAAAAAAGATGGATATAATCTATGTATACTATTTTGTAGGTATCGATAAGTACTACAAACCCCTAGTACATTACTTTATTCTACCTCCAATACTTATTACAGCGCATTCATATTATGTCTGTTTCGATTATTGTGACTAAACCAAAATAGATGGATGAAATATCCGTGGACTATTTTGGAGATATTAGTAAGTACTACAAACCCCTAGTACATTATTTTATTCTACCATCAATAGATTTCACAGCGCACGCAAATTAATGAATATATGTGACACCATGGTTCACAATATTGCAGTTTTCTTACGGATCCCTAATATTTTTCAAAATGTCATATAGCCTATGTCACTCACACTGAATTAAGCTATCCATAAGTGAAAGAATTTTTAAAATCGGTCCAGTAGTTTCGGAGCCTATTCGTTACAAACAAAAAAACAAAGATTCTCTCTTTATAATATTAGTATAGATTGCTATTCAACGTGGCAATGCCGCAAGCATCTTGTGTATGCTGCCATCTGACAGTGGTTTAGAGCACTTGGATTTTCTATAGGCTGACATGTCGGCCTGTGGATTTTCGAAGTGTACTATGGCATGGTGTATTTAGTTAGTTGATAGTAAAAAGGTAGGTATTTCATCCTTTTTGAATAAAGACACTCTGCCCTGATTAAGTATAATATAATATGAACATCAGTTCAATTAATAGTAATTAACAGAACAGAAATCACCTTGATAGCTGTTACTGGTAAATCTTTGAAGGCTTCAGCCAGCTCTGTAGCACCTGCATCATTTGTAGTTTCAGAGATTCCCACTACTACCTCCACTCCTATAAACAAAATAAGATCAATATTATGTATTCCATAGGAAATTCCTATGGAACCTCCTTACTGCCAATCTTTATTAAAAAGGCCTTTCTTTAGACTTTAGGGAGGAGAACATAGATCAAACATGATGAATATGATAATCTATGGGTTCATCATCATCACTATGTCAAACTCAAACTCAAACAGATTTATTCAAATAGGTCATAATCTGACACTTTTGCACGTCAATAAAGATAAACAGTACTGAGTCTACCGTGCGTTCGGAAAGATACCTCTACAAGAAGAACGCACAAGAAACTTGTAGGGCTTAATTTTTTCAACAGATAGTTTTACAATATTTGGTTTGGTTACATTCGTTTTCTTTAAAGGTGCCGCGAGGCGGCTATGCAGAAGTTTCCAGGCATCTTTGTCCTCTATGTACTGGTTGACTTTATAATAAGCCTTCTTTAGTAAAGTAGATTTTATATAGGTTTTGAATTTACCCTCTGAGAGCCCAGTTATCTCTTTTGGGATTTTATTATAGAAACGTACACTATTTCCTAAGAATGACTTTTTATTTGTTTTAGATAAAATAAAGCTAGGTGCAGCTATTTTGTATTTATTTCTAGTATTAAAATTATGAATGTCACTATTTAATTTGAATTTATGTAAATTTTTACGCACATACATGATGTTCTCATAAATGTATAAGGATGGTAGGGTCAGTATGTTTATATCTTTAAATAATTCCCTCAGGGATTCGCGTGGACGCATCTCATAGATGGCACGAATCGCACGTTTTTGTAGTATAAAGATAGTTTCTATATCTGCGGCTGACCCCCACAATAGAATCCCATAAGACATCAAGCTATGGAAATATGCAAAGTACACTAATCTCGCCGTGGCTATATCTGTTAGTTGCCTAATTTTATAAACCGCGTAAGCTGCAGAGCTTAGTTTCCCTGAGAGCTCGGTGATATGAGTGCTCCATTGCAGTTTAGAGCCTATATTTATGCCAAGGAACAAAGTTGCATTGTCAATATTGAGTCTTTCACCGTCAAGAACAAGATTGGTTCTATACTTCTGACGTTAGGCAACGAAAATTTCAAACATTTAGTCTTTTTCGCATTCAATAACAGATTGTTTGCTGTGAACCATCTGGATATACTTGCTAAAGTATTATTAACATGTACTAGTGAAGTATCCCTCCTATCAACTTTAAAAATCAATGACGTATCATCGGCAAATAGAACTATATCTGCTGGACCGTGGACCATGTAAGGCAAATCGTTAATATATGCCAAAAACAGGAAAGAACCCAAAATTGATCCCTGTGGGACTCCCATCTTGACAGGAGAACTAGCAGATGTGATACCATTGACGCTAACCTTCTGCTGCCTACTAGACAAGTATGATTCCACCAGGTTGAGGGCATTCCCATGAATTCCATATAGTTCTAACTTGCGCAGTAACGTGCAGTGTTCTACACAGTCGAATGCTTTGGAAAGATCACAAAACACTCCAATGGCATCCTGTGAACTCTCCCAAGCCTCCAAGACAAGAGTCATGAGATGACAGCCCGCATCGGTTGTTGATCTGCATTTGGTGAAACCATACCGGTTTGAATGCAGTATTCTATTTCTATTGAAATGTGACAGCAGTTGGTTTAGCATCAATTTCTCAAAGATTTTACTTAATACTGGCAAAACAGAGATTGGCCTATAGTTTGAGGGATCTGTCTTACTTCCCGATTTAAAGATAGGAGTGATTTTACTTATTTTCATTAGTTCTGGAAACGTGCCTTTATCTATGCATAGGTTAAATAATTCTGCTAAGTAAGGAGCAATTGTGTTTATTATAGAATCTAGCATTTTTACAGATAGACCCCATAGTATGTATGTTGAAAAATGTGTACTTACTAAACAACATATCAAATTTTTCATCAATTAGTAATTTATACCCTTCTTTATTTAGTTTTATTTTATTTTTAGGGTTCCATACCTCAAAAGGATAAAAGGAACCCTTATAGGGTCACTTTGTTGTCCGTCCGTCCGTCTGTCTGTCTGTCCGTCTGTCCGTCCGTCTGTCAAGACACTTTTTAACGGGATCGCGTGGAGGCATAAAGTTGAAATTCATATCAACTACTCAGAGTGCGGTCCTTTGTGGCTGTAAAAAATCATACTTCTCAGTCATAAAATCATAAGTTATGGCCATTTTACTGGATATTTCCATACTTTGCGCAAGAAACTAATAGATGGCCCTGTATGTTCGGAGGGGGATTGTTTTCGAGATTAGAAGCGTTGTGTTCAGGTATCTAGATATGGAACCCTACACTATGCATACATACATAATATGCCTTAACAATTTATTATTTAGTTTCCACTTAGTTAACTTTTCTCTGAAATACTTGCAGTGCACAAACAAGGCTCTACAACATGTAACAATAAGGTGTTTATAAATACTAAAGAGGATGCACCTCAAACTAAACAACTAGCAAAAAAAAAATTCAAAATTGAAAAAAAAATATATCATCTCCCCATACAAATTTATCAATTTTGTATGGAGAGTTTACTTTTTTTTTCGTGGCCCACCTCCATAAGTATGACAACACCTTTTTGTAACACATTGTAAAAAAGGTCAGTGCCATTCAATATATGCCAAACTAAAAAAATACTAGTTACCTGTGAATAATACATCCGAGCCACATACATTCGCCATGGGGTTGCGCTGATCAACAATTACTTGTGAACAATCTTTCTGCAGAACCTCTTTCAGTATTTCATACTGTAACAAGAAAATTATAGGTTTCATAATATATTAATATGTCAATATGAAAAATTTTTTTTTTATGATAGTGACAAGACGAGCAAAAGACGCCTACCACTACAAAAAAAACTCCAAAATGAAAACATAGCAGCCCTAAATGAAAAAGCATTTCATTTTAGTTTTATTCCTACGTTGTACCAGGCCTGGGACACTGCATTACAGGCATGAAGTTACAAATCTGAGGTGTCCGTCTTGACGGTACAATTTGAAACAGATGGAGAGATACGCGATAGAAAGAGAGGCACCTTGTAGGCTAATATAACGATAATTAGATAGGCGCTGTGCAACCTGACTCGCATTTTATTGCGTCGGAGCTAGAGTCGCTATTTATCTAAATGATTATGAGGAGTGTCCCTTCTGTCCCTTTAGTATTCTGTGGTTATACCTTACTTATAACCCAACAACTCTATTTTGAATAGGAATTTCAATATAACGATTCTAGTCAAGCACTGGGTATTCATAGATATTTTATGATAAAGTCATGAAAAGTAATCATGAACCCATCATTAAGATACCAATTCTGTGATCTGGCAATGACTATGAAATAATATAAAATAATATTATTATATTCCTATAATATGGTATGTGGTAGAAGTCATAATATGGTGTGGACTCGCAAGTGTAATTTATATATGCCTACCTACTTACTACATACACATTTGTAATAGGTTTATTACACTTTTATGATAGAAGCTAAATGGGGTCAATTAAATTAAGGCAGAATTAGGTCAAAGTTAATAGATGATACACATGATTACTCAGCTAATACCTATATTAATAATAATATAATATGAGATAACTTCTTTTTTTACTTTTTAAAATGATTAACTTGTTATTTGTCATATGCCAGGGCATGGATACACTTGAGACACAATTCAAATTTGATTGTGTCCGAAATCTTGGCACACCCGAAGTTGAGCCATGTTTTGTCAATAAATACTATTATCTTAGTAAGTACTTGTCACTCTTGTATTACTGGCTCAAACTCATTATGGTAACAAAATTAATAATGCATTACATACCTAATTATTTGTTACATTATTTGTATGTCAATCATCTTAGTCTTGTGAGATTCCACTGATTATTTTAATAAGCTTTAAAAGACCCAACAACATTATGCAAAGATAGGTAACTTACATTGTTTTGTTCTACCACAGTCCTTGGTTTAGGAAAAAAGACAACCCCATGACAAGAGATGGCGAGGCGATCAAGCAGCAAGGAATTGTGGAATGAGCCTTGTAGATCCACTGTCACCACTCGAATGTTTAGCTCGCGCAGTATTCGAACCAGGGCTTCATGCTGTCGCCGGAGTTCATCTACGTTCAGGCCCTCTACTTCTTCACCAATGGTGGGCTTCACCGTACCCATAACCACAGCTTGAAATACGTTCGGCAACAGCCTCCGTGGGACCATGCCTAGCGACAACGATGGGTCCATCTGACTTGTGTTCTATAAAAGTCACGAAATATTAAAGAAATTAATAAACCAAACCCAAAGACGTTGAATTGCTTCGACCAAACCTAAGTAGGATTAATAAAAATTATTCGAATTCGGCTTTTAAGCACTTTCGAAAAACAAAACAGATAATAATACAATAATACTACATGTATAGATTGGACACTGTCATCCGCCCACCAATTGGGCCTTCCTCACCCCGCGAGTGAGATTAAGCTCTCCACGAGCTCCGCTTTGCTGGGAAATCAGCTCACACACACTCTTGCATGTGTACAAAACTCCATGTGTGCAGTTTCTGTGTAGTAGGTATTTATAAAGCGGCTTTTGTATGGGATTGAGTACGGGGCGGGCCCTAGTCACATTCGCAGAACGTCTTGCACAAGTTACAAGTTACCACATTCGCAAAATGTCAAAACCGCAGAACGTCATTGCACAACTCGTCACATTCGCAAAATGTCACATTCGCAAATCGTCACTTTAGTACTCTCTGTCTGAATAAAAAAGTAAATATTCTCAGGGTAGTCGTTATCCTACCTAAGTGAGTGAAAGGGCATAATTAGTGGAAAATAAAATACTTGGAGTCAATCGCAGCTAAATAAATGGCGACCAAAAATTATTAACTATTAAGGCAGATAAAGCGTTCGGTAATGATTGATCATGTTGATATATTTTACATGTACCATAATTTGTGATAAAATCTGGTATCCGGGTGCCGCATGCACTAAAACGGCATCCTTATTTTGTTTTATGCCATAATAAAAATAAAATATCTTTTATTTAATTATACTGGTTTTACGTTTATCTTAAAATATGAGATATACCTACATTTTATAAAATACATTGTTGATGTTTTGCGAATGTGACCACTTGTGCTGTGACAATTGGGGAATGTGACATTTATCAAAAATTAAGTGAACATTTTGATAATTTGATGAAGTGGGCCTGAATTATGCATGAATAATAATGTATGTAATTGTTATTATAATTAAATGTGGCCCACATGCTAAGACAGAGTTTTTAGTCTTTAATGGGTACCTTATAAATGTAAAATATTATTAGAGAAAAGCTTCATAAAGTCAGAAAAGATAAAGAGATAAAGATAAGATAAAGTAAAACAAGAAAGACGTACCTAAGACCGAAGTGCGACCGAGACAACAATATAATGCGCTAGTACGACCTTACATTACTGACGTATGTGGACATAATGGGGCCTAATTTGAGCCAGCCATTCTCGAGAAGCCAGTACCTGATCTCCCCTTTTCTTTCAAAGCTGACACCGGTCTTATGATATGACTAAATCATAAGCGCTACCTTTTGAACTAGAGGTAAAACAACTTATCATGAACACTAAATGTGTATGTTCTTTCTTCACGACAAACTGGTGAACCGATTGTGTTGTTTGATAATGTAGCTAACACAGAATAAGAACAATCGTAGCTAAACCAGACCCTGGAATACTACACAGTGTACTTATTTTTTATCCCAGTATTCCCACGGAAACGACGTCTACGCGGGGCACAGCTAGTAAATTATAATAATTTTAGTTATCGTATAATATTTTAAAACAATAATTTGAATGCAATACGTACCTTACCGACTACCGCTATGCACCACAGATCACTATAATTAGTACTACTATGCACAGAGCACACAGATCACTTTAATATGACAGAGCCACAGATCACTATAATTAGTACTACGTACAGATGCGACAGTGGAACGGCGCCGGAAAGTTTTGCAATATGTGCGTTTGTCGCTGTTGTCGCACATCTACTTTTTTTTTTCTAACTCCGAAGGAGATTATGAACTAAGGAGTTCATAATCTCCTTCGGTGAAGTTTTGCACATTTTATGAATGGCATTGACATTTTATAATTCATTGCAATGTGACAACTAGTGATGTGAAAATATTACACTAGGTATCGACTAAATTAGTGATGTCCCTTTTATCGATACATAATTAGTGACGTCACTCTTTTGGTCCTGTATTACTTGAAAACTTAATTTTAAAGTAAATAAAAACAAACATACATAGATCGACCGGATAAGTATGGAGTTCCGGCTACAGTTAAACAGTAACCAGCTGTATTTAGCTATCAATAGTATGGATATGAAGATTCTGAATTAGAGGTCCTAAAAGTTGTAGCCGTCATGACTTGCTGACCATCTGTATTTCCCTATGACTGAAATAAAATTAGCTTTTTTACTATTTAAAAGAGTTTAATCACTTATAATCCAAATAAATCTTACTATAATAAATAATATTATAAACATAACATTCACGCCTTTTTTTCCTGAAGGGGTAGGCAGAGGTGTACCCAGGACCTGAGTCCTGGGACTGATCCCATAGTAGATAAATAAATTATAATAATATTATGTATAATATTATAAACTTTGTTTTTTTTGTTTGTAACGAATAGGCTCCGAAAGTTCTGGACGATTTAAAAAAAAACTTTCACTTATAAACAGCTCAATTCGGTGTGAGTGATATGGGCTATATGAGATTTTGAAAAAAATAGGGATCCGTAAGGTAACTGCAATATGGTGAACCAAGGTGTCACATTATTAATTATTACCAAATATATTCATTAATTTGCGTGCGCTGGATGAAATCCATTGATGGTAGGGTAAAATAATTTACTAGGGGTTTTTAGTACTTACCAATATGTACAATATAGTGAAGGAACATTATATACATCTATTTTGAAGGAGTCATTATTTTTCATTCGGTGTGAAAACTATCGATGGTAGATTAAAATAATAATAAATATAATAATAAACAAAGAAATAATAGTTTGTAGAACTTATCAATTATCAATATCTACAAAATAGTGAATGAACATTGTATTCATCTATTTTGGTTTAGTCACAATAATTTTTGGCTTTTGGCTAGTATAGTTTTGGCTTCTCCTGCGTCCTGCATCCTCAGGACCCAGCATATATAACTGATGCATGTTATTTTTTAATAATAAACCCATATTAGCAAATAGCATTGCAAATAGCAATAATAAACAGGCTTATAAAATTAATGCTAAATTACATTAATTACCATCACTATCACTATAGGTCTCCCAATAATATTTTATAAAACTGAAAAATAAAGGTACGTAAGTTATTAATGTTATAATTTTATAAAAACAACACTTTTTGGTTTGCCAAGGTAGGGTTAAAAGAAAAAAAGTATCCCGGGTATAAAAATTATGTGTTTCAAATCTCATTTTTACTCAATTAGTGGTCAACCTATACCTTCTGAACTTAGGGGCATGCCATATTCTATTTCTTTAGCTGTAAACAAGCAGGGGTATGAATAGCGTGTCCTTCGTCCTTGTCTATCTAGCTGGCGTATTTCGAAGTGTCTGTGACACACACTCTTTCTTATCAGCTGCTCCTTGGAAGGTCCGACGAGAAGGGGATTAGTTGGCACTAAGAACTGCAACCACAAGCTTCTAAATTTATCGTCCTTTGGAATGTTAAATAAGCGGTGAGTAGCGCTTGTTGCATCGCAACCACTAACACAGCACTTTAGCGTCGCCATGGCAAAAAAGGCGTAAAAATCTGGCTAGACTCAAGTATTAAAACAATTAGGAAAAATTCTGATCAGGATTCTACAACTCAACGAGAAAATCACAGGATTCTTGCAGACATGACATGACTCATGACAGTGCAGTCAAGATGACGTGTTGTTTTTTTTATTATTCGTGCACAGTAGCGACAAACGGGACATTAGGAAACAAGCTGTCTCAGCCGTGGACAGAGCATAATGATTCTATGTATTAAGTAGGTACCATAGAGTCACAGAGTACATTACATCTCAGTATCCGTAGACTAGACCACAGATCACTACCTACGGTATAAATAAAGTATATCAATATAACACGTTATCCGTCGCAGATGGAAAACATCACCCGCTTTCGCCTGTGGGGGGTTCGTAGTTCATTTTGTGTTAGCGCTCGTGCCGTCAACATCTAATATTTTGCAATTGTCTATTATCAGAGCCTGTGTAGCATTTCGTGAGTCGGAATCAATGGATTTTAAACCAGAAAACACTTGCCCTTGTACGGAGCTTATTTTAGAAAATGATAATTGCTAACAAAACAATTTTCGGTGTCAAGTGCTTTAGGGTATTGTGTTCTGTGGTCATGTGGCTGTGGATGGGCACATGTGATAACACGGTTAGCTAACAACATTTTGTTACTAACATTTAGCAGTAGACCCGGCTTTATACGAGGGGAGGTCAAAAAGTTCACGGAATGAAAGGGAAGGGGGGTGAATTTAAACATGAAATTATTATTCCTTTTCAATATATTCTCCATTAACCCTAATACACTTTTCAGACCTTTCAAATAATTTGTTAATACCTTCGAAAAAAAATGATTTGTCAAGGCCTTCAAAATAAGCAGATATTGCCGACTTCATTTCATCGTCATCAGTAAATTTCTTTCCACGAACCTCTTTTTTCATGTTTGGGAACAAATAATAATCACAAGGGGCCAAATCTGGACTATAGGGAGGATGGTTTAAAGTTTCGAAGCCGCACTTGTGTAAGGCAGCCATCGCAACATGACTCTTGTGAACGGGTGCATTGTCGTGCAAAAGGAGCACACCTCGAGACCATTTTCCCCTTCTCTTTTCTTTAATTGCTACTTTTAATTTTTCCAGTAGTGTAGCGTAGTACTTCCCCGTGATATTGACACCTTTATCTTTATAATCGATCAATAAAATCCCCTTGGAATCCCAAAAAACTGTAGCCATAATCTTTCCGGCCGATTGTGACACCTTAAACTTCTTGGGCGGTGCTGCGCCTTTTTTGTGCCACTGCATTGACTCCTGCTTCGACTCAGGTTCATAGTAATAAACCCAAGTTTCATCTCCAGTCACAATTCGGTTCAGAAATTCATCCCTGTTTTCACTACACAGCTCCAAAAACTCGCGCGAACACTCGACGCGCCGCTGTTTTTGAAGCGCTGTGAGCATTCTCGGTACCCATCTTGCACTGACCTTAGACATGCCAAGATGGTCATGGAGAATATTCAAAATGGTCGTAGATGATACTCCAGTCATCTCTGCGATTTGTTTCTTCTTTAGGCGTGCATCTTTTAGAACAAGTTTTTCAACTTTTTCAACTATGTCTGAGGACGTTGCTTCAATTGGCCGACCTGAGCGCTGATCGTCTTCAATTGAGTCTCTGCCTTGCTTGAAAAGACTATGCCACTTGTAAATCATTGTTTTTCCAGGGCAGGAGTCCCCGTAAACTGATGACATTTCTTCCATAATGTTCTGAGGTGTTTTTCCTTGCTTAGTGAGAAACTTAATCACGGCACGATACTCAATTTTCTCTATTGTTGATATTTTCTGCCCGATTGACTTGTTTATCCAGCGATATCTCAAAGGTTTATGAACCGATTGGGCTGAAACTTAGTATTTATAATTGTATTGAGTCAACAAGTAGCGACAGGTAAAAATAACTACCCCCTTCCCTCTCTAAACCCTCCATTCCGCGAACTTTTTGACCTCCCCTCGTATAACACCAAACCCACGCCTACTTTTAATGTAAAGCCGGGTCCGCAGCGGCATGTTTTTGTGTTAGCTAACACAATATCATGTTCATAACATGAAAAGTGGGCGTGGCTTTTGTGTTATATAACAGAATATTGTTATTTAACACGCTAACACGTTTTTCGTCGCGGATGGAAAACATCACCCGATTTCGCCTGCGGGGGGGTCCGTAGTTCATTTTTTGTTTTACCGCTCGTGCCGTTAACATCTGTGCTGGATATTTGAAAATCATAATCTTCTTTTGTAGCATACAATATTTAGCAATTTTCTATTATTTAGAGACAGTAGAATATCGTGAGTCGGAATCAATGGATTTTAAACAAGAAAACACTTGCCCTTGTACGGAGCTTATTTTAGAAAATTATAATTGCTAACAATAACATTTTCGGTTTCAAGTCGCTGTGGACGGGCTGTTATATAACACGTGTTATATAACACGGTTCGCTAACAACGTTTTGTTACTAACATTTAGCTGTAGTCCCGGCTTTAGTAATATGATATTGTGTTAGCGAACACAAAAGCATGCCGCAGCGGTTTGTATTTTTTTTGATCAAACCATAGAAAAGCGTTGTAGAACTGTTCTGTAGGTGGGTCCACATGGAAGTTTTAATGAATCCTATGATTTAGCTTGTTGACCCAGATCTGGATTAAGGCAAGTCGGGGGGTGATGGTACCCAAAAAGTTTAGGAAAGAATACGATTAATATTATTGATCATGCTCCATTTAAATTCCTCGATCCGATCCCTGTGTTACGGCCATAAGCTAGTCTAGCTTAATGGCCGTAACACAGGCAGTTCTAACTGCTAGAACTACATCAGACACACGTGTGCCACGTACGCCAGATCTGGGCGCGTCGGAGCCCATACATTTTGTATGGCGACTATCTAGCTGTTTAGAGCTACATTAGATCCATGCATTAGTCAGTCATTTTATTTTATATTTTTTGTATATTATATTTTCTTACTGGATCCTCTTCTATACCAAAATCCGATCCTTGTTTTTATTTTTTTTACGCGAAATAAGTTTCCCCGTTATTTAAAGTTAGTAAATTTCGATTTTGTACATAATAAAAATGGAAGTTAACATAACGGAAAATGGCAACCCAAGTCGCAAGCATTAAAGGCTCGTACACACCTAAAGTTTTAATTAACACCATAATTATGCCTAGAATTATGCTGTTGACCCAGATCTGCATTAAGGCAAACCGGGGGGTAATGGCCCCGGCTGCATATAACACGGGGGCGGCCAAAACATAGGTAAAAACAGATTTACCGATGCTCATCTATTTCAATTTACTATGTACCTTTGGTGGTACATAGTCTGGTACAAAAAGGTGTAACAAATTATTAATTATTCGAGAATGACTTTATGTAACAGCACCAAATCCAAACATACATAAACTAAACTTGCTTTAATCAAGCTTACCTCTTCGTCTCACACAGAAACTTAAATTTACTATATAATAAGTTTGGGTGAGAATACGATCAATATTATTAATTATGCCCCATTTAAATTCCTCTATCCGGTCCCTGTGTTTCGGCCAGAATAGTGTTCTCATTGACTGACTTCCGGTGCTGCCATAGACAGTAGCCTGCTTTTTTCTTTCTCCTCAATTAAACTCACACGTTAAAAGTATTTGCCAGTGTCAAATTAAACTAATTTTCAAGTTTTTTACTCTCTCTATAGCGATTCTTCTATCAGAATGATTTTAATACACCTAAAACATAAAAAAACATAATAATAATATACATAATATTATAGTTTTTAAGCTAGAAGCGTGGAGGCGTGGATCTAATGTAGCTCTAAACAGCTAGTCGCCATACAAAATGTATGGGCTCCGACGCGGCCAGATCGGCGTACGTAGCACACGTGTGCCAGATGTAGTTCTAGCTTTACTTTAATAAGGTACACAATAAGATGGGATAATGTTTGAAATTTTTATTTATTTTTTGTTCAATTCCTAGTCTTAAAGTATTTTCAACTTTTGAAATGTAGTTGCCTTTTTAAAATAAATACTTATTAAATATGATTTTATTATATTTTCTCTTTCTTAAATTCATAGATAACATAAATTAATAACAGGCTCGTAGAAACTGTCCGAACGGAGGGCTCTAAGTTCTATAAACTCCGCCGTACAGACCTCAAAAATTGTCCGATTACACCATGAACCTCATGGCTGAGCGACGCTTGCTACGATTGCAGTCTCCCGATGATGCAGTCATATAGGCAGCTCAATAGACGAATTTTAAGTAACGGTATTGGTTTATGGAGTACATGAAAAAGGGCAGACTTTTTTTTTATGATAGTGAGTGACAAGACGAGCTCATGAGATGCCTGATGGTAAGCATCATGATTGCCCATATCAGACACAGTGCCACCCAGTATTTTAAAATTCAAAATTCTGCGCGGCACTGCACTGCGCCTATCACCCTGAGATATGAGTTGTTGAATCTCATCATGCCCAGTAATTTCGCTGGTAACATTGCCCTTCATACCGGAACACAGTACTGTTTGGACATTACTGCTTGGCGGATGAATAACTGGCAAAGGCGGCCCCTACAAAAGAGGCCTACCACTACAAGACATTATTCCGAAAGCATTTTCCACAACTATTCTACCTACTACTTCGTCATCTCATTATCATCTCAGCCATTGGACGTCCACTGCTAAACATAGGCCTCCCCCACAGATTTCCATTCAGTTTTGTTACGTATTAAGTGTAAGTCGCTTACTACAACTCGATTTCTGAACTAATGCAACTGGGCCCTTCTATAATCAACTTCCGGTCCATGTAGATAAAAAGGCGTTGTGCTGGCAACACTACACAAACACTGCTTGGTTTGTGTGAACACTAACCCCTTGTCCACACCTAAAGTTTTAATCAACACAATAATTATCGGCAAAAATTTGCCTTTAAGAATTCTGTTGTCTAAAACTTTAATCATAGAGAATAGACCATTTAGTGTTCACACAAACCAAGCAGTGTTTGTGTAGTGTTGCCAGCACAACGCCTTTTTATCTACATGGACCGGAAGTTGATTATAGAAGGGCCCAGTTGCATTAGTCCAGAAATCGAGTTGTAGTTAGCGACTTACACTTATACGTAACAAAACTGAATGGAAATCTGTGGGGGAGGCCTATGTTTAGCAGTGGACGTCCTACGACTGAGATGATAATGAGATGACGAAGTAGTAGGTACAGATTGTCAGCATTTAGATTCGGTTCTGGGTTTAGAATCCAAATCTGCTGCCTATGAGCAAAATGCAAAGGCAATCTATAATTAATTTACGTCGTTTGATGCTGTATCTTCCTAGGCGGTATTGTCAAAGTTGTGGTGTCAAAAGTCAAAATGACGTTGAATCGTTTCTACTACCACAGAATACACAGAATAGGAAGGTAATTAAAATCCGTTTTTAATACCAGATTGTTGATTTATTTAGCCTACACACCCTACACACTCAATCTCTTTGCTCAAGTCTGAAGTCTGAAGAGCCAGGACAATCAAAGTAAAAAGTGTAATCACAAATTATTAGAAATGGATGTCGAAGCAGCTGCTTTATACTATTACATATGTTCTATTAATTATTATATAAATGTATTTAACTACTATTCGAAAAAGAAAAATACTAGAAAACGAAGATGGTGGATGATACAAATGCATCGCCGAAGATCAGTGTAAGTTAATAGTAAATATATAAATTATTATTGGGTACCCAACCGTTTCTTATCATCAGCCAGTATCAACTTCATCTGATCTCTTGAGTGGAGCTCCTGTTTTGCGGTAGGTGCTCTTTAGTGATTAGGCAGGAAAGTATACCGCTTAAATTGTACCGAAATTATTAATAATAATTAAATTATTATTTACTCTATAGTTAATTTCGGAAATTACTTTCTTATTCCTTGTCAAATCATATTCAGAAAATCTTAAAAAAAGTCAACCAGGACTTGGAATTTTTTAGTATATGTAGAAAAAGATATAGGTACGTAAACTACTAGTTAAAAAAAATTAATATCTTAATTTTTTCGGCGTTTCACTAATATTATTTTGGCATATTTTTTTATTGGCATACCATATTTATAAATAGTAAAGTACACTTTTATCTAATATAATACATATTCTGTACAATGAGTATACCTACCTACTCAATACTTAATTTGTATTATTGGTGACAAAATATGCGATGCCTGATGGTTAGCATCATGATTGCCCATATCAGACACAGTGCCACCCAGTGTTTTAAAGTTCTAAATTCAGCGCGGCACTGCACTGCGCCTGTCACCCTGAGATATGAGTTGTTGAATCTCGTCATGCCCAGTAATTTCGCTGGTAAAATTGCCCTTCAGACCCGAACACAGCCATAATTTTGACTAATAGAACTTTACTAAACTTGAAAATTAGTTTAATTTGACACTGGCAAATACTTTTAACGTGTGAGTTTAATTGAGAAGAAAGAAAAAAAGCAGGCTACTGTCTATGGCAGCACCGGAAGTCAGTCAATGTGAACACTATTCTGGCCGAAACACAGGGACCGGATCGAGGAATTTAAATGGGGCATATTAATAATATTGATCGTATTCTCACCCAAACTTATTTATTATATAGTAAATTTAAGTTTCTGTGTGAGACGAAGAGGTAAGCTTGATTAAACCAAGTTTAGTTTATGTATGTTTGGATTTGGTGCTGTTATATAAAGTCATTCTCGAATAATTAATAATTTGTTACACCTTTTTGTACCAGACTATGTACCACCAAAGGTACATAGTAAATTGAAATAGATGAGCATCGGTAAATATGTTTTTACCCATGATTTGGCCGCCCCCGTGTTATATGCAGCCGGGGCCATTACCCCCCGGTTTGCCTTAATGCAGATCTGGGTCAACAGCATAATTCTAGGCATAATTATGGTGTTAGCTAATACTTTAGGTGTGTACGAGCCTTAAATCGTCTATTCTCTATGATTAAAGTTTTAGACAACAGAATTCTTAAAGGCAATTTTCTTCCGATAATTATTGTGTTAATTAAAACTTTAGATGTGGAGGAGGGGTAAAGAAGAAAGAACAATACATAAAACGACCACTGAAATTGGCAGTGCACCTGCACAAGACGTGCGCAGCCAGACTCCAATGTGGAGTCAAGCTGAAAAATAAAACTTCAATGCGGACTACCAGGGCCTCGATTCCGTACGGACACCTTAATTTTTCGACCATTCCGACACGACTGAGAGGCCGATACGATTATAACGCCAGAGTGGCCTAAGTGTCAATTCCGGAACATCAAATTACCAGTGTCACAAAGATCGCATTGGCCTGTCGTCGGAGTCGCGTCTTCTCGGAATGGACAGTGCTGCCAGTCAAAATCAATCATGTAAAAAATGTTGCCTGCAAAAAAACGGTAAAAGAAAAGACGCTATAATTAATTCAAAAATGCAAATATTTAGGATAGCCTGTGAAAATTTCATTATTTTACTGTCAAAGCACAGAACATGTCAAAGTCAGTAATACTGTCAGTCGAGTCGAGTGTAAATATTTACGAATTTAATAAATTAAAAATACACACAATCACTAGAAAGTTTTAGAAAAACGTAGTTTCTCGTCTCAACCTCCTAGCAATAGTATTCTGTGTATTCAACTCCCTAAGTAAAAGTGAAATACATAAGCAGTTAATTCAGTAGAAAAATGTACTCAAATATTTATCTTCATAATATATATATCTCGCCAACCTGCCTGCCAAGCGTGGTAAGTATAGGCCAAGGCCCCCCAATGGGACCTATGTCTAGTAAACTTCTACGTCTGAGATGATGGTGATGATGATAATCAAGTCTTGACCCGAGATTCCTACCAGAACGAAATCCCGGGAATAATAACGCTTGTCATTAAATTGTATTATTGTTATTCTTTCAGAGAAGGTGCTGCGCCAGAGTACAGATAGAACTAGTTTTCACAAAAATCTTACAATGGGCGTCCGCTTTGTATCCAAGAAATAGTCTATCGTTATAATAGAAGTAGGTACCTTGCAGATTAACAAGCTTACCTGGTGTAAGTCAAAACTGGATATTACAAATGATCAACAAAATGTTTAAAAGTGAGTATAAGTACCTACCCTTTTGTCTTGATTACTTATTAAGTCAAACAGTCAGATCTTGGAATTCTATGAAAAGAGATTAGTGTAAGATTCTGTTGTGGAAACTAATTATTGCCAGATTACCAGGCATGGGTACCAGATTTAGATTATTTTAGCATTGGACTGTGCTCTTCAACCCGCCTGCCTAATCAAATTTTATTTTATAAGTTCAAGTTCTTTATTTATAATAGAAAATGTTACAAGTCAACCTGCAAATAAATTTAAAATTCTTAACTTAAACTTTTACATTTAAAACATATATTATTCTGTTATATTTCCAGCGGATCCTTAAACTAAGAAAGAGCCTGTATCTTAGGGCCCAGAGATGTGATTTACAACTTTGTTAATTATGCTATACATACATACAGCATACAGTTACACTTTGTTCCCGATGGAGTAAGCAGACTATTTCTCTCCACTTGCTACAATCCTGACGTTCGGCTTTAAACATACATTCACGCCTTTCCCCGAAGGGGTAGGCAGAGGTGTACCCAGGACTCAGTCCCATAGTAGATACACCCACATTTCGCCAGTATGTTTTTGGTCCCATGTAACAGGGGGTGAGCCTATTGCCCTCTACTGGGCACAGTTCCAGACTCCAGGCAGTTATTGAGATAATACCTAATGGAAAAATCCTTATTTAACACTTTGCCTGACCTGGGAATCGAACCCATGACCTCTTGATTGGCATTTGAGCATGCACCCTCTACGCCACTGAGGCAGTCTAAGTTAAATGCTGTAAGTCACAAGATATTTTATAGCGGTGTGTAACATAGATTGATTAGGTAAAATAACATAGAAAAAAAAACGGATTGATGATACTATAGTAAATTTTTGAAATTAGATTAGGTAACACAATGAATTATCGCTTTAGATCAGATGATAAATTTCATCATAAGTAATATTGGTTGAAGGGTTAGGTGTATAGTAGGCATGAAATAACACCATTAAACAATTCTGTCTTTATTCTCCGCAGATCAAGCTTGCAGTGTGGGACTGAATTCTAGTGCTCAAGGTTGACAACATACTCATAACACCTTTCTACTTTAAATTTCTCCTTCATGTTTTGTCAAAAGAAACTACTTATATAATATCAAGTTGATTAATGAATGATGTGGGGTCTGTAAATAATAATCTATGTAACAAGATAGAAATGAAATTCTCATAAATTATAATTTTTAATGTTCTGATTGAAGTTACATTCACAATAATTATAACATATAACATTTTATGTATATTCTTATATGTATGGTACCTATGGTTTTATAGCTGAATAAGGCTTGTTTTATTGTTCGACTGGTTGTTGTATTTTGTAACCCATGCTGTAACAAATAAACGAATTTTTACTTGTAATAAATGTGCCTATATTTATTTGAAGAACTTTTACCACATTTCTAATAGAAAAGTGATGAAGAATCCCAACTTATATAATAAATTGTAAGCTTGTTACCTTTTCACGCTAAAACGACGGCACAAATTAGGATGAAATGTTATACATACATACATTCACGCCTTGTTCACGTTGGGGTATGCAGACTATTTTCCTCCACTTGCTACGACCCGGACATACAGCTCTCGCTTTGTCCACTTTTATGACATTCTTCATACATGCTCGTCTTAGAACAACATCAATTTGTTCATGAAATGTACGCCTAGGTCGACCCCTACCAATTTTACCATTCACACCAGTCTTATTTACAGCTCTTTTGTTAATCTCCTTTCATCCATCCTCTCCAAATGTCTGAACCACCTGAAAAAAAATTATAAGAAATATTATTTAGGCTAGCTTTGTTTAGGTGAGTGATGTACAACTGTGGTCAGAATTGAAAAATCCAGGGCGCGATTTATCGATAGCATCAAAAGAGTGGCATAAAACCAAAGGCTATGGGTAGAAATTCCTTGCATGGCGCTTATAAAAAATATTTTTATAAATGGATATATTAGACTAGGTAATAACTTATTATTATTATTTTTTACTTACCCTATTACTCTCAGACCACACTGACTATGTCCCGAAGATATTGACGATAGGGAAGTTTGGTTATAAAATTATAAGTCTGATTTTCGTGTTTCCCATTTCATATTCACTATCCGGAAGGTCTTAGAAAGCGTCGAAGCTGGCATTTTTTCTCTATTTCATGATAATTTACTCGTATTTGTATAGTAAATTTATATTCAGCGCCGCTTATACGGCCATTTTATGAGTAATTTGAAGGTTTCATCGAACTACCATTGAGCAACTGCTACTCAAAAGGTTCGGCTGCAAAATGGTCAGTCAATGGTAGTTTACGATAGAATCTATCATTGAAAAGCCGAAGTACTTGATGTCAAAATGGTTACAGAATTCGGTTAAAATCAACTATCAATACGACATTGATCACCAGAGTCTTAGTGAATTGGGTTTAATATTATGCGAGCAATGACAGATCAAACGTGTTCATTCTGATTTCATCGGTTTTCCATTGGAGTTTTTTAAATGACATATAGACTCGCGTATTTCAAAAAAAGTACCGATGATACACGATCGAAACACCATTGCGCTTATAGTGCACTTTCAGAATTGGGCCCCTGGGGCCCAATTCTGAAATTGTACCATTGACTGACCATTGACTGACCATTTTGCAGCCGAACCTTTTGAGTAGCAGTTGCTCAATGGTAGTTCGATGAAACCTTCAAATTACTCTTAAAATGGCCGTATAAGCGGCGCTGAATATAAATTTACTATACAAATACGAGTAAATTATCATGAAATAGAGAAAAAATGCCAGCTTCGACGCTTTCTAAGACCTTCCGGATAGTGAATATGAAATGGGAAACACGAAAATCAGACTTATAATTTTATAACCAAACTTCCCTATCGTCAATATCTTCGGGACATAGTCAGTGTGGTCTGAGAGTAATAGGGTAAGTAAAAAATAATAATAATAAGTTATTACCTAGTCTAATATATCCATTTATAAAAATATTTTTTATAAGCGCCATGCAAGGAATTTCTACCCATAGCCTTTGGTTTTATGCCACTCTTTTGATGCTATCGATAAATCGCGCCCTGGATTTTTCAATTCTGACCACAGTTGTACATCACTCACCTAAACAAAGCTAGCCTAAATAATATTTCTTATAATTTTTTTTCAAGTGGTTCAGACATTTGGAGAGGATGGATGAAAGGAGATTAACAAACGAGCTGTAAATAAGACTGGTGTGAATGGTAAAATTGGTAGGGGTCGACCTAGGCGTACATTTCATGAACAAATTGATGTTGTTCTAAGACGAGCATGTATGAAGAATGTCATAAAAGTGGACAAAGCGAGAGCTGTATGTCCGGGTCGTAGCAAGTGGAGGAAAATAGTCTGCATACCCCAACGTGAACAAGGCGTGAATGTATGTATGTATAACATTTCATCCTAATTTGTGCCGTCGTTTTAGCGTGAAAAGGTAACAAGCATACAATTTATTATATAAGTTGGGATTCTTCATCACTTTTCTTTTAGAAATGTGGTAAAAGTTCTTCAAATAAATATAGGCACATTTATTACAAGTAAAAATTCGTTTATTTGTTACAGCATGGGTTACAAAATACAACAACCAGTCGAACAATAAAACAAGCCTTATTCAGCTATAAAACCATAGGTACCATACATATAAGAATATACATAAAATGTTATATGTTATAATTATTGTGAATGTAACTTCAATCAGAACATTAAAAATTATAATTTATGAGAATTTCATTTCTATCTTGTTACATAGATTATTATTTACAGACCCCACATCATTCATTAATCAACTTGATATGATATAAATAGTTTCTTTTGACAAAACATGAAGGAGAAATTTAAAGTAGAAAGGTGTTATGAGTATGTTGTCAACCTTGAGCACTAGAATTCAGTCCCACACTGCAAGCTTGATCTGCGGAGAATAAAGACAGAATTGTTTAATGGTGTTATTTCATGCCTACTATACACCTAACCCTTCAACCAATATTACTTATGATGAAATTTATCATCTGATCTAAAGCGATAATTCATTGTGTTACCTAATCTAATTTCAAAAATTTACTATAGTATCATCAATCCGTTTTTTTTTCTATGTTATTTTACCTAATCAATCTATGTTACACACCGCTATAAAATATCTTGTGACTTACAGCATTTAACTTAGACTGCCTCAGTGGCGTAGAGGGTGCATGCTGAAATGCCAATCAAGAGGTCATGGGTTCGATTCCCAGGTCAGGCAAAGTGTTAAATAAGGATTTTTCCATTAGGTATTATCTCAATAACTGCCTGGAGTCTGGAACTGTGCCCAGTAGAGGGCAATAGGCTCACCCCCTGTTACATGGGACCAAAAACATACTGGCGAAATGTGGGTGTATCTACTATGGGACTGAGTCCTGGGTACACCTCTGCCTACCCCTTCGGGGAAAGGCGTGAATGTATGTTTAAAGCCGAATGTCAGGATTGTAGCAAGTGGAGAGAAATAGTCTGCTTACTCCATCGTGAACAAAGTGTAACTGTATGCTGTATGTATGTATAGTATAATTAACAAAGTTGTAAATCACATCTCTGGGCCCTAAGATACAGGCTCTGGAATGGATCCGCTGGAAATATAACAGAATAATATATATTTTAAATGTAAAAGTTTAAGTTAAGTATTTTAAATTTATTTGCGTGTTGACTTGTAACATTTTCTGTTATAAATAAAGAACTTGAACTTATAAAATAAAATTTGAGTAGGCAGGCGGGTTGAAGAGCACAGTCCAATGCTAAAATATTCTAAATCTGGTACCCATGCCTGGTAATCTGGCAATAATTAGTTTCCACAACAGAATCTTACACTAATCTCTTTTCATAGAATTCCAAGATCTGACTGTTTGACTTAATAAGTAATCAAGACAAAAGGGTAGGTACTTATACTCACTTTTAAACATTTTGTTGATCATTTATTGTAATATCCAGTTTTGACTTACACCAGGTAAGCTTGTTAATCTGCAAGGTACCTACTTCTATTAACGATAGACTATTTCTTGGATACAAAGCGGACGCCCATTGTAAGATTTTTGTGAAAACTAGTTCTATCTGTACTCTGGCGCAGCACCTTCTCTGAAAGAATAACAATAATACAATTTAATGAAAAGCGTTATTATTCCCGGGATTTCGTTCTGGTAGGAATCTCGGGTCAAGACTTGATTATCATCATCACCATCATCTCAGACGTAGAAGTTTACTAGACATAGGTCCCATTGGGGGGCCTTGGCCTATACTCACCACGCTTGGCAGGCAGGTTGGCGAGATATATTATATTTTATGAAGATAAATATTTGAGTACATTTTTCTACTGAATTAACTGTTTATGTATTTCACTTTTACTTAGGGAGTTGAATACACAGAATACTATTGCTAGGAGGTTGAGACGAGAAACTACGTTTTTCTAAAACTTTCTAGTGATTGTGTGTATTTTTAATTTATTAAATTTGTCGGGAGTCGAGTCATATCCGGAACGCCAGCGCCCCCTGACGCTGTTTGAAGGAAGGAGTTGTGTCCGCAACGCAAGCGCTTCTGTGGTGCTTGATGGAGTTGGTTAGATTCGTATCGCGCCGATCTGCCGAGGCAGGCTGTCTCTGGCAAGCGGCGTGTACGGTCGCAACCAAAACCATCTCGAGTTCGGATATACCTCTTTAACGTACTTAGTGCTATTAGTGTCGATATATTATAATGTATACCGCGTATCATTAGTGTTAAAGACATTGTGAAGATTATTATATCCTTTGGTTCAAAAGAATGAAGTCCTGCAAGTTTCTTGTGCGTTCTTCTTGTAGGTGTACCTTTCCGAACGCACGGTAATATAAACGACTTAATCGAGTGTACGAGCCTTATTTCTGCATCCAACATTACCCACCGACGCCCACAACTGTTAGAAGGTCGATGATAGTAGCTCCTGATGCTGAAAGTTATCCTCCACATGTACCAAGTCCCATTATCAGGCGTGGGATCAGTGTTGGATCAGAACGCGGAAAGGAGTATCTCACGGGTACCATACAGAACGGCCATGTTCCAGAAATAAAAACACGAACACGTGAGTATTGACCGAGGCGCTGCAATCACCGACACGAGACGAAGTGGTGATTTACGAGCATTTGATCCTGAGAAATGAAGCTATGGAGGCAAGATCATGGTGCGCGATGGCAGATAAGTGTACTTTTCACGTGTTTCATTTCGACCGAAACATTGAGTACTTCGGATATTAAAATGAATAACGAAAACCCGAGCGAGAAGAAAAAAACAACTACCCGCGTTCGCAAGTCGTTAATTCTTGGAAAGATGAACCAAAGAAGAAATCACCATAGCAACAGTACGCGCTCACATAATATCACTTTGACCTGCGACTTCAATTTTGCCTGTCAACGAATACCATCAATATCTTATGAATTGTGAACGACAAGCAGGTTTTTCTTCAGGTCATAGAAGTGAGTTGAGTATAGAAGCCAGCCGATGGGAAATGAGAGAAAAACCTATTACATCTACACCATCTTCGAATAAATTGGCGCTCAACTGTTGGTATAACAGTTGGTTGTTTGGTTGGTATCCTTGGTATACAAGTACTTGTGGAAAACCGGTGAGCACTTTTCGAGTTGTTTGCTATGTAGGTTGTGTGTGAACAAGATATGTGTGTGAGCTACACCAGAACACTCTTTGAAATGTTAAAATGAATAGTTATACGATAGCAGCTATATTAATAATTTGCTAAGATGGTAATAATAATCGTGACATAGTTGACGTCACCCACGCATCAAATACCTACTGACTGCTATTTAATTATGGTATTCTGGTAATTCTCTGTTTAAAATATTTTTCAAATTTCGAACGTGAAGTTATTCAATTGACTACTTACCCATACAGACCTGATATGAATTTTTGTTCTAAATCAATACTATCAACTTAAAAAAATAACTTTGTGCCAATTGTGGTTAATGTTACGGTGATGGGTAGCAAAAGATATCTTTAGAAAATATTAAATATACTAACTTCAACAGACAGTTCTCCCTCAATTTAGTAGTCCTCAAAGACTGACTAGACATAGACTTCATGCAAACAACATGCTATTCCTTTGAATTCATTCTATCTTCCAATGCTCAATCTGTCTTAAAATTGTCGAAGTAGACCAGAATACTGTGCTGTATTTTATTTGCAGGAATTTGTACCATGAAGTAATCTAAATAAGTTATCACTTACACATACTTAGTGAAGTCAACAGGACCATAATATCAGGACAATGAAATAGCTGACCGAGGAACTACAGGATTATGTGCGGTGTCATGACGATGGAGTCTCATGATGATGATCTGGTGTGTCGATGCATTTACTATAGATTACTTGTAGTACTATCCATATCCTTGCATTTTTTTTTGTAATTATTTAATTTGCTGAATTTTGATACTAAACAGTTTTGATGAAAATAACTTCCCGCCTGGGGCTAGTCATCATAGGCAGTGGTCGATCTCGACTGCATCGGTGGCGTAATGGTGGCAGGCGCCACTCCCGATCGTAAGGTCCCAGGTTCGATCCCTGAATTTGGCGAAAAGTGATACTGGATATTTCCAGTAGGAATATTCCCAATGACAGCCTTGAATCTCAAATTGTGTCCGGTGGAGAGTCTTAAAACTAGACTTGGTCATAGTTACCTCTGCCTACCCCTCGGGGTGAAAGGCGTGATGTTATGCTATGTCGATCTTCTTTCCCTATGGCTTAAAATGAGGGTGCTCGAAGGGCCGAATAGTGAAGAAGGCGTCAAGGGAGACTGAGCTATCGTCGAATCAGAAATCTCATTGGAGATTTTAGATTGCAGTTCTTACTACTATTCAATCAGCGATAAATCCACCGAGCGAAGCGAGGTCTACGAATCGAATAGTGGAAAAGAAAAGCGCTTGTACCAGCTTAAAAGCATTGACATCTGGTTTGTAAGTTAGATCAAAGATAAATTGGAAACCATTGATCCAATCTTGATAAAAGTTTGCAAGCAGGTGGTTTATATAATAATCAACCAATGTGTTCCAGAGCTATTGAGGTCTCAATATTTTTATTAAGATGATCGGATTTTCATAAAATTAGGTATGTTGGTAGAGTAGATAATAAGGAATTTACAATTTTAATTTGAGGATAATCGGTCAAGAGGTTGCGAAGTTATAGAAAGATAAACGAGGCACGATTCACTAAGTCGTTCAACGCTAGATGGCGCTGTATGTTATTAACTCGCGGTATGTTTTGTTCGAAATAGAATACAGTCGTGAGATATTATGTCTACATAAGTTCTCGAGGTCTTAGTTCGAGGCGAAATACTAGTTAACTCTACATTAGCATTAAAAATTTCATGAATGAGATGTTTAGGTTAAGCAATCACAAATTATTTAATTTGGTTATACTTACTATCATCTATTACAGTACTTAAGATGAAATTGTAGAATTAAATTGACCTTATTGAAGTTTAGTTTCTGAAGTCAATGGTAATAATAGATAGAGCTGGATATTTTTAATGTGTAACATAGGCACAGAAGAGATAATGATAGTACGTAGGGAATGGACACTGTCATCCGCCAACTAGTCGGGCCTTCCTCGCCTTGCGAGCGGGATTGGGCTCTCGACGAGCCCCCGTGAGCCCGGAACGCACCTTACGCGCACTTTTGCGTGTGTGCGGAGCTCCATGTGTGCGGTGTCTGTGTGGAGGGTGGTTGTATCGCGACTTTTGTATGGGAATTGGTTCTAGTGTCTAAGTTGTGACATAGGTCTTGTAGTTTTTTTTTTGTCTTGCAGATCCTAGAAAGAATATGCAGTGTACTACTCTTAAAGACACAATAGCCAAGTGAACGTGCACGAGCAGTGGCGCGCCGGCGGTGGCGGTGCCGGTGCCACGATCGGTGCAGTGCTGAGCGAGATAAGCGTCGTTGTTGCGTCGGGCGAAGTGACAATACATGGGTGATCGTTCCATTTAACTTAAGATTCTGATGCCGAATTATTCTCATTAGTAAGAAAAGGTTTTTGTTTTGTGTTAGGTTTTGTAGTTAACTTGTTAATGATTTAGATGCTATTGCTGTATGACTGATATTTGCTCACAAATGAGAATATTCGGCTCTGAATGCCTCAAAATTTTTATGTCACGGAAAGCGCTGAAGAAGTAATTGTCAAACTAAGTTTAGATAGAGAATGATGAATCATAAATGTTACCTTAAGCCCTGAATTTTTTGACAAGTGTCCTCATATCAATACTAAAATTGCGCTAGTGAGCAGCAATAAGAAATCGTGGTAAGAGTAATAAGAAACATCTAACTACATATCTTCGCCTCTGACTTTTACCTGGAAAAGTAGCGAGACCATTGTCATTGTTGTAAGGAACATAGAGACATAGGGGAAACTCGCGAGCACGTATCAGATCCAGTGTAATTTCGTTTCATATGTTCATAACTTCATGATAAGAGTATTCTATTCTACAGATGGCATTGCAAAAAGAAAACAAATCTAACACCAGTAAAAAAAAAATTTAAACCCTACAAATTTCTTGTGCGTTCATTGTTCATCTCATAGAGATAATATATCGTTTCGCACATTCTGCACCGCATATTTATAACTCACCGTGGATTGGTAGCTTATTGTCTTCTACTACTTCTTGCAACCAAATTTAATAAAAAGATTTGACTTTGAAACTGTTGTTCGAGTGTCTAGTGTGTATGACGGATGTTCTGGCCGACGGAGCGTTAGCTATGTCATGCCCGCCGGGTCTGGTTGCACAGAAGCACTCCCTCATCGGACCATTTGTATTTGACTTTGACACTGATATTTAGTAAGAGATGTGTACTAGATGGTTAGTCTGGCCGAAGGAGCGTTGTCCCGGTCATATCCGCAAGGGCTGGCTGTACGGAAACGCTCCACCATCGGATCAGATGTGTGTCTATGCCTGTTATGGACCTCGTGGTTATCCTGGCCGACGGAGCTTTATCCCTGTCATATCCGCAAGGGCTGGCTGTACGGAAACGCTCCACCATCGGATCAGATGTGTGTCTATGCCTGCTGTGGACCTCTTGGTTATCCTGGCCGACGGAGCGTTATCCCTGTCATATCCGCAAGGGCTGGCTGTACGGAAACGCTCCACCATCGGGCCAGGACGGTTAATGTGTACGCCTGCAGTTGTCTCCTTTGGTATCTTGGCCGACGGAACGTGTTCCCGGTCACACCCGCAAAGGTTGGCTGTACGGATACATTCCTCAATCGGACCAGATAGTTATTATGTATGCCTGCTTAGTCTGCATGATTTACTTTGACTTTAAAGTTTGATCCGTGCGCTGGAAATATGTAGGTCTATTCCTATGATAATATTGATGGTCGGCTAGAGACTTAGAAGGTTCACCTGTAGGTTCCCGTAAAAGGTGGTAGAGTTTAATAAAACGTCCACTTAAGGGATGTCTCAGTAGTAATAATTGTTGTTTCGCATACTTATTCCCCAATTTTGTCATAATTTATTTGGTAACAAGTACTTGGTTATCGGACATTCCCGTAAGGATTAGTTGATGAAAAATAACATAGTTCCAGGGATTCTGTATCTGGGTTTTGAAAATGGGAGCATTTAAGTTTGGTCAGGAGTGACCGAGTGGAAAAGGATTTACTCGTGTCATGTTTTGTCTGCAGGATAACTCGCACACGAGGACGTGTGCAAGTCAGAATGGCCGTGTCGGGAGTCGAGTCATATCCGGAACGCCAGCGCCCCCTGACGCTGTTTGAAGGAAGGAGTTGTGTCCGCAACGCAAGCGCTTCTGTGGTGCTTGATGGAGTTGGTTAGATTCGTATCGCGCCGATCTGCCGAGGCAGGCTGTCTCTGGCAAGCGGCGTGTACGGTCGCAACCAAAACCATCTCGAGTTCGGATATACCTCTTTAACGTACTTAGTGCTATTAGTGTCGATATATTATAATGTATACCGCGTATCATTAGTGTTAAAGACATTGTGAAGATTATTATATCCTTTGGTTCAAAAGAATGAAGTCCTGCAAGTTTCTTGTGCGTTCTTCTTGTAGGTGTACCTTTCCGAACGCACGGTAATATAAACGACTTAATCGAGTGTACGAGCCTTATTTCTGCATCCAACATTACCCACCGACGCCCACAACTGTTAGAAGGTCGATGATAGTAGCTCCTGATGCTGAAAGTTATCCTCCACATGTACCAAGTCCCATTAAATTCGTAAATATTTACACTCGACTCGACTGACAGTATTACTGACTTTGACATGTTCTGTGCTTTGACAGTAAAATAATGAAATTTTCACAGGCTATCCTAAATATTTGCATTTTTGAATTAATTATAGCGTCTTTTCTTTTACCGTTTTTTTGCAGGCAACATTTTTTACATGATTGATTTTGACTGGCAGCACTGTTCATTCCGAGAAGACGCGACTCCGACGACAGGCCAATGCGATCTTTGTGACACACTGATGTATTATCTATGATGCGGACCACAGAACAAAAGGAACATGCGGACTAGGTTTCATACGTAGACAGAGAAAGAGACAGGTTTCATACCTGTGTTTCATACTTCAGTGATGCGGACGGGCACTGTGGTAGATCAATCCTGTGAACTATGAACATGTTTAACTTGTTTACGTGTTCTGTGCTTGTGAATCAATCCTAATATTAGTGATCTGAGATCTGTGAATCAATCAATCATTAATTATCAATACCTGCCATACCACATCTAAATCATCAATAAAGTTTTGGCTTTTTAATTTGCTTACTGCTCAAGTTTAATGAAAGTTATTGAAGGAAACACGCCATATTTTGGTGATTAATTAGCGTGCCCTAGCCTGACTTATCGCCAAGTTTTACAATAATGAACAGGGATAAAAGAGAGCCAGATTATCCGGCAGAATTGGAGTCTCAGTTTATAATGAGACTCCCAGAAGAACCAGCGAAACATTTGAGAGAAATGCTCAAAACTGGAGACAATCTAAAAAACCGTTTGACTATACAGATTGAAAATGATATGAGACAAGGAGAAGTTAAACTGGATCAATGGACGATGCACGCAAAAATTGTAGATCTTCCTACCATCGTAGAATCTCTAAAGACGATCGATAATAAAAGTTTCTATAAAACAGCTGATGTTTGCCAAATGATGCTGTGCAAGGAAGAGCCTGATCAGCCGTCCATAGAAGAAGAGTCTCCAGCTAAAAACAAAAAGAAAGACCCATTTAAAGTCGAGAAAAAGTTCTTGTGGCCTCATGGAGTCACTCCTCCTACGAAAAACATTCGCAAGCGTCGCTTTCGTAAAACTTTGAAGAAAAAGTATGTTGAGGCTCCAGAGATAGAAAAAGAGGTGAAAAGATTACTAAGGGCAGATAATGAGGCGGACAGTGTGACTTGGGAAGTGATTAAAGAAGATGATAAACAGCCGGCTAAAGCAGACTCTGCCATCAAGACAACTCCTAACAAACCTGAGAGGAAACAGAAACAAGATCGCATTCCAAAACGTGAACCCAAAACAGATGCTCTTAAACCTCATTCGTCTACCAGAGTTGTTGACATATTTGGGGAAGCGGTGAGTGACAGTGAATTAGAAGACCATCGTAATTTTAATGTGGACAATGTTTATCTGGAGGATAGCAGGATGTCGGCTTACGATACCCATCTGTCAGACGTCAGCTCTATGCTTGAATTAGGAGATTTGAAAAGAGATTCTCTGCCCATGCAATTCAGTTCAATGATGTTTGAACCGTCACAAGGGACGAGCAAAAGCTTTGCACCACATATTGATATTCCAAGCACATCCGGTATAAAGAGCGGCATTCTATCTTCCGAGGAAGAACTTTCCCAAGACTCTTATAAAGATAGTATGAGTCTTCGTATTGAAAAAGCTCGAACTGAACTTGAGGAGCTCAAACAACGTAGATTGAAAATTCAGAATGAGATTGCTGGTATGGACAACTTGGCCCTGAAACAGAGATTCCAAGAGAACCTGCACACACTCAATCAGGACATCATGTACAAAGAAATGGAATATCAGGGATTGATCACATTGCAAAACTCTGAAGACATATAAATAATTCATATCAGTCCTTTAAAATCTCATGAATTTTCTATTTATTAAGAACTTTCAACATTTCAATTACTATATTTACACTTATACTTTATATTTTTATTTAATGAAATCATTTGTACATTAAAGTACATTTAATTGTATTTAGAAGTAAGCAAAAAAGAGACAAAAGTAAGCGTAGCTCATATTTACTTGAGGCCGGGGAAGATAACAATGTTAGTAATCTATTTTTTAGTTTATTTTGTCTTAACTAAACTTTTTTTTTTTTTAATTTAGTACATAAATATTTTACAAATTATACAATTTTTACTACTTTTAGTATGGACCAAATGTAATTGTTGACCTCAGGTACCTAAACTAGGCTGAAAAGCCTGTCCTATTAAGTACCTGTGATCCCCCTGTTATGTTTAGATAAGTAGTGTAAATATTTTTGAAAATTAGTTACTTATATAATATATTGAGACATATGCGAAGCACTAACATTAATATTTAGTGGCAGACATTAATTATGTATTTCTAAAATTGCCAAATTTTAGTTAATATAATAGTAATAATATGAACTATATGCATAATTAGGAATTTAAACTGAGTTTATTTCGAACCAAACTGAAAAAAAGAAATATAATATAATAATAGTAATTTCCGGTTTTCCGGTGACATTAAGAGGAATAAATGATTAGTTAAAACTTACTATCTGTATTGTATTGAAGAGATAACAATAATTAACTAATGTGTGTACACACGTAATGTGTGTTAGTCTGTGGATATTTAAGGGTGTATGTATGTGCATGCGTGTATATGTATGTTCGTGTATGTGTGTTTGTATGACTTTACATTATTACTGAATTTACAAGAGTTGAAACTTTTAGCAACAGTGTATAAATCACTATAGTGTTAGATATTATAATTAGAGGACTATAATTTATCATTGTATCTGTTTGTTTATATTTCTTTAGCTTAGTTTATAGTCCATAGCAGTTAAGAAAATGTTTTCTTAGCAATTTATATTTTATTTGTTAAGTAGGTGGTACATCATTTACTTCGTAATTTCTCGTTTATCACTGTTATTAAGATAATTATGTTATAATAATATTAATAGTATAGTTCATTCAAGTCTCAACTGCAGTATATATTTTTTTATCTGCTTTGAACTCATTTGTAAGTTAAGTTAACAATACTGTTAGTTGTTTACCGGTATGTTACCTAAGGTGGTTACATTCTGCCTTCTGTTAGCTTACAGATCGCTGGTTCGAAACCAGGTCTAACATTTGATTGAGTGCATGCTGCTTGAGCATAATTATATATTCTTTTTTATGCCATATGTAGTATTCAATTTATCTGTGTCTATGTGTTAAGTATTATGCGTAAATATGTCATTCTTGTTGTTACTATAGTATAGGCTTCTAGCCGAGTTTGGGACTAGAAGATTATATGGAAATTGTCTTCTTATTATAATGTTATTGTTATAGGAAATCTAGTTACTGTTGTTCATTTAAAAGTAAATATTAAATTGAAAACCCCCCATAAACAAATTGAAGACTGTATTATAACTTCCAATCATTCAATGATTGAGAAAAATGAGGGGTCTCATCTTAGGGTATATAAATAGTAAAGTTATCTTTGTGTAAGTTAAATGGGAGTATATTCATTGACCAGTGGCTCAGTGGTAGTGACCCTGCCTTCTCAGCCGCAGATTTGGGTTCGATTCCCAAGCACGTTAAACATTTGTGCGCATGTCTTGTTGATCTGTGTCTGGGTGATATATTCGTAATAATGTATAATCAGTCTTCTGGTATCCATAACACAAGCTTTTCCGTCTAATTTGGAACCAGAAAACTGTGTGTGGAAGATGTCCCATATTATTTTTAGTACATAATGTATGTTGCCATACACATGCGTGCATGTGGCTGGCACACTTGCAAAGGTCTACACGATACACGACATGACAACAGCTCCTGGCCTATGCCACACTACTATCAAATAACATGTGTATTTGATAGTAGTGTGGCATACGCCAACTGGCATGCCTAACGCCATAACTTTCTTCATGCCATTAATATCATGCACGCCACTGTACCGTTTTACACGTGTCGTGACTTTAAAGTTATTATTTATATCAGAATTTAGTGAGTATGTGTTGAGTCCATTGTATAATCAATATAATATTATAATATGTACCTATAGGTATTTATTTTGCTAAAAATTATAAAATACTACGTTGTTCCCGCGACTTTGTCGTCGTGGTAATTTTGCGAATTCCTTTCTTATTCTTTATCTACATTATAATGTGCAAAATTTCAGCTCTCTCGGCCCAAAGGTCAGGGCTTGGCTTTGAATGTATCAGTCAGTCAATCAGTCGGGAATTTGATTTTATTATAAAGAGATGGTTTATCTATTATAATTCTATTGCCATGGTAGGTACTTAATAAAGTTATGTCGTAGCGAAATTGTAGAATTGGCACATTTCATGAAATTGAATTATCAATTATCAGGAAGTGATAATTCATTTTAACCATACTTACGTACATTATTTCCTTCAATTTTTTTTTTTTTTTAATAAAGTAAAGTATGTACCTAGGTACAGTCCGCTTGTACAATAAGCCTACCTATATTATAGGTAGGTATATTATATACATATGTTTACTCTTTAATAGGTAGATTAAATCAATATTACCTACTTATTAGGTAAATAATAACTATTGTTATTTTGGTGTAGTAAAACTTTGTGTTATTACACTAAGACTGTGGAATTTTATTATTAAAGTCAGTGATTAAAGTACCTACGTAAATCTTCATTGACTTCACTAACTACTTAGGTAAATAGTTGTAATTTTATAAGCTTTTAATATGCATTTATTTCACTTGTGTTATATATATAATAATTTTAGGTGGTGTGGTGTGGCACCTATAAGTAGGTACTTACCTAGGTTTTTTGTAAAAAACATTTTAGAACAGCTCTGCATACATATATACATACATTCACGCCTTTTTTCCCGAAGGGGTAGGCAGAGGTGTACCCAGGACTCAGTCCCATTGTAGGTACACCCACATTTCGCCAGTATGTTAATGGTCCCATGTAATAGGGGGCGAGCCTATTGCCATCTACCGTGCACAGATCCAGACTCCAGGCAGTTATTGAGATAATTTCTAATGGAAAAATCCAATATTTAACAGTGCGTGACCTGGGGATCGAACTCGGGACCTCTTGATTGAACAGCTTTTGAACAGTTCTGACTGGTCAGTCAGGCACAGAACAAAGAGGAGTTAGAAGAAAAGCTTTCTTTAAACCTGTTGGGCGGTCTTAGTATGTAGACTCCTGCAGGCACAGAAAAAAAGCCTGCAGTCTAGCTTAATAGGTACAGAGTTAACTTGTTTTCTCATTCGCGTCCACACAAACGCATATCTGTTGTCTCGTTCTAAATTCTAAACGCTTGGGACTTAATGAAACAGACATGGATCCTACGAATAATAATGGATCTAAACTTAATTACCCTTGGACCCTTGTAGCACAGTATGCACTATGCACTGTCCCTTGTGGCTGTTAAAAAATCGTACTTCTAAGTTAATGCATTCAAAAGTTAATCTCAGTATATTATGATCACTTCTCTGATTTTATTTTATACTAGCTGTGCCCCGCGGCTTCACCCGCGTAGACATCGTTCCCTTGGGAATATCGAGACAAAAAGTACCCTATGTGTCATTTCATGATTTTAGCTAATTGCAATAGGTATACTGCATACCAAATTTCAGCCAGCCAATCTGTTCAGTAATTTTGGTGTGAAAGAGTAACAAACATCCATGCACGAAGGCGGGAGCCCATCGGGGGGGTAAGGTTATTAGGCAGGCCTAAACTAACTCAGATTATCAGTTCGGCTTCTACTTCCGCGGTTACAGATTACGGCACTGCAAACTACAGTGATGAAAAATCTTGACTTAGTCCATTGAAATGTTACATTTTTTAGGCCTTACCTTACGTTTTTTAGAGGACGCAATTTTATTTTTTTGATGTGTAGGGGGGGTCAGTGTAAAGCTAAAACCAAGTTTGTGGGGTCGCCACCCTTGTCCCACGGCCGCCATCTTGAAAATAGGGGTTGAAATGGTTTTTACGGTATATCTCTTAAACTATTTATTTGATAAAAAAAATGTTTTAACATTTTTTGTTGCAAATTAAATTCTCTACAACTTTGGTCCAGTAACTTTTTGTCGTAGAACTATAAATAAAAAAGTTATAAGCGAAAAACAAAGTAAAAAAAAAAAAAAAAAACGACTGATCCATCGAAATGACTGAGGACGGAGTAGTTCTAATTTAGAAAATCACCGTGGATTATGCCTATTGGGGATACCACGTAAAAAAAACGCGCCTTTAGACTCTATCTCGTGGGTGGTGGGGAAAAGAGTCAATAATTAATTATTAATAATATTGCAAAATTTGTAATTAAAAAAGTTATAACAAAATAAAAAAAAATAAAAAAAAAAATAACTGATGACATATTATTAGTACACAAGTATAATATAGGTATAGTTAAGAGTACTTAAAAATAGTACTCACTTCGGAGCGCTGTAAAACCTTAGCTATTGACTTAATGAAAAAATGATGCTAAAAAAAGGTATTCCTCAAAAAACGATCTACAAAAATGGTCAGATATAATTTTTTCGTAAAATGATAAAAAAAAGTTACATCGAAAATTATAATTTTTTTTCTCGAATTTCTGAAGTTTTCGCTTATAACTTTTTTATTTATAGTTCTACGACAAAAAGTTACTGGACCAAAGTTGTAGAGAATTTAATTTGCAACAAAAAATGTTAAAACATTTTTTTTATCAAATAAATAGTTTAAGAGATATACCGTAAAAACCATTTCAACCCCTATTTTCAAGATGGCGGCCGTGGGACAAGGGTGGCGACCCCACAAACTTGGTTTGAGCTTTAAACTGACCCCCCCTACAAATCAAAAAATAAAATTGCGTCCTCTAAAAAACGCAACCCCAAATGAAACTTTTCAATGGACTAACTGGCAAATAAGCATCTTTCATAAATGTTGAAAACGTGTCGATAAAAAAGAATTATTGTCTGTGGCATTAGACTTGACTTACACGTCATTGTAGCCTTTTTGTCAAAAGTCAAGATTTGTCAGTTGGTTTCTCTGTCTACGGTCAGATGTTTTATTTTAGCCACGAGACTGGCCAATCATACAAAGAGGAATCGTTTGGGCTAATCAGCCATCGACAGTCGTCAACAGCAAAGAACCCATCAGCCAATCTTTTGGTCGTATTCTCCGGTCGCATCACAGATCACTATAATTAGTACTACGTAATTCGTTTCGTTCTTCAATCGCAATTTCGCATTCATTTACCCATTTGACATTTATTGCGCTTTTCCTCTCTGTTCTGTGATTGCGCTGTGCATTTGCGGTTTGCCTTGATTCTGTGAGGTCTTTGATTTACTGATTTATTTAAACCCAATGTGAAACAGACAGGTGTATTTTACAAATTCTATCATTGTGCTCTAAACTATCCCTTTAAATTGGTAAGTTACTCATTAAAATAATATGAGCTTGTTATAATGATGGTTTGAATAAACTTCTTTGGTTTATTTTTATTGGTGGCCCAGTTCACGTCGTTCCGATTGTAGGTATGTGCTGTGATTTTTGTAGTTTCATACTTTCGATTGGACCTCACTACTGACCTATTTACTTGCCTGTGTCTAAGTACTTAGGTACTGATATGGTTCTTGCTCCTAGTCCCAGTGCCCGAAATGTTTAAGGCTTTTTTATGACCCCCTTTCTAGCGATAGCCCAGATGTTTGTATATGTTTTTGTATCCAATTGAGGCTGAAATCACTAGCTCTTACCATCCTCGGTGGCAGTGGCTACTAAGCTGTGCAAGTGTCACCCTTCACCCTACTGAGTTGTCACTTGTCACCCTTTGGTGCTTCTCAATTGGAGTGGTCCGCCTTTCGTCCCCTTTATGTGGCTACTGCTTGCTCCTGTAACACTTCATGAAGCATTGGCAACATTTACCTTACTTTATCAATAATAATTATTATTATTGCTCATACTATCAGAATAGGTTTCTACAATTACACTGTTTGAGTCAAACATAATGTCACACCGTGACATGACCTTAAGGCTGCCCTACATATCTGATAGGCTACAATAACCTACCATTTAAGAAATATGTCCATTAATATTTGAACCTCAGGGACTTTGGATTTCATGCCTGACATACTGGGAAGTGGATGCTACTTTACATAAAATATGTACCTAGTTGTGGAGTATGACACACTGATGCAAGACTGCATGAAATTGTGTATTATTATTTACTGTGTAAACTTCCACCCAAACTGATCTGGTTACACTTGAAAGATCCTTTTCTATTGTTTCCAGAAAACTATATAGACATAAAACTTACTTAAATACTATTTTTCTCTCTCTCTCGGTTGATTCTTACTTCTCCAGTGGTTACTATTGCATCTTACTACATTCTGGAATCTGCTTGTACTCCTTTCTTGAACATGTTAACTGTCTAAGGCGATTTACTCCTTAGAATTCACACATCCCACACATTTTGAAATGGCCAATGCTATTTGTTCCTGTAAACTCGCATACCCTCCTATATTTTTTTTAAATAAATAATAATTAAAATAGTTTTTATTCAGGAAACATAAACCCATGTACAAACATACAATTTTTACTTGGCACATGAACTCATAATTCCCTTTAAAATTTGTCCATGCACCCAGTTAAAAAATAATTATGTCAAAATGTAATGGAGATAATAATAAGCTCTAAGTTTCTCTTTATGTCTAACTTCTAAATTTCCTATATTTTGCAGTATATGGACAGTCTGGTCTGGACCTTATCTGACTCCTTTCCCTTCCCTTTACAAATACTCATAACTACTTAATAAGATCTATAAGGGCTTATATCATACCACTTATATTATACTGATAAATTTTGTTTCAGGCCACAATGAAGATATTAGTATCATTATTGTATGTAGTGATGATACTACTCCACTGTTCTTATGCACCGCCAGTCTCTCCAGAGAAATCCAAAGAAGGGGATGGTGAAGTCAAAGATGACTTGGTAAACATTTTGATTGTTATGGTGCAGCCACACTGAAGTTACTTTAGATCACATTTTTGCATGGCATAATACATAATATTGTGATCCATCATTGTTACAATGTCGTTACTCTATCTTGGTGGGTCAGAACATAGGCTCTGCCAACTTGAGCCCATGTAAACTCATGATGGAAACTGTTATTCCCTGATATGAACAAATGTATATTGTATATGACGAAATATTCAAATTATTTAATCAACAGCCTCATTGGCTCAAATGGTACTATGCTCTCTATGCCACAGGCTACGGGTTCAATCCCCGGCCAGTTCAAACATTTGTGTGCATGAACATGTCTGTTTGATCTGTGTCTGGGTGTTATTAGCTTATATAGGTATGTATATCAGTCATCTGGTTAACATAGTACAGGCTTCTAGCCTAGTTTGAGACCAGATGACTGTGTGTGGAAGTTGTCCCATATTATAAAAAAAAATCAATAATAACAGTTTTCTTCACGAATTTACATGCGCTAAAGTTTACAGAGCCTATGTTCAGACTCTCAAAGATAAAACAATCATACTGTAGCTACTAGTGGCTTTTTAAAAATTCATTTTGGTGTTGTTAGTTTCTACTATAATAAGTACAACTTTCTCCTTCCATTCAAAAGCATGGTGAATCATTCTTTTAGCTTCGCTGACCTGCAAAAGTGTCTTATGACCAATTTGAATATTAACTTTTTGATTGACTAGCTTTATGTGTTACTTAGTTGACTAGAGAATAAAGTCAACTTCAATAATAATTGTGTGTTATTAGCAACAAGCTGTGCGCCACGGTATCTAATGTGAAGGCATTGTTCCGAAGGAAATATGGAGATAAAACCATATTTCCTTTATTATGACCTTTCCCAAGATCCCATCTATCTCTTAAATAAAAATTCATCAGTATTGGTTCAACATTAGGTGTGAAAGTGTTACATTACAGACAGCAAATCAATGAGCTTTTAGAAGGAATACAAAATAAATATCTACTTTCTATACTATTATGCAGGGATTGTTTGTAAAAATAAATAAGATTACTATATAGTCCATCAAATATAAGAAGTGCTATTAGACAGTTTCTATTTTGCCTTATTTGAATTTAGATTTAGTAATTAAGAATTGTACTACAAGTAATATCTCAGGGTGACAGGCGCAGTGCAGTGCTGCTCCGAATTTAGAATTTTAAACACTGGGTATCACTGTATCTGATATGGGCAATCATGATGCTTACCTTCAGGCACTTGATTTGCTGGTCGTGTCACTCACTATCATAACAAAAAAAAATCTTGTGGCAAAATTCTTATTTCCACCGTTTTACGGGGAAATTGTAATTGTGTTGTGTGTGTGTGTGTGTTATTGAAATTGTGTGAGTTACGCCTATGCAAGGCTTTTAACATTAAAGTATGAAACGTCAAATGGTACTTACATTTGCTGGACTATAGGTATATAAGTATGTTTTGTTATAATGGAATCACAACAAAAATATGATTATATGACATCAAATTTTCAATATACACATAAATCGAAATATGTAACCAGTTGGTAACTAACTACCTACATTTAGTATTACTAATTATACTTTCAATAATTAGGTACGTCCATTATTTGAATTCTTCTGAGGATGGGTTTTTCTATTATAGATATATTACAGGTATAGGTATAGTGTTATATTATTTAGTCATGACTCATGAAGAAATTCCAATAAGTTACCATTTTCCTTAACTTTGTGCACAACTAACAATATTATAATGTATGTTAAATATGTGTATGTATTATAATAATAAAGTAATGTCATTATCTCTTAAGATAGTCCTCATGTGGTTAAATCGGTTAGTAATATTGATAAAAAAAAGTCCTTTTTAGGGTTCCTCAAAAAAAGGGACCCTTATAGGATCACTTTGTTGTCCGTCACGACACTTTTTCACGGGAACGCGTCAAGGTATTAAGTTGAAATTGATATCAAATACTCAGGTCTGTGGCTGTAAAAAAACCATAGTTCTAAGTAATGCAATCAAAAGCTATGGCTATTTTACTGCATATTTCCATACTTTGTGCGTATGAAGCGAGTATCTAAATTTTGTAGTTAACTCTAACGTTACCGTGGCTGAGGTATGCGAGGCATTGGTTTACGTGCTGTAGGGTAAGGTTCGAATCTCATTATGTGATCATTTTTTGGATTTTATTTTATACTCATAAGTTTTTATAAAACGTTTTTATATACAGAAAAAATCCCAAAACCGTAAATAAAAAAATTATTATGTGCGCTGTATGTTTTTTAAAATGCCTTAACAATTTATTTACTCTTGATCTATTTACTTGCCGTTAAGTAGTAATGAATTTAAAATATCAACCTTCAATGCTCTAAATTGTATTAAGTTTTGCAGTTTACCTTCAATTGTAACCTTTAGAGTAAAACTTGTTTGTCTTCTTAATGTTTATTTCACAGAACTGGTTCTTTTGAAAATGGCACTAGCCTATAGGTACACTAATTATATTACGGGAGACCCTATAATATTACCAATTTATAGGTGTACATCCCACAAGGGAATGTTTGGATCAATTTACAACAAATGTGACTTCCTGTAAATTAAATTATATCCTATAATGGAAGACAAAATGATCATTCGAAATAATAATTTTAACTGTGCGTTAGTGTAATATTTATAATACAGTGTGACGCGTAAATCATGGATCATTTTACTAATATCGTATATAGGTAGAATGTTCAGTACTTACTCGATATAGGTATTAGTTCGAAATAACCAATGAAATTGAAAGTGATCTTAGATCATGACCTAAATATTTTTGAAATACCAAAATTATAGTCGCGTGATTTTTTGATAGAGCCCTCAGTAACGGGTGTGTAATTTTTGATATAAATATTTTTGACATAACGTTCATTTGATATAATAATCCGTTGACGTTTGATATAATTACACATTATGATATAATTTTTATTTGATGTTCATTTGATATAACAAACTTGATATTAAACTCAAATGGTATAATTTTTATTTGACATAACATTCATTTGATATGACAATTTTTTGATATAAAACATAAATCGTATTATATTTTTTTTATATAAAGCTAATTAGATATAACAAATTTTTGATATAAAACTTAAATCGTATTATTTTTTTTACATAACAGTCATGTGATGTAACAAACTATTGATGTAATACTTAGTTGATATAATTTTTATTTGATGATATTTTTTTCACTTAAATTACATAGGTACTAAATTTAAAACTTCTCTATTTATTTTATTTTTGTGTGACATGGCCATAAACTATTATGTCCTTGAGTATGGTTGGTGATTTGCCAGTCATCCTGTATACAAATATTTATATCTGCGTATTTATTTTCTTAGGCAGAGTACATGGAATACCACAGATACTTGAAGGAGGTAGTTCAAGCGCTGGAGAGTGATCCTGACTTCAGGGAGCGGCTGGAAAAGGCTGATGAAGATGATGTTAGGGTAAGTTATGGAATAAACTCTCATATGTAGCGTTATTCTTAAATAAAATACTAGAATTAACTAGAGTATATGATGTAGAGTAATATGTAGATATATTAACATCTATGATGCATCTCTTTATATTATACTAGAGAATGCTATGTTGTTAACTTTGGTTGATAGCTATGTGAACTGTAAATCTATAGTTTAAGAAATACATACTGTAGTACAGTAGTGTTGTTATTGTGATGTTGTTAGTATTTTAGTGCATTTAAACCCATAGATTCGGTAATGTGGATCCACATGAGACACAATGCAAAACTATTCTGTCGGGAATGACATATATAAAAAGTTTGGGTTATACCGAAACATATTTGTTGTTGACAGACTGGCAAGATTGCAGAGCAATTGGACTTTGTAAATCACAACGTGAGGACCAAATTAGACGAGATCAAACGACGGGAGCTGGACCGATTACGTCATTTGGCGACCAAGGTATCTCCAGAATAAATATGATAATGTACTTTTTACCTGTTGTTGTTTCTGATCAATGAGATGCTGTTTGGGGTTTTCCACTGGAAATCTTGAATTATAATTTCATATGTTGCTTTGAGATAATTGAGATGGGGTTTTCCTGTGGAATTTTCTGGGTTAACAGTAGTCTCAATAAAATTGAGGCCCTGTGTATTGAGTAACGTGCAAATTGTCAGAAAATTTATCTTGCTTTATATGAGGTAACATTATTATCGCAGAGTTTACCTATACAATACGAACGTCGATACAACGTATTAGGCGACGCTGCACTCCCCTCGTTACGGGAGATATTACATAGGACATTGGTATTGATAATGTTTTCAGCAATATGAGTTGACAAACAATCTGGACGCGCATGGTAAAGTGCCCACCAACGAACACTTGGATCATGGCAACCCTCATACCTTCGAGATTGAAGACTTGAAGAAACTTATCAAGAAAACCACTGCTGACCTCGAGGCCGCTGATAAGCAACGCAAAGAAGAATTCAAGGTAGATAATATGACAATTTATAAAAAGGATTTCCAGAGAAGATTCAAGAATACAAGATAAAAGAATAGAACAAAGTGACAACATCTCTCACTCTCTCTCATCTCTCTCTCACAACAAAATGAGGCTTATTATGTCAAAATAATGTCTTTAAAAAATAGAAATGTAACGCAAAACGTATTTACAGCAAATGTAGGGTTTTATTAGGCCCGGATTTGTCAGATCCCCCCCCCATTTATCAGAGCCTACAATAAGAGCACATAAAGCGCTTTAATCCATACACAAAGGTTATTGTTAAATAATCGTTCCATCTCTTATTGGCTCACATCTCAACTCCCACAATAGAGACTGGCACAATAAAGCTCTCGACCGACATGAAAGGAGACGTTTTGCCCAGCAACAGATTATAACTATCACATGAATCAAAATCTAATACATATTTTTACAGCAATACGAGATGGAGAAAGAGTTTGAGAAACATCAAAAGATAGAAAGTCTCGACGAAACCCAGAAGAAGGAATATATGGAGACAATGAAGAAGGAAGAGGAGGCCAAGAAACATCATCAGCCGGTAATATAGACAAGTGGTCAATATTTTTTAGGTAAAACGCTAGACGTAGTGGTGGTTGCATTGGGTGTATGCGTTATTTCAGCGGTTCAGTAATGGTTCGTGAAGGATATCTACCAAGGACAATTAGTACCAATAAGACCCACTTCATCCAACATAGGATAAAATCAAGTATCAATATTATTATGTACCTATATGTCTTGCGCAAACTTCCTGTGATTACAATCAGTTTCGTATGCGTTTAAAAATCTCATTGATACATTATTATTCAGCCATGACCGACTTCATACCACACATTACACGTAAGTGGTTGTTCATTTGCTCATGTTATTACCTACTTAGAAAAAAATCTTGGTAAGGCCAATAGCTACTCGGATTTTACCCAACATTTTACATAGATAAGCTCTGGTTAAAAGGGCACGGCGGCCAGGGAATTTACAATCCTCTGTTTTGCATCTAAGTCCTAGGTAATAATACTACATATTATGTAGTAGGCTCGCTTGCTCTTATCATCACGGCATATGGCATATGGACACTGTTTCAAAAGAACTATTGTAGAGCGTAACTGGCAGGTAACAGCGTGGGAACAGACAATAATGCTGTTTCTGTGTACCTACGGTCAAGTTCCACTTTGAAAGGAGTCTCATAGTTAGTTAAAAATTGTGTTGCTTTTGCATCCTATGCTGAATATACTAGAGCTTCAGAAACGTCAGTAGGTACCTACCGAAAATCTAAAAACTAGAGAAAAAGAAAACTATCATGTTATGTGTAAGAAGCCGATAACGCGAAATTGGTTCCTTCGCTTTTATGACCGCATCGAATTGAATGTTCTCGAATCTTATGCCGTGTGTATACTATTGTTAACTGACTTCAACACAAGAAGGTAACTGAATTCGTCCCGAATTTTATAATATATTTACTGATGTTCTATGTAATTGTGAACCAGTATAATTGTTTATGCCGTGGAGTTACCGGCTTTAGAATAGTGCTCCACCCTCTCTACCCGTGGTTGCCGTAAGAGCCGGCTAAGGGTAAACAGATCCAGAGGACGGGCAGTAGTGTCCTCTGCAAAAAACCATCGAACTGCGTTCGACAGCCCGCCTGCCAAGCGTGTCGAGTATTGGCAAAACCCCCCTTTATGGGGGAGAGGCCTATGTTCAGTAGTGGATTACCAACGGCTGAGATGATGATGATGATGAATATTCTCATTCTTTTAAAGTCGGGCAGGTTATAGGAATATGTTCTAAATGCACTTGTATTTTATGTCATAATATTATTATATACATTATTTGGTTTTTTTTTAATCACGAGAAAAAACCCCGATGATAAGCAACTACTTCTTGTGTTATCTATACTTTTAACCTCTTTAAAATTATGATATTATGATAATTTATTGGTAATGATCGATTTAAATAAAATCATAGCCGATTCCTTAACTCTTTCAACTCCAATGAAAATAGTATAATGGAGCATAAACTTGTTTAAATATATTAACTTCATGATGCAGCTCCATCACCCTGGCTCTAAGCAACAACTAGAGGAAGTCTGGGAGAAGCAGGACCACATGGACCAGCAATTTGACCCTAAAGCATTCTTCATGATGCATGGTGAGTCGTGGACAAACTTAATAATACAATAATGATTGTATTTAACAGCTACACCATCCGGTTACGAAGGATCAATTGTTAGACATTTGGAAAAGCGGCGATCATATGGACCCTAAAGATTTCGACCCAAAGGTGTTTTTCATGATGCACGGTAAGATGCGTGCGATTTCAGAGAGTGTAGCCTTACTAACAGACGAGTTTTACTTGAACATAAAAGCACGCCCATTTTTTTGACATAACCACGATGAGTCATTCACGATGACGTGCTTCACTATTTCCTGTGTCCCCAACACAACACATACCGCATATGTAGTTCCAATTACACTGTTAAGAGCATACGACACCTTAGACATTTGACAATCCTATGAAATATTTCCAAATCGTTGTTTCGTATTTCCGTATTTCCTCCAAATTTATTTAACCCATTCGATACATTTATATCCTGAATTTTTTATGATAAAGTAAACTGTGTCCATAAAATTGTATTTTATATAATTGTATATTTCTTCTGCTGGATTTTTAGACGTTCACTAGAAGAAATTGAGAGGTTATAAATGAAAATAATATGATAGGGCTATAGTTCACTACATTTTAAATATTAGGATATGAATTTATCGAATGGGTTCATTCATACATGAGGGAAAAACAGGGATTCCCCTGTTTCTTTCTCATGACGAAACATCGATTTGGTAACTTTTTTTATAGGTTTAAAGTCGATTGTGTCAATTTCCTAAGTGGTGTATACTTGTAACGCAAACTAATGCACGTAATAAGGGGCCCTACAAAACAAAGCCGCTGGCATGCTTGCATGTGAATTTTTCTCTCATTTAGGAAACTATGAAGCATTAGATTTGCACGTTAGGAATAGTGGTGGAGCGCGTCATCGTGGATAGCACCTTCTGAACAAGTATCTGTATTGCTGCATGTAGTTGTTTAGTTTGTCCTCCTTGTTGACTTGTTTTTGTTTGTATTGCGTTGTAGAGCTACATCAGCACGTGTTTGTACATCATTAGCACTTGCATTTGCGATTATTTTCCAAGTACATTCATCAAAAATAGGACCTTAATATACATATTAAGATTTATGCCTTGACCTGTAATTGAAAGGCACTTTTCAGACGCAAGTTTTGTAACTTTTAAGGGTTCCGTACCACAAAAGGAAAAAGGAACCCTTAGGATCACTTTGTTGTCCGTCTGTCTGTCAGTCCGTCTGTCAAGACACTTATTCACGGGAATGCACGGAGGTATTAAGTTGAAATTGATAAAATACTCAGATCTACGGTCCCTTGTGGCTGTAAAAAATCACACTTCTAAGTCAACACAATCAAAAGTTATGGCCATTATACTGCATATTTCCATACTTTGCGCACGGGACTTCTAATCTCTAGGGTACTTCCTATCACCTATTATTTGATAAGAAGCAAAATCTTGTATCACAAGTAAAGGAGAAATACCCAAACCGTAATTTTGTTGCAAAATTACATAAAACAACAAGTATTTCCGGTTCGTAAAATAAGTATCAAAGGTTCACGTATCCCAGTTTGTACGAGCGTTGGATTACGATCTAAGGGCGTCGGTTCGAATCTCGGAAGTTCTCTTTTTGGATTTTATTTTATACTTATAGGTTTTTTTTAAAAGCGGTTCTTTTTCGTTGTTTTGATTAATATAATATAATAATATATTCTATTGTTTATTTATTTAATTTGGTAAGAAGCTAGATCTTCTATGTATCAAAAGTAAAGGAAAAACCCCATAAAAACCGTAACGGGATGGCGCTATATATTAATAGAAGTGGAAGCGTTTTGTTTAGGTATGGAACCCTACACTATGCATACATGCGTATGCCTCAACAATTTTTTTTAATGGTTGGTAATTATATTATTGATATTTTTACAGAATTTAATTTTTATCAGTTATTATAAAAACACTTTGTATTAGTGTGATCTTCATTTGTGCACGTTGAAATGTTATGCATGTAGAATGAATATCGTATAGAAAGGTCTTCAGCGTAATCAGAGGTGCAGGCTACGGGCATGTTTTGTAAACAAAGCATATAGAGTCACGACATGTAAAACACGTACACACACATACTCAAACTGAACACATATAATTTCTACAAATATATAAGATCATACTATTATACCTAAGATATAAAATGTTTTTAATTGAGATAATAATAATAATTATAAGATAGATCAGAAATGAAGAATGTAGAGGTGTGTGCAGACGAACAAAAATTAGTCATTTGTACCATGTTTAAACTTTAAACATACAACTGTCTCCGTGTGCCTACGTGTCTGTGTTTATTACGCTTAAACTTTTATTAGGTTACCTTACATGGGACGACTCTCGGCGAGCAAATTTGAGCGTACAATAAATGGCAAGTCACCAGGGCCTAATTCAAGTGAGCTAATTCAAGCGAGTCATTAGATTGTAGGTGATTTGTAACTCGGCAAAATTCTTCCCATGTAATTCGCTTGAACGGTGTTTAAGTGATTAATTACTATTCAACATATTTCCTGTGGTGTCAACCTATTCTTACCCTGACTGCATAAAACTCAATTTATTTATTCACAAAACTACAGACGTCGACGGCAACGGTGTATGGGACGCGGACGAAGTCAAAGCCCTATTTATAAAGGAGTTGGACAAGATGTACGGACCGGGTGGCCCTAACAAGGACCGTCACGAGAGGGCCGAAGAAATGGAAAGAATGAGGGAGCACGTGTTCAAGGAAAACGACAGGAACCGCGATGGTCTCATCGACTTCGAGGAGTTCATGTTGGAGACTCAGAAGGCGGAGTTCAATCAGGACGAAGGTATGATTATATTGACCGAGCGAGCGAAGCGTCTCAGGTTGCTATGGTTACAATAAATTACCACAGTACTCTTGTGATATATTTAAAAGTGTTATTTTATTAAATTATTAATATTCATATCCGACTCAAGTCTGTTCATTCGTGGCCGAAGGCACATAGTAAGTTGACAGAAGCCTTTGAGATTTATAATATTAGTAGAATGTTGGGTTATTAGTTGAGTGATTAATTTTGTCACCTACCTCTTCCCAGATTCTGATCTTTTAATAATTTCTGCAAAATGTTCTGTTTTTTTCGAACTTTCTACAAAATATTAAGGTGAACGCACACATACTCCAGCCGAACGCATCGAACTGTTATGATATATTTTTCAATAGCTAATTTGTAAAATCAGCGATAACCCCCCGTCGCATCAAAATTAATAAAAAGGCTCCGCCATGCGGTTCGCTACACACAGACATACGTGTAGGACACACTCGGTCTATTTTCCGCGACAGAAATTGTAATTCGGTACAGTGAAATTTTCTTGAATAAATCTCTTTCAGAGAGAGAGATTGCTTTTTTTTAAAAAGGATTCAAGGACTGCCATCCTAACAGAACGAAACGAATTTCAGTACTTTTTATATCCTAATTTATTTTGAAATCCTATGAAACCTCGCACACCACCGATTCATAGGACAGATAATAATACTACGTAACAAATTGTGACAACTCAACGCGGAATGTTGTACGAGGTTTCATATAAGGAATTCTAAAATTAGTTTAGTTCGGCGCTGAAAAGTGTGCGTTTATCTTTAGAAAAACTAAATAAAAGATGAATGAAATCGGTAAAGTAGTTCTCAAGATATGGCGTCACCAATGAAACAGGGTTTATTTATACCTGACTGTGAAGAAGGAGGGTTGGGTTATGTTTTTATATATACCTATATTTAAAAAAGCCAATTTATTCATAGGATGGAAATCAATCGATGAGAACCAGATCTACACACAGGATGAATATCATGAGTTTGAAAAGAGGCGTCTAGAGGAGGTCAAGTTCTTGCAGCAACGTGGATTGGTCAGTATTCAGTATCCTACAGTATAAGATATGCGAAAGATTCTCAGTATGTATGTGTTGTCTCTCTCTCTGTGAGGGGCGTGTGCGTATGTGATACCTAACAAACACGAACATAATAGTGACAGTTTTGCGGACAATCTCACTAGGTGCAGGTGCTTTTTATTAATCAACCCAAACTGCTGGTTTTTCTTATCACATTAATATCATATTATTAAGTAGATAACGTTTTAGTTATCGTTAAGATCGATCAAATTTATCGAAACTATTCTCCTTATTTAGGAAAGTAATTATGGATTATAAGTATGTGATATGAGTGGCTATGAATTTAATAATGCTCCGTATAATAATCTGCTAAAATATTATATTATGCTCTTGTGTGCGAGTATATAATATATGTATATAGCCTGGGTAGCGCCTAAATCGTATGTCTTTTTTTTTTTAATTATTAGACTCCTGTCCCCCGACAGAATCAGGGATCGTTTCTTCATTCATCCTTTCACTCACACTCCTTCATCCATCATCTTGCGCTATCGCGCATTCGTCCTATTCCGTTCTATTACTACCTTCATCAAACGCTCAGCATACTTCAAAAACTTTCCTCTCTTACGCCCTTTCATTATATCCCATACAGTCTCTTTCGTAACATTCATCTCCAATACTTGCCTTATGTCCTCCCGTTGGCGTTCAAAGGCTTGGCACTCAAACAGGATATGCGGTACTGATTCTTGCTCGTCGGGTACATCGTATGTCAGAGTGGTCAAGGTCGTCAATATGACCGGATTACGGCCGCCTATATGTTTAATAACTTACGACTGTCTCTTTGACTTCCAACGGCTGATATGATGATGATGATGATGGTGGTGATGATGATGAATGGCAATAGGCTCGCTTTCTTAATATGGGACTTAAAACATTACTGGCGAAATTATGGTGTATCTACTATGCGACCGAGTACCCCTGTGCCTAACCCTTTGGGAAAACACTGTGTGATGTTATCTTTAATCTTTAAATATAAACTAAAAGCTGACACCTGGGACCCTCAGTCTAAAGTTCTGTTATATACTTGCTTCAGGTGGACCAATACGGGCGTCCTATGCCGGGTGCTGAGCATCAAATCCATCAGGCCCGTCAACAGTTCCATAATTTCCAACAACAACAAGCTATTCAACAACACCTCCAACAAACTGGACAATACCCTGGGCAGTATACTGGCCAAGCCCCTCAGGGATACCAACAGCCTCAGGGTTACCCACAGTCGCCTCCGGTTAACCAACAGGGGTATCAACAACCACCTCAAGTTAACCAACAGGGGTACCAACAACCCCCTCCAGCTTACCAACAAGGGTACCAACAACCTCCAGCTAATCAGGGCTATCAGCAACCCCCTCCAGCCAATCAGGGATATCAACAACCCCCTCCAGCCAATCAGGGATTACAACAACCTCCTCCAGCCAATCAGGGATACCAACAACTTCCAGTTGGTAACCAACAACCCCCACAACCTAACCAGCAAGCGTACCAGCAACCTCCCGCAAATAATCAGCCACAGGGCAACCAGCAACCACCCCAGGGCAACCAGGCCCAACCAGCCCAGGGTAACCAGCCCCAACCTCCTCAGCAACAATACCAAGCGGCTCAAGGTCAAGCTCAAGCCCCTCCACAAGGTCAACAGACACAAAAACTAAACCAACCTCCCGCACCACAAACTGGCCAGTCTCAACAGCAGGGGCAAAACCCACCAGGCAATGTTGGAACTCATTAAAAAATCTCAAATTAACCACATCTTCGTAAAATTAACGTTTTATACTTAGACAGAGCATGTACTGAGCCTTAGAGGTCTTTCTAGAAATGTGGGTATAAATAAGCTCAGTCCAGTGTTTTGTCTGGTTTATATATATAGGTATATGAATTATTGATGACATGACAGTGCCAAATTCCATGCACTTAAGGCTTAAGTTATAATAATTAAATAGTTCTCACAGTTGACCCACGAAATAATTATTATTATTATGCTTGGTTCATGTAATATAATTAGTGGGTTTATATTACCGTTTTAAATTGAGATTTTTCTAGTTGTATGATCTAAAGTATGCGCGCAACGAGCTCGCCTCATGTGCGGGCGGGCCAAGTAGATACAATAGATATAAAAAAATCATAGAATATAATATGACTTATTATTTTACGACTCTCTCTCTTCGATCTTGATGCTTTCTTTATACTATTATTACCTTTACCTCTAAATATATAAATATATATGTCTATTTTTTCAATAAATAGGCGTTATAGAGCTCTTTTGCAAGTTATGTATTGAAGTTTTGATAATAGTAATCTACAGTGCATTCGAAAAGATGCCTCTGGAGGGAGAATAAATAAATAAATAGTTTCAAGCTCAATCAATCAATCAATATCTTTATTGACATAATAAATATGGCACAGGTTTATTTTGAATCCATAGGCTCCCGAACTAGTATAAACTGTGTTTCAGGAGCCACAGTGGCTTCTCCCATTTTTTGAGCTGATAAATATTATATTCTCAGTAAGGAGATTTTTGTATGAAAATAACTAAAATACAAATTAAAAATAAGAAAAAAAAATGGATTAAATTTAAAATTGGGCGGAATTAATGAATTAGAAACCTGTAATGCTCTATTTTGTCTACTACTTACTTCTCGTACTTTCACAATTTGACAAAAAGAACCAGAAAGCTGGCTGCCAGATACTTCCTGTGCAAGTAAATTGCTATTTTCTACATGCGATGTCACGATTATCATTTAACTGTCGTGTTTAATCTTTATTCAATACGGCTCCTATCTCAGGCGTAAGCTAATATTTGCGTGCATACTGCAGACATAATTTTAGCTGTAATTTTAATCATGTGTTGTGTGAATTTATTAAATATATTATTATAATGATATGCACGAAATCTTTTATTTTCAATATACCTAAGTATATCTAAGTATCAAATCAATCAATATCGTCAATATCCTATTTTAAAATTGACTGCCTCGGTGGCGTAGAGGGCGCATGCTCGACTGCCAATCAAGAGATCCCGGGTTCGATAACACTGCCTGACCTGGGGGGTCAGGCAGTGTTAAATATTGGATTAAATAAATAAATAAATAAATAATAAATAAATAAATATGGGACAACTTCCACACACGGTCATCTGGTCCCAAACTAGGCTAGAAGCCTGTACTATGGTAACCAGATGACTGATATACATACTTATATACGCTTATAACACCCAGACACAGATCAAACAGACATGTTCATGCACACAAATGTTTGAACTGGCCGGGGATCGAACCCGGAGCCTACGGCACAGAAAGCAGAGTTACTACCATCTGTGCCAACCAGGCTGTCAAATATTGGACAACAAAGCGCTAGCACTAAGGCACAAAGACACCAGCGCCCTCGACATTATCTTAAAAGTAGGTATATAAGTTGTGTATGAGCACTCATTTACAGTAAGAATTTAATTGGTGTGTACCTACATTCAATTCAACTCCTATTCTTAAACATTAAATTGTGTATAGTATCCACTTGCCACATTGGACCTTCATGAAACTACAGGAAATAAATGTATGAGATCACAAACATCAAATCAATTCGTGAGTTTGGCACGGGGAAAATCCCTACTTATGCTACAAGGTCAATAGATAAAGACGAACATCTTCCTAGAACTGCCTCATAAATATACAAAACTAGCTGTGCCCCGCGGTTTCACCCGCGTAGACATTGTTCCCGCGGGAATATCGGGGAAAAAAGTACCCAATGTGTTATTCCAGGGTCTAAGCTACCTGCATACCAAATTTCAACCCAATCTGTTAAGTAACTTTGGCGTGAAAGAGTAACAAATATCCATCCACCTATCAATCTAACCAAAACCGCGCTAGATGGCGCTGGAGGTAAGTTAGAAATCGCAAGCGTTTTTTCACCTGTTAAAAGTTTTTTACATTGTACTGAAAGCTCAATGCCCACTCTTGGTTACAAATGAGCAGCACGCTGGCAAAAGACAATTACACCAAAAAATCTGTCCTTTCAACAAACTAATTTTCATTTTATGTAGATTTTTTTTTCGCTTACTACTTGTTATACATTACCGGTTAAGTGTTAAGTATTTTGTTTTATGACTAGTTATTATTTATACGTCACAAGTCTGTTCATTCGTGGCTCATAGTAAGTTGAATGAATGAATGAATATTTATTTGTTAGAATTTTCAATAACATAACATACATTCACGCCTTTTTCCCGAAGGGGTAGGCAGAGGTATACCCGGGACTCAGTCCCATAGTAGGCACACTCACATTTCGCCAGTATGTTATTGGTCCCATGTAATAGGGGGCGAGCCTTTTGCCATCTACCGGGCACAGTTCCAGACTCCAGGCAGTTATTGAGATAATTCCTAATGGAAAAATCTAACACTGCCTGACCTGGGGATCGAACCCGGGACTTGATTGGCAGTCGAGCATGCGCCCCCTACGCCACCGAGGCAGTCAAAAAAAGTCGAGGCATAGATGATGAATGAATATTTACTAAAACATAATAATACTCATCGCTTACCTACATTGGCCACATTCATGAGAGATGAGAGACAGATATTTTACAGAGAGAATGCGTATGTATAGGGTCAGGGAGGCAACAGTGGCTCGGTATTTTTCCAGAGAAGGAAAAAATGATAAAAACGTCATAGGTTTAGCCTGGAATTTATACACATTGTTGTTATTACATTATATTTTAACATAGCATTTACGAATCTTCGTTATGTACTGCATAAAAAAAATTAGGAGCCTAAAATCAAAAGAAGGGAAATTAGTCACTGTGCACTACCGGGTGTACACACTGACTCACTACCGTGGTACGGAGTGACACTAATAGTACACAGTACAGGCGTAGTAATAACTAAAATAAACGACGATTTTTATAATATTTTTAATTAAAAATTTAAAAGAGACAATCACAAGTTGTTTCTTTAACAAATCACTACGATGCTTAGAATTTAAGGCAAATTTATAAGATCTAAGACATCTCAGTGACTGAATTAACAGTTTTAGTCTATTTCTCCCATATCAAGCTACAATAACTACTATTGAGATTAAAATTATTCGAAATCTTATAGCTGACTCCATGAGTCACTGTGTACTTTTCAAAAATGAGTCACGGTGTACCACTTCGCCATGTTCAAAATATTTCGTCACAGCAAACGAAACCGAAATCAAAAAGGAGAAATCTCGAGACCAAGACAATTGACACAAGACATAGGTACTATACAACATAAGTATTAGTTATCACCAATTGTAACAAACAAATTTATGAAAACAATTGAAACTCACCTCAAAAAGTAATTTTGTGAGAGCAAAAACAAAAAAATTGTGATAACACCACCACGCCGCGCTCGTTCCCCGATCCGCTTGGTTAGAATGTGTAGGGTACCAAGCGCTAGAAATGAGTGCTAGAGACAATTGTACATTCCCTTTAGTTTTGACAGAATCATAACTGAGCCACTGTAGTCGACTGAGTCACCGTTGCCTCCTTGACCCTACGGTGTACCTATACGGTGCGACGTCATGCATCATTTTAATAATCTACAGAATCGACTTTTACCTACGTTGAAATAACTTTAAAATTCTATCCTAAAGTAGGTACAATAGGTAAATATAATTTATAAAATATATTAAATAATTAAAATATATTATATAAAATATATTAAAAAGTATTACGGTATTATACTTAACTACCTAGGTACTCTAGTATTCAAGAAGGCTTGGCCCTACAATAGACCGACCTACCTAGACAAGTACCTTGGCCGTAGTACATAAAATAGGTAAATACGTAGGTACCTATATAAGTTAGGTACCTACATAGGTTACAATTGTATCGACTCGATAAGGAGCTAATTTTCCACTGCAACACTAAATAAGAGTACTTAGGTAGGTACCTATATGAGTTCACGATAACGTCATTGTTATTGTGATGTTAGCTCAGGGCATTGTACGTGGCCTTATTAGTTCACAAGGTACGACTCATACACTGCATACCAAAGGCATTCGTGTCACATTTGTAGGTGGCAGTTTCCTTAGCTTATACCTACTCTTGATATACTCAGGCCCAGCGGCACAGGAACCACTTAGGTCCAATTTTTTAGAACTCATTTACAATCAGTCTATTTCTAACCAATGCACACAGAGTAGATCTTGCAATTATTATTGTCTTCATCTTCATAATATTATACTTAATATGACTGAAACGAAATGTGACAATTGGGACAAATTAAAAACAAAAATTCTCTGTTGTTACTAGAGGTGACGAAGTAAGTGCGAACGAGCGGGAATGACGGCCTTTGACGCACAAAGGCCATGACTCCTGTGGTCCATATCAATCAGATGTGCGAAATCGATAGGTAATTGCTACCTATTTAGATTACTAGCTATGTAGTATACATAACACTTATCCTATAATACCTATCCTACGCACCTCAAGTAAGTGGGTCCTACTATATATAATAAATGCGAAAGTTTGTGAGGATGGATGGATGGATGTTTGTTACTCTTTCACGCCAAAAATATTGAAACGATCGGGTTGAAGTTTAGTATGTAAGTATGATAGTTTGGACCCTGACACAGGGTTTATATCCCGATATTCCCATCGCGGTGAAGTGAAACCGCGGGGCACAGCAAAACAATTCTTCGAGTTTTAAAAAAATTTGGGTAATATTTACATACATGCATACAGTCACGCCTTGTTCCCGGTGGGGTAGGCAGAGACTATTTCCCTCCACTTGCTACGATCCTGACATACAACTTTCGGTTCGTTCACTTTCATGACATTTTTCATACATGCTCGTCGGTTGAAGGTACTTTTGACTTTTTTTTTTTTTATTTTTTTTATTTATTTCCCAAAATCCACAGACCTTAAAACTAAACTTATACAATCTATTAACTTAATTTTACGTCCAATAATGGATTTACCTTATAATATACTAGCGGCCCGCCCCGCCCGCAGAAGTATAGTGAACGTTTAACAGGAGTAAATTCGTGATACATTGTATTTTATTTACTACAAACCCTTAGTAAATTACTTTAATCTACCACCAATAGTTTTCACTCTGCATGAAAAATAATCACCGCTTCGATTATTGTGAATAAACCAGAAAAGATGGATATAATCTATGTATACTGTTTTGTAGGTATTGATCACTACTACAATCCCCTAGTACATTACTTTACTTTACCACCAATAGTTTTCACACCGCATGAAAAATAATCACTGCTTCCATTATTGTGACTAAACCAAAAAAGATGGATATAATCTATGTATACTGTTTTGTAGGTATTGATAAGTACTACAAACCCCTAGTACATTACTTTACTCTACCACCAATAGTTTTCACACCGCATGAAAAATAATCACTGCTTCGATTATTTTGACTAAACCAAAAAAGATGGATATAATCTATGTATACTGTTTTGTAGGCATTGATAATTACTACAAACCCCTAGTACATTACTTTATTCTACCACCAATACTTTTCACAGCGCATGCATATAATGTCTGTTTCGATTTTTGTGACTAAACCAAAATAGATGGATAAAATTTCCGTGGACTATTTTGTAGATATTGATAGGTACTACAAACCCCTCGGACATTATATTATTCTACCATCAATGGATTTCACAGCGCACGCAAATTTATGAATATGGTAATTATATTATGTGACACCTTGGTTCACAATATTGCAGTTTTCTTACGGATCCCTATTTTTTTTCAAAATGTCATATAGCCTATGTCACTCACACTGAATTAAGCTATCCATAAGTGAAAGAATTTTTAAAATCGGTCCAGTAGTTTCGGAGCCTATTCGTTACAAACAAAAAAACAAAAAAACAAAAAAACAAAAAAACAAAAAATCAAAAAACAAAAAACAAAGTTTCTCTCTTTATAATATTAGTATAGAAGTATAGATTTACATTTTTATTTTTTTTGGCCTTATTTTGGCCTTTCCTAAGAAAAACGTCAACTTGGTCATGAAAAGTACGTCTAGGTCGACCGCTACCGACTTGACCATTCACACTAGCCTTATAAATCTCTTTTGTTAATCTCCTTTCATCCATCCTCTCCACATGTCCGAACCACCTCAGCATTCCTTTCTCTATCTTAGTCACTACATCTTCTACCACGCCACAGCGTTCCCTTATCGCACTATTCCTCATTTTGTCCATCAAGGTCACTCCAATCATGCTTCGCAGGCTTCTCATCTCCACAGCATTAATCTTACTTTCATGCTTCTTCTGCCAGACCCAACATTCACTACTCACTACCATACGTAAGTGTAGGGATCAGTACCCCTCTATGGACCGCCAGCCGTGCCTTTTTAGACACTTTCTGAGTGTTCATAAAGGTATGCAATGCCCCATTCACTTGATTTCCTGCCAAAACTCTTCGTTCAATATCACAGTCATACTTTCCATCCCTTGTAAACTTAGAACCCAAATATACAAACTCTTTCACTTGTTCCACTTTTTCTTCACCAATCAGAATATTGCAAACTGTCATACTCTCTTCTCTTTCGAAAACCATAACTTTCGTCTTACTTACATTCACTATCATTCCTTTGCTTGTTAAAGCAGCATTCGTTATATCAACCATCGCTTGCAACTCCTTCTCCGACGATGCCAATATCACCTGATCATCAGCGTATAGGAGGCATTTGACGGTCAATCCATTCATTCTTAATGGGTAATATTATTATTATAAATTGGGTAATATTTAGGTAGGTAAAGTCGATATTTTTTTACACAACTGTAGGTAGCAGCGGTACCGAATACGTAGTAAGCGCTATGTATAGGTAATTAGCAGGTCTACGTGACTCAGTTTTGATGATATTCTCCAGGTCGCATATATTATACGCCTGCTGGGGGGAGCGGGTCAATTAAGTATGTCGAGCACAACACCGGTAAAAACTCGCTGGATGCCCCCGCATTAGCCCCCGTCTTTTTAGCGGAAACGACGTACGGACTCGATTAGCTCGTCTTCTTGTCCGCGCTCTTCTTAACGGAAAAGCAAGGGGAACCCTCATTTTCATCTACTTCCCCCTGCGACATGAATGACTCGCAGTAGGTACAATCGTCTCCCAGGACTCGTTTTTTTACATTTACATGTTTTACATTTTAGTAATGTTATACGACAATCGTCCAGCGCGAGTTGGGCGGTATCCTCCTCGCAGCCATACTGGTTGATCACGGTAGTTGCCTGTCTTCATGAATTAGGTAGAGATTTATTCCCTAAACTATACTGTCCCACTTCTGAGCAAAGGCCTCCCCTCAAGTCCTTCCATACTTTGCGTTTCTGCGCCACCTTTGGCCAGCTCGACTGGTACGCGTCCAAATCATCACGCCATCGCTTTTTGGGCCAGCCTCTGCGACGATGTCCGTCTTCAGGTATCCATTCTGTGGTGATCTTTGATGATGCATGCGACTAACATGACCCGCCAATCCCACTTTAGCCTGGCAAGGTGAATTAATGCCGAGGTGAATTGAGGGGACTTTTTTTTCCCACTTGTTCACCCAGGTGAATAAACGTGAAAAACCGCCTTTATGCCCACGTCAGTTATGCCTATCTTAGAGCTCAGTGTGATGCACTCGATCCGATCTTTTGCTTCCTAAGATGCTGCGCTTCATTGCTCTTTGGTAAACCCCGAGGCGTGACTTCTGCGGTTCGGTCAGTTACCAGATCTGAGCACCTGTTTTCGAAAGAGACTAACTGGCCCTGTAAGTGGCCTCGCAAGTAGATGTACCTACTCATCGACATGGTGCATTTCTTGCCCATCTACCACGACCCTTTGTTCGTGCTGTTGGTCACTTTTTTTTGCACAATAGTCGTCTGCAAACGACACCGTTTGGACCTTTTTTTACATTATTATTTGCATTATTACGTAGGCGTTTTTCATTACTGGCGGAGTTGGTCATTACTAGGGTTTTGGACCGATTCATCGCTACTCCTATTACGAGGCTTGCAGCGCTGAGTTCTTGGAGCATTGTTTGTAGTTAAAGGACAAAAGGACAATGTCATCTGCATATTCGGAGATTCGTTAATCTCTTGCTACCGATGACAGTGGAGTTGGTCATTACTAGGGTTTTGGACCGATTCATCGCTACTCCTACTTCGAGGCTTGCAGCGCTGAGTTCTTGGAGCATTGTTTGTAGTTAAAGGACATAAGGACAATGTCATCTGCATATCGGAGATTCGTTAATCCTTAGATACTTAGAGATAATATACTAGTAGAGTATACGTCCTTACCCGTTTGCTTACTGAATGCCTCTCTTGGTAATTCAAAAATCAGTGAAGCCTAACTGATTTAACTCTACGAAGGTTATTTAGGCAGTTTCTGCGTTGTAGATATTGGATATCCTTTTTTTCATATCATGACTCACTTCTCATTCATGATTCATGATGTAGGTACTCAGTTAGTTTTGTTATTATAATAATTTTAATGTATACTCTAACAGAACAGATTACCTTAATTACACTGCTCGAATCAATTCATATGTCAGATTTTCAGAGTTTCAGGTCACCTTCCTACAAGGCCTCCTCCGACATGACCTAACGAATGCCCCCTAAATGTTTTATAGGAAACAGTCGGGACCTACAGTTTAACGTGACATCCGAAGCACGGTAGCGCTCAGGCGAAGAGTCCACATGGTAAGATTCGATCCATGGCCTCCGGTTTTAAAGACGGGCATATTCCCGCTGGACCACAGACGCTACATTATAATGTCGGCACGTACCTACCAAGGTATTAGAATAATTATTATTATGTTGACTTAGATTGGAGCCGTAATCTTGGGGATTGGTATAGCAACTTTAGGTAGGTACATTAACACAGAATTCTTGATAGACCTAGAAATGTTAAATATCGCTAGTTAAATGCGAAAAGCTTGACGCCGACTCGCCGTCACCTTTCTTTCGCCCATTTTGTCACTAGGTACTAAATATGATATTTAATTTAAACGCAGAGCCGCGCAACACACGGAAAGATGCATCAACTTAGAAATAGGTTCTTATTTAGTTCTTAAACATATAAAAACGTAGTTCATTAGTCACCTGTGGGGCGACAAGGTCATGCGGGTATGTGAGTTCTATACCTAACCTACCTTATTTCACTCATATTAATAAATCTAGTATTGAATTACAGATCTGTTCACTCACGAAGGCGCGCCCCTCCAGGGTAAATTTTCGGTGTGCATTAATAAGGTTTGAAATTAAAAATTCAATTTACATTAAAACACTAAACTAACTATTGTTAATACAATAATAAAAGTACTAAACACTAAAACTAACTATTGAAAAGAACTTTTTACATTCAAAAGGTGTGGAAGGGCGCGCCTTCGTGCGTGAACAGATCTGTAATAGATATTAAAAAAAAAGTTTCCAAGTATTATACCTACGCTTGACCTTCTAGGAATTTGACACAATCCTATGAAAAATTTACCAAATCGATGTTTTGTATTCCCTTGTTTCCTCCGAATATAATGAACCCATTCTGTAAATTTATACCCGGATATTTTTATAGATAAGTAACCTATTTCCCTGTCATAATTAATTTTTCTTATAAACCCTTGGTTTTTTTTATAGTAAACTTCCAAAAATCCCAGTTTTACTCGCGTGAATGGACGTTCATACATATAATTTAGAGTTTATAAACAAAAAGAAAAAGACAGGGACATACGTTACTTCAACTTTAAAATATCAGGATATAAATATATCGAATAGGTTAACTGTATTCGGAGGAAACAGGGCAATACAAAACATCAATTTAGTAAATTTTCCATAGGATTGTGTCAAACTTTTTTTTTTCCTCTCTGTTCTGAGGTCAAACTGCTAAGAGGTCCTTTTTCTTGTTAATGCTCCCAATTTAAAGCAAAATAATAATATTATCTAGGACCTTATGGGTATATGTACTGAGGGACGAAGTAGGTGTAGTTACCATGCAGGTACACACTACGATCATAATAAATAACTTATTATGATTTTCTAAGAATTTCTCGACAAACAAATGTCTTGTTTGTTTATTTATGTAAACACGTATGTATAGCTGACTTTATATTATTTTTGGCAAACAAGAAATCTGATTCATTTCTATACCTACTACCTAAGTACCTATAGTACCTATTCCTACCTAGTATCTTCATTTATGTAAATACTAGCTGTGCCCCGCGGTTTCACCCACGTAGTCTTCGTTTCCATGGGAATATGGTAGAATAAAATAATGTACTAAAATACTTAGTCTACGGACATTATATTCATCTATTTTGGTTTAGTCACAATAATCGAAACAGAGATTATATGCATGCGCTGTGAAAAGTATTGGTGGTAGAATAAAGTAATGTACTAGGAATTTTTAGTACATATCAATATCTACAAAATATTCCACGGATATTATATACCTACATCTTTTTTGGTTTAGTCACAATAATTGAAGCAGTCATTAACTTTCATGCGCTGGGAAAACTATTGGTGGTAATTTATAGTAATGTACTAGGGGTTTGTAGTATTTACCAATATCTACAAAATAGTGAACGGACATTATATCCATCTATTTACAAACGGACATTATATCATGTGATTTCTTTTAGATGTCGATTATTTTACTGTACTGTGATGACTGTGATGGGTGATTTTACTTTTGTTACTAATATTTAGTATTTTTTAAACAATTTGTTCCCATTTTATGTTTGTTTGATATTAATAGTTCATGTAACGTTTAAAAATAGGAAAGTTATATAAGGTTGTCTCCTAAAATGTGATTATTTTGTAATAATGTTATGTAATAAACTAGGTGTGCCCCGCAGTTTCTCTCGCGGTGGTCACGAAAACGGGAAATGTGTTTTTTGTATGTATCGAGTCTGATAACTTTTCTAATAAAATATATATTATATTTCAAAAAGTAGATACATTGTATGACGTACTCAATCCGTGTCTATTAAAAATTATGACATTATTAGGAGACGAACCCATTGTTGTGTTGTCAATTATTTATCTTGGTACGTCGTGTACCATTCATTTATATTTTGCGGGTTTTGTTAATTGTAGCTATCCGAAGGATCCAAACTTAAAAGTGGATAAATGCAACAAGAAGAGGTACAACCTGGTTTCCAACTAAAAACTTTTCCCACTTTGGGACAAAGTGCTTTCAACCGTTGAAGAAAGTTCATAGACTCTTCGAATGGTCGGTGCCCATAATGAAAATACGTATGGCAAATACGTTATGGTAGTGAATATTTACATTTTACGGACCAGTAATAAAATACTTAAAAAATCTTATAATGTTTTATTTCACTGTAAATAATGTATCCTCACGGAAAGAGCAGATAATGATTGAAAAGTATCGATTTTGCTTCTATCGACTGCTACTCTCTATCTCTAGTTACTTAAGTGTGTTTATGCGGAGTCCGTAGCTACAGGGTTGATGCACCACCCTTTTATGCATGTGTACAATCAATAAGGTCTTTGGTGTGCCTGCAATTTTCTTAGTGTGCGTGAGATATATGAGCATGTGCGCCGTACTCATTGTTTTTGTGTTAGTGTAATTGGTGGGAGAAATGTGGAGACATCGGGACACGAACAATTTTGCGTAATAGCCAAATCTCCCTTGATCTGTGGTCCTGCCCATCGCCATTTGAGTCTTTTTATATTGGATGTTGTGTGGTTGGAAATATTTTGTTTTTTTAATTATAAATAAGCCAAAAATAAATTACAGAATATGATTTAGTGAAACCTGCCACTAGGTATTATAAATCTTTTTTTATGCATTACATTACCTATGTAAATTGCCTGCCCTGTCGGTCTAGCTAAGATGACATCATCTGGTGTTTCTTTTGAGCAAAGATCATAAAATCACAGAAGGCTTGCGATCAAAAAGTGCTTAAGTAATATAAAAATATACCTAGGTTACCTAATGATTACGGATAATGTTGTGTTGGCGTCGTAGATAAACCGTAGAGCGGCGTAACAAGACGTGGCTTAGTAGGCCCTTGTGCTAGTCGCCTTTAAACTTTGGGTCGAGCGTCTCCTGCGCTCACCACTGCCCGGTAAAGCTGTAGAGGCCATCTCAGGCCAACATAGGGCATTTAAAAAAAAACCCTAATTGCTTTAGATTAATGCATATTTATAGGTATATTTCGTCTTTTTTTCTTTTATTTGATAGAGTAGATAGAAAAAAAACAGTTTTTTTCTATCTCTTTTGTTAAATTAAAAGATATCAAACCTAAGTTTTCTTGAATATACTTATTATAAATGGTATTTTATTAAATACAACTTATGATTTTTAGAAATTCAATGCTTATAATATTATGTACCTTAACTTGCAATGTGTGTGGAAGTTTGGCTCCTATAGGTGCCTTAAGAAATATAAGACGATCCATAGAAATATTAAAAAAGTGAAAGTAACTCTGTCTGTCTGTTACGCTTTCGCACCTAAACCGATAGTAGACGGTACTTTGGAGAAGAACATAGAGTAGGTTTTATACCCACTTTATTTTATTCCTGATATTCCCATGGGAACTATATGCCTACGCGCGTAACACTGCGTGGCAAAGTTAGTTGTTAACAAAACAAGATTTATCGCTAGTGAGGTAATCTTGTTACTCATATTCTCAACAACACAGATAACATTCGGCGAAACGAGTCGATGTGGATGGACATCGTTACTCTTTGACCTTAGGCGTCGAGCTGCGTCCAACTCGTGAGCCGGCTACTGCATGTTCTTCATTCGCCACACACACTCCGTGGGGATCAGTCATACGGACCTAATTTAATAATGAAAGTTTTATTCGCCCTCGCTGGGCTTTTCGCCTTGACGGTCGCCAACCCCCCGGCTTCCCAGAGCAAAGTTATCTGTTACTATGACAGCAGAAGCTTCGTCAGGGAATGTAAGTGTTTTAATTTTTTACCTTTTCACGTTTTTTATTATTCTCTTGCTGAGCGTTTAGAGCGAGCCGGTTTGATTTTTGTTTGATATCGTATGTTCCGGAATAGATTAAGATTGATTTGAGGTAAATACCCTCTTAAAAACCTAATTATTTACTACCTAATAGTTTGCGTTTAGTTCCTTTATCTCATTACCTTATGGTTAAAATTTAGTAGATATCGTATAAGATTGGATTCTTTCTTCTATTATTCGTTCTTCAAACCCCCCTTTATGGGGAAGACCTATGTTCAGCAGTGGCCTTGCTACGGCTGAGAAAAAGAAGAAGACAAAGGTTGGATTCTGATATACCTGCAGACAAGTAGATTCTGATATATCTACTTGTCTGCAGGTTAAACCATAGGGCGTATCTAGCCTAGTAGTTAGTATACCATCACGCCTTTATGCCGAAGGGGTACACACATATTTCGTTAGTATGTTATTGGTCCCATCTAAATCTAATAGAGGGAGAGCCTATTTATTGCCTGTCTGTTGTAGAGATAATTCCTAATGGAAAATTTAAATAATACTTTACCTGATGGAGATCAAACCCTACTACGCCATCGAGGCACTCTAGTTCTAAAAATCTATTTATATCTATATATAATTTATCGTCAAGGAGAACATGACCAATAATAATGTATATTTACTGACCGGCCAATTTACCACCAAGGTGTGCAATAAATCATGGGCATTAGAATAAACCCTGACCTTGCCTCATCTCAATTTAGAAGATATGGGTAGATACAAGGTACTTACCTATAATAATTTGTAGAATATTCAAGGCTAGACTTCTTCAAGTAGGTATACATACTTACCTACTAGTAAACCTAATATAATAATCCTACTACTTACTTATTAACTTAGTATGTGAGTAATTTTATATTCCATCAAATAAAATATTAGTACCGTTTGACGTTTCATACTTTCAATAACTTTGCATAGGCGTAACTCACACAATTTCAATATCACCTTCGCAGTAACACCATGGAACTGTAAATTTTATCACAAGATGCACAATTCTTAATCACTAAATTTAAATTCAAATCATTCAAACAAGGCAAAATAAGAACTATCAAACGGCATTCTTAGATTTGATGGACTTTAATAGGTATTACATTTTGATACCTAGGGTAGGTATCAAAATGTACGGCCATGCTTTTGACGATTAAAATATGAACAAAGACTTACGTACAAAATTTTACTACGAATTTAAGTCATTATTTCCTAGTATAATATTATAATTGCGAAAGTTTGTGAGGATAGATGAATGGATGGATGAATGTTTGTTACTATTTCACGTCAAAACTACTGAATCGATTGGGTTGAAATTCGGTATGTAGATAGTTTAAACTGGAATAATACAGGCTACTTTTTATGCCGATATTTCCACGGGAGCGAAGACTACCTGGGTGAAACCGCGGTGCACAGCTAGTACTTTCTTAAGGACTTTGTACTTTGGTGATGATTTCCAAAATCCAATGAATCTAGCTCGGGTTTAATTTAAGGTAGGTAGGAGTTGAAAGAGTAAAGCCCTTGTACCTACTACATAGAACTCGCAGAGTAAAAAATAATCAAAGGACTTTTAAAATATTCAACTTTACGGTTTGAAGAATTAAATAACATACTTTCACTGACTTTCACATTAGTTGCTAGATGTTGCAAAATATATTATTATATACGATTTTTAATAGCCATCATTGATGCCTTAATATAAATATCTAAACTACTCTTGTGTTCAAATTAAAACTATTTAACACTAGACATTGCGCAATACTTTTTAGGAGTGTGTAATAGAATAAAAATACGTGGGTAGGTATGAGTATTAAGTATGCGGCTGCGGAGTCCTAATAAAATAATAATTGTAGATAAATACAAGAAGTGTGGGTGGATCTGGATAGAATCTTTGCTCTAATCGAGATAGGTACGAACACGAGCACGAGGTAGATGTGCACCATCACTGAGCTATTTCATGATATTATTAAGAAGAATTACGAATCCACAGTTATGCATCGGCTATTATATTTTATTCGTTTCTTTAAATGATGTAGGTACGAGTATATACATATAAACCCATATTACTGTCTGGGCAAATAAAAACAATTTCGATTTCTAAACCAAATAATACAATTAAAAAGAAATAGGGAATAATTTTTCACTCCATTGTTTGTGGTTGGCTCTAGATCTATTATTTGCGGCAAAACATATTTGATTAAAGAAAACCTTACGGTTTTTAATATTTATTAAAGTTGTTAGAAATTGTTTAAGGTTATTTTAATGTTATATATGACCCCAGGACAGGCAGTGTTAAATATTGGATTTTTCCATAAGGAATTATCTCAATGACTGCCTGGAGTCTGGAACTGTGCCCGGTAGATGGCAATAGGCTCGCCCCATATTACATGGGACCAGTAACATACTGGCGAAATGTGGGTGTATTTACTATGGGACTGAGTCCTGGGTACACCTCTGCCTACTCCTTCTTTATATTATATATGAAAAAAAAAACATACGGTTTTCTGTAAATAAATGTGTTTTATCGCAAATAAAGGCCGACAGATTAGAGCTAGAGCCAATAACAAACAATGAGTGGAAAATTGTTCAAATATGCTAAAGAAATCGAACGCTAATAAATGGATTCCATTTTGTAAACGATGCAACCACAGGATCCAACTATACGTTGGTACTTATTACTCATTCTTACTAATGGATATTATAAATTAACTTTTAATAGACACAGAACACGTTTAAAATTATTTGTCTATCTCATGATTACGAGACCTACTTTGGTCCCTCACTCAAAGGATTTTAAAATCCAAAGTTATCCCAAATGTAAATGTATAATGTATATATAATAGATACTCGTATATCTATCTTCCCGTATGAAACCGTTTGTTGTCTAATCAGGCATATACCTGTGACCAGGTATAAATGTCCCAATTGCCCGCAGTGTCAACGCACAACTCGAGGCCCCTATGGACCGTATAATTAACTTCGTTAGGTATCATTGATTTTTGTTTGAAATGATTAAAGCATACATTATGTGGTCGAATTATGAGGTAAACAGACTGCTATATGTGTAACTCTACACACATAAGTACACAGTGCTTTAAAATCCGCCAAAACATCTATAGCATAGATATTTTGTTAAAGTGCATGAGGTAGGTATTATGATTTAATTTATTCTTTTATTTTTTACCATTCTATTTATTTAAAATAAAAGAATGAAATACCTATAGAATGAATAGAATAGATTTTCTTTATTGACTCTTTATTGATACCAGTACTAAAACTTATATTTATATATATACATATCATAAGTTCTATTATTTATTCTGTGATATTACATAATATAATAATGGTACCTACATTATTTTAGGACTAGTGATCTCTATTGCCACCAGCCTTTGGATGGATATGGACATGATAGAAAGTAGGGGTAGGACTGGTTTTTATTTTGTCAATGTCAAGCCATTTTGATTATATAAACGAATATCACTATAATATTTGTGTTTGCACCCTATTCAATAAACTAACACTCTCAAAGAAGTGTTAACTACGTACTTACCTAAAATAATTAATACTTGTGTTGGTAATTTGTGTCTAACAAAATGCCAAGGTTTGTATCGATCTCAACTTTATACTAAACATGTTGGTAGGTAGGTAAATCTTATTTTCCTGCTGTGATTGTGTATTCAGAATCACCTTGATCTCCAACCGTCCGCGTTTACTTGGCAACTAAAGTACCTATTACACATTATTTTTTATACTAAACCGTGATATCGAACGCTCTCTGAACTTTGGGCTGCTGATAATATGATGAACCTACGCGTAAAACCCTATATATAAATATCATGATGATGATGATGATGATGAAAATATGAAAACTGTAATAATTTTGGACTTAAACATCGCCAGCACACTACTACTCTATTCTGTTCTACTAATACTTAGAACTAATAGAAAGTTAGAAAGCTACTTACATTAACAGTATAACGAAACCCGATAATAATGAATATTATACAAATAACTAATAACAAGCAAAGTTGACCTTATATCGCTCAAGTCAACAAGCCTCATAAGATAAACTACGACAAACATTGTTATTATGTAAATTCTCGGAATCGAATAAACACTGATTTGGTTTATATTATGTGCCTACAGTAAATCTCCAGTTTCGAGACACGAATAACGGATATTGTATACTGGAGTTATGGAAATAGTGTAGAAGTTAATGCTTGTATCCATTTGGTAAAGGAAATGAGTACAAAGCGCACCGGAGGCTTTGAAGTTGCTGGTTTTGAGAATTATAAAGTTGTGTCATAACTAATGACTATGGTATTGTTAAAGGTACAATAATGTGCTCATTAAATTCGGTTGCAATTCATTTCTTACTATCTTTTCTTCTTCCTCCTAGCAATTTTCTCGACTCAAACTCAAACTCAAACTCAAAACAGCTTTATTCAAATAGGTCATAATCTGACACTTTTGTACGTCAATGAAGATAAACAGTACTGAGTCTACCGTGCGTTCGGAAAGATACCTCTACAAGAAGAACGCACAAGAAACTGTAGACAGATACTGCTTTTGGGTGGATTGCTTAATTTCTCTCTGTCTTGAGGTTATCATGTAAATTCATTCTCGACATTATTTTAAAAGTCGAATAGAGATCAATATAATATGAGAGATCAATATAATATGTACCTATAGTTTATGTACTCGTAGGTTTATGTTTTTAGCACTAATTAAATTACAGTATTTATTATGTTTGTCACACCACTGACCAAATGTGATTTACGGTACTCTCCTCTCCCTGCACGGTTGTCTAGAAGAGATCGCTTTTAGCGATAAGACCGCCAATTTTTACACTATTTGTTATGTATTTTTTGATTTTCAGGATTATTTTTTGTGGAGTATCAATAAAGTGTGAATCTATCTTTCTATCTATACCTATTCATAATTTATCTAAATAATTTACCTATCACATCTAAGAGATCGATCACACCGATACTATTTCAGAAAAATAATAAAATGAGCGGTTAGGTGATCCCGCGGGATTAGATTGGGCTGGCCTCAGTTGATGTAAGAGCTTTAGTAAGACCTATTTTAGTAGATAAGTAGATTTTACGCAGGTTCTATAATAGGTACCGTATGAGGAACATTAGCACTCCATTCTTTAATGCACGATAATGAACCGGTTGGTGTACAAATGTAATCTTCATCTCTACATTACTACTTATGACATAAGATCCCATATTGTGTGGGCAGAAAGTACATGTTACTCGTTAGCCTTCTCGCAGACGTTATGTGAGTCAATAAGTGTAGTTAATGCAACTCCTCAGACAGAGCTTCAAGGATGTTGGAATATAGTTTTAGCAAAAAATGTTTCATTCTGCATGCAAAAATTCACCTCCATGTAATTTTTTTTTGATGGCCAAGTGGTTTTATTGAAAAAGGTACTAAACACTAGGTAACAGCTACCTACTTACAATCTTTTTGGATTTCCTATAGGCTGGCATGTCGGCCTTATGCTTATAAATTATTTGAAATAAGTGTAACCCGACGCCCGACATGACAGAACAAAGACGACTGAACCTATCAATAAATATTAAGTGTTAAAGATGAAGTAGGTGCTTATAAATATACGATGGTGAATACAATGGAAATATACATGTACGATGTTTTCAAGAATCAATTTTTTTATTATACTTTTCGCAGTCGAGGATAAACATTCCTTTTTATTCCTGAAGACTCAATGACCTTGAATTGCTTATTAGTTATAATATCTATAACGTCAAATTTTGATATCAAGTATGGTGACTAAGTCCTAAGGTTTAAATAAATGGTGAGATAATCCAAATAGTCACAGAAACATAAAGTTGTAATTCTATTTTTACTTTTCTCTCTACCTGTCTTGCGATTAAACGCGCTCTATAGTACCTATCTAATATCTAATCTATGTACGAAAATCTTTTATTATAGGAAGTATTTCACAAGGGGCTAAAGAGACCCACTGTATACCTAAGGTACGTTTACAGTAAACACAGTAACATTTTTAGAGTAAATAGAAACCGAGTTAAAATGGGTTTTAGCGCCGCGTATTACATTCTACATTTCACGTACATATAGTACATAGAGGACAAAGATGCCTGGAAACTTCCGCATATTATCCACCTTCGAAGCAAACGAATGTAACCAAACCAAATATTGTGAAACTATCAGTTGAAAAAATTAAGCCTTACAAGTTTCTTGTGCGTTCGTCTTTACTTTTATGGGTATCTTTCCGAACGCACGGTAGACTCATTACTGTTTATCTTTGTTGACGTACAAACGTGTCAAATTATGACTCGTTAGAATAAATCTTTCATCTAAGTTTGACTATGATTGTGAGAAAATAAAATTATTATTTTAATCAAAACATTTTCGCCAATATCCTATAACTACGTGTGACACCAAAAAAATATAATTTCGTTGGTAATAGACATAAATTTAAGAAGTACTTTACTAAATCCTCTAGAGGTTAAAGAGCTCTGGTCGCAATAATGACGAACTTTTTGATCAAGAGGATATAGGTAGTGATATAGGTAGCTACCAAAATGATTCATTTCATTTTGTGTAATAAATGACCACGCAATCGATTCAGTAGTAGAGGTTAAAGAGGTAACAAACACACACATTGAAACAATAATAGTGGGATTAGATAAACAATAGCCTATAGTGTTTCACCCTTGCATCCGTGTTATTAGATTACATCACTTCTATCCAGGTGTCGACCAGCAAGCAAGTGGTTAATGTGAAATAGACAATAGAACTTTAGTTTATAAACCGTCTTGGTTCTAAGAAGCTGTTGGTAATGCATTAATGCTTGTAAATATTAAGACACCCACTGTTAGGTTAGCTTTTAGATATTGAGTGTAAACGCGATTTTTACCGGCAAACGAAACCGTATTATATGAAAGAAACGGGACCTAATCGCGCTAAAAACAACACAGTCGAAACGTCGAGGTAAAAAAAATGTTTTTAGTGCTAAACAAAACCGTGTCCAAACATATAAGTATGAAATATTTTTGGCAATGATCGGGTTCCTAACAGGTAACCTTTTGAACTACTTTGAAGTAGTCAAAATAAGTACCTCAATTTGTTAAACATCTAGGAAAAAAACCCACATTGTTTTATTTCGGGTACAGAATACAGAGCTTACAAACCTTTTATCTTTTTCACGACTCGTATAATGTACGAGTAGATAGCTGGTAACTAGATAACTGCTGTCAGCAATCAAACCATTGAACAAAACGAAGCAAACGACCAACCTGCTGGATTCGTAATAAGAGATTGACTCAGAAATTGACTCAGTTAAGAAATATATCTAATTAGAAATCTTATATTCTTTCTATAAGAAAATAGTTTCTCGATAGTAATAAGTTAGCGTCAAGAAACAATAATGTAAATTAAACCTGTGGTGGAATTTAAAAAATATGGAATATCCTGGTGTTCGCTGTGGCTTAACCTACTATATTTTTAACCGTATTTCGGTTTCGCGGATGGATAATAAACAATTATAGCAGTTAAATAATATATATTTTCTTAACTTCTAAATAAATCAGCAAACTATAATCAAAACAAGTTTGTGCTTCCATGATAGTCGGGCAATGTGCCACCTCTAAGTACCCCTGTGTCAATTGTCGCAAGTTCATTTTGTGCACTAGAAATTTCTCTGGAATTACTTAATACTTACTACTTTTTGTAGTGGTAGGCCTCTTTAGCAGGGGGCCGCCTGGGGAAGTACCACACCTTTGCCAGTTATTCATCCGTCAAGCAGTAATGTGCAAACATTACTGTGTTCCGGACTGAAGGGCAATATTACCAGCGAAATTACTGGGCATGATGAGATTCAACAACTAATATCTCAGGGTGACAGGCGCAGTGCATTGCCACGCAGAATTTTTAATTTTAAAACACTGGGTGGCACTGTGTCTGATATGGGCAATCATGATGCTTACCATCAGGAACCTGATTTGCTCGTTTTGTTACTCAATATCATTAAAAAAAAAATACATACCTGGGTGCGGTTTTTACGTTGTTTTTATTTTATTATTAAATAAAAGAAATATTTAACATAAAAAAATATTTGATAAATATATTATATAGGTACTACACTATTTATTTGTCTTCTGTAACCAGAACCGTAATTTTGCGGATTCTCAGACCGCGCGCGACTAACTTATACCTACCACGCAAGAGTGCGACTCCTAAAAGGTTAAAATGGGGATAAGTAGGTTACATAAAGGAAATATAAAAAATACTGATAGGCATTGGAGGCAAAGGACCCTAAAATTGTTGGTCACTTATAAACAATGGCAAAATTCATATTATTTACCCAGTATATAATATAGTATCATACACTTATCGCGGAGTAAAGGTTAGAAGGTTCAGTGAAGATCCTAATTAATGAGATAATGGGATTCATCCGTTCATGATGGCGCGACGCTCGCATAATTTATTTTATTAAGTTCCAAGATTCAGTGTAATTCTTTACAATCGACAATTTGGTAAAATTGGTTTTTAACTGTGTCTGTTACGCTTTAGAAATAAAATATTTTGTCGCTTTAGAAATATAATATTCAATTATTAAAAAATGTAAAACCCGACTGCCTTACAAAATCATAAACTGAAAAGCAAAAACAAGCTTCTGTGTGGCGGACGGGGACATTTTAAATATAATCAGATACTATTTTATCCCTATCTACCCAGATACATACCCATATATAGATACATACATACTCTCGTACTACTCTCAAAATCTGAGGGCTCTCTACTATCTAGCTTTAATGTAAATGTGAATGTAGTGTCGGTTCTAAACAAATATATGACATATTAAATTTTTCTTTTTTAAGTGTCAAAATTTATATATGTCTCGAATTAGAATGTAAAGAACAAGTCATTATAAAATCAGTTGAGGGATGTATTTACCCAGCTCAAGCCCGCATGCTGCCCAATGACCTGGACCCGGCGCTCTCGTTCTGCACTCACCTGGTGTACGGCTATGCTGGCGTGCAGCCGGACACCTACAAGATGGTGCCTCTTAACGAGAACCTCGATGTAGACCGTTCTCACGCCAACTACCGCACATTAACCAACTTCAGGTCTAAGTATCCAAACCTCAAGGTCATACTCGCGGTCGGTGGTGACGCTGACACCGAAGATCCACAGAAATACAACCTCTTGGTAAGATTTTTTATTTAATTTTTCGATTTTTTTCAAGTTGTGTGTGGATAGGCTGGGCACTCGTGAATGTTGATAAGGCACACATTTTGTTTGATTAATAGAATAGAATAGATAACTCTTTATTAGTATCACGATACAAAAAATAACAAAAATCAAAATTAAAACTGGAAATTATCGCTCAGTCCAGGCAACCATTTAATTGCTAGGTTTTCTAACGAACTGTCTCCAATAAAAAGTTTTAATTAAACAAAACTTAATTGGAGCTGATGCTTATTGCTAGACATAGGTAATTTAGCATTAATTTGTAATAGTAGATACACATAATATCTCGTCATAATTGCTTGTCTCATCTAAAATTAAAGAAAAGTTAGCAGTATAAATTATGAGTAAAGAATTATTAACGGTTAAAATCAATTCGTCACCAAACACCTTAAGACATTCTGAATTCCACTGAGGCACGCACAATATAAATCAATAACTACAGTCATACAAATTGACATAGGTACCTATGAGAGAAAAAAGAGAAAAGCACAAACTACAAACCCTCGGGCTCCGTCGATGTATTTCCGAAAGAGGTCACAGAATAAATGAATAAAAAATGTTTATTGGCGTAGCTGGCGGAAATACACGTTCCCAATACGCTCAGATATGAAAAAACAGTAAAAGTAATAAAGTAGAAATCTATTGTTATATTCTGAAGTATGTACTAATAATGTTTTAATTAAAGTCCAATTGTATTCACAACATCACATCATCAGCCGGAAGAAGCCCACTGCTGAACATAGGCCTCATCTATTGACAGGCGGCTTGGAGTAGTTGGAATACTTGGAAACGGAAAGCGCTGCTACCCCTTCTCAGAATATGTCCCTCTACTCAGTCTCACGGCTCCTACGGGATGAGAAAGGGGTGGCCCTATTATATAGCTGGAAACCACACGGCCATTTGTATTATATCGGTTTAAATAAAAATGCCTCTTATTTGTATTATGTATAGCATCGGTGTCTGCTATCTACAATGAAAACATAAATCTCAACAACAAATACTCGGATCAGCAATCATGATTTCATTTTCAGTGCAATTTATCATAGGATGAAAAAATATATTGTATTAATTTTACGTGAGAGTGTTATATGTAACGGGGACAAATCATAAACTGTTTTATCGATTGATCTAACGTAAGTAGGTTAATAATGAACGTGCGCAATTTTAGCTTTGTTGAGTAAATTGTGACTCATGTCGTATATCACAATGTCAGCAGCAGTAAAACTGAAGGTCTTACGCAAGTTTTTCCTTAGAATTTTGCTTTTGAGTGAATGTTAAAACATGTGAATTGGTGTAAGCAAAAAAAGCAGCAATGATTTTGTTGGCTTATTATAATTGGCTCGCTTACCACATTTTACAAACGTAGGCAGCTTGAAGTAAAATCCTATTGCCTATTTACTATACTTACTTACTGTACTATATATAAAAATTATGAATTTTGTTTGTTTCCTTCAAACGGCTCCGATTTTCATGAGACATCTATGTCCAGCTCTAGCTTTCAACATTTTCTATCACGTCAGTCTTCAGACAAAAACAAACAGCATTCATATCGGCCCTTTCGTTTAGGAGCTACGATGCCACAGTCATACACAGATACACAGACACTTCAAACTTAAGACATCCCTTCCTTCGGTCCTCCGGTCGGGGGTTAAAAACCGTCTCTCACAGCTAACTGCTATAATAATGTAGGTACTTATACCTACTTTCCCTGACGATTAACGAAATCTGGTGCGTACAACACATTGACCATAGTGTCTGTGAATAAGCGGACGCCATGACGTTGCATCTTATTCACATCGTGAATAGTCTTTCCGTCTCTTCCGACTCTCGCACGTGGTGCATGGAGGAGAACCATCTCCTTTATTGTCTTCTAATTGTTTTGTTTTAAATTACGTATGAATTGAAATTGCATTCGTGGCAGAACCGTAAACGCGCTAACCAATCTATATACCTATATAACTTTTTAAATGATTGTAGCTGGAGTCGCCGCAAGCTCGCACAGCGTTCGTGAACTCCGGAGTGCTGCTGGCAGAGCAGCATGGCTTCGACGGCATCTCACTCGACTGGCAGTTCGCGAAAATCAAGCCAAAGAAGATCCGCTCCACCTGGGGTATAGTTACATTTATTTTCATTGCAAGCAATGAACGTTTACATTAAATGATGTCGCTCGCAAACTCGGGTTATACCCGGTCTTATGATAGGCGCTCACTGAGACAATTATTGTTCATTCCAACGTGCAAAAACCCCTTTGAGCTTATTATAATGTAAAAGTAATAGATAGGTAATAGATCTCTGAAACTATCTACAGATGATGAGCTCAAAGACAGCCCCAGTAAAGTGCAAGAATTATTGAATGGGAACTACTTGATTGGGCTATCTATAGATGTAATTTCTTGACAGATGCTGAACCAAGCATTTGCTCGAGAATACTGCACCTGCCACAGATCTCATGGAATGTATTAAGTATAGGTAGTTTGTACCTATAATACTGGCCTAAATTATGTACCTATTACGTAGACAACTAGAGATCGTATAGGCGTAGTATACGTTCTTACGTAGTAACGTGGTAGTTATGATTTATTCCCCAGAGATATCTGTTATGTGGTATAGGTTAACCTTAGCCTTGGATTCGTCTCCACTAAAACAGCAAATTACTTAAAGGTTTCTCGTGGTTTCAAATTCAATATTGAGGAATATTAGACAGTATATATATTATATTATATAAACCATATTTCAATTTCAATTTCTTTATTGCATAAATCATGACATAGTACAATAGATGGTGGTAAAATACAATGGTGGGAATCATGTTGCCCGTTTGAGTGTAGCAATTAGTAAACAACTAAAATACTATAGGAACTGAAACACTTCCTAATTGAAATTTATTATCGTTTATTAAAACAATTATATAAATAAAATAAAAACAAAAAATAAAAAAGCCTTTAATTTCTTGCATAATAATTGTCAAAAAGAACATGGTTTATTACTAAAATTATTTTTGTTCCTCTCCTGCAGAAACCCCAGATTGGGTGAAGGCCTCCTCCAAAGATGCCCATTTTTCGCGGTCTTGTGCGATTTCGTTCCATTTTGAGCCTGCCGTTCTCTTAATTTCGTCTTCGTCGCGTCAGTGGTCTTCCTCTGTTCCTTTTTCCCTGCGGTCCTTGCCAAAAGGTTGCTTTTATGGTCCATCTCTTGTCTGTAAGCCTCGCTATATGCCCGGCCCATTTCCATTTTAGTTTTTGTGCATAGCTCAGTGCATTTGTGGCTTTTGTTTTTGATCTTATTTTTGAGTGTCTTATTTTGTCTAATCTTTTTATCTGTGGTGATTTTGTGTTTGACTTTGGCGGTAAATTTCCACGTCTGGCATCCGTAAGTCAGACACGGTAAGAGGCTTGAGTTCATGATCTTGGTTTTAGTACTTATAGGCAATTTACTTTTAAAGATTTCCTTTAGACTCCAATATTTGTTCCACGTTTGCTGTACTCTTCTTTCGATCTCTGTGTCGTTGTTTTCTTTGTCGAAACTGATTGTTTTTCCTAAGTATATGTATTTATTTGTGTATTCTAGGGGCATTCCATTTATTCTTAATGGTATTTTACGACTGTTTGTCATTGCCATAGTCTTTGTGGAATTTATTTCAAGTCCTACATTCGCACTAGCCTCTTGCAATGATTCTATCATTTGCTGCAGCTGCGAGCTTGTTTCGGAAAATATCACAATGTCATCTGCGAATCTTAGATGACTTAAAAAAGTGTCTTGTATATAGATTCCTAGTTTGCTCCAATCTAGTTTGTTAAAGATGGTTTCTAGAATGGCTATAAATTACTTTGGTGATAGTGGGTCTCCTTGTCTTACTCCCCTCTTTATCGGGAAACTTGGCCCCGGGCTTTCTAGTTTTATTCTGCCTATGTTGTTGTTATATATGCTTCTAATGACCTCTATATATATATCATTGACTCCTTGCTCTCGCAAGGTTTCCCAAATGCTTGCGTGTGATACCGTGTCGAAAGCTTTTGTGTAATCTATAAATGCAAGATGCAGGGGTCGTTGCCATTCTTGATATTTTTCTATAATTAGCTCAAGGGAGTGAATATGATCTATTGTAGAATATCCCTTCCTGAAACCTGCCTGTTCTACTGTTTGTCTAGTTTCAATTATAGGGCTAATTCTTGTGTTTATGATGGTGGAGAATAGCTTGTATAGGCTTGGTAGTAAGCTAATCGGTCTATAATTTCTTATATCTTTTGGATCACCTTTTTTATATATTAGAATGATATTGGATTCGGACCATTGTGTAGGTGTTTCGGATTTTCGTAATATTAGATTAAATAGTTGGGCTAGTGGTGTGGCCAAGATTGCTTGTGCTGTCTTAAGTGCTTCGTTTGTGATGTTGTCTTGTCCTGGAGATTTATCTAGTTTTATCCTTTTAATTGCTTCTATGATCTCAATTTCATCTATAGGTTTAATGTTCTCTTCAGAGATAAGTTTCTTTCTATTGTTCTGAATTGGAGTTGTTGGAATCTCATCGTAATATAGTTGTTTATAAAACTCGGTCGCTGTTGTGATTATATCTTTCCGTTTGTCCATGTCTCTATCTTCTTCTTTTAATCTTTCTATCCATGCCTTGTTAGTTCTGAGATCTTTGTAGGCCTTCCTAGTGCTTCCAGTAGAATGTAGATGTTTTACTATGGTATTTTTCTTGTACTCTCCATAGTCATTTTTTATATATTTATTGACCAACTTATAAAGTGCGCAGAGTTCATTTTTCATAGATTGTGTTTTGTTTTTTATTTTCTGTATTTCTTTTCTTCTTTGTAATAAAACCATTGTTCGGGCCGACAATATCTTATGTGGTTTCTTTTCTTCCCCCATTATTCTTGCAAGTTTTAGGCTACGAGTAATAGCGTTTATTAAGTTGTCGTAGAGGTTCTGTACTGATACATCTTCTTCGCTAGTTGGTGTATCTTTTAGTATAGTTAATAAGCTTTCCTTGTATTTTGCAATTTCTACTTCACTTTTTAGTTGACTTGTTAGGTTGTTTGCATATTTGATTCTACTTTTATGTTTATTTGTAAGTTTTATTGTCGCTCTTAATATTCTATGATCCGATGGATAATTTAGATTCATAGTTCCTATGTTTTGGAATAATCTCGGTTGGTTGGACAATATATAGTCAATTTCGTTTTTAAATTCCCCATTTGGGGATCTCCATGTCCATCTTCTATTGTCTTTCTTTTTGAAACACGTGTTCATTATTGTTAGTTCTTGTTCTAATGCAAAATCCATCAGTCTCTATCCTCTATCGTTTCTTTTACCGTAACCAAATTGCCTCACAACTAAATTAATGTTCTTCTTTCTTTGGCGCTCCGATCTTCGCATTAAAATCTCCCATTACTATGATTGTCTTATGTGTAATTTCCAATGCTTTGTTGATTGTTTTGTAGAATTCTTCTGTTTCATGTTCGTTTGCCTTTTCTGTTGGAGCATATACCTGTATGATTGTGATCTTCTTACCTTGAATATTCATATTTAACACTGCGACACGTTCCGTCCAGCCAGTAAAGCTTTCTATGTTGCTTTTATGTAATTTGTTGATAATGAAACCTACCCCATATTTACCTGGCGTCTGGCCTGTGTAGCATAATATAAAATTTTCATATTCTATTTTGGTGCCCAATCTTTCATTTCTGAGATTCCTATTACGTCATATTTTATTTCTTTTATTGCTTCTTCTAATTCTATTAATCTCTCGTATGACGATAGGGATCTAACGTTATATGTTGCTATTTGTATTTGGTGGGCTTTTTCTTCTTTGTTTTTACTTTGTGTTAATGTGTTTTTTATCTTTGGAGGAACTGAAACACTTCCTAATTGAAATTTATTATCGTTTATTAAAACAATTATATAGCATTATTTAAATGAAAATCATAATTTATTTGACAACGTGTCAATTATAATAAATTCATAGTTAGATATGCATTAACATTGCGTAACCCTATCTACTGTCACCACATTATGTGATCATGGTAATGCGAGGGGGCACACTGATACAGGGTTATAATTGGTATTAAGTCAACAACTTTCATTACGGAGTCTACTCTGAAATCCCCCGAAAAAAAAAACCAGGTATTATATCATAAAAATAGTTCGTCGAATTGTCCTATGTATACTGGTGACAGACAAAATGTGTGAAATACCTTAGGTACCTTTAACTACCTTTTACAGAGTTCCATCAGAGTTGCGGCTATATGGTGAAAGTTGTTCCTAATGATTCTTAAGAAGGATGCTAACTGATCTCAGTTTTGGTTTAAAATATGCTAGAGCCTTGGGCATTTCATTAGCGTATCAGTAAGAAGAAACACATTTGTGGTAATCGTAGACTGGGTACAACCAATTGAAAGTTTTAACAGTGACTTAAAATCAGGTTCCATCTGGCACGGCATCAAGAAGACCTTCGGCACCACTCTTGTGGACGATAAGGAGGCTGAGCACCGTGAAGGTTTCACTGCCCTCGTCCGTGAAATGAAGCAGGCTTTGAGCGTCAAGCCTAACATGCAGCTCGGAATCTCTGTCCTAACAAATGTCAATTCCACAAGTGAGTACAAATTATTTGCAGCCTTAGCGCTAGTGGCGTAGTTTGGCGATCTTTGAACGACCGCGGACCACTTCGATAGGTGACTATTTATTTGACTATTTATTTGTTTGAGTATTTATTTGAGAACACCCAGATGCCAAAAGGCTGGTAAGTAGCTACCAGCTATCGTTATCGGGTGACCTGACAACTATGACACCGCGGTTGGTTACACTCAGATTTTTTCAAGTGACAAGAATAAGTATGATAATGTAAAAGCTATAAGTAAAAGTATGATCAATATGCTATCTAATCATACTAAGATCTGTCCAAATGACGATCTAGTCCAATCGAAAACAAGTCCAATCGAGACTAAGTTAAACTGCGATTGAGACGTACCGGCTGCCTAGCCATATATAGAGATGTAGACCTATAGACACTTACCCCTTTCTGCTACTAGTGATTATAATTGTAAGGGTGCTTTTATGTTAAGCTGTGTATGTAAGGATGTTTAACATACATCAATTAGATATTTTTTTATTTTCTCAGCTAAGATAAATATAAGATTTGCGGATACCAAACATGTCCATAGATACATAATAGAAAAGCCACCCTCATAATATTGCGGCGTTCTCAGTGGTTAGCTAGGTATTTCAATTGGTTATGGATGTGTTCACACCTAAATAAGTGTACCTATCTGTCATCTTGAAATAATTTGACGGATATCAATTTGACCTTGTGTAGCTATATGAATGTTATATACATTATGGTATCATAAACAAGTACCACCTATATACCTATGACTTGATCGTTTGCAGTATAAAAAGTAGTTGCTTAGATATTAATATGTACGAGTAGGCTAATTAATAATATACAATAAATCTTATACTCATTTATATCTTTGTCTTTACCTTTTGTCTTTTGAAGCAGCGTTGTCATGAAATAGCTTATTCATTAGGTACTCAATTTAATTTTAATAGAGCTGGGCTAATGAGTCTCAAATTTCAATGAGATTTGAATGTCTTTTGTTATCTGGTTTTATAAAGCTTTCATCAATGACGTTGAATTGCTTTAGCTTTTATGGAATATTTATGCGTAGAAGAAACGCTTGAGCAAGTTGTCAGGTAGCGTATTTCCATTCTGTACAAGGCCAGAACGCAACGATAGAAATCTGTGCGAATTTGTGCTCGCGTATAATTAATAGATTGGAAATTACTTTTTAATGAAGATTTCCAATCTATACAAGAGTAGTACGTACGCAAATACTCGTGTTTACTTTGTAGAGGCCTAATAGTAACTAACAGTGCTAGTACGCATACAAACTGTTTTTATAGCTAAAACATTATATTTATAGTTGACATATATAATTACAGATGTATTATAATTGGTAAATAAATATTTAAAATTAGTATTAAAATATGCTAGCAAATTCCTATGTACGCGCGCATCCAAGTTACAAACATCATACGAGAAGTAAGGAAAATTTGTGTATGAATAAATAAAAATGTTTATTTGCCAAAAATAGTTCATAAATAAATGTAAGGAAGTGTTATTTAGGTACAATACAATATTGAATGAACACTAACATGAAATATTATAATTAATAATAATGGTAGAACGTAGTGTTTTTTGGCAATTAACATTTTGGGCAATTAAACATAATTTATAAATCTGTGATTACAATGTATACATTGTAATTATTGTATTAGATTTATAAATTGCTTTTGTCTTTTGAAGCAGCGTTGTCATGAAATAGCTTATTCATTAGGTACTCAATTTAATTTTAATAGAGCTGGGCTAATGAGTCTCAATTTTCAATGAGATTTGAATGTCTTTTGTTATCTGGTTTTATAAAGCTTTCATCAATGACGTTGAATTGCTTTAGCTTTTATGGAATATTTATGCGTAGAAGAAACGCTTGAGCAAGTTGTCAGGTAGCGTATTTCCATTCTGTACAAGGCCAGAACGCAACGATAGAAATCTGTGCGAATTTGTGCTCGCGTATAATTAATAGATTGGAAATTACTTTTTAATGAAGATTTCCAATCTATACAAGAGTAGTACGTACGCAAATACTCGTGTTTACTTTGTAGAGGCCTAATAGTAACTAACAGTGCTAGTACGCATACAAACTGTTTTTATAGCTAAAACATTATATTTATAGTTGACATATATAATTACAGATGTATTATAATTGGTAAATAAATATTTAAAATTAGTATTAAAATATGCTAGCAAATTCCTATGTACGCGCGCATCCAAGTTACAAACATCATACGAGAAGTAAGGAAAATTTGTGTATGAATAAATAAAAATGTTTATTTGCCAAAAATAGTTCATAAACAAATGTAAGGAAGTGTTATTTAGGTACAATACAATATTGAATGAACACTAACATGAAATATTATAATTAATAATAATGGTAGAACGTAGTGTTTTTTGGCAATTAACATTTTGGGCAATTAAACATAATTTATAAATCTGTGATTACAATGTATACATTGTAATTATTGTATTAGATTTATAAATTGCTTTACAATTTAGGTATACGCGAGCAGATTCCTATGGTTGCGTTCTGGTATTGTACAGAATGCAAATACGCTGTCACGTAACGATTATAGATTAATAATTTTAATTAACTTATGTCAGACTATGGTTTACGAATTAGCAGTTATCTAGGTTATGCCCTAGTTGATTCGTTGTTTTGGTTAATTCTAAATATAAATACTCACTCATTTTTTTGTTGTGGAATAAATATCAAACGTCGACTACGATATCATTACCGTGCTACGGTGGTAGTCTACAAAATGCATACATAATACAGTGACTATCTAATAAATAACCTCAGAATAATAGTCTATGATAATATTATATTATCTAACATGTTTGTCTTATGTACTCGTAAATTATCAATTCGTGTAATAGGGTGTACAATATGTGTAGTGTAGCCACAAAGTACAGAATGTCTCTACCTATATAAAATGTATCTATTGTCTCTACCTATAATAAACTTGATTATAAATCTTTCTGCTCGGTTTGGACCGGACCAGCGGTCAGATATATATTTCATAAGCCGCGTTTATGAAATATAACAAAAAAATAGAATTAGGTGGTACTCTGAGGCGTGCCGCTTATCGATTTTTGTCCGGTGGTTTTAAGCGAGATTCCCTGTAAAAGTGCTTGTCTATGTGAGTGTATGTATTTGCACTTTTTGCATGGAGATTGTCTGCAATACTTACCAACATATTTTACAATAGATACTGTAAATTAGCAAGGCAAGCTATTAGGTATACGAAGAATAAATAGAGCAAACTAATCTAAAAGGGCACGACTGGCTGTCCATAGAGGAGTGTTGATCCCCACACATTTATATATGGTAGTGAATGTTGGGTCTGGCAGAAGCAACCAGCAGCACAAAACTAAGATGAATGCTGTTGAGATGAATAGCCTGAGAAGTATGACTGGAGTGACCTTGATGGACAAAAGAGGAATAGTGCGATAACGAAACGCTGTGGCGTGTTAGAAGATGTATTGAAAAAGATAGAGAAAGGAATGCTGAGGTGGTTCGGACATGTGGAGAGGATGTACAAAAGGAGATTTATAAGGCGAGTGTGAATGGTTAAGTAGATAGGGGTCCACCTAGGCGTATTTTTCATAAACAAATTGATGTTGTCCTAAGAAAAGGCCATGTCAAAAATACCCACAACCAGGGCCGTCTTAAGTCTATTCTGCGCCGGGGTGCGGGACTCAGCCTGCGCCCTCGTTTTGTTTACACTGCAGCGTGGCACGCGACCGACGACACACTGCAGTATGAAAGGGGTCCTAGTCAACCAAACTCGCCTATGACAGACGCACAGGTGCCGCGCCGCGCGCCCATTTCAAATGAACTTACACTCTATTGACTTAGAGATCATTTTGCTTCAAGTGCGGGCGACCGGGCGGCAATGTGTCAAATGTACATACATACACTCTCTTTGGATTAGAGATTTTGCTGCGTGCATGTTGTATTAAATAAAATTGTTATTTGTGTAGTGTAGTAATGCGGTATGACAAGCGCCGAAAGCCTAATAAAAGTAAAAAAAAAATTATTTTTGATGACTATTTTTTTTTGCTTGCGCATACATATTTGTCGTAAGTAACAAGTATATAAAACGTTCAATGAAATATCCAAAAATTCAGCGCTCGACAGGCGCACCCCTTGCACCCCCTGGTAAAGACGGCCCTGCCCACAACCGACGAGCATATGTATGAAAAATGTCATGAAAGTGGACGAAGCGGAAGACGTATGTCAGGAACAAGGCGTGACTGTATGAACTGTAAACTAATCTACGTTTACTATTTCAGTCTACTACGACGTGCCAGCCATCATCAACTTGGTGGACTTCGTGAATCTAGAGACATACGACTACTACACCCCAGAGCGTAACCCTAAGGAGGCTGACTACACTTCCCCAGTGTACGCCCCACAGAACCGCAACCCTCTGCTTAATACTGATGCTGCTGTCTCTTACTGGTTAGTAATTTTTTATGGAAATAATTCAACGAGACTGACTTCTAATCAATACTTATTAGTATTTTATGAAGTTTGGTAAAGGGCGTCTTGCTGTTCATAGCCTGTCCAAATTGTAGATTGGAATTGGCTTAACTTACTAGAATAATAATAATTCTAAAACTAACTGCTTCAGTGGCGTAGTATTCGCTAGCGATACCGTCGATCACGAGATCAGTACTAAGTGTGTTATTGGATGTTTCCATTAGATTTAATTACCTTTTGGTGGCAATATGCTCGACCCCTATTACGTTGAACTTAAAAACTAGACTGAGTCTTGTGTACATCCGTGCCAACCCCCACCGGGAAAAAGGTTATATTACGTAATTTTTCATTCATTTAGATAATTTAAAAATAAGTTCGCCAATGTATTTAAAGCGGAAAGTACACAAACACATGATAATAAATAATAATCCCTTCGTTTCATTTAACTTTACGACCGCATTTGTTAACCTTCGGGCGCGCTCGCGGCCCAACCCGAACAATTATATAACGTATTCATTATTTTCATGAGTGCCTACGAATGAATTGCTGTGTAAATGGTCCAAACATAGATCATTGACAGGACCCTGCGCGCGCTCCGACTAGGTACCGCTGGCATAAATGTCAGATAAGACAACTTACACTACGCCGAATCGGCGTACCCGAGCCTGTCCGACACAATTTTTCAGGCACTCATTGAGAATTGTTTTTACGCACACTTGCATTGAGTTACGCAAACTGCAATTTGAAAATTGTCGCACTTTCGAAGCTGTTGTTTTTATTAAGTGGTGAAGTGAGGTATTCTGATCGGAGCGCGAGCGAAGACTTATCGATTATCTAAGGGTCCAAAGTAATTCAGCGTTAGATAGTACACGGACCACGGTTACGTTTCCGGCGAGACCTTTTCTACGCTCCTCTGGGAATCCCGCTAAATTCTGCTTTGATGGTAACTTACGACTTATCTGTATAAAAATTCTGGTAATAAGGCAGCTTATCCCGTTTACCTTATATTTTTAGAGAGCATTACTGGGGAATATAAGGAATAAGGATTGACTTTCTTTGTTATTTTGGGTCTTAAAGGTTATCCTGATTTTATTTGTACCATGAATTACAATATTTACTCCAATTGGCCTTTTCGGATATGACAGTTTCAACAAGTTCTTCACTTTAAATATGTTGTCAATATAATATTGTAATTGAGAATTTCATTTTTGTCTGTCGAGCGTCAAAATATATTATTTTCTCTAGTCAAATGCATTTCGACGCACAACTGGCACAACAAACAATTTGTAAAAACAAATGACATATGAATTTAATACACATTACAGAATCCCAATGAGTGTTCCTAATTCAAAATTTAAATACATTTTTGTCAAATATGGAACTATTGTTATTATTTTCGAAAAAAGAAAAAGATTTTACGGACAAAGAAAATCAAATCCATTGCTGGAACATATTTTAAATTTGGAACATTATAACGCTCCAGCAATGTTTTATGAAACGGCGTGCTGGAGTTATTATATACTCTTTGATTGGATCTCTTTTATCCATCTTGGCATACCAAAGTAAGTCTCTTTGTTTAGTACAAATTGCGTTCATGTGGCTGTATACTGTATAGCCATAAATGCGTTTGTCTTTCAGTACAGATAATAAATATAAAGTTGGCGGCAAAGCTGAAAATTCGTCTTGATTTGTTATTTACATACTTATTTTATAATTAAAATGAGTTCCGACAGTTCAGAGGTTGAAATGGAGATTGATTGTACTCCAACAGATTAGAAGCCAAAGCCAAGTCAAAAGAAAGAATGTTTTATTTCCCTGAATTATTTAGAGAAAAGCACGATATACCTATGTCTCTGCGGAAATGGCAAGTGCCTATTTCGCGGTCTTTGCAATAATGTACTATTTTATCGGTTGCTTTTTTTAATAGCCTATTCTAAAAACATTCAGTGTTACCCGCGCGATATAGGTACAGAGGTTGAGCTAACTAACTCGTATCAAATTACAAGAGATTAATATCCATTGTACTTGGCCCGCATATTTACTCTAAACTGTGTATGTTGACATTTATTTGGAAAGTTAGAATTGTGTCGGAAACTTTGAGCATAGTTCGCTATGTAATTAATCGTAGCCGTGTTGCTGAGCACCTCTGGCTGTTTAAAATTTTATATACATTTTATACACTCGTTTACATAGCGGTGTAATAGGCTCCCTCTCCCTCGGGAGGTTTAAATTTCTATATTATGTTAGAGGCAACACAAAACATTTACTGGAAGCTAGTTGCTGAAATTGTTCTGTTACTTGTTTGTAAAAGAATATCTCGTAGCTAGACTTTGTTTAACATTGTAGGTACTAGTCTGTGCCTGCAGCTCATTCTCTCCTGTTACCACATGATTACTTTTAACGAGTAAAAGTTTTTGTTTTAAAAATAGCTCTATATACGAGTAGCAGCTTGATTATTGGCCTAACCATATCCAATACAACCTGCCCGCCTAGCATGGCACGGGGATAGCTCGTTTTCCCCGTTTTTTTCTCTCTTTTGCGCCTGAACAATTGATATCTGCTGTCTCGTTCTAACCCTCTGGGACTTCGTTTTCCCTGGTCACTGTGCTACCGGGGCTGGATCTGCATAGCATACGTCATCTCCATCAATTCTAGTCTATTAACTGTTATCTCTGCAATTTTTACTTGCACATGTTAGCTCATGATATTATCCTTCATTATTTACGCGTTAATAAAATCTTATTAAGACGCATCAACCTCCCCACCATCTTCTTTAGTCTTAGTCTTTTCGACTTTATTATTTTCCTCTCTTTTCATCATCATACATAATATCTCCATTGAATGATGAAAATAGAGCGCTGTGAATGTGATATATTTTCATGATCAGGTTGAGCTCCGGCGCACCGAGCTACAAGATCGTCGTATCCATTTCCACATTCGGACGAACCTGGGCCCTGGACTCTGAGAGCGAGATCGCTGGAGTGCCGCCCCTACACGCCAATGGACCTGGAGAAGCTGGTAAGATGAGTACTACATATATATATATATGATTTGGTATTTAGCCAGTTATTAACGTCAACTCGTTATAACTTAGTTATTAACGTCGTGACTGCCTCGGTGGCGTAGAGGGCGCATGCTCGACTGCCAATCAAGAGGTCCCGGGTTCGATCCCCAGGTCAGGCAAAGTGTTACATATTGGATTTTTCCATTAGGAATTATCTCAATAACTGCCTGGAGTCTGGAACTGTGCCCGGTAGATGGCAATAGGCTCGCCCCCTATTACATGGGACCAATAAAATACTGGCGAAATGTGGGTGTATCTCTACTATGATACTGAGTCCTGGGTACACCTCTGCCTACCCCTTCGGGAAAAAGGCGTGAATGTATGTTATGTTATTAACGTCAAATGGTACAAATCGTTATTAACGTCGAATAACTTGTTTGTGAATGGCGAATGTTTGTTTAACAACGACAAATTGGTATTAGTTGACGCGATAGTAACATTTTGCAGTTATGTATAAAACTAGCTGTGCCCCGCGGTTTCACCCACGTAGTCTTCATTCCCGTGGGAATATCGGGATCAAAAGTTCTTTGTGTTATTTCAAGGTCTAAACTATTTACCTATACATACAGAATTTCAGCAGCAATTTGGGCTAATAGAATTTGTAAGTTCCAATATGAGATAAATCAGTCCGGAGGTGGAAAGACATCTCTAGAGATATCAAGATATCAAGGTTCGCAGCGACCAGTTTATACTATTAAGAACTGTAAAATCGGCATTAAATCATAAAGATTAAAGATACCATCTATTAAACCGCCTAAACATAATTTATATTTATGTCCTTGTTCCGTTGAAATCAAATTATCATAATTCAAAACATTTGATATACGAGTAATAGCTATAATTGAGGCAGAAGTTGGCAGTAATTGACAACATTACAGACGTCTGCCGCCAGCTCATAAATGTGAGGTAGCGAGGTAGCACATCATATTATGAGGGGAGGGAGTTATTCCGTACGACTCACCTATGTGTGGTTTAATTGCTTTTAGGCTTTCTAATCGGTGGTTATGCTAAACTTAATAGTAAAATGTAAAGTAGGAGTAGCATTATTTTCTTCGTATTGTACTACGGAGCGCCTTAAATATGTTTAGGTACATAATATAAGGCGTTCCGCAGACAGAGCAACTTGAGTTTCGTGTTGCAGCAACAGGCAACTAGCTGTGTACATATACATAGCAACTTCAGTTGCTAGTTTTGGTGATCAACAACGGTGTCCAGTTGTGTCAATAGACGACTGAATTAGTTTCATATTGCTGCGTATTTCTTCTATGGCTGCAACTATTAACCACTGTCGTTTATACAATAGTTGTGTCATGTTGCTGGTTTCCCCAATACTCGATCAAGATTTCTAAAGTTTATAGAGAATCGCAGCCATCGTAAACTGGGCATTTGTGATGCTACAATTGGCAACTTAAAATGAAAAAAAAAAAAAACAAATACGGAGACCCTTATAATATACTACTCGTAGTAGTATATAATATTTTACCAGCAATCTGTATTAGTCATGTTGTCGTCCATGTCCATGTGGGGCGTCCAGTCAATGTATGAAATATTATGAACAATACATTTCTCGTATAGATGTATTTCTGTATAGTATATGTGTATATATATTTATCTTACATACTTTACCTAGGTAATGTATACAATGTCTAGGTATTGTATAGAATACCTTCTGGCTGGTCCACCAGCAATTAACAAAGTAAATATAGATTTTGGTTGCGATACCAATTTTGATGCGGTTTTTAAGCTTTGAAAGCTGACCTGATCGAGTGTTTTAGCATTGTTTCAAGAAAATCGGTTCAGCCCTTTTGACGATTATCAGCACTTTTCTGGTGGCTGAAGGGCTGAGCAATGTTTTAGTAACCTTGACCTGATGCTGCAGCATCTTGTTCAAATGGACCAATAGCCAAATATATCGTGTTCGGGCTCATTGGAATCGTCTTAATTTGTATGTTATAGATAGATAGATAGATGATGACCAAAAACCAGAAAGCTCTTTAAATTTCTTAATTTAATTTAATCTTAGTTTTTGTTCGCAATAAGCAGTGTAAGTGGCGATAGCCATTCCAATATAAAATCATAACCACCGATTAGTTAAGCTTACAACCATACAAATGTGAGTCGTACATATTATTTTGAACGAGTCCTTAAGAATATTATATCTAACGTTACGTTTTAGGTCGCTGATTTTTTTGTGAAGGTTATTTTTCCCTTACTTTTACCGAGATTTGTAGTTATCTTTTCCCTTTGGAAAATATCGGAGAATTAACATAGCATTAAATAATCATAGTTACTTAATAGGTACATAAAGTAGATAATAATTTTGGATAAGTATAAAAAAAATTAAAAATCTTTACATTTTATTTTTGCTTATTTCAATTTATTTCGTTTAACATGAAAATAAACCAAACCACAGTTCTGTTAAAATTTGTGCACCTGCTCTTATAATTTGTGGGTATCACGAGCACGCTTGCGACCCAGTTACCCACCCATCACACTACGATGATTTTCACTAAACGATGGTTAACATTGCCCTGCGGCTCGTCTCCTTAAATTACTTCATACGTCGCACCTCTACTCTGTGCTTTTCCATGTTATAACTAACTATTAATTTAGTTGACAGACCAATGCAGATACTGAGTTAACCAAGTACTTCAGGAAACTATGAAGCACCGGTACATACATGTTTCAAGAATCAGAGAAAATCTCTCATTTATCTACCTACCTACTCAGTTTTTATTTTGATCTAACTGAATATCTGCATTTTCTATACGGACAGAGATCATTTATTGAAAAACAGATTAAACAATAGAGCTACCTACTTACAATATATCCAAACTAGCTACACTATGCCATAGAACACTTCAAAACTCCACAGGCCGACATGACAGCCTATATAAAATCCAAGTGCTCTAAACCACTGTCAGATGGCAGCGTACTCAAGATACTGGCGGCATTGCTACGTTGAATAGCAATGCTTATTTATACATTGGACCAGATAAACGCCAGTATTTTGATCACGTGTCCTAGAGTCTTGATAACTTTCGTAGGTTTATTTATTATTATTACTGGAATTACACTTATGCCTATTTTTTTCACTTTATAATTTTATTACTAGCTGTGCCCCACGGTTTTACGCGTGTAGTTACCGTTCCTGTGGGATTTCGTGAATTCCTTTCTTATTTTTCGTCTACATAACACTACATAACGTCTACAAGTGTTAGGGCTGAGCGATGATGAGTGAGTCAGTCAGCACTTTCATTTTTTTTAATAGAAGTTGAAAGAAATAACATATAACAAATATGTTTCTTTATGTTTCTAGGTCCTTACACCAAAATCGAAGGTCTGCTCAGCTACCCTGAGGTGTGCACTAAGCTGATCAACCCTACACACCAGAAGGGGATGCGCCCCCACCTCAGGAAGGTCACTGACCCCAGCAAACGCTTCGGTAAGAGTACGCTCCGCTTGTTAACACCCCGTCGTTAACACTTGATGAGCAGAAAAAATCTTCCACTCGTTTAAAATGTTCACGGCGTAAGCTCGTGACTCCTAATACTATTCAGCATACCGATATTTTATTAATTAACTAGTTAATCTGATAGACGTCTATCAGGGAAGATGTAAGATCTTACACATATTATACACAATTAAACACTGAATTACAAAGATATTCTACTGGCAATTGGGATAGGCTCAGCTTTGTGCTGCACAGGGGGGCCCAGCGTAGCGCTGATCTTCAGCCTATCCTTTACTCGAACATAGGTGTTATGTAGTCAACAAATATCTAGGATAATTACTTGGTACAAGAGCGTGCAAGTTAAATAAGACTAAGGTGTACATAACATGATTGATAGGTTTTGCTGTCAACTTTGCCACAGTCACGGCTATGATTGATGGTTAACCTATCATCTAATGACTAATGAGACAATCGAAGTCAATTACGAGACAAATTAGTTGTCCTTCACTCAGTATCACTTATGATTGATGGCATTGATTGACGCCTAACCTATCGTGAGGTGGACGCCTTACATAGATCTACGAAGTCCTAAGTAACGTTAAACATTATTGGTATATCGCTAACATCATGCGAATGTCGTGTTCATCCAGAAAAAAATCAGAACGTTGTCAAAAAATGTTAGGAATGAGCAAGGGAATTTAAATTTTCAGACGTGGGCTTAACGAAAACGGACGCAGATCTAACACCTCTGTTTGGTTGGTACATTCATAGTGAGCTTTTGGCTTATTAACACTTCTTTAATGGTGATGGTATACATGCTCCTGCCGATTATTGTGAAAAAGTCCTGTATAAAATAAGAATAATTATTGTCGAAACTTTTGTGAAGTCCAATTACATTTACTAGTGTAGTTATGCTAAATTACGTTATGCTAATAATTCACTAAGAAAACCCGCTAGGGGCAGCACTATGGGTGGGTACAAACGCATTAACTTTCTATTGCAGCAATGTGGAACACACGAAATAAATAAATGTAACTCAACGCAATATTGTAAGAATGGTAGATGTAGAAAAAAAAAAGTTACATTTACATAATTTATTATAGTATAAAAATGTATGCATTAAAAGCAGCATTTATATCCTTCAAATTATAAATCCCTGGCTTAATCATCTCTAAATACTTATTTAACATTTATGTAGAATTTATAAGTAGAAGCTGTTTGTAAACACTGCTCGTAACTACTTTGACATTACTAACTTAGCAGCTTTAGGTGCTCAGTGCTCAGTTTACGTGTCTGTTAATAATTAAGTTAGCCGCAGATGAGTACCACTTCTATTCAAACATGCATTTAAGGTGTATAACTATTTCTGATAGATGTTTGGCTTTTTTTTACTTTCTTTTTTCCCAAACTAGGCTAGAAGCCTGTTCTATGGTAACCAGAGGACTGATATACATACATATATTATAATAAGCTTATAACACCCAGACACAGATCAAACAGACATGTTCATCTTTTGGCTTCAACTTTGTAACAGAAAATTTGGTGAATTAAATATGGAAGAAACATCTAATTTGACTTTAAATGACTTCAAACTACACTCGTGCGCGTGTGCGAGTGTAAAAAATGCTCAAATAATATTAGGGCATACACGACCTTCTAAGAATTTGACACAATGCTATGAAAAAATTACCAAATCGATGTTTTGTATTCCTCTGTTTCCTCCAAATATAATAAACCCATTCTATAAATTTATATCCAGATATTTTTATAGTGAGGTAACCTATGTCTCTGTCATTTTAATTTTTCTTAATAACCCTTGGTTTTTTCACAGTGAACTTTCAAAAATCCCAGTTTTGACGTTCACTACCAAAAAAAGGAGAGTTTATAAACAAAAATTAAATGATAGGGATATACTTTACTTCATCTTTAAAATATCAGGATATAAATATATCAAATAGGATTACTGTATTCGGAGGAAACAGGGGAATACAACACATCGATTTAGTAAATTTTTCATGGGATTGTGTCAAACTGCTAAGAGGTCCTCTTTCCTGTTAATTTGGATTTTAACCATGATAATAACATCGCTTTTGTTTCTTTCATATATTAAATTACCTATACTTACATAAAAATGTAACTCGTGACAATAACGTAATCCTGGCGTTATCCCACAAATGATGGGGTCGCCACTCGGCATAGCACGCTTCTTCCGCCATTACAGTATATCGTCTGCTATCATCCCTGCACTCACTCATTCACACAGTTCATATAAGTCTTATAGGGTCGCGCCTTCCCCATATACAACCATTTAAATTCATCCTCATAGGCGTAACATACATGACTTTCATTAATCCCTTCGTGGCATGTCCATACTAGGCTAGTCTTCCATTTTTAATTACTTTAAAATCATAAAACTTTGATAAAAAAAAACGTGATAATATTATGTGCTTATGGCGTATTATATAAAACGTTATTGAATGCTGGTGTTTTCCAGGAACCTACGCCTTCCGTCTTCCCGACGACAACGGTGAGGGAGGCTTGTGGGTCTCGTATGAAGATCCTGACACCGCTGGCCAGAAGGCTGCTTATGTCAAGTATGTTGTGATTGTATTATGTATTACAAGAATTTTCAAGAATACTACAAGCAGTTTAGGTTGTGCACAATGTCTCTTTTGAAGTCTATTATCAGCGTTGCTTTTATAGATAATACTGGGTATGTATGCGCCATCGTTATGTCCACTTTTATTGCCATGCCAACAATTATTATTATCTTGTTTATTTGAGTTTATGTTTTTGTACATACACATATTTTTTCGCAGTTTTGTGGGCGCAATTTTTTTGTAATTTCCTGACTCTTTATTTTCAGGTCAAAGAACCTTGGTGGCATCTCTATTGTCGAGCTCTCTTTAGATGACTTCCGTGGCCTTTGCACGGGAGACAAGTACCCCATTCTGCGCGCCGCCAAATACAGGCTCTAAGCAAGCACTATTTTATAAGAAATTGATTATATACCTACCTATAAAATTATAATCATTACCTATATTCATAGGTAGTTTTCTCAAATTTCATATTGTTATATAACGACAATTTTTTTATTCGTACTTTTATGTTGAATAAAAAATTGTAATAAATGTTGAATATTATGTACGAGTATCTACGAAATCATAGAACAATATATTCTTAATTTGTGTTTAATTTACCCCTGCATTACTTAGAATATATTATAGGCTCTATATGACTAGGTATTTTTATTAATACTAGGTATCTATTTTAACATTAGGGTAATTCCGGGAGAGATGGACTTGATGGACCACGTTTTGTTGCGGATCCATAACTTTATGATAAAAAGTAAGTTCTATTATTAACATTCCCATTACATCCAATAAAATATGAAAAACTTTAACATTACTATACTTTATTAGCAATGATAAAAAATCTTCTCATGGACCACGGAATTAGGAGAGATGGACCTAAAAATAATAAATATTATGCATTACAAAACAAAAACAATAAAAAGGAAGAACGTAAACATTATCAGCTTACCTTTTAATTGGTGACGGTATCTGTATTCCTGCATAAATTTACATTTTCCAAAAGAGAATCCATGAGAGCCCATGCGTTCTTTATCCATAATCTAAGGCCAAGCCTGGGAAACTTCTTCCGACTTTCTAATAGAGAGTTCAGGGATTCGAAAAGTTTTCTTACCAGCCAAAGCCTTTTACTTCGTGATTAAAAATGGGCTTGTAATATAAATTATTTCTGCTTGTCTTGAAGGAGTTAATCCTCATTGATAATATTATGTGCCTCAATATTTTTTTCACATGTAGGTGTCAATAAGGCCCAAGAACATCTGATTTGGCTAGCTGTTTATTTTAAGTCTTAATTCGGATGCCATACATATTTGCTACCTCATTGACCTCCTCTAGCGTCAGCATTGAAAATCTCTTGTAAGATCTGATTCCGTCCATTTTACTCCTGTAACACCACTTTTCCTCTTATATTTTAAAGGAATTTCTGAAAATAATATGGTCCATCGTAGAGATGAAGAAGATTAAAAAGTGGTCCATCTCTTCCTAACGTTCTAGGATAGATCGACTAGCTCACAGAAAAAAAATCTCACTCAATCGCACAACGCTAGGACTAACTTAATGCTAGAGTAGCGTTTTCTACCAGTTATCCTAAAATATGGAGAAAATGTCACAGAAGAACTTGGTTCCTCCAAGTTAATGGCAACATATGTTCAAAATGCTGGCGTTTATATGGCACAACGTAAGTATTGCAATTCAACGCGGCAATGCTACGCGGCCAGCATCTTGGGTACGCTGCTATCTGACAGCAGTTTTAGAGCACTTGGATTTTCTATAATAAGAAATCCATGAAGACCTTTTCAAACATCCTTCCCATGACCTCAAAGTACTTAAATTTAAAAAAACAAAAAAAAATCACTACTGCCGCCCACAGTGTTAGCGTCAAGAAACACGACATAAGTCATATTATGGTAAAACTCAATGTTTTAATTTAACAAATATATAGAAAATGGGCAACACTTGATGACTTCATCATCAAATGAACTTCCATTTGACGTACAAACTTACATCACCGAGCTCCACCAACTGCGGGAGTAAAACAGCTGCACTTAGCAAATAAATTAACAGACATATACCTATTATAATTCAAAAAAGAAATCATGAATTGAAAATGAAATTAGCGACACAATTTTTCACACCAGTATCTGTTGGGAAATGATAAGTATACCTACTATGGGATTAGTTCCTCTACACCATCGGGAAAAAGGCATGGTGGTAGATTTTATGTGGAATACGACTGATGCAAGCCGCTTATAACTGGACTAGATGGCTGGCCTTTGTCCAGCAGTGTCCAACGGCTAAGGTGATGTGCTGCAGAAATGAAGAAATGATAAATATTGCACTGTGAAAATGTCATCAAATCAAAACGAAAATAGTTTCATTGACTTTAGGTTTATGGTTGCAAGAAAAAAATTGCAATAATGCAATTTAAGGGTGTAACTTATAGATAATAAGGAAGCCATGAAGACCTTTTTCACACACCCATAAGCCGATCACAATGTAGCGGTATTTCTTGACGCATAACATAAAAGTCAGAATATAGTAAAACTCATGAGTTTTACTATATTCTGACTTTTATCATCATACTAGTTTTAATGCAAAAAAAGAGAAAGAGGACCAACGTGACGCCATCAAATGGAAGTACATCACCGAGCTTCACAAACTGAAGCAGAAAAAACACTTATACCTATCAAAAAAATTGACGCAGAGACGAAGAATTTAAAAACGAAACCATAAATTTAAATTAGCGACACATTTTTTTCGCTATGTAGTTTCAGTTTTGTGAAATTGACATAGCTATAGCTACATTCAACGTCATTCATTAGGACCACCAACAATACGACTTTTGACATTCTTAACTCACGAAATCCGCAAAAGCTATACTTAGTTACAAAAAGCCTATAGTATTAATAAACGCTACTGATATAGTTCCAAAGCCAAAATCATGCCAAATAACATCTGTTATCTCTAAATGTTGACATTTTGCGGAAACGAACAAAGGTAAAAAAAAACAAAGATACTTGAGACATTCGTACCGTACCGTTGGGGAAATTTGTATCAGGTACTGGTTTTTGGGCTTAGTTGTATGCCTTGAAAGCATAAAACTATTTACATTTGTTGAGACATCAGTTTTGTCGTTTGTTAAGACGAAAAATACTAGTCAAGACCATGTCGAACTGTTTTTTGAAGATCTTTGAAGCCAAAAACCCCAATTCTCGATATGTTTAGACAGACGAGTGCGCCACTCGATCGAACATGGTATGCTAGCGAACCAAGTTAGTGGTACGGCCGTACCATGTTCGATAGTCTATTTGCTGTTTACCACTTGAGAACATTCCAACCATACAATACGACTAACGGCAACTACAGCTAGTGGCATTTTGTTTGCCACATCAGGTCGTCACATCTGAATATTCAGACCGCGACATTGATCATGTTTTAGGGTATATTTCAAAGAACGTTGTACGTTACATATTTAAAAAGATTAAGTGCGAAGTTTATATAATAAAGTAGGTATTTTACTCTCAGGCGGAGCTCTATAATGCCGCTCGTTACGAATGGCGCGTCGCACTCTCCCCCGTGGGAATCCCTGACCCCAGGGAGGTTGAATGGTGGAAGTAATTAGCCAAAGTGTCAGGCCCAATCGCGAGTAGGTAGCTAGACAGTGGAGGTAGCCCATACACTACTCCAGGATGGACCAGAAGACAGTACGGTTGGCTGACCTTCCAGCTTGTGTAGGTGCTAACGGGGCATGATTCGGACTGTAACTGCACCGGTAGGGAACCGACCCCGCCTTGCCCCCTTGCTTCATTATATAAAAATACAACATCCTGTCTACCAATAAAAAACAATAATGATTACATCGAAAAAAATAGTATTGAAGACGCTGGTACTACTAAAACCAGTGATAGGGGGCTTGAAAGGAGGCCAAGAAATAACAAAAAAACAAAGATGATGCGCAGAGTTTGCGTTAATAAAGATACTAAAAAATCATTTGACATAAACAGGAATATGCAGATACTTTTATGTCCTTGGATAGTGATAAGCATTTTTTGCTATCTTTATACGACAAATTTAAGACTATACGCGATGATTTCAAACTGAATGCTAAAAATAGAAAAATTATAAATGTTATTCATATAACACATAATAAATATCATACACCCACAAAAAGTACATGTAATGATAAACACTCCAAATTTACAAATGGAATCAGTAGCATACATCAGGGTATAATATATCATTATTAGGTATATATCAGGGGGTCAAATCTCGATAGCCTTCAGGGCTATTAAGTGAAAATTTCGATAAAAGTTAAAAGGTAGATGAACTACTATCGAGGATAAAACCGATAGATGTACTCAGCAGTCGACTGAGGAAACTTCTGTATATTTTTAAAAGATTAAGGTCAACAGCTAACACAAACGTTATTAATATATGTTAGACGCTTTGTTAATCCCTACTAAATTATTGCATAATATCATGGGGCACGGCCGCCACTATAAGTCACCTAGTAAAACTCGAAGGAGCACAGCGGGCTGTTCTAAAGGTATCTGATGGTACATTTCACAGTTTTCCGAGTCCATTTGTCTAGATGTATAGTTTTCACAAATATATGAAGAGTACCATTACATATTATAATATGTAATGGTAAGGCAAACCTCTTAATTTTTGCTTTGATGACAGACCGCAAGGAACACAGTTATAAAATCTTGTTAAGCTTAATTAAATCGCAAATACCACAATGGGAACCCAACAAAATGCATTGTGACTACGCAAAAGGAGCAATTAACTTTTTAAAGAGTTTCCCAACATCACAGGTACACTAAAACAAAGCTGAAAGAAGATTTGTGGACCTAACAGCAGTTTTACCACTTCTTCCATCTGATACCATTCGAGAAGCTTTTGAATATCATATCAAATCATAAGTATACATATAGGTTCTGGGCCAAATTCTGATATGAGATTACCTGAGCTTTTTAGCATCTTTGGAGAGCATCATGGGATGAATAAAATTTAAGAAGTTTATCACTCCAAATTTAATAAATCGATCAATAAAATTACGGTTTCTGTAATGCGTTTACTAAACATATTGCAGAATTTTCATAATTTTCATGCAATACCTAAAAACGGAATCAAGCAGACATCAATAATGAAGATTTAACAGTATACATTCAATTGCAAATATTTAACGAAGAAATAACATTAGGTCGAATATTGGAGAAATGGCGTTAAATAAAAATTGTCACCGTTGTCAATCTGTCCCAAACCTTTTCTTACCATTGGTGGATTCATGGGAACTAGTAAATAGTACCCGTGATATGACTGGTACACTGTTGTATGGATTTGAGGACTTGGGGGTGCTATGGGTTTCGAATCCAAGTTCCCGAGGCACCTCCAGGGGTGCCACGGGAACGATTACGCTGTTTTCTTCTTATTAAGAGTTCCTCTTTTATTAAGAAGACCTTCGTCTTCTTAATAAAAGCCGTTTCCCCTTAGAATTCCATAAACTCAAAACTCAAACAGATTTATTCAAATAGGCCATAATCTGACACTTTTGCACGTCAATAAAGATAAACAGTACTGAGTCTACCGTGCGTTCGGAAAGATACCTCTACAAGAAGAACGCACAAGAAACTTGTAGGGCTTAATTTTTTCAACAGTAAGTATACGTTCAGTCAAGACTTGTTTCCTTTATGAAAGCTAGATTCGAGCTAACCATAATAATAAAAAAGTTTATGTCCTTATTACTTACCTGACATTTATTCCCAACAAACGTTCAATAAATAGGCTTTCTTAATACATGTCGTTTTTGTAAACTGACTTGGTATTTCCCCAGGCGGCCTCTTGCAAAAATATGAGGGTTTGTTTGCATTTCGTTACTACTACTTAAAAGTTTTATTACTTTGTTTATTTAACCCTATCATGGCAAACCAAAAAGGGTTGTGTTTTTAATATAGTTCTAACATTAATAACTTACCAAAATACCATGTTTAATGTTTCAAAGTGTTGACAACTTTGTTACAACATTAATGGTAAACATAAAACTTTAAAATTTACAATTTGTCGTCGTAGACGTGGACCAGCTTGAATTCTTACTATTCTGGCTACAGGCCCACGAAGCTGGTCTACTCCGTCACCATTGAGCCGAGATTCTTAATTATAAATGTAATTAATAAATATGTATGGTATAGAAAAACTATAACAAATCAATAATAAATCAAATAAATATATAGTAAAATTAAGTTAGGTCTTATGCACAGATCACTATATCACAGATCACTATAATTAGTACTACCACAGAACACAATACCCTCTACGGTCTTATGGTATAAGTCACAGATCACTATATTATTAAGTAGTTTTAAGTATAGGTGAGGCCATAGACTTAGATATAATATACAAACTCTTTGGGTAAGGCTACTTCGATAGATTTGCCGGTTCTCCGCGTGCGCTCCGACAAGATACCGCGCTCTCATAAATGCGGCAATCTATAATTACGCCAAATTGTGTAATTGAGGCTGTCTGACAAAAACATTTTCACGCTCACTTCCACGTTAAATATTGGATTTGTCCATTAGGAATTGTCTCAATAACTGCCTGGAGTCTGGAATTGTGCCCGGTAGATGGCAATAGGCTCGCCCCCTATTACATGGGACCAATAACATACTAGCGAAATGTGGGTGTATCTACTATGGTTACACCTCTGCCTACCCCTTCGGGAAAAAGGCGTGAATGTATGTTATGTTATGTTTATGTACTGACGCTACATGTGAAGGATAAAAATCCTTCAACTTATACGTATTAGGCTTTAAAATAACTAGGTTTGTCATGAATAGAGTTTAAATTGAACTGTTTTAAAATCGTATTTTAAATGAATATTTTTATGTGAACTTTGTTCCAAGTTTGTGGTTATAGCGAGTAGCGAGTGTAAGTAAGGTAGGAGGCGCTTTCCTTTAAAAATTAATGGTTCTTAAAGGAAGGAATGATGGCGTTTATATTCTAGAAAAAAGCGTCAACATTAAAATGATTGAATTCTTTGATTGAAATTATTGAGCTGTATAGTCTGTGGTACAGAAATTTTGACATTTAATGTGCTTTTTTAAATTACTCCACCTATTATTGCTTCGAGAACTGTATATTTGTTAGAGTTCCGTACCTCAAAAGGAAATAAGGAACCCTTATAGGAACCCTTATTCTCACTTTGTTTTCGTTTGTCTGTCTGTCCATCTGTCAAGACACTTAACGGATACGCGTGGAGGTATCGAGTTGAAATTAATATCAACTACTCAGATCTGTAGCCTTTTTTTTTTTTTTTTGTTGCCCGGGGAAAAATGCGTGACGCATACCACCCGCACCCGGGGGAGCGCAGGATGGTTATCCCACATAGCCTCCCGCCGGCACAGCACCATATGGTCGATAAGTTGCTGTGCCGGCGGGTATACCCACTGAAAAACCCCGGGGTGTTCCTTCGCGTCGCCATGTGTCGGGGCTGCGGGCACGCCGAAGCACTCATCCGCGGCCCCGACGGCGTTTGGTCCTCCATGGAGGACCTCGCCACGGTGGGGTGAGGTCCTTCACCCCAACCCTCCCAAGGGGCGCGCGGAAACACGCGCGCGCCTCCTCGCAGGCCCTTAAGGTGGGCAACGGAATACCCCCGCATCCGTTGCCCGAGCCCCACATCTTGGGCTTGGAAGGGTGTTCCGTGCCCTCTCGAACGCCTACCGAACGTGCGAGAGGACACGGAAGGCCCATCCCAGCCCACCAGCACTCGCAAATAGCGCAGGGGGGTTCTCTGGTTGCCCCAGTGCAGAGGTTGACTTCTGCACAGGGGAAAGCCGAGAACCCTCCTCAGCATTAAGGGCCTGAAGGGGTGTTTCCCGCCCTCCCGAACGCTGTCATAGACGTGCGGGAGGACGCGAAAGACCCTCCCCCGCCCACTACCACGCGCACCAAGCGCAGGTATTCTCTAGTTGCCCCTGTGCAGGGGTCCAGACCCGCACAGGGGAAAGTAGAGATACTCTCTTCAACTTAAGGGCATGGAGGGGTGTTTCCTGCCTTCCCGAACGCCGTGGCAAACGTGCGGGAAGACGCGAAAGACCCGCCCCCGCCCACTACCTTGCGCAACAAGCGCAGGGATTCTCTAGTTGCCCCCGTGCAGGGGTAGATCTGCCCAGGGGAAAGTAGAGAATCCATCTCTCGGCGGGGCTCAATTGAGCCCACCCGCGCCGTCCGCTGTGCCCCATGCTAACTTCATGGGGACACGCGGAGACGCTCCTCCCGGGCGTGGCGGTCTACTCACTGAAGAGCCCACCACAGCCCATTTAGCAGGATATCGGCCGGCGTCTGGCAACAGACGAGCAGACGGACGTCTGTTGCCAGACGCCGTTGCCCAGGGTGCACCACGGGGAGGTTTCCTGCACGCACCCCCAGATCTGTAGCCTAAGTTAACGCAATCAAAAGTTATGGCCATTTTACTGCATATTTCCATACTTTGCGCAAGGACCTAATAGATGGCGCTGTATTTTCTTAGTAAGCGAATTTTTTTGGGATTCGAAGCGTTTTGTTCAGGTATTTAGGGATGGAACCCTACACTATGCATACACATGTATGCCTTGACAATTACTTTATTGAGAAAACTACTCATTCTAAAAAAAATAACTCAATAACTGCCTGGAGTCTGAAACTGTGCCCGGTAGATGGCAATAGGCTCGCCCCCTATTACATGGGACCAATAACATACTGGCGAAATGTGGGTGTATCTACTATGGGACTGAGTCCTGGGTACACCTCTGCCTACCCCTTCGGGAAAAAGGCGTGAATGTATGTTATGTTTTTTTTTTTTTAATTATAAACGTACTCCTTGGTGCCTATTTATTATGTCTGTTTTTGTCAAACGATGATTTGCGTCAATATTATATGTCGTTTTGGTGTATTCATTCTAAATAATTATATCTACTTATTCCTTTCATTAGTTAATTATATGTAAAATGTTTAGTCGTCATATGACAGCCTTAGGTCGCCAGGCAAAATTCTTCGTACCAAACTCGGTATTAGCCCATTCTAGAACATGCCCGACGGCGAAAAAATTGGAAGTGTGTCCGGGATCTGGCAGAGCATCTGGAAGCTCCGGAATGAAGCTCCCAGATTTTAAGCGGGCCGAGAAGTCGGGACCTTGTCGTTTTGCCTTTATACCGGAAGAATGGTTTGTCTTTTTCCAGCCCTTGACTGGGGTTTCTGGTTTCTATCTGTTTGGATTAAACATGGCAAACTATATGCTCAGCAAGGAGATTTTCATAATGGAGCATGAATATTATGTCGGTCTTTCCATACTGGTTATTTTATGCGCCGTGGTGAGTAAGTTCGGAGCTCAGATCGGAGCTATTTTGGATAAAGAGGTGGATGCAATACAAACCGATTGGGAGAAAGGAAGAAAAGACGAGAAGTCAGTACAGGAGAGCATAATTGCAGCAGCAACAGCCACCCAAAAGAGGGCCGAAGGTCAGAAAATGCTTATGGATGCTAAGAAAGAGAACATTGCGATGCAATTGGAGGCAGACTATCGAGAGAGAATGATGCATGTTTATAGAACCGTGACTGGCCGTATGGATTACCACGTGAAGAGAACCCGCGCCGAGAATAGAATCCACCAGAAGTGGATGCTCGCGTGGATATTAGATAACGTGAGGAAATCTATTACACCTGAATTTGAAAAGCAAGCATTGGATAGCGCTATTCGAGATTTAGCTGCAGCTGCAGCCGCGTCCAAGTCATAGGTTTTTTAAATATTATTATTCTAATGGAATTTCTGTATGTGGACGTTTGTACTGGTCAATAATAAGATTTTTCGTTTATTGACCAATAAACTATATTTTATTATAGAGCGTGTATTGAATCGATTACAATTTACTTTTCCGTAAAAGTAAAATTACATTTTGGTTTTAGGCATGTCAGACCATTTGGTCCGTTTAATTTATTTAGTCTTTAGCTTTCATAAAGTGTTCTCTCAAGTAGACGACTCTAATGAAAAGATCGGAGTTTTAAAAAAAACATGTATGTTCGTAATATAATCTACTTTATTTGGTTTTGTTATTTTAAAACAACATCCCATCAAAAACATAAATGTTTAAATAATTTCAAGTCTCGCCACGCCCTTATAACATCGACAAAAAGAAATGAGATCACAAGATGACTAAATATTATGTCAATTTTTTTTACCAAATATTTGCATTCATTGATTTTGAACTACAACAAAGCAAGTATAACAATAATATAAGTTAGTTATAGGAACACTATTGGCAATCTTTCTTATACCCAAGTGTTAAGCTGTTTTATATCAAACTTGAAATAAATTAATTTATTTGCTAAAAATGTAGTAGGTGTACAGTTGTTGCGTTATTTTAAAGTTCAACACACTACCAGTATAATCTCTAGCTTGCAATAAAATTAAAGTAACTTATATAAATGACTGCCTTGGTGGCGTAATGGGCGCAACCTTGACTGCCATCAGGAGGTCTTGGGTTCGATCCCCAGTGTAAATATTAGATTTTTCTATTAGGAATTATCTCAATAATTGCCTGGAGACTGAAACACTGCCCGGTAGATGGCAATAGGCTCGTCCTCTATTACATGGGACCAACAACATACTGGTGAAATGTGGGTGTGCCTACTATGGGACATTGAGTCTTAGGTACACCTCTGCCTACCCTTACGGTAAAAAGGGCGTGATTGTATGTTATGATTTGTAAATGGCACGATGAAGTAAACAATTCATTATATGGAAAATTCATTAGATTGAAAATTATTCTTTGGTAAAATAAGCATATTCAAGTGTATAACATATAAAAATTTTTGGTCGATAAATACATGGATTTTTTGCAACCAAAAAATCGGTAAAAGGATAGATATAACCTTTCCAAGAGCCAAGATTTAAGTTTGTTTACAAATTTAGAGGTAGGTGTATATCTTTAATGTTATCCGGATTCTGCACAATAGCATAGCAATATTTGTGGTACAGTGCTGTTTTAGGAACTCTGCAAAATTATTTTGATTAAGATAGTTTGAGAAATTTGGAAAGCAAAAGCAACCATTAGAAAATTATAGATTCATCAAGTGTGTTAGTACCGGTGTAAGCATTTGCACTAGTTTTAATAACTTTAGTTGTTAATCCATCATGAACTTCCGCATTATTATTATTATTAAACGATGCTATAATTTTGTGTGTTTCACCATGACTATATTGTATAAAAGTATTAAGAAAACATTATAACAATTAGATTGTTTCCCAATATTATGATTCACTTCATCTTTTCTATTTGTCAAATTTGCATTATAGTTAGGTAAGTATCATGTGATCAAATTTTTTTTGTCGATGTTACGAAGGCGTGGCTAGACTTGCATTTTATTAAATTTGTGTTTTTGATGGGATTTCATTTCTTTTTGTAGATGGTCCTCGCTTTTTACTGTTGGCATCTACAAATACCAACCTTGTCCCTTTCTATCTTGGCAGCATTGTGTAGGTCATAGGTATATTATTTGCCCGTCGAAATAATTATCGGGGTTTTTTCTGACTGAGTACCGTGATATACTTAATAATGTTATTATTGTTTAATAGCCCTCACAAGTCTCGACTGGAACATTTGGTGTAAGTTCCAACCTAATGCCAATGACTGTACAAACGAAGGTGTCACTTCCGGAAGGTAGGTACCTATTAGAAATTATAATATATTTACACCGTGTTTGTTGTTTTAATCTTTTAATTATTAATTATGCCTAAAATGTTATGTTTTAGATATTATTATGATATCAAGATGGAAGACTGCAAAACATTCAATTACGGCTACTGTCCAAATAGTTATAATAATTTCAATTCGTTAAGAGAATGCTATGACACTTGCAAAGGTATATAAATGTTCCTTCATATAACTAACAAGCAACATCTCCCCTCCGTAGCCGCACTCGCAACGTCCTGGACGACCCGAACGACTCTATCGCCGCCGTCACTACGGTGGCGCTAGGCTCGCCCAATCCTACCAATATACGCAACAGTCGCTCCCTTTTTGGTATTAGTGCCGGATACCAGATCCACCAACTCATACAATCACAACACCGACCTCGCCGGCGAGGTCGAAGATCTCTCAGATCCTTCAGATCGGTTAGATTCTTTTCAAATTATCACACTTGATCTGTTTGATTATTTGTTTGATAGTTTGATTATTGATTATAGACCATTGGTAGGGCCTGAGCAAGTCTGACTCCAACAGCACAGGTCATTAAAAAAAAAAACAAGTAACAAAGCTAACATGGACGTTTCTCGGTGAAAATAAATATATGAAAAGAGAAAGTAAATGCATTGACTCCTGGCGTGAGACAATAAAAACGGTGGTTCAAATTAGTATGAGTATTTGTATATGGCCATGCTAGGCCTGCTGCTGCAGAGAATTTTGTTTCACCTATTATGCCCATGTGTCAGATAATGTTCCAATACATAATAAATCTTCCATCACAGACGATGGACTACACCCAGTAGATGATAATATCTTAACACCCAATGTGTACTGCCGACTGCAGCCTGATTTCGGAAGGTGTCATGATTACAACCCTTCGTAAGTAAGATTGTTAATACTTACCCAAGAAAGTATACTTAGGGGGAGCAGGGGGATCAAACTAAATAACTTAGGTACCAAAGAAAAAAAACTCTATATTTCGCTACCGTTTCGCTTGATCCATTTTGTGTGTAGAATTTTCTATACTTTCGCGCAATTCTTTCAAATAAAAGTAACATTTTACAATAATTATAAGTTAACTTCAATTTGACTTCAATAAATGAGTTTAGATATCTAAATTAAGGTCCTTTAAATTGTTATTTATTTCCTTTAAATTTGTATATAATAAAACTACTAACTATTATTACTACACCTTTTTGGAATACCTTGTATATATAGGAGTTTAGCGTTATCTTAATCACTTAGCTGCAGAGATCAATAGCTCAATGGCCCTTACTCAATTAAATTCTAATTGATTGCCGCGATCAGATACGTCAGAGTCAGTATCGCTGTTGTTGTATTTATTTAGTTTTAATTACTACATTGGATGTGGCTTGTTTATACCTGTAATTAAATAAGCATTAACTGAATGGAAAAAAAAAAATGAACCGAAATAAAAAGTTTACATACCTATAGAATCATGCCTTTTTCCCGATAGGGTAGGTAGGCAAAGTTGTATCCAGGACTCAGTCCCATAGTAGATGCACCCACATTTCGCCAGTATGCTATTGGTCCCATGTAATAAAGGCCGAGTCTATTGCCATCTACCGGGCACAGTTCCAGACTCCAATATTTAACACTTGAACTGGGGACCTGAACTGAGGATTGAACCCGGGTCTTCCGGATAGGCAGTCGAGCTTGCGCCCACTACCCCATAGAGCAGTCTAAAAAGTTCACAATATTATGATATGGATATTTTGTAAGTCATGAGTCCCGGGTTTAGCTTCTTCTTGTAGAAAAAAACAGTTTGTTAAACTTCAAGTTTCCATATTACAAATGCGAAAATGAGTATGTTTGCTTCTTCTTCACGCCAAAACTGCTGGAATAATTAGACTGGAATTTTTTGTAGGTAGCTTACATCCAGGAGGATTTTCAGAAGGTAAAACTGACGCGCAACTAATTTTTGTTACACTTTCCAGGTTTTACTTTGATATTAACAAACGTCAGTGCGTTGGGTTTTCCTACAGCGGATGTGGCGGCAACATGAATAGATTTACAAATGCCCAACTCTGTACTGTTGTATGTTCCATGGAATTCGAGTTTAAATAGAAGTTTCATAGCAAGAAGAGGATTTGATTATAAGGTACAATTTCCAATGAATAACACGTTTCCAACATTTGCCAAGTTCTTAATAAAATATTATGTTATTTGTGCAATAAACGAAACCGTTTGTTGTTTTGATTCTTCAAGAAGTCCATGATCAATATAAAATATAAGCGCAAGTAAATCAGTAGTAAAGCATTCGGTATTTACTCTTCAAATAATAAATAATATCTACGTCGATTTTCAGCCCAAGGCGCCGGTTATGATAATGTACCATTCGTACGAGTTCAGTATATTACCCTTTTTTCGCTGAAAGAAAATTGTAAGGAATCTATTTCAGTTTTACATGAAGTAAATCCCATCATCATCATCATCATCCGGAAGATGTAGGCCCCCCTAGAATGGGATTTTGTAGTAAGCCTCAATAGTTTATAAAACAGTTCAACGCATTACGCGTGTTGATAATAACGGTATTTCTTGAAAATGCGATAGTATTTTACACTATAGATTTTTAAGTTTGTTTAACACAACTATTTATAACTATTTTCAAGTCAATATACCTAGAATATACCCAACTACACCTAAAATAGGCGGCTACTGACAGCACCCTCGACTGCATTAGATGCGACCGCAGCTGCCACCACAATGTTGGACTCTTCAGCCAAAGAATACTAACTATTACAACGTAAAGAAGTGACACTCATCTCACCCCGCAATTTTACTTCGCCTGCGACCAGGCAGTCAACGAGGCAGTAACGCCCGTACTTAGGCACACATTTGACACACCTATGGAGTGACTAGGGTCTATTTCAGCAACTGCCATGACGGTAAACTTGAATCATTTTTATATATGTATAGAGCCAAAAGTCAACGGTTAAAGGATGGAAGGATGTAAATCCTTATATTATTTAGAACAAGTCTGATGTTATTAAATAAGATCGAAATTGAAGCCTAGTAGGTGCTGTGATTTTATTATAGACTAGCGGCCCGCCCCGGCTTCGCACGGGTAGCAGAAGTGGGTATAGTGAACGTTTAACAGGAGTAAATTCGTGATACATTGTATTTTTATAGATATAACCCTAATTGTTTACGCAGCGCACGCAAATTAATGACTATTTCTGTTACAATGACCAAACCTTAACACATGTATAAATTTATCGAGGGCTATTTTGAAGATATAAGTACTACAAACCCCTAGCACATTATTTCTACCACCAATACTTTTCACAGCGCATGCATATAATGACTTTCGATTATTGTGACTAAACCAAAATAGATGGATATAATCTATTTACACCGTTTTGTAGGTATTGATAAGTACTACAAACCCCTAGTACATTACTTTACTCTACCACCAATAGTTTTCACACCGTATGAAAAATAATCACTGCTACGATTGTTGTGACTAAACCCAAAAAAGGTGGATATAATCTATGTTTACTGTTTTGTAGATATTGATAATTACTAAAAACCTCTAAGTACATTACTTTAATCTACCACTGATAGTTTTCACACCGCATGCATATAATGTTTGTTTCGATTATTGTGACTAAACCAAAAAAGATGGATATAATCTATGTATACTGTTTTGTAGATATTGATAAGTACTACAAACACCTAGTACATTACTTTATTCTACCATCAATAGATTTCACAGCGCACGCAAATTTACGAATATGGTAATTATATTATGTGACATCTTGGTTCACAATATTGCAGTTTTCTTACGGATCCCTATTTTTTTTCAAAATCTCATATGGCCTATATCACTCACACTGAATTAAGCTATCCATAAGTGAAAGAATTTTTAAAATCGGTCCAGTAGTTTCGGAGCCTATTCGTTACAAACAAAAAAACAAAAAAACGAGGTTTCTCTCTATATAATATTAGTATAGAAGTATAGATATAGATTAAATCTCAAAGAAGTGTAAGTGCTATTATCACGGCCCCACGGCCTTATTGGACCTATAGATAAACAAAGGTCACAACTATTTGGAGCCTTTGTAAAGGTCCATTTAGAAGGTGGAATTTCTGGGACAACTATGTCGTTTATTACTTTGCGTTACATTCTGTTTGTATTTTTATGTTTTAATTATAGAATACTTGAAGGGATCTTGAAAATTTCTACTTCCAAATATTTTATATAAAATGCCTATAGTAGTTATTGAAAGTTTTTTAGGTCTCGTAATATCCCACTAGAAGTTTTTTAATTTTAATTATTATGTCTCATTTTTCCGTTATCTACTAGATAAAGTGATACTTTTTATATCGTACTTCTGAACCTTTACCTAAGAGAATAAAGAAATACTTTCAAAATTCAAAAGTATCTACCACTTGAAGGTATTTCTAAGGCTCATTACAGATGTTTCGTTCTAGATTTACCTATATTCAAAATTTACATAAAAAATCAGCATTTTCATCGTCAATTTTCGATTTTACAGTGAATTTGTGCTTAAGTGATATTATAAGTACAACACATTATATACAGAAGAAGGTTAAATGGGCAATTTTTTTAGGTTAACAATCTTTAATATTGCAAAATCTTAATATTCATAGATAGATGAATTAAAAGGACATTAAAAAATAAGTCGTGTATAAATGGCGATCATATCGGATACACAAATTTCTTCCAGACAGTCTGATGGAACGAAACAGTATGTATATATATGTAGATATTGGTTGGTAAAAATATATATCTATCTCGATAAATTGTTCATAATGATGTCAAGCAGATTATTCGCCGGCTCTATGCTCCTTTTACCACCTCCTGGTGGGGCAGCGAAGAAAAATAGGTGACTACATTACATAATTATTATGCCTACAATACGCTTACGCTACCCGTCATGGGCGAAAGCTCTAATACAAATGACTAGCCTAAAATATCAATGTGTAGACTTGGAGAATACCTTGAGCAGTGGGAACTGCCGACATTTTATTCTGGCACAGCCGAATTCCTTGGGGTAAAATGTACCTGTGTCTTGGCTATCGTTACTCACTGCAGTGAATTTTTTGGCAAGCATTTGGCTAGTAGCTTAATCTCTTGTCTTTGGTTTTTTCGTTAAAGATTGTTGCGATAATAATAAGTAAATGTAGGTGGTACACGTATTTTTTAGACTGACCAAGTATAGGGAGTTAAATGGTATATCGTGAGGCGAGCGATATGTGCATGTGCCTTGAATCGTCATAACGAACACGACCTTTACGTCAAGAACGTAACAAAGAAGAATTATTGTAGTTGGTTTTACATAAGTAATTTACATGCCATACGGAAATGATCGATCGTGTGAGTGGATAGTTAGTTGACTTCGTAGTTGATCAAAGCGATGCGATACAATAATAATAATAACTTATATGTATGGGAGCAATAAAATCTCACTATAGCCATCGCATCGTCTACTAAATATATTTGTTTAACCAGTAGTGCCAATAATCAAACTCGCTGAAAAGTACCTTATGAGATACCTAGAGTCTAAGCTAAACTACCTAATATTATATACACTTGCTACCTATTTAGGTACTGTATTTCATTACAATCAGTTTCGTTAATTTGGTGTGAAGAGGTATTACTACAAAACAAACATAATAGAATAATATTTTAAACTCATTTTGAGTATTGGGGAGGCGCTTGGTCCTTTTATAATTATTTTTTTCTTATCTTAGACTTTTTCGACATACGTTTTTGCTGTTCATAAAAACACATTTTGTGCCGAAAAGTAATTATTGTGCCGAAATGTTTAAGGGTGACCCTCTCTTTGTTTCAGTAATTTGCGTAAGTCTACAGCCTAATGATTAAATTATTCAACGTCCAACTGTTTATGATTCCATTTCAAAAACACTTGTCTCGCAAACACCATTTCAGAAGGCATATTTTAAATATTAATAGCTATAGAATTTTAAATAATAATATACCACGCAAAAGCACTCGCAAGACTGCTTCGGTGACGTAGTAGTTCGCAAACGCTACTGCCGATCATAAGGGCCCGGGTTTCGTGCCTCAAGTTAGGCAGAAATAGTCATTGGATTTTCCATAAAGAATCAATGACATACTGGAGTCTGAAATGTGCCCGGTAGATGGCAATAGCCTCGCCCCCTATTACATCATCATCATTATTTCAGCCATAGGAAGTCTCTGCTGTACATAGGCCTCCCCCAAAGGGGGTTTTTGCCATAACTCGCCACGTTTGGTAGGTTTTTACGCAGAGGACGCTGCTGCCCGGATCTGGATCTGATAATCCTTAGCCGGCTCTTACGACCTCGGGGCCCCCACCCCTTCACTATTACAGTTCGCGCCACGATTTAATAGCGTAAAACCTTGAATGTGCAGAACTCGATTTTTAAATCTGTTAGGACTTTTTAGACCAATACACCTGCGCAAAGCACGCCTATAAAATGTTTACACCAGCCATACATCCATACAAACTTTAAAGTTTGTAATATTAAGTGTGATTGACTGAAAGAAGCACTGTTATATATTCTGTGACGGTAGTATTAAATACAAACTACATACTGGGTATAACTAGGAGCTTAATGTGTCTAGTGTTTACCGCTTCTCCGATAGCTTTCAAATCCAATGAGACCTTAACTTCTCAGCTCTATTGGCACAAGATTGATTGTGACAGGTAATCCTTAATCCGTAGATTATGTAATCTACGGACATAAGGACGCCAATGAATTTTTTTTCAATAGTAGGCTCTTGTCCCCCAATTGAGTCAGGGATCGTGTCTGCACTTATCCTTTCACACACACTCCTACATCACCACCACCTTGCGCTATCGTGCCTTCGTCCTATTCCTTTCTATCACTACCGTCATCAATCGCTCAGCATATTTCAAAAACTCTCCTCTCTTACGCACTTTCATAATATCCCGTACACTCAATGGGTTAGCCGTGTATCCACCTGAGGCAGCCTCGGGCAGAGGCAAGCGCTCGACCCGTGCGCAAGTGGAGATCGTGCCTCGAGTTAAGCGCTCCACTCTCTTAAGAACATCCAGAAGGAAAGCTGTCTAACGTACACGCCTCACCTTTGGCTTTCATGTAGAGTGATTTGTTCATATTAACCTTATAGACTAAGGGTTTTTGTGTTTGTGTAGGTACCTAGTATAGCGTTGGCTTGCGTTTATTATTTTCTGCATATGTTTGCATGAATATGTAAATGTGCCGGTTACCACCTGTATGTTTTCCTCCGCGAAAATCAACAGAAAAGTATTATGTACTGGAAGTAGCGCGTGTCACTTCCCGTGCTCTATGATCTAAGATGTATATATAAACGAATATAAACGAATATTTTTAAACAGTACGTAGTATTCTGTATTTACATCCCTTCAAAATATCAAGCTGCTTAAATTGCTTGGTAAATATGACACAGCAAATTGTGACCAAGTATTTATAACGAAAAGTGCCCAAACTAAAAAGCAAATTATAGAGCGCGGACAAAGTTTGTGAATAAATTGTGATACCGGAGGTTTATTTAGGTTATTATAGTGGTTTGTGTTTGAATGAAAGGAATGCGTTACAAACAAAAGGTATTTGGAGATTAGTCCGCATGGAGTAGCGCGGATGTTCCGATTGTCGCTGGTACATGTCTCGAATGAGTTTAGTCGTTTGTTCCGGAAATGTTCATTGTTATCGCAAATTATTTCGCATCTAAAATACAAAATTAATAAAGTTAACATTTTGTAGTGGAGTTTGCAGAGCTTTTCGAAAGTAGCTTTGTTGGGTTTGTGTATTTAGGTCAATGTTTGTTGGTACCAATGTAACTCAATTATTTTAGTAAGTATAGGCTTAGCTTATAATAAATAATTTTTGGTAAAGAACATGGTAGTGTGAAAGTACGGCACTGAGTCCTGAAATTTCACGTAAAAACCTTAACCGAAAGATGAACTTTTCGTTACGTATAAATTACACTCATACATACCTATAGTCGTGCGAGAAAGAAGGGTCGAGGAAATAAGAGCGAAAGCGTGTACACTTCAGTCGATTTCACTTCAGCTGAAATTAAAGCTTGGCTGGGAGGTGGGATCAGCGTTTTGAGATTGCGGTCTCTCTTTGTTGGCAGCTTAAATGAAATAAGCAAATGCCTCTCGGACAGCTTTACATCGCAACGCTTTCTTGGAACGTGAGACGTTAGGTACTCTAAAATACGAGTAGGTACCTACTTATTTGATTGATCATAGTACATAATTTTATTATTATATTAATGTTATCTATGAACTAATTATCTCTGTATTGTAGTAGTAATGGTAGTAATGGGCAGTAATAATGTCTACATGATTGTGCGATTATTCTCGAATTTAGAAGTTATTCTTTCTACTATAGGCTATGGGTAGACTTAATGGATATCTTTCACTTCATTGCAAAACCATGAAAACATACATACATTCACGCCTTTTTCCCGAAGGGGTAGGCAGAGGTGTACCCAGGACTCAGTCCCATAGTAGATACACCCACATTTTGCCAGTATGTTATTGGTCCCATGTTATAGCGGGCGAGCCTATTGTCATCTACCGGGCACAGTTCCAGACTCCAGGCAGTTATTGAGATAATTCCTAATGGAAAAATCCAATATTTAACACTATGCCTGACCTGGGGATCGAACCCGGGACCTCTTGATTGGCAGTCGAGCATGCGCCCACTACGCCACCGAGGCAGAGGCAGAGGCCATCTAAAATTCGGCAGTAAATCTAAAAACGCCTGATCATATTGTGATCGAATGGCTTCGACGATGTTGGACAACATTTATGAATTGGCTCTAACACTTAGGAGTTCTTTTTATTACATGTTTACATAATTATGTACATTAAAATTGATGGTTTTCTTTATTGTACATTTAATTATAATGAAAGTATTAGTTTGCTTACGGTTGCTTGATTGCTTGGATCTAATCATTTTGATCGCTAGGTTATTTAAATTCGCCCTTTAATTTAAATGAACGTTTTTGCAATTTACGATCTTTATTGTTATGTTAATATACCTTTCCTTACCTGTTACTCTAAATTTAAACATTGTGAATTTCTGATAAAATGTTTCTAAAAGTCATTTGAAAAATACTCTAAGTATTTACAAAACAAGAAATTGAATCTTTGTGTGATGTGTGATGTAGATTCCATGAAGGACCTAATATATTTCTTCAGGCCTCCCAACCCGCTATCGCTAAAACTCGCTGACAAAGAACACTTGAGATAATGAACACTATAATTATTAAGAACTTTCGTTATCTTATTAGTCAGATAAGAAAAAGTAATCTAACAGTCAAACAAATTGTTTTAGTTACTACTAACAATTACAGTTAGCGTTTTCTTAATACTTAGTTGCATCCACCATCTGAAGCAACTTCCACTATGGAATCAACATCGAAATCATGATAAAATAACATCTGTTTCATACAAAAGGCTTTCACAAAATGTATGGAACAGCCGATGTTAATACAATAGTTGGTTCCATAGTGAAGTAATACTATATCTGCTTCTGCATAGTGATGGTATCTAGTTACCTATATTTTTTATATTATCTACGCTGTTGGCCTCAGATGGTTTCTAGGTACAGCTTTACCGGCCGGAATGGCCTCCACAGATTTTAACCGGCAGTAATATTTGGTTATTAGTACCTAATACCAAAAGGCCTTTTGAGGGTAAGTACCTTTTATTCAATAGAAATAAATTTGGAATTACGAAATCCAGGTGAGGATCAAACTTAGAAAAGCAGTCGAGTTAAGGGTTCACTCCACTTTGTTGTTGTATTCTAACTGGATGAACAAAGCGGAAAAAAAGTTTTATTTTATGTAATATGATATTAACACAGAGTTATCAATTTAAAATTACTGTCCAAAATCAGGCATCAGTAGGTAGACAGATAAGTCATTCCCATCGCACCATTTAAATAAATAATAATTATAAATGAGTCTGTTAACCAAATGAAATATTTGGATAATTCCATTGTGGTCACCTGCATAGACCGCGGCGCTTGCGGCCTATGGGCCGTCATTACTTATTCAGGCGTATCATTATGCACGCGTGACTCACCGGAACTCTGCGCTAGGTACCTACTAACTGCTACCCGACGATATGCCTCGTCACATCGCTGGTTGAAGCCTAAAGCTCCTTCCTCTATTAGTAAACTTTTACTCAACGAGTTCACAACTTTAGCTCGGGTGGCATCGTGGAATTTCTGTCGTAGTTACAGTGATGTAACTCCGAAAGTATTGTGATTTATAACTTAAATACTCATGAGCTTTTAAATTTAACAATTATTACTTCCTTAATCCCATTTGTACATAATTATACTATATTTCAACTATTAAATAATGTTATCAAGCTCCTAGTTTTAGCAAGTTTCACGAACGTTGACAACGATGACGTGTAGTAGGGTTGATAAGTTTTAATCACTTAAAGCTCATTAGAGATGTTGCGGCGTAAGCGGGACGCTGTTTCGGAGTTAGCACCTGTACTTTGTATTCGAAACCCGGTTCAATACAAATTCTTCCTTGGGGATCTGGCAGATAACAAATGATGGAATAATGACGCCATGGTAGGTGGGTGATGGAGGCTTTGAGCGGGCAGGGGTACGGGGCGCTCCCGCCTCCAGTCCAGGCGGCGGCGCGGCGTGCGGCGAACAGCGGCGCTCGACTCGGCTCCGGATCGCGAGCGTCACATCGCGTGAAACCTCCCGGCGAGTGTCCGTGCGATCCCGCGCTCGCTCCGCCTCGCCTTCTTCGTCAAACTTACAAACTCACTTTCAGCACCCGGAAACCTGTTCTGGCTACAAAAAATCTATCACTACATAACCGCTCCGAGATTCACTCCCAAATTCTTGCGCCTATGAACTTTCGTGTAGTCTTGGTAGCGCAACAATAATTTAAAAGTTTTTTTTATTTAAAGTTTGTTTTTATGTTCGCGTCCTGCGGTGTGTGTATGTGAGAGCTTTATAAAGTCATGGCTGGACGAAGTTCTCAATAAACTGGTAAGTAAAACGAACTTTGTTGGAAACTTATCAACTCGTATATTTAAATTCATACGTGCACGCCTCGCATTGATTCTTCGCGATCGTATAAATTGCAGTGGAACTTATGGAAATGTTTTTTACTTAATTACCCCTGAGGTCATTGCTCGTAAGCTGCAGCTATGCATATCGTCGTAGTCATAGATCACACGGTGGTGAAAAGGTCAGCTTCACTAGATGCATTTCAAATTTCAATTACAATGGTTACCTACCTACTTGTTCCTTGGTGCACTGACTTGATTCTATGAAGCGTGCATTGTTTATGGAAACATGAATGTTGTCAGTCATTATCACCTTCTCGGAAGTGGGTTGCATCGAACGAGATAACCATCAGTCATGTTGATCAACAGCTTCTTTTATTCAAGAGTGACTTAAATGGAAGTGCATGTCGCTAGACAACAAACAGTAGTGCACTTGAGTGCATGCTGTGGTTGTTACACAATACGCCTGCCTACGGCAGCAGCCAATAGCTACAAACTGGTTTCTCGACGGATAACTGGAATTAGTCATCAATTACGAGTTCTATCAAGTTTCGATGTTTCGTAAACTTGAACAAAGACTGAGCTTTTCTGCTTTTGGAATTCGGGACTCGGGAACAAACAATGATTAATGAGCTTCAGGCTGTTTCTTGGTTACATAATATAATATGACATGTGATCTATAATATACTGATTTTATCTTATTATGGACCTAGGATTTTTGGTTGAGAAATACTTTTCTGTGTTTTTTTGTAACTCATAATGCCTGCGTTTAAGTTTATCTGACTATTTCATACGCAAAGAAAAACAAAGCACCAATATTACCCAATTCTTTTAACAAAAACAATATCCAAAATCACAAAGCTACCTTCTTTAGAATTCATTAAGGTTTAGACTGCTAATTATGAGATGAAATTACAAGACTCTTAGTAAAGATTAAAAAGAATCAACTTCCACAAAGCTTAAGAAATAAACCGTTTATCCATCTCAATTCTGATAAGCTAACACTCCAGTCAAAATTGATTATTAAAATTTGAACTGTGTTATTAAGAACAGACTCATGTAATATAGTTCTACCGAATTAGGGGTTGGAATTTAAATTTGACCCTGAACTATTTCCTATTTACAAATTTTTACTTCTCTGGAGACACGTTTGCTAATAATTTATTGAACTTACTGATCTATAGACATATTTGGTTGTCTATGTGGATGTTTCTTACTCATAACCACTTAACAAAGTGGCCTGACAGATTTATATGAGTAGGTATATTTATATTCTGTGGTAAGATCGCCAGTTGTTTACTGTGGTCACTGTGGTGTTAATGGGTGTTATGCATTGATATAAAGGAAATGGGAGATAGGGTACCTTCTCCCAGCACTTACTCAACAAATGAAACGTTTAATTTGCTCAGTGTGAAGTTTTCACAGTGACATATAGGTAATGAACAACAAAGATAGAAAGACGTACCTAAGACCGAAGTGCGATCAAGACAACAATATTATTCGCTCGCAGGATCTACTTTACTGAAGTATGTAGACCTAATGGGACCTAATTTGAGCTTGCTATTTTCGAAAAGCCTCATCTCCCCTTTTCTTTATATCATTATATAGAGATTGTTTCTTCTTTAACGTTGTTTCGGTTGTTTCGTACTTTTGGTATGCAATAAAGTATTACTTATTCTATTCTACCTAAATCCAGAATCGTGAAATAACGCACAGGTACCAAGTTTTGAATCCAATCCAATGAAATCGTCGAACCCAGCTTGTACGAAATATGCATAACTTAGGTACCTACGTTCCTGATTTCCCAATTATTTCTCAATTTACCAATGTTACTATTGTCGAAGAAACATAAAAACATGGAAAAACGAAAAAAGTTTTAAGAAATTTTTCGTAATTAGTGAGCAAGATGTTGTATAATGAATTTGGGGACAAAGACATTTCAACATTCTCATTTGCTTGGTAACGGAAAATATTTAATTTTAGTAACGAGTAAGTATATAATACCAAAAAATCAATAAGGGTTCGTTTTAACACGGCATCATGTTTATTAAAGAAAATTTAAGATGCTTATAAAGCATACCATATTGAATTATGAGGAAATCAATCTGAATAGGCAAATTATTGCGGCATTTGTTGCGAAGAAATACTTTCGTTGTTGTAGTTTTAAGGTGCCTATAGCACCTCCCCTTGTCCGCCATTAGTACTACTTCTACAAAGATTAATTGAATTATTCTTTTATGTTTGTGGCCTATGTATGGTGTATAATAAAGTATTTATCTAACCATCTCCCCTTAATTTCCTTATTTACGTAAAAAGAAAATTCCAAGCTTTTATTTTCGTAAACTTTTTCTAAACCACAAAGAATTTTATTGCGGTTTTCAACATCAGTTGGATATTTCACAATTTTTCACAGGAGGTTTATAATATAAATAGCAACCAAGCGGCGTCTTCTTCGCGGGGGTGTAATAAAACAAGAGAGGTAAATATGAGATGTAACGCAGCCTTTGATTATAGAATTTGTTTATACCGGGGTGGATTTTATTCGGTCTGTAATTATATAACACATATTATATTATAACACATATTAAAGAGACTAACTATTATGAACAATTATAACGTAATCCCGACCCCAAGTTTCATCATATACATTAATTAAAGCAAGTGATATACACCCCATGAAGTCTACTTTGGTAATTTGAAATTCAGGTCGTTGCCGACGTAGGCACCAACAGGAGCGTGGAGCTTAGTAGCTCATAACTTGATAAATGAATAAACTACTGTCACATGTACTCTATGAATATTTACTGACACCTCAGGGGTACAGGCACGAGCACTCAAATATAAACGTTTCAAAATATATTTTCATAATATCAACGCAATGGATGTGCAAAAAAGTACTATTGTCGTTTTTCCAAGAACAACAATGGTTTTTATTTTAAGTTATTTATGGTGTATTTATTTGTGTGAATTACAAAGTAAACAAATTATTTTGATGTTAATGATAGCTTTGCATGTCCGATTTGGTATCTATAGTTAATAGTATTATTGAAATTGCGCGAATTTTGAAATTGTTTGGTTTACACTTTCCCCCGTGTAAGTAAAAACGGATTAATAGCTTCAAAATAATTTAATCGGTAAACCGGAACAGAGGGCTAAACTTTGTTTACAATGAAACGATATACATAATTGTAGGTATACACCACGTACAATTATATCGTTTCATTGTAAAAATCTATGCAATGTGTTGATATGTATTAGAAGATTGGAAACATTTACATTTTAGTGCTAGTGACTGTACATACCTATATCCACAGATCATATTCATTCAGTTCAGGTTACCATAATATTTGTTCCATCAAATTAGGCCAGCTTGACGACTGGCTGACCACAACAACAACAGGGACTGACCCCTTCCATTCCATACATTTTCTCACTCCAGTGATCCTTATTTCTATCCACCACCATCACTCAGATTTTTTTTCGAAAGTAATAATAAAATGAGACAATTTCCCACTGGGACAGGAAATTCTCGATGTAATCAGAAGACTGCTGAGGTACAAATTGGGTAAGCAAAATAAGTATGTCCCAATAGTACCATCAATGGTACTAGTGGGACAAAAGTTCCAATTGTACCATTAACGGAGGCTATATAATATCTATCTACATACAACGACAATGCCAAATGTCTCGAACCCCGGAACTTACGATCGGTAGTAGTGCTTTTTCCACTACACCACGGAGGCAGTCATTTATTTCTGCTGTCATTCAATTATAATGCGTATACCTAATATTACAAATGCCATCACTTAAGGATAAGGTTTCTGTGTTAACAGCATTTAAACACAGAATTTTTATTGATTGAATATCTGATTTAGATTTTGGAGGAGAGACGGAATTAAAATTATATCTACTAATAAATTTTAGAGGTACTAAGAATGGTTTTTTGGAAGAAACGGAATAGCACTAATATTAACTTGTAGATACCTATAGGGATTTCGCTATATAACACTATGTTGTATATATTAGTTAGTATATCAGTCTGTATATGTAACAAGCAGAATGAGATCAAACAGACATGTTTAATGTATATGCGCACAAATGTTTGGCTTGCTCCGGGAATCGAATCTAAGACCTTCGGCTCAGAAGGCAAAGTTACTACCAACTGAGCGAAAGGAATCGTTAAGCATTATGTGTTTGTATGTAGATTGATGTTAAGTACCATAATCATTATTTATCATATTATATCTTAATGATTAAAGTATTTTTTAATTAAATTGCCTTGTTATGGGCTAAATACCTTTATTGAAAAAAGCCTAAACAATTCTATAGCTACCTACTTTCTATCTATAGGTATTCAAAAGATATATAGGAGATGAGGTAGAGCAAATGGTAAACACCATCCTTCTTGAAATTCGCGCCTTTCAATACATTTGAGTAAAGACTGATTGAACTTTAGATACCTAATTGTAACTCCAATTAACAGATAGCCCGAAGACAATCCGTTACAAGATGATCAAGCGAAGCTTGATCGTGGATGAAATAAAGCAAACAAGAATCGAAATTGAGAATTGGTTTTTTCAAACGCACATCGGATTGAAGAAAGAATAGAAATAGAGAACTAGAGACAATGGCAAAGACTTTTATTTTTTTGCTGCTGCTCAGTTGCTCTTTAGTGAAGATTTTTATTCAGTTTTATCGAAGTTTTTGAATGAGTATATTTTCTTGTGAATTTTTATATAAGGAAAAAAGTTCATTTCATACGAGTGGTACGTTGGTTTAGTGGTTGCAAACGCGACTGCCGAGCATGAGTTACTATGTTCGATACCTGAGTCAGACGAAAAGTGTTATTTACTAGATTTGAAACATAACATAACATCTCGCCATTTTCTTAAAGGAGTACGCAGAGGTGTACCCAGGAACCAGTCTAATAGTACCTACCCATGGATTTTTACGTGAGGTTTTGTATCAGCGACTATCTAGAGTCTGGATTTGTGCCCGGTTAATGACTATGGACTCGCCCCATACTACATGGGACTTAAAAACAACTGGCGAAGTGTCTATGCACCTACTATGGGACTGGGTCCTGGGTACACCAGGGGCAAAGGCGTGATGTTATGTTATAAATAAAAAGAGAACATAAAATAAATCTTTGTTATTATAAAATACTTATCTACCTCTAATATTAAGTAATGACTTGCTAAAAATATGAAATGCGAGAATCAATGTTCTAAACCAAAACAAAAACTTGATTTACATGCGTACATACATTAAAATATCCGGAATTATGAAATTAATATAATCATGGACGAAATATTTTCAAATGGATGCCACTACTTGTAGTCCCTTTAATATAAAACATCAGCAGGTGACACCGTATAGTGTAACTAATATAATAAATAAAACAAAAAAAGCCTTTTATTTCTTACTAACTAACTTTATAAAACGTGCATATTTTAATTATAACATTATATATTTATATCTATTATCTTCTTATATATATTTTTATTCTTATTTATATCTATATATATTATATTCTATTTATTATTATATTCTTATATACATATATCTATTATATCTATTTATTTATACTTTTCTTCCTCTAGAGATTTCCAAGTGTCGCTGTCTTTCGCTATATCCATCTATTGTTAGCCGGTCATCTGTCCACCGGTCTGCTCGTCTTCCTCTCTGTCTAGTACCTGGTGGGCCCTTCCAATATGTTATTATGTGTGTCCATCGATTGTCTGGTAATCTAGCTATGTGACCAGCCTAGCGCCACTTAATTTTTTTACAGTAGTGTAGAGAATCAGTAACTTTAGTCTTGGAAAAACAAAAATATCAGATAATAAAAAGTAGAGAAGGTAGGACATAAATTAATGTTAATTTACGTGGAATATAAGGGTGTAAAATGTAAATAGTTAAATTGATCCCAAACCGCCAGCCGCCATCCGTCTACCTGCTCAAAGTGAATTTTATTAATATAATTTTTTGTTCTCTTTCTTTACTTTGTGTACATATTACTTTTAATTAACTTTTTATATTAAGTAAGCCGACTTCCGCCGATACCAGGGAGCACTTAGCGAGTAAATTAACTTTCAAAATGAAAGCTGAACAACAAAAAACTATTCTCGGAGTGGAGTAATTTGGTCCTTCGAAGTGTTGCTATTAGCGAAATATAAAAAGAGAATTTATTATCATGATCTTTTATATAAAGTAAATAAAACTGTAAAAAAATTTTTTAAATCAACATCTATTTTTGAAGTCTGATAAAAAGAGATTAGGAGTACATGCATATTAAAAGTAAGACGAAAAAGTGCGATGACGTCACATAGCCAATTATACATTGTCATCCGAACCAAATATGTCTTATATATTTCAGTTTTTCGTTAAATCATACAATATCGTTTAGGGGATAACTTTTAACAAGTTTGAATCAAACTACAAAATATATTTATATGTATATATATATTGTAGTTTGGTTCAAATCATTATAAACAAATGCTTATAGTTGTATAGCTAATAAAAGACAAGTCATCACCTGCTCTTTGTCTGTGTGCGTAATTGTGCAATGTATGAGTCAGTAGACTGGACTCTGTGCCTTATTTATACATACGTCGTTACAAAGGGAAACGTTACATAGTTGCTCAGTTATCACGTTCGCCGTTAGCACCATTATCTATACTAGTACCTCTAACTACATTCGTTACTATGTGCGTAAGAGGCTTTTTTACTTTAGATCTTTCGATTCGTCTGTTTTTACCAATTTTCGGAAATGTAATAACATGTTTTATACTTGTTTTTTTGCAGAAATTCTATACAAAAAACTTTATACAGAATTAATAAAACATCCTATTTGTCCTGTTCCATCATCTGACGCTGGGCAACGTCTTTCTGTAATATGTATATTCATTGAGACGATTGCAATGCCCATACAAACACGATAATATATTTGACTACTGGCCCATTTGAACCTGATGCTGCAGCATTTGTTCGAGGTTACCAAATCATTACAATTTTGTTGGAAGTGACAGTATATCAAATTTCGTATCGATCGAACTACTGGAAGTTTGTCGAAGCCGCTAGAAAATAGCTTTTATTCTACAAACGGCTGAACCAATTTACATGAGACGTAGCCAAGAACACTCTCAATCACATCAGGTTTCAAGCAAAAAAACCGGCCTAAATACGGTTCCCTTCTGTTTCTCGATCGGGGGTTAAATATAAAGGATTTATACTTCAAGAAACAAACATGACGCCAATCCAGGCACCTACTAAATACTCGAGTGCGTTTTCCGACTCAGCACGCATCACGCAGCCAACATATTATTATCTCATTGGTCACATGTTTGCCGCTAGATTTTGACATCACTTAGTGGCCACTTGCACATTTTGGGGTTAACGTTATTAAGCCGGTTGACAGCTAACATAGGGTTAAATAAAGCCTTGCACCGACATCATTTAAGAGAAAAACTCTTAACATTTTAAACTAATACAGTTTATGAGATAGAGCCCTGTGACAGACGGACGGACGGAAGGACGGACAGCGGAGGCTTAGTAATAGGTTTCCTTCGGCACCCTGTTCCCCGAGGTTCGGAACCCTAAAAAACAAATAATTTCAAGAATTAAAGAAACCTGCCATAGAAGACAGTTATCCAGCTTCAAAAGTTAAATATTTAATAGGATAATATTTCAGCCGATGTACCTAATATCTAGAACTCAATGAGCATTTTTTTTTAATCTAAGAAACGGTAGTATGATAATATTCAGTATCTAACACACTAGTTTTTTTGGTGCTTTTGGTCCCTTTATGTTTTTTATTGCGAAGGACAGGCCTACATGCATGCTAAAATGTACCTTATGCGGACGCTCGAGAGTTTCTATTACGTTGTCTGCCGTGGAGTTGGGCGATTATATGCGTCATTGAGCGCAACGGCAGGGTTGTCTATGATGCTAAAACATCATTACACAAAGAATGGGCGACTAAAAACTAGTTTTTTTGCATTGATAAAATATTTTGATTTATTGAAAATCACTTGGCTCACTTTAAAATAATGATCAATCAAATTTTTCCCTCCCTTTAATTTCGAATATTCGAACTCTAAGAAATAACTTTAAAAAGTGCGTACTCCTTTGGAAAACATGTATACAAATGTGTATATTTCACTTTCTTTAGCATGTTATACAGGCTGCTTTTTTGGCCGACTAGTTAATGACTTTTCAAAAACTTTTGAAATAATGTTTCTAATTTTTTTATATAATTTATAAAACGATTGTGGTGGTACTTTTAGACTACCGTAAAAGTTTGAACTTTTATTATATGCCTTGAAATGAGTACACATTTTTGTTCTGTCTAAGTCCGGAATTTTTTTTCAATTCTTTATTCAGATCTACAGCAGTGTTTTTAATCCATTTAAAAAAATATATCCTTCTACGTAGGTTACTGCGTTTTCTGTTGGAAGCCCAAAACGATAGTTTAATTCGCCTTCAAGAGCCAATTTTGATGGTTGGACGTTCGGATGATAACTATAAACGACAACAAAAACCTAAACAATAGGCACCTAGTACCTAGTTCATAAATTGTTAGACAGATGCATCGAATAGGTACGATTGCTAAAATATTACGACGAGTTAATGACTACTATTATTCATAATTTCATTTCATTTCATGAATTGATTGTTGAGTGAAGTCATTTCTCTGTGGTGACCGGGGATTAATACAAAATAATTAAATAATTTAAAAAATAAATTTATACAAAGGAAACAATAACATAATACTTACCTTTCCTCCTCCTTAGGGAATTAAAAAAAGATTTTTGGTCATTTTATTTGGACAGCCGTCTACACTACAATATGTACGAGATTTAGCCATTATTCAAGACGCGGTTCGGTACGTACACTCGAGCGGACGCGTGACAACCGATTAGCACATGTCCACCCGGCCGGACGCGAGCCGTAGGTACTTAAGCCTTGAATGAATGGTGGAGGCCTGGTTTTAGGTATATTTAGTCAGAGAGGAGAGGTTCCACAGGTAGGTATATATACGAGTATATGCAGTGTGTACAGTATATACATATACAGTGTATACATATAACAGTGCATAAGAACCATTCAAAGGCGAGTCCTAGTCGCAACGACAAGTTAATTAAATCCCAATATTTGCGTGCAAGTGGGCCCAAGTCATACTGTGTCTTAAGAGAGAACAATCGTAGGTAAATATTATTACTGTGCTTGCCGTTAATATTGTTTTTAGAGCGTGTTGCCTGCCTTTATTACATTCTGTGGCGTCGCTGTACGAGTATAAAATTGGCCGGTCCTACGCGCACATAACGTGGGGACAATCAGAAACCCGCCGAGGAGTAACGAGCGACTGCGAAACGCCGACCTCCTCATTACATCTAACTATCTGACCAGTAACTCCACAAGTTATAACAAAATCCTGGCACTTAAGTGGTCCCGCGAGATCCCGCAACTAAATGACCACTAATTTCTACATAATTCAACAGCGAATATCTATGCGTGCGTTGAAGTCTTTTGTACTACTACAAATTTATTAAAATAACTACATTTTATTTAATAATCATTTGTCTAAATCTATTAAAAGAAATTCTACTTTAATTTTAAATCCAAATAGACATCACACGACGATAGTTATTTAAAAATATTTATCTTTTCTATCTTAGTTTTATTTTGAATAATTAGTAAAGGGATTCGTGATGTTCGATATAATAGGTAAACCACATATTTTCTAACTTCACCATAAATATTCATAGCTGTTTTATTTGTGAATAGGAAGTTAATGTTCAAGTCGATTTTAATATGGAAATAATATCCTTTGAAGATAATATAATAAAGTAGGATATTTACAATTGCTCTCGTATGAAATATTTGAAGACAGACAATTTGAGAACAAATTGAAATACGCAAGCTTTTTAATCATAATTAATTAGAGAAAGGGATAAATTTCGGCTCCCTTGCCGGAATGTGGTTATGTTACTCACTCCAATGAAACACCCAAAAGTCGAGAGTCTTCCTCAAATATTTCCCACTGTATATTTAACACACTATACATACATACGTACATACAGTCACGCCTTGTTCCCGTTGGGGTAGGCAGAGACTATTTCTTATTAAACACACTATAAATTACAGTAAATACATATAATCTTCCGTTTCACTATTAAACTTTACCTCTACTATAATTTATGTAAAGAGTTGATAACGGCATTTATTTTCAAAATATTTAATCATAATAATATATTAATATAAATACTAATATTTATGGTTGTTGGTATATAATACTACAAATATTTTTGGCTAAATAAGGAGTGGAAGGCAGAATTAATCTGGTTTCTTGTAATTTAATAACCTAATTTATAAGCATGAATATTATCATTCATAGTTAACAATGCACAATAGTAAACTTTTGATGTAAATGTTTGAAGATACTTCGAATAGTTAAAAAAAATGATTATAATAATTCGTTATTGTGGTTGCGGGTAAATATAGGCCTTGGATCGCACTCATTCTCCAACATAATAAGAATAATTAGTACAAGAAACGCAAGACCTTAATAAAATAGGCATGCGATGTACTTGAATGTAATATGATGTTAGAAATGCATGTGAAGAGAGTAATGTAGTAATAGTAATGCTGTTACATGAGTTGAGTAATGGAAGGGTAGACGGACAGCCCTCGTCCTAACGAACGGTGTCTATACTTCTCTCTTCATTAATAAGTCACTTTGGGTCGGTACGGCTCGTCACTCAATTATGTTACCACACAATTATTTTGAACAAGGATAAACTAAAAGTCTAATAACAATTTCAGAGATACCTAGATCAGAAGGGAATTGCTGAGAGAAGGCGTCCTATCTATCTATCGCCGTCTCTCTAATGTAATGTAAAGTGGACTCCGTTTCCGCACTTATACTCTTATTTGGTCCGTTGTGCGTGCCATCTATCGATTTATCGACTGCCTAGGTGGCTTAGTGGTTAGCAATCGCTACTGCCGATCATGAGGGCCCAGGTACGATCCTCAGGTTAGGCAAAAAGTGTAATTTTTTCATTAGAAATTTTCTATGTAGTAACAGCCTGGAACTGTGCCCGGTATGCTATATTATAGCAAAAGGTTAGCCCCCTATCACGCGGGATCTAAAACCTTAACAGGCCAAATGTGGGTGTACCTATACCTACTATGGTCCCTGGGTGCACCTCTACCCATACCTTCGGGAAAAAGGCGTGATGTTATCTTATGTTAACTTTTTAAAACCAATGAAAAGATTCAAATAAATCCAAAGATAACCACGATATTGCATAAACGCACATACACAATACACATTATACTCACCCGAAACTAAATACACCCCTTTGCTAAGACGGGGTTTAAAAACACCCCAACAGTGTCGTTAATATAAAGATACTTTTACATAAACTTAATGCCGATGCAGCGATAGGGATGCAAATCCCACTTCTCAAAAAGATTAAGTGTAGATACGTTTTTTCTGAAAGCACCGCGATGCGAATTAATTTAATTTATTCTGGGATACTATGTCAGGTTCACTTTCTTACCCTGAATACAGCCGTCCAGATTATACAGATCCATGAAAACGCACGTAATTACAGAGGACCGACCATCTTTCACTCGTTAATGAGGCCGAGCTAAGATAGAAATTAGAATTAACTTCTCAATTACCGCACTGCGATGGACTGGAAGCCTGAATTCTAATTGGATAAAGAGATTTGTAAAAAGTAATTAACATTATAATATTTTGTCGAGATTTAATGTAGGTAACATTTTGTTTCCAAAGTGGAGTAGCTAAATGAGAGGATGCCAGCGTGTTATCCCTGATCTGATAGCCAACAGAGTTACAACAAAGACTGAGTGAACCATTTACGAAATTGGCTATTTCCACTCGCTAGAGGAAAACTTAAATAAATCATAAACCTGAATGTACTGACATACTAATATGACAACGAAAAGGTGAGTTGTACTTGACTTTTTATTTGGTTTATTCCAGGACTTATAATTTTTTGTTTATTGGTGTTTATATCTTTTATGAATCGTTATTTCTGTGAAATTTTTAGATATGTACTAAGTATACTATTTCCTCTTCTATTTTGTATTGAATGTTCAAATTCCTCCAAATGAAACTGGGCTACACTTTTCAGTTTTCGACCAGAATTAATATTAAACATCACAATGAACCACACTGAACTCGGACATGATTTAATCACTCTGAAATGAACAGGCTTCATCTGCTTTGCGGTACAAACTTTGGTTTCAGTAGCCTAGTTTTAGATACTGGTTTAATTAGTGCAGATAAATATAACTTGTTTGATGGAGGTTAAATTATGCTAGTATTAGCAAACATGACTGAGATATTTAAATTGCATAATAAAACGCAAAAGTCATAAAAAAAAACTGTGTCTAAGTGTCCAATTGTAAAGAATCAGTGATGGAATCTTGTCGTGTTTCAAATCGGAGAGCTCGGTAAGTTATCAGAGACGAGTTCAAGCGTCTTATTAGGTGTGTAGCCGGCTACTCCGGCGCAGACCGGTTACGTCAGTGCACATGCACCCAACTGGTAGTGGTAGAGCAAGCTTCGGAAGGTTTAATTCACGGGCTGTGAGCGGACAGATACAAGTCACATGCGGCTGACACTAATTGAGAGCGAGGCTCAATAGCCCAATGTCATTCCGTAGTAGTTGTCGCTCCAGCCGAACGCTTGCGCCTGTCGAGTCGACTCGCGAGTGTGGGCCGTCGAGCTCAGCTCCTCCCGGCCGGGACCCACCCTTCGGCTGCTGCTCGTATAACGGGATTATTTAATGACAGCTCGGAAAGTAAGATGGGAATGATAAAGATTTAATGTACCTCGGGGAAGTGTGGCGAATTTATAAATTTTATGACTTGGAAATTACATTTTCTGTTACACGATTATAACATAGCGATGTTCATCACTATTTTGCGAATCATCTGTAATTAAATTTCATCTTACAGAGATGTATGCGTTTAATTAAAACGTGTACCTGTGTAAAATTTATGGCTAACAAAACTATAAATAAACTTTTGCTCTTAGGGAAATAATTTTGTGTACTAATACTTATTATAGTAATTCATTGAATCGTTACGAGGAAGATGGTATTTGTAATTATCCTACTAATACGCGTATTATAAAAATGCAGGCTGCTGATTGCTGATTGAAAATGCTGATTGGGCTGAAATTCGGTATGCAGGTAGCTTAGACGCTGGAATAAACACATAGGGTACTTTTTTCCTTATATTACCACGGGAACGATGTCTACGCGGATGCAACCGCGGGGCACAGCTAGTCATATTATAAATAAACAAATGACTAAAATAATAAAGGTCTTAAAACTATCTTTCACTAGTAACATTTGACGGGGTCCCTGATCATTCACGTGAATCGCCCTATTGATAGCACACCTGGCGTAACGCCTAAAATCCGGAAAATAACATTTATATACTGTAAATTTAAGTATAGGCATAAGTTACATTAGTTCGTGATTATTGATGAAAGCGGCGGGATTGAATATTAACTGAATTGCTGAATCACGATTACCACAATTTATAGATGACCGTGTGTGGAAGTTGTCCCATATTATTTATTTATATTCACTCTCAGAGAGATGAGTATTGATCACTATAGTCTATGTGCAGTCAGACATCTACGACCTTTAGGCTATGTCCTTATGTATTTATATATAAACTTATCAGTCTGGACTGTTTTCATGTTTTTAATATACAAAGACAATGACAGAGACATGTTCTCTGAAGATCTAGATTTTATTTAAAAAAGACATTATTGCTCTAGCGCAATGTGTTTGTGCGGAAAATCACCCCTCACGTAAGCTGTCAAGAATTCTGCTTCTCACCTTCCCACATGTCTTTGTCATTCTGGTTTTAGCTAATCATCACTGGCTTTTTGCATGTCATAGTATGAGCTTACTGCCTATTTTCGTTTTGGCCCTTGCAGACCTATTCAATTTTCGGTAGCACAAACGGTAAGTCGTCAAAATATGAATAGCCTACTGGCGGCAAATGTGTAAATTCGCCACTGAGCATTTGAATAACAAACCCAAATAAGCGCGTAAGAGTGTACGACACCTATTTAGAATTTGATACAATCCTGAGGAAATTACTAATTCGAATTAAATTCGGAGGAAACAGGGGAATACGAAACATCGATTTGGTAAATTTTTCATAGGAACCTGTTATATTCCTAATAGGTGGGATTGGGATTTCCTGTTAATAATTGCTAATTTTGTTTAAAAATAATATTATTGTGTCAAGCTTATTTGGGCGTATATCTTATATCTATCTCTATAGCCTTCTGCTTGATTCTGATATGGTGGCTGAGATAGGAACTAGAAGGCTCATTATTTACATTCGGACTGCGCATTCCATTTTGCCCTTACATAATTTGTTTACCAACCATTCCATTCTACTTTTGGAATCGCTTTTCCATTACGCTCCCAACAATTAGGGAACTTCGTTTCTTGTGGGAAACCAATTAAGTGTCTATATTATGTAACTACGTAACAAGTGTGACGCCCAATGTTTTCGTTTCGATACCTAAGTTATTTGTCTTGCTATTTTATAAGTAGGTAACAGAATTGAGGTTATCAAATTTAACCTCGCATAATAACAACTTTATAATTAAAGATCTCGTCGAGCGGTGCTGGCAGCAATTATAAGTCACACACGCCTTATAATATTTATTGAGTTCATTTAATATTGAAAAGTTTGTAAATGCTCACTTTTTTCAAATATTCATGCACAAATAAACATTTTTTTAAAGCTTTCATATTATTGTAACAATGACGATCATTCTTTTTCCACTAAGTCAAAGTCTTTTAAATGCTACATCATGTTTAGTACAGTAATAAAAGGTGACACGGTGTATACCTAAGCATAAATAGAGATATATTGTGTTGTGTTCAAATCAGATAATTCTCCAAGCTTTGAACCTCTATACTGCACGGGAAGTAAGCGTTAACGGGATGAGTATACTGCGGTACGTAGAAAATGTTATTACAAACGCTCTGGGTTAGTTAAAGTTTATTGGGAACACGAGTGAACTAGACTTAAAACTTTGCAAATTATAAACGTTTAACTCGCACTCCTGCATTAGGATTCCCTGTGTCACAGGCTGCACAAACAGCCGAGACCCGATAACAAACATTTGAGCTCATCGCGCAAATACTTCGGCAAGGAGCAACCTGGAAATCGAACTATGCTTATAACGAAATATGTTTTGCAGGTAGAGTTACTACCAACTCAGCTAAGATGCCGCCATGTTTGTTAGACGATATTAAGTGTAAATATTTTTTTTTTATGAGTGACAAGACGAGTAAATCAGGTGCCTGATGGTAAGCATCATGATTGCCCATATCAGACAAAGTGCCACCCAGTGTTTTAAAATTCAAAATACTGCGCGGCACTTCAATCACCCTGAGATGTTAGTTGTTGAAACTCGTCATGCCCAGGTAACATTGCCCTCCAGACCGGCACACAGTAATGTTCGCACATAACTACTTGGCGGATGAATAACTAGCAAAGGTGTGGTAAAAGGTGTGGTACTTCCCCAGGTGGCACTCTGCAAAAGAGGCCTTCCACTACAATTTTTTTTATAGTGGTTTGATTTTTTAACTAACAGCGAAAAAGAGCTTTTTGCATGCGAGTGGCATCACTTTTTCTTAATGCGGAGAATCTGGTCTATGATGCTTGAAGCACTGTGTAATCACTTTAATATTATTATCTTCCAGTGGCAGTTTCAGTTCGCAACGAGCTGAGAACGTATGACCTCTATAATTTTATAACCCTCTGACCATATTGGCTTATATTTGAACTTAAAAATTCTATATTCATCATGATATTTTAAGCCAAAATTCACATTTTGCCCGCTGTACATATCAGCTATATCGTCACTCCATCGTGTCAATGTTAGGATGCCGCATCATTCCTTCTTTTTGCATATTATGGCGTTAAATGTTTTGTGCCTAGAGTATATATTATAGAGTATAAGGTGTATATATAGAGTAACAGGCTGAACAACACGCAGGGAGGAAGATTTTCCATTGGAGAAGGATGGATAGATTGTAGACACAAAGGGCTCGGCTGAATTTCTCGCCGACACCTTTTACCCCAAAGATTCTGTTGAGGGAGAAGTTGAAGAATATCGCCAAACAAGGATCCATGCGGAGGAGGTGAATGCTGGGACAAAAGATGATCCTTGTGACCTACCATTCACCCTAACTGAGAACTTCGACAGAAAAAAAAAAAATTTATTTGCCTAGTTATTATATAAATCCCAGGAAAAAAAAATCAAAGTTAGTCCGGATATGCCTTATAATAACGCATTTACAAGTCCAAAAAGTAATTTGCGCAATTAAATTAAAGAAATGTCCAATTATAAATTGAATTTCTATATCCAATAGGCTTACATATGTAGATTTTTGAGGGTAGAAGTTTTAGCGATTACTCGCGTTCCCTTGGTCAAATCTGGTGTGCTTCCATACACTCAAGTCCTATGCGCTAACTCTATTAATGCTACGGCGTAGCACTTTCACTGCAATTATTCTCTTAAGCGCTACCAAATAATTGTGAAATGCACTGGTCTCGATTCTAATATGGCAAATTTCATTTGTGCTTAATGAACATGATGGGGCTCAATACGTCTAATTGCACAGTACATAGGCAAGGCGCTATAGGCATAAAGGGCACACAGTTAATTTTTTCAGAAACTATGTAATTCCGGGTCTTTTACCAATTCGACATGAAGTACTGGACACACTACTGCCGAGTTGACCAAACTCAAAATAAGATCACTTCTTATTTTGTCATCTAGGCATGCTTAGATATTTATTATTGACGCGTGTCCACTTGGTGGAACTTTAAATAAACAATTTTTTATTTTATGTTCTGGCAAGAAGGACTGTCGAAAACCAAATAAAGCCGTACTATTAGTTAAGGTACCTAGGTATACCTATATTAATATTATCCGGTGACCCAGACTGACCTAGAGTGATATGAATACATACATCCACTTAAACACAACGCCACTCGGCCCATCGCTTCGTGCCTGATCAAGCTTTTGAGTAGGTGTCATGCGAGCAAATATATACATATCCATATTAATAAGTACTAAAGCGACTGACACGAGCGCGTTAAGGTGGCGACTGACTTGAGCATTTGCTCGATAAGAATATACACATCAAGCATTTTTACATTTTGTATCTGCTCGGCTCACTGTACTGACGACATGCCGGCACAGATACCGGTCTGCCTGGTTTTCTCAGAGACAATATGACTTTTGATATAATTTTATTTTTTGACATAATAATTTGTGCTAAGTTTTATGTACCTAATTAAAGATAAAGATTAATTTTGAATTTAATAAAAGAGTAATCGATTTTGTGCCGTGATAATTATCAATGAACAGTTGAACAATAAACAATGCCGAATATTTGAACTTATATCGAGCTCACATCGAATAAAGGCTCATGTCAGTCGCCACTTTTACAAGTCGAATATTCGGCATGTCAGTACAGCGAGCCGAACAAATACACAATGCACAAATGCTTGATGTGAATATTCGCAACCAAATAGTATCAAAATTAAAATATAATTGAGATATATAAATTTATACATTAAGAAATGACTTGCCAGTGCGTCCTATCGAGCCGTCTGGTGACCGCAGAGCAGGTAGTTTTTTAGGCCGGCTCCTTCGTCGTTTCATCCCATGACAGGTTCGCCCCTATGGACGAATCGATGAAACATGAAATTAATGTATTTTTCGTTTGACGATTCGTTACAATCTTGGTTTTTTTCTTTTCCAGCGTTTGAGTCTGGCTGTACAACACGGCAATGCTACTTGCCTGTTAGACACCATAGAGCCTCGCGGAGACGCACAAGATTATATGTTTATTGTAGTGCTTAAAATTTATTTATAATAAAATGTAAGTTTTATGTAATAAAAAAAAAATTAAAATATCATAATATTAAACAAGTCCAATATCACGGAGCTCAAGCGCGTTATATTATACATAATGGCGGCGACTGACACGAGCATTTGCTCGATATGAATATTCGCATTGATACGACTTATGAATGATTAATTTCAGTTTTTAGTATAATAAATTTATTAAATATATAATAAGTTGAAGAAGATATAAAGCAAAATAGCACAAGGTCGATGCCACAGAAGTTCGCGCGCTGACTATATTTATTGTAGTTAAACCTACCTAGTTTCCAGTACATTTGTGCTAGTCACGCTCGTATTTTAAGTAGATAGACTTGGATGATTTGTTGAGGCTGAATGCTGATTCACCATCACTAACTTAACGCTCAATCTCATACGCTACGTGATATTATTCTCCGACACGAAAACCTGGTTAATTCATACATTATTATTATTACAAGTCAATGTTTTGCGTTTACACTCGTTATTTTTCCCGTTTCACAAATTGAGTGGTGTTGAATTTTCTAAGATAACAGATGCCTACGTCATAATAACTAGTGTGCACAATCCGTTAAGTAGTTTACCTGTGCGTTGTTAGATCAGTAAGTTACGGTTTCCTTTTATGAATATATGTCGTATAGATAAGTAGATTCGCATTTAGATATTCCTATATACCTATATAAATGTGTTTATAGGCATTTTTATTACAGAGTAACACTTTTCAATTTTTTTTATGATAGGGAGTGACAAGACGAGCAAATCAGGTGCCTGATGGTAAGCATCATGATTGCCTATATCAGACACAGTGCCACCCAGTGTTAAAAAGTTCAAAATTCTGCGCGGCACTGCACTGTGCCTGTCACCCTGAGATATGAGTTGTTGAATCTCGTCATGCCCAGTAATTACGCTGGTAATATTGCCCTTCAGACCGGAACACAGTAATGTTTGCACATTACTGCTCGGCGGATGAATAACTGGCAAAGGTGTGGTAATTCCCCAGGCGGGCCCTTGCAAAAGAGGCCTACCATTACAAAAATCTAAGAGCAAAATATTGGAATTTTAACAACTAGGTACATCGACAATTAGCCATTTAAAGTAAAAACTGTGTAAATTAGATATTATAATATTTATATCGGTGAAAAACATCTCGTACCTACCCATCCAAGAAAACTATGAACCGAGTAGAAAATCATTGGATTATATCTTTTAAAACCAAAAGCATTTGGCCTTTCACTATTATGTGCTTTTACTGGCGACCCAGTTTCGACAATAAGAACATTTTAATCGATTGTAAAATATTTTAATCTCTAAGCTGTGTTATTTGTAGGAGTATGTTTGTATGAATGCCACGTGCTTACCAGGAAATGGAGAAGTGAAATTTGAAACCCTACGCGGCCAGTAAGGGCCGAGTTACAAGTACTTTTACAAGAAATTTTCGAATGGAACATAATAAATAACATACCATTGTTCTTGGAAAATAAATATATTATTGCATTTCTTGTTCATATTTCTTACTCTGCATTGAAGTGCAACGCCCCCATGAAAGGGTAGTGGGCTGAGATTGAACTCTCTCTACCTAATAGGCTAGATTGTAACATTTGATTTATCGTTATTTACCTATATTTAAAGCTGTACTTTTAACGCTTACTAAGTTGAAGAACTAAATACGTTAAGATGATAATATTGTAAGAATTTAATTTGTCCTTAAACTAAATAAACCATTCAATAAAATAAGCGTTATGCAAATCTAACGCGACGAAATCCTTTACAATTCAAATATTCCGAATTTAGGACAAATTATAAAATGCAAAATAACGCCATAAAACGAACCTGCCTACAATCTACCCAGCAGTAACAGAATTACGTTCCTCGACGTAACGACGTCTTTAAAAAGTTTCCTGATATTCACTCGAATCTGTGATAAGAGTTACCGCTTCCATGAAAACACGACGGCAACAATTTATATTTATATATACCTATATTAGATGACGGCGTAGGCATTTCCGAAATCCATTACTTTATTCCATGAGTACATAAGTGCATAGTAGTTCAAAACTACTTGCAAAAATCAGCCTTCTTCTTCTTCAGGGCCAATAGTTATAGGCTGGGCGTTGATAAGTGAGGACTTTGATTTTTATATTGACTGACCGGTTGGCTCAGCAGGTAGTGGCCCTGCCTTCTGAGCTGCAGGTCCAGGGTTCGATCCCCGGCCATTAAATATTTGTGCGCATGAGCATGTCTATTTGATCCGTGTCTGGGTGTTATAAGCGTATGAATATAGGTCCTCTTGTACCATAGTCTAGCCTTGTTTGGGACCAGATGACTATTATTATATTATATGAAATGAATTTGTGGGATTAAGCTACATGATGAGGTACTTATAGTATACTTTTACTATAAGTAGTATTGTATATATAAATACAATATATTGTTGACTGTATCGTTCTCCATGGGTTCAATGGCAATAAGCATTTCTGCAGGGCTCTATAAGTATGTATAAAGCCGGCCACGTGCCCTATCGCTACGGCGACGGCGTCCGCACGGCGCTAAGCACGTCGTATTATGTAACAATCGGATTATATGCTTCTACGAGGAAGCAAGCGTCTGCGGGGTTCTTGTGCGGTCAGTGGTTGCCCCTTAATGAGTGCAGTCAAAGTAGGGTTGTCTTAATCACACCAATATTTATTAAAAAAATTAAGATATGAGCTTATTGTTACCTCTACATACCGAACCATCAAATGATGCTGAAGTTAATTATTATCATGAAATAACGTTTTATACATCCGCGGCGCTAGGCTCAGTCAATCCTACTAATATACGCAACAGTCGCCCCATTTTCGGTATTGGTGCCAGATACCAGATGTACCAACTCACAAAATCATAACACCGACCTTGCCGCGAGGTTGAAGATCTCTCAGATCCTTCAGATCGGTGAGTTTCTCTCCATATAATGAAACAGTTCAAACCACTGATAGGGCCCTAGGATACTCGTTTTCTGGGGTGTCAGGGCAAGTCTGACCCCACGTATTCTAGCGACGCGACGCGGTTGCCCAAGTCGAGGTTCGTATCGTCTAGATACCCTTGAGCTAGTCGCACTCCAACCTCCTAAATGGAGGAATGACTATCCTACTTTGCCCGGGATACAGGAACTCAACTGTTATCCATCGCCCCGCATCAAAATGCGAAGGGGATTGATAGACGACAAGCACACTAGGAGGTACCTGCATCGCACTCCGTCGAGAATCAACCTAGCCTTATCAACTGAGTCAGACTTCTGGTAGCATGTTTTATAACACGATTTCCTAGGAAATATACACTGACGAATTACATATTTTCCGTTAACTTTAACAAATATTATGAACGTATTCATAAATACTCGTATTGTTATTCCATACAGTTAAAGCCTCCTTGCAACGTCTTGGTGGCTGACTTCCACCGTCCCTTCCTAATAATAATTAGGAAAAGAAAACAATATTTGACAACCCTAATTAACAAGGGAAGCATTCAGGTACGATTATTAGAAATCCGTGTAGGTATGGAATGTATAGAGGAATGTCTGGAGGAATTTGTATTTTGAATTTGTATTCCACGTGGAATTAATCCACGTGGACGAAGGCTTTCAATTTATTCGGCACTCTTATAAATTTTCTTTAAAAAACTTCTTGAGTAATTACTTATAACATCAGCAGTCTGCTATCTGTTAATGAAAGTCCCGTTAAAATCAGTCCAGCCGTTTCGAAATAAACCATGGAAAAGGTTTTATTTTTGTTACACGGAATCACGGAACTCTAAACCTTTTTCTAAAATAAAAGCCAATATTTATATAGCCAATATTTTTCCCTGGAACATCGGCTATCTGCCAGTGAAAGTTATTTTAAATATTTTATACCATTAAGTAAAATTAGTCCAGCCGTTTCGAAAATGAGCGGCAAGAAATAGACGGACAGACAACATGTAATTTTGTTATAAGTATCGTATTTACTTTCATATTCATTTATTAAAATCCTATAATTTAGCAGCACAAACAGACATTTCAATTTTATTTATATGTGTAGATTACATTATTAAATCAAACTTTATAAAGCATTTTGATCAATAATGTAGACCAGATTTTCCCCTATTTCTAAATATAGAGATTTTTGGGTAATTTTAGATATTTTGAACTTACACTATTTTTTTTTTGTAAAGTCCATTTATATCGTTGCTACCCCTACCGTAATATATTTAACCGCTATGATTAATTACATTCTATCTATCCAGATATCTCTAAAACTCTAAACAGAGATAACTCTAAACAGAGTTATTATTATTATATTGTTTCAATCGTTAATAAGTAATAACCTTTATAATATAATATAATACCTTTATATAATATAATACCTATATAGCGAGTTTTTAATGAAATGGCGAACAAACCACACCGCGTAATTTCGACAACTATTTAGGAACCTATATCCAGATACCTATCCAGACGTGCAAACCTAGGTACTTATCTCAAATTTCAAAAGAAGTTCGATCGCTTAAATAGACTATACTTTATTTAAGTATTGTTGATTATGGGTTGTTTTAGCCCAATCAGTGCAGGAGTTTTATCGGGAAGACTGCGTAAGCATAAATAAACTTTCTTCTAATCTTGTGTCCATCCCGAAAACAATGGAATTGAACGTTTAAGAACAAACCATCCTACTGTCCTGAAGTTTCGGATTGTTGTTTCGTTAACTCTGAAAGAAATAATTTCTTTTTTCATTGTTCACACAATCTGTACAGACACCTACGCTATCAATATGTTACCTAAGCAAATATTAAATTTTATCGTAACTATTAGAGTTTTAGACTAGCGCTTCTAGACCATTGTCTATAAAACGATACGTCCCGTAAATAGCTTACTTTCTTCGTGGATCGCATGAACTGAAATAACGTTTTAGAGAAATATAAATTACCTTATTATTTTTATCCAAGTCATAAAAATAGGCGACCGTGAATTTCTTAACGATGATTATGAAATGAATGCGGAACCAATCTTTTCTAACGAGCAAGCTGTAATCATTATGTAACGCATAACGTAAACCTAACGTAGATTGAACTCTAAGATAAGAGGACATTGTCCTCGCGATATAAACAGAAAAATGAACTGCACACTTAGTATCACGTTTTAGTAGATACATAATATAAATAAACAATAATGTTATTATTGTTGTGGCTGTACTTAAAGCTATCAGAATAGAAGTTGTCGACTGCCGATGAACATGAACAATTTGTTTATATTATTGTGTTCTTGTTATAGTGCACCTTCCATAATTTGTTATATTGTCACTTCTATTTCTGTATAAGTTTGCGAGATTATGTAAATGTGTGATGTATATACTCGTACCTAACTATCTACTTCATCTCCCGAGAAAATCAAGAAAATAATTTAGTACTGGTGACTGAAAGTAGCGCTTGGTTTATAAAGTGGTCTAGGTTATAAGTGTCAGTGTGTGCTCAAGGAAAGCGGAAGAAAAAGGAACATGTTGTTTTCAATAAATGGACACAAATTATGTCCCAGTTTTAGGCCACCCTAACCCCTTCTGACTCTCTGGCATAGCCTACATTATTAATAATTATCGTCTATGACGACAGCAGGTAACGACGACCTTACGTATCAACTGTGGTATCATTCGAAGCATGTTGATGCCCTTACGCCTTATTATGTTCTTATAACTTATAACACACAAAAAAGGTTACCTATTTATGTATACAGATAAATCTATATGTAAAATATATCTAAAGATACAACCCATATAAAATATATTCAGGTATATTCACGTGTTCCAAATCTATGCGTTGGTAGCATTTTCCATGACATTGGCCATGAATAGCTTTATCCGACTTAATTAATTTACAGTTGACGTCAAAGCAGCTGATTTCCTAAAGGCTGTCTGTTAATTTCCTGCATAAAATGTGTTCCGGAGCGAAATTGGCGCGTCCTGATAATCAGCCCTATTTCCGTCCCTCATTTATCTGCCTCATTTACCATTGTTTGGAACAACTAGCAATATATGACTTTAATATTTTATGAAAGTCCATAAAATAAATAAATGATCATGAATATTTGGATTTGAAATAAGTTATAATAAGTTATGAATGTTTGAGAGAAAATTATCAAACGGATGGTTGGTTGATGATGCGTAATGAACTGTTTAATGAATTAATAGTGCGCTATTTCCAAATGTTCCTACATCTAAAAAAAATAAAATCTTGACTGACAGACAACACACAGCTTAGACCACTTAACGTAAATACTCGAAACTTGGAGGAAGTATTTGGAAGAAGTTTACTAAGCTATGTGTAATACACCCCATTAACAATCCCTGAAATACGAGGAAGATAATATGTACAAGAACCACTGCTAAAACGTCGAGGAAATTACTCAAGGTCCTCTATATAAGGTATATTATGTACATAATTATTATATAATAATAATATAAATATTATAGGTATATTTCATTCAAAACATTTCCTAAATATACTCGTATGTTTAAAGTTGGTCTAATTTAACTAAGGAACATAGTGTAATATTTTTGTTGTGTACAAAAAGGTTATCACATCATTCATATGCGCCGATAAATGCACTCAAAGAACTTTCATGGTTAACCTTCAACGATGAGGGTCAACGACCGACCAGACAGAGAGACACCTGCCGTAACCGACCAGGTTTTTCTAGGGTTCCGCAGTGAAACTAACAAATAAACATTATTTTTATGTCAAATGTTAGAGATTACATAATTTTTACTATGGTTGAAATGATCACAACTAAACAAAGGCATTTAGAGTTTTAAATTTTTATTTTTACATTTAAATCTGGGGTGTTAGGTTGTTTTTTTTCCAGCTGTACTTTATAGATTGGTTTATTCCCGTTTGTTCACCTGGTACATGGTCATGTACATACCTGGTACATACTCTTATGTAACCAGTTCATTTGTGATTTGCAAATCAACTTGTTAATTGGTATAAAACACATTATACCTATAGTCTCTTGGTCTAGATGTAATTCGATGAAGCTTTGTTACAACTACCTCGGTGGCGTAGAGGGCGCATGCTCGACTGCCAGTCAAGAGGTCCCGGGTTCGATCCCCAGGTAAGCCAGTGTTAAATATTGGATTTTTCCATTAGGAATTATCTTAATAACTGCCAGGAGTCTGGGACTGTGCCCGGTAGATGGCAATAGGCTCGCCCCCTATTACATGGGACCAATAACATACTGGCGAAATGTGGGTGTATCTACTATGGGACTGAGTCCTGGGCGCACTTCTGCCTGCCCCTTCGGGAAAAAGGCGTGAATGTATGTTTTATGTTTGTTACAACCTAATTCATTTTTATAACGGGATAAAAAGGACCTAATTTATGAAATTGTTACAAGCAGAAAATATTGGCCTATTTCTGAGGTATTTCATAAGCTTCAGAGCTTATATTAATAAATAAATATAAGTTTTTATATCAGTAGATTACTCTTGCCACGCTAAAAATTAATTTGTTCTCTGCTTAATAAGACTTCACACCAATGCAAATAAAGCATTATAATGATCGACTTAGCTGAGGTTGCCCTGTCTGGATGGCTGTAACAGTAATAACATGAAGATTAATGTTATAACTGCTATATCTACCACGATTCACAAGTAAACGTGCACGTAACTTAATCCCAAGTGTCTTCGCACACGTAATCGTATTGTAGGTCTAATTGACTTATTCCTCTGTCACTTAGTTACTGTAGCGACCGTAGTCACGGCGAAAATGTGTTAGGTTTGGAATCTGGAGCACTGGGTTCCGATCTCGTCAAATTCAATAAGAGGATTCGACACCTCTAAGGCATGTGACACACCCCTAGGAGAGTTTACTAAATCTTCTTATTCCCTGTTTCCTCCGAATTTAATTTTTAGTCATTTGATAAAATTTATATCTCGATATTTTTAAGATACAGTAAACTAAAAATGACGTCATCATTTTATTTTCTTAAGTCTGAACTTCTAATCATGGGAAAAAATCTAAAACTCTAATTTTACTTTATACTTAAACCCCTAAACTGCTGATTGAATAAACTTTAATATTTCTTAGTTACCTGTACTAAATACCAATAATACTAAAAATTAAAACTGTTACAATAAAAACAACGCTCATAGCGATTTTGTTAACAGTTATTTTTAATAGTCACGGTTCAAGGTTGCAAAAATTGCAATTACCTTCGACGAAAAATGGTAAAATATTTCTCTGGCCTACTCGGTAGTTTAAAAGTCAGTCTTAAAATGTGCCAAAATACACAGGCCCGTTTTAGGCGATACTTAGATATTGCGACAGCGTCGTTGTCCAATTTATAAATAAGCATTGGCTGTGTCTAGTTGAAGTTCACTAAAATTGAGAAAAGTTGAAGGTCAGCGGCTTTGCCTTGTGGAATAATATTTTTAAAAATGATACAACTATTTTTACGATTGTCTGAACATTTTTGACATACTATTAAAATATAATATATTATTTAAGTAACTTTCAAAGACGCTTATATTTTACATATATACAATTTTAAAAATAGGCTGAAAAAGTTTTAGATAAAAATCATAATTTTATTTGTAAAATGTTCAATATATTTAACTTGAATACCTTTATTCAGGTTTAGAATATGTAGAGATATCGGCAAAAACATAGTGCTAAGAAATATATCTATATAAGTATAGGTTCTATGTTAAGGCATACAATTACTGCATGAGGTTAAATTGGAATTGGTTCGTTCGTTCATTAGTATGCTCTTCCCTATGAAATCGAATCAAAATACGTGAAAAAAGCTCCAGGCAAGAGAAAATAGATTTATAACGTACGAGTACGTGTACATGATACAATTCTCTAATGATAATCTAGTAGACGCGGAATATTGTTTGCTATATCTTACTAATTGTGCCTTGCTGCTTCACTAGCTGAAAGTCAATCAAATTTATTTATTTTTAAATGTATAAAATACATGGATATAATGTGATATAGAATAGAAGAATAGAAATGTTTTATTTTCAGATATTACATCCATAGTCCACAGTTAATAATGTCATTAAAAATAAAATTAAAATTATATTACATTAAATGAAGTTAAATTACATCAATGAAATCAAAATTAAAAATAAATATATCAGGGTCAAACTGGTTAAGTTCATAATATTATCTAATAACCTAATCGGTTCTGCAGGTACACATACTTTCGCGTTAACATGAACTGAAAAAAAAAAAAATAGAATTAGTGTTAAGTAAGACCTCTGCCAATATTATTTTATTATAATTGTGGGCCGGATGTGTGTTCCACTGCTGGGCAAAGGCCTCTCTACCCTCAGACCATTCCTCACGATCCAGTGCCCCGTTTTGCCTGGGGTGGTTGTGTGGGTGCTACTCGGTTGTGCGTTTAGCTCACAGCTCGTCCGATATGCGGTAAACGTGTCCGGCCCAGTTCCACTTGAACCACCTTGAACTTTATAACCAACGTCGACGATTTGAGTTTTGGAACGCAGGGTTTCATTTCTTATACGGTCTGTAAGTCTGACAACAAGAATACTGAACTCCATCGCTCGCTGGCAAACCCGGAGTGTATGTTTTTGGTGATAAGTCAAAGACCAAACCTGAGCACCGTTGGTGGGGAGAATACACATTGCCATAAGTTTAATTTTAAGGGAAATAAGCAGTGTGAGTTTTATGAGTTCTTTCATGGACCAATAGCTCTTCCAGGTATTTTCGGAATATTTTTTTTTGACCTACCAATAGAAATAGAAAAAGAAGTTTTCATTCCTTAATATAAAAACCTAAGAATAAAAACGTTAATAACTAATAGGTAATTAAACAATAGAACAATAGCTTATAATAGGTAGTTTTTGCATTAAAGAGTTACAAACATCAATCCATCCATTCATCCATTCATCCTCACAAACTTTCGCATTTTATAATATTAGTAGGATTATGCACGGTATATTCCCACTAACCACCTCTTGCCACCGTACCAATATACTTTGATATTTTTTGGTAATTATTAAAATTTAATACACAACATTTAACATTATTTAAAATTTGTGGGCATGAGCATGTTTGTTTGATCTGTATCTGGGTGTTATAAGCGTATATAAGTATGTATATCAGTTCTTTCATCCTGATCTGTGATATCAGTCATCTGGTTCCCATAGTACAGGCTTCTAGCCTAGTTTGGGACCAGATGATCGTGTGTGGAAGTTTTCTTATATGATTATTATAATATTGTAATAACCTATTACAAAATGGCTCACAATCTATACTACCACAGATTAACACATAGTCCAAAAATATTAAGGTGTACAATGTTTGTTTTCTCTGTCTGCGGCTGTCAGCACATATTTTCCAACAACGTTCTTTTGTCCGGTACAGTGGACGTTCATTTAGTTCAGTAGATTGTCTAAATTTTGTGCTCGTGTTCTCGTTAAAAGTTGGCGCAATCCGAGAATAATGAGACATCTGAAAGTTCTTGGATTCCTGTGAGATCCTGTGAGATTTCATCGGTATTTTGTAGACAGTAGCAATTTTCGGTCAATTGTGGACTATTTTACTAATAACCGTATCGCCATACGGCTATTATCTAAATAATCACCTACTTAAAATTTTGTGACTAATGACTAAATGTTTGCATTTATGTGAAAGATAATATTATCGAGAACCAAGAACCAAGACATTGAACAATATACTGATTTATTTATTTATTTATTTATATAATAGTAGCGACCCGCCCCGGCTTCGTACGGGTGCACTGCTGATACTAAATTTACTACAGAATGTCTTTATATATAACGTTCACAGCTTTTTTGTCATTAGATAATATTACAAACATGTTTTCTTTAGAGGTTACTCTTGAAAGAGCGACATATAATTGGCCATGTGAAAAACACTCAACGGTCAAATCTAAGCTTGCAACGTTTAAAGTTTGACCCTAAGATTTATTAATGGTCATTGCAAAAGATATCTTTACCGAAAATTGTAGGCCTTTAAATAAGAACGGTAAGCCGATGGTATCAGAGGAACTCGGGGAATCAATACATCTTCTCCGATACATCCAGTGAGTATTGTGCACTCTGCAAAGTTGTTGAAAAAATTGCCGCGCTGAAAAGCACGTTTTGCCTTAAAAAAGAATTCACTTTAGTATTTAAATACTATCATAAAATTTCGAATATATATATATATATTTTAATTTATCGTAATGTACTTATAAGTACGGATTACATTGTCGCGCTGAAAAGCACATTTTATTACTTCGACGCGCTATTTAATAGGCACGCGCCACCGGCCACTCGGCCGGTACCACCGCAACCGCTATGTCCCTGCATTTTAAATTTGTAATATCTTCTAAACTATTCATTTAAATTACATGCTGTAAAGGGCCATATTGATCTTTTATTAAATGGACAATATATTTAAGGTACTTAATATGATAAGGATTAATGTGTATTGCTTATGCTTAAAATTGCTGTATTGCTTAAAATCACTTCGTATATAAGAATTTTTTCCACTAAAATGTAAAGGATAAAAAATGGTAAAAAATTGGTTGTTGTAGTGACGAATTCTGCTTTTGTTAAAGCAGAATTCGTCATTCAGAATTCGCAAAGGGATGAAAGTGAATGTAAGAATAACGAAAGTAATGGTTTTTGAAAGAGAAGAATGTATGACAATTTGCAAGATTCTGATTGATGGAGAAAGAGTGGAACAAGTAAAAGAGTCTGTATATCTGGGTTCAAAGTTCACAAGGGATGGAAAGTATGACTGTGATATTGAAAGAAGAGTTTTGGCAGATAATCAGGTGAAAGGGGCGTTGCATACTTTTATGAACAGTCAGAAAGTGTCTAAAAAGGCACGACTGGCTGTGCATAGAGGGGTGCTTATCTCCACACTCACGTATGGTAGTGAATGTTGGGTCTGGCAGAAGAAGTATGAAAGTATAATTAATGCTGTGGAAATGAGAAGTTTGAGAAGTATGACTGGAGTGACCTTGATGGACAAAGTGAGGAACAGTGTGATAAAGGAACGCTGTAAGATGTAGTGACAAAGATGGAGAAAGGATTGCTTAGATGGTTTGGACATTTGGAGAGGATGGACGAAAGGAGATTGACAAAGGAGATTTATAAGGCTAGTGTGAATGATCAAGTCGGTAGAGGTCGACCTAGGCGTACCTTTCATGAACAAGTTGATGTTATCTTAAGGAAAGGCCAGGTCAAAAGTACCAACAACCGACGAGCATGCATGAAGAATGTGATGAAAGTGGAGATGCGAAAGTTGTATGTCAGGATCGTAGCAAGTGGAAAAAAATAGTCTCAGCCTACCCCAACGGGAACAAGGCGTGACTGTATGTATATATGTATGTATGTGTGAGTTATCCTTAAGAGATAAACATATACCATTGTAGACTTTTTTGTTGACCTTTTTAAGGTATACAATACTTTAGTACATTATTTTGATTTATCTCGTGGGATTCAATCAACGTTTGCAATGTAAGCGCAATAAAATGTGTTTATTTACGACATTACATTAGAAACCTCTAAATTTATCAGTGTTTCTCTACAATATCATTATTATACATATAAACCTTATTCTTGAATCACTCTATCTATTAAACAAAAAACCGCTTCAAAATCCGTTGCGTAGTTTTAAAGATTTAAGCATACTCGTAGATAGGGACGGACAGACAGCTACAGCGACTGATTCATTTCAGTGTTAATAAAATTACTTACTATTAAAAGAAAAATCATTTCATTTCATTTACATACCCAATTTCAACAAACTGTTCAATGTGGGTGTATCTACTATGGGACTGAGTCCTGGGTACACCTCTGCCTAACCCTTCGGGAAAAAGGCGTGAATGTATGTTTATGTTATGTATGTATGTTCAATAGTTTTGGCATGAAATCCATATCCAGTATCCATACAATCATACATCCACCTTTATAATATTAGTGGGATGTTATGCAATAGTATGGTGTGATTCTGTTGTTTAATATATAAATATTATTAAATTTAATTAAGTAAGTCATATTATAAATAATTATTAGAATGAGAACATATTAAAATAAATTATAAATAAATAAATAATAAATAAATTCGTATTCTAACCACATAAAAAGGAAACTACTTTAGTTCGTTTAGTTACTTTTATGGGATCAATTTCTAGGGCCCAGTTGAAGAATTATTGTTGAGAAGCCTTGAAACGATCTCTTTGCCAATTATGTTTCATTGGTCGTAAATCTTTGAGATTTCCCGCACAGTAGAATATTTTAGTGCTTTAATAAAGGATAATAAAATACGCAATATTATAAGATTTAAGCGATCGGTAGTATAATTTTATTAGACTTAAAATACGAAGTGAAAATCCGATGGGTGATCACTTCAGTTATTTGAAAATGTTAACCTACTTTAACTGCACGTTTTTATATTTATTATTTGTTAACTTCTTTTATTAATAAAATAATGGTTTTTACCTGAGATGCTGACTGAGGTTAGATGATAAGATCCTAGCAAATAATGGAAGAAATTCCATTAAGCGCTGCGGCCTGAGCTCAGCGACGCAAAAGACAAGTTGTTTTCTCTTAGCGCTTGTCCATTGTGGTGAATCGGTTTTCTATAAAAGCGTTCCTGGATTTAATCTTGGGAACAATCGAGCTTCAACCACGACAAAGTTTATTATCTGCTGCTTAGTTGAACTACCATTAATGTAACTAGCCTACAATTTCGTTGATGTGGCTGAAAACCAAAATAACAAATTGTTTTAAGCGTGTCTGCTTCATCCCATTCCGTTCGAAAAATGTTTCCGTCAAGGTGTATCAAAGCATCTAGGTGAAAATTAGCTGAGATCAAATCCGGAAGTAGTCGTTCCTAGGGTAAAAATGATGTTGCTTATGATGACACCTGTAATGGGTTGGTCAATATCCTAAGGTAAATACCAAATTCCAGCCTATTCTGTACAGTATATTTGACAAGAAAGAGTAAAGACCATTTATATACTTAATGTTCCCGCGGCACGAACCATGATTTTTTCGATTTTAATTATAAAATCGAAAAAATCATGGTTTGTACCTAATAACCATAAATCCATAAATCCAGACTCCGATACGTCTTCAAAATTTTACCTTATTTCGATTTGTCTATAACCGATAACCGAATCTCTAAAGCTTTTTTGATCTATGACGAGGTAAATTATTGTTCTCGCAACAATAAAAGAGAGCAGTCTCTTTGTTGCAGAACAAACAATCGAGTTCTGTTTGATGTTATTTATTTACTTTGAATCTAGTTTATCCGACAGTTGTATTAGATTATTCGGTAACTTGAATTTTGCGTGATTTTTATTACATAAAATCTTCTCAGATGTAAGCTAATTAAGACTAATTATTGTACCAGCTACTGGATAAGGCGAAGTCATCTTCTCTGTTTAAAATAAATCAAGGTTTTGACTGACTGACTGAATGACAATCTCACTCATCAACGTAGTTTTCCATTATGATGTAGACAAGGAATAAAAAGAGATTCCCGAAATTTCCACAAGAACAAAGTAGCGGCCATTTCGCAAGTCAGCAAGTCAGTCAGTATTTCGAAATGCTAAGATAGAATTCCACCAAAACCCAATCCTACACGACATTAACTAATGTGTTCTGTGAAAGTATCTGACCCTGCCCAGGTTTTGCCCAATAATTTCACTTTTTCGGGGCTATTTCACTTGCGTTGTACCAGCGATAAGGTAATTACTAATTAATGATTTGGTTGAATTTGAAAACACGAAAGTCTGAATCATCAAGCAATTTTCATAATATGTATTATGTCTTTGTTTATTTGATATTGTGTATCCAAGAGGGGAGACAATACAATATGAGGCTTAGGGCTTGGTATCTTGGCAACGTGTTCCCGCATTTACGCAGGATGCCGCAGCGTGCACAGCTAAACTTAATTATTGTGTGTTAATTACGTAGTCTCGTATGCTCGTATGTAGTAGGATATAGGTCTGATTGCACAGACAACTCCATATAAAGACCCTACTTTCATACATTTTAGTATGAAAACAAAACACCAATAGGAGGAGAGTGCGAGGGAAATTAGCTTGTTTGTAAAGAATTGCTCATAATTCAAACATGTCATAGTTTATATGACATGTACGCATTCTACAAATTGAATAAGAGGCTGGACCGGAGGTTATGCAGTATCACTGTCACCGTGGCAAAAGCATACCCTCTAAAGCGTCGTCACTATTAGGTTGAGTCTGTGAGTGATTATAACAAGATGTGACTAAGACATATTGTAAGTCACAAGTCGGTTCGTATCGAGACATTGCTTTTATAGACGTGAACTTGGAAACTAATTAATATTCCCGGAGGACGATTAAGAAGCTAGCTGCAACTTCTCAATAGGTCTAGTTAGATGTTCGACAGTTCACAACTTCCAACCCTTCGCCCGCGTCAATTCTAATTTGTTAAGCTTCACCACTTATTTATTTTTGATTAAGTCGTCCTCAATTTGAGGCTCATTTCATGTCTAATTAATAATAATATTATATTAAATAATTCAATTAAATTTTGCAGTTTAATGTTGATTTGAACACAATGAGTGATCATTGCGTTATAATCAATATGAGTGAGTGATCATTAGGTACTTGTACTAGAGTTTCCAATATTTCGACACCGATTTTGGACCCTAAAATGTAAAATTAAGAGCGTACGCGTACTTTTACGAATTTGACACAATCCTATGAAAAATTTATCAAATCGAGGTTTTGTATTCCCCTGTTTCCTCCAAATATTATTATTAACCCATTCTATAAATTGATATTTTTATAGTAAAGTAAAACATGTCCTTGTCATTTTAGTTTATCTTATAAACTCTCTGTATTTTTATAGTGAAATCCTAAAATCCTTTAAATCCCAGTTTTACTCGCTTTATTGGACGTTATCTACTAAAAAATTAAGAGATTATAAACAAAAACAAAATGATAGAGACATGGTTTACTTCATCTTCAAAACATGAAGATATAAATATATCAAATTGATTTTCTATAATCTGAAGAAACAGGGGAATACAAAATTAAAGGGGATTTAGTAAATTTTCCATATGATTGTGTCAAACTGCTAACAGGTCCCCTTTCATGTTAAGAAAAACCTGATACACGTGTCCGATTATTATATATTAGGTATTGACATGTCAAAGTAGTAGCAGGGTTTCAGAATTAGGGGCATATTTAGTGAAAAACTTTAACCACTTTTAAGGGGTCCAACCCCTTATAATAGGAATTTTCAAAAATCACTTTTTTAGCACACGTTCATTTTTTGAAACAAAACTATATTCCAAATTTCAAGTTTCTAGGATCAGTGGTTGGGCGTTCTATGCCAGTCAATGAGTCATCATACACATCAATGAGTCATTTAACAGCCTCGTTGGCTCAGATGGTATTCACTTTGCTTTCTGTGCCGCAGGCTCCGGGTTCGATCCCCGGCCATTTCTGGGTGTTATAAGCTAAGGTTACCATAGTACAGGCTTCTATCCTAGTTTGGGACCAAATGACCGTGTGTGGAAGTTGTCCCATATTATTATTATTATATTATATTATAATGACTGCCTCGGTGGCGTAGAGGGCGCATGCTCGACTGCCAATCAAGAGGTCCCGGGTTCGATCCCCAGGTCAGGCAAGTGTTAAATATTGGATTTTTCCATTAGGAATTATCTCAATAACTGCCTGGAGTATGGAACTGTGCCCGGTAAATGGCAATAGGCTCGCCCCCTATTACATGGGACCAATAACATACCGGCGAAATGTGGGTGTATCTACTATGGGACTGAGTCCTGGGTACACCTCTGCCTACCCCTTCGGGAAAAAGGCGTGATTGTATGTTATGTTATGTTATATTATAATAGTGATGTTTACTGACATTTCCCTCTATACCTCTAAACCTTTTAGTCGTCTGGCATAAATGGTTTTCATACATACATTCACGCCTTTTTCCCGAAGGGGTAGGCAGAGGTGTACCCAGGACTCAGTCCCATGGTAAATACACCCACATTTCGCCAGTATGTTATTGGTCCCATGTAATAGGTGGCGAGCCTATTGCCATCTACCGGGCACAGTTCTAGACTCCAGGCAGTTATTGAGATAATTCCTAATGGAAAATCCAATATTTAACACTATGCCTGACCTGGGGATCGAATCCGGGACCACTTGATTGGCAGTCGAGCATGCGCCCTCTACACCACCGAGGCAGTCAAATCTAAATGGTCTTAAAGATTGAAAGTTGTAATAACTTTTTATTAAAATGTATGTTCTAACTATTGACTACGATAACTTTTGTTTAGCTCGCCACCTCATAATTTATCGCGTTTATAAAGTTGGTAACCAGTATATTTACAGCGTATGCTTATAGCTTATACAGTCTTATTAGCTACTAATAATTGATATTAGTAGCTAATAAGACTGACTGAACTATAATAATAATAAATAATAATTATACGCAGGGCGGCTTATGACGAGCTGTTTGTTTTAAACTTAAATATCTGCGAGGCACTGCACTGCGCCTGTCACTGAGATATTAGTTGTTGAAACTCGTCATGACCAGTAATTTCGCTGGTAACATTGCCCTTCAGACCCGGAACACAGTTATGTTTGCATATTGCTGCTTGGCGGATGAAACTGGCAAAGGTGTGGTGCTTCTCCAGGCGGCCCTCTGCAAAAGAGGCCTACCACTACAAAAATCTGGTCTAGATCTGGTTTTTATTTGCGGTAAAACCTATTTGGTTCATTATAAATCATCATCATCATCATCATCCAGCCGTTGGAAGTCCACTGCCGCACATAGGCCGCCCCCAAAAGGGGGTTGTAATATAATTCAATATAAAGGTTTGGTTTGGTTAAATGGTTGGTATATTCATCTTTGACGATAAAATGCGAGCTATCGTAGTAAATTTTAGAGTTTATTTAAGTCATTAATATGTAGTTAAGTTATAATATGTAATTAAGATAGCGCTTTGGTATAACTGTAAGCTTTCTATCACTGTGTATAATAAATATATAAATAAATTTGGTTAAAGAAAACCTTACGATTATTTTATGTTTATGAAAATTGTTATAAAAGCGTATTTTGGTTATTTTATTGTTCGATATAAAAATATGAGAAAATCCAATCAAACAATTAAGCGAAAAAACTCTTTTTTATATATGTATAATTTCATGTTGTATGAAAATCGAACGCCCTTAACCTTTAAATCGCCCCGTATCAATATTATTTATGCACATAATAAGGGTAAAGGGTTACATGATTAAAATATCTGAGGATGCTACAGAGCGCTTATGATCAATAAATATAATTAATGTCCCATGTGCTGAGGGTCCATTTTGTATACTTATGTTCCACCTCCTTTTGATTTCATTCTTTTTTTAATTAAGGTGTTCGGAGATCAAAAAGTTCGGTCAAATGGTTTAATTACATGCGAAGGTCGACTCGAAAGTCTACAGTCGACGTGCTAGTTAGCTCATGCGAGCCCGTTGTTGTGTTGTGGAAGCCCGGACATGTTTGGGTTGGCAGAATTGGAGTGTCACCGGTTCTCAGTTAGCATTGATTGACTTGGCTCGGTGCAGACTCATCGCTGCGGCGTTAAATTATTGTACACACCGATCGTCGCATAGTCGTAGCGTCCGTGAAAACATACAATCACGCCTTTTTCGCCAAGGGGTAGGCAGAGGTGTAGGCCCACAGTTCGCAGTATGTTATTAGTCCCATGTAATAGAGGGCGAGGCTGTTATTGCCATATACCGGGTAGAGTTTCGTTCAGTAGCGTCCATGACCCAGCGGAAATATGACACCGACATCAAATCCGTAGTACCTGGGTTCGAATCTCGTTACACCCGGGCGCTAAGTACCGTGTTTTAGAAGGCACTTTATGTATACCCTAAAGAAGATAGCTTAATACGGGACAGCCGAATAAAAATCGATTTTTTTGGCCATAATATTTCCGTAAATTAAGTTCTAAGAGGGTATTTGATTAATCATTTCAATTAAAAATTACCTGATTATGTGTTACCTGTTTATTTATGGAAATATGCTATCAGTTCAGCTATTACTTGTCAAGCTATATTTTATTCTATAAGGCATATAAATGTATCCCGGCTGTTTCCTTTAAGATATGCAGGGGGGCAGTCGTTTGGTCATGTCGATGACTTGAAACTGACAATAGCGGTGGTCCACATAATTCGTATGAATTGGCTCGAGCAGTGGAGCAGTGGAGAAACCCTTTCTGTTAACAGTATAAATTTAAATTATAATCATTCTTGTAGTAATTCTCCGAAGCATCGATCTTTAAAGTTTCGTCTGAACCAAAATCCAAATTACACTTAAGTATGTCCTTTTCTCTAAGTCACATCAATGTTTAACAAAATTGGTTAATAGTAGATTAGTAGCCAAGGGCTGTAAGGCATCAATTGCAGCCCGAGATATTTAGGCGCACGAGCGCAGCGAGGGCGCCTATACTTCGAGGGTGCAATTGATGCTTACACCCGAGCTAACTACTCTGCTTTACATCTCGAATGTGAGGTAAGTAGAAAAACACCGGCATTACAAGAATAAAACATTTTAAAGTAAAAGTTTTCTATTCCCGCCTTTTTTCATCTCTTTTTTTAATTATTTTTTTCAAGAACGAAATTGAGCTTCGTAGTTCGATATTTAAAATTGATGACTATTATACTCATACGAAGACAAGGAATAGCGAAGCGACCTCTTTTGTCATTGGCCTGAATGCATGATGTCTATTGCCAGTATAATGGTTAGATGTACGCAAACTTTTTGAAAGAGTGAAGTTTTTTTTTAATTACTTACCGCCCTAGGGCTTTTCTAGCTACATTATTACCCTAGAGCGCTAATTGGTCACTTACAAGCCCCATTTGGGGGTAATAAGGACCTACTTACCGAATATGAGAGATGTAATAGTAGATTAGTAGCCAAGGGCTGTAAGGCATCAATTGCAGCCCGAGATATTTAGGCGCACGAGCGCAGCGAGGGCGCCTATACTTCGAGGGTGCAATTGATGCTTACACCCGAGCTAACTACTCTGCTTTACATCTCGATTGTGAGGTAAGTAGAAAAACACCGGCATTACACGAATAAAACATTTTTCTATTCCCGCCTTTTTTCATCTCTTTTTTAAATTATTTTTTTCAAGAACGAAATTGAGCTTCGTAGTTCGATATTTAAAATTGATGACTATTATACTCATACGAAGACAAGGAATAGCGAAGCGACCTCTTTTGTCATTGGCCGGAATGCATGATGTCTAATGCCAGTATGATGGTTAGATGTACGCAAACTTTTTGAAAGAGTGAAGTTTTTTTTAATTACTTACCGCCCTAGGGCTTTTCTAGCTACATTATTACCCTAGAGCGCTAATTGGTCACTTACAAGCCCCATTTGGGGGTAATAAGGACCTACTTACCGAATATGAGAGATGTAAAGTAAATTTATTTGTTCATAGTTTTAATAGTATTTAATTATAATAGGTTTACACATTATTAAATACTTAGTTATTGTTTACCTCTCGCTGTGGATTCTGATTTAACAACTAGACTTTACTTGTTTGGAGTTTACGCAATATGAAAAATAACTCCTATGTTAACAAAGTTCATTTTGTTTCAGGTCTTGACTCCATGCGAGGCTTATTTTAGACTAAGGTACACGGAGAATGAGCGCCAATGTTTAAGAGGACCTATAAAGCTCGTTACATCCGAGTGGTGCTGAAGGCAAGATCGTGGAAAAGGGCGCCGATGAAGTTGTTAAAGTGGAAGAAAAAGATGACAACCAAGAAGCAGGAGTATGACCTGGTGACCAACGATGAATATGATACTCGGATACCGCTGCATCCTGATGAAGCCTTCTCTTATGGCATCACGTTTGAGGCTAAGGTGAGGTCTACGAGTATTTACCTTAAACATTTGTAAAATGTGAAAAAAGATAAAACTTAATAATCACCATCTATACCTATAGATAGATATAAATAAGCAAGATGTTACAAACATAGTAATGGTTAAAGAAGCTGTTCTCTAAAACTTACACTTTTTTTAAATATTTGTCAAATTAATTCGTTATTCATACTTTCATACGAATTGACTAATCAGTTCACTCTCGGAATAATGGAAATAGTAATACATACACACAGTCACGCCTTGTTCCCGTTAGGGTAGGCAGAGACTATTTATTTCCACTTGCTACGATCCTGAAATACGAGTTTCGCTTCTTCCACCTTCATCACATTATTGGCGATACCCCCGCGTGTCCGTGGCCCGGGCTTCTGGATTCTGATCCTCCGGTCGCCATCGCACAAGAGGAGTTCTGTACGGAGACGAGCGGAGAATCGTCCTCCACATCTTTTTAAGGGCTTAGAATGGTGTAGAAAGAACACGGAAGACATTTTCCCGCTCACTACCACGCGTAATCAGCGCAGGGGAGTTCTCTGGTTGCCCCAGTGCAGATGTCGACTTCTGCACAGGGGAAAGCAGAAAATCTTCACGTAGGCCTCCTACCTATTTTTTTGAGTTTGAAAGCCGTTTAATTCAGCTTGACGGTGAGGTGTGTCCTCTTTATTATTACTCCTTTTATGCGATTAAGAAGTTACTATTTTCCTACCAATTGGTACCATATCATATTCGTAAATTATAAAAAAATAACATTTTGTCAATTATCCCAGTGAAAGGTGATCAATCAAAACGCTATCGCAAAAATGTTAACGAATGGTTTGTCTGTCAAAATGTAAATTCATTTGCTCTTTTAATTCAAAGGGTAAAAACCGTCCTGTGATGATTCAAAATAAAATTTTACGACTAATCCACTTATTTACGAATTTACGAGAAACGTGGAAATTACTTAAATAGCTTGTAAATAATAATATTTATAGTTCAAAATGCGTTGTTCGTAGATATGTATAACATTTGTACATGTGAACACAACATACCAACACGTTTTTTTACCGAAAGGGTGGACAGAGGTGTACTGAGGCTCAGTCCCATATCACATGCGTACACTGTATGTACATTATACTTGAAATAAATGCGTACCTAATGTTCGTAAATTATCTACTACTTTATTATAATATACTTGCGTAATTACCGCGACTTCGTTCCCGTAAAAAGTTTAAGGAATTCTTTTCCTATTCCATCATAATGGAGACCATTGTGCAAAATTTCAGCTCTCTGGGTCCAAGAATTGGGGCTAGGAGTTGATGAGGGAGTGTGTCAGTCAGTTAGGACTTAGTTTTTTATATTATATTATATAGAAGAAAATAGAAGAATGATGAAAAAGAAGATAAGTAGAACCACACAATTTGTAAACAGTAGTTAATGAGGAATTATAATAACGATTATTATTAAATTATTCGTATCATAAACTACTAACAAATTTGTGTCCTTGTTATAACCAACAATAATACCTTAGATGACCGAAATAATAATATTATACTAAATACTAATAACAAACCTACCCCTTCGGGAAAAAGGCGTGAATGTATGTTATGTATGTTTAACAATAAAAGGTACAACTATTATCCATAAATTTAGTTATTATCTATGCGTTGACTCAATGAGATGAATTTGATTTCATTAGGTTCTTGCCGGTGATTTAATTAACTTCAGAAGAAAGCGATTTTATCATTCGTGAACATGATTAAAATTTGATTCGTAGCTTTTTATTATATATATATATACATCAATATTTTTATTTATTTTGTCTAAGGATTGAGTACATTCAAAAACAATAAGCTAAAAGTTAATCATAGAATTTTGTGTAAGATCACATAAAAAGTATGAGCATTGTCATTAATGATTTTATCGAAATAATTTTTAAGATACATAGGATTTAAATATTATGTAGGCACTTACGAGTATAATATACAACATACATATACGTATATACAACATACATATAATATATGTATAATTACGTAATCTACGCAAAAATTTAAATTTCCAATTTGTCAAACTTTTTCCAAAGTTAGAGATGTATGTAAATAAAGTAATTATCTACAAAATATTTATTACAAAATATTCCTAATACTTCTGATATTCAAAGAAGGAACGGCAGATAGAGATGGAGTACAATTCGACCGATGATAATGAGGTGCGAAACAGCCTGAAAGTCGCCTAATTTTATCCAAAGCCATTCTGAATTCAATTAGCATTGTTTTCACCCCCGGTCCCAGTCGATTTACAAAATGTTGTTTCTCCCTTAACATTCAGTAATGACTACAATAAAAGAGTCAGACAAAAGCTTTGTTATTGGTGTAACTTTTATTGAAGGCGCACGCCTTGAACACTAATCCTAGAAAGTATTTATTGGAAAATTGTATTTCATAGTAGGTTCACGTGTTTTCGTTCTTTGAAAGGTTTTCTTTTCAACCTTTTGTAACTTTGAAGTGCGTTTTTCCTCTATGCTTTGAAGTTTCTATTTTATGAAATTTGTTATTTTGTCATTGATTTCTAACGTGTGAGTGAGTGATATTAGGTGTGTCGACTTTTTAGGAACTTTTTGTTATAAATTCTTAGTAAGTAATAAATAATAATTAATTACACATTATCTACCTACTTATATGTAATTTAATAACAGAAGCCTAAAAATACGGCTTACCTTTTTATCCAACTTAAAAAAGTAAGAATGGCTTACTTTTTTTTTATGATAGTGAGTGACAAGACAAGCAAATCAGGTGCCTGATGGTAAGCATCATGATTGCCCATATCAGACACAGTGCCATTCAGTGTTTTAACGTTCAAAATTCTGCGTGGCACTGCACTGCGCCTGTCACCCTGAGATATTAGTTGTTGAATCTCGTCATGCACATTACTGCTTGGCGGATGAATAACTGGCAAAGGTGTGGTACTTCCCCAGGCGGCCTTCTGCTAAAGAGGCCTACCACTACAGTACACTACAGTACTTTTTTTACAAACTTAAAAAAATGAGGTGGGCCTCAATTCGACCGTGTGTTGTGGTTTTTATTGCATGTTTGTAACGCGATACTCTATTCTCTTTCACTCCGCCGATAATGAGAATTTGACTTTGACATTTTAATGATTCCTTATTTGGATTATTAGGTAATAAATAATACTTTATTGGTTGGGACCACCTACCTCCCATATAAATTTTAGTAATATAAAAACACTTTTATTGGTTTCGTACCTCAAAAGGTAAAAAGAACCCTTACTTTGTTGGATCACTTTGTTGTCCGTCCGTCTGTCTGTCTGTCTGTCTATCCTTCTATCAAAATACTTTTTCATAGGAGCGCGTAGAGAGGTATCAAGTTGAAATTGATATCAAATACTCAAGTCCCTTGTGGCTGTAAGAAAATCAAACAAACGCAATTAAAAGTTATGCCTATTTTAATGCATATATCCAAACTTTGCGCAAGGAACTAATAGATGACGCTATATGTTCTTGGTATCTAGGTATGGAACCATACACTATGCATACATACATACGTATGCCTTAACAATTTATTTTGTTTGCAATCGTGAAGTTTTATTTATGAAAAGGTTCGGAGAGAAAGTAAGTAGTGAATAGTGGACGGATGTAGTAGGTCATGTACCGATCACGCTCGTTCACGGGCGAACCTCCATTTGCCCGTAGCGGCTTCCTAAGCCAGGATTACCAAGGCTTCGGTTAGTTGTTCCTTTACTCCCTAAGTCTTCCTAACCCAAAAAATGATTACATCGAATATCGTTTCGCTTTTAACCAGTTTCCTTGCATTTTAAGGTCCAAATTTAATATAAGGGTTATCACGGGTGGTATCTCGATTTTCCGCAGTCAAGAAACCTCAATAAAATAAAATTGGTTTTGTGTAAAGAGGATCGCGGTGTATGAAGGGCTGCATTGAAGTGGCGGCACACAATGAGGCGGTCACAAAGAGCCTATTCATAGATTTTGGCTTACAACAACGTGAACGCTTCGGGGTGGGTATGTTAACTAAAGGGACTGTGAATTAGACAGTATTTTAGGACATTTTAAAACAAAATACGGGTGAATGAAAATTTAAATTATTGGCAATTAAAGATAATTTTAAGCTAAAACGTTAGCAAAAGCAGTAATATTAAAGCTACCTGCCTACGTCAGTCGTACTATATTTATTCTGAGCTATATTCTTCAACGTTTCCACGTATTATGTAGTTAACACACAGTTAATGATTGTGTAAAGGTATATTAAATGTTCCATTATTTCACTCAATTATTCTCAATTCCACCTACAAATATAGTAGGTATTTTCTAATTATTTAACTTTGGCTTGGGTAAGCTTAGATCAACAGTAGCTATGTATAATAATTATTATTGTAGATATGCTAAACTTCTAATGATTCAGTTCGAATACAAATTCAAATAAACTAGTTAGAAACTATTATGAATAGAGATGTAACATAATGTCAATACATGAACGAGGCGTGGGTGTAGTTAGGAGGTATCTATCTTAATATTTTATTCATAGTTACTAGTATTAATTGTTATTGTTATGTACAAATTGAATTGTTGGCTTATTTTTTCTATCCCGTCGAAATAGTAATTTTAAACCTATTATTTCATGGATGTGACAGGGTTTAATCTCTTTATTGTGTTTAATGTTATTGGGAAAGGGAATGGCTATCACGACGCTTGTAACTCGTACATAAGTATTATTATGCGACGATTTTACCATAATGTACATACAATTACCCCTTTTTCTCGAAGGGGCGGGCAGAGGTGTACCCCAGAAGTATAGTAGGTACACCCACTTTTCGCCAGTATTGGTCCTATGTAATAGGGGGCGAGCCTATTGCCATCTACCGGGCACAGTTCCAGACTCCAGGCAGTTATTGAGATAATTCCTATTGGAAAATTCCAATATATAAGACTGACTTACCTGGAGGTCGAACCTGGGACCTCATCGGCAGTCGAGCTTGCGCCTACTACGCCATCGAGGCATCGAGGCATCGAGGCATATATCTTAATTAGATTTTTTTCCAAAAGTTAATATAATAAGTATGAAATACTGAAGCTGTGGTGGTTAACCTTTTAGTGTTAATAAGGGACCAATAAGGAACAATAAGGGACCATTTTGCAAACATTCTGTGTTGGCATGGACCATCCACTGCTTAATTTCTGAATCCTTGGTTCAGTGCTATTTAAAGCCAAACGCAAATCGTCTCTGGCATCCTTTATGCTTTTTTTACGTTACTCAATTATCAAAAGTTTAGGGAGCACCTGTTCGCATAAATTCCTATTTATTTACTTAGTCTATGTTACATAGCAATTTCTAAAATCTTTTGGAAAATATATAAATATTTTTGGGGGGGTTAGTGGAACATACTGGGTGCTTCATCTTGTTGACTGACTCAGATTTTGTTTGTATGATTCCTTGTTTGTATGATCTGAGTTGACTGTTCTTCACATTCATGACGATCTTACATTATGTATGTTATACTAGTAAGTCGTTTTGACATTGCCGCAACATCGACGTTTTAATATGCCGAAGTTTGGAAAATTAAGTCATTTTCACTGATAGACCTTCTTATACGGAGCCCTTCCAAAGACCATGGACTAAGAACCACTGTACTGAAGTACACTGGTTTATTCTACCTTTAAAAGGGTTTGGTATTAAAAGGGTGAAGAGCGAAGGCCACGTAGTATGTTATCTTCAATTTCAAACCCGATATCAGTACATAAAACTAACAGGTAAGTTTAAGATAAAATCGCGTGTAGTGTGCAGTATATTGGAACACAGGGGTTGCTTATTTGCATATAAATTTACGAATACTCGTACTAACCGACCATTTCTTTACCCTTTAGCTTATGTTTAAAATAGGTATAGGTCGGTAAGTAGATATTCTGATATATGGAAATGTGCATAGTATAATATAAGATAGCTGATAATAGTAGTGGTAGTTTTATAGTGGTAGGTAGGCTTCTAGGCCGCCTGGGGAAGTACCAACCCTTTGCCAGTTATTCATCCTCCAAGCAGTAATGTGCAAACATTACTGTGTGCCGGTCTAAAGGGCAATGTTACCAGCGACATTATTGGGCATGACAAATCATATCTCAGGGTGACAGGCGCAGTGCAGTGCCAGAATTTTGAATTTTAAAACACTGCAGGGTGGCAATGTGTCTGATATGAGAAATCGTGATGCTTACCACCATCTACAATCAGGCACCTGATTTGCTCGTCTTGTCACTCACTATCATAAAAAAAATATAATATATATGCGGAATGAGGACCTGTTGTAAGATAAGATATATAATCGACTCTACAGATAGGATTAGCATTTTATTATTACTCGCACCATCCTAATTCCCGCTACTTTGTTCCCTTGAGAATTTTGGGAATTCCTTTCTTATTCCTTGTATCTTTTATCTTAAGAAAAAAATATGTGCCAAATTTAAGCTTTCTAGGTCCTAGGTAGTTCTTGAACTATATTATCATTATCAGGAAACAATACATGACAGTCACTAACTCAGGTACTGTTCAGAATTTTAGGTTTCACTAGTCATACAATGAACATAATTCATGAGGCTACACAGCTGAGGGCAGGATATACTGGTGGAAAGGCAGCATTATACCGATATATCACAGTTACACTAATGCCTGTCGTAATGTCTTAGAAAATAGTTGAATAAAATTTTCCATCTAGGTACTTGCATTCAAGCGAAGTATGTAGGTACTAAAAGCTATAAAGCTATCTACCTATAATGAGGTAAGTACTAACGATAGAAGTATATTCATGTTTTACATAAATATATAAAATCCCGATCTACATTTTCTCAAAACAAATTGTTCAATCGTAATCTATATGGGTACTTACAGAAAATTAAATTATCAAACTAAATACTGTACTTTTGTACGATTTTAACTTTCCCAAATAACTTGCTTTCTCATATCTCATTACAGAGCGAGTTAATATAAGTAATAGTCGTTTAACAACTACAATAAATTATTAAAGTCCATTAGGCACAAAAAGAATTTCCATTCCATTCCAATAGGTACTTTCTATTAAATTTTGTTCATTTATGATACAACTAACCAATGAGCAAAGGTTTATGCCGTACTTAAATCGTTATCATAAAAATGCAGAATGTATTCAATGGAGTTTTACGCCAAATATTTATTATTTTGTCGAACTTCTCTGTCATTACCGATTTTTAAAGTAGAGTAACCGAATAACAATGCGACTGATTCAACATATTATCTTGCAACCACTTATTTATGGTTTATGAGTCACTTCAACATTAATGTTGCGTTCTTCTTTGAAACAGGCTCGTAATACTTTGATTACTGATTCCTGTTCAAGCTAATGTGTGTGTTATATGCATAATAATGAATTAACCTTTTTCGCCTTTTTAGCACACACAGGCGGTATGATTACCTATATAGACCTCTAAATAACAAGGCCATAATACCATTTTTTCTGTGGAAAGAATAGTGGCATATATCCCATTTATTTATTACACAATATGTATTAATTTTGCGTACCTACCTAAGTTTTTGTAATAAATCTATGGGTTGGTAACCGTACCTACGAGTAACTTACATATATTACTTAAACTTGCAAAAAACCTTTGTAGGCCTGTGCCTACAAAGACCTACACATGTATCTGTGCTAAACAACAATACCGATGCAGTGTCTGATAGATATGAACGGAATAGCAGATGGTGTGCAAATTGCTGTTTTTGTACGTTTGGCTTGTTGATTGATTAAAACCATATAAACTGTAAACCATGAAGACTGGCACTTAAGACAAAATCATCTAAAAAGTTATTCAGCATATAATAACGGTGGTTACTCGCCGCGGGTAAAGTATAGATAAAGTTTTTCACTTTCCAGTTTCTTCGGTAGTGCTCGCAAAAATCCTACTCGGTTCCTTGGTAGTTTTTCACTTAGCCGCTCTTCCCCAGCAACTTTTATATTAGATGACGAGCAAAGTTTGAGCCACCCTGGATTGTTACTTGTAACTATCGCCTCATTCGATTTTGGTGGACAAATCTAATTTTCTCTTAGAGTGAAATATTTGGAGATAGCGAACGACGTCTTGCAAAGTAAGCGTTTAAACTTAAAAGCTATGGTATCAAACTGGTTTTGGCAGTAGTTCTAAAATACAAATATTGTTATTTTGGCTCGAATGCTTTTGAGTTCGTTCATCGGTAACTAATGGAGTTTTCTTTGACCAATCAACGAGAGATTGAAGCGCAATTCCCTAAAATACGGGTGATTGATTAAATCGTGCGAGCATTACACGAATTAAATGTGCCTGCAGCTTACACCTGGATTATAAACAGGTCAGTACACTGGTGTAGAGTGGGTCAGTACGCCAACCCTCGGTCGGCATCACGTATACTACAATTTGTATGGTCGACCAGCCGTAAACTATTTATTCACCTTGCTGACTGCTGCGGATACCTATTGTACTGCCATCTCTAAAATTAGCCCATGGAATTAGTATTTATATATGCGATATATTATGTGAAATAGTTCTATTTTATACAAGGAGTTACGTAAAGGTGTACTTTTAATAATTTAAGGGTGTAAATTTAAAGGTAATAATTGAAACTGTGCCCGTTAGATGGCAATAGACCATAGGCCATAGGCCTTAATTACTGGGATTACTGGAAATCATGGGACCAATAACATATTGTGGTAACCTGCTTCCATGTGACACAGGTCTCCGCCTACCCTTTTGGGAAAAAGGCGTGTTGGTTTGTTTTATATATAAATTGGTCACTAACGTTACACTAATCTGTGCGCTAACTGAAAGATTTTGTTTTCAAATTATTAACTTCATTCATTTTTCTCTTTTTTGCAGATATTCAGTTGAATCGATAGATTAACCTCTAAAAGTAATACTGCACTTTTAAACACCCTGTAATAAAAGTACAAACACCCTGTGGCCAAGTAGAACAAATATACTATTGTAAAACATATCTCTCCTGATAGCAGTTAAGTAAATTTACCAAGCTCAAAAAAACTGATTTCCATTTTTATAGGCACGTCAAACTTACTTCGCTTTTTTTACATTAAATCCTCTTCTGGTAAATATTGCGTAGCACTTTTTATCTTTGCCTAACTTAATAATATTTATATTGAAAGATAATTTTCTTTCAAAGATAATATAAAAACTTTTTCTAAAATTACTTCTTAAAATACTCGTAGTTAGGTACTTAAATATTACATAGATTTACCCTAAAAACCGAATAATCAAGATACTCAACAGAACGGAGAAGTTATAATATGGGTCTTTCACCACTTTCACACAGTCCTATTACAGCGCTCTAGCCTTACATGTTCAGCAATTCTCAATGGAAAATAATAGATGTGAAATATGCATTCTGTTTGGATACGAGAAAAGCAGAGGAAAGAAATATAATATATTTTCTTCTTTAATATAGGTACATTTGGTCCAAATCTAGGTAAAGCCAAGCCTTTTTTTTTTTTGTGCCCGGGGAAAAATGCGTGACGCATACCACCCGCACCCGGGGGAGCGCAGGGTGGTTATGTGGGACTCCTCGCCGGCACAGCACCGTACGTCGGTACGTTGCTGTGCCGGCGAGTATACCCACTAAAAAACCCCGGGGTGTTCCTTCGCGCCGCCATGTGTCGGGGCTGCGGGCACGCCGAAGCACTCATCCGCGGCCCCGACGGCGTTTGGTCCTCCGTGGAGGACCCCGCCACGGTGGAGTGAGGGTAATCCTTCACCCCAACCCTCCCAAGGGGCGCGCGGAAACACGCGCGCGCCTCCTCGCGGGCCCTTTAGGTAGGCAGCGGATACCCCCGCATCCGTTGCCCGGGCCCCACATCTTGGGCTTGGAAGGGTGTTCCGTGCCCTCTCGAACGCCTACCGAACGTGTAAGAGGACACGGAAGACCCGTTCCCGCCCACCACCACCGCAGGGCTCAAGTGAGCCCCGCCTGCGCTATCCACTGTGCCCTATGCTGACTTCATAGGGACACGCGGAGGCGCAACCCACACCGCGGCAAGCCGTCTGCTTTCCGCCCCAATTCGGTCGCAGAGGATAGGGAGAGCGGCGCATCGTAATACCGACACTCCTCTTCCCCTGCGACCCCACCGCCTTCGCCATCTAACGGTGGCGACCCCGTTTGGACCGCGGAAGGCAGGAAGAACGGCGCACCGCAATACCGGCACTTCTCTCCCTCCGCGGCCCCACCATTCGGCCGCGATGCGTCCCATACCGCATCGCGGCCCGCCTCAGTTGCGGTTCGTCCCACACCGAACCGCAACCTACTCGGCTACTCACACTCAGTCTGGAGAACTAAGTGGAGCAGCCGACCACCTCGGGCTCCTCTTGGCTTCACCGTGGGCCCCTACCACGGTTACTGACCCACACCGCCGCGAGAAGGCGGGAACCCATCGGGGGGAGGCGGGGACCCATCGGGGGGGTAAAGCCAAGCCTGGGTCAATCCGACTCCGTAATGAAGGTATGAAGCTACAAGTAGTTGGGGCGCCCGTCTTGACGGTAAAATAAGTAAGTGTCGCTATTTAATTAAATGATTTTGAGGAGTGTCTCTTCTGTCCCTTTAGTACTTTAGTATTCTGTGATATAAAGCCTGCAATGGAAATCAGGGTCTACGGTTTCCGCTAGCGTTTGTAATATGCTATATCATTTATTGATATTGGAAACAATAGGTTTTTATTGAGTTCAGCCATTGTTGCCTAGCTTGCCAAATACATATATGTACAAATACATATATATGCCTTTGTGACTTCAGAACTTAGAGTACTATACTTATCTTCCAACGTGAACAAAGGAATATGAAAAAAAGGCTTTATATTTATGTATAAATCGCAGCTTTTATCTTAGAAACAGTGTCAGTGGAATCACGGTTAGTCTGAAAAGACCAAATTGAATAGACCGCGGGCCATTCGATCGTTAACAAAAGTCGTCTACGTTCAAAAGGACCGGTGATAAAATTACATTAAAAATATATATTGATACACTTGCATACAGTATTAATTAATACTTGGCAGTATTATTTATTTGTTAGGTAAGAATGACTACATTATTTAAATACGTATTAACTTAGATCAGTTAGCATCTCCTCAAAGTGTCAATGTACTCATAATTTGAAATAAATTTTACTGCAATCGCAAAATAAATTAGTTCCATACATATATTTTTATGTCAAAAAGCCTTTATTATTTTAAACTTAGCTGATATTTTGGCGATATCAGAGTTGGTTTCATAGTGAGAGTTTATTCCAAATTTTGAATTCAATGATCTGTTAAGATGTCATTATGCTAAAGTTTAGAATGTTAGCGAAGCAAAAGATATTAATAAACCATTGCATCATTGCCTGCATTATGTCATGTAGCCACTTAAGTTATTTAAGATCAAGAACTTTATAAGATATAGATCCGCCTTCCTCATAACTATAATATAATTGTCTTAATGAATAATTTGTTTCTTATCATAATACATATAGTATAATTTGCACAATGGCTCTTGTGCACCTGGATGCATTACTCATTATTCAATTGAAACTCTTTATATGTAGTAAACTGAGTACGTGCAAAATAAACTCCTTCAAGTAACTAAATGACGTTTCACACGAACATGCGCTTGTCTTTGTATTGCCCTATTATCTGGATGATGATATATGACTCGTAACTTAAATATCTTACAACATTCCATCGTTTATAGTTCACTCAGCTTACAACAAGAGGAAAATTATTTATAAACTATAAAAACAAAATACTAAGCAAACATTTACTCGTTTTCTAGTTACAGTGTGAGTAAGAGAGGTTTTTTTTTCATTAAAACCTTTATGTCTTGTTAAGGTTTTAATAAAAAAAAGTCATTCAAACTCAACTTCATTTATTCAAATATTTATGGGTAGGCACTAAAAATATACACTATCGCACGTCAATAATGTAACAGCTAATGAATCTATCGGGTCATTGACGATTTGTTTGTGTTGTTGTCGTCACAATTAAAAAAGTTACTGTTTTGTTAAAAATATTATATTTCTTTCCATGCTATAGGTAGGCACTAAAATACACTATCACACTATGAATCTATTTTTCCATACGTACAGAAATATACCTCTGCTCTCTTTATGTGTTTTGGTGAAAATATTTGTTAAAACGTCGCACATTTCGTATTGTATTATCTACAGGTACATTTTACGAATAGTTTTCCGTGGAAGTTCTCTACGAAGCGATGCGATGGTCCCAACATTCTTGTATATTATGGCATTATCCATCTCAAAGTTGAAGGGGTTCCTACGCTTTGTGTTAAAGTTTCATGAATACGTTAAAACGTTCTTTGATGACGATACGTTATATTATTCATATTATGTATGGGGATAGCTAGTTAATATTTCGTACTGGATTACGCATCCGAAACACGCACAGCATACAAATCACTGGATACTAGCTTCATTGGCATTAACTAAGGTTTCAAGACCTTGACAGAGTGCTCGGCGAACTAGCAGCTAGCTTAAATTAGATCTTTATAGATATAGGTATTAATATAATACCTACGTGTTTATTTGCTACCCATATTTCACGGTACATTTTCTTGTCTCCCAGGAATTGGTTGCAAAGGGTAGCATAGCAAATAGTATTTTTTAACTATAGTAATTCGAATAACGATTAAATTTTATCTCAGAACGCGTCTAAAAAGAGGTAAATAAATAATATTAATATTTTTAACGCGTTTTACCATAAAATGTGCTTTCGATTCGCGATAGTAAAAAAATACTCTTTGCTACCCTTTGCAACTACTTAGGAACCAATTCCTGAAAGAAAAGACGAAACAATATACTTTTATGATTTTCTTAAAAAGGTTATCTAAGTATACAGATTAAAACAAGACAGGTTTCTATAGGTATACTGAAAATTATATTTAGTCTGCGCAAATTCCCATTTCAACTCATCAATGAGGATAATATGGATTGAGCTAAATCTGATATTATTTAACTGTGGCTGCTAATTTTAACACAACAAAAAATCATAAGAATTTGCCAATCCCCCAAATATTAGAGGTACCTACATGCAACCTAAATAAGGAAGTTTGTATGAATGTTTGTAAGTTTGTCATCTCTTTACATTGAAAGTACAGCTGAATGATATACCAGTCACCATTTTTTGCATACACCATGTATAAAAGTACAATAGAGAGACTAATAATAGATATAAAACAAAAACACTCCATAGTATTTCATATAAAATTAATGTACAAAATTTGCCTCAGTGCCTCAGTGGCGTAGAGGGCGCATGCTCGACTGCCAATCAAGAGGTCCCGGGTTCGATCCCCAGGTCAGGCAGTGTTAAATATTGGATTTTTTCTTTAGGAATTATCTCAATAACTGCCTGGAGTCTGGAACGGTGCCCGGTAGATGGCAATAGGCTCGCCCCCTATTACATGGGACCAATAACATACTGGCGAAATGTGGGTGTATCTACTATGGGACTGAGTCCTGGGTACACCTCTGCCTACCCCTTCGGGAAAAAGGCGTGAATGTATGTATGTTTTACAAAATTTGATATCGGCAACAAAGAAATAAATGCGAACAATGTTTGAGTCTCGAGGCTCGGTAGGAAGGACATTGGAATGCCTCGCGATCACGTCTTGTATTTAAATAGCGTATCGTTTCGATCGTGCTGCATTAAAACCACTAGAACTCAGTTTCCAACCAACGTATCGTTCGATAGGTAGTCGATGGATATTTATTTCCGAAGAGGTGTTTGAAGCTTCGTCCTCTCACAAACCTTGCATGCGGCGATTGCATGATAGTATTACTTATTGTGACGTGGGTTGCTCCTATGAGTGCAACGTTATTGTGAAATTGTTTAGAGTATCATATTTTATATATATTATATATATGTAATTAGTAGTATTTTCATTATCTCAGTCATTAGACTTCCACTGCTGAACATAGGACTGGATGAAAATCTATGGGGGAGGCCCATAGATTTCCAATCAGTCTGGTTGAAAGCGGCCCGCCTCCAACGTGTTCCTGCCGCCCTTATCAGATCGTCTGTCTACTTTGTGGGTGAATGTTCTACGCTACGCTCGCTTGTCCGTGGTCTCCATTTGTGAACTTTACAGCCCCTTCGGCCATCAGTTCTTCGTGCTATGTGCCCTGCCCATTGCCACTTCAACTTCAACAGGATCACTCTGGATGCAAGACGCTTTAAACTGGAATAGATGGAAATTTGTGGGAAAAACAAAGGCATTGGACATCTAACGGCTTAGATAACGATGATAATGATGAAACTGTATCTGCAAGTTATTTGCAGCATTTAACTCCTCGTTGATCCGGTCTCCGAAATCCGGAAGATTTCAATAATAAATATCAAAATGGGTTTAAGAAGTGCCTAAAAAATTACCATAAAATTCATTTAGTCGGTCACTTAGAGCAGAGATTAAAATATAGCAGATGAGGCGAACAACTTTCTTGGCTTTGAGCCAGCAGAGCTTTATAGCTTTCGAATTCGGCCTTTTTCACATAATATTAAAACAGGGATTATGCAGTTTTAAAAGTTCTTTAAAAATAGCTAATATTATATTTGGGCATATATGTACCTAAAGCTTCATTAATGAAAGACAAACAGTTCTGAAATAGAACTGGCCGGCAAATAATTTGGCTTGTGAATTTAGAAATATTAAGGTTTGCGTAATGCTCATGCCTAGCTAAAGGACTTTGTATAGGACGGCTTACGGCTCCCACCCTTCATCATCCTGTCACTTAAATTCAAAATCCAATCCTCCTCTCGGCCCATCTGACGACAGCACTCATTTATTACTTTCATGAACTGACTGCTATAAAAAATGCACGTCACAAACAATATTATAGGAATTTTCGCTTCATCCACAATACTTCATCCTTCTGCCGGGTCACCTGGTCCTAGACTTCGTATACTATCAAGTGCCTACCTATCAAAAATATGATTAGTAATCTCATTACTAATACAACATTTTTAAAAAGAGATCTAAATAAGATATTTCAAACTCAATAAATCATTCACCTGAAAGTTTTACTCGATCGAAAGTCGATTTAATAGATATTATTCATTGTAAACTGGAGTGAGTGAGAAATTTGTGAACAACGTGTTCTACAGAGTCCATCAACAGTGACTTTTGACAGACTTAAAAAAGGGTATATATCTATCTACTCGACGTGTAGATCCACGCATTATCCGTTGTGTAATGTAGCTCTAATCAGCTAGTCGTAGGCTAGTCGCCATACAAAATGTATGGGCTGCGACGCGCCCAGATCAGCGTACGTGGCACACGTGTGCCAGATGTAGCTTAAAAGTAATTTGTATTCCGATCAAAGACAAAAAAAAAGTTTTTGTTAAAAAAGGATACAAGATTGTGTCTGTGAAAGAAATTAAAAATAATACGAGTATTCCTCATATCAAGTGAAATTGTTAAAATACAGTTTTCAATTACATGACATATTGTTTTGCTATACCTCTAAAAATATTAATTTACTTGTACGAAAGAGAAACATTATAAAAGGGTGACACATGCAGTTTTGAATGAAAGTAGCGAAATGAAAGTTATGAATGACAATCATCTTCAATGAAAAATGTGTGCAGCCCCGAATATAAATTTAATAAAACATCGTTAAAATGATAAAATTTCTTTCTGGGGGCATTTCAAATAATATATAAAGTAATGTTTAATCTAGATAGTTTGAAACCGACTGAAATCATTTCGGTTGCGGAAATGTTGATCGTAAAGTGAGAGTTTATTTAGGTAGCATGTTTCCGCGCCATTTATTTGCAATGTTCTTGACTTTGATGGTCTTTGGTGAAAAACACTTCAGGTTTAGTTAAAAGGCAATACGCAGAGAGGCAATAAAGGCAATACAAAAAAGCATAATAAAGTTTTAAATATTATATGTTAATTTAAGTGTATTTAATTTAGGTAACATATTATATATTTTTTATTATTATTATTACATATAATATTTATATTATATCATAGTTTATTACAAATATTTTTATAATATTATTTATATTAGCCGGTTTATAGTGGTACCTAAACCTAATTTTGAGTATTACTATTTTGAGTACTACTTTTGAGTATATGGGATTTGAGTGATAGTGATAATGATTCTTTTGTTACTGCCTTGAAGAGTTTCAACAACTAATATCTCAGGGTGACAGGCGCAGTGCAGTGCCGCGCAGAATTTTGAAATTCAAAACACTGGGTGGCACTGTGTCTGATATGGGCAATCATGATGCTTACCATCAGGCACCTGATTTGCTCGTCTTGTCATCACTATCATAAAAAAAGCTTTCTCCTTTATATGCCCAAGCATATCACCTGTTTTGCCTACCAAGTCATACACTGTGCAAGCCGTCAGGCTTTGGAATGCATTGCCAATAGAGTTTCTGAGTGCGACTTCCAAAATGTCCTTCAAAAATTTTGTACATGACCCCACTTTTGTAAAAAGGTTCACCAACTATGATAATGTTCTTCTATTTATATAAATAAATCTCTTCCCTTTCATTTCTTTCTTGACTCTAGTTACCTCCTTCTTCTTTTATGCTTTCACTTTCAATGATTTGTCAGTGATATATTATTATATATCACTGACTTATTATATTATATATTATTATTATGTAGGTATATATTTACACGTACTAAAAATTTAAGTAGGTGTATGTATTATTTTGTTTTATTTATGTAGTATTTATATTATGCCTACATATTGTGTTTAATGTATGAATAAGTACATGGTGTAGACTATTATTATTTATTTTTGGTTTTATGATTATTTGCTGTTTGTTTTATGTTTTACTTAATTAAGTAGTTTTAGTTATTGTAAAGTTTTCATTCATCAGTCTTTCATTCCACCCAATTTCTGTAACATTTTCTCTAGTTTTAGAATAACTGGTAGAAAATGCTACACTAGCATAAAGTTTGTCCTAGCGTTGTGCTGAATTATAAATAAATACAGGATGTATTTATTTATTTATTTTATATTGGGATTATAAATTAGGAATTATCTTAATAATTGTCTGCCCCGGTAGCACAGTGACCCCGAGAAAACGAAGTCCCAGGGGGTTAGAACGTGACAGCAGATATGCAATGTTCGGGCGCGAAAGAGACAAAAGACGAGGAAAATGGAGGCCTGGAGTCTGGAACTGTGCCCGGTAGATGGCAATAGGCTCGCCAACTATAACATGGGACAAATAACATGCTGGCAAAATTTCGTCGTACCTACTATGAGACTGAGTCCTGAGTACACCTCTGCCTACTCCTTCGGGAAAAACGCGTGATTGTACGTTATGTTTCTGTGGTGCTACCTGCAAATTCTGTTTAGTTTCCTTCCTTTATTTTTTTACATCTATTAAATAAAAGTAAAGTCGAGTTTAAAATGAGAGCTTGCGCACCGAGTGTCTGCGAATCACAATACACATTCACAGCTGATAGGCATGCCAGTGGATGCACTTATTAAGTTACTGCGCCACTTATGACTTGGGACACCTGACTTAATACCTACCAAACTTGACCTGAAAGTATTTTCTCAGGGTCAACACCAAGCGCCTTAGGAATTCTATGGAATAGAGCTCCTGACAAGTCATAAATTCAAACAATTGCAGCAAATTATAAACATAACAGCAAGCCTTGAATCTCCGAAGAGATAGGCCAAAGAAGTAAGTACATGGTCCGTACAGCCACAGTGTACTGTTTAAGTCCCATGTAATAGCGGGCGCGCCGGTAGCCATCAATCGAGCACAAATTCAGACTCTATACTGCTATTTAGAAATTCCTCATGGAAAAATTCAATGACAGTTTTCCTGTCTGGGAATCATACCCAAGACCTAGTGATCATCAGTACCATTTGACCACAACACCAACCACTGTTACTGTTTCTCCAAATAGAAACTCGGCTCTCCGCTAATCTTATAATAATAACGCAATATTGTGTTGATATTTATGAGGACGTGTGTGACGTGATAAGAAAGGGACAGTTCTGGGCCTTCGACAGCCATTAGGTCCACTGTCAACACTTTGATTTTAACAAGGGAGTAAGTGAACCTTCGTAATCCGTTTACAAGGCCCTTGTGGGCCAAGTGGTGACGCTTTGTCTTGTCAGTTTAGTTATTTCATTTCACTTATTCATTAATTCATTATATACACAGAATGTCTACAGTATACACCAAACGCAAACTACGTATGTAAGGAACAGCTTCGAAATAACCTTAAGTTAGTTATTAAAATACTTATGCTATCATGAAAATATGTCGACATGTTGGTTATCACACATAATTGCGGTCAATAAAGATACGGCTCGGCGTGTCGGCAAATTGCTGGCATGACGCGTCTTAGGTGCCGGTGGACTCACCAGAAACCGGTGATGCCTACGTCCCGAACGTAAATAGTTGTCTGGCACATACAACCCAATAATAGACAGGATATTATGCGGATGCGGATATGTGAAGCACCGCGCAATATCTTGCAGTAATGCACAATGAGCAGTGGTTACCGCCTAAGTTCCAGTGTGTCGATCCCTACCTTTACGGATACAAATGGTGATGGGTACAATAATGGATAGTACTCATAGCTACGTTTATACGCATAGCGAGCAAATTTACGCTGAAGCCGTTCCACCATGAGAGTGTATTTGGCTTCCCGCGGGTCCCACACTTTAGCGCTAAACTCTAATTTGCTGCGAACGAAGACGTTGTACAGCAATACCGCCAACCCGACATTCGAAAACTGGGAGGCTGTACGCATTATGAATCGATGTAGATGTAGAGCGCATGTAGAGATGACGTGCTCCCTGAAGTCAAGGCGGGAGTCCAAAGTTACACCTAGGTCACAGATAGAATTTACCTCCTCCAATGCTGAACCTTCTAAAATGTACGTCAACTATAAAGGCGCTTGTGACCTTTAGAAAGTAATTGTTTTACAGTTTGTGACGTTAAAAGAGCATATTTAGACGTCTCCACCTTTCTACCGACTATATAATTCTGCGAGGCTACGCAGTCCGATAAATGACCTACCAATATATATATTTTCAGGTAATCAGCAAACATTAAACAATGGGCTGTTCTCAACACCCCCAACCTAGTAAAGAACTCTCCAAATCTGTGCGATTGCAGCTTACTTATTCACGGCAGTCTTTTAGATAGCTCGCAAATATCTCAGCAGCCCTGGAGATGCTCCTATTAACCTAGCCTCGGAGAAAAGAGCTCACCATCTGAAACCAAACTATTTAGAAAAGTCTCAGTTGTAGAATGCCATAGTTTTAATTTTTAAACCTCTAACGTTATCACATCGTCTAAAGTCTAAAGTAAATATTTGTTGGTCATCTGATGTCAAACGTGGAGTTTAACCTTGTCAGAATATTCGCAAATTAGAGACCTGTCAACACTCCATGGAGCGAAGCATGCTTAACGTCAAATTGAAACACAGAATAAAATTAGTAACATTAAGGAATGAAACTAAAATTAATGATGTCACATACTGCATAAAAAAACTAAAATGGAGGTGGGCAGGTCATATGATGAGGAATAAAAAAAAAAATGAAATAAAGAGGTCACCGAATGGTGTCCAAGATACAATAAAAGTAAAAAAAAGGAAGGCAGCGTCGTGGGTGCGAACATGACATTACAAAGATTGCAGGCGTCACATGGCGAAGAAGGACCCACAATTGAAAAATGTGGCACGCTCTAGGAGAAGCCTATGCTGCAAAGCAAGACAATTAGCAAGATATATAATGAAACAAGAAATACCGGTGTCATATTATTATAATTAAATAATTAGTATTATCATATCATATCATGTTTAATAAGATTGTTAAATAAAGGCTATTATTATTATGTCTTTGTGATAAGAGAATGTGTTAGTAGCGGAACAAAGATAAAAAAAAATTACATACTTTATATTATCTAATCACTCACTTAATACACGTAATGTCAACTAAGTATCTTATTATCTTCGTGCTTATTATATTCAGGACAATTAGCATCTTATTCAAAGTATTATTGTAGGTTTTACGTTTGGAACAACATTACTACGAAGCCACATCTGAAACACGAAAATAATCATCATGGTAATGTATTTATATGACATTATGGTGGCTATTTATTACGTACATTTTAAGAGGCCAAAGAGTACTTTCTATGAAACAGCTGATTTGTTTCATGATTGATTAATTAGCTTCCCCTTTAGATATTATGTCCAAAATTTAAAATGATGAGATGTGTTAACTATAAACATTATAAATATGATAGTACCATCCGTGCTGCTAACGTGAAATATTCAAATAGTTATGACATGATACTCAAATCCTCTGTCTATACCATTGATAGAATCGTTTGAACTTAAAATTAAACTATTTTTTTTTCTCTATACACACATAAAGCCCGGTCTGCTTTGTCCGATTGAAAGTGACACTGACGAGCAGGCAGGTTAAACAAACACTAAAACGATGAAAAGACTCTTTTGAGCCCGAGAAAATTGCGCTCATGTGCTCAAGGTTGGAAATCGGCTAAAAGGAGGCCATACCGCGGGATGCACCCAGACATGACCTAAAAACTTTATTTAAGATTCTCGTTATTCTGTCATATAAAAAATATTCTGTGCTTTTACTATGAGGGTGGATATTATATAATATTTTTAATTTAAATTTAAATATTAGTTATATTTAGGTGTGGTATTCGGAAAATGGTCATTTTTTAAAGCTATGACGTAATAGAATGAGATGGCCTGAAGGATATATTTTTTATATTGAAATCCTATATTTTTTTTATGAATTATCTTATAAAAAGCTGATATATTAATATCAGCTTATTTATTTTTATTCAGATATAATGCGAATTCGAGTAACATAGTATGATATTTTATCTTCGCCAGGTAATTTACTATGTTGTTGTTTTTGTTTCAAAATGTGTGAAATAATTATACCAATATAGTCCATAACTGCGTTTTTTTTGTAAAAACGGCGAAGTGGACCGAATTTGAGGTGCCGGGTTCTATTCTGAGGTCTGGCAAAGTATTATTGGATGTTTTCATTAGGAATTGTCTCTATAACAACTAATGAAATTATAATAGAATCCTTAGTACTGTACTGCTGTAGCGATTTGGATTTATTTAGTGAATATTTCATTCTAGTATTCTTTAGAACTAGTAGTAGTCTAGTAGACTTTCTTTCTCTAAGACTTAGACTGCAATAAAATTAAGGTTTCATCAATAGGTACATCTATTACAATATTTGTGTCTGTGTGGTATAACGCGAAACTGGTAAATATCGATAGCCTCAAATTTATAATAGGTGTCCGAAACGGATCACTTATCCTAATGAATATTTTAAAGATTTATTGCGCCAAGGCGACCCAACATCGGTTTACGTATTGATTCGTATTCTGAATATAAATCAGCTGCCTTACCTAAAGGAACCTAATGTTTTAGAGTAACGAGCCTCGAGCTCTCCTTGTCTTGCATAATAAATCGACTCTGGCGCTGAGTGTTTAATGATTGGCTAAATTAAAATTTCTGTTTCTTGTCTAATAAGATTTGCAAATTCGGTAAAAAGGTATAAATTGTATTTTCGTTTGGATTTTTCAATCATTTTATCGAGTCAGTGCGGTACATATACGTATGATATGACTGTCTGCGGTGATAGAGTTTTCAGGTCTCCCCTCCGTAGGCGCCCTCGCAACGTCCTGGACTACCCGGACGACTCTATCGCCGCCGTCACATCGGCGGCGCTAGACTCGCCAAATCTTACCAATATACGTGACAGTCGCTCCGTTTCCGATTTCTCTTCAAATAATCAAACAGATGAAATCATTGATAGGGCCCTAGGTCACTCCCCTTATACGTGACAGTCGCTCCGTTTCCGATTTCTCTTCAAATAATCAAACAGATGAAATCATTGATAGGGCCCTAGGTCACTCCCCTTCTGGGTGCCAGGGCAAGTCTGACCCCACGTATCCTGGCGACGGCCAAAGTCGAGGTCCGTACCATCTAGGTGCCTTTGTGCCGTGTGTCGAGCGCCTCCTGAGCTCACCACTGCCCGGTAAAGCTGTAGAGACCATCTGAGGTCAACAGCATAGATCAGTTAAAAACAAAAAGAGTTTTCAGGACATAACTTACAAAAGGTGGACGCACATCTAACTAAGGTGCGAGGTTACATAGGATTTCATATAGAGAATTCTAAAATTCGTTTCGTTCGGCACATTCGGCTTGAATAGATATGCGTTCATCTTTACTAACCAACTTAGTCAGAGACGAGAATTGTTATTAGTCTTATTTAAATAATAGATTGTTTAGGCCATCTCTCATCTAAACACAATTGCATTACACACGCTGAACAAACTTGACATTGGACAATACTTTGTCAAATATGTAATTGTGGATATAATCATGGTATATGAACAGAGATACCCTCGAAATTCCAGCATTAGCTTATAAAAAGCTTGTTACAAGACGTGCCTCTAAAATTAACATTTTTCCTAAAGATATTAAACCATGAACTGCTTGTTATCGTATCGTTTTAATGGAAACTGGTACAAAATGTTACACTGCCTTCAAACCGAGTATATTTAATGATTAATTATATTTATCATTGTAAAAGATACCTAAGAAGTACCACTTTTAAAAATAAATCCCAAACTTTATATGTAAGTACTAGCTTTTGCCCGCGATTTCGTCCGCGTAGTCGGTAAAAAACTTTTATTTGCCTTAATAGTTTTTTATTACAAGCAGTGACCAACTGTGGTTCTCTTCTGAGCGGTCTGATAATAAAATATTTAAACTAAAAATATGTACAAACGCTGAATTTTTATTTTAGCTGTTTATATACGGTGTGTTTGTGTCTTTTTGAATGGCCACCACCACTGTTTCTTTTTCATCGTTCATTCATTCATTTTCTGAAATGAAATTGAAATCTTTGAATTGAAACTGAAATTGATTGAGACTGAAAAAAGGTATAAATTGTAATGTTTTAACAGATTTTGTTAATTTTATTATAGTTATTATATTATATATAATAATTGTAATTATATTAGACAGGTACATATACCTATATAGAGCTTAGCTCTATAATATACAGTATGTAAGTGCTGGGAGTATGATAAGGACGAAGTTTGTTATAACCTTTGTAATTAACGACTCTCAAGAATCTTGAGTTTGGGAAGATGTCTTTATCAATTAACTTAGGTGTACTCTTTCAAAAGGAAAGGCGAGACACTCTATAATTGATGGATGCCATATTATAAAATATGTTGATTAATCTTTGATAAAGTAATGTTTTATCATTTTTATAACATTTAATATTATAAATATGCTATTTACACAATAACCTTATAAATATAACTACTAACTACCTACATAAGACCTAACCACAGACCTAACTTAGGAAATTATTGAGGGACTGACCCGTTTGCTTAGATGGTAGTAACTCTGCCTTCTGAGACGGAGGCTCTGGGTTTGATCCCCGGATAAGTCAAACATTGAATTTGTGCGCATGTCTGCTTGATCTGTCTCTGGATGTTATAAGCGTATATAAGTATTTATATTAGTCTACTGGTTACCTTAATACAAGTTCTCCCTATTCCATGTTGACCAATTCTCTTTGTAAGTTAGTTTACCAATGTCGATTTTATAGTATAATCCTTAACCCATACTTTTTCGTTCATAGATGGCTCACAACCTAAATAAAAATCTAAAGTTCTACTAAATAAAAGTCTCGTATGTTATACTCGAGAATTTATACCTAATACCTTTTTATACCTTTTATAATCTATACTTTTTATTAAGGTTGTGAGCCATCTACTTTTATTTAGAATAAAATTTCTTTCGCGAGAGAGATTTTTCACGATAGTAAATTTTCACGCATGACAATTTCAACTTTACAGCAATGGCGGTGGCAGCATAGTGCTGGTAACATAGATTGTTTCATACTCATTACATCAATATCTAACCTCAACAAAAACTACGTAAAATGATTTAAAATTAAAAAATAATTACTACGACATAAACTATGTACATTATATAATTATACAAAAATATTCACATCTCTCTTAGATCAAAACGCCGAGAAACTGTTCTTTTGTTAATCGTTGACATATAATTTTGACCCTGGAAGGAGCATCCTCTATGACCTCCATCGCCGCGTAGAGATGCTATTAGCGATAAACCTCCCTTTTTGCCGTATCTTGCTTTTGACACTAAATCACGCTTCCTTTCTGCCTCCAAAACTTCCTTCTTTCACACACGGAGTCACGGAGCCAACTAGCCAGTCAGATATTAAGTAAGGACCTTACGACAATACTTAATTTGTTTTTAATGTTTCTGAAAGCCCTTTAAATTATTAAATTAGAACGTTGCCGGCAAATTTCAATAATGTAGGATACACGACCTGTTCAGGGGCTCAAGCTTCAATCAACCGCTTGATTGTTTTGTAGCGCAATGTAAATAAACGTGGCACATTGTGAGAGCCCCTAAATCCTGAAATAATGAAACAGAATCGACAACCTTATTCAGTAGAACGCGATCAGTTTCTTATTATGTCAAAGCCCGTTATAAATGGAAAATTACTAAAGATATTTCGCCACTGAAGTAATCAATATTTTAGAAGCTGCTTATGAAAATGTTATCTTTATAAAGCCAGCAAATACTTTGCATTAAGTACCTACTTATACAACAGAAACAGATGTAAGCTCCGAGTGCGTCGAGCTTACTATATAGCGTTAGTTTGGTCCCTAACATATAAGAATCAATCTAAAAAAACATTCTCACCGACTTCTTTGAAAATCTCAAATAGCTGAATTTTATGGTAAAATGTAGCATTTTAAAGTTACACTTAAAAGTAAGAGAATATAATATGGATAGTGTGATTGTGTCAGTGTTTGTTGTAATATCTGCTTAATATTATGACTTTTTTACGCATTTATGGCAACTTGAAAATCAAATGCCCTATTTAGGAGCTATCTCACTGAATAATGTAAAGATCTTTTGAACCTTTTCAGTGACAAAAGGCGTTTACAATGTGGACTCGGTATTTATGTGCTGGATGAAATACTGACTTGACCTTTTGCTTTATATATTTTTATGCACGACGATTATATTTGCTATCTCTACCAATTGTAAATTATGATAACTTGTCTGTATAACAGTAATAGAAAATACATGTATCATTACCCTATGTATAAGAACATCCTTACTGACCGAGCGAGCGAAGCGTCTCAGTTTTGACACTGGCCAAAAATGCTTTTCTCCTTCTGTAAGTTCTCGCCTACAGATCGCATTTCCCAACCAATTTTGACGAAAATTGGCACACATGTTCTTTGATATTTTTTTTGATCGCGATTTTTTATTGGTAGTATAATAGGGGATAAAAGGGGAAAGTTTGCTATAGCATTATTTATCAACGGATTTTAATAAAATTTGAGAGGCACACTGACGACTTCATTTTACACAAGATTCTTTTTATAATGGGCGTAGTGGGCGCAAACTCGACTGCCGTTCATGAGGTCCCGGGTTCGATTCCCAGGTCAGGCAAAGTTGTTAAATATTAGATTTTCCTATTAGGAATGATCTCAATATCTAGCTGGAGTCTGGAAATGTGCCATGTAAATGGCTATAGGTTCGAACCCTATTACATGGGACCAAAAACATACTTGCTAAATGTGGGTGTACCTACTATGGGACTGAGCCCTTGGTACATCTCTGCCTACCCCTTCTCTGCCTGCCATTTAGTAGGTGAGAGGAGGTGATATCTACAGGTAGACGGGACTGGTATATGGGGTCGCGAGATCTTCTCACAGAACCACTAATTACAAAATGATCTACTTTTATTATTTACATATTTACGTTTACTTATAAAAAAATATAACAGCTTTTTGTAACATCTTTCTTCAATACTAGTAACTGATACTGTTATGTTTCCATATGGCTTGTCCTGATATTGTGCTCATAATATAAAATACGTATTAAAGCAAAAACGGCCCTTGGATGTGATATCAAAACATTTTTATCACATCAAAATCGACACAAAAAAAATTCCGAAGATATTTCACTCACGTCGCTTGCACCTGTATTATTTACGAAAGTGCCTCGAAGAAAGTGTCAAAAGAAGCGTTCATACATTGGATATTGCTGGTGATACAATTTCACTGTCGATTACGTTTGTCTGGCGGTGCGGGATAAGGTTGGCCGTGATTTCCGTGACTAGGCGCGTCCTTGTACGAGACCGGTTTACCGGCTACAGGAATACACGCACGTACAAACAAAGCTTGCCGCATACCCATGGCCCGTGTACTAGTTGAAGCCTTTGAAATGTTGTTTTAATATTGGACTAAATTTTATACTGCCGGAATGTTTGAAACAGTGATACAGATTTATTTCCTTTTCTTCGTTTACAGAGCAGGCCTACGTTCTTCACTTAATATTTGTTTGGTAGTCGTTTCAAAATAATTGGTACTTGTAGAGAATGTAATCAAAGGTTTTATAAGAATTACATTGGGAGAGTACTCTTTGTCCGGCGCTGGCACATAGAATCCACACATTTTTTTTGTGCTTTGGAATTATCCGTCAAGCTATAAAAACTCCTCGTGAATAAAGAGTAGCATCAGTTTAGCAAATATGTGATCAATAAAGTCGTTGTGTCGTTATAAGCTTGTAGATTGTAAACATCCTCCAAGCTATATAAGCTTTACCGTTTTCAGTATATGACAATATTTGAAAACTGTATTAAACTAGGTAAATTTAGTTAGTAAGGTTAGTATTTCGCTTATTAAAGAAAATATAACAACATTTTCGCTTCAGTGATTTCGAATCCCGCATCGTGCGGATCCCGGTGAAATCTTTGCACTTTACATAATATTCTAAATACGAGTACACAAATCGAAAAGCTTTCACCGGAGGAAAGGAATTTTAGGAGCTAAAAGAATTCTTACAAGTGATTTTATTACGATACATCGAAATGCCGAGCGTGCGTATTACGAATGTAAGTATTAATGTATAAATAATGTCGTCATACCCATTTCGCGGCGTTTTTATAATTATATTTTGATATTGGTTGAGGTAGTTTTAATCAAGTTGAACCTGTCGTTTTCCAGCACACTTCTTACCTATACTGGATTACTGTTCTGTTAACACACTTACTCTGTAAGAGTCATTGGAACAGGTATCCTATAGATGCGCAACTAAAACAATAATCAGTTGTAACATATTCTTAAATTTCCATAGACGATTTCTATGAAATAGTTGATGTCGTAAGAGGATGCGAACCCTTTATTAGGACTATATTAAATACCACTTTATATAAATTGAAGCTGGACGCATCAACACCCCGCCTCACATGACCGCAACATAAAGGATGTTGCGAACGGAGCCGAAACTCAATTACTAACGGTAACTTAGTTACGTGTAATCTCAGCAGAACCGTTTCACAGCAACCTTACTATAAACATTTAATCCCTTCATAAGGGACTGGGAACTTCTCTCATCATCATAGTTAATGTTACAAACTTCAGATGACCATCGTTGGCGTTGGAGAACATAATCATATCTAGCGTCTAATTTGCTCTCAATTATAATTGCCTCTAGCCAACTAATTACACAAATGTTCTAATTGATACGAAACTTTGATAGATGTGCGTTTTTATGTATTAGGTGTTTCTACCAGGCCTACGGTGATAATATTAATTTTAAATATATTTTTACCAGCTACTTACTTACCCGCGACTTCGTAGGCGTAAAATTGAAAGGTTTACTTACACTTTTATACGAAACCCTAATATTTTATCGTTACCTTTTTTTTACAAATCACAAAAAAAATTTAAGTTTCAAATTAGAAAATACAGAAAATGTTCATAGATCTGTGATCTTTCGCATTAACGGCATAACGGTAAAAAGTAAGGTGCCTAGGTAGAAATCGGTGATTATATACCCTTCACTTTTTATTAACAAATTGTTTTGATGAGGGCATAGTGCCTTTATTGAAAAAAGACTAAACAATAGAGCTACCTACTTACTATCTACCCTAACTAAATACACTATACCATAGAACACTTCGAAAATCCACAGGCCGACATGTCGGCCTATAGAAAATCCAAGTGCTCTAAACCACTGTCAGATGGTAGCGTACCCAAGATACTTGCGGCATTGCCACGTTGAATAGCAATGCTTATACGTAGAGCCAGATAAACGCCAGCATTTTGATCACGCGTCGCCTTGACCAAGCGCTCAGATAGATTTTTGAAAATACTATTTATTTCAAATACTTGAAGTTGACAATTTTTTTATTTCCTTAACGATAAGATAGCATATTATAATTTTTTTTTGATATATTGAGTTTTTTAGTAACATTGTAACAATGAAGGTGTGATCAAGCAAGCCTTTATAGGACCGATAATTATATCATAATATTCGTGAATAAAAACTGAGTTTTGTTTCCACTGTATAGCTTATTCCTATATTATATTGTACAAACAACTGACAGCCTCGTTGGCTCAGACGGTAGTAACTCTGCTTTCTGTGCCACAGGCCCCATGTTCGATCCCCGGTCAGATCTGTGTCTGGGTGTTATAAGCATATATAAGTATGTATATCAGTCATCTGGTTACCATAGTATAGGCTTCTAGCCTAGTTTGGGACCAGATGACCGTGTATGGAAGTTGTCCCATATTATTATTTTTATTGTAATATTATAACTCTCTCGTTTCATTTTCCTTTTATTTCCTTGTGCTTAAATGTTTAAAATGTACAAACATTCCATCCATTTATTTATTATGCGATTTCCATGGGTCATGTGATTAAAATTCATTAACACTCAGCGGATTTTATGGTCGTTTAACCTTGGTTTATCGTACTGCATAAAAAACTGAAAACCAGAAATTATTTGTTTTGTTTTTGGGATAAAATTTTTGTATATTGTGTGCACCCTAGGGCTCGAGCTAGCTTTTTGTAAGTTGCGTAAGAATATATCATACTCGTATTTATATAATTATGTATCGATATTAGCAAATAGATACCGAAATTTTCATTTCTTTGTAGTAATACCTGCGGTAATACGTAAGAGGAAGTGTATCTACCCGAGAACTGAACAAGAATTTCAACTGAAAAGCACTGTGGCGTAGAAAAAAGGATTATAGCAGAATTCATCATAATCAGTTCAATAAATGTCCTGTTTCAGGGTCTAAGTTAATATCTACATACCAAATATTCCAATCCGTTCAGTGGTTTTGCATTAAGTATGAAGACGTACCATACATACATACATTTATCAAACACCTTGACAAACTTTCGCATTTAAGTTTACCATTTATTATAGAATTGTGTGCAATCAACCAAAAGCCACATCGAAATTTCATTACTAGGTAGAGTTTTTTCGTCTCGGAAATTGAGTGAAATTGCTTACGTCCCGCTTCGTGTAGTTGTTGGGCGCCAGTATGAAAATCTATTTTCTATTCAGTCGGTTTGTAACATCGTTTTGTTCCAAGCTCTAAAGCGCGACAGGTCACACTTGATTTATCAGAACTCAGAACACCATTGCCAGTTATTCATCGGCCAAGCAGTAATGTGCAAACATTACTGTGTTCCAGTCTGAAGGGTAAAGTTACCAGCGAAATTACTGTGCATGACGAGTTTCAACAACTAATATCTCAGGGTGACAGGCGCAGTACAGTGCCGCGCAGAATTATGAATTTTAAAACTCTGGGTGGCACTGTGTCTTATATAATCATGATGGCACCTGATTTGCTCGTCTTGTCGCTCACTATCATAAAAAAAACCTATATTTTCATTTAATGTGTTAATAAATGAAGTCTTTTCCTAGTTAGTATCCGCTGCTAAATGGTGATCGTTTTATTTATTTATTTGACTTTTCACTAAGCAGAGCAGGAATAATTATTACGTCGTTAATGTAAAACATGTGGCATATGACTAAGAAAAGGTGGCCACTGTAACAAACTCAATAGTTAAACTTTTAACCATTATCTCTGTAAAAAGCAATGTCCATAATATGCATGCATAGATAGCGCTACACAAAAATGGTATATTGATCACAGTCTACTCCCGAAGATTCTGGAATGGCTCACACTCCATTGACTTATTAACGAATAGATATGGAATAGTTTTGAGTACAAGCAATTTACTGTTATTTACGAGTAGATATCGGTTTTATATCAAAACCTTCGACATATAGATTGATATCGAATCGAATCGATACTCGATACTCATATAGCGGTTTCATGTTATTAGTAGATTGCTCAAAGATCAAAAACAGGCGTTTGACATTTTATACGACTTAGGTATTAGTTAAAGCTACTCGTATGTACTATGTGCCTTCCTAAAAATGTGTCGAGAATTGGATTACTTTATTAACTACGATTATTTCTGAACCAATTCTTATTTTTAACCTAGAACTTTGAACTTAAGGGTTATAAGCAGCTTTGCTAATCCCTGTGACTCTGATATAGGTGACAAGAGTCTTTAGTTTAATACTCAGATCATTAGTAACTTCAAAGCTGTAATTAAGTCTTGTAGAACAGAGCTTAAAAGCTAATCTATGACTAATGAAAACATTTTACAGTGTGTTAGCTACCAGATGGCCACACTTTACCAACCGATCGCAATATAATCTGCAACACCACCTAATGTGCGCTACAAAACGAACGTAAAAATCTTGAGAGAAGTTTTCAAATTTCCCGGTTTTTAAGGAAAATACTTTTAGCTATAATTTTATCTAATAAAATAATAAAATAAGACACTTATTGGGTATATTGTAAAGAGTAGTTAGGTACGTTGTCGTATTATTCTTATGAGCTTGTGTCCCATTGCTGCATCGCAAAAGCCTCCCTCCCCTCTCTCCATATATTATTTTAACTGCCTTATGCTAAAAGGAACATCCTATATGTCTTTATTAAAGTCGCCTCACCATCTTTTTCTAGGACTGCCGCGACGCCGTTTTCGCTTCTGTTCGGCCTCAGTGGTAATCATTGCCAAACATTCATCCGGTATCCGGTAGATTTGTTCAGCCCAATCCCAATTTTAGCAGAGCGGTTTTCTTGGCAACGTTGACAACTTTGGTTTGGGAGCGTAGTATGGTGCTTTGGATGCGGTCCGTAAGCTTTATTCCTAAAATACAAGACTCCATAACATGCTGGCAAACTTGGAGGGCGAACCTCTGTATATCCGTCAAAGACCACGTCTGAACTGAACTTCGGTCAACCAAATAAACAAGAAGATTATCACCGTCATATTTTTATTATTACTTACTTTTAATCATTCATATTGATAATTATTCAGATTATTATTCTACATTACTTATTTATTACATATTTATTATGTCAATAAAGATATTGATTGATTGATTACTGACACACACTATTTTGTTGAAAAATTAAATTGTGGATAATTTTGTAATTTGTTGGTTTTAATAGATTATGTTCCACTTTTTTATATTCAATACTTTATTATCTTAGGTCTAAATAAATTTATTTTAGAGCTAGCTTTTTCGTAATGTGAGTAGAATAATAACTAATCACAGCATTTCTTGTTTCCGTTGCTTTGTTTGTTTATCTTGGCCACCACGACAAGACGATAATTTGAATCGTGACTCATGTCACCAGTATGTTACATAGAATAATAGAATAAATTACTTCAGAAATAGCAGGATAACTTGAAAAGATAATTGAGCTGGCTTTATGATATATGCTTTTGATTGATCGGATAGTTTGGCGTAGTCATATTATGTAGAATTCCATGAAATTTTCAATCATCACATATTCAATCGTTATACTTACCTAGTTTCACAGTTCCTATCCTCTACAATAGCGTAAAAACAAAAAGCTTCTCATTTTACCATTACAAGAGACAGCAGTGTGAATCTAGCCTCCCGAATTAAATAATAATACCCTTCGAATTAAGTCTCAAGTACCAATTTATCTCTCTAGTAAGCAGGGCCTTGGTCCCCTTGTTATTAATTATGCAGATTGGATGTATTACGCTCTTAAACACATAAGTCGCTACCTACGTGGAGAGGGTGTTAATAGCGAAGAAAATACCTATTAGGATTTAGGATTAATTTGACTATTTAACTATTAGGTTTTAAAAGTCGCAGTTTATTATGTGGAATCAAAATTCTTAAAAACAGGTAGGAAGAGCTTAATTTAATCAACCCTCGGTAGTCTGTCCAGCTTGGATGGGCATAGGCTTGGATAGGATAGATAAGAGGGGAAAAGTATAGCCCTGTCATGCCATTGGTGACATGGCTTAGATTATCTAATCCATATCAATTAGGGTGCCTAATTTAGGTATGTGTACCTCGCCGCTACGTATAAAATATTTGCTTAATATTCTTTTAAATCATTTAACAGTTCTAATCCTCGGTCCTCTCCAACTTTCTGCCTTTATTGCCATAAATCTAATTTTTATTTTAGTAGAAGCTTATCATTCAATACGACATCGTCGAACTTCCGCGTTGAATAATATCCTCGTAACGCGTTAATGCTTTTTTATTATAATATCTATCGGTCTTTGACATTGATATTATGATCTTATTATCATGCGCGGAGCACACACGGCTTCTAGAGGACGTGATGAGAAAACGATATGAGACAAAGGATTTAAGAGTTATCACGTGGAGGGTTCTCAGGTGTGACGAAGGAGAAACTATCTTGGAGATTAACTGCAAACTGGCAAAGTTTGCAGTTGACAGTCTCTGGTTTTTTGACGTATGAAAGCAGTGTACGCTCACCTCAGTAGCTTTAGCTTAGGCATCAATCACACACCCAGAGGAGTACATAGCTTTTGTAATATATTGCAGATATGTGCGCTAAATAAGATATAGTCAATAAAGTGCACAACTACATAGATGTTAAAACCCAATGTCGATTGTGTGCACGTTATAAACGCACATCATAAAAACCTGTATATTACAAGAACGACGGTTTAGATATTATAATTATTAAAAAAGCTTATTTAATTTGTATTTGTTGTTGCAGTACATCGGGACAATGGACGTACCTCGTCCAACGAGCCGCGTCGAGATTGTCGCCGCGATGAGACGCGTTCGTGTAAGTACCGCCTTATTATAAAGTTATGCCGTAGTCTCTGGAGTATTCAGAACGGAGTTGTCAACCGCTTAACCAGTAGATGATTAATTTGTTGTACCTCTATTTATGTACTTAGCTGCATTAGTATATATGAATAAGTAAATGGGTGGGTGTGTGTATGTAGGGGTGTGTGTGTGTGTGTGTTGTAACTGTTTACCTCAGCCTCTGCAAAAACTGGCAGGTTAGTTATTAGGCAAAAAGTTGGTTCATGCAACTCAGCTATAATAGTAAAATATTCAGCTTGTATTATTTAAAAAAAAAGGTTTACGGAGACAAGTAAATAGGAAGCCAAAATTGATTATGTATATCTACATAAACTACCAAGATATTTTTTGCATCGTCTTCATTCCCATGGAAATAATGGGATACAAAATACCCTATTATACATAGGGTACTTTTATCCCATCTCAGGTCTAAACTATCAGCATACCTAATTTCAGCCCAATCGGTTCAGTAGTTTAGGCGTGAAAGAGTACAAACATCCGCACAAACTTTCGCATTTATAACATTAGTAATAATTAAGCGTAAGTAAATTAGACAAAAACTACAATGTTTTATTTAATGGATGAATGGATTCATAATTAAAAGATTATTCCGAATATCTCTCTCAGAAAAAGCTCTCTGATCCATTACATTATACATTACTGCTGGCAAGGTAATTTTCCATTCAGCTGGCGGCCGTTTTGGTCGTTAAAATTCACTACTATTTTGTAAAATACTATTATATAATAAAATTAAATTTTCGAGTTTAATATTTGCAACCGTAAGTACGATAAAGTGAAAATAATATGATATCATCTTCAGATATTGATAGAAAACAATAAAAAATACAAAGATATAGCACTCGATGAAATATGTCGTGAGAGAAACGGAAATCAATGTATGAAAAGGTAATTTTCGAAAACTATTGGTCTTCGGAAGAAACGGAATAACCGACGCCATTACAGAGTACAGATTTAATCATAATCTTGACTATACTGGCGCCCAATGGGGACCCAACCTATAAAGATCTTTATTAAACCATAATATCTGTAGTCTATGTAGCATATAGAAGCTCCAACAATCCGTTTTATGCAAAATTATTATACCTCAACCATTTTGTATCATTATTTATTATAACTAACAGATTATTGATTATTTGTAGTGGTAGCCCTCTTTTTGGGGCCTTTACCAGCTATGCATCCGCCAAGCAGTAATTTGCAAACATTACTGTGTTGTGCTCTCGAGGGCAGTGTTACCAGCAAAATTACTGGACATGCCGACTTTCAACAATTAATATCACAGGAGCAGTGCAGTGCCGCGCAGAATTTTAAATTTAAAAACACTGGGTGGCACTGTGTCTGATATGGGTAATCATGATGCCTACCATCACGCAACTGATTTGCTTATCTTGTGACTCACTATCATAAAAAAAGAAAAAAAATTTGGGTGACAGAGCAAAAAATATTAAATTAAAAATGCTAAAATTTACCTAAACGCCAAATTCAATCAAGCTGAACTTTATTTTAATAACCAAGCTTTATTCAAAATCGTGCGAACTTTATCTGAATTAGACCTTTTAGGTATACAAGAATTGTTCAATGAATTATAAATATATTTGCAGCCTTAAATATAAGACATTCTTTAAAAGACTTTGCCTAAAGTGTAATAATCCCAGACATAAAATATATCAAAAATAAACTACGAAGGCAAAATTTAGAGTTTATGGTCTTCAAAGCGCCAGGAAAAAGCTATACCGAAACTCCATCGGTATTGCTGAACGGAATACCATTGCAGCGGACCTTTAGTTTTAAATATTTGCGGCACTGGGTAACGGATAGCCTCAGGGATGATGCCGATGTTGACAGGGAGCGAAGGGCGTTTGCTGTTAGGTGTAATATGGTGGCTCGCAAATTTACACGCAGCTCTGACACAGTTAAGATAACCTTGTTCAAGGCGATCTTTTTACTCGTGCGGTCTGTGGGCCAACTGTACACTAAAGGTGCTCAACTCCCTTCGTGTCCAGTATAACAACGGTTTTAGGTTAATGTTTGGGCTGCCAAGGTTTTATAGCGCATCGAGGATGTTTGGTGACGGAAATACAGACTCTTTTGAGGCGATTCTTCGTAAAAACAGTATCCCTTATCCCTTATATATACTCGTAGCGTCCGGGGCAGTTCAAATAGTATGGTGAGTGTGATAGTAAAGAAACTGGCAGTCTCCCATCTGGAATCACTGGACTCAGCTGTACAGGAAGTCCTGATTAGCTAACTACGATTCCATGCTTGTCTTGTCCCGTTGCCCCTAAGTACTACATAATAATAAATTTTCTTTGGGTTTCTTTATTAATTATCATAATTATTAATTAGACTTTTTTTTGGTGTTTTTTAAATTTTTAATGTATATTCTATGTTTATTTCCTGTGGTTTCTATTTTTAATAATTTGACTTTTTATTTTGGAAATTTTTCATGTAAGTTAATTCTATTCAAATTCTAATTATATAAATTATATGTTCCTATGTAAATTTTTGTCGTCACATATGGGCCTGAAATAATTTATTTCTTATTTATTTTATAAAATAGTAAATATATCCAGGTACTACGTAACAATCCCGACTATCTCAATGCTGTATTTTTAGGAAGATTCACAATACGTTACTAGGTCGTATGATAAGATATTCCGGTCAAACCTTACTACGATGCCTGATAGAGAATTGAGCGTTATATTGCAAATATGAGCAATACTGGACAAATCACTAGATATTATGGATATGGATACTACATGGAAATCTAGAATGGAGCATTTTTTAAATTTGACATGTTAGTCCACGCGTGAGCTATGTGACATTGGCCTTGTGCTATTTTATACCTTCTTTAATTCATACATAATTCAATCAATTTATTTTTATGCCGTAACGAAACATTTAGAAGAAAATTAACATAACGAATTTATATCTGAAATAATTACATTATAATAATAAGCTCACGATCGTCTTAAAGATTTTTCTGCTCACGTGGCGATGGTCCTGTTACGTACGTGACTGTTACGACCAGCCCTACCTGGCTTTATCCGGAGGAAGTTTCCTCTTTCGACAATGCCTTTAAATCGGTGGTAAAGTCAATCCTGAACATTTCACTAGGCGAGCCTCAGTGGAGTCAGGCAGCTCTACAGATCCAGTACGGTGGTCTCGGAGTTCGTTGCGTTCGTGATGTGGGCCTGCCGGCTTTTTTGGCATCGGTCTATGGACTTGCGAAAGTTGTCACTGTTTTACTCCATTCAAATGGTGACGTAGGGAGCATTCCATTTGTGTCAGATACGTTGTCAGACTGGTCGGCCCTTAACTTTGGCGCAACGACCCTACTAGAAACGTACTAGAAACGTCGGCGCTAAGCGGCCACATGCGAAATTATTGGACGGTGCCGCGGGAGTCGATAAGGTCAGACTACGGGTGATAATCTGAATCCGGGGCGTGGTTACATGCGCTGCCTTCACCTCACCTGGGCAAGGTGCCCAGGTGAGGTGACTTGACGACGATTCTCTGCGTGTGGCGGTGGCGCTACGCCTGGCCTGCAAAGTATGTGTGAACCTCACAGATGCACCTGCGTTTCCATGGTGGAGGCCAATGCCCATCACGCATTAAGTTATCGTTGCGTAGGGTGGTTCTCGCGACACCACACTCTGAACGACATAGTCCGTAGAGCCCTTGTATCGGCAAACGTATTCTGCGTACTTGAACCTCCAGTTCTGAGCAGATTTGATGGTAAGAGGCAAGACGGGCTGACCCATGTGCCCTGGAAGAACGGCAAGTGACTAATTCGGGACGCTACTTGCGTCAGCACTTTTGTCGCCAGACACCTGGGTCCACACACCGTCAGCAGCCGCGTAAGGCGCCAGTAATAAGAAGAGAATCAAGTACGCAGCCTTGGAGACGCTTTCCCATTTTGTACCTGTGGCCGTGGAGACTTTAGGTTGTTGGGGTGCAGAAACAAAGAAATTTATGAAAGAATTAGGGTTTAGACTTAGTGAAGTGACCGGTGACTCCCACTCCGGTTTATTCCTGGTGCAAAAGTTGGCCATTACTATTCAGCGCGGCAATGCTGCGAGTGTGAAGGGCACCTTTTCTCAGGGAACAGTCAGAGGTGGGTTATTTGATTATTTTGACATGTACATTTATTATGATCTATATTAAAAGGTATACAGATCATAATAAATGTACATGTCAAAATAATCAAATAACCCACCCTTGACTGTTCCCTGAGAAAAGGTGCCCTTTGATAATATTTAATTATAATAAATGTTTGCATACTAAATTAAGTTAACTTATAAAACACTTCCTTCAGTACTTAGTTAAAATTATATAATAATTAGAAGATAATATGAAAAAATATAGCACAAATCCGATATCTTGGACATAATAGCTCGGATGGTCAGGTATAAGTAATGATAATATAAATCCTACAACATGTAAAACGTTACTTATAAGATTTTAATAAAATATACCTAACTTAAATCTGAGTGATTTATGCTATGGTAGCGCGGCGCCACACCGAAGGCTGAGAAATTACAATGTTTTTTTTAGGAAATAAGTAAGATATATTTATTATTTTATATTAGCTAACCATTTTACGCCTCAATAATCCTAGAATACTACTCAAGCAGCAAACAAGTGCAAAAGTAGGCAAATAAATAGCAAATTCCGTGTTTCACACGAAATATATTTTTCCATATCACTCAGAAGGATTCCCGTAGTGAGGTTCGTGATCTGTATTCCTTATGGTTGAAGAGCGTCGTATCTGGTTCCGTCATCAGAAGAAATGGCTCGTTCGTATTACATTGGAACGTGAATACGACACATGTCGGCATCAACACGCCCGTGGAATATGAAACGAACATTATTTTGACGAAATACCTGGATGAAAGGATTCCGACATCTCCATGAATACTCGAATTAAGGCATCCGTTAGACGCTAAGTTTTGCTGTCAGTTTTTCCACAGTCACGGCGATGATTGATGGTTAACCTATCGTGTAATGGGATGATTGATGTCAATAAAAAATAAATTACTTCCGTCATAGACGTAAGTGATAAATAACGTCACGATAAAAGTCACTGTGATTAGTCACGATTATTAATTGTTTTGGAACTGGAACGACAGTCACCGTGATTGGAAAGTAACGCTTTACCCCACCTCGCCTTCAGTCCGTCACTCTATGGTAGTTAATTAACGCCTGTCATCACCATCTCAGTCGTAAAACGTCCACTGCTGAAAATACCCCATAGATTTTTATCTAGTCAGGTTGTAAGCGGCTTGCATCCAGCGTGCTCCTGCTATCTTTATTGGATCATCTGATCGCCTTTTGGATCGTCCTACGCTCCGCTTGCCGGTCTGTGGTGTCCATTTGAGAACTTTACAGCCTCATCGGCCATCAGTTCTAAGTGCTATGTGCCCTGCCCATTGCCATTTCAACTTGCTAATCTGCTGGGCTATATCGGTTACTTTCGTACGTCTATTGAAGCTTATTAACCTATGGTGTATTGGATGCCTATGTTGAGTTAAAATTCAGAGGGAAATTCTTTGATTGCCAAATACTTCAAAGGGAACACATATGTAGGTAAATATTTATGAAAAGGTTATTTAAATAATATGGTAATTGTTTGCTTAGCGTGTAAACAAATATTTATCTGTACAGGGTAACATTATCGGCTAAAAGCCCATATTGACAGCCTCGTTGGCTCAGATGGTAGTAACTCTGCTTTCTGTGCCGCAGGCTCCGGATTCGATGCCCGGCCAGGTTAAACATATGTGTGCATGAACATGTCTGTTTGATCTACTCGTATGTCTGGGTGTTTATAAGCTTATATATGTATGTATATTAGTCAGGCTTCTAGCCTAGTTTGGGACCAGATGATCGTGTGTGGAAGTTGTCCCATATTATTATTGTTATTTTACCCCAATAGGTCTAGAACAACGCTGGTCTTAACATTGCGACTGTGGAGCTCCTTGCCAGGCAATGGCCCATCTGCTGGAGTGTCCCCTGTGCCCGAACACCATACAAATTACCTTACAAATTAGTTGTTCCTTAAACATTTATTATAGGTCAAGGAACATTTTCGTGAATTAGTTGATTTTTATTCGAATTCAGAGTTGGTTCTATATAGTAAAACATGCTGCAAATGATGCAAATGATAAAAATGACCCATTAACTGATTACCAGTGACCCTGTATAAATTCAATTACTCCATCTAATACATAATATGATAATGTAAATGTTTGTATAAAAGTGTTGAAATCTTTTAGTTCTGCACACTAAAATACGGGTAATACCTATTGAGCTCAAATAATTTTAGATCAAAAGATATACAACGTTTTACAAAAAGGTGTAGTAATACTTAAAAGGGTGCATCAAATCTACCCTTCATCCTAAACAACTTGCAAACGAAAGAATTACGAAATTCTCAAAAATTTATGTCGACTTCCCATATACATGTTGCCGATCAGCTGATCCGTTTTGTGTGGGACGTCGAAATCTTTTATGCTTTTTCGGAATTCTCTCGAAATAGCAAAAAAGGTTTTCGAGAAATTTGACGCAATCCTATTAAATTTCAAATCGAAATTTTGAATTCCTTCAAAAGAAAAAAGAACCCCTACAAGATCACTTTGCTGTCCGTCCGTCTGTCTGTCTGTCTCTCTGTATACCCGTCTGTTAAGACACTTTTTCACAGAAACGCGGTGAGATATCAAGTTAAAATTGATATCAAAAACTCAGGTCCACGGTCCCTTGTGGCTGTAAAAAATTCTTACTTCTAAGTTATCGCAATCAAAAGTTATGGCCATTTTACTGCATACTTCCATACTTTGCGCACGGAGCTATAAACCTAGTTGTTTGCTGTAGTTTGCAACTAGATGGCGCTGTATGTTCTTAGCGACTGAAGAGGTAGCATTTTGTTCAGGTATCTAGGTACGGAAATATACACTATGCATACATACGTATGCCTTAACAATTCATTTAAGATGATTGTTTGAATTTGGCGTTACTTTTACTAACTCCATTGTAAACTCCTGGAACAAGAATACCTATTTAGTTTTTAATTCCGATTTTTAGTGTCAAAAACAACATGCACAGTGCACCGCCCTCCCGCCCGCAAAATTGCATGCTAAGAGGAAATGCTATTATAATTAGGTTTTATTTTTGTTAGTGACACCATTCATATATCGACACATGTTTCGCGTCTACACGACGCATCAGGAATTAGACTCTGACCCCGCTGTAAGGGCGACAAATGTTAGTACAACGCCGCTCCTCGAGATGTTACCTCGCTGAACGCTGGAACCAGACGTCATTAACATGTTTTGTATAAAATAAACACTGATAAACTTTGTTATTCTAAGAAGTGCAATGCAAATGTTAATATATTACCTAGCTACCTACGAGTAGGTTCTTATAGTCAACTCTCACAAACAAACATTACATAGTCTGTCTATAGAACATTATTGGAATATGTATAAACTGTATGCGCCACCGTCTTTCTACTGTAAATAAATCCTTTCCATCCATCGGTTGTCTGGAAGAAATCGCTTATTGGCGATAAGACCGCCGCTTGTACATTTAAGTTTAGTTTCTGTGTCCTGTAATGTTATGTAATTGTGTGTGTACAATAAAGTATATTCTATCTATCTATCTTTAGTCAGAGTAGGTACAAATTAATAACAATATACATGAACTATAACCGAGTAAGTAAGTAAGTAATAAATTGAATACTATGTTTATAGTTACTATTTAGTACTATTTAGTATTGGTAGCAAATAAAGTCGGTCTGAATGTCTGAAACTACGTCTGTGTTCGCCCCGTAATGTTAGCAAGAATCAACATTTGCAAGTCGATTCGTCGGGTGGTAATGCGTGTTTTGATGTTACGACACCTTTGAATACGATTCAGATCCTTTCACATTAACATAACTTTGAAAGTTATTTCAAGTTATGTCTTAACTACACCAGGTTTTATTGTTTTTGATTATTTTTGTGGGTTCTATTTATTTTTGTGGTTGACTGCCTCGGTGGCGTAGAGGGCGCATGCTCGACTGCCAATCAAGAGGTCCCGGGTTCGATCCCCAAGTCAGGCAGTGTTACATATTGGATTTTTCCACTAGGAATTATCTCAATAACTGCTTGGAGTCTGGAACTGTGCCCGGTAGATGGCTATAGGCTCGCCGCCTATTACATGGGACCAATAACATACTGGCGAAATGTGGGTGTATCTACTATGGAACTGAGTCCTGGGTACACCTCTGCCTACCCCTTCGGGAAAAAAGCGTGAATGTATGTTTATATGTCTATTTATTTTTTTATACTTAGTGTGTTATACTTAGCGTGTTATACTTAGCACATCAATGCGGCTAGTCGGACTTTCTTGTTTTATATGAAACCCAAATGAAACCACGACATGTTATAGTACGCACTAACATGTGGCTAGTAATTAAGCTAGAACTATATCTGGCACACGTGTGCCACGTACGCCGATTTGGGCGCGTCGGAGCACATACATTCTCATATTATTAGATCCACGTATTAGGCGTGTTTCTAATGTAGCTCTAAACAGCTAGTCGCCATACAAAACGTATGGGCTCCGACGCGCCCAGATCGGCGTACGTGGCACACGTGTTCCAGATGTAGTTCTAGCTTTAATTGCTCCGGTTGATCCCTACATAATAAATAGAATAGAACCAATGAGGTTAGATACCAAAGCAATTGATCTGAGTTTGGGTGTTTTATGCTTATATAAGTATGTATATTAGTCATCTGGTTATCATAGTCTAGTTTGGGAGCAGATGACTGTGTATGGAAGCTGTCCCATATTCAACCGAATTTTTTTACTAAATTTATTGACATAAATTAAAAAATTACATGTACTAACACTAGTATACAATAAACCTAGCGGTACATTTAGTAATGAATATAACATAATATTGTTTATTAAGCACGCACGCTCATTCAAACTTTAAATAATGATAATTACATAATATTGTTTTGGTAGGAATGTATAAGTATAATAATTAATAAGATAAATGGCAACAGCATTTATCTTGTAGGTTTTAGGAAAAATATTTTAAAAACTATGTTTATTATCACTATATTGATAATAAATATATTATATACTATTTTATTACAAATTATAAAATAATTTTAATATTATTTTATTATAACATCCTAAATGACTCACTGACTGACATGCAACGCAGAGGCCAAACCACTGATCCTAGAGACTTGAAACTTGGAATATAAGTTGTTTTCGTTGTCTGGACGTGTGTTAAGAAAGTATTTTTGAAAATTCATATTGTAAGGGGTCTAATAAGAGCGTCAAAGTTTTGGTATAAAACTCCCATATTTCATAAATGCGAGCGCGCAAAGTCATTGTCTTACACTAGTATTGTAATATTTTAGTAAAAACACCGAGTAAGATGTAAGCTAGAAAAGAATGATTAGACCGAGCCGCGATGTCCACAACTAGCAACAGGAGCCCGCATGAGTTGGTCACACATGGATGCACGCAACCAGCTGCAATTCAACGTCATTGCATAGAACCGAGTCAACGGCTAGCCGCTAGTCCTACGCTCGCTTAGGCTTTCGGAGAATCTGAAGTAGCTAGGCATAATGTACAATAAGGGCATATATATTTCTATATGTGCTATCTAAAGATAAAGGGAATTAATTCTCTGAATATTTTCGGCACCAACATTTATTTAAACTAGAAATATTACATAGTACATAATCAGATTCGAGCTTGAATGTCGCATCTGTAGATTTATTTATCAAATAATAATATAAATTTTCGCCCGTGGGGTTACCGGCTTCAGAATATAGTACCTCACCCTCTCTACCCGTGGTTGCCGTAAAAGTCGGCTAAAGGTTATGAGATCCAAAGGATGGGCAACAGCGTCCTCTGCGTAAAACTATCAAACTGCGCTCGCCAACCCGCCTGCCAAGCGTGGCTAGTATTGGCAACAACCCCCCTTATGGGGTAGGCTTATGTTCAGCAGTAAACTTCCAACGGCTGGATGATGATGATTATGATTTTTTTTTTTTTTTTTTTCATAAATGACATGCCGAGAAAGGAATGTCATCCAATTACAATCTAGCCTCTTGGAGGCTAATAAGTAATTTATCTTTAACTTAAACTGCTAGATAAACGTTAAAACTAAGAATGTGTCCATTAACACTTATTCTTATTGTCTCTATTATGACAAGGTAGACACTTTTTTCATGTGTTCTTTATACGCGGCACTAACACTGCATTACACTAATTGTTTACAACTGCACTTAAACTAACTCAAAAGGTTTTTTCCTTCTTAGTCTTCTCACTAGTCCCGTGGTGTCGAGGAGCTGGATGGCCTCGACGTTCACGTGATGGTGAAGCCGATGCTCGTGGGCTTCCGCGAACTTTTTAATAACTTTAGTGACGAGGTCCACTTTGAGATCACGGTGGAGGTCTTCGTTTCTTACGTACCAAGGAGCGTTCACTATACTCCTTAGTACTTTATTCTGAAACCGTTGAATAATTTCTACGTTGTTATTTTTGGCACATCCCCATAACTGTATGCCATAAGTCCAAATAGGTGCTAGGACTTGTTTATAAATTATCAGTTTATTGTGAACTGACAGTTTGGAGTGTCTACCAATCAGCCAGTTCATTGACCTATAGCGAAGCTCCAGTTCATCACGTTTTTTCTTAACGTGTGACTTCCAGCGGAGCTTTGCGTCTAGAGTCATACCCAAGTATTTTGCGGTATTTTCATATGGTATGGCCGTGTTGTTTATAAAAACCGGATGATAGCTTGTCCTCTTGTTAGTAAAATCTATGTGACTAGACTTAGATTCATTTAGCTTAATTTTCCATTTTTTGGTCCAATCAAAGATGATGTTTACTGCTGTTTGAACCTTTTTAACTGCTTCCTCATGAGTGAACCCTGTTGCCATAATTGCGGTATCATCTGCAAATGTTGCAATTGTATTTTGTTCTAACTCTGGAATATCACAAGTGTATAAGAGGTACAGGACTGGACCCAAAACACTTCCCTGTGGTACTCCAGCTTTAATAGGTTTGAGTGATGAGTAGGCGTCTTCCTGTCGTACTCGAAACATTCTCTGTGTAAGGTATGATTCCAGAAGATCAGCATACCTTAATGGGAGCATATTTTTTAATTTAAATATTAGGCCTTCGTGCCACACTTTATCAAAAGCTTGGGCTACGTCCAAGAAAACGGTAGAGCAAACTTTCTTTTCTTCTAAGCATTTTTCTATTACGTTGGTGATTCTGTGTACCTGATCTATTGTGGAATGTTGTTCTCTGAATCCAAATTGATAATCAGGTATCAGATTTCGTTCTTCGATGATAGGCTTCAGTCGCTTTAATAAGAGCTTTTCAAATAATTTTGACATTATAGGTAACAGTGATATTGGTCTGTAGGAGGTTGTTTCGTTGGGAGGTTTACCTGGCTTAGGTATCATAATTACTTCAGCTACTTTCCACAACTCCGGGACGTGTTGAAGTCTGAAAGTAGCATTGATGATGGTAGTAAGTTTTACCACGGCTTTTCTGGGTAAGTTATTTAAAACTTCTCCTGTGATTAGGTCGAAACCAGGAGATTTTTTTCGCTTTAGCTTGCAAATTTCACTGTACACTTCTCTCGGTGTAACCAGTATTATATTATTCGTCTCAGGGTGCATGATTTGTGTATTCAGCATCACATCTGCTGAATCGTCATTTGGTTGGAATATTTGTTCTAAATGTACCGCAAATAGTGTAGCTTTTTGTTTATTGTTTATTGCCCAGCTTCCGTTGGTTTCTTTAATCGGTGGGGTTGCAACTATAGGTTTTTTTATGTTTTTGATCACTTTCCATAGCGAGTAATCAGTTGTACGATCACTCGTTAATTGATTTAGCCTATTTTCCGCATTTTGATCGGTAAACAACTGGATTTCTCTCTTAAGTCTTTTTGTCAGATTATTAAACTTTGTTTTATCTCTTGGGTCTCTAGTTGTGTGCCATTTTTGCCTCTGAGTCCTTTTTTCAGCTATTAGTTGTCTGATCTCTTTTGGGTAGTACTTGTCTCTTACTCGAGTGTTTGATTCAGGTGTATTTTTCCAAACACAATGTTGAATATTCTTTATTAGAATTCCTACTTCTTCATCTAGTTGTTGTGAATTTTTTAGAGGAACTTTCAAGTTAGTTATTTCCTCTAAATCCAACCTAAAACTTTCCCAGTCAGTGTTTTTGTTGGCTAAAATGGGATTGTTTCCTCTTTCTACGACAGTTTCACTTAAAGTTAGGACTATCGGTGAGTGGTCTGAACTCATATCATGGCCCTCCCGTATTTTAAGAAAGCTCGAAGATATATTTTTATAGATAAAAAAGTCTATTAGATCTGGAATTTTCTGTGGATCAGTTGGCCAGTAGGTAGGGGTTCCAGTTGAAATGACATTACAGTTAAGTTCTTTAATTGCTGACAGTAGCTCCTTACCTTTAGTAGTGGTAAGACGTGATCCCCAAAAGGTGTTCTTAGCGTTAAAATCACCTCCCAGCAAAAATCTGTTTCCAAGTCCTTCCAAAAAGCTCTTATACTGTGCAGATTTCAGTGCATGCTTAGGTGGACAATAAATGGCTGATATTGTGACATAATAGCGATGAGTTTTAACACTCACAGCTACAGCTTGTATATGTTGTTCTTCATATTTATGCTCTAAGTAGTGATAGATATTTTCTTTAATTATTACAGCGCTGCCACCTCTAGCAGTGTTGTCAGGGTGTAGTGCGTGATAAGTTTTATAGCCTTTTATTTGAATATATGATTCCTTTGTGAAGTGTGACTCAGATATAAGGCACAGGGGGCCTACCATGACCGGCTTAGAGCAGGGCAATTTCAGCCGAAATCTGAGCTGCCTTGCAATTTCGTAGCATAAACTCTGTAGCAGGCGAGTCAGTCGATGTCACGTGGTCATCGCAGGGCAGCGGTCACGTGACCACGCTTACACGACAATTGGCCTGCGCTAACGGTAGTATGACGCGTATAGTGACATTTCAAATCCGATTTATAACGTGCTCTACTGTCAAACTTAGCAGGCGATCGTAATAGTCTTTTTCTGACCTATTTTCCACTTTTTCAACTTTATAAAATTTTGGTATCGACATGGACGGCTCGGACCTCTTGGATTTTATTGAAGAAGAATTTGACGAGTTAGAGAGAAACGCTCGAATTCAAAGAAGAGTGGTTAGAGATTCCAATAATCCCTTCGAGACTCTGAACGAGAGTCAGTTTATCAGAAGATATCGTCTTCATAAGGATTTAGTTCGGCTGCTTTGTGAAGAAATGAAGCCATTCATGAAGCAGGCGAATAAATCTTGTGATTTGGCAACTGAGACTAAGGTATGTAAATATTTTAATTCCGCTTTTTAAAGCAGTACCCTAATATTTCACCTTCTTCCCTAACTTAGGTACTTATTATTTCAGCTTAATAATAGTTGATTAATTACCTAAAAAACTATAATTTTATTACAATACTTCCTAGAGTAACCACACACCAAAGATGGGAAACAACCCCCAAACTCTTGTGTTTGAATTGTTTGAGTTTATGCTTCGAATTTTGTCTCTATGTCAATACTATGCCATTTATAATTGTAGATTGTTTATAAATAAAATATTTGATATGTATCTCTTGTAGGTCCTTATAGCACTGTCATTCTATGGCACTGGCTCATATCAGAGGGTCATAGGGGATATTGCTGGACACTCGGTGTCCCAAGAGACAGTGTCGTTGGCTTTAAGCCAAGTAACCAAGTGTCTTAACTTGCCACACTTCCGAAATAAATATATTGTATTTCCAAAGGACATCACACAGCGAAGGAAAAATATAATAGAGTAAGAAATACTTCTTTATTAGTTAGAAATATATTTTTAATAATAACTACCAATTTTTTGCATTATTAATTTTATTTCAGTTTTAACAATAAATTTGGAATGCCTGGAGTGTTAGGCTGCATTGATTGCACACATGTTGCAATTATACGACCTAAGCTCCATGAAGAAAGGTATTATTGTCGGAAGCAGTACCATTCTTTGAATGTGCAATTGGTAAAGTTATGTTTTATTAATATTTTAAAAATTGTAATTAAAACATTAACATACATTCACGCCTTTTTCCCGAAGGGGTAGGCAGAGGTGTACCCAGGACTCAGTCCCATAGTAGATACACCCACATTTCAGCCAGTATGTTATTGGTCCCATGTAATAGGGGGCGAGCCTATTGCCATCTACCGGGCACAGTTCCAGACTCCAGGCAGTTATTGAGATAATTCCTAATGGAAAAATCCAATATTTAACACTTTGCCTGACCTGGGGATTGAACCCGGGACCTCTTGATTGGCAGTCAAACATGCGCCCTATACGCCACCGAGGCAGTCATTAAAATTATATTAAATATTAAAATAAAGATAGGTACAATAGAAAAAATACTTAACACTAGATAAACTATTGGCAGTCTTAGTACTTATATTAATAGTGACATATTACAAATATTTATTTTTATTACTATAAAACAGCTGCATTAATTAACAAATTGTATAGATAATGTCCCTGGATGGTGATGCCAGTGAATCTGAAATGAAAAAAATTATATTTTTAGATATGCAACAGCAACATGGACATAATAAGTGTAGATGCCAGCTTCGGAGGGGCAAATCATGACTCCTTCATATGGAGCAACCACCCTCTGAAGCCACACATGGAGCAATTGAGTAACAATGAAGCTGTGTGGTTACTAGGTATGTACTTATTACTAAACTTCAAATTGCATTCATTATAATAACTCAAAATATGTTTACTTATTGAAATGGGTTACAATAGAGCACATTTTGCAAGTTAATTTTTACAGATAAATAATCTATCACAGAAAATATAAAAACAAAAGTTATTTATAATTTAAAATTTTTATTTGGTCTACTTTATTAGTATTCAAGTTGATTCATAAAAAAAATGTAATATTTCAATATAATATCAAATACTTCATAACTATAATCTTTTGTTATTTTCAGGTGATTCAGGCTACCCTTTAAGGAAGAGCATGATGACTCCAATAGTAGATGCTCCACCTGGGTCACCTGAAGCTCACTACACGGACATCCACATGAGAACTCGGAACATCATTGAATGCACAATTGGGCTTCTTAAAGCACGATTCCGATGTCTACTTGCACACAGGACATTACATTATCAGCCTGAAGTTGCAGCATCTATGGTAAATGCTTGTGTTATATTACACAATATTTGCAATACAGCTAAAATGCCTGTGCAAGATCTGACACCGGAAGAAGCATTACATGAATCCCAATTGCAGCCTTCTTTGACTCACCATCCAGCCGGGCTCCCAGTTGAGGCACACACTTCCAGACGTTCACAGAATGCTGAACTGCAGGAAGGTATTGCAGCGAGGCAGGACCTTATTGATCAGTTGTGGCGGAGGCGCCACTCAACCTGAGAACCATAACATCCATTTTATTTTTGTTCATTTCTTTAGTTTTAAATTTATTATTAATTAATTATTTTTAAAAATATATAATAGCACCTAAAAATATTTTAAGGATATTGTATATCTAAATATTAAAAAGAAAACCTGTGTGATTGATTGAATAATCATCAGCTAAGAAAGGATTTCTTAATGTGGGCAAAGCAACTAGTAACTAATATTTGGTGTAACTAATAAATAATATATTTTAAGTGTATGTATATATTTTGCTTTCTTTCAATGCATAATAATTTTTTTTTTATAATAAAGACAATGTGTGTTTGTCCTACTTCCTTCCTACTAATATAATAAATGTAAATATATGTGATATGTGTAAATGTGTATGTTACTTCTTCACACCTAAAAAGGGAACAATGAAATTTGGTATGTGGTTTAAACCCTGGAATAACACAGGCTAGTGTTTAGCAGATAAAACTGATGGGTATAATATATATTATATTATTTAATGTGTGCATGTACTCATTTACTTTTCCACACCTTAGTCTAACTTAATCTTATCCTGCTGAAATTTGGTATATACAAAAGTTAAAAAATTAATTAAATTTATTTACCATGTCTCCATATGCTCTAATGCTGCAGCAATCCGAGTGAGTTCCCTAAGAATGCTTTCCAAGGTTCTACTATTGTGCTGCTCAGCCTCGGCTCTTAATTGGTTGGATATTATCAATGTAGCCCGAGCTCCTTCTCTTGTTTGGGGTTGTTGCCTGTGACGTCTCCTTCTTATTGGTTGGCTCACAACAGCAGCTTGAGGCTCACTCGGGCTTGGGGGCTCCACGGCTGGGGCAGGAATAATTTCCACCCTAGCCTGTTGGTTTTCCAACAAGATAGAGGGGGAATTTGGTGATGGTGCCTGGATCAAGATTTATTAAATTAAAGTTAGTGCTATAACTAAATAGTGTTATCGTTTATGTATTCTTTAAAATAGTATTTTCTAATATGATAATAATATTCTAAAAGTAAAAAACAAATTCTAACTTAGTTCCGACAGTTAAAATAATTAAATAAATGTGAAAGTTTGCATGTATGTGTTTAAACCTAAACAACTGAATTTGGCTAAACTTTGGTGTGTGTGTAAACTAATTGGTGAGATGCTTTAAACACAGGGTTCTCTAAAGTAAAGATACTGCTAGATGCAACTAGTTAAAAAATAGCACAATACTTACATGAGGTTCCTCTATAATAGGTTCCACTACGATTCCTGGCAAGCCAGCTCCATAGTCCTCACCCAATATAGATAGAAATTTTTTTTCTATATCTGTCATTATAGGGGCTGTTGAGGGCCCTCCACCAGTGCCAGTTCTTGATCTACTTATGGCTGAACATTTTCTCTTTATCTTCCCTTTGAAATCAACCCAATACTGAAACATAAAAGATTTTAATGAAACACTTACATAATATGTACCTATATATCTAAATAATTACCAATATTATTTTACAGAATTTTTCATATATGTTGTATATGAATGTCCTATAACTTGTATGTAGGTATTCAATTAATAAGTAGGTGAGGTACGACTTCTAGATATATTATAACCAGGGATACATAATATTTTAAGACATAGATGAGTACTTACAGCAGACCAGCCTTTCCAGTCCTTAAATGCACCATCTCCGAGAGAGTTGAGTGCCTTGGACACTTCTGTCCAAAGCCTGCGGGAATTCTCTCGGGCTTGGACACTTTTGTTAAAGCCCATCGCTATGTCCCTATGGGTGTTTAAAAATTCCCATAGGGCTTCCAATTGGGAATATGACACACGACGAGCAGCGGACATTTCTAACAAGAGAATGTTCTCAAATTCACACAAACTGAAAAGGTTCATATTGGAATTCGTCACTAATCACCCACTTCAAACTAGAACACTTCTTGTTAATACATAACTTATAGTTTTTAAGGTTTTGTGTTTGTAAATAAATCACTCGACACTATTTATCTGGCATTTTAAAACTTTGTTCGAAACTTGAAAAGTGGTTTTCTCACGTTGTATGTTTTTAAAGCAATAACTCATTATGTGCTCCATGAAGCTATTCAAAGTGATTTTTTGTTTCTAATATGCGATAATGTTGATAATTAACATTGTTTTTAAACTTTTCTTATGTTATTTAATATCAAAATTGACAATAATAAAAAACCGTAAATTTCCAAAACGCTATTCTATTTAAGTTTTGAACGTGCGTGACCTAATTAGAAATGAGCCATAGTTTTTTCGTTGCCGGCCAGAGACTACGCTTACGAGCAGAAGCCGGTCAGTTTACAGGTAAGCGTTTAGGCGTTCATGGTACCAAATTAAGCAGGCCAATTTCAGGGCCGCTAATTGACCTGCCCGGAACTTGGCAAATATTCTAATAGGTCATGGTAGGCCCCCTGGTCAATATTTTCTGTGTTTAGGACCGCCTCTAGCTCATGCCGATGCTGAAGAAGTCCATTTGCATTCCACGCTATGATGTTTAGTGACTTAACCATTTAAGATTTTTGTTTAGACGTAGCTATTTTGGTGCTTCGAGTAATTTCAAGTTTTTGCAATCGTTCGTCGAATAAAGTTATGATATTTAAAATCTGATTAAGCTTTTCTTCGACGCCCGAGTGTATTTGTTTGGGTTGCAATTTAGGTAGCGATCTGGGTTGACCTCCTTTTGTAACTTGTGCGTACGAGACGTTATTTGTTACGTTTCGGGTGATTTTAGTTGATTTTACCTTGCTTGCACTTGGAATTTGGATGGTATGCGAGGGTTCATTCCTTTTAGCGGTCTTAGTTTTTATCATCTGTAGTTCTTTTGCTACAATGCAACCTCTGTAGCTAGCTGGATGTGGTTCTCCGCAGTGTACACACTTTGGTTTAGCATCTGCCGGCTTAGTGCAGTCCTTTGTGAGGTGTTTCCCAGTGCATTTAACGCACCTTGGCTCCTTTGAACAGTATTTTTGTGTGTGGCCATATGATTGGCACCTTTTACACTGAGGGATCAACTTTGATGATTTAATTGGCTGTATGTCCACCTTGCACCCCAATATGGACCTAATGCCATAAATTTTGCTAATGTCTTCGTCTTTTTGAAACGAGAGCATAAACATGTTGAGCGGTTCCTTACTTCTCCAACTAAGTTTATTAACCGCATTTAAAATTTTATACCCCTTGAGTATAAGATCTTCAGCTATTCTATCCGGTTTACATGAAGAGGGCAAGTTTTTAGCCATAACTCTGATGGGTCTATCCTGTTTATTTTCGTAGGAATGCCAGAGGCATTTATTTTGCGTTAGCAGCTTGGTAATAGCTCTGTATGAGTCATCACTGCTCGCATTTATTTTCACTGTATCACCGTTCATCATTTTCATGATGAACGTTTCCTTTGTTATGTTCGATGACAGAAGGTCATAAAATTTTTGGTAGTTCTCGATGGTCTCGACTACTATGGGAGGTGGTAAAGGAATTTTCTTTACCTTGGGTTTTTCTTTCGGTTGGCTGCAGCTTTCTGCTTGTGGTGGGGTGAGTGATACATTCAACTTCCTCTTTTTCCTACTTTTTTGGCGCACCCACTCGGTTTCTCTCGCGAGTTCCTCTTCATCGGTTTCATACTGTACTCCTTGAGGGACCTCGTCACTAATTTTTTTTCCTTTTTCCGTCTCTACAGAGCTACGCTCCCGAATGTGTTTCAGGTGGCTCTGCAGTTCCTCAATTTGGTTTTGTAGTTCTTTAACTACATTCTCCAATCTTTTACGTTCTGCTTTTTCCGTTTCGTAATGTTGGAACAGAATTTGTTCCGTTTCCGTTTTTATAATAATGCCTTTTGCTGCCATTATATTTTAGGTATAACTTCACCTTTACAATAGTCTATGCAAGTAGCACACACTTTAACTAGGTCATTTCGGTGACCTCGAATCGATGCGCGCGCGACGCGACGGTCCGACGTTACGCGGTGTAAGATGCAGCGTCAGCGCTATGCCCGAGCGCGAACTAGAGCAATTATGCTTGACGCGACCTTTCTCTCCGATAATCGAACGATCACTGTGAAATGATTATGATGATGATGAATAAAATTTGAATTTTTACTCTTAGAACGGGTTACCCCAATTACACTGCGTCAATTGATATGGATTGTGTGGACAACCCATACTGTCTGAATTTCAAGACGCCAAGATTCCTGCAAGGCCTCCGTGATCTAAGGACTGCCCTTTTCATATCTTATAAAAAACAGCCGGGACCTAGGTATAGTTAAACGTGCCATCCGAAACACAGTAGCGCCCAGATGAGATTCAATCCAGGAACTCAGGATTTTAGGCCGAGCATAATTCCGCTACCGTGGAGTTAACGGCTTTAGAATAGTGCTCCACCCTTTCTACCCGTGGTTGCCGTAAGAGCCGGGTAAGGGTTAACAGATCCAGAAAACGGGCAGCAGCGTCTTCTGCAAGAAAGACATCGAACTACGCTCGACAACCTGCCTGCCAAGCGTAAGTATTGGCAAAACCCTTCTTTATAGGGGAGGCCTATTTTCAGTAGTGGATTACCAACAGCTGAGATGATGATGATGATGATGATATTTTTGCTGGGCCACGGACGTAATTTGTCAAACGGATTATTTCCTAGGTTTTATATTTTAAAATCATAATAATATTATAGGTAATAAGGGCTAAAGTTTATTGATCTGTTGTTTATTTCTTTCAGTATGAATTTAAGGCCAGAGGTGTGAAAAAACGTAAGGTGACGGTAGACGTGTCCATCGATGGAGTTCGAGTGACCACTAGAAGCAAAGCTGCAGGAAAGGTAAACATGTTACATAATATGAGGTACCAACAGTCTCTCTATTAATAATAGGTATTCGTTTTTCCCGTTGCCAATTAAAAACTTTTGATTAGCTTGCTAATTGATAATTTTCAGTAATATTCAGAAAATACCGAATAGAGGATATATTCATGAAATTCTATTAGAATTTTACATCGTCTTAACTCGAACTCACTCCCAACTTCCAAGTTAAATGGAAAACTTCGGCGTGATTTCTGAGTTCGATCCACATTCACGGCTCACGGTACCGTAGGCTTTTCAGAGCTTCTTCACCTCGCGTTACATAAAAATATATTATTCAACAGGGGGACTCAACAGGAGACGAGCTATGTATTTACTTCTAACAAAATTTAAGATTTTGTTGTGTCGTTATTGTTTGCACATTTGATTTGCCTCGAATGTGTTCTCTCTCACAACTTGTAGAAAAGGAATGGTAATTTGGTTACTGATACTTAGCATACCACCAACCTTATTCTGAATGAATGTTGATAATATAGAAATTGAATAGGGACGTGGGTGAAATCCAAAATCATAAGAAAAGGAATGCTCTCAAACTTTCGCATATTGTCGAACATTTTTTCTTGTTTAATTCATATTTTATAACCAAGCGAATAACATTTTACTAGTATATTTCATTGGTTAAAATATGTGATTATTAAATGAATCACTACCACTTAAAATGGATATTTATTTTAATTCTATACAATAAAATTGTACCTTATAATATGAAATCAGGGTAACGTATCGGCCCAAAAAATTGACACGGATTTCGTGCTTCCATATAATATCAATCAATTCGCAAACTGAATGGCACTATTTCTCTACAAAGTGAGTCGAGGTGCGGCGGATTAGATTTTTTTCGTGAGATCGTTAATCATGTCTCGGCTATAATAGGCGGCTGTCAACCTGCTGTCTGCCGGAGCAGGGAACAGCGATGCTGCCATTGTTGTACCCTCCTATTGTTACCCCTAAAGAATAATCCTGTCCACTTCCAACAACTTGTGAAAATTTTCTGCGCCTACATTATTCTTGGATTAGTTCCAGACATAATAAAACGAAGTCTGGTGATGATATTAAGAACTCGTTTCCTGTTAATAAATATTCTTGTGTGATTTGCGTTTAAATCACATTGTTATGACATAACTTTCAAGATCATCATGTCTTGAGTTGAATAGCTCTTAGAATCTCTTTCCGCCAATGCATAATGATTTTTTTATATTGATACTCGCAAGTTCCTTTATAATGGCTGAAGGTTCACAGTGTTTCACAAGTACTATAAAATATTATTATTCTGTAGTACCCGGTGTTTCCTTAGAGGGCTCTATTTCTACCTCGATAATGGCTCTACTATCAGTATTCCCATGTGAAGGCTTGTAATCACATTTTGGCCGACTAAAGGCTAATTGAGAACTACCTCGGAGCATCCTCCGTTCCTTTGCGATAGTTGCCACGTGTCCAACTAAAAACTTTAAATATGAATTGTAAATAAATATTTTGAATACAATATATTGATAAAATCATGCATCATCATCATCATCTCAGCCGTAGGACGTCCACTACTGAACATTTGACATAGACCTCCCCCATAGATTTCCATCCAGTCCGGTTGTAAGCGGCTCGCCTCCAGCGTCTTCCTGCCGTCCTAATCAGATCGTCTGCATAAATCATTCTTAAAATTAGAAACCAGTAACATTCATTTGTTTATATTTTATCAAATACAAAAGAGTATTTTACTTTTACCTGCCTATTACAACCCTAGAGTAATTTAATAAATAATAAATTAATTAAACAGTTACTCACGGTATTTATTACTAATAAAAAAAATGTGCCTATCTATAAGTCGTCAAATCTTTATTTGATTTTTATTTTGTCGCAGCGTAAAACCAGCACCAAATTCTTCGGGCGCAAGAGTAGTAGCAACCCTGATGGCTCCGAGCTAATGCACCACCCTATCTACCGCATCTTCTACGTGTCACACGATAGCTCAGACTTGAAGATATTCTCCTACATTGCCAGGGATGGTGCCACTAACGTTTTTAAATGTAACGTCTTTAAGAGCAACAGAAAGGTCAGTTTCATCAACAATTTTTATTTTGCTCCCTGCTGACATAGGCCCTTATGATTTTGATAGTCTTCCATGTCCCTCGCCATTTGCATTCAGCTGTATTTGCATCCACCTGGACCACCTAGTCGTTATAATTTATTATTTTAGTCCTTTGAATTTTTAATAGAAGGAAAATCAATACGAGTTTACAGCATTTTGTCTTATTTTTCTTTTTCCTCGACTTTTTTTGACTGCCTCGGTGGCGTAGAGGGCGCATGCTCGACTGCTAATCAAGAGGTCCCGGGTTCGATCCCCAGGTCAGGCAAGTGTTAAATATTGGATTTTCCTATTAGGAATTGTCTCAATAACTGCCTGGAGTCTGGAACTGTGCCCGGTAGATGGCAATAGGCTCGCCTCCTATTACATGGGACCAATAACATACTGGCGAAATGTGGGTGTATCTACTATGGGACTGAGTCCTGGGTACACCTCTGCCTACCCCTTCGGGAAAAAGGCGTGAATGTATGTTATGTTTTCTTTTTCCTTCTATCTGCAATAAGACATTTCTTCCATATAGAATGGAAAAATTACAATAGTAGCAATAGTATTTTTTGTATAAAAACTTCGGTTAGAATATTGTAAAAGCAAACTTTCCCTGTTATTTCGTAAACATACATTCGGATTTGTATAAAATCTGTGTCCTCTACCTTTTCACAAAACTAACGAGACCGCAGGCACGTCGCGCCGTCACCAATTCCGCCGTGAATTTTCGAGATAATTCGTATTTTTAGAAAAGAGAAAAAATGCCCCTTATCCGGTTTCATTCCGCCGCGGGGCTGTTCCGGATCCTTGTATTATGACGGGAATACTTATCAAATCTTGTTGCGTCTTACCTCTAACCTGACAGGTTGTTGTCCTCTCTTATCAGTTAAGTGTTATCGGCAAGGCTGCGCAACCTCCGTGCTTTATGTTCACTAGATAGTTTTTATGCCTCACTTATGCCAGCACAAATGTAAGTTTACGTGAAGGAATAATCATTTAATGGTGACACCTTTTCAAAAAAAATCCAATATCAATTCCGTTGTCAGTGCTCATTTTTATTATGAAATTCATTTGCAATGAACCACTTACACATGTTGGTAGCATAATATACTTAGTCTGGCCATAAATACTGTTACAATTAAAAATTAACAAAATATTATATTTGAATTTCGAATCTGTCATTTATATATGATTGTTCAATGAGTTTTCTCATTTTAGCGCCAATACATTGTACAATATTTTGCGATATTAAAATCAAATGGAGTGGGGTGATAAAGAGAACCGAATCGCTGTGATTGCATTACACAAAGTAGGAATGGAGCCAAATGCAAATTTTAAAACTCTCCATACGCTTGGTATTAGTAAAATGTTTGTGTACCGGGCTATTAATAGGTACAATGAGACCTCCCCTGTTTGTGACAGAAAAAGATCTGGCCGTCCACGTAGTGTTCGTATGAAAAAGGTGGTCAAAGCAGTAAGGGAAAGAATTCGAAGAAATCCTGTCCGAAAGCAAAAGATTTTATCTCGGGAGATGAAGATAGCACCTAGAACCATGTCGCGTATTTTAAAAGATGACTTAGGACTTGCAGCTTATAAGAGACGTACTGGTAATTTAAAAAAGAATAGGGTGGTAAAATCCAAACAACTACTGAAGATGTACGATAAGGGAGGTTACAGAAAAATTTTGATTACGGATTAGAAAATTTTTACAGTTGAGCAACATTTTAACAAACAAAATGACCGTATTTATGCTCAAAGCTCTAAGGAAGCTTCCCAATTAGTCGACAGAGTGCAACGTGTGCACTATCCGACTTCAGTGATGGTTTGGTGGGGTATTAGCTATGAAGGAATGACTGAGCCATACTTTTGTGAAAAAGGTATCAAAATATCGGCACAAGTGTATCAAGATACCATTCTTGAGAAGGTAGTGAAGCCACTTAATAACACCATTTTCAATAATCAAGAATGGTCCTTCCAGCAAGACTCAGCGCCAGGTCATAAAGCTCGGTCTACGCAGTCTTGGTTGGAAACTTACGTTTCGGACTTCATCAGAGCTGAAGATTGGCCGTCGTCTAGTCCCGATCTTAATCCGCTGGATTATGATTTATGGTCAGTTTTAAAGAGTAAGGCTTGCTCTAAACGCCATGATAATTTGGTGTCCCTAAAACAATCCGTACGATTGGCAGTGAAGAATTTTCCCATGGATGGAGTGCGTGCTTCTATTGATAACTGGCCCCAACGTCTAAAGACTGTATTGCAGCCAATGGAGACCACTTCGAATAAGCTTTTTATATTTTAAATTTTTTATATTTATGTATTAAACTAACACACTGTAAAAGTAATAAATGTTATTTGCAATAGATTTCTTTTTATTTTTTGTTTCATTATTTATGGCAAGACTAGGTATAGGTAGATTAAGTACAAGTATCTTATTTTGGTATTTAGCAGGAAAAAAAATTATGGCACACAACTTTCCATCCCAGGTCGAAGATCCAGGGACAGACACAAAGCACGGTTGAAAGATGTAGTGCAAAAGGACATGAGAGAGTGAGAAGTTTTGGAAAATGAAGTCGAGGATAGAGCGAAATGGAGACGTAAGATTAGAAAGGCTGACCCCACCACCATGTGGGACGCATAGTCAGGAATATAGAGAGATTAAGAAAAAAAATTGCTAGCTACTTTTCATTTATGGCCTTCATACATACTTGGGTATATTTAAGTACACCTATTTTACAATTAAATAATTGGAAAAAATTGTTGTATACTAAAATCTAAGAAGAAATCTTAAAATTCTCCTAATATAATACATGTAACATAACATGACGCCTTTTTCCCGAAGGGATAGGCAGAGGAGTGCCCAGGGCCTAGTCCAATATAATAACACATATAAGTGTAAGTCCACAAAATCCCACAAGATTATGCAAATGAAAGGAGTAAACTTTATGATCAAGGGGATGGTGGAAAGGATCTCTTACCATGTTACGAAAGTCAAGAACAACTGTGTTCACAAAGACACATCAGCGACCGCCACTTGCGCGGTAATGGATAAAGATTTATCACGCGAGGTTTCTACCCAAACTTTGCCTCAGAAATCCGTTTGTTGCTAGTCAAGGGTATATAAAAAAGTTACTTAAAGTCTGACTAGTTAGATTTTTCGTTTTATTGAGATTCACAACGCTGTTTATCGCTGAACGAATTTTTTTAACAATGTCTTCGTGCCAGTCAATGTCATCTCAAGCAATAAGATCGTATTTTAATTATAATGTTTCTTATTTATATCAAAATATAGCTTCAGGTCCTTTTTGGTAAGTTTTCAATGCTGTGTCTCACGTAGATCATAATTTACCTGTCTTTGTCAGGTTTACTCGTAGTAACTGAACACCCGAAAGATTTATTTATTTTTCTTTTATTAACTTCTAAATGAATTTGGCTTCCCGGAACAATAACAACATTATTTAATGTCTTCAATTCCCATTATTATTTCCCGGAGTAAGAGAAAAAAGAAAATGGTTGGCCTTGAAGTACCAGTTTTTCTTTATTTTATTCAAAGGTGTACATTATTATTATGAAATATACCCACTAGGTTGCTAAACATATCAGGAATATTTCTAAATATGCATATATAGGTATTTTCGGAATATTATAATATTATGAAACAATTTTTCAGCTTCACCTTATACAAAGCCAAATTCAACCTAATATACGGAGTAAATTTTGAGGGATTTTTGTATTAAGCAGTAAGCATTAGGGTAAATGATGGTGTAAGGGATTTACAGACCGTATTTAACATCAGAACACCAATGGAAGGGGATCGAGGAGAGATATGAGCCCATGTGTTGCGATCGCAGCATCCGCATTATCTGACCAGCCACGTTTTATGAGGGTCAGTATTACCGAAAAATTTATAATTAAACAATTTATAGCTTTTTATACCGTATATATTTTGTATAATGCAATACATTATAGGTTATATTATTATCACAGTAAGAAGACTCCAACGTAAATATATACGTAATAGTACATTAGGTATGATAAAAGTGTGCTAAGCTGTTGACATGCTGATGTTCACATCACGCACTGCGGTATTGGGCGCGCGAGCCGTAGGCGAGCGAGTACAAGAGAGATGCGTTATGTTTATTGCAAACGCGTTTCATACGACGTTTTTAGGGTTCTGAACCCCAAAGGGGTGCCGAAGGAACCCTATTACTAAGCCTCCGCTGTCCGTCCGTCCGTCTGTCCGTCCATCCATCCGTCCGTCTGTCACAGGGCTCTATTTTATAAACCATAACAGCTAGACACTTGTAATTTTCACAATATATGTATCCCTATTGCCGCTATAACGACAAATAATAATCCTAAGCATACCTAATTCTATGGATGGCATTCAAGGTCCCCAAGGTAAATTTAAATTTACACCACTACCGGCAAATAATAAATTATCGAAATCCGACAGCACTCTGACGACAGTTCTGACAAATTATGTCCCAGTTTTACTAAAACTGACGTAGCTCTTGTGTTGAGGACGATGAAGAGGGGCAAGTCGCTTGGATATGATGATCTGAGCATAAAACATCTTTTTTGGGGTATAAGTTGTATGAACACCTAAGTAGCGTTTTTAATCTGTGCATTAAATAAAGCTATTTACCTGATAAGCTGATGAAAACCACTTTAGTACCTGTTCTAAAAATGGACGGGCGACTTGTTCTCCTCGTCGAACTATCGCCCTATTAGGGACTACTTTAGGTAAAGTACTGGAGCGTCTTCTGCGCCCTTCGCTACTGCAATGTTTCAAAATGAATGATGCTCAGTTTGGTTTCCGCGCAGGTGTCTCGACAGACTCTGCGATTTTCTGTCTGAAGAACACCATACAATACTATACCAGTCGGAACACTTCAGTGTATGCGTGTTTCCTTGATTTGAGCCGTGTGTTTGACCTAGTTAATTATAACATTCTCTGGGCCAAATTGCAGGCGAGAGTCTCAGTCGGAATCGTGGGCCTGTTGAAATATTGGTATAGAAACCAAACAGATTGTGTTAGATGTAATCTAGACTTAGCAGCATGCAAGTTCAGTAGGTGTTGGATCTTCACTACTCCGATGAGTCCACATTAGTACCTAATGCTAATGCATGTTTGCAACCACCTTTACATCAAATAAAAATATAGTTAGGGTTGGGCTAAATAATTCAGTATGATATACTTTATTTTGGTTATTATATTTAGCTCTTTTTTCTGCGGTGTTCTAATTTGAAAGAAGGTATTTATCTTAATTTTATGCACAGCAATAAAATAACTTTTCAAAGTATTTTAATCAGTTCCGTGGTTTATTGGAGTGGACAAGCGTTAATTATTTATCATGTGAAAAGTGGTGACCAACACAGTGGAAACTCTGCTCCAGTCGGTTTACGTGGACATCGGCTTTCATCTTGAAATGGATATGCTACGGGCATCCAAAATTAAACTAATGTTTATATATAAAATAAAAGATATCATTAGGTCCTTGGAAAATTCATTGTTGTAGTCGCTTGTTAGTGCACTCATAACAAGTGCGAAACAAGCCCGTGTGGGTATAGGAAACTGTGGGCGTAAAAAAACTTTTAGTTCACTTTAGTTTAGTTTAGTTTTAGTTTAGTTTAGTTTAGTTTACTCAAGTTTAAATTTTTTTCCTCAAGGTACTAAGAATACCTACTAAAAATTTAGAAGTAGAAGATTAATTTAAAACAAACAGGGGCTCTGAAACAATTTCAGAAAGCGAAGTTTTTATTAGCATTCTCTTTTATGCCTCTTTCGTTACAATTTGTTACGTTTGAAATAGGCACGCTGTTATGAGATAAACTTTTCGTGTCTGGTCTTATTCCACTATACCTTACTATAACCTTATTGTATTAAAGGAATAAGATAATGTTAGTTGAGTAGGTACTTACGTTTATTATATTCAGGATTTTATATTTTTCCCGAAAAAAAATTTCAATACAATAAAAGCACTGGTAAGTAATGAAGTCAAGGAGACGTGGATGATTTCATGTGGACATCGTTCTTAGTGCGGACTTCTGCAGGGGTTTTATCACCTTCCGCATAGCTAACAACCACACTCCACTTCTTCCACGCAACATTTGTGTTTTAAATTTCCAGGTGGATTATCCACCACGAATTTTTAAAATAAGTACACCGTGTAATTTGTTCCCGTACTTATTTTGACAAATATATAATAAGAAAGCATTTTACCATAATAGCTTTCTTCGCGCCGATAACGAATATTAGATTATAACATAGTAAAATACTTGAATTTTTATTGAAGTTACATTACGAAATATTAGAATAATATCATAAATTAAGTAGCCCTTTATAGAAGGATATACCACAAACAAATAAGTATCTATACATACAAAATTTATTATTAAAAAAATTTGTTTGCAGCCAGTTTTAATTTTATAGGATTTAAACCTTAATATATCTTTATAATATTAAAATGTTCTAAAATATTATATTACCTAATCGCATAAGGTAATCTTAAACATTAATCGCATTATATGGGATAACTTACTATCAATGAGTTGACAAGTGCGGTCCATTTACCGATTAAGTTGATAAACCCGAATAGTGGCATTTAACCCAGTTCCTAAGTTTGACATTAATCCATTTATTTTGTCCGTTTCGAATCACTTCAGGATAATCTCAAATCTCTTGTCTATATGATAGGTGGACATCTCGGTATTTATATTGTGGAGTGGTTGAAATTTATCCTTTATGTAAAGTATTATGTTTTCTTATTTTATATATATCCAATTAGTATCTGCCGCTCTAATCTTAAGAAGTGTACCTTATAATTAACATTACGCAAGGCCAGAATCATAATATTTCTAGATAGTGTTCTCAAATGTTCATTAGAAGTGGATCTAAAGTTCTGCCTTCCTAAGACCTACTAATTCGTAAAAGTTCGTCGAAGCTAATACAGTTTCCATGTCAATTAGTGGTAGGTGTTGTTTACACATCCTCGGCGGCGGCGATCCATCAGCGGTGTTTACCAGCCCGTGTGACCATCACTTGTCCACTGTCCACATCCACACCTCTGCCTATCTTCAATGGACAACCATATAGCCAATTTATTATATAGCTGCGCCCCTAGGTATCACCATTAAATGTTTTATTTTAGGATCTACGCTCTATTTCAAAGTAGGTAAGTTAATCAAAAACCCGATCGATTTACACACACTCATTTTTCTAATTTTCGTTGCCTAACGTCAGAGGTATAGAACCAATCATAGTTCTTGACGGTGAAAGACTCAATATTGACAATGCAACTTTGTTCCTTGGCATAAATGATGACTCTAAACTGCAATGGAACACTCATATCACCGAGCTCTCAGGGAAACTAAGCTCTGCAGCTTACGCGGTTTATAAAATTAGGCAATTAACAGATATAGCCACGGCGAGATTAGTGTACTTTGCATATTTCCATAGCTTGATGTCTTATGGGATTCTGTTGTGGGGGTCAGCCGCAGATATAGAAACTATCTTTATACTACAAAAACGTGCGATTCGTGCCATCTATGAGATGCGTCCACGCGAATCCCTGAGGGAATTATTTAAAGAAATAAACATTCTGACCCTACCATCCTTATACATTTATGAGAACATCATGTATGTGCGTAAAAATTTACATAAATTCAAATTAAATAGTGACCTTCATAATTTTAATACTAGGAATAAAGACAAAATAGCTGCACCTAGGTTATCTAAAACAAATAAAAAGACATTCTTAGAAAATTGTGTACGTTTCTATAATAAACTCCCAAAAGAGATAACTGGGCTCTCAGAGGGTAAATTCAAAACCTATATAAAATCTACTTTACTAAAGAAGGCTTATTATAAAGTCAACCAGTACATAGAGGACAAAGATTCCTGGAAACTTCTGCATAGCCGCCTCGCGGCACCTTCAAAGAAAACGAATGTAACCAAACCAAATATTGTAAAACTATCTGTTGAAAAAATTAAGCCCTACAAGTTTCTTGTGCGTTCTTCTTGTAGAGGTATCTTTCCGAACGCACGGTAGACTCAGTACTGTTTATCTTTATTGACGTGCAAAAGTGTCAGATTATGACCTATTTGAATAAATCTGTTTTAGTTTGAGTTTGAGTTTATCCGCATACTTACGGACTTATACTTGCTACCTACCTACTAGATACCTACAATAAGCATACGTAATAAATTTGTAACTAATACTACATACAAATTCCAAATTGTATCTACCAATTGTTTGAACTCACACACGCTTTCATAAAGGCTAATTTTAATGTTGATAAAATGCGTTCATTACTTAACTGTATTTTTAATATAAGTCTGCTGGCGCCCGGATGACTTCAGAAGAGGTACTTATTCTCGTGATGGCAAATGGTTAAGCAGGTTTCCTCGCTCGTGTTTCGCAATTACACACCTCCTATTTATAGTGCGCATAAATCTCCCAGTCCGCAACCTATTCGACTTTTATAATCAATTACCGTCGCCGATCACTCGTTCCCGAACGCCATAAATATTCAAGAAGTGACTGAGTTGTTTGCTTCGAGTCGTTTGCGGCACATTTTAATTACGCCAATTGATTGGAAAGCATTTTATTATGGAGTGGTTTACGATTATGGCCCCATTAAGGTTACGGTCGCAGAAGCGCGTAAACCGCCTGGTTTTGTTTCTGTAACTCTGTTACTGATCTAAATAGGGGGACTAGGGAGCTATAAATTGTGTAAGTGGCATTCAGTGACGGCCTTCAGACCTGCCCTTCTCATAATAATACTACACAGGGTTACTTGTACAATAATATGAGCTAAATACCATACATAATATGTATTTTCCCTGTGTCATACCAATAGTAATTTTAGTGAAACGAATTATTATATTTTTATAAATTATAAAAACAACACCAACGTCTGAACGCACAAAATCAATCTAACTACCTCTATACTGAAGACAAAACTCTAATAGGCTCTACTACTCATATGTATAAAGAAAGAATTGTAAAATTCCCAAAATAATCGACTTCGTATTTCGCAATACTTTCTTTTTAAAGTTGTTCAGTTTGATGGGGATGCACCTCCTTAAGTATTACTACACCTTTTATAGTAATAACAATAATAATAATAATACTATGTCTTCTGGTTACCATAACACAGACTTTTCTAGCCTAATATGGAACCAAAAAACCGTATGTAGAAGTTGCCGCATATTAATTATAATATAGATAAACCTCCCCATACATCTGAACAACTTTAAAAAGAAAAAATCATAAATATTTTCGACTTCCCATACAAAATGGATCAGCTGATAGGCAAAATTGTATGAAAAGTCGTAATTTTTTTCTTTCAAATTTTGCATGTTGTTACTATTGACGGATAGATCCCCCCCTTAAGTATTACCTTTTATTATCACGTTGTATACACATACACATTTGAAGCATAATTTCACACAACACATTTATAACAGTGTCGCAATAATATGAGAACTAAGTAGTTTTCAACACGTATATAGGTAGATGAAAACCAATGAAACACGACAGAGCTCGGATTCAAAGAGGTGCAGATTGCAATGATTATTATATAAAATATTATAAAGTCACAGTCTTTGTATGTTTGTATAGGTTCATGAGACACGATATGCCGCCTTTGCCCTGGTATTGCCAGCAGGCAAAGGGATTATTGATACGGTAGTATTTACTACAGGGAGTAATATCAGTTGCTTCTGAGTAGGAAAATATGGAATTCAATATCGTAACAGGCACTCGTATCAATTTCTATGTTGGTTTGACCTCTGAATTTAATACAACAGTTACTGGTCTAATCTTAGTAGGTCTCATTTATGAGGTAGGAAGTAAACTAAGACTGGGTTGTTCTTTCGTCGCTAAGTTGTTTTGCACAACTTTTAATTCCTCAGCAGATTATGCTTCTATTATGCGTTCGTAGATTTAGAGACTAATAAAAACTACTAATGTTTCAGCATCACTGGCTTATTATAGGAGGCACAAGTTATAAAATATTCATAAGCCTTATGTTACCTTATGTTCATAACATATTGTGCTATGTTACGAATATTACTTTATAAATCTAACAAGTCATCAGATACTCCAGCAGCTCCAGACGTAAGCTGTTATCACTTACAACGTTGTGTTGATCAATCCACAGTCGGCACAAAGAAGTGCGCGCAGAGAAACACGCGAATGTTTATTTGCGGTTCTCGGAGGACGCGCGACGCACGAGCAGGCCGCACCGTACCGCGCCGCCGCACCGCGCTCACCACTTCAGTTGTTTCGAGAGACGCTGTGTGATCGCGCGTGCATATCCCTCTCAGTTCCTCACATATCGCGAACGTTTTTAACTACATGCACTCCACAATACCAAAATGTCACGGGATCAAAGTAAGCAGAGGCGGAACGAACACCTCCTGAAAAATCTACCCACTGAAGTTCTTTTGAAAGCTCGCAGCACATTGTTTTCACTCGGCGGAGCATTGAAACCGAAACATGAACAGCAGCAACAAAGATCTAAACAGGCGAAACAAGAACATAACGAAAAGAAGAGTCACGAAAGGCTGAAGAGCAGTCGCTCGGAACCCGAGTTCAGTGATATTCGTAAAAAGCACAGAAGTCGTTTGGACGACAGTGTCAAACGTGAATATGTGAGCGGCGGTTCGCGACCGAGACCGTTATCCGTCGGTGCCGGTAAACAGTACGATAAAGACTTAGAAGACTTTCGGTGTGGAAGTTTTCCAAGAGATGCGTCACCGATGCCTCAAAGGAACTTCGATTCTAATGACGAAGTGTGCGTGCAATCGCGACTCGTTATCCCCGTATCAGAAAGACTGAATGTTCAAGATGTACACATGCAAGATGTTAACGAAAGACCAAGGAAGAAGTTATCTTTTCGTGAACCAGAAATAGTGATTTCGAACGATCGCAATGGTAGCGCAACGCTAGGACGTTCTAATAAGCTCATGGGAGTCAACAGCCTCACACGCAGACCGAATAGAGTCTCCTTAAGATCTGACCCAGTTTCTACAAGTTTAGATGGATTAGAATCTGATTTGGAGGTGAGACTACTCAGAACAATATTACCTACTGTTGTATGTATATTACTTTTGTGTGTGTTGTATGTAGGAAAGTTTTAGTCGGTACCACATACGAATTATTTTAACTTATACTTATTCCTGCTGTATAAAATGAAGAAATCAATTCCTATTAAATTCTTATTGCAATTTCTAGTTTTGATTAGCAAACTTAGGTTGGAGTGTAAATTTTAAGTTGCACGAAATACTAGTAATTAGCATTCTCGATGACTTCAAGGAAACACGCTATGACCGTTGGGTAGTGTGTAAAACATTATAAAACTTGTATAGCTTCCATTAACAATGAAGTTTGAACTAGGAGAGGTTTCAAATCGTTTACAAGAAATAGGGCTCAAAGGTAATTTATTATGTTGATAGTTTACCGAGCGCCTGCCAATGGGTTAGGGCTCAAAGTATCATCTGACGAAATTGTTTCATATTTATTTTAATTTGAAGGTCTTGCAGTACGCGGAAACGATTTTTAATTGAGCTCTTCAGTGACAAAACATACTGAGATAGTATCACAACTTGACAGTAATATTACGTCAAGAGTTAATAGTTCCGTTGCCAAACCCACTTATTATTTTGAATACTATTTTATACGGCCTATGCAAGAGGTATTTTGGAACTGCCGCCGCCGTGTGAATTACGCACTAGAATAGTTACCAAAACACGGTGTTGGTATCATTAATTCACTCGATGCGTTTACGTTTTAAATCAACACACAAGAGCTAATGGAGTGAAATGAAGCGTAAATTATGTAGGTAGACCAGAAGACATTTGAAATGAAACTGGTCGGCTAAATAGCTTTACCTATCATTAGTGTTTAATTTAGAGATAACCAGCTGGAACTAATAGTCAACTGCAAAAACTAGGTCTCTCTTTATACAAAAATAACAACATCCCACTAATATTATAAATGCTAAAATGTGTGTGTATATTTGTCATCACTGCACGCCAAAACTGCTGAATCGATAGAGCTTGAAATTGTACGTAGATAGCGTTTAAGGACCAACCTAAAACCTTGGACCTAGATCCAAGGGTTAAAAATTGAGTTGAGAAAGCTAAAATTCCGCACACAATTTTTCGTCCCTAGTCCCTCAAAGTGCTGAGAATTACTATTATATATTTGTTTATAATAGATATAATTCAAATATATTAAAAATCAAATCTTCATTGGCTTTTTGTTATTTATAAAATATCCAATTAATTAATATCCGGCATGTTTGTCTGGAAGAGATCGTATTGAGCGATAAGACCACCAGTTGGTTACTTCTTACTAGTTTTAAGTTTTTCTTCTTTATTATTTTGTTATATTGTGTTTAAAAAAATGGCAATGGTGGTTGGTATAAAGAAGAGCGTACCACATACTCATTCATTAATCTCTTTCCGAGGAAATATTTCTGCTATCCATCCCTTTGTTTGCCACCCTCTGAAGGCATAGGTCAATCTAAATGTGCCTCATTAAGCTAATCACTAATCATTATAACGGGGTATAAAATAAATTGCACCAACATTGCAGCTGAAGATAAACAACGAGGTAAATCTATCCTCATTATTCTGTTACACCTTAGCAGGTTTGTTGTTTTAGTTGCCTTAGTAAACGTTCACTTTGCTTACTCTTTACTCTTCAACTCTCAACTTGGTTGTTTACGAAATACATAATTTTGTTGTAACAGGTGGCAGCAGATATCGATATTCAGCCTCAGTTCCCTCTCTCACCTGGGGATTATCCCGACTGTTATGAATAGTATGATTTACTGCGGCAGGGGTGTAGTAGAGTTGAGTAGAGCACGCTTGCGTTTTTATTTGGCAGGACGTTTTCAGTAGGCACGTACACAAGCTTTTATCCTAAACTAACCGCATTTCTTTGACCTCGCTCCGTAGCGACGATGCCAACGAAAATAGACGACTGACGTGTTCCCGGCTATGAGGTAGAAAAAAATTATGATCGGCATAAAGGTCATTGTCTCGGCCTGACCAAATTTATTTTGTCGCATCTCAACTGCTATATTCAACCTCTATATTATTTCAACGATAGTATAAAAGCTTGCGCTGAAACGCTAAATAAATTTAATATAAATAATTATAATTAATTTATTGTGATAAGTTATTATGTATTGTCAAATGTTATACTGCTTTAAAGTTTAAACGATTTATTAAAAATTAAGTCAAAAATAAGTGAAAAATAATAAATTCAAATGACTGTACTTAGTAAAAATATACTTTGATCATCTATCAGCGTCAAAGTTTGTTATTATTCACACAAATAGGCTTTGAACGGGACATTGAGAAAGTTGAATGATTGCTTCGGGAGCAGCACCGACTTTGTCAACTTTCAAAGGAGATTGATATGTCTGAAACGAGGAACTTGAAAATCTTCGGTTCATTTTGTTACAACCTACTTAGATGAACAGTAAAGTAGATAACATCTTATTAAGGCTAGGGACAAAATACCTCTCTAGGCAAAGAATACCTACTAACTATTCTACACACTATGCCAATGTCTATTTTTAATAAAATAGGTTTCTCTTTATACTCACATTAAGTCCGCAAAAATAAAAATGTGTGGAGCTAATTATCAAAGTACGCGCACATCGCGTACATAACACAGAAGAACGCTCAATAAACTGTTATAAATATTTGACAAGAAATACTGTACCATAGTATAATATTTTATTTTCAATTTCCACCATTGGAATATTAGAACAATTTTGGAATTCCATCAAAATATTTAAAATGGTTATACATATTATTTTTCTTTAATTTTTCCTTAGATGCAAAGAAATCATTCGCGGTTAATTTATTTTACGATAGTGTTCTCTCAGTATAATATTGTAATAATGTAATAAAGCCATCTGGCAAATAAAAACTGGTTTTCTTGCCCGTAGGAACATATTGTCATATTAGTGTCAATTTATGTAGCAGAAACTCGCTCTCGAGTCACGGCAAATAGGCTTGGAGTTGGCGTCTAATAAAATATATTATTTATTTTGCACTAATCACGCTACTTGCACTATAACAATTACCCAATTAAGTTTAACACCAAAACAAACATACATGTTTTTTCATAATTATTCTCAGCCCATTTGGTTAAGACTCAGTTAAGACGCTAGGCTATTGTTTCAATTCTGAAACAGTAAATTATTAATAACTAGTGACCCGCCTCAGTTTTTCAAGGATTTTCCGGAGCACGATAGGTTTGAATCCATATAGAAGTTGGTTTCTTGCAAATTCTTCAAGGATTTGCCTCCTTCTTTCTATTTCCTTCCAATAATATACACAAATCAAATTTTTTTATTTGAAAATTTAAGTTATTTTCTATTGAAAAATATATAATTTGATAAAAGATGATTTATAATAATAATAATAATATCGACCCAAGATCGCTTTGCTCCGGGAATCATCTGTCCATTGATGAAAACCGCATTAAAATACGATGCGTAGTTTATAAGATTTGACCGTATAAACGGCGGGAAGTGGCTTTGTTTAATTTATTCTATGTAAAGATGTAACCCATTTGTTAATTAATATACAAATATATTAATTGTTTTAGACATAAAAACTCTTCACGAAAATTAAAAAATGTGAAGTTATAAGCACTAGTGCGTACCAAGCTGCATTATAAACCTAATTGCGTTGCTATTAAAATTCAATTCATTACGAGCATGTATGTTGAGAAAATAATATCTCAAACGTACCGTACATAATAATGTGCGAGTACCTTATTAACAATGAGTACTATATCTCCTAAGCTATGGGTGTCGTGTCTTTTTCTGGAAATGCCCGAGGCGCGATATCACGTCAACGATCTCTGGCCAGTGTCCAATGTCCCACTGGAGTCGATGGTCTGCCGGTCTGGTATTCTATACGCCACTTGCCCCACTCTAGTAGAGTCACTCTAGTACATTCAAATTAACACCGTATCGCATAATTTCACTAATTTTAAACATAATACAAAATGTTCTTTTTAATGTTGACGTCGTTTAAATGAAAAAAATTGTGATCTTTTTGAATTGTCTCAGGCTAAATTATTTTATAGAGACATACATTATGTTTTATCTATAAGCAGACCGCTTAATTGAGTCTTCGCCTGAGGGATAAAGGTGCGTAGGCCTGGAGGCGGCATACCTGCCGCCCGCACCTCTCCAGTCCTCCCGACCTCCGTTCACGTCTACACTGCGCCCCTTGCCGCCCCTGTACCCCGCAGGCGAAGACTCTTAATAAGAATAAGCGGTATAGTTATAGTTACTTAGTTTTATTATTTTATTTGTAATTATGTAATTCGCAAGGCACTGTCACACCTCAAACATGCAGTCCAAGATATAGGTACAGTCGTTAGGTCTTGACGGAAGTTTGTTAAAATATTAGCTACCTGAAACTCTGACATAACAATATTTAAGGTTGGCCATACATTGTGGATAGTCTACGTTGTAAAATGTAATTGGGGAATCCATTCTGTCTGAGCTTCAACATCAACCACAGCCTACCGCATCCCAATGCTGGACATATGTCTCCTTCTTATCGTGCCAGAGTATACATTCAAATTATTGTTATTAATATTATGCCTCATACGTGTATATCTTCCTATAATCTTATGGTATATATCTATACTTATGAGACATACTTTTCAGACCAATTAAATACCAAGCAGATAGGTACCTACATTATAATTACTTTTAAGCCCCAATTGAAGTAAGTAAGTAGGTATGATTATCAGCCGATTATAAAGGTAAGCATTCAACCTGAATAATCTCGTACCGATCGCTACGCGGCGCGAATGAGACGAACATTAATTAAACACATGTCATCTCCCACGCAATCGTCGCGTCAGACCTTTTATCTCCCTTTTGTGAAACATTGGGCCTCACGGGCACCCCTTTTATTCCCATTGTTTTTTCAGAGAGACTGCGGGCGCTCAGCTTCCCATACAAATGTCATATTTCTAACAAGCAGCTGCTATTATATTCAAATTTTTTCCTCCATTTATATGTAGAAATATAGTTTTCCCTTGACATTGATCGCTTGGCGCGGTCACGGTTACAAAATGTGCCATAACTCAGTCTGCTTCGGTTGTTAATAAGCACATCTAAATATAATTGAGTGTATTGGTTCAACTCATTATAATTAGTGGTTCTAGTGGGTGTTTAGGTTTATAAATACATTAGAAGGACATAATCCACATTTAAGCTATTTTTACAAGCTTTACCTATCTGGATTCTGTCACTAATGAAGTTTTACACGTTTTTGATGGGTTTTGATTTCAGATTTGTCCCTAGTGCGCTAGGGACAAATCTGAAATACACATAAATTTAACAAGGAGCAACCTTTGTTGCTCCTTGTTGTAGTAATAATTAAGGGAGAAATTATTTCCATGGACCAGCTGAGCCATTTTGTGTATATAGATTTTAGAAATTCTTTCTTCAAGTGTATAATAGCATAAATTTAGTTATATTTCAGAACGCACGATTGATTCATTACGAACAAGCTTTATTATCGTATATATTTTGATTGAGGCCTACTTATTCGACAGTTTTCTTTGACTTAGAGCCCACATAAACGATACTGGGTTAACATAATTAAACCTGAGTTCAAAATCAATGCAGGAATAATAAATAAATCATTTTTTCTCTTGCATCATCAACAATTAGGAGCAAACCTAGTGTTTTAACCCTCCGAATCGGGAAGGTTAAAAGTGGGTTAGCAAATTTCATCAGCAATCTGCATCTTTAAATTTTTTGTTTAGATTTTTATAATTCTGTAGTTAGCTCTCTTGTGTCCTTATACAAGCAGTCGTACAAGCGTTAAACATATTCGTCACTCTTTCCTATCTTATTTTTTTTGATGGAGGTTTTCTCCATCTATCTTTTTATTTTCTATACTTTTATATTAAGTATACTATTGTAATAATAATAATGTGGGACAACTTCCACACACGGTCATCTATGGTCCCAAACTAGGCTAGAAGCCTGTACATCGGTAACCAGAGGACTGATATACATACTTATATACGCTTATAACACCCAGACACAGATCAAACAGACATGTTCATGCACACAAATGTTTGACCTGGCCGGGGATCGAACGCGGGGTCTACGGCACATAAAGCAGAGTTACTATACCATCTGTGCCAACCAGGCTGTCACATTAGGTGTTATATGAAGAGAGAAAGTGATTTATTGACTGACTCATTAACGCAGGGCCTATGATGATGAAATTTGGACAGTAGATTATTTTGAATAAGAGATGAATAAGAAAGGATTTTTCAAAATTCCACCCCAGTCTGTTAAATAAAAATTTTGTATGAAAAACCAATTTTTTTTAAACCAATTTACTTGAAAAAGAAAAATTCCTTAGCGCTAAATATAGGGTTTCAAAAATTATGTGGTGACCAATGACGATGAATTGCTTCACTAGTGGTGAAAGTTTTATTATTGAAAACATTACCTTCAAACTTTGCACAAATACTTAAAAATGTAAATAATTAAATCTGTCTTTAAAAAAGTTTTCCTAATTTCTACCTCTAGGGCAAAAATAAGACTACTCTTTCCCAAAATCACAACCAAAATGACAAACAATTGTATCGTCGTCAACTGTCATAAGTACGATGAAGAACTCACAAAAAATCATCTGTATAGTACTCGTATGTTGACTAGTGTCTGTTACACTATAACAGATATAAAAGCATTGTTTAGTTATTTTGTATATTCATTTACTACATCAGAAACGCATAAAATGTCTACATCCGTGGTCATGGTCATTACAGTATTCCTATCTTAAATAAAAGATATTATGTCAGATTAACTATCAGCGTCAGTTTATAGTAAAACAAGGTATAACGAGTGCTAACCATTGATTTAAAAAAAGGGGAGATGAGTTACTGGCTTCACGAAAATGAAAAGCTCAATTTAGGTCCTATTAGGTCCACGTACGTCATTAAAATTAGTCGTACGAGCGACTATATTATTGTGTTGGTAGCACTTCGGTCTGAGATACGTCTTTCTATCTTTGAGCAAATTCCCCTATCCCCTAAATCTCCCCTTTTCTTTAAATCAATGGTGATAACATTTTAATTATCCGACCTGTGCTTATAAAGTTACTATTATCTAGCCCTTATTAGCATCTGGGCATTAGATACTTAGAGAGCAAAGTATAGTTATAAAGTAAGTCAATATGTGTGTTTGTTTTAGAGTCAAGCAATGCGAATCGTGCGCACAGTGGGGCAGGCCTTCGAGGTGTGTCACAAGATGCAGGTTAACTCTCCGGAGCAAGCTGGTCCGTCCACCTCGTCAGCGGTCGATGATCCGGCGCCCAGCGGCAGCATCAGCGAACATGTTTCTAAAGGTTTGATGAGCTCCTGGTCTAAAGACCTGTATCTTTACTTTTTAGAAAACCTTACTATGTTATGAGGAAATAATAACATAACCGATCTATCCTAACACAAAACTGATCCTGGGTTGTTTAAACAGACATTTAAATTTGTTGAACAACTTAGTAAACAATCTAATATTATTCAAACAGTTAAAAAAATATATGTTGTTCGAGTAATCGTAAATAGTACGTAATACACATCCTAACTACCTATAATTAACATTTTTAAAACGGTCACATTAAAACGGCTATTTAATCTATCTTTTACAAGTATTTTGAATGAAATTCACATGATATTAATGCTCATATATAGCACTTTTAATAAATCAACACAAAATAAATCATAACACAGTATGTTGTCTCTTGTTACGATATTATTAAAGCTATTAATATTTAGTATACTTACTATTCACTAGTTTCCTCACTAATAAAAAGTACTTAAATATGCTAAAATACTTCGCCACATATTTCTCTTCATAATAACCTTTTATCAAGGCACTTGCGATGTTCTCGTGTTCATAGCGAATTCATAAGCTTCTTGCGATAGTTTCTGCAATACAGCGACTGATAATCGTATTTTACATTGAATTTTGTGTTTACAGGAAACAGTTTTTACAGATTTATATGTTTGTATTACTAGCTGACCCAATGTATCTTATCGTTAACACACACACAAACTCAATTGAAAGTGAATTCTTCTATTCTCTTTCAGATTTCTTTTTCCCAAATATTATTTCTTAACCTGCTCCGCAGGCTATAAATATTTTGATATAGAGGTCTATTATGCCAAATCTGTTTCACGGAGGAGTTTTGCTTTGGCTGGCTTATATAATTTTATTTAAAATTTAAAATTTTATGATACCACGGTAGACGAGCTTAAATTAGGTCGTTATATAATAATAATATATTATAATATGTGAATAAATGGATATAATGTAGTGTGGAACATAAATTATAAGGATCACACACTTTGCCAAACAGCTAGACATGCAACTTTAAAAATTAGGAAAATCAATATAAAAGTTAATACCTGTGTTTATACATAATTATATTACTATCTACTTATATTGCTATTTACCTACACTGAGTAAAATCACGTCGACACAATAATAGGTATATTTTCAGGTTAGGGTTCGTTTGGAGAAAAGTTGGTAGAAGTTCAGTTTTAGACCCTTTCATTAACAACACACAACCTAGTGAATTTATGGTACTTCAAACTTCGCTGCGGTGTCTTCGTTATATAATTAAATTCTAGTTATAATTAACGATACGTTATTTTAGCCTTGACTTTGAAGCACAACCCTTTCAAACGTAGGTTTGATATTTGGGTTTAAAGGGCCTCTTCCAGCCAAAAGTTCTTGTAATTTATCACTGTGAGGATATGTTTATGATCTAACAGTTTATTCCAGTGATTAAGCATAAAATTAATTATAATTAATTTTAGTTGGCGTAAAACCAACCTATTTGTTAATAATAGGTATATTTATGGGTGACCTCCCAATCCATCCACATAACTACAAGTCTTACAAAATTTTTAGGTACAGTTTCGTTACGGACTGCGATTAATAGACATAAAATAATATGGTTTAACTTGCACACAAGGCCTTCTGGTCCTTAACTAGGCAGAGCCTGTAGTTTGATAACTAAAAGACTGATACGATGCATGCAGCAAAACAATTGCGTGTATACTTACAATTATTTATTACAAGAAGTTAAGTCCTATATATCCAATAGGACTTTTTAACACTATAGTAAGTATTCGTGGTGATTACGACAAAATCCCTCCATATGAATAGTTAATAGCGTTCTATGCGAGAGGTCTATGTTCAGCAGTTGACGTCTTCCGGCTGATGATGATAATGATGATGAAGTATTCATTATTCGTAAAACACTTACATTTGATACAATCACATACATTCGTAGATACAATTACATTCGTAGACAAGACTCGATGAAACGTAACTCACCGCTAGGAGAGTCACCGTTGTGCGGAGTGGCGACGCGGGACTCACCGCTCCGCGGAGTCGTCGACCAGGGCACATATCGAATATTCGTGTCTATTTTGTTGGAAGCAACTATAATAGTCGCGCACGAAAATATTGAGAATTTCTTTGCGTTTACAGAATTCATTTCAGCATTTCACATTCGCATAAAATTAATTTAAAACCATCCACACTCGATAACACTTAATAATAATATACGAGCACGTTATCCATTATTCATTATAAGAATATCTGTATTATGTTCAACGTCTACAGAAATATTTGGCACGCTTGATCAGTTGGTTGCATATCCCTTGGAAAGAACCTGTGCGATTTCGCCATTGACCTAAAACAAAAGACGTATGACGCGCTTTGATTGGTCCGTCCAACCAAATGTTGACGCCTAGTCAACATTGACAGACATGTATCCATCCGATTTATTTGTTTTGAGTTCCATAAATAACATTATCATCATGCCTGTTCTTGGGTAATTATAAAGTGATTTTAATAACTGGAATGAAAAATAAACCTTATGAAATTACTTTTCACACGTAAGTATTATGAAATGATGTAAATTTTTACTGAGAAGTAGAATAATATAATATATATGTCATATTATGACATCAAATATTTTATGCTTGTTTTCTTTTGTGATTTTGCAATGAACTTCACCCGTCTATCTCCCTATAAAGTTGTCATTGGATTCCGCACGGCATATTCACGTGCTAAACTGCCGAGCAATAGTACCTGTTCTATAGTATATTAGGCTGTTGTGACACCACTAGCGAGTTCTCAAACCTCTGATCTGTATGGGTGAAAACGCCCATTCGCATTAGTTCTAATCGGTTTTTCCACTTTTGTGGGCAGTGAAATTAATTCTACTACCGATTCTATGGATGTTTTGCTAACTACACTGTTCTATCTAGATATTATTGTTCAAGTTTCTAAGACAGACCGAGGCATGACCAAAATACGAAATGCATTAAGCACATACTACTTCACTTCGATCGATTGAGTGGACGCTTTTGATTATCCCCACGGATCGTATTAGATAGTTACAAACATAACATTATTATAATACCTAGGGTTCGCACTCATAATGATGAACTAAAAATAATTGTATTTTAGATAGATAGCGCTTTATTGGTACACCACAGACAAGTTCATAAAACTAATAACAATTAATAATAACCAGTGTAACAATGGACGGTCTTATCGCTAAGAGTGATCTCTTCCAGACTACCGTAACATTTGGTATTTTCATGGACATGTCGTTTTATTGTTGCTCAGTTTTTTTAAACGCTTGAAAAGCGTTCTGTTATGTGACGCCACGAATCTAACATTATGAATCATTATGACCCTGTTTTCAAAACCATCATTCTTTCTGAATTTCCTCCGGTGTAATATTCATACAAAAGTCTGAAATTACTTCAGGAATAGGTGCTATCATGATGTAGACAAGGAATAAGAAAGGGATCAAAAGGGATTCTCGACATTTCCACAGGATGAAGTCGCGGGAATTACGCTAGTAATGTATGAGGATCTAATCGTCCAATTTCAGCCCAATAGGTTTTGTAGTTTTGGCGTGAAAAGGTTAGAATAAATATACACCTTACACACATGTATTAATAAAACTAACTTTCTTATGTACGGTACTAGTGACTAGTATTAGTTAGGTCTGGCTGTAATATTATGTTTTCAGTATCCAAAGTCCATTAAGAGCTTTCAAGTAGCATTAAAAATCACTAACAATACAGCAGGTAGGTAGTCGTATAAACCTGGAGATTACGGCAGAAGCATTCGCACGTCTGTTTTATGCTGGGTATGTTTGCGTTGACGGTTTCTATCTTTACGACTTGCATTTGCTAGACTTCTACCAGGGTTGTATTCCCAATGCATAATTCTTATTGACTTTAAATATTGTGTAAAATTGTCTACATCACATGATGTAGACAATTTTACATTCGGACATTTACGAGATGAGGGTATTATTTTGGTTTCATCTGTCAAGTTGTCAACGATATTAATATAAGTTGGTAACCCTACCTGAATGAAGATATAGTTGGCTTTGTTCACGCTTCACGCCACTGGTGATCATTGCGTGGAAAATCGTAAACTTCAAAAGTATTCTGTGCCAAATCGTGAGTGAAGTCTTTGATGGCAAGAATAAGAATGGCAAAAGGTATATTTTTGAATTTATAAGACCATTATTATGTTTGACAGAGATATCTGTTAAATTTGTTAGCTTGGATCCGTCCAGACTCAGTGTTTTGCTATGGATAACGTTTGGTGAAATCCAATGTTCACTACTGTTAGCTTAATAATAAGGGTCGGATTCCTATAAATCTTACTTAGTTCTGTTTTTACTTAGACAATGATTTTCAGTTAGGTACCTACATAGAATATAATTCTCATACAAGACAAAGGTAAAGTCCCTGGTAGAAGCCCAAATGTTATGATATTCTTTTAACAAAATATTTGGGTAGCTCTACCAGATTATCTTGGACTTAAAAAAGCCATTTCGGAGAAATGTCCAAACAATAGCAAACGCCGACACTATAGCTACATTTTTTACTCCACGATAAAAACGAAAAAATACCTCAACATTCGCCTGCTCACTCTGACTTGTTGGTCGAAAATATAATAGGTATGTATTTTCAATGTAAAGGTTTTCAACATTCCCTTTGGTCCTTGCTCATGAATTCTGAAGTAAATAATCTCATCTCTCTCAACATGTCATGCGTCTGTTACATGTCTTCAAAACTAGTCTAAATCCTATTTATAATGTTTCCACATGTTTCGCAACAATATTTTTGTCGAATGCGGGTATAATTAACTTTATGCGTACATTTTATGACATCCGATGCGTCGAGTTGGTACTAGGCAACAGCTGTTTTAACGAGCCACGTCATAGCTTTATTACATTTACCTTAATTTATGTACCTGTGTCAGTGTACGTAATCTTTTATTGAGGGAGATGTAATGAATTACCATAGTGAATAATTCACTATGGTAATTCATTACATCAGTAATTATTACTATATCAAATATACCACCCAATGAGATTTAATTATGAAGCCAATAACAACATGACGGCACTAAAAGTGGCCTTTGGTTGAAAGGAAAATTTTGTATATTATATAACTCTACTTATTGCAAATTACCTCAGGTAGTCTTGCTGAAACAGAGCGCGATAAAACATCTTTCCTATAAAGACTGATTGATATCAAGCTTCATAGTTATATTATAAGTAGACGGTTAGATAGACAATTATAATGTTAGGAAAAATAATATACGATAGTTATAACAAGATGGATTTGCCTAAGACTTTTCATCATCATCATCAGCCAGAAGACGTCCTCTGCCGAATATAGGCCTCCCCTACAGAAAGACACTGCGCGGTTGCTCGCCATCCGCATCCACCGCGAGCCGGCGATCCTGACCAGGTCGTCGGTCCACCGTGTGAGGGGTCGTCCTACACTTCGTCTTCTGGTCCGTGGTCCCCACTCGAGAACCTGTCTTCCCTAATGGTTATCGGTTTTGCGAGTGATGTGGCTTGCATGCATACTCTCCGAGCTATGTCGGTAACTCCCGTTTCTCTGCGGATATCCTCATTCCGGATCTTATCTCGCAAATAAACCGCGAGCATAGCTCGTCGAGCTGAGCTTATTTATGAGGCCAACAGTAAGGGACCACGTCTTGGTGCCATATGTCATCACTGGCAACACACACTGGTTTATTGTTATAAACTTTGTATATGTACCTATAATATATTATATATAAAATAAAGATCTGGACTAAAATCTACTCGTACTACATAACCATTATAATAAACGCCAAGGTTGTAAAAATACTGCAAAGAAGCATAAATCTTAGTTTGCGTTATTTTGCCTAATCGCGAGACAGTACTACGCATAGATGAAGTAATATATTATATTCGTGCTGAAGGAACACTTCACGTATGTTATGAAGTGGATAAAAACCGAAATATTTGATATATATGTATATTTTTTTTGTAGTGGTAGGCCTCTTTTGCAGGGGGCCGCCTGGGGAAGTACCACACCTTTGCCAGTTATTCATCCGCCAAGCAGTAATGTGCTAAAATTACTGTGTTCCGATCTGAAGGGCAATATAACCAGCGAAATTACTGGGCACTGGACATTTCAACAACTAATAACTCAGGGTGACAGGCGCAGTGCAGTGCCGCGCAGAATTTTGAATTATAAAACACTGGGTGGCACTGTGTCTGAATTGCGCAATCATGATGCTTAGCATCAGGCACCTGATTTGCTCGTTTTGTCACCACTATTATAAAAAAAATTACGATAAGTTACATTATCGCCAATACACTTAAATATGAATTTATAGAAAGAAGTCTATCATCTTAAAAAATAACCCAAGATCTACCAATACAATAATCTAAGTGTGACATTTTATTATTTTGACAAAAGATTTCTATTCTAACTGGATAGTTTAATAATATTATGTAGTTTAACATGAAATATTTTTGTATCTGAGCCGATTTTTATTAAATAATATTGAAGCAGCCATAAGAACTCCGGTAAGACCTCGTTTCAGCGTGAAAAAGCTCCTCGCGTAAATTATTAGACTAAAAGTTCCGTGAACGTAAGTACTGCTTCAATATTACTATAGCTTGCTTATCTACTCGTAAAATTTTTCCACTGCCGTTTTTGTTTGAGCTGAAAATGTGACTTACTTGAAGATTAAACATTTATCTTTTACTTACAGGCGTTTACCGTGAATCATAAAGTTTTCTGTGCGTTAACATAGAGATGTAGTCGTATACCTATATTAATTATTTTAATTTTAATATTGGACAAGGCCAACCTGTTTATTGTCTACAGACGCAGTGTCGGATGGTGCAGCATCGGAGACAGGAGCATCTGCTTCGAAGGCGATTGTCGAAGAAGGTGCTGTGAGCGGCAAAGAAGAGGTGACACGACCCACACATCTAGAGTTGCTCCCACCGCCACCTCGGAAGGAAGGCAAACGCAGTATTCAGGTAATCTTTTCAATGCAAATAAATGAACGGGATGAGTACTTTCGCTCGATGTTTAATGTCAGCGCAGACAGAACGGGGGCATGAGACGGGCTCGTGTCCAGTCGGGAGTAATCATCATCATCGGGATTAACGTCTGCGACAGACAATTCAGTCAGTGTTTGTGGGTTGTTTAAGCACTTTCTTAGATGGCTAAACAAACCAACTCTGAATGGCACGGTCGTCCACACCTTGTGCAGTTGTGTATTGTAACTGATGAAGTTGTGTTGCGATCTTGGAGCTCTATGCTATCTTTTATGCTATTTCGCCATAGGATCCTGTTTCCGCAAACTTTTCTAATCACGATGATCTATGTTAAAAGAGGATAAGTCACGCATGACGCAGTTTTCGGTGGGTGTAATTATTCCTTGTGTTCATAGAACGGCACATAGAGTGCGCGCGTGGGCAATCGGGCGCTATTCAACACGAGTTTGCGTTTGTCTGCGTTATCTTTAATATAACATGTCCTCCAATTGCAAATGCTAGGTAGGTTATTAGGTTGCGAAATTATACGCAACACTGCACACATTACACTGAGATGTGAGTTATTAAGTCGCATTTGCCCAGTAATTTCCCTGGCCACTTCGCTCTTTGCCTTGCTAAAAGATATAAGCTATAATTCTGCAAGAACCGCACTGCCTGCACTTTCACTCACATAATAGTTAGCGGTATTAGCGCTCCCGTAGCTCGTAAGATTAGGAATTGCCGCCTCGTGTGCGATCGTAGACAATGCGCATGGACGGACCTTATACCTCCATAGTTGTTAGAAGGCTTATGTATAGTCGAAAATGATCATTGATAACATAACATATATAAACATACATTCACGCCTTTTTTCCCGAAGGGGTAGGCAGAGATGTACCCAGGACTCAGTCCCATAGTAGATACACCCACATTTCGCCAGTATGTTATTGCTCCCATGTAATAGGGGGCGAGCCTATTGCCATCTATCGGGCACAGTTCATTGATAACTAACCCAAAATCAACAAAACTCTGAAAACTGGAAAATTGATTTTCTCTGTGTATATTATCAAACTCATTCTTAACTACGTAACTTAATGGAAAGGCTAAAAGCATCCTAAAATTGCACTCTAGGCCTGAGGAAAGTAGGTACCTAATCTAAAACCTAAACCTATCTACCTACACACTTACTTAATCATTTTATCTCAAGTTATGAACACTGTCATAATAAGTCGAAATAAAAATATGATTACTTCCTAAGTAGACTCTTTACTTGAAGTTATTACGAAAGCTATCTATAGGTATAATATTAAGTAAGTATGTATTTTTAATACAATATAATGTGACTCGAAATGACGGACTTTACTCGGTCTTTTGATTGTACATGGAGAGCATTTTTAGTCCAACGTGCAAAGACTCTTTCTTTTAATTAGATTAAATCAAGTCAATAAAGTTAATCGATAGCACCTCTCGGGGTCCATCTCTAAAACCATCTACAGAAGATGAGCTCAAAGACAGTCCCTGCTAGGTACTAGGACTATTGTGAAGGGATGGAAACTAATGGTAAACGGGCTAGCTAGAGACGGTACGGACGGACGGTTTGTAGTGGTAGGCCTCTTTAGCAGGGGAAGTACCACACCTTTGCCAGTTATTCATCCGCCAAGCAGTAATGTGAAGCAGTAAGCTGAAGGGCAATGTTACCAGCGAAATTACTGGGCATGATGAGATTCAACAACTAATATCTCAGGGTGACAGGCGCAGTGCAGTGCCGCGCAGAATTTTGAATTTTAAAACACTGGGTGGCACTGTGTCTGATATGGGCAATCATGATGCTTACCATCAGGCACCTGATTTGCTCGTCTTGTCATTCATTATCATAAAAAAAAAAAAGACTTCGGCACCTACCACTTCCGTCTCATGGTGAAATACTACGGCAGGCGATGACTCGACGCTCACTAAATAGCGACGAGGAGCAAAGTTGGTGTGAGCGGTTAAGGGTAGGAGAGGTGTCCCTGGACTTTACTTAACGGCAATCACGTGCGTTACCCGAAAATCGAATCACGCTCGCCCACCCTCCCTCCACTTATGCATCACATCCTCCCTTGAGCACGAGGCTCTCGCGACTCTACTCTGGCCGGCCGGTGAAGGCAAGCCAGAAGTGGGGGACTGTTCTTCGTCTTTGTTCACTCCGGCCGGCCGGTGAAGGCAAGCCGGAGCAGAAGAACAGAGCCCTCTCCCAGGAGTACTCGGGTCCGTGGGTTTGCTAATTATGATTACTGTAGAAATATTTATTTATTACGAGTATAAATAATTTTTTATGACTGATTAAGATTTTACGCTAAAGAGTGAGTTCACAATAAGAAGATACTTTATCACTGTAACGTCTATTGACGACAATAATAGCAACGACGGAAATGTCTCATTATAATTTATTATGGAAAAGCGACAAGACGTTAACGGTTTAAAGTCGTCCTAACACCAGAAGAATATTTATTATGATCGAAAATATCACCCTCCCTCTTTACCTAAAGGTACTTATTTATCTTAATTATTTATTTCTAAACTCAATATACTTATATAAATATTATTACATAACATTATACGTATCCACTTTAATATTATTACTATATTTAATGCTACTCCAACTCGTAGGCATGAAAAAATACGCGCTACGCTTTTCCCTGAATGAGCCGCTGACAGCTAAAACGCGTTATTTTTCAAACAAAACCGTGCAAAAATAGACTTTAGTATTATTATTCGTACTGAGAATAGTACCTACTCGAAATAATCGCTCTTGCACATCGAGACCGAGCAGCGTAACATAAATCAAATCCATAATAATATCATCGGCATGAAAATGTCTTGGATCACATACTGCCAATCGACTTTCGCATACGAACGCGAATTATTTCGCATGCGATTTTATCGCATGCACTGAAACGAGATTTTATTTTATGTTTTTTTAATAACAATGATAAATTAATAATAAATTTTAATGTATCAAGTTCTTACGAGTACCTACCTCCGTCATATAAACTCATATAATATTTTCAAAATCAAATCAAATCAAATATTTTATTTATTATAGACAACTACGATCCATTTGTTAGTTTTGTATTAGTATTTTGTAGTACATTTTGTAGTAATCTTGCATTCCGTTAAAACACTGTCTTATCTTGAAAGAGTAAATTCGCCATACTGCATGGTTTTGTCCCCATTGAAGCTATGTAGCTTCTACATGTTTCACGCATGTTCCTGATATTAGTAAATCAATTTCATGCCTGACTACAAGTAAGGTACATAATCTCTCCTTCTGATCTGCTTTTTCTAAACGCTTGTCTTTTTGTAGCGTTTATTTCGCGGTTGAGTAAACATTCATATATCTTGTTCTAAGCGCAGAAGGTACTTATTTTACACAACTAAATTACGGTAATAAGTCACATTGTATAGGCATATGGTACTTTATCTAGTAGAAGTTTGGTAAAGCATTAATCTCCAGGCAATATATTTCTAAAGATTTATTTTTGTAAATGAATAAAAGCTTCATCACATTCAGCCCATGGTGAAAACTTTAAACTCCATGTATTATATTACATATATTATATTCCATCTTCATATATTTCGTTAGCTTAATATTTTACGTAATTCCAGAGATCTGCGACAACGACAATAGCTGTGAATGGTCGTCGTGGATTTGTTTAAAAAAAGCACTTGTTGAATGTTGAATTTCCTTTGTCTGGATAATCCACATTTATTTGGAAGGTGTATAGGAAGGTCGACTTACTTGAATAAACGCTTTTGGAATACTCTCCTTTAAGTAAAGAGCTTTACCTCTTTATTATAAATAATAACAGGCAGTGTGGGTGTATCTACTATGGGACTGGTCCTGGGTGCACTTCTGCCTACGGCCTACCCCTTCAAGAAAAAAGAGTGATGCTATGTGTAATAAATATTGAAGTAATTTGCCTCACGATATTAAACTAAATGGACCTAATTAATCAAAGTGGCTAACACCGACACTTTATAGCTTCTTCTTCTCCCTAGCAATTATTCCTATAGCTTGCCTATTAAAATATTTATAGTGTAGTGGTAGGCCTCTTTTGCAGGAGGCCGCCTGGGGAAGTACCACAACTTTGCCAGTTATTCATCCGCCAAATAGTAATATGCAAACATTACTGTATTCCGATCTGAAGGGCAAAGTTACTAGCGAAATTTATTTGCACAGTGCAGTGCCGCGCAGAATTTAATTTTTAAAACACTAGGTGGCACTGTGTCTGATATGGGCAATCATGATGCCTACTATCAGGCACCTGATTTGCTCGTCTTGTTACTCACTATCATAAAAAAAACATAGTAGCAAACGAAGCCACAAAAATGTTCAAAATTATTTTCAATACAACTAAAAATTTTGACCTCGGTAACACTGAAATTGTGGCACATTCTGCAGTGACTCAACAGAAGAATTCTAATTGGCTACAGCGCTATCCATGTTTTGAATGTTGCTCTCTTTTGCATCCCAATCACGCCCGTGCCCGCAGCTCAGAGCAGTGAGCAGGCAGGATCGTCGATGTGTAACCGCAAATTTGCACAGCCTTTGTGATCCGATTGAACACGCCTGCTACATTCGTTAGACCACTTCAATTTCATTCTGAAATCGGAATTTTAATGAATCGATCCGCCCTGTCATAACGATATCTTTTGCTGCTCGGATGATAATTTTAATTATTTTTTTAATATCTATCTACTTCTTCTTCTACTTCAGTGTATATTGAGATTAGCTGTACTTACGAGTAAATTTTCATAATTTTTGAAACGACTGACGTCTCTACTCGTATGTACCTATGTAATTAGAAGCAACATTTTTTAAAGTTTTTACTAATTAAAAAAAAAAGTTACATATTGCTAGTTTTATTTTAGCGAACAATTCCGACGCCGAGCATCAACCTGCCCGACTTGCCGGAGTGCGTGACGAAGGTGGAGGTATCACCGGGCGATCCGAGCATGGACTCCAACACTCCGTTGAGCGCACAGCACCAGTTGCAACTCCTGCGCGAGCGGCTCGACCAGCAAGCGCAGCAGACTCGCGCAGCTGTCGCACAACTCCTGTTACTAAGAGACCAACTCGCTGCGGAACAGGCAGCTCGGTGTGAAGCGCAGGTTTGTATTTTCCAACAGTTGTAGGAATCTTGGCGACCTGAAACTCCCACATTTATACTGTATGGCATGTAATGTATTGGCAGTGTAATTGAGGAAAGAATATAAATTACAATTAATATTATATCGCAGCGAAGTTCTTGTTTAAGATAGGTACAAGTCAAAAGTCAATATTGCTTGTTAATTAGCTATAGCATTAGAGTAGCTGTAGCGCAGTTGCTGCTGTTGCGTAAACAACTATATCTTGTCTAGTCGTGGAATAATCATTCGTCGTATAGACATTCTTTCGCAGAGTAATTGTTCGAAGTATCGCTCCTTCGTACCGCAGCTTCGTACACTGAGTTACGGTAGTATTTCAATTCGATACCCATACAAATGATCACTCAATGGACAGTAGGACAATTCTCAATCAATCAATAACTCAATTAATCAATAACTGTTTGCAACGGTTATCGACACTACTTTACGATTAATAGCTGTGCCCGAACTCATCGTTCCCATGGAAATATTGGGATAGAGAGTATGAAAAAATATGTCCTGATGTGTTTTTTCAGGTTTACATACAAAATTTTATCCCAGTCGGTTCAGTAGTTTTGGCGTAAAGACGTTATAAACGTACACACACAAATACCGACAAACTTTCGCATTTATAATATTAGTAGTATAATATTGGTATGACACAGTCACAGTCTTTGTAGATGCGGAATCAACTTTAGTTAGTACGAAAAGTTCTCCATTAAAGAAGTGTGTAGTAAGTATAAGCTTTGTTTTTCCCCAACTCCTGTGGGAGATTAGATAATCAATCACACTTGGAAGTTCCGCGAGTGCCCTTGAAAAAGGATAGTAAAACTTTAGTGACAAAAACTAACAAAGCTTTAGTGGTCCAGATGTGACGGAAATACGAAATCTACAAGAAAATAGTACATTTTGAATGTAGGTTATTATGAAATAAGTATGCAAACGAGATAACTACAGCGCGGTATGACATGACGTTCGTATAATAAACGTCACTCTGCTCTACATGCAGATGCAGTATCACCATAGAAATGTAAATAACAAGGAACTAGAAGTGACATACCTCGTGAACCATGTCGTCGCAAAAGATGACTCATTAGTCACCTGTAGCTAAGTTCGTGTATGTGTGTAAGATTTAATCACGGTGCATGATGCTTTATGTGGTGCTGTAGTTCTGCGTTTGAATATACCTATATGTATGTAGTAGTGACAGGAAAGAGGTTTTGTATGTAATTAGTGACTTTTGTTATTATTATAACGTTGTTGCTTAAATTTCTATGAGTATTACTCTATTACGATATTTTTCGTTGGTTAGGATGGTGAAGATATTTCACTAATCTATTTTTGACTGTCATTGCTTAATATGAAAAATATGATCCAATATTATTATCACTTCCCCAGTAATGAGGTACTGATAATTTTGTCCTCACCATGCTATAATGAATACAGCGTTAAGCCGGGTCTACAGCTAAATGTTAGTAACGTTGTTAGCTAACCGTGTTATAATTGGTACATACATTATAACACGTATTATATAACAGCCCGTCCACAGCGACTTGTCACCGAATCATGTTTTTGTTAGCAATTATCATTTTCTAAAATGAGCTCCGTACAAGAACAAGTGTTTTCTTTGTCGTTTGTGTGTTTAAAATACATTAACACAAAATGAACTACGAATCCCCCGCAGGCGAAAGCAGTGATGTGTTCCATTTGCGATGAATAACGTGTTAGCGTGTTATGTAACATTATTCTGTTACGTAACACCAGAGCCACGCCCACTTTTCATGTTAGTAACATGTTATTGTGTTAGCGAACACAAAAAAATGCCGCAGCGGACCCGGCTTTATGAAGAAACTGTTGCTTACCATACCTTGCTTCAATTAACTTCGGCACCCGCCTCAATTTGTTATGATACATTTTGTGTTTGGATGTTATAAGCGTACTTATATAAGTTCTAGACATGTTCCCCGCGGTTTCACCCGCATAGACATCGTTCCCATGGGAATATCTGGAAAAAGAGTACCCTATGTGTTATTCCAGGATCTAAGCTTCCTCCGTACGAAATTTCAGCCCAATGTGTTCAGTAGATTTGGCGTGAAAGAGTAACAAACATACATCCATCCATCACTCTAACCAAAACCGCGCTAGATGGTGCTGGAGGTGAGTTAGAACTCGCAAGCGTTTTGTTCACCTGTTAAAAACGTAAGTTTTTTAGATTTTACTGAAATTTAAGATTTATAGTATTAGTTGTATGTATTTCAGTCATTTGGTTACCATAGTACAGTTTTAGCCTAGTTTGGAACCAGATGAACGTGTTTGGAAGTTCTATCTGTCTACAGGAGATCTCCCTGTACCACGAACACAAATATCTAACGCGACTTGCAAAGTGTTTGATAAGTCGCGTCAGATATAAATATACGCGATAAAACCCATTAAAAATTGTTTAATTCAATGTTTATATGGTTGTATATTTGAAGTGAAACCTGTATGTTTCAGGCACGGACCCACCAGCTTTTAGTTCACAATAAAGAGTTGCTAGAACACATCGCGGCTCTGGTCGCACACCTTCAGGATCGAGAGCGTGGCTCCGCTCGGCCCATCAGTGCGCAACAGCTTACACTCTTGCCCCAGGTAGAGAAACATTTAGCTTTTCACATAGGTAATGCTTTATTGCACCGATGTAACTTAAAATGCTTAAAGCCATAAAATCATGTGATGACAAAAAATGTTTAACAAGTTTGTCGCTAAAGGATTCTTACGGTCGTTACAGATATACCTACACGTACCTAGAGTGATTCACAGTGTGTTTAGATTGTGATGGTCAAATATTTGACGTCCGATAACAATGCAATATTATAATCAGATAGTTTCATAATGGAGCCGGAAAGCGAGAGGATCTTTGTGACGAAACGACGGAACGATGGGGTTACGTCGTTTAGAGAAAATTCATGGGGATCCATCATCATTTATCTCATTCGATCCTTTTCTGTCAACAAAATCATAAAATAGACCCTTAATTCCATGCTTTATAAGTTACATCGGTGTCAGATTTAAGGAAAATAGTAAAACTAATAATAATAAATACTAAACGAAACTAAATCCAAATCCAAAGTCTGTCATTTTAAGCTGTTAATTGAAACTCTTTTTATTATTGAACATCTACCAATGACAGTTTCAAAGGAAGATGAATGACGCTCTATCATAGCAATTAAATACTTGGGATTTTACGCTGAGTTGTATATGTTTGTCATCCTCGCTCAAAAATTAAATAAGGCGAAGCAGATAATATCTTCTATTTTTCATTTACAATAATTATTTACTACATAATAATACTCTTGAATATATGAGACTCATGATCTAGTAATTTCTTCCCGGAGTTACTAATACTCTTTTTAAATACAAGCAGATATGGTGATTCATGATACCTATTTTGAACATAAAATTAATCACTCGGATACTTGCACTCACGACACATTTTCAAGCGCGACTCTAGTCAAAGTGTGTCGGCCGGCATTATTTAGTACGACTAACTTGTAGTGCGTGACTCGTCTTCATATATTGAACTATCACTGATATCTACGCTATTTTTGTTGTAGTATGGTGTAGAAACCTTAGACAAACCGTTCCTTTTAACTTTACTATTTGTTACTCCATGGTGTTGGTAACAATGAGTCACTATCGCAAACCTGGGGTAGTGATAGTAACTAGTAAAATTGTGTTGCTATTTGCATATTGTGTCCGCACCACTCAACAACTAATATTGCAATGGTAATAAAGCTGATCAACGAACTTTTCCCAATCTCACTCAAGATAAAATTAAAATTTTGTTAGAAAATTGTTCCGTTGTATTAATAAAGACTTTGCATTTGCGCCGTCAATCTGCGTCTAATCAAGAAATTCTAGGAAATCGGCGTAAAGCCAACATTTCGCTGAAAATCGTAACTCTTAAATCCCTTGTGTTTGCAAATCAATGCAAACAGTCGATGCATCAAAGGCCACACCTGCATAAAACGTGGAATCTCGCTAATTTATGGCAATAATGGTGTAAAACTTGAATTAGCAGTGGCCATTTGCCCTTTATATTGATATGAAAATGAGACGAGAACTTCAGAAAATGGTTACGTTTCAAAAGGTCGCACGTGTCAACTCGAAGTCGAAATATAAAAACTTGTGAAATAAGTCATTGGTTTACAATGGCTTTTTTATAATAAGTCATCTATGATAAAAACAAAGGAATGACCAAGGCTACGGATAATTAATTATTTATTTTCTTCATAGGAATTTTACTTAAATCTTATTGGATTTCCTGTTTGAAATGTTAAAAATAAATTAAAATTCCTTAGTTTCCTCAGTAAATTTAAAATCCGTCTCGAGTGATACTTGACAAGACATTAAAATGGATGCAAAGAAAAGTTCATTGATCGAGCTACGAGTATATTTATTTTAGAGAGTCCTTCATCTCGTATATTGTATTTGTTATAATATTTGCTTGCGGTGCTCGCTCGTAGAATATCATTGATCATTTAGTTTTTTTGTGTTTTATTTTAGTAGTTTTCATTCATAGCATTTTTAATCAACTTTCATAATGTCGCACCAAACCGAAATTCAATAATTTACTAATTTTTTAAGGTAAGGTATTAAATTTAATAATAATATCTGGTTTATATTTTTGACTTTTGCGTTAACCATTTAATGAATCTAATAGCTTTAATTATGGTTGAATTATTAACGTTCAAGTTAACAACTTTTAAAATCTCATTATAATAGGAGACGATGTATTATATCCTCCCTGAAATATACTCCCTGAAAAAGTTGTTTAGTTATATTTGTTTAACTCCAAAAGTTTCAGTAAGAAATTACAGGTAATTCGCGTCTTTACACGTCTAAAAAATTAATAAATATGTCAAGAAATGGTTTGCTGTATGTAGTTTTGATCTTTTGAATTTTGGACATAACGTAATTAAAGGTTATACCTACTCCGAGATAAATACCTACATGTTTTTCGTAACTAAACAATTAAAACAAGATTTACAAAAAATTTGGTATGAATTTGTATTCTTCAATTATAAATTCATTGAATCTAATTTCATTATAACAATAGACACCTACACTAATTTCTTTATAATATAATATTTTTAAGTTCAAAAGTTTTCATATAATGCAGAGAGCTAATAAATTAAATTGGGTGATCAAAATAATAGCTGATCAAAGTAATTGTCTGTAGGACATTATGCTTATTTTCATTTGTATGTTAATCTTGTGGAGCATGTATGTTTTAATGTATTTTTGTAACATTTAATGTTTTAATATTTGATTTATAGACACATAAGAGTTTTAATTTGTAATAAAACTACATTATTAATTATTATAAGTTTATATACTCACTTATTTCAGAGCAGCAAAATGCTTGTTACTTACTACCTACCTACCTGTTGCTTAAATACTGGCTTTAAATTACCATTTCTCTAGCGAGCTAGCCAATAGTGTGTGCTTACTCACTTATAATAATGTCGTATAAAGTTACCGCAATATTTATTATCTCATTTGTTTACGCCGTCGGATACAGAATACTCACAGTAGCGTCAACAACCTCAACAAAATGGACCAACTCGCGGCCACTAACGGTAACCGAGCTTCTTCAGTGAGCAGCGATGCTCTTATCGACTTCTACTCTCAAAACGTACTCTCAAAGCAAAACGTCGAGAACAACAACTCTCGCCTCTCACCCTTCAGTGTATCGCCGGTGCCCGAGCTAGCGAACGGTGTCGTTTCTTCCGCGCCGTGCTTCGGCGGCATGACCAACGAAGAAATACAAAATTACTTAATCTCCAAGTTCCAAAACATGGGAGGCTTTTCAAGCGACACCTCGCCAAAGAAGACTGCTCAAAATGCTAACCAACAATTCTATCAAAATTCCAACGCGTTTCCGAATATACCACCTTTGACGAACCACTATAGCGCGGCTGATCTCGCGAGTCTGCTAAACCACAACGTGTTCAACGAGCCCTGTGGCTCTTCGAATCGACTGGCACCGGTCATGCAAGCGATGAGCGTGGGCCAGTCTGAGAACTCTCTGTTCAGCAACAGCCGGGAGTCATCGTCGAAAGATTCGACACCTGACGGGTTCAGCTCGGATGAAGTGGGCATCCCGTTTATAATGCCTTTATCACACAACGGCACGCTGACTGCGACCGGCGAGGACGGTCGCGTAAGACTGATAGTGCCGGTGAGTCCGTCCGAGAGCACCACTGAGGTGGACGAGGCGTGCAAGGAACGTGAACCGGTCGCCAGTGGTCACACGCTGAAGGTCCCCGGAGCGTTGGCCCCTACTGCACCCATCACTCGCACCACCAGTGAGAAGGTCCCCAACCGCAGCGAGATGATGACGGCGCTGCGCTCACAGTGGACGAGGCACACCACCAAGTAGACAATACTATTTTTATAATATAACCAATTCTAGTCCGAGTCTAGTTACCTTGACTGTTATTGTTTTCGTTATTATATTGATTTAATTTCATGTTATTTTTATCTGTAAGTATGTTTGTTTTCGTAAAAATTGTGGAGTACCGACATATCCTTTATCATATCGACATTACATAGGGTTTAGTTTTATGATCACTGTAACGGTTATAAAGTGTAAGCAACGGCAATATTTATGCTTTGGATGAGCTATAAAAAAATCTAATAATATCTCGATGTTTTGTACGTATCGCGTTGATGAAAACGATGTTTTAGCTGTTACCTGAACAAATTTTTTAATATCTAGTCATTGTGATAGCCGAATATTTTATATAGGAGAATATTTTTAAAATATATTGTAAAATTTTTATTATAGGTACATAAAACGTGCCTAATTAGGTGTTGTTTTTTGATAGAAATAAAAATTGTCTGACTAATACCAACTATACCAGTACGGCTATGTGTATAGTGTACAATATTATAGCTATAATGAAAATATATAATTTTTGACTTAATATTGTACATAAAAACGTGTTATCATATCTACATATAGATATTACTATTGACATATTCTTATATGTATAATACATATAGATTGTAATGAGCTTTTAGAAGATTTTAGATATCTACTGTATTTACTTTTACTGTAATAAAATTAGTTTAGCTTAAAGGAACTTGGTAACTGAAAACTGTTCAATGAAAATTGTTTCATGCATTTATATGTAATATTGTTGGTGCCAAAGATTATTGTAAAAAATGACCAAAAATTCTAGGTACCTTAGTAACCTACATAAGATATAATCATTATGAATTTGTCTAAAATTCTAAAATATTGATGATAAATAATGGCAGTACGAGAATTAATGTCTAATATCAAAATCTATATATATCTATATATCCCTATACACCAAATCTATCTGATCTATTAAAACCGTAGATACGTTTATTTAAAAATATAAAAAAAATAAAAAAAATATATTCTCTTGAATTCTGGTAACGTGTACAATTTACAACTTAAATGGAGTTATTAGAAAGAGAATAAGACAAGATTGTAATTCTTATTCATAGACAAATACATCAGATATTTCATAGACATCAAAGAAATGTTTTACTCTATAAGAAATGTTAAAGATCAAAATCTTTAATCTTTACTATTATATTCATTCTTCTGAATTCTAAATCAGTAACTACTTAGTATTTATTAATATTCCAAATACCTAAATATAATTGGTTTTCTTTTTTAAATATAAATGCACCTATACTAATGTCAATTTATTTCTGAAATAAAATGTTTTACTTGGCTAGTAGTAAATATTTATAAGTCAACATTATAATAATTTATACAAGTTTTTTAATGTTGATGTCGTTATGAGAATGTAAACATTAATAAACATGTAATTTTGTGCAATGTTTAAAAATCTAGTTCAATATCCCAAAAATTAAAAATTAAATACACATACACCCCGTTCCATAGTTTAACTTCATCGTGTTGTCAATCATACAAATAAACGTCAATAGAGTGCCTGTGTTTTGAAATTATTTAAAATAGGTGTACGTTCCTTTTAAAACCTAAAATTATTGTTAATTGTTAGATATCTCTATTGTACAAATGAGCCAAAATATCTGGCGTAAAGAAAATTCTACCTAATGATTTGGTTAATTTAAACTACAACTTTCTCATTATTATAAAAAAATACTTTATTACACAAGAATAAAACTTAGTTGGTTACTACATCTATTCGACCTCTGAAATATTCTCGTTAAATCCTATCCCATATTTAAGTACTACATTGAGTAAATTACAAAAATAGGTACTTAATTATTTCTAATATTCTGTATATAAGATTAAGCATCGATATTATTTTTCTAAATAATATGTAATAAGGTAATTATAAACACTTCATACTCTTTGAGATAATTTTATTACGAGATAAATGTAATAAACAGAGAAATTTCATGAATTACCTATATCAATAATAAAATATTAGCAAATGAATAGTAGTTACACTGATAAACAATTGGTGTCCAAACCTTTGTGTTAAAAGGTATTGTACTCATCGTTTGGAACAACTTTTACTATGGAAACAAATCTGATATCCCGATAAAATAAAAAGAACTCCTCCGTCCAATTATATTTTCGCGATTTTAGAGTTGTCCTGCACAGTGAAAAGTGTTCCTCCCTCCCCTATAGTCTCCGACACCAATGATCGTATGCATAATATTCCACGAGCAAGTATGCAAGAGATAAATCTACTAACATACCTAAAATCATAAACTAACAACATTGGGCGACTGGTTAACGTAAGGTGGTGGTACACCCGTTATTTAATCATGACGTTGATAGGCCATATTTGTCCAGTTGTCATCTAGTGCAAAGATAGACCGGTGGTTCTCGCTCCTGCCGGCTGCGCCAGCTCTCTCGCGGCCCGAGAGCGGCTTCGTGTCGGGCGTGGAGGACGGTGACGCTGCCACACTCGCTGAGGCGAGAAATCTTCTGCTGCAATTGGGAGCGAAGAAAAAAAGACGACTGATCCCATTACGCTTCACGAGAAGAAAGATTTTAGCTAATAAGCATACGCTTCTTTAATGTATAGCTATTAGTGCGCGTTGTTCCGGAATTATTATGATTGAGTTATTATGTATCAAAATATAGGGAGGATAAAGGCCATTGCATTTCGTTTAAGGTCAAGCAAGAGACCATGCCGCTCGTCTAACTCAGTACAAGGGTCTACCCTACCAAATAGTACCTTTACCAAATAGTAACACCAAATACCAATACAATATCAAAATCAATGGCCGTTTTTTCTCTGCATTTTGAACAGACTTAAGGAACGATACGTCTGATTGAAATTGAAAGATTCCCAAGTTGAGGGGCGTAAGCCCAATGACCTTCTTTTGGTCTGGTTAAAATTGAATTAATTTAATATTCGTTACAGATCACGTGGGCCTTAGAAGGATAGGATAATATATTTGCTAATTTCATGTGTAAATCTTAATAATGTTCCCCTTATAGATAAAATATTCATGAACCGAGAGAAAATACATAATTAAACTCGATATTGAAATATGTCGAAGAATTTGCCTATAACTCATAAACAATGAACGGGTATCAATAATACAAAGGTTCTTTTAATAGAATGAATATTCATCCATATTATAGCAATTTTGTAGAGAATTTAAGGCCAGGCTTTGGTCAAGACTTTCTGAGCCTCTAGAATGGGTGAGCCTTATCATTTATTCAAGGCTAATGGTCTCCGTCGAGATGACAAAGCATATTAGATCATAAACCAGCTCGTTAGTGTCATAGTCATTTATATCAGGGTATAGTCGAGTTCATCTCACTTTATTAGCCGTTTTATATTGATCAGAAGTATGCTAGCACATAATCAAGCCTTCACGTCGTATCCTATACTCCATAAAATATGTCGCATTATAGAGTGAATGGTCGATTAAGAAACATTGAATCCAAAAAGAAAGATATATCATCCAGGTGCCAATCGTTATTCTTATAACATTATTTACTATAATTATTATTTATGAACCTATCTATGCTTTTATGTATTATTAGGAGAATCAATTTAGTTGCTATAAATTAGGGTCATAAACGAAAAAAAGGATAGTTTTATTGTGGTATCTGTCGCATTTGCGAGAGTTTTCAACGACTTTAGGGTTATTATACTAATTTATATTATGTACTAACTTGATTGCTCTAAACTTCAATTTGAAAATAAGGTTTATAATGAAAATGAAGACTGAATAGGTAGAGTGTATAATTTCTTGAACAACGCGTACTTTATATTATATTATATAGTTTAATTTATAATAGGTTGAAGTATTATAGTGTAAAGAATATTATATAGGTAATGATACATACATACGTAACACATAAGTAAGTATACATACATAATATTATGTACGATGTTTTTGCTGCTACATTTTCCGTATTATTTCGAAATGAATACTATAAAGAATTGAAATTCTCATAACCTTGGTCGTATAGTAAGTACTCTGCCGTCTAATCTAATTCTGACCTATTCACGGCAACAGTGACAACAATCCAGGTACCTACGAACATTCCGTGGTTTTCTCGGAGTACATCCACGATTCCCTTGTATCGTTGTATAAGTTAAGAAGGTATCCAATTAGCACATTTATAAGAAGCTGTTCTGCCTTCAGATCGAAACTTTCTGAAGTTATTGTCATCTAACAATATGGGGTTCTTGCTAACTTGTTGACACCCCTTGCAAAGTTTCGTCAAGTGGTTGGGACTAATTTACATAACAGAGCATATAAACCTTCACATTTTACTACCTTACTTCACTGAAACACCAGCTGCTGTGCTTATTTAAATAAAATAGTCTGCGTATAAAAGTGCGATAACGCCTGTGCGCTAATTAAAAGATGTTATGACACCAACTCTTATGGCGGAACTGGTACATGTTTGTCCACATTCATCGTACACTTTAACCATTTACGTTAATTATAAAGTAGTCATTACTAATTTAAAAAAACCACTCTTGTAATCTCAGAGCTACAAACACTATTAACTATATAAAATAAAAATAAGCGCATCCTCTGGGAACAGACCGAAACTTTGGTGTTTTAATGTTTATATGAGTATGTACCATATAACTTGACTGTAATATCGAAATAGGTGAAGTAGGTTTATGAACAAAATATGAAAAGGATCTTAATAACGTCTAAACGTAAAGGCCTCAGTAGTGCAACCTTTTTCAAATATTATTATTTGCTATTAGGTAGATACCTATAGATAGGTAATTGAGGCAAGGACTCCCGTATAATAATATAAAGCGTAGCGTATCTGTATCGTAGGTGTAATTAAATGATAATGCTCTCTTATCACAGTACTTCTCACTCCTCAATATCTGTGACTGAAAGTGACAATAGACATTTGTCAGCCAATTACACCTACGATACAATTACGCTACGTGTCGTGTCCAGGGTCCTCTGAAGTCTAAGTGAGGTCGTGTCTAATTTAGGCTGTTTCACCAGCCGAATTGGCTTATCTGACCGTATATCTTCATATCTCTGGTTTAACCAATTTTACGCGCTGCATCATTTTAACAACTGTTAAAAATGTAGGCCATTAATAATAACGTCATCATTAGCGTGCAACGCAAAAAATAAGACATTATAACGGTCGGTTAAGCATCAGTTAATGATACAGTTATCAGTAAGCTCAAAATAGCGCAACGGTCTATGGAGAGGGCTATGCTCGGGATTTCTCTGCAAGATCGAATCAGAAATGAGGAGATCCGCAAACAAACGAAAGTTACCGACATAGACCAGAGGATTAGCAAGTTGAAATAGCAATGGGCAGGACACATGGCACGTAGAACTGATTGACGATGGGGCTGTAAAGTTCTCGAATGTAGACCACAGACTGGCAAGTGTAGCGTAGGACGTCCACCCACAAGGTGGACAGACGATCAGATATAGACATCGGGATCACGCTGGATGCGGGCCGCTTGCGACCGGTCTGGATGAAAATCTATGAGGAGGCCTATGTTCAGCAGTGGAAGTCCTATGGCTGAGATGATAATAATAATGAATGTTATAGTTAGCTGGTATGCTGCCAACTCAACCTGCGTGTACTATATAATAATATTATGATAACGAAATAGTTACAGTGCTAATGACATTATTAGGTGCTCTAAGATTTTACAGAGGTATAATATGCATTTTAGTGATCTCAGTTTCCGATCAACAAAACTATTCTTACTCTCTTATCTATAAGTAGAATATATAATAGAAACAATAAATTAATAGTACATTAAGATACAAGTGTGTTAAGGTGAACATTACACGCGAGCCAAAGGCGAGCGTGAATAAGAGATACCGAGTAGCGGAATGTTCATAGCACACGTGTTTCATGCGACGTTTTTCAACACCCTTAGATTAAGATTATAAGATAAGATCTGTAAGATCTTGTTACTGCTCTTCTTCGATAGATGTTGATATTATTAATAAGTAATATTAATTAAAAACCACGCAATGAAAATTTTAGTATTAATTCTTAGCTAATGAAAATTGCGCGTTGTTTTTTTTTTTCACGTGCCGCGCTCATACCGGCGCAAATGCACTGGCAAATACGTATTAAAATGTTATAAACACAAAATCATGTTTTTCATATACAAATTAATACATACACAAATCATATACAAATTAAGGTTAATTTGTTGTTAATATATAATTAGATGAAATTATAATAAAAATTATTGTTTTTGTTTTTTGGCATATAAACTCTTTACGGCGATTAAAAAAAACGTAAAGTAAAAAGCACTAGTGCGTAATATGCAGTATATAATGAACCTAAATACGTTGAGATAACGGTTATATTACAAGTAAGGGTGTTGATATTAACATGTTATACTATTAAAATAGAGAGCAATAAGTTGTTTTCTAAAGTGGAAAGAATTTTTCTTTGCGATATCGATAGGTGAGTACTTCTATATGCCTACAATCAAAGAAATTTAACGCTTAGAAAGTCAGAAACAAATTTTCATTCAATTTCGAAGCAACTTTCAAATTATGTACGTGTATGGATACAACTCTGTGAATGTCACACATTTACTGCCGCAGCCACGCACACATACGGCCGAATGTTATGCCAAGTAAATAAGACATTTTCCAAAAAAGCGAGGAAATTAATATTACATACACTGTTCCGGTTCCCATTTTGCCATGTGTTTGAATTGGACGATACTATGATAACAAAAATTATTGTTCCTCTGTTTATTTCCGAAAGGGTTGAATCGATTTTGATGGATACTTATTTTTATTTTAGAAAAATGTTACGGAACCCTACCGTCCGAATAAATGAAACCTTTTTCATTTGGGATCATTTACCTAATACCTATATTATTTACATAAACTGCCTCGGTGGCGTAGTGGGCGCAAGTTAGACTGTTGATCAAGAGGTCCCGGGTTTGATACCCAGGTCAGGTAAATATTTAAATAATGGATTTTTCCATTCGAAATTATCTCAATAACTGCTTGAAGCCTGGAATTTAGGCTCGCCCCCTATTACATGTTTTTTATGATAGTGAGTGACAAGACGAGCAAATCAGGTGCCTGATGGTAAGCATCATGATTGCCCATATCAGGCACAATGCCACCCAGTGTTTTAATATTCAAAATTCTGCGCGGCACTGCACTGCGCCTGTCACCAGCCTGGTGACAGTTTCAACAACTAATATATCAGGATATATTAGTTGTTGAAACGCGTCATGCCCAGCAATTTCGCTGGTAACATTGCCCTTCAGACCAGAACACAGTAATGTATGCACATTACTGCTTGGCGGATGAATAACTGACAAAGGTGTGGTACTTCCCCAGGCGGCCCCCTGCAAAAGAGGCCTATCACTACAAGATGATGATGTGACCAATAACATAGCTACTGGCGAACATACTGTGCAAAACTCTGCCTGCTGAACTGAACACCTCTGCCTGCCCCTTCGGGAAAAAGGCGTGATTTTATGTTATGTTTATTAACATATAATGTAGGTATGATATACTCGTATTACATATTCTAACATTCTATACATTAAAATAAATATATTTTATGTAAATTAAGCTTAAAATAATTATCTCCGCCTTAGGATGTCCGTTGCTGGCCACAGCTGCCCTGCCCCATCCACCGTATTCGAGCTACCACCATCTTGAGGATCATAGATAAAAATATGCAGTCTCTTAAACATAGTAGTCCCAGTTGTCACCAGTGGTGACGAAGAAGGTGGAGCCCAGCGAGAAACACATAAAAACCATCTACAAATAAAAACATAACATTACATACATTCACGCCTTTTTCCCGAAGGGGTAGGCAGAGGTGTACCCAGGACTCAGTCCCACAGTAGATACACCCACGTTTCGCCAGTATGTTATTGGTCCCATGTAATAGGGGGCGAGCCTATTGCCATCTACCGGGCACAGTTACAGACTCCAGGCAGTTATTGAGATAATTCCTAATGGAAAAATCCAATATTTAACAAATAAAATAAAAATAATATAATTCTACAAATAAACACAAAAAATACCAAAAAGGGGTACTCGGGTAAATAGCTGGCAATATTTTCAATATTATAATCGCGTCTGGTTTGTTTACAAATTATAAATATGTTTTGACGAATGTTTCACCTAAAATTATGAGCCAAATGATACCTTCGAGTGAAATGTGATCTTCTTATTCTTATTTTTGTTACAAGACGCGTTGTGACACCCTTTCACTGCACAACAAGTCATATTTTAATAAAAATCCGAGAGTCCGAGAGCTATTTTCCTTAGGACATTAAAATAACAACTGACGTAAAAAAGAAAGTGTTGAGCCTCATACGGTCGTACTGAAAAGCTATATATTCTCTTTGGTCCTCACACGTTCTAAGCGTTAAATTTCTTCGCCTACAATATTCTTTCCATATAACTTTTCCTTAGATAATTACAATATAGGTAATTTGTATTATTATAAGTTGTTATTTTATTAATAAACGTGATGTCACCTTTCATAGCACAATAAAGTGATGTAAACTAGGTACTTGTACACAAACAGTATTAATCTGTATATTTACTGATTATTTCGTAGTGCATTTTAATTATAATTTCTGACTCATGCATCTGAAATCACAACAAAATAATAAGCTGCTGTTTACTAAAACAGCTAAAACAAAAAACACCTAATAAACAGTTGCTCTCTCTTTAGAGTTTTCAGAGAGATTTCAGAGTTGTAAGTTATACTAATGATTAGTTTAATACCAAACCTACAGTGACCCTTTATTTTATTTTAATCTCCATGTGATGTCACTCTTGATGCTCCGTTCGCCGAAATGCAGTTAGTGAGCAAAACATAGAGCGTCGTGTTCGATGTCCGGTTCGATAAAAAGAAAAAAAAACCGCGAAGGTTCGATGTTCTTTCTGCTCGAGGAAATGCTGAAGTCTATCACCATCTTAAGAAGATTTTAACTGATTAATAGTAGTCATGTATAGAGAACGGACTTATATTACCAAATACTATTAAGTTATACAATAAATATAATAGGTATAAAACCTAAGGCTGCATTCGCTTAACATCTCCTCGGCATATAATACTATATTATTATCTCTATTAGATACATTTTATTTAGGTACTCATTCGGGAAACGTAATTTCTTATTACTTTGGATAGAGTTTCGTAAAATGCATAGATGAGCTGATAACGATGAAAATAAATTATAAGTATAGGTAGGTAGGGTAAAGTTTGATGTGAGGTCGAATCCAGGCTAACACCCGTATTCATGAACAATACTTATGTAAGGTACTACTAAGTACGTAAGGAATTTCTCATTGCGTTCATCACGCCAGGTAATTGGATTTACTTACCGACCCTATGCATTCGGGCCATCATAGTCTTGTTCTTGAATACGGGTGTGAGTATTATAATTTTGGGTTAGCACTAGAATGAACTATAGTGGCTTCTAGCAAAGGAATCTAATTATAAGTCTATCTTTCACCTTAGAAACTTACCTAGCTATTAAGTTACTGTTTTAAGATGTTATAGAGCAACCAAATACTTATTAGTGGGTAGAGCTTCGGGCCTCGATTGTAGTTATAAAATCCCTAATATACGATCTCACTGCAAGAGATAGTTCTATGCTATAAAACTATATAACCACGGTAAAGATAACGCCGATTGAGTGACACAGATTAAATCGTAATCGTAACTTAGTCTTTTTAGGTTTCCTCAGATACCTCAAAAGGAAATAAGGAAGCCTTATAGGATCACTTTGTCTGTCTGTCTGTGTGTCTGTCCGTCAGTAAAGACACTATACTAAGTACACGTGGAGGTATCAAGTTGTAATTGATATCAAATACTCAGATCTACGGTCCTCTGTAGCTGTAAAAAATATATACTTCTAAGTTAAAATTAAATAACGCAATTAAAAGTTATGGCTATTTTACTGCATATATCCTTTGTACTATAAACCTCTAGTTGCTTGCTGTAGTTTGCATCTAGATGGCTCTGTATGTTCTTAACGAATGAAGTGGAGCGTTTTGTTTAGGTATCTGGGTATGGAACCCAATACTATGCATACATACGTCTGCCTTAAAAATTTAATTTAATTATTGTCACTATACCTACATAATATGACTTGACACCACATGGTATGACTTACGAAGAAAGGGATCATAGCCAATTATGCTTACTGTACGATTGTGACCCTCCTCGTGGGTCCAGATGTATAAAGTTCACATTAAGTCTGTGTCACCGATTGCTACAGTAGTAGTGGTAATGCAAATTATAAGTTTCATTAGACCACCATAACAAATACCTAATAAATCATTAGGTATAACAAATCGACATGATAAAATCTTCCCCACTCATAAAGACTTATTAGATTTTTATAATTTTAAAACTACCTAATTGTAAAAAGATGTTATTTAAACAAGCTATGATAAGCTACAGAATACAATTTAGTTGTCTACAATTTAATGTCCTTGACATTCAATATACCTTTGAGATCGGTATGAATCTGAAATGGTGTCCAGTCCAGTGCCATATTTCTTCATGGATATCTGCCCAGTTTTATTATAATTCACAAAAAAAGTAGCGCAATGATTAAGTAGCCGCTTTGAAAATAAACATAACAAAAAATAAACATAATATAATACACGATACATGTTGTTTTCTATGCGTAGTGTAATCGTAATGTAGACTCCATTTGTCGTAAGGCTTACCTTTTTAAATTTTGTACCGTTTCTTGATAACTTGGAAGTGAGAGTAACTTGAGTAACTTAATAACTGATAGGGAATAATACAATGATGCCTACAATACGATTACGCTACGCTTCGTATGCGAAAGATCCAAATATAAATCATCTCTAGATTTCTTAAATGAAATGATACCTATTCTTCTATAATGTCAATACAATTTTGAAGTGATTGTATGAATCGACTGAACGTAGGTTTAAAATTATATTTTGTGTTCTGATCTTAGATTTAAATTTTAAATATTTTATTTGTAATTGTTATTTTATAAGTTATCGATGTAGTTTGCAGTATACTTAATACATATATTTACTTTACACTTACATGTTATTTATCTATAACAACCTTGACCTAATAACTGATAGTCTTTATGTACGTATTATTATTAAATACGTAATAATAATTTGAATTTCTATACAACAGGACGGGTCGCCTCTATTACACTGATCGAGTCAATGCATAGGTACGGGATATGTATAGACAATCAACTAAGTGATTATGAATTACGAGTTGTGCTCCGCGGTTCCAGCCGAGTAATCATCGTTCCCGTGGCAAAATCGCGATAAAAAGTACCAGGGTTTAAACTATCTAAGTACATACTACTTGACTGCCTCGGTGGCGTAGAGATCAATCAAGAGGTCCCGGGTTCGATCCCCAGGTCAGGCAATGTTAAATATTGAATTTTTCCATTAGGAATTATCTCAATAACTGCCTGGAGTCTGGAACTGTGCCCGGTAGATGGCAATAGGCTCGCCCCCTATTACATGGGACGAATAACATACTGGCGAAATGTGGGTGTATCTACTATGGGACTGAGTCCTGGGTACACCTCTGCCTACCCCTTCGGGAAAAAGGCGTGAATGTATGTTTATGTGTTTTATGTAAGTACATATAATACTAAATTTCAGCCCAATAGAGTCAGTACATCCATACATCATGGATGGATGTATATCCATCCATCTTCACAAACTTTCGCATTTATAATATGATATAGTAGGATTAATGATAATCTAGCTGCTATCTTATAGATTTGAAATTTCCAGCTACACTATGCTTTAGAAGAAAAGGTAGAGGTATATGTAGAGAAAAAAACTGCCACTTTATTACGTTCATGACAAAGCAAGAGAACATGACGTGCCAATAATTCTTCCCATGTACCTCTGCCAGTACAATAATACCAAGGCTACCTACAATAAACCAGCCATTTATATTTTTCTCTTTATCAGAGTAAACATACATTTTCAGACCAAACTTCACCTGATTATGGAATAAATATTTTAACAATATCGTCTCATCGGCCTTTTATTTTCCCTATTTGGGGTGATTTACAAGTAGTTGTAGGGGTCCATTTATTTCCACCATTTTCCCATGTCACTTGCCTCTCTCGCCTTCTCTTCAAGCTGCTTTCCGCCACTCTTTTGAAGTCATCCATCCATCTTATACTCATACCATGAGTTTTCTGTCATAGAAATGAACAATTATTTAGTTATGTTGAGTAAAATATTGTAAGCATCTACAGGGGGGCTATTGGCGTTCTTGGTGACTATCACTTTAGTGACTATTAACTTGATTTGACATTAACTACAAATGTCAAAGTCCGGTTACTAACCAAAGACATTATGATAAACTTACTAAGTAGACTGTGCACTGTGTCGGTCCCGAGTGAGAACCACTCGTAGTGTCTATCCTTTTCCTTTTCTCTCCTCCAAATTTGACAGTAAAGTCTTGTTAGAAAGGTAAAACGTCTTTGTAACTAACTCAAACCACAGAACAAAAAGACATAAGCCTGATAGCGACTGGTGATTATGAAGAACGCCAATAGCCCTGCTGGGCTGACATAGTCGCACAGCGACTCAAAGTCCTTAAAAAAGTACAGAATAAAAATAAAAAAAAATCTAAATTGAAAGCGTCATAATTCTATGTAGATACTTAAGCATGAACGCTCTGTCATCACAGTAGCAGAAAAATCTTTCGCATTTATTAAGGTAACCTAATTTTTAATAACGATTTAAGTCATATTACATTGCTTGCAAATTCCAATTAAGTAGGTAGGGGAACTAATATAGATAATGAAATTCCTTCGTATTCTCCATGGAGCCTCAAATTCTATACTTTGTAAATGAACGCACCTAAGGCTATTCTTTTGTGAATAGAAGCCATTTAAATTAAGTACTTAACCTTACGTCGAGATCTTGTACTAACTTATTTCACATCAATAATTATAGGTGAGTCATTACTTTTTTTTTACTTTGACATTAATCAGGTACTAGAGAAACTTTTTGTGATTAAAGATGCTTACATTAATAATTTGGCTAAGAATCATACTATCCCACTAATATTATAAATGCGAGACTCTTGGTGCGTTATGCTTGTTATATCTTCTCGGCAAAATCACTAAACGGATTAGGCCAAAATTTGGTACGTAGACGGTTTAGAGTCTGAAACAACACTTTACTTACTCGTATATCCCAATATTCCCAAGGTATAATAGCTACGTGGGTAAAATCTGGGCATAGCTGGTAAGGCACATCATTTTGTATGCGACATTTAAAAGCAAATTGGGTCATATGAGCCCACATAATCTGACTTCCACACCAAGTACCTAAATAGAAAATCATAATTTTATAGAAATATTTTATAAATATAAATACCTGGCGTACATATTTCTAAATATAAAATGTAGAAAATTATTATTTTTTATTCCAGGAGTATATTATACAGGCTTATTATGCTAGAGCATCCGTGACTCCCTTCCTGCGTGAAAATATCGAGAATTCCTATCTTATTCCCTGAAAACCTACGCGCTTTTCAGCTTTCAGCCAAAAGTGAGTAAATAATGAGCGAGTGTGTAAATTTTGATGTACTTTTTTTAGGTTGATTGTTTTAATTGATAAAATGTAATATTAAAAAATATTATATATTCACAAACTTAAAACTATTTTAGGTTTAAATATAAACATTAAAGTTAAATAAAGAGATTGGAGGCATGTACCTTGTTCCTAATTACATAATATACCTAAAGAAATAGTGTTAGTTACTGTACATAATTCTAAAAGGAAGTAGTAGTGGTAGGGCTCTTTTGCAGAGGGCCGCTGGGGAAGTACCACACCTTAGCCAGTTATTCATCCGCCAAGCAGTAATGTGCAAACATTACTATGTTAACATTTCTATGGTGACTGACAATGTTACCAACGAAATTACTAGGCATGACGAGTTTCAACAACTTATATCTCCCGGTGACAGGCGCAATGCAGTGCCACGCAGAATTTTGAAATTTAAAACACTGGGTGGCACTGTGTCTGAAATGGGCAATCATGATGCTTACTTACCATCAGGCACCTGATTTGCTCGTCTTGTCATTACTACTCATTAGCATTAAAAATTAAGTAACATACACGAGATTGGATTACAAGTTTGCGAAATAAAATTGGCTTCTCAAGGTTCGAAAGGTTCTGTTGTCGAATGCACCTTCTTGAGTATTACCAGGTGTTAAAAAAAGATACACCTTTTAACGCAAACATAAAAAAAACCATTAAAAAAACATACATTTACGCCTTTTTCCTTTTAACGCAAACATGTGTGTAATTTGAAAATTTTGTAGACTCTCCAGACCGCCTTTTGGGAAGTAGGTACCTGTCTTCGTAGAACAAGCTGGAATGATTGAAACTCGCGTGCTACGGTTTGATTCGCAGCGCCATCTTTGTTTGATACTTATTTAATTACTGAATGCATTTAACGATATCAATTATTGGTGTACATATATAATGAGATATGTAGCTACTTAGGCAGGTACCTATAATATTACGGATGAGTAAGGTTGATTCACGCATCAGCGGGCGCGGACCGGGCCAGGTGTCAAATACAAGCAAAAGTGCCCGATCCGCGCACGCTGTAGTGTGTTGTCTCCCATACAAATACCTACACGGAATGCAACTTTACCCGTACCGCCACATTTACGTGTGAAGTAATGGCCTGAGCACCCACGATAGAAACGCGCGTCTACGACGCGCTTTTATCCTGAGTGCTACACTCTACAAGCTGCCGCTGATTCTCGTACGTATCGCGTTTGTGTCGCTAAACGCGTGTCCGCAGCGCGCTTATAGACGTATGTACATAACGTAACATAAAGTTTGGAGCACACACGGGACGGGTGACGTTGCATTTTTTGCATTCGTATGGAGGAAATTAACTGCTAACACACTACAGTACGGTACAGGTGCGTTCCCTTGTATTTGTCACCCGAGCCGTCGCCAGACCATAATGTATATTTCGTATATCCTACTAGGTAATCCTTCCCACTAATATAATAAATGTGAAAAATTGTGAAGATGGATGGATGGATTTATGGTACTCTTTCACGCAAAAACTACTGAATGGAATGGGTTAAAATTTGGTATGTAGGTAGCTTAGAGCCTGGAATAACACATAGGGTACTTTGTTTCCCGATATTCCCACGGGAATGTTGTCTACGCGGGTGAAGCCGCGGGGCGCAGCCAGTTAATACATAATTACTATCTATATGTATAGGTATGTAATATGTAATTTAATCCCATCGTCACTCGTCACATACCTATCTAAACATAGGCATTTACCACGACTTTGTTAGTCATCATATCATACATGGGTTCCCTATTCATTCGCATAATATTTTTAGCCATAATTTTACAACTCATAAAATTTTAAGCCATAATATATTATGTAATAGCTAATGATCACCAGTCATAACGTCAATACTCCTATTATAACTTGTTATAATTTTAATTGTCCTAACATTTGAAACCTATAACATTATATGTCCTAACCATTGATAACCATATTATTTTATGCCATAATCCTTACATGTCCTAACTATTGATATTACTAAAATTATGTGCCATAATTATATATTGTTCCAATGTTAACTTTGTCATAATATAAATTAAACCTAACCTAACCTAACCAATAGAATTTTGAATGTCCTTAACTCATTAACGTACTTAAACATCTTTTCTATGTATCAAACTGTTGATATATGACATTGCTATAAAAAATATTATAGTAAGGCGCTATTACTGATTATGAATAAAAAAGAAAGTAGTTTCATTATTATTATAAAATAACACTTAGTCAAATTTTAGTGTTAATATTTGGAACAAAGTGCTTACACTAATTTTGAAATTATAATTACAATGGAAAACGAGTGCAAAATATTTACAACACAAAGAGGAGCCACAAATTAAATATCAGTGGATTTACATATGAAAAAAAATCGAGTAGGTAAATAAAAAAAATATTATTGGGTATGTGAGTTACGGCGAGATCCTACTCCTACCCATAAATGCAATACAACACTACAATATTCCTCACTTGCAAAAATACGTACACTACCGATTATATACAATAACAATTATGAACAATGAAAATTAGGACATACACTATTATTAACTATAAAATTATACATAACAACCATTATGACAACTAACAATAGGAATAAAAACTATTATACACAAAAATATTATAGTAATTAAATTTTAGGACAATTTATAAGTATTACTACAAAAAAATATGTATTTCCAATATTATGACTAGAGGAGGTTATGACAAATGATGTATGCGGAAAAATTTTATGACAAAAGAAAATATGCGAATCAATAGGACACCATCATACATGATTGGCAATCAGTGTCATCTAAATTAATAGGTATTATGAGAACTAATCTGACTTCTCATTGTGACGACCACACTGCAGCAGAGTATAAAACTCAAGGTTATTTAGATTGCGAGTTAATAAAGGGTTACAGAATTAGCGTCCTTTTATATGGCCATTGTAAGTAGGTAGGTACTCATCGCTTGGAATAACTATAACTAATATAATAACTGTAATAACTAACTTAATTATTGTCGGATTGTGTGACAATATCCTCATAATATTATAAATCCGAAAGTTTGTGAGGATGGATGGATAAATGGATGGATGGATGGATGGATGGATGTTTGTTACTCTCTCACGCCAAAACTACTGAACCAATTATGCTGAAATTTGGTACAGGTAGCTTAGATCCTGGAATAACACTTTTTTTCCCGATATTCTTACGGGAGAGATGACAACGCGGGTGAATCCGCGGGCACAGCTAGTTTATTATATACTAGTGGCCCGCCCCGGCTTCGCGCGGGTAGCAGAACTAGGTATAGTGAACGTTTTAAAAGAAGTAAATTCGTGATACATTGTATTTTTATAGATATAACCCTAATGGTTTACGCAGCGCAAGCAAATTAATATTTCTGTTACAGTGACTAAACCATAATAGATGTATAAATTTTCCGGGGGCTATTTTGTAGATATATAAGTACTATAAACCCCTATTACATTATTTCTACCATCAATAGTTTTCATACCGCATAAAAGTAATGTCTTCTTCGATTATTGTGACTAAACCAAAATAGATGAATATAATGTCCGTGGACTATTTTGTATATATTGATAAGTACTACAAACCCCAACTACATTACTTTAATCTATCACCAATAGTTTTCACACTGCATGAAAAATAATGATTGCTTCGATTATTGTGACTAAACGAAAATAGATGGATATAATGTCCGTGGACTATTTTGTAGATATTGATAATTACTACAAACCCCTAGTACATTACTTTAATAATTTACCACCAATCGTTTTCACACTGCACGAAAAATAATAACTGCTTCGATTATTGTGACTAAACAAAAATAGATGAATATAATGTCCGTTCACTATTTTGTACATATTGGTAAGTACTACAAACCCCTAGCACATTATTTTATTCTACCATCAATAGATTTCACAGCGCGCGCAAATTAATGAATATATGTGACACCTAGTTTTGTTACGGATCCCTAATATTTTTCAAAATCTCATATAGCCTATGTCACTCACACTGAATTAAGCTATCCATAAGTGAAACAATTCTTAAAATCGGGCCAGTAGGTTCGGAGACTATTCGTTACAAACAAAAAAACAAAGTTTCTCTCTTTATAATATTAGTATAGAAGTATAGATTAATATCCTCCATAATACAATATTACGAATATAACAAACACTGGATTAAACTGCGCCATTTAAGTGAAGTTGGAACTGCAGAGTCTGCTGCACATTGTAAAATGCGAAAAAAAAAACGCTATGGACTCCCATCACTAGAATTAACTTATTACACGTTCTCTTACAAGGTTCACGTCCACGAAGTACGCACTGCAAATTATATTGAAATATGGAAATAAGATTATACAACCTTTTGTTTAACCTGACTGCCTCGGTGGCGTAGAGGGCACATGCTCGACTGCCAATCAAGAGGTCCCGGGTTCGATCCCCAGGTCAGGCAGTGTTAAATATTGGATTTTTCCATTAGGAATTATCTCAATAACTGCCTGGAGTCTGGAACTGTGCCCGGTAGATGGCAATAGGCTCGCCCCCTATTACATGGGACCAATAACATACTGGCGAAATGTGGGTGTATCTACTATGGGACTGAGTCCTGGGTACACCTCTGCCTACCCCTTCGGGAAAAAGGCGTGAATGTATGTTACGAGTATGTTATGTTAATTTCCATATTTCTTTATTTCATTAACAGGAAAGAGGACCTCTTAAGGGTTTGACACAATCCTATGGAAAATTTACTAAATCGATGTTTTGTATTCCCCTGTTTCCTCCGAATTCAGTAAACCTATTTGATATATTAATATCCTGATATTTTAAAGATGAAGTAAAGTATGTCCCTATCTATCATTACTCATTATCATAAGTAAACTGAGAGTTTTGGAAGATCACTATAAAACAAGTTATGGGCTTATAAGAAGAAATAAAATGACAGGGACATAGGTTACTTCACTATAAAAATATCAGGATATAAATTTATAGAATGGGTTAATATTCGGAGGAAACAAGGGAATACAAAACATCGATTTGGTAAATTATTCATAGGATTGTGTCAAATTCCTAGAAGGCCGCGTACGCTCACCGCGTTTGAAGTTTCAAATGTACGAAAAAAAAAAACTGTAGAGATATAAAGATAATAAGTTAGTCCTATGAAAGTTGATCCAAATAATATAATATTAAGTGCATTGTGAACCTTTATGAAGATGCTGATTGTAAGTAATTGTACCCTGTGCAGGTACTAGGTACTTAGTAGGTGTATGATTTTATGGTCACAAGGAATAGGTAGGGACGTAACGACATTACTTTATTCTACCACCGATACTTTTCACAGCGCATGCATATAATGACTTTCGATTATTGTGACTAAACCAAAATAGATGGATATAATGTCCGTAGACTATTTTGTAGATATTGGTAAATACTACAAACCCCTAGTACATTACTTTTATCTACCATCAATAGTTTTCACACAGCTTAAAAAATAATCACTGTTTCGATTATTGTGACTAAACCAAAATAGATAGATATAATCTATGTATACTGTTTTGTAGGTATTGATAACATAACATAAACATAACATACATTCACGCCTTTTTCTCGAAGGGGTAGGCAGAGGTGTACCCAGGACTCAGTCCCATAGTAGATACACCCACATTTCGCCAGTATGTTATTGGTCCCATGTAATAGGGGGCGAGCCTATTGCCATCTACCGGGCACAGTTCCAGACTCCAGGCAGTTATTGAGATAATTCCCAAAGGAAAAATCCAATATTTAACACTATTCCTGACCTGGGGATCGAACCCGGGACCTCTTGATTGGCAGTCGAGCATGCGCCCACTACGCCACCGAGGCAGTCTAGAGAGGTGGATATAATCTATGTATACTGTTTTGTAGGTATTGATAAGTACTACAAAGCCCTAGTACATTACTTTAATCTACCACCGATAGTTTTCACACCGCATGAAAAATAATCACTGCTTCGGTTATTGTAACTAAACCAAAAAAGATGGATATAATCTATGTATACTGTTTTGTAGGTATTGATAATTACTACAAACCCCTCGTTCATTGCTTTACTCTACCACCAATAGTTTTCACACCGCATGAAAAATAATCACTGTTTCGATTATTGTGACTAAACCAAAAAGATGGATATAATCTATGTATACTGTTTTGTAGGTATTGATAATTACTACAAACCCCTAGTACTTTACTCTACCACCAATAGTTTTCACACCGCATGAAAAATAATCACTGTTTCGATTATTGTGCCTAAACCAAAAAAGATGGATATAATCTATGTATACTGTTTTGTAGGTATTGATAATTACTACAAACCCTTAGTACATTACTTTATTCTAATACCAATACTTTTCACAGCGCATGCATATAATGTCTGTTTCGATTATTGTGACTAAACCAAAATAGATGGATAAAATTTCCGTGCACTATTTTGTAGATATTGATAAGTACTACAAACCCCTAGTACATTATATTATTCTACCATCAATGGATTTCACAGCGCACGCAAATTTATGAATATGGTAATTATGTTATGTGACACCTTGGTTCACAATATTGCAGTTTTCTTACGGATCCCTATTTTTTTTCAAAATCTCTTATAGCCTATGGCACTCACACTGAATTAAGCTATCCATAAGTGAAAGAATTTTTAAAATCGGTCCAGTAGTTTCGGAGCGTATTCGTTACAAACAAAAAAACAAAAAAACAAAGTTTCTCTCTTTATAATATTAGTATATATTAAAAATTCTATTTTAATCCAGTACTGAAAACAAGCCGAAGTAAATAGTATAAACTCCTAGAACAAGAATATTCAGTTTTTAGTTCAGATATATGAATGGTGTCACTAACAAAAAATAATACCTAAAATCATTTCCTCTTTGCATACAATTTTGCTTTTGCACTGTGCATGTTGTTTGTGACACTAAAAATCGGAACTAAAAACTAAATATTCTTAATATTCTTGTTCTAGGAGTTTGCAATGGAGTTCCGAAAAGTAACGCCAAATTCAATCAATTAAATAATGTAAAGTAAAAAATAAAAAGACATTCTTAGGAAATAGTGTACGTTTCTATAATAAAATCCCAAAAGAGATAACTGGGCTCTCAGAGGGTAAATTCAAAACCTATATAAAATCTACTTTACTAAAGAAGGCATACTATAAAGTCAACGAGTACATAGAGGACAAAGATGCCTGGAAACTTCTGCATAGTCGCCTCGCGGCACCTTCAAAGAAAATGAATGTAAGCAAACCAAATAAATATTGTGAAACTATCTGTTGAAAAAATTAAGCCCTACAAGTTTCTTGTGCGTTCTTCTTGTAGAGGTATCTTTCCGAACGCACGGTAGACTCAGTACTGTATCTTCATTGACGTACAAAAGTGTCAGATTATGACCTATTTGAATAAATCTGTTTGAGTTTGAGTTTGAAAAGTAGTAAATAGCATATTTATTATATATGTTGATATACATAGTATATATATATCAACAAATAGTACCCGAACGAGATCATGACCAGTAGTGACGTCACAATGTTATAAAGTACCATACATAAAATTATAACTGACATAATGACGTCACAATCATGGCGACCACTCGTAGCGCGGTCGTGATCAAGTGTTCATCAATTTTGAATAGCTTATGATTAATTAAAAAAATATATTTTTGAATCTGATGATACATGATTTTCATTAAACTTTCAGAATAAATTAAAAATATATATATATAAACATTTTTTTAAATTTATTCTGTAGAATATTTTTTTTCTTCTGTTTCTAAATATAATGTTTATATCAAATGTAGTAGTTATATCAAAAGTATACCAAATTAACAATTATATTATTAACAATTATACAATTATATCGAACATGTATATATCAAATGCAGCAGTTTACCAAATGAAAACATATCAAGTGGAATTATATGAAACAAGTTTATATCAAATAACAATATAATATGAAATTAACGTTCAATCAATTTAAATTATATCAATTATTTATATACCAAATGGTACGCACCCCCTATACTTAGATCAGGGATGTTACGGAGGTGGTTTTTATTGTTTTGGTTGTATATTTGCGATCGTAGTGAAAAATCTCTAATTTTCACTACGATTGCTTGATAAGGAACGAAAAAAAGAAAGAGCTCTTCCAAGCTCTTTTAAAGCTCTTCTTTTACTTATAATGGGTATACCTATTTTTATGCAATAAATTGATTACATCGATGCAGATGGCCTCATAAGGTTTTCATTATATTTATAGCGATACAACAAAGGTTCTATTGCATTTAAATACCAATTTAGTATCCATTTGTATGTCATAAACAACAAATAATTATGAATAATACATTATAAGAGAAGTTTATGTTTATGGTACAAAAAATATTGTTTTATTTTATAGGTACTTGGTCCGTTTCACTTATTGCATACATCGTCCACGCCGCTTGACTGACAACAGCTGACATTGCAATACGCTCGCGAACCAATCGCTGCCTTTGTTCTTGTATTTAATTCAATCACAATCACAAGTCATGTATACTTATTACCTTCTTATCGGAGAACCATTTTTAGAGTGACATTTCGTATTATTATTTAAACACTTTTATTATATTAGATAGGTAGGTACTATAATAAATAGTAGTAGTACAGTAAATAGTAGTGATTTCACCTGCCAGTTATTCTAGGATCTATAATAAGTTATAAAAGATAATATTTAATTAGGTATTACCTACCAATTTTCTGCCTTTGGCGTGAAGAGACCAATAAACCGACAAACTTTAGTATATATAATGAAAGTAGTGAGTAATATAACTTTGATTTAGGCTCTACCAAAGAGTTCCAGGACAGAAACTCTCCCAGATCTCACCGTCGAGGTTCCAGCCAACGAGGACGCAGAACTTCAGGTCCTATGTGCTCCGACTCCCGGTGAAATATACTTAAGGAGACGTTCCTGACACTAGAGTTTTGGCCCGAAGGCATTGTGTTCCGGCGCTTGAGGGAGGTGATACCGAAAATATTCCCTACCTATATAAATATAAATATATAGCAAATATAAATAAATATATACCTATAATTATATTATATATTATTAAAGTAAATAAATATATATAAATAAATAAATATATATCTATATTTATTTACTTTGTTACAATACAAATATATGTATTGTAACAAATACAAATATATGTATTGTATACATTGCTATTGCCTGAAATGATTTAATTTATTTAAAGGGAAAAAAGTATAATATTTGGGCAATAATATTTCCTTTGGATGATGTCATCGAAAATAGCACCAATTTAAGTATTATGATCGCCAGCGCCGTGTCTCTGACGTCCTTCATTGCCAATTACACGACATTGTAGATGTTTTGTTAGAGGTTTACTACATAAGTGCCACACAATAACTCATTGTAAAATATACTTTGTTAAACTAAATGATGCAATTAGAGTTTGAGTGAAGATAGAGCACTGTTTTTGAGAAAGATTAATGTTCTATATGACCTTGCTAATAGCTAGGTCAGACCTCTTTCTATAGCTACTAGCTATAGGAAGAGGTATGTACCTACACTTGGTACATGAATAAAACTAATTTTCTCAAGTTTGATAACAGATGGAGCAATAAAATAAATTAAATAAAAGGGTCTGTTAGTATAAAAATAAAAAGATATAGTTTTTACTTAGTTCCTATAATACGATGCTAATAAAATGTTTAATTGTATTTTTGAAACTGTGTTGGGATCTGAAGAGGATGCTGTTTAAATAATTATTTTCAGCATTTTTCGAAGGTCGCAGTTGTTTCGTAATGGATTAAACACTTACTTATATCTCATATATGTACGTTTATTATCTATATACTAACTTGAACATCGTTCGTAAATAATTTCATTGGAAATATCCACCGAGCACGCAGCTATAAAATGACTTGTTATTCCTATTTTTCTCGCTGACTGTGACACTGGCGACCTCATACCTACCTAGTAAGCTGTAGGTAAACATCTACAATGACCTCCGAGGCAAAGTTGAGAACATAATTATTTTAATATTTACCTACCGATAATACTATAATGTCATAAGTTCATGGCCCGTGTTATAAATTTTTCCGTCTTCAATTTACCTATAGACATTGTTTTCTGTAGTTCTTTTAAAGGCAAAGTTCATCTAGTTAAGATTTGATAAACCGTTTGTCAGCTTAAAGCTTAAACCCATTATACCAGAAACCAGACGTTATAATATGAACGTAAGTGTCCAATAAATTATACCCTAACACCTAATGTGTTCATCATTATCATCATCTCAGCTATAGCATGTCTACTCCTGAACATAGGCCTCCCACAAAGATTTCCATCCAGTCTGGTTGTAAGCGGCCTGCATCCAGTGTGTTCCTGCCGTCCTTATCAGATCATCTGTCCACCTTGTGGGTAGACGTCCTATGCTGTGCTTGTCGGTCCGTGGTCTTCATTCGAGAGTGCTAAGTGCCCTGCTCATTGCCACTTCAACTTGCTAATCCGCTGGGCTATATCAGTAACTTTCGTTCCTCTCGGACCGGACGGATCTCCTCATTTCTGATTCGATCTCGCAGAAAAATCCCGAGCATAGATAGCCCTTTCCATAGCTCGTTTGAGATCCTTAAGTCATCACTGGTAACACACACTGGTGGAAGACCTTCGACTTGAGGTATTTTGGAAGACAAGACATTGCGTAGGTTTCCGAACGCTGCCTAGCCTAGTTGGTTCGACGAATTACCTCTTTCTCGAAGTTGGACCTTACGAGTTGGAATGCTTGTCCTAGGTAGACGTATGAGTCAACAACGTCTAGCATCGAGTAACTAACCCAACTAATAATGGAGTCAGCACAACGTGGGCATTAGACATCACCTTCATCTTCTCCATGTTCATTTTAAGACCGACCCGTTGAGAAACTCGATTGAGGTCTTCAAGCATCGTGTCCAGATCTTCCATCGACTCTGCCATGACTACAATGTCGTCGGCAAACAGAATAATGTGCTCATAGGCAGTAGAATCTTCATAATGACGCACGATAGCTCTATATTCGAGTCGGACATTAAACAGTCACGTTCGAATTGTCCACTGTCCACGAATCCTGTTCGAAGACTACCACTGAATTACTAAGCAGGTAATACAAACACTAAGATGACAGAACCAAGGAATTTAAAGTAGGTAGTGAAAACACACAAAATAAGTAAGAAAAGGTGGCGTAAATGTTATATAAATCTTCTTACATGAAATTCTGGGGCAATTATAGTATTATTACATTAAAAGGGCGTTCATATTATAGAAAAGGGCTATTCGGACTATAATGCGTATACCTGGGAGTCGTATAAGGAACATTTTCGTAGTTTGGAAATATACTGACGGCTTCGAGCTTACATTATCTAGTAACGCTTATGGATATTATCAAACATCCGTATAAATATCAAGGTTCTGAGCAAAGAGCAGCCAGACTTGAAACGAAGCGAAAAGATCTTAAGGCTGTGTTGTGAATGGCAAGGCATATAACCTAGGTATAAAGCAGTCAAACTTTTTAACGTGCTGCTTGCTGACATGAAAGTTATTGATAAGCCTGAGACATTTAAATGTAGACTTGTGCTCTTTTGCAGGGGGTCGCCTGGGAAAGTACCACACCTTTGCCAGTTATTCATCCGCCAAGCAATAATGTGCAAACATTACTGTGTTGCGGTCTGAAGGGCAATGTTACCAGCGAAGTTACTGGGCACAATGAGTTTCAACAACTAAAATCTCAGGGTGACAGAGTGACAGGCGCAGTGCAATGCCGCGCAAAATTTTGAATTATAAAACACTGGGTGGCACTGCCTGATATGGGCAATCATGATGCTTACCATCAGGCACCTGATTTGCTCGTCTGGCCACTATAATAAAAAAAATTGACATGCAATTTTGAAATGCCCTTGTCATTTTAAATTTTTTTTGTCATTTGATTGGAATTAATTTTATTTAGTGATATTATAATTGATTTTTATTTGAATGATTTTATTTGACATTTTTGTTTTTTAAATTTAATTGTAAGTTACCTAGATTTTTATTGATAATTTTTATGTGTTAATTTTAAGCTTATCTATATATACTATTTCAAATACAATTGTTTTATTTTTTATGGTTAAATGAAATATAATTATATAATGAAATATATTATCGCCGGGCAAAATTTAAATACACATTTTTTTAAACACATTGTTTTATATACAAAATATTTTTTTTATTTTCCTACTAATATTATAATTACGAAGGTTTGTGAGGATAGATGTTTGTTACTCTTTCACTCCAAAACTACTAAGCCGATTGGGCTTAAATTCGATATATATAGATAGTTTAGACCCTGGAATAACATAAAAAGTATTTTTTATCTCGATATTCCTACGGGAACGAAAACTGCGCGCGTGAAACCGCGAGGCACTGCTAGTATGATATAAAAATAATACCTGTTTACATCAAAATGTAGCAGTACAAATGAAAATTATATCAAGTGAAATTATATGAATTAAATTTAACCAAATGATGCGCACTAGCTGCAGACTGCAGCAAATGTGCGCCGTCGGCGATGATAAAAAACTCCGTGTGCAAAAAGGCTTATATACCTAGTTTAAATAACATGTGGTAAGAACGTAAAATAATGTCAAAAGTTGTATTAAGTTTGACACAGGACCGTAATCGATAAATGGACTACTCACCAGTGTCGAGTCGTGACCAGCTAATAAACGTCGATTACCACTTATAATAACCCATGGCCGGTGGATGTTAAGTGGGGGACAATTGTTGGTGCTAACGAGTGGAACATCATGCCAGAACAACGCGAATTTTCATTTATTCAATTATAATAATATGACAACCAATTTTATCAAGTCCTATTTTGAGTAGGTAGTTTGGAAAATTGGAAAAGCTACTGAGACCCGCATTCCCCAGTCTGCTAATTCGACCTACCCGAAACGATTAGCAAAAGTTTTAAAATTACAAAGCTATTGTAAGATAGTTATTCTAAAGTTTTAAAATCTACCAGGCTCTAGCCAAACCATTTTTAGATAGGAACTTTGATATTGTACAAAGCTCTACATTATATTGTTTAAACTACTTTGACTCATCAGTACTTACTTACTTACCTTTTTAAGTTGGTATTAGCGATTTTAACTGCTTTAAAGACCAACCCAAGTTAGGGAAAATAATATTATAAGTATTCAAACCTCTCTGTGTGAAAACAACCACGCTAAATTAAGTTCAACGATCTGTGACTGCACCGACCTGAATGTTGCGTGTCACAGTTTCTATACATTTATGTAGGTAAAGTTGCATTCTTTGCTGTGATCAGGGATAATGCAAAAGTATCTTAGGTAGTTTGAAAAGATTCTCAGGGCTAAGTACGTATCTATTTAAAATACACACTTTTGAACATTGGACTGAGACAGGCTTGTGGCAATCACTGAGTCAGATTTCCAGACTAGTGAGCATCTCATATTATATATAAAACACGATAGTGGTCACTTATGAATGACGTAAGATAAATACTGGTTGAATATTAGTTTATTGCGAAAGTATAATCTCACTATACCAACACACACACATAATAAATACTGTTGTGTAGATATTTGCGCGTGTGTGGCTCGGTCTGTGATACCACTGTGGTAGATTTGTCACAATACATGGAACTTTTATAATTACATTTCATGGGAGTTTTTCGCTCGTAGTCTTTGTGATTTCAATGAAATTTATATGATGGCCACAAATAAATAGATATACTTAATTACTCTTAAATATTAAGTACCTAATATAATATCACAGTAATATACGTTGTTAAATAAATTCTTTAGATACTTACATTTATACATATTTTATTTATTGTATGTACTTACATAATATATCAGGACCTTGGTTAGTATGTAAGGATGTATGGTATAATATGAAATAATAACTTTTATTAATAAAATAACGTTCTGTGTACCTACGAAAAGCGATTGTCGCAACGTCACACCTATACATTCTACATAACAAAAGCTCTATAGAGCTTACATTCTATACATATAATATTGTAAATAAATGCAGTATTGAATCATCGTCGGGACCGGATCGACGTAGGTGTGTGGCAAGAGGTGACTGGCAACTCAGTCATACGCATGCCACAACTCACAACCACATTCGGCTCAACGGCCACCAACAAACCAATATACTTACAGTGAGAGTCCGTGCAGTATAGGTACCGTTAACCATGTCATAAATTTATCCAAATATTGATTACACACGTGGATTGACCAACTGATCATCATACGTAGAAGGATTTATCAAGTAAGTGTTTTGTTTTAATATTATTCAATCCCCAGCTCTTGCGCATTCATAATCAATTTGATCTAGAGCACCCTAATCAGCGAACTGTTTCATTATTTATTAATTATTTTTTTATAATACACATGCAGCTCACCTAAGTACTTTATTTTGGTCCAGAATGGTTTTGTAGATGCACATTATGGTGGATTTATTTTATCATGATTTTTAGAAGGTAATAATAATATTTTATAATGTACTCGTATTAAGGCAAAGTCACCTTGTAAAGGGACTTGAGATGTAATGTGGAAAGGGTATATAATAATAGTGTTGTATGTTGCATGATGTAGCAAAAAGCATAATATTATTTTCGCTATATTCATACCAACTTGTTTTGTTATTTATATTTTGATTTTTTGCTGAACGTGTAAATAGACATGAATGACATCTTAGGTAATATTATTAAATGTTCTAAAATGTAAAGTGGCCTCCTTTTCCGCACTTAGACTCTAATCTGGTCCGTTGTGCGTTTTTAATATTTTAAAATATTAAATGTTCTATTTAACAAGCTATTTTATTAGTACTTACTTAATATATGAAATAGGTATCTACATAGATAAGTAATCAATATTTTGGCCACTATTCTTACGTACGTAAGCTATATATGATATATTTTATCATTTGAAAGCCACTTACCATAAACTACTTATGTACCTATTTAATAATATATGAGGACTTACATAATATTATAGTTAACTCGTTTTTGTACTAAGTACCTATAGATTCCTATGAATGATCTTGCGTATTATTAATATATTTTCAGGTCAACAATCTGGCTCCCATAACAAAACCTTCGGCTGGCTCCACTAGTAAGAGTGGAGTCAGCCTTCTGGGCAAAAATATTGGGGGAAAGTCTGGTAGTGGCGGAAGCAAACTCTCCTCATTGGGATCCACTGGTAACAAATCCAGCGGTTTCGGTTCTACAGTCAGCAAAACAAGCAGTTTTGGTTCCAAAGCAAGCAATTTTAGCCCTACACCGAATAAAGCGAGCAGTTTTGGATCTACAGTAAGCAAAGCTAATAATTTTAGCCCCACGCCCAGCAAGACTAGTACATTTGGAGCCCTCTCACATGGGAAGGACAATTCAAGCAGTAGGACACCATCATTTTTTGGAGGAGAAAGCGCTAAAGTTTCTTTTGGACATACGCCAAGCACTTCTAAGAAAGTACACGAAACCTTATCATACACCAATCCTAAGAACCATAAATCTAGAACATTTGGAATAATATGGATTCCGGGAAAGAAGCGTAATAAGAAAAAGGATCAAGCTTTCAGCTCTATTAATTATTATGACAAGAAGACTGGGAGGACACCCACCATGTATAATAACATGTCGTAAGTGACCTAAATAACAAAATATTATACTAAGCCCTGCTTGCCTATGTTTAAAGGTACCACAATATTATGAAGGGGTTACTTTGTTACGTTAATAAATAAAGTAGCTATACCTACTTCATACTTCACTCTTCTTACTTAAGCTTCGCGCCCAAAAAAAAACGTTCCGTTACTCGCTTTTTATTCTATTCTACTTTTGATATAAATAATGTAGGTATTTATTGTTCTCCTCGTACTATAATATGGCTACATAACATCAATAACTCTAATATACTTTTTACTTTACTCTTTTTAGGTACTTAAATCAATAGGTAGGTACTTCATTGGAAATGTACAATTACCTCTAATAATGGTACATCGCTGTAGCAAATAACCAATTTTATAGCTGTCAATGTCAACTTAAACCATTTCAAATTGTCATAGACAAATTAACATTTTTTTCCTATTTTAGAAAGACAAATCCCCAAACAAAGGAGACGACTCAATCATTTATTTTGTAGATTGTAGATTAATAAAGTTGGATTATGTACGGTATTACCGTTTTCTCTGTGTTTGCAGTGATAAATCCATTTGTAATTTTGTTTTTACAAATTACACAAAGCGAAATAATTAATTGAAGTTTAATTTAATTCATAACTTTACGATCAAGTGGACAAATTAAATGTAAATAAATATTTGTAACCGGACTTTTTGCTGATTGTTTACATTTTGTCATCACGGGACCAACATGCAACAGAACAATAATTTCGATGCAATCATCAGCACCTGGCGTCGTATGTCTGTAGAGCAATCGGATTCGGTTACAGTGAGGTGAATTATCCAATTTGCTGAAGTTCGCAGTAATTTGATTGCTGTGGCCAAAGTACCTATTGTTCGCTTGAATTTATACTGAAAACGGTTTCATGAAATTCTATCTTCGGTCGACTTTGTGATTGTGCACCATTCGCTCAGTTCGCTCAGTGATAGTTATAGTTAATCTATATTACAGCATGTCTGGTGATTCTCCTGATTTCCAAGTTCACAAAGGACGAGATGAGGAGTCAAAGTTACTAGTGCCGGAGAAGTTGAAGGGACCGATAGCGACAGTGGCGAGCGCCGGAACAGTGCCAGTTATTGCCGAACTTCCTTCCATCTCGTCTCCCTCTGACCTCGAGGAGAAACTAATAAATCACGACAAGGAGGAAAGCAAGGTATCTTACTATTTTTATCTCAAAGCTTAAATGTTTTTATAAGACATTATTTTATTAGTTAATATTTGAGTTGCAATTAATTAAACTGAATCTAGTTACAACATTTTGCATCGCTCCTAGTCCTACTAATATTTAAATGTCAAACTTTGTGAGGATGGATGGATGGATGGATGTTTGTTACTCTTTCACGTCAAAACTACTGATCCGATTGGGCTGAAATTCGGTATGTAGATAGTTTAGACCCTGGAACACAGGGTACTTTTTATCCCGATATTCCCATGGGAACAATGACTAAGCAGGTGAAACCGCGGGGCACGTTTAGTTTTATTTTAAAGAAACTTATTTTATGTAGGTGTTCCCAGTGTCATTAAGCATAGTAGCATACAGATATACTGACTTAACTGATGTGAGAATACTGAATTATGTTATTAGGTTTGAATTTGTTTCCAGGTTCAAAGCTGGTCACTTTAAATCTAGTATCTTTTCAGTAGGTGACAGTGGCAGTAGCTAATGAATTAATGTTTTCCAGGAGGCTGCAGGTGATGCCACAAGTAAAGAAGACTCTGACTACCTAGAAAATGATAAGGTTCCAGAGAGCAAGCCGGAGAAGACTTCAGACAAAGTTGACAGTGTGTATGTGAGTCCAACTGTACCTATGAAACCTCCACCTCCTCAGTCTGTCACATCCAATGCTAATGAAGATGATTGTATCATTACTTGCCTTTACTATACAATACAATGCTGTGACTGTGTTCTTATGTAAGATTTAATAATGTTGGGCATGAGTCTAGGAATACAGGATATGACTGGCCTGCCCTGTTGTTTATTTCAACATAAATCAAGACTGTCATGAGTGCCAGGCCATATAAAGACATCCATACAAGAGGCAGCATCAGCAGTTTTTACCTGTAACTGCTGTTCTATTAAAAAAACAGCAAGTGGTTAAATGCATAGTGCGGCCTGGGCCTTATCGTCGATAATTGTAGACAAAGATATTAGTGATAATGTCAAGAAATTTTCTTTTGTCGAATTATTCTTTGACCTTGTTTACAATTTTTTGGCTCGATTTTGATTATAGGATGGTGTGTCAAGACTGTTTAAGTCTTGGATTACGGCTTCCAATAATATTGATTTTTTAAAATGTGCTCATTGCTTGTGCCAAGATCTGTATCGTTATTTATGCCATAATTTAGCCCATCATACTGGACCAGTATTCATTAGCCTATGTTAATAACATTTTGATTCTAAACATTGTTTTTTTTAATGCAATGTTCTAATGAAATACTATTACAAAGTAAAATTATATTATATAAATATTTAAATTCATTGTAAAATGCTCAAATACCAAAATCAACTGAACTCAATAATAAGATGAAATATTTAATTGTACAATGTATACTGATTTAGTAATGATTTTCTGTTTGCCAGATATATATAATACTTATTCTCAACTGATTAGCATCATAAGTTTTTTCTTTGGCAGCTATATACTATTATAATAAAGTTTTTTTTAGGAGTATAATATAATAATTAAATATATTAAATTATAATCACATATAAAATTTTAAGTTTAATAAGGTAATTTTTGGTTGTTCTCTTTAATTCTATGTTTATTATATTAAATAATATTTAGTATTACGTTTTTAAGACATGTCTCAAAGTAACTGATGACTCTTAATTGTTTATTTTTGTGTTTAAGTTAGTAATATAAGGGGCTAATATAATATATTGATACACAAACTATTCTGCATAGAAGGCAAAACATAAAACGTTTGTAGATCGCCTACTTGGTCAGTCATAATATTTTATAAAGCATATAATTTAAATAGGTAAAAAATCAGTCCTGCTGTGCGCTGTGCTGTCAGTAGGTATCCCAATATAGCCCTAAATCTAAATATTAGATTATAGTTATGTATAAAATATGTTTGGTTTGGTTCTAAGGCATATGAAAAATTTTGTTTGCTCAAGTGATATAGTACCTATAAAAACAGATTGTAGAATGTCATGTTCTATTTAGGTGACATGATCTTTAATAAATTGAACGCACAAATAGTTAACCTCACCCGCGCTGCTCGTGCCTTCAAGAATTACTTCACTTCATTTATTGAATCAATTTAATCGCGAGTAGCCTGGATAGCTCCTAATTGAGTTCAATGTCAATGCAATAAAATAATAATTAGAATAAGTGTTTTGAAAATTATATTGGATATTTCAACATTCACTATTGAAGGTAATATTCTATTTTTCCTATATTAAATATAAGATACTGATTAAGGCTGTCAAAATAGGAATCGATACATTCCTTTGTATTCCATTCACCTTAATCCCATGTGATACAAAGAATATATTTTTATATTAATTTTTATAGTGACATTTTGTAAAACTTTACATAAATTTTGAGATGCAACATAGTCATAAGAACTGGATAAAATAAAAACGTTTCCAATAACATGCCCTTGTGCAAGTGTATTAAATTTTAGATATCAAAAGCATAAATGGTCAATGAAATTTATATTTTTTCATGTGTAGACATTAAGTCGAATACATTATGTATACATCCTAATATTTCTTTAGTTGGTATTTTGTACAGGTCGCGTCACGGTTTAATAGCGCTCGGCAAAAGAGGAGGGGAGCTTTGCGCAGGTCTATTGGTCTAAAAAGTCATTATCAGATTTAAAAATCGATTTCTGCGCATACCAGGTCAGCGCTTTTAAACCGTGAGGCGACCTGTAACTACAATTTATAAGGCAGCTAGGTTCGGCCATATCGAGCCGATAAGTTTTTACGGTATTATAAAGTACTGATTTATATAGGCTATTTACATTTGAAACTGACTCAGTTCTTAGAATTTAATATTAGTAATCAATAAAGATATAATAAATGATATGAGATATAATGAAGTAGTTTTATTCTTCTGAGCCGCAGGTCCCGAGTTTGATCCCCGGCCAGATCAAACATTTATGCGCATGAGCATTTCTGTTTGCTCGGTTTCTGGGTGTTATAAGCATATGTATGTATAACAGTTTTCTGGTTACCACTATGGTACAGGCTCTGCCTAGTGAGTGACCAGATGATCAAGTGGAAGTTGTCCCATATTATTATTACCTATTTTACCAATACACAGTAGGAGCTATTATATTGTGACAGTTAAACAAATTTAATTAGAGTTCTGAAGTCCAGGTGCGAACATCGGTAATTATTTTTAAGGTTTATCCAGATGTTGAATAGTTGCGAGGTATTATTTCGCAGAGATTACGTATAAATACACTGCCTCGGTGGCGTAGAGGGCGCATGCTCGACTGCCAATCAAGAGGTCCCGGGTTCGATCCCCAGGTCAGGCAGTGTTAAATATTGGATTTTTCCATTAGGAATTAACTCAATAACTGCCTATGGAGTCTGGAACTGTGCCCGGTAGATGGCAATAGGCTCGCCCCCTATTACATGGGACCAATAACATACTGGCGTAATGTGGGTGTATCTACTATGGGACTGAGTCCTGGGTACACCTCTGCGTGTGAATGTATGTATAAATACACTGTCGTACCGGCGGATAGCCTTGCACGTTGTGGACTGTCCGCCTTATGGACAGATAATTAAGCCGTATTTTAGGAAAATAAAGATAAATATAATGAGCACGTCATTTATTTAAAATTACAACATTCATATTATTAATAAATAGTGTTGGGGCAGAAGGGCATTACAGTCATCTGCCATGTCAAATAAACATGATTTACGTCAAACAAACCTGATTTACATACATACTTTTCTAGGAATCATGTAAGCTAGTATTTTGCCCCACGTTTCATAGTACATATTATTATAAATAAATGCAGAGCTAATCGTCGGTACTACCATTTCTAAAACACAAAACGAGTTAAAAGTCTATTAATTATGTGAACAATTTTGTCCCTCATCATTCATCATAACACATTGCATACAATAACTGCATAGGTGAAGGCCGCTGACAAAATATCTATTGTTGCGTGACGTAATTTTGAAGGACAAAAACTTGCGCTAAACAGGCCTAAATTATTTCAATATACTTAAGATAAAATATTTATGTGCAAATGCAATTATAATAGACAATATACGTAGTTTAAGTATTATTGTTGTAATACATTGTAAGAAACATCCAATATTCTCAACTCTAGGTTTTTCGAACTAGTTTATGGTAACTAAATTGCTACATATATTACAAGAAAAACGACTAAGCTCATTTTTTATCCATTTATCCACATAAATTGTGCTTATTCCCATTTCAATTCATTAAATAAATTTCTAATTAAATAACATTAAATTTTTGGCATATATCATACAATACAATAATATTTATAAGACATTGACAATAATAATTTTACAATTAAAACTCAATTTCATTATAAAAATTAGCAGCCCTTTGTTGCATAATTTATTTAAATAAATAAATTTTTAAGCACACAACATTTTTAACATAGGTAATAAAATAAAAATAAACTTTTTGAGTTTATCGCTTTTTAAGTTTCAAAATTAGCTGTTTTTATTATAAAAAACAAAACAGACCAATGATAATTAACTATGAAATTTGAAAAAATATATAAGTACAACCAACATAAAAATATTATTCATAATAAATTAAGTATTTAGTGAAATTATGATAGAATCACTTAACATCAACACTTACTTATAATGTTGTGTAAACTTGTTTAAATTATCGAACATTGAAGATACATAATATTATTATGTATATTCTTCCAAAATAATATTTTTCTAAATGTTTATTAATTCTAGACTATGGAATATTTTGTACAATAATAATTCAATTCTGGTCCAAAGGGGTATTATGCTAAAATAAATAAAACTAATATAACAAAATAACTAACAGAAAAAAAAGGAATTAACAAAAAGGGGATTAAAAAAGTTAAAATGAAGATAAAAGATGATTAGAAATGAGGTAAGATTATACATATTAGTTAAAATTCATATCTATGAAGTATGAAGTAAACAAACGTTATGATAGTGTGAAAAACGATACATTTCTTAAAAATTGAATCATACTGCTTGTTTTATAGGTATTTCTATTATCTGGGGAGATCTGCCTCCTGGGCCACAGCTCAAGCTTCTCCAGGAGGTAGGGCACCAATTATATGTATGCAAAACTTTTGTAGACTAAATAAATGATTTTGATGTATATCTATTTTTTTTATTCCTAAATTTCTTACATTTGGATGGGACATAATTGAAAAAAGAATATATAGTAGTAGGACACTGAGTCGCAGACTTTTCGCGCTGCACTTATATCGTCTGGTACAAAACTGAATAGAGTTACCTACTCTAGAAATTAATATTATAATGTTTGTCACTTTTGTGCCAATAATGTGTGCTGAATAAATGTGACATTTTCAGTCGATTCGTTCTTATTATCATGAGTGGCTGGTTTTAGTCATAAAGTGTATCTTTTATTTATGAATATCTTAACTACTATTTCCTAAAAAACAGTAAATATAGTTTCATATGAAAAACCTCTCTAAAATCTATAATGGAATAATAGTATCTAAAAGTATACGTATAAGTAGTTTTACATAATATAATTATATGCTAGAATATAAAATGATTAAGTAATGTACTTCCAAAGCGACATTATATCTCTAATATCATTTAACATTTGGATAATACAGAATACTGACTTAAGTTGCGGTTTTATGCAAACAAGGACGGATAATAAATTTAATATGTATCTATTTATTTATTATGTTACCAAACATTATCATTTTTATCATCTTTTAAATTCAATAATAAATATGATGTGTAACTTTTACTCCTTAATACATTAAAAGAGTAACAAGTCGTGATATTACAAAATTACAATACATTTATGAGCATAAATCTACTATTACAATCATATTTGAATTTACATCTTTTACATTTGTTAAAAATTCAAAATATACCTAAAATAGTCTTTAAAAATTTAGCTATATTCTGGTTATTATGTCTTGAGGCACACCTAATTCGCCCTCTCTCTCACACGTAGCCAGATTTTTGAAGATATATGAAAAATACTACATGTACTACAATAATTGCAATTACGTAAAATAAAGACTATTAGGAAATTGTATAAAAAAAAAAATTGAAGAGTTGCTTGGATTAAATAGTATTTTTTACTAAAACTTTGTGTATTGTTATTTTCTAGTTCGTAGTTGTCTTTATTTTACGTAATTACATGTAGTATTTTTTATATCTTTAAATATGTGGGTACGTGTGAGCGACAAAGCGAATTAACTGTGAACTGCGCTTTAAACAAAGTGTATTTTATTTTTTGTGTATGTGATCCGTACAATTTTAGTACCTACATAAAAATTGGCTAATATTTTAATAATATTATTTATCATAATTAAATTGAATTAAAAACGTCTAAGAACAATACACATTTATACATGTATAATAATAATATTATAAATTTATTAACATAATAAAAACAAAAATTCCACTAATTTACTACACTGGGTAATCGCATTCAAATGTCTAAATTATTATAAAGTAAAGTTAATAAGTCACAAATTTTTAATATATTTAAAGAAATCATAATCTTATTATAATCTGATATATGTAATCAATATTACTAAAACGGTTTCACCTTACTGACGAACAGACAACACACAATCTAAGCCGCTATGTATTATAAAACCCATAAAATATATTACGTCAAAAAATGCTATAAAAGAAGACTATGTCAATAGAATTTCTCGGCACAATTGCTTTGTTTAAAAATGGCGGAGGAACGACCTGGATTCGTACCAGATTGGCTGGGCTCAGATGGCACAGGATAGGAGTATAATTTATGGAATGATTTGAAGGAGGTGGGACAACATAGACCGAACAAAAAGAAGGTATCTTTGTTAACAATTTACAAAGTTAATGATTGATAGAATTGACTATAGAAATTTGTAATAAAGACTAAGGTGCACCATTTAACTATAACAATAACTAAGGCTTAAACGACCGTCTAATCTCTAGGTTGGGTCTGGCAGAAGCACGAAAGTAAGATTAATGCCGTGGTGATGAGAAGTATGGACTGGAGTGACCTGGATGGACAAAATGAAGAATAATGCGATAAGGCAACGCTGTGGGACGTTATAAGATGTGGTGACAAAGATAAAGGAGTGCTCAGGTGGTTTGGACATATGGAGAGGATTGACGAAAGGAAATTGACAAAAGAGATTTATAAGGCGAGTGTGAATGGTCAAGTCGGAAGGGGTCGACCTAGGCATAGTTTTTATGAACATCAAGATCACATCTACTTGGATGTCCTAAGGCCACGTCAAAAGTACCTACAACCGACGTGCATGTATGAAGAATGTCATGAAAGTGGAAGAAGCGAAAGATTGTCAAAATGGTAATACGCGTAACCCTAGTCTTGACGGCCGGTCAAGAATTGGTTATTGTTAAAATAAGTTGGTGTAACTCAGCCGAATATGTTTTATATATATTAATGTAATAAACGGGTGTACATACTTAGAGGAATTCCATACTAATGCTTGTGTGAAAACATATAAAATAAGTACTAATTATTGTGTATAGGTAAAGGATGGGCTTCAGTATTGACCACGTATTTGGTGAGGTCTATCAAGTATCTATCGTCGCTGAACAGTAAGTACAGATATTTAAGAGTCTCAGACATGAAGAATGAATCCATATGGTCTCTATACACTGGCTTCTCCGATTTCACGTTAGCTATTGATGAATAGCCGTGCGCCACTTTAGCATATTTCTCGATTCCCTGTAAATTATTTAAAACGCATTATGATAAAATTTACTACTCAAAAGAAAATGGGAGACACCGACATATTAATACCATTTATTCTTTAAATAGATATCCTACTTATATTATAAATGCGAAAGTTTGTGAGGATGGATGGATGGACGAATGTTTGATACTCTATCACGCAAAAACTACTGAGCCGATTGGACGAAATTCGGTATGTAGACAGTTTATATAATATTATGGAATAACTCATTGGGTCCTTTCCATCTCGATATCCCCTCGGGAACAATGACTATGCGGGTGAAACCGCGGGGCACTGCTAGTTATAAATAAATAAATAGCCATTTATTTATAACAAAACAGTTAACACACGGTAACAAACAGTCGTGATGCTGTGTCACAGAACAAAAACTAATTCTACGGCTGTGTCGCAAACGCCAAAACGAGGGCGTCCTTCACTTGAGCTTTAAAATTACTAGGAAATTAGATTTAACATTCAAATGTTTCGGCCATAGTCTTACATTAAGGTTTTCGGAGCTAGCACCCGTATTCAAGAACAGTAAGTTAAGTAAAGTACTGTACTAAGTAAGGAATTTCTCATCGCGTTCGTCACAGCAGGCAATTGTTTCCAATTGGATTTATCGGCCCTATGCGTTCGGGCCATCATAGTTCTTGAATTAAGGTCATATTATAACATTAGGTTGGAAAGAAATATTGTGTTACAATAAAGGTTTAGTACCTAATACTTAGGGGAAATAGGTAAAAAAGAAATACGGGGACATTTTCTAAACTCCCCATACAACATGGATCAGCTATGCGAATTTCCCAACTTGTTCAGTTTGACGGTAAGATGGACACCATTAGTATTACCACACCTTTTTGTAACCCATTGTATATTGTATACGCTGCTTAACGCTGCTTTTGAGTATTTACCTGAAAGATCTGCCAGCCCCATTCTTGGTACGTGGTGTTGCCAGTAATCTGGTACATATACCATAAACTCTCGACGAACTCTGGCCTGAGCAAGGAATGAGCGTCCGCGGTTTTTGTGTACATATCGTCCGTCGCACTTGCCTACAAATATAGATCACTTAAAACTGACTGTTACAAAAATATGTGGTACCTATTACCTATGGGTTGTAGAGAATAGAGTTTCTGAAATTCAAAAATAAAACATTTGACTTTCCATACAAAATGTGTCCGCTTCAGTGAGTATGTATGCAAAGTTGACTTTTCCTCGAATTTTGATATTTTTTTAAGTACCGTTATAGGTACCGGCTATAGAATACGTAGTACTCCACCCTGTTTATTCTATCCGTGGTTGCCGTAAGAGTCGACTAAGAGTTATCAGATCCAGAGCACGCGCAGCAGCGTCCTCTATATTAAACCATCGACCTGTGCTCGCCAACCCGCCTGCCAAGCATGGCGAGTCTGTAAACTAGATGACATATAAAATATGTAATCTTTACATACAGTTTTGTTTTTTTTACAATACAGACAAAAAAAGTAAACGTAGAAGTGTGTAAAATGATATTACCAGATTAAAATGAGTGATCTCAGGAGCCAAAAACGTCGGATGAGCGGCGTATGTCAAATAGCAGGTGTACATTAATTCTTCGGCCATTTTCATGTGCCAATCCGGTAGTCCATTCATATTGCCCAAGGCCAGCGTGCCCGGTAGAAAACACGTCAAATGATCCATCTTCGGATTGAAATTCTCCGAACCAGCGGTTAATTCTCCAATGAAAAGGCGTTTATTCGGAGACGATTTTTTCGCTAGATATTCACGCACGCCCTCTATCGCTGTCAGGTAGTCGTATAGCAAACTGTGGACGAACAAAAACAAAATTATCCTCTTTTTAATAGAGACTTGAGGGGGGGTTACCACATGTCGATAGCAGAATCGATTAGTCGATATCGATATAGATATAGTATCTCCATGGTTTCATAAAACCTTTGAATATAAATAGCACTATAGTAATGTCCCAAGGATTATCCCTCTGCTCGCCAGGCCGCTGTAGGTCAGTAGGCCGTATATGTTACCATGAAACTATTTCACACGCAACCGCTGACATAAGGTTTACTGTAAATATGTGTTAGCGTGATTATGTTAATGTGTAATATACCTGTTAATTTCTACCATCGTTCGACAATCGATCCATTAGTGTGGTATAAATCTACATAATAATATGATCATTTGATTTGTGAGCTTAAATTTTGGAGGAAATTATGCAATCTACACCAGCTTTTAATTCGCATAACGTCCTAAATTATTATCAGCTATCATAAAGGAGTTTTGATCAGGGAGATCGAGACGGATTACCCAGTGACTAGTTAGGTAGGTACCCTAATTGTTTGTACTTAATCTTTGAGTAAATTTTTAACATGAAAGAAATAGCTGCATCATGCGGTATCTATGTCGTATTATTTCCATTCCATGTTCATACAGTCTAGTTTTCTACGGAACTTCACATCCATACAACAAACTTTCGCATTTTTGTATCAATGGGATTCGCATATTAAATATTAGTTCACCAGCTTTAAACCAAATTATATTAGAAAACTATATTAAGCACAATATAATAAGTTGATCATAAAAATCGCAAACTAAGTAACCACAATGGGGAAAAGCCTAATAATTCTTAATTACCTAAATGAGTATCAAAAAACTTTTTAAAGACATTGAACATTTTTAAACAATTTTCAAAAGTATTTCTACATAAGTAATCTTTTTGTAGTCCCACCGCCATAACTGTTCAGTTAAAAGCGACGCTATACCTTGTAAAAATTGCTTTATAACTGACAGCTGAATAATAAGCAATTTTTTGGCCATATTGCCGTAAATTAAGTTCTAAGTGGGTATTTGATTAATCATTTGAATTATAAATTAGCTGATATACCATTTCAATATAATATGACCAAAAAAATGATTTTTGTTCAAAAACATGATAAAGCTATTTTAACAAGGTATAGCGTCGCTTTTAACTGAACACTTAAGGCGGTGGGACAACAAAAAAGATGACTTATGTCGACTTTGAAAATTGTTTAAAAATTGTCAATATCTTTAAAAGAAATTGACAGTGGAATGACCTCTAAATGGACCTGAACAGTTCAGTTGATGGTTTATCTAAATTAAATATGTACAATGTACAAAATAGACAATAATAATGAGACCTTACAACAATTAAAGGTGAAATGTAAGCTTACTAGTTGACAGTCTTGCCGGTCTGCAGCCACTGTTTGAGTAGATATTCGTAGTAACTATCGCCTCTCGCGCCCAGCGTGATGGTAGCGTGAGGGAGAAAATGTCCAGTGTTAGGATTGATGAATATAGGCACCAGACCGTGTTTCTTAGGGAGCTGGTGGATCTTATCCGACACTAGTGCTGCTGCATCCTGAAAATATTGATTTTTTTTATGCCATGTGGGCACAAGCAAGTGTGCCAGATGGCTCACAGTTACCGCCGCCTATGGATACCTGCAACACCAGGGGTATTGCCAGTATGTTTTCGACTCTACAAAACTCTATTTTCTCTTTTTTAAAGAAATAAAATATATCGTCAAATGTGATATGAACCAGGCCTAGGAAGGACACTCCGCAATAAAGGTATGAAAGTACAAGTAGCCGGGGCGTCCGGACGGGAAATTTTCAATGGGCTAGACAGAGAGAACAGATAGAAAGATACGTGATAGAAAGAGAGGCAGCTTGTAAGTTAATATAACTATAATTGGCTAGGAGCTGTGCGACCTGAATTGTATTTTATAGCGTCGGAGCTAGAGTCGCTATTTATTTAAATGATTTTGAGGAGTGTCTCATCTGTCTCTTTTGTATAAGTATTCTAAGGATGAACAGAAGCGAAAGGATTTATTGTTATTCTTTTCTATAATTTGTTACAAAAAGGTGTTGTAATACTTAAAGGTGTGTAAGTCTACATAATATCAATCTGAACAACTATCAACAGAAAGAATTGCGAACTTAAAAAAAGTCTATTCCGCACTTAATGGATCAGCGCATCGGCTGATCCATTTGAAGTATAAAAAGTCTTGGACTGACTGACGGCGTATGTCAGAAGACACGCCTAGAGAACAGATTTTTTTTTATGTAGACAAAGAATAAGAAAAGAATTCCTAAAATTCCCACAGGAACGAATATTCTAATATATTATATTACTACAATAATAATCATATTATGAAAACTCCAATTTATGGATAGGGCCGGATTCTTGTTCGTTAGTTATAGTTAAGTTAACCATTTGTTAAACTAACCATAGTTCAACTCCTAAACAATGGTTAAATCGTGTGGACAATAGTTTACTAGGGATGAAAAACAAATTATGATGAATTTTAACTATTTGTCAAAAATTAACCATTAGTCAACTTAACCAGTGATCATAAAGCCCAGCCTAAGAGGATGATTGACTTGTAACTATTGTTTGTAATTCAACATACTCCATCTCTGATCGATTGCTTCGTTGTTTATTGCAACGAGAAATTTTGATATCATGCTCTATTCGCCGTGTTCAGACAAAGTTGAGTCAAGCGGTAGCTTCAGTTCATCATCAAAATTACCTCTGAAAATTTTATTACCGACGACAAAATTAATAATATTCTATGTCGACAAGTAATAGGAACGGAATTCTCTAAACTCCTACGAGAAAGTAATCACGAGAGCGAGATTACTAAAGCTATATTTTATATTTTAATGACTAAAGCGTTCTTATTCGCTTGAAATACAATATTAACATGGGAAGACAAGTCTAATTGTAACATTGGACTTGTCGGTAGGTAGAATGCGCAATGCATCAACTTATAGGTAACACACACGCCCCTAGGTAGACGGAAGGTGGGATAGAAAAATTTCAGCGATGACTAATACCTACACGATAGCTCAACTGGGAGAGTGCCGCCACGCGGATTGGTGCGGGTTCAAGTCTCGCTCGTGAGTGAAATTTTTCTTCCCATATTAATGTACTAGCTGCGCCCCGCGTTTTCACTCGCGTAGACGTCGTTCCCGCGGGAATATCGGGACAAAAAGTACCCTATGTGTTATTCCAGGGTCTAAACTACCTACTTACCAAATTTCAGCCCAATCGGTTCACAAGTTATTGTGTAAAAGAGTAATAAACATCCATTCATCCATCCATCCTCACAAACTTAAGCATTTATAATATTAGTAGGATTACTCAAGTTTCCATATTCATCGAGAATTATATTTTTAATAGTAGATAGATAGATAAACGGTTTATTGTACAGCGAACATAATATTACGAAAATAAATTAGGTGCAGTTAGTCTTAGGCTAGTACATGTGGCGGTCTTCCAGACAATCGAACGGAAAGGAGTAGAATTATGAATATTTCTGGTTGGCAGTGTACTCATTATTTTTCAAAAAAGGATAATATAATATAAAACACATTATAAACACATATTATATTATACTATTAAATACAATATTAATTAAATATATTACCTCATAGGTGGGATTGTTGCTAGCCCTAGAGAGTTCCCTGAACTCGAGTTGTACTGTAGTAACTTCCGCTGTGGTGCTATAATGTGACCACTCGGGAGCGTGGGCCGTCCTTGCTCCTAGGTTCACGTCCGAGTATGGTATCCCCGAGGGCGAAGAAAAGGCTGACATCAACCGGTCTCCTAGATCCACCTACAAAATATAATATACCAGACGTTGTCCTTAACTTGTTTAGCAGTAAATACTCAATAAAAAATGATCCATCAGATTATCTTAAAATCCTCCTTCTCTCTCTATATATCTCTCTCTTTTCTCTCCCTGGTCGATCCTTCATGTCTGAAGATCGTGATCACTCGTTGATGCAACCACACGGGTGCGGACGAAACTTCCCCAGCGGTTTCTATCGGTCGCCATCCTTACTACATTCTGGAATCTGGTCGTAGTCTTTATTTTAGTTGGTCTATCCATCTAGTCGGAGACCTTCCTCTGGCTAGTTTTCCCTTCTACCTCTCCGATTTTGATTAACTTTTCTAAGCTATCGTCCCCTCTCCTTGCTTTATGGCCGAAGTGTAAAGTAATATACTAACATGCTGTTTTAAAATTTTCCATACATGCAACTTTTCCAATTCTATTTATTTTAAAATTCCTGCGCATGAGTTGATCTGTTTTTGGGTGATATTTACGTATAAGTATACAAATATATAGATTATTTGCTTATATCTTTAATTTTAAGTTATTATGTACTGTGATATTATGTAAAATGGTCAAAATAAAAATTATTCTATTGTATTCATTAAAAAAATATATATTTTAAACATAATTAAAATACTTACAGCTTTATTAAGAAATATTTCATCAAGAGTAAAATTATATAAGCTGAGGAGACCGCCCAGTACTCTGATGGACACTTCAAAGAAATTCACATCTTTGTTCTTCGTGAAAACCAGTTCATTCTTAATCCATTCCCTTCCGTCTTCAAACTCTGCAATATATTTTATTATATTACCACTTTAATTCATTATACGTTTCTTGTTATCAGTCCAGTTACAATATAATAGGTAAAAGCTTATCGAAAAAGAAACCAATTTCGATTGTATGTTGTTTTTGTTGTCGAACAATACCACAACCTGTTCCTTTAATATTTGGTACACTTTTATGCCGAGCTGCATCTAGCAATTGCGGACTGTTTGGTGGCTCAGTAGTAATCCTAGTCTTTGCGTCAGGCTTCGATCCTGACCAAGGCTCAAAAAGACATATTATGTGGGTGAATATATATTTATCTGTGGTATATATATGAAGTATATTTAATAACGATTTGGACAAAAGACCAGACGACCAGAACACTCGGACATCATCCCCAAGAAGAAAACATTAACGCATACCTTCCTTCAGCCCCATGATGTAAGCAGTGTCCAGGGCGTCAACAATAGTAAGGCCAAGTGAGAACCAGTCATACCACATCCCTGACACCGGCTTCAAGTGATCATGGCCCCATGCATGTTCTTTGTATCCTTTCCATGCGAACTTGAAGCTATCCACCACTGTTTGTTGCCTTGGATTTGTTGGACCTACAATATAATTTATTTAATATCAGTCCCATAGTGTGAACAAAATTACATCCTATCCTACTAATATTATAATTGCGAAGGTTTGTGTCCTCACAAATGGATGTTTGTTACTCTTTCACACCAAAACTTCAGAACCGATGGACTGAAATTTGGTATGTGTATAGTTTAGACCTTGGAATTATACATAGTCTTGACGTCGGGTACTTTATAACCCGATATTCCCACAGGAAATGTCCGTAACAAACCATTTGTATAGTATTTCATATAGACAACTAAGTAAACAAACAGCGTAGACGACTTGCAGAGACAATAAGCTAGAACAGTCTCATGACTCAAGTGGCAACTCACGAATAATAATATTAATCTAGGTGAAGTTAGCACAGTATAATTTGTTTCATACTAGGCTAAAACCATCATGACAGCCTCGGTGGCGTAGTGGTCGTAAGCTCGTCTGCCAATCACGAGGTCCCGGGCTAGATCCCCAGGTCATCCAAGTGTTATGTTTAAAAATAACAATTTGAATGTATAGTCTAACAGAACGGGTTACCCCAATTACACTGCTTGAGTCAACTCATATGGGTTATGTGGACAACCCATATTGTCAGTTTCAGGTCGCCAAGATTACTACAAGGCCTCCGACATGACCCAACGGCTGCTCCCTACATAATATCTTATATGAAACCGCCTCAATGACAGCTTAAAGTCTGAATAGGCTCGCCCCCTTTTACATGGGACCAATAACATACTGGCGAAATGTAGGTGTACCTACCATGGGACTGAGTCCTGGGTACACCTCTGCCTACCCCTTCGGGAAAAAGGCGTGATTGTGTGTTATGTTATGGTATGTTCAAATCATCATCCATCTTCTCAACTTTAACAAGTTAGTAAAAATAGATTCTGTCATTATTTAATAATGGATTTAACCCTGATTAACCTTGTTTGAGTGGTTCACTTAAAAACTCTCATAGGTCCTATAGCTTGTACCTACCACTGATTAGTCTGGTGAGTTGATAAATTAATGATTCGGTTAATTATATTAACTTTGCGCATAAATTCGTTAGTTACTAAGTTACATAACTAAATTCTGATAATGTTCTAACATACCTGTAAAAATTTTAGGGCTTTTTGGTACATGCTCGTTCTCAACATCATGATTAGTTCTTTTGGGTTTATTGGGCACATCAGCTACTGGCTCATTGACTAGTGACGCATTCTTGAATGCTTCCTGGAGTTTATATACAGATAGGAAAATAAATTATGTATAATAGGTATATAAAAACTATGAGTTGACTGAACCAAACATTGTAACAAGACTGCTATGTATGTAGGTATGTAATCTAATATGTAATTTTGTGTAGATAACCAATCAACAAATTTGCTGAAATGTTGAGGTATCACATATTGTAACACAACACTGGCTACCATTCAGTTGGCTTATCTGTTGTAATGATGTCATTTGTCACTTATTACCTATCTACTAATGTGCTGTACCTACTGTTTTTAACTAATAATTTCATGAATAGTTATACTATGAAAAGACTTCCAGTATAGTGTTCACATGATCGAACCACTCTGATGTGCAAGCGATTGTACCATGTAATAATGATAATAATGTTCGCCAGACAGTGTGCCAGACGATCGAACATGGTATGGTGGAGGACCAAGTTTGTAAAATAGCCGTACCATGTTCAATCATCTATTCCTAATTCCTATTATAAACGGTCTTCTTATTGTATTGTCATCTGAATTAAGGGTGTGTAACAACTATGTGATCAGTCTGTCAATTGAAAAGGGTTTAACTATCAATGACAAGAATCATTCAAAAATGTCTCTTTCTGCATCTGTCCAAATATCCAGAATGCTTAAACAATGCAACATGCATGATTTTGATGCAGTTTTTACTATTAGCTGGGTAATTTTTCATTGAAAGTTTATCATATTAATATTGTAAAACATGCATGTACCTAATTAATAAAAAGAATAAGTTAAAAATAAATAACATCCATGCGAAGCTCGGATGGGTCACTAGAATTAAAATTATGTATTCACCTGTATAGGTTCAATTTTTTTGGGTTTCTGGCTGACTTCAGGTGTTCCTGATTTAGAAGCGTACAATACGACTAAAATTATGGTAATAATTAATGCAGCTGCATACACAATTGACCGTTGCAGCCTTGATAACCGATTCCATCTCTGCAACAAAGATAGTTCAAGTTTAATAAACTTTATTATTATTTTATAATGCACTAGCAGCAAATATACTGATGCGTGCATATCAGCACTTGTGTATTAAAAAGTTTATTAGTTTCTAAAATGTTAATCTAGTTATTTTTTAATACTGTTCATGGAAAACAGTCTGTCAATTTGTTCCACAGCTTTGGTACACAGTTTGGCACGGAGTGTTTTCTTGGGTTACTCGCACTTAGAAGATTGATGAGTTGGTAGATAGATAGATAGATAGATAAACACTTTATTGTACACCATACATAGGACACAACATAAAGGAATAATAATTATATATTAAACTTAGGCTAGTACAAGTGGCGGTCTTATCGCTTAAAGCGATTTCTTCCAGACAACCGAAAGGAAAGGAAAACTATACTCATGAGTATTTCTACGTCGGCGGTGTACTTACAGGAGAATAAAAAAAAAAAATGTACTTACTATAATAATATACTATATATACATATAAACGTACATACTTATAATCACACATACTTACATACATAGATAGATATATATCTATAATATAATCGAATACACATATAATATAAATATAATTAGAAATTTAAATACATAATATCTAATTTATCTAAAATATATAACATTATATCAATAAAATACATATTAACAATACTTATACATTATCATAACAAAGTGATAAATAATACTTATTTAACTTAGTTTTAAAAGCATGAAGTGACTGAGACTGACGAATTTCTGCCGGTAATTTGTTCCACAGCCGAGCAGCCTGTACAGTGAATGAATTATCAGAGAAGGTAGTTACATGTGAAGGTATTGAAAGGAGCAAAGATTCGGTAGACCTCAGGGAGCAACCATGACCTGAATGAAGAAACTGAAAGCGTTCTTTGAGATAACTCGGAGAAGAAGGATTGAACAGTATACAGTAAAGAAGAGAAAGAATCCGCGAATTCCTACGGAGGCGAATGGGGAGCCACTTGAGCTGTGCACGGAAAGGAGAGACGTGGTCATATTTACGAAGTCCAAATATGAACCTTATACAGAAATTTTGAAGGCGCTCAAGTTTGTTAAGCTGGTCTTCGGTTAAATCTAGGTAACAGGAATCGGCATAGTCAAGATGAGGAAGTAGAAGAGAATGAGCAAGTGATACTTTAGTAGCAGTAGGAAGAAAGTTACGAAGACGTCTTAGTGAGGCTGCAGATGCAAACATTTTCCGGCTGACTGAGAGATAGAATCTATGAAAATAGTGAAAAGAAGTGGAGATAGAACGCCGCCCTGTGGTACACCAGCTGTAGTGTTACACCATGAGGAGAGTGACTCATCAAGGCGAACCCTCTGCCGGCGCCCAGACAGATAACTTTGAAACCAGCTAGTCACGGCCGGAGATATATTGATAGAGCGTAGTATGGATAACAGGATGTCAAAATCGACTGTATTGAAAGCATTACTAAAGTCCAATAGAACCAGCACCGTTAGTTCTCCCCTTTCCATTCCGGAACGAATGTCTTCCGTAATTTTTGTAAGAGCGGTAACAGTGCTGTGAGCAGGTCGGAACCCAGACTGGAACGAATTAAGAAGATGATTATTGGAAAGGAAAGAACTTATTTGGTTATGGACCAGACGTTCCAAGACTTTAGAAAGGAAAGGAAGGATAGAGATAGGTCTGTATTCAGAGAAAGATTTAGGATTACACTTTTTTGGAAGAGGTATAATTTGAGCTTCCTTCCACGGGGAAGGGAACGCTCCATTAGTGACAGAAAAATTGAGAATATGACACAAGATAGGAAGAAGAATATCAATGATAGGGATGATCATATTGCGACTAATACCATCGACTCCAACAGCATTAGATACAATAGATAATACGCTCTTCTTTATATCAGAGGCCGTGAACTCGCTGAAAAGAAAGGAAGGAATGTTAGGTGTTGATGTATTTGCAAGAAGAGCAAGAGTATTAGCTTTATCAGATGCATGGATACTAGAAGCAGAAGAAAAATGCTGATTAAGAGCATCAATATCCAAACCATTCGGAATGGAATCTTGGCGCGATTTACCAACACCTAAGGTTCTAAGGAACCTCCAAACTTTAGCAGAATCTTCATTGCTAACAGATTCATGAATATGTCGGCGTGAGGTTGGTGTGAGTATCCTCTCAGGTGTGTGTTTGTATTCCTCAGGAACAGGTTTTCAATTTCCTTCAGATCATAGTCCTTGACAGCCTGGTTGGCACACATGGTAGCTCTGCTTTCTGTGCCGCTGGTCCCGGGTTCGATCCCCGGCCAGGTCAAACATTTGTGTGCATGAATTATAAGCATATATAAGTATGTATATCAGTCATCTGGTTACCATAGTACAGGCTTCTAGCCTAGTTTGGGACCAGATGACCGTGTGTGGAAGTTGTCCCATATTATTATTATTATTATAGTATTTTGTATGTTTCAATGAGATCACCCCTCTGTCTACGTTCTTACAGTGTTGTCAACTTCATGAGTTTTGTATTTTAGGGAAATTACCATTTTCATAGCTCTCTGTTGTGCATTTTCTAACAAAATTATATCCTTCTTGAAATATGGATTCCATATTTGAAATGCATACTCTAGTAGGGGTTTCATGTGTATGTGTTCTATATCTTGGTATACAGATTCTTGGTGATAATATTAAAAGCCTTCCTTATTATATACACAGCATAGAGTAGGCCTTCTGGGCTATAAGTTGGCCTTTTCGGTTAAACTTGGTACTATAGTGCTAGTTACAGCCTTTTAGATATTTGTGACAGTAGTTGGTCATGATGCCTTGTACAACTTTTGCAAAACTTAAAGTTAGCTGTATTGGCCGTATTGTGCGCATAATACCTTTTTATTCGTACTGCACAGCCAAAACGGCTGGCTACATTGGGCTAATATTTTACATGAGTTATAGGAATCTTGGCAACCTGAAACTCTGACATTAGTGTCCACTACACAACCCATAATCTCCCACTTACACTGTCTAATACGATTGGAGAAACTTGTAAGAGTACATAAAAATAATTAGGTACAATTATTAATTCATTACAAAAATAGGTAAGTGATATGAAGAAAAGTAGAGCTAATCTTACAGTGATCTTTTGCAGTTACAGAGGTTAAGGTAAATGAGGTAGGCACCAACTTGGGTTTCTCTTTTCAGCCATAGCAAGTCCACTGCCAATACTCGCCACCCTTAGCAGGCTGGTTGGCGAGCGCAGTTTGGTGGCAACTTGGGTTCACCATACAAAAAATGTCTTGAGTGAGGTAGGTACTATAACTTTAAGCAATGCTCTGCTTCAGTGGAATGGCAAATTAAATATGTATCTAAACTAGTCATATCAAGGTTTTTTCTTTCGGATTTACGAGTGCAGTGAAGAGCTGTGTGCCCTACGCAACTCTACTTATTTGCACTACTTCTAATTCATAAGGTACCTCTACTTAAGGTAAATGAAAAAACTATCAGTTAAGGGCGTATATGAAAAATGTAGTTTTATGAATGTAAACCTCAATAAAATCCTATTTTAACGACGCTGACACTTACCCTGATGAATTTCCTGTGCGAAATAGTCTGATCGGCGAGATCCAGCGCAATATCGCTCCTTCTGTAAGACTTGTTTAAAATGCTTTCAGGTATCATAGAGTCACTGTCGTCTTCACTGAGCTCGATATGAGCTTCCAAGTTAGTATTCATTTTGGTTAATTTCACGTTTTTGTTTCAAATGATAATACTTTCAACGTTCACTTCCACGTCCGCAAACCGACAAGTTGTACATTTCGGTTTTCTTGAGCTTTGTTATTTGCATTTTTTCCGATAATACAATTTTCACTGACACCTCAGTTTATCAATAATTTAATCATGTGAATAATTTATTTTACCTTGCGATTATGAAGCTTTCTTTATCAACGAGTTGGAAAAGCCATTTAGAGAAAAAAATATTGAAATTGAAAAACTGAAATGAATTCAGTAATCACAGATCACTATAATTAGTTGTCAGTAATCTACAGTCTAGTTTATAGGTTCCTTTTGTTCTGTGCTATGGTCTATATGGTCTTTAGTAATAGTATTCTGTGGCTATGGTTCTGTGGCACAGATCACTATATTAGTACCACAGTGATCTAGAGTCCACAGACTAAAGAAAAGTCTACATTCTACAGTATACAGGATCGGTAATCCGACCACAGATTATATTAGTTTTTTTTATGAACCCACACGAACGTATTGCCTGTATCAAGTTGTAGGAATTTTTATGTATTTTATGGACTCTACACGTTAGTGTGCAAACAAGGGAGAGGCGCTAATTGCACCATTTTTAATACTAGTTGATCATTTCGGTAGTTAATAAAAAAAACTCACAATAATTCTATGCACGACTGTATAGACACTTGCGGAAAGCACCACTTTTGCCGAGCGCTATTATTGTCAAAGTTGTGGTGATTTATTTTGCACTTTCACTAGTACTATTTTAGTGATCTGTGACTTTCATAAGCCACAAAATCTTGTTCAAAAAGTTCCTTTTGTTCTGTGCACAAAATAAGAATTGAAAATTGAATTGACACCAATTTTTATAATTTTTCGATAATTCCCATTTAACTTATTTCCTAGGTTTCATAATTTACCTTGGATCACATAAATCTCATTATGCCTCAGTCAGAGTTTTGGCCATTTGGCGGGAAAAAGCCAGAAGATGCTAAAGTTGCATATGGTGGACAATCAGTATTGGTGAACATAATATTTTCTCTTTAGATTTTTCCCCATTGCTAGATTATTTTTCGATAGGTACATTTAAATTGTGCTCACGCGCACGGCCAGTGGAAACGTATATCGAGACGTTAAAATATTTTATATATTTTAATTTTTTTATGAATATATTTACATCAAGTAGCGACTGGACAGAAGTTGCTCCTGCAAACAACTAGGGGCTTGATCATGATCTCAGCCATTGAAAGTCCAGTGTTCGACAAGACTTCCTCCGTAACGGGATATTTTGCCAATACTCGCCACGTTTGGTAGGCGGCAGGCGTAGGCGGATTGACGCTGTTTGAATAATTAAAATTTAAACTGCATTATTTTCCATTAGCAAAAACAGTTGGGCGACATTAAAGGAGAAGTAAATGTAATAAAAATGGAGCTAGCCGCCATGAATCGCATTCATCATGATTTAAAAACTGGCACGTTTGTTGAAGTGGTAGGTCCTCACTTACTATATCATACCTACTATACCAAAATATATCTAGGTACTTATTCCGCTAATAATATTATTTTTAAGTCTGTGTGTGGTAACATACATATACAGGTCGCGTCACGGTGTAATAGCTCTGACCTTGAAGTGCAGAAATCGATTTTTAGATCTTTAAGGACTTTTTATAGTAATACACCTGCGCAAAGCCCCCCTCCACTCTTGCCGAGCGCTATTAAACCGTGACGCAACCTGCACCTACGTTCATCAGGTCGTTTACCTATCCTACGTCTCCACGCCGGCACTGCTGAACCAATTGAGATGAAAGTTGGTGAATAGTTATATTTAAGTATTGATACGTGTTAGGAATAGGGCATGGTCCCGGGAAGTATCAGTATCAAAAGTCCCGGGAAGTCTCGGAAATTTGATGCCGATTTGATACCAATACTCAAAACCGAATTTCCCGGGACTTCGATACTTTCGAGACTTTTGATCACTGTACTTATAAATTCACAATTCACCCATTTTATTTACTTTTTTCGTTTTTCAGTAGCTAATACTAATTTCTTTAAATGATATAATGAACTTCGGAACAAACGGTTCTAAAGTAGAGACTACGGACCGGAAGACGAAACCAAAGCTGACCTGCCACAAGGTGGACTAATTATGGTCAATGTCGTGGGCTTGCGTTAGATGCAAACGGCGAGTAATTCCGCGCTGTGGTGTTTTATTCTAAGAGGGAGGCCTGTGTTCAGAAGTGGATGCATTCCGGCTGACTATGATAAGTAATTTTTTAAAACTATACACATATTGGCTAACTGCATTTTAAATTATTGTAACAGTTTAAGCTTTCTCGTTTGATGTACTTTTAGATCGAGTTTGATTAATATCGCCTGAGCATTATACTATTTCTGCTCCGAGATTCAGGGTATCAAACTAGGGTTGTACTTGAAACTGCATGCATTTGTTTAAACGCAGATACTCAGTATATCAGTCAGTTTAGTCCAAGTACAGTGAAAGGGTATTTGCAGTGTGAGATTGCAGACTGATGAGGAAGTTGCAGTTCTGTTGTTGGGTTGGTCTTAGTCGTGTGATGTGTGCTTAGATGCACATTGAATTGGTGAACAGTGTATCACGTGTGCGAACGCGGTCCGGAGCACTTTTTCTTCTCCGTTGTTCCCTGACAACTGAGGATCGAGACCATCTATGCATTCGCTATCATGTTCGATTTTGAGTGGCATGAACCGCTTGCTATTACTCTCAAATATTGCCTTTTTTACCATCTTTCTTGTGTTCTGCCCGTGGCGTGTTTTGGATGCGAACCAACAATATTTTGAGTTTATCCATCCATTTTCCACCGTGACTAATTCTGGATGGCGTGAACCGCGTGCTTATTACTACCAGCATTGCATACTTTATTATTTTTCTGGTGTTCTGCCCAATGTGTCCTTTGCATTCGAACTAACAATACTATGAGCTTATCGATCCATTCTCCATCGTGTTTGATACTGGGTGGCGTGATCGCGTGCTATATATTACCAGCAACTACCCTTCTTTACCACGTCAGACCATCTTTTTGGTGTTCTGCCCTTGGTTTGCCTTGGATGCGACCCAATATTATGAGCTTCTCAAGTTCTTGCCTGTGACCGCACAATGTGTCCGAAGAAGCTTCAAACACGATCCTGGCAGATGATTAACTCTATCAAAATAGACTCTTTGGTTCTCAATTCTCATGGCAGTCCATGGTATTCGGACCAAAAATGCCGCTATACCCAAATTTTGAGTTCATCGATCTTATTTATATCGCGGCTTTTCATGCACCGTATCGTTTCTGCTCCTTAAAATAATATGGAAAATAACAGCGCCTGCACTAAGCGCACTTCGGTTTTACTGTGAATTCTACGGTTTTTATAGGTTTTCTCGGGATCGGTTCACGTACTTTTAGCCGTACCGGTTTTCGGTATATTTTTATAGCGCAGCTACCTACCACCCATACTCCTAACATGACGTTAATTGATACCCAAGCTAGATAAAGTCATTTACTTTCTATATTGCTATTATTTATTGTGTATATTTCATTATTTCTTTGACTTATCAAAGGAATGATGAAATACACTTAATAAATAATTAAGTGTTAACTTAATAACACATTTTAGACAGCAAAAAAGATATTTATTTTGTCTCCCGTAACTTATTTTAAGAAAGTATCGAAAGTCTCGAAAGTCCCGGGAATTCCCGGGACTGCGTGAGTATCGGTTTTAAATTTCCCGGGACTGAAAATGGACCGATACTGCAAGCCCTAGTTAGGAAGTAAGCTAATCAATTCTTCGATTGCCTCGGTGGCGTAGTGGGTGCAAACTCGACTGCTGATCAGGTCCCGGGTTCGATCCCCAGGTCACGCATTGTAAAACATTGGATTTAACCATAAGGAATTATCTCAATAACTGCCTGGAGTCTGGAACTGTGCCCGATAGCAATAGGCTCGCCCCATTTACATGGGACCAATAACATACTGGTGTGCCTATTATGGGATTGAGTCCCGAGTCCTGAGTCTCTGGTCTGTCTACCTCTTCGGGAAAAAGGCGTGCCTACCCTATCTACGTTGTCTAACATAATATCTACGCGGCTCTGAAGGCACAACCGGCTGAGCCAACCGGCCTCTTTGTTCATCTTCCAACGCCTAGGCCTAACTCTTGAAAGTCACAGGCACCAGCACTAGGAGATAGCTAAAACTTTAAAAACCTTAGTTTTTTAAGGTCTCCAGTAGAAATATACCAAGGCATATATTATCTATACTTTTATACTTACCTACTACTCAAAATGAAAAATTTTAATATTTTTAGGGTGCAGATGATGTCGGACCTTACGATCCTGAAAAATACAAAGATGACAACGAGGTAGATTACCTATTCACCATTTTATATAGATTAAGGCGCTGTCCAAAAAAATTCACCCTCCCACTCACACGTACCCACATTTAGGAAGATCTAAAAAATACTTCATGCAATTACGTAAAATAAAGACATTATATTCTTGAACCTAGTGTTCTACAATATAACAAAACAAAAATTCAGTTAAAAAATCTAATTTAATCCAAACGGGTTTTCATGTTTAAAAATCTGCATGAAGAAAAAAAATCTTAGAAAAATAAGAAGGCACTGAAAACTCGTTTGGATTAAAATGAATTTTTTACTGAATCTGAGTGTTGCTATTTTCTAGAACCTAGTTGTCTTTACTTTACGACGTAAAATTACATGTAGTTATTTTTAGATCTTCCTAAATGTGGGTACGTGTGAGCGAGAAGGCGAATTTGCTTTGGACAGCGCCTTAAGAACTTAACCTAGGCATAAAATATTAACACGGTTTTGAGTTTTGAGAAATCTGAAGAATCTTCTGGCTGAATTTTGGCAAAAACCTAACGGTGTGACAAGGGCCTATCCGTCATATAATAAGTTACTTTGTGAACTAACTAGCTGTCGCGAACTTTCACTCGATAAGTAACCGTAAGTAATACCCGCATTCTCTTATCAAAGGAGTTGTTGGTTTTAATGCCACGTCGACCGTTTCCTTTCAGCCTGTTTATACTCTGTTCGCTGTAAGATGGTGTCATTGACATTTGAATAACTGTTCACTTTTCATAAATATGATTGTTCCTTTCAAAAACAATTATCGTGTTATATATCTACGTAGGTACTTATTTAATTTATTTCAATTATAACGGCTGGAACCAATTACGATAATTGACATTGGTGAGTAATAAATTCTAAGTAATAATATTATGCTAGGTACATTAAAACTAAGTACAATAATAAAAAAATAAAAATACAATCAAAGTTTAAACATAAAAAATAATAATAATAAATATACTTACAAAATACTTAATATACTTAAGGCAAACAAATTAAAAAATAAGCATTAAAATAAATCAAAACCATAGCTCACAGCATAATATGGCTCACAGTATGTGAGACATTGACAATATGGTAAGAAGTACATCATTCCGTCAGCGAACACATCACACTCAGTATTTTGGCTTAGGTATTTTAATTATCCTATATCCTATCTCACACCCAATTATTGGTGACGGCAATAAGTCACGGGTAAATATTTTTACAGATTTCGAAGCTCCGCGCCGATTTGATTCGCGCAAAGAAAACAGCCGAAGAAGAAAAATTTCAACGTCTGAAATATGAAGGCAAGCTTAAAGATTTAGAGGTGAAACTGAATGAGATCTGCTCTCACGGAAAAGCTAGTGAACTGAAGGTTCCTACTTTTATTAGATACTACTTAATAAAAAAATGGAATTGTAGATAATGTAGAATTTATGCTAGCGTATAGTGGTTACGATTGACAAGCAAGTAGGTATTCATATAGAAACAGCCACTTTACGACAAATTTAGTGAGATTGTAGATATTGTTGAAACACCTTGTACCTAGTAGTCTCGAATCATAGAATTTTAAGTATTTAGGTTTGGACACGATGGACATAATCAATGATAATTTATAGGCGTATACCCTTAGAATCTAAGGGTTTACTTATATGTACCTAGATGTATAGCTAGATGTGTAATTAGCTGAAAGCTGAAAATATGATATAGGAGCGTGCGTATCTTAGCTACGAAAAGGGCTAGAAAAAAGGACCTTTTAGCAGTCCTATGAAACATTTACCAAATCTGTGTTTGTATTCCCCTGTTTCCTCTGAATATAAATAACCCATTCTATACATTTATATACATTGACGTATATTCTACGATAGACAATAACGTTCATAATAAATATTTGCTCAAATTATGTTACTTAGTTCATTAAAGTTGCGTTTATTTATTAAGTAAAATACGTTAACAACAGTTTGTAATCAAATCAAACGAAAAATAAATACTCGTTTTGTTTTCCCGTAATATTAGCACAGCTCCGTACGCGTCCACACTGCATGGATGTGGAAGCTACACTAAAGTAAGGTGTATGGATTGCAGTACACTTTAGTCGAGCAAAGTGAACGTGAAATATAGTTCGTTTTACATTGTATTTTTTTTTCTGTTAATCACTTAGACTGGTTTTAGGTGGAGGTAGACGATTTTAGGATCTTATATAAAAGTCCTTTAAGTCTTGTTGGCAAAAGGACTATGGAGATGAATGTAAGTGGTTAAGTGAGGTGGCGGCGTTCTAACTAGACCGGGATTAATAACTGTATGAATGAGGATATTAATGCGTATAGCAAAAGAGTTCAGGGAGGATGGATGAAAGGCTGGAATAGAAGAATAGAAGGAATAAAGACGTCCTGTGCCCAACCTAATGTGGGATAAGGGCAGAAAGATTTATGTGACTTTTGGCTCTGAGGAACATTAGTACTTACTAGGTATACCTACGTCTATTTATCTATACCTACGTTCCTAGTATACAATGTCTTAAATTACATACCTATATAGGAATTACAAAATTATATAGGTATGTAAATGATTGAGCAAATAATAAATGTCAAATTACAATTACTAGGTACACAGAATTTACAATGAATTATAAAAATTATATATATATATTTTTTTTTTTATGGTAGTGAGTGACAAGACGAGCAAATGAGGTGCCCGATGGTAAGCATCATGATTGCCCATATCAGACAGTATGTCGCAGTGCCACCCAGTGTTTTATAATTCAAAATTCTGCGCGGCACTGCACTGCGCCTGTCACCCTGAGATATTAGTTTTTGAATCTCGTCATGCCCAGTAATTACGCTGGTAACATTGCCCTTCAGACCGGATTACAAACACAGTAATGTTTGTAGGTACATTACTGCTTGGCGGATGAATAACTGGCAAAGGTGTGGTACTTCCCCAGGCGGCCCCCTGCAAAAGAGGCCTACCACTACAAAAATCAAAAAGATGATCAGATGTCTAAATTATAGTAAATTCATAATATTGTCTCCGCGAAAACCTGATTATGAATCCCTCTACAACCCTATACATATGATTAAGTGTACTCAAGCAAAGACAACGTACTAAATAAATAAATAGATACTACTTACCTACACAATAAAATCTCAATGGAAAAATTGAACAGCATAAAAATCTGTTACACAATGATTTCACGTTAATAATCACTTAATTACCGCAATTAAGTGGCCGATTAAGTAAAAACTTAATGGCGTGACAATAGGAGGTGCGGAAAATCACCGAAGATGAGGTCGTTGGCTTGAAAACCCACATCAGAGATCTTAAGGAGCAAATTGAGGAGTTGAAGATCACCGACGATGAAAAGACTGAACAGGTTCAAGAGTATCGCAATAAGGTAAAAAAACTACTTACTTTTGTAAAAATATAAGATATTATCACTAAATAACTATAACCTATTTTATCTCTATATATAAAAATCAAAGTCCTGACTGATTGACACATTCACTTATCAATATCCAGACCTAACACTTGGACCTAAAGAGCTACTATTAAATTTCGCATATAGTTTTTTTTTTGAGGAACATGCTGGATGCAAGCTGCTTACAAGCGGACTAGATGGAAATCTATGGTCAGCTACTGCCTGTGCCAAGGAGTGGACGCTCTATTACTGAGATGACGATGATTATGATTTATAACCGCGGTCTAGTGGGGATGTGAATATGCTTCTAATCAAGAACCGCTATTTCCAGATGCTTCTGAAATTGGAAAAGCATGTACAATGTCACAGGTCTTGGTGATATAGACGATAAGTAGTCGTTAAGGTCACGTCAGAAGACTCCACTGGTGAAAAGAGAAAATTGACCGTTGGCATTTTCCACAACAGTAACTGCAGAGACGTTCACCAACGGTGATAGCTGGGATAAATTCTAAAAAATCTTTATAAATATTCTTTGTATTGTGCCTATTGATTTTAGTATCTCCAAGCCCAGCAGCAAGTTGAAGAGCTAAAGCGGCAAGCAGACGTAATGGACTACGAAAACAAACAGGCGTCCGACCAGATACAACTCGAACTGCATAAAATGAAGGTATACTTTCTTAGATCATTTACTATATTATACTGATTCTGCATCATTGTAAAATATTATATTTTATTATTATTTGGGATTACCGGTATCGTATTAATAAATATGATGCATATCCCAGGTGGTGACCAGGGGGTCAACATTCACTATTCTCCATCTTTAGACCCTTCTAATGATGGAACAGGAAGAAGAAAGGGAGAGGATTTATTTAAATTAATCATTAACACTTGTTTTTACACATAGTTTAATAATATTATTATATATAATATATAGTTTTATTAGTTACATTTTGTATGTTTATACGCCAAGACGATGGTGGCCATAAATTACTTTGTCGCCGTGATTCACAAGTCACCTCTGTTAATACTGTATATCTCTTAATTTACAATATGAATATGGAAAGACGAGCGGGATTTGAACCCGCACCAATCCGCGTGGTGGGCACTCTACCAATTGAGCTACCGTGGAGGTAGGTACAAGTTATCGGCGATTTTTTTTTCTATGACTGCCTCGGTGGCGTGGAGGGCGCATGCTCGACTGCCAATCAAGAGGTCCCGGGTTCGATCCCCAGGTCAGGCAGTGCTAAATATTGGATTTTTCCATTAGGAATTATCTCAATAACTGCCTGGAGTCTGGAACTGTGCCCGGTAGATGGCAATAGGCTCGTCCCCTATTACATGGGACCAATAACATACTGGCGAAATGTGGGTGTATCTACTGTGGGACTGAGTCCTGGGTACACCTCTGCCTACCCCTTCGGGAAAAAGGCGTGAATGTATGTTAAGTTTTTTTCTATATAATACCTTTAAAACCTGACGCGCATAGGGGCGTGTGTGTTTATCTATAGGTGATGTATTTCGCGTCCTACCCACCGACAAGTCTAACGTTACAATTAGAATCGATATCGGGATCGATAAACACAACATTTTTTCATATTTATTGATACTTATTTTTACAGACTAAAAGGTATTCGCTTGAAATGTATTTCAAGAATATGGGAAGATAAATTTCACCCGCAGCGCTTAGTCTATAAAAATATAAATAAGCATCTCTTAATTTAATCTTCTTTCATTAAAAATTATGAACTAAAATAGATACAGTTTCAAGAGAAGCTCCTAGAGTTGGCACCTTTACCTGATCTGTTGAAAAGCGCTCAAATCCAACTACAAGAGGCCAATCAGCTGCAGAAACTGGCTGAAGACAACTCCGCACAGATCTCCAATGAGCTTCACAGAGTTAAGGAAATGGTAAGTTTTGTTTATAACTATTTTAAAGGGTTTGATTTAGCTTGACCTGTTTCGTTCTTAAGGTATTTTTATTTGTTGGGGTCCAATTTAGTGATCGAAATTAATTGTACCCCTTGTGTCATGTTGACGGCTAAAATATAACCGTTTATTATATTAAATACTTTTAACTTGTTCTTGTTTAATATTTAATACGCACTTTAATAAATATTTCGCATCTTTATGCAACTAAGTGAATCAAATGCGTAATTAAATTAAATTAAGAAGTAATTCGCACTTGCCCTTATTAGACTACTGGGACATTTATTATGCGTACCTAATTTTAGCACCAGTGACACCCGGTATATGGCAATAGGCTCGCCCCCTATTACATGGGACCAATAACATACTGGCGAAATGTGGGTGTATCTACTATGGGACTAAGTCCTGGGTACACCTCTGCCTACCCCTTCGGGAAAAAGGCGTGAATGTATGTTATGTTATGTTATGACATTAACTGCTGACAAGTGAAAATTCAGCCGTGTGGTTCCCGGCTATATATAAGGGCCACCCTTACTCATACCATGGGAGCCGTGAGACCCGGCAAGAGTGGGCAGCGCTCTCCGTTTCCAAGTATTCCAACTACTGCGATCACCAAGCCGCCTGCCAAGCGTGGTAATCACCACGCTTGGCCATTGGCGATATAAACCTAGATACTTATACTTAGGTATTAACATGAGAAAAGTCTCGTATGCCCTATTAATTTTCTGGCACTTTTCCCTTTTAACTGCATTGAATCAGACAGTTTGAGCGCGTATCATCATCATCATCAAAGTGACCACTTCTCAAAATACATATCTCTCAAAATGACACCCAAGCTGATTTCTCAAAACTGAGAAGCTCTATCGCGCATCATTTTTGAAAATCCGCTATTTATTTTAAGCTTGTGATAGCAGTAAAAAGTCTCAATCAAGAAAAGGTTGAAAACAGGAGATTGGCAGAAGAAAGTACCGCATATAGAGCAGAATTAGAGGAAAAACAAAAAGAAGTTGCGGTGTTATTGAAAAAAAATGATGAATACATGTAAGTTCACTTCTTTGCATTCTTAAGCCGGGTCCGCAGCGGCATGTTTTTGTGTTACCTAACACAATAACATGAAAAGTGGGCGTGGCTTTGGTGTTATATAACAAAATATTGTTATATAACACGCTAACACGTTATCCGTCGCGGATGGAAAACATCACCCGATTTCGCCTGCGGGGGGGGGGGGGTTCGTAGTTCATTTTTTGTTAGCGCTCGTGCCGTCAACATCTCTGCTGGATATTTGAAAATCATAATCTCCTTTTGTAGCATACAATATTTAGCAATTTTCTATTATTTTTCTATTATGTAGCATATTGTGAGTCGGAATCAATGGATTTTAAACAAGAAAACACTTGCCCTTGTACGGAGCTTATTTTAGAAAATGATAATTGCTAACAAAAACATTTTCGGTGTCAAGTCGCTGTGGACGAGTTGTTATATAACACGGTTAGTTAACAACGTTTTGTTACTAACATTTAGCTGTAGACCCGGCTTTAGTATTCCATTCTGAATAATATTATTGCATGTTGGAAACATGCTCTAATTGTAAATAATTTAGGTATTACATTTGTATGGGGAATTTGTCGGTCGCCGGCCTCTTAAGTAACACTTCTAATAAAACTAGAATTTTTAACGAAAAGTTCGTTTGATCATGTCGTATAAAATTCTTCAAGCTCAGTCAAGTTCTCAAAGGGTCACAATGGGATTTTTGTTGACTAGTTGGGATTTTTCGCCAGTCACACGACTTGTGTTACTGTGTTACTTGGTGGGTGTTTTTTTCAAACTTAATATTTTGCAACGGGTAACAGTGTGACTCGACGGGATTTTTAATTCAAAACAAATGTGGCAATGGGTAAAAATGTAGGTAAAAGTACGTATATAATTAGATCGATACATACCAACATACAATAATTCGTGTTCCGGTCCATTTCCTTGTTGGTATATAAACTTGTTCTACTTTACTTTATGTATCACATAATATATATACAAGATAATATTCAATGTATATATAATATTGTATAATAGCGTTCTTCTTATCCCATGTTGCCTCACTGAATGTATGACATATTGAGAAAGACGGTAATTTTATTCGGAGTATAGGTCAAATGTATAATATAATTAATGTAAATGATAACGGACTTTAATACAATTTGTACTACATATGGTCTGCTACAAATTTAGTTTGGTTTCTGCTTGCAAAAAATGTTATTAAACACGCGATTCTTGTAAGAGATAACATATCTCAGTCAAGTGATGAAATGTAAACACCGACAGATCCAGGAATTCATGACAACACAATGCACATCAACCCATGCTACTAAAGGGGGTGATACAAACGTACCTATATCTATACTAATATTATAAAGAGAGAAACTTTGTTTTTATGTTTTTTTGTTTCTTTGTTTGTAACGAATAGGCTCCGAAACTACTAGACCGATTTTAAAACTTCTTTCACTTATGTATATATGAGATTTTGAAAAAAAATAGGAATCCGTAAGAAAACCGCAATATTGTGAACCAAGGTGTCACATAATATATAATTACCATATTCATAAATTTGCGTGCGCTGTGAAATCCATTGATGGTAGAATAATATAATGTACTAGGGGTTTGAAGTACTTATCAATATCTACAAAATAGTCCACGCAAATTTTATCCATCTATTTTGGTTTAGTCACAATAATCGAAACAGACATTATATACATGCGCTGTGAAAAGTATTGGTGTTAGAATAAAGTAATGTACTAGGGGTTTTTAGTAATTATCAATACCTACAAAACAGTATACATAGATTATATCCATCTTTTTTGGTTTAGTCACAATAATCGAAACAGTGATTATTTTTCATGCGGTGTAAAAACTATTGGTGGTAGAGTAAAGTAATGTACTAGGGGTTTGTAGTACTTATCAATACCTACAAAACGGTATACATCAGGGCCGGATTTAGGGGAGGGCAACCGGGGCGAAAGCCCCGGGGCCTCCACAAGCAGGGGGCCCCCACAATAGAGCCTTCGGAAGAAAAAATCTTTTAAATTCCAACTAGTAAACACTGTAAACATCTTTTCCTTTGATATTTTTTTTTGCTACAGTACTTTGTACATACATGATTATTTGATTATATTAATCTTAAATATCAGGCAATCAGTGAAATATCAAATAAAAATCTCAAATGGCCCTGATAAGCCTTTTCAATTTACTATTAATAATTTCAGATATTCTTGTTTCCGATTATATTTATATGTGTTTGTTAAATACTTAGAGAATCTACTTGGTTTCACAATAAATTGTTTATCGAAAAACCCGACAGAAAAAAATCTTCATTTTATTTGGAAAATAATTTGGGGCGAGGGTGCCTCCGCTCCTTTGTTGCCCCGAGGCCTCTGGACCTCTAAATCCGGCCCTGGTATACATAGATTATATCCATCTTTTTTGGTTTAGTCACAATAATCGAAACGGTGATTATTTTTTATGCGGTGTGAAAACTATTGGTGGTAGAGTAAAGTAATGTACTAGGGGTTTGTAGTACTTATCAATACCTACAAATCAGTGTACATAGATTATATCCATCTTTTTTGGTTTAGTCACAATAATCGAAGCAGTGATTATTTTTCATGCGGTGTGAAAACTATTGGTGGTAGAGTAAAGTAATGTACTAGGGGTTTGTAGTACTTATCAATACCTACAAAACAGTATACATAGATTATATCCATCTATTTTGGTTTAGTCACAATAATCGAAGCAGTGATTATTTTATTGCGGTGTGAAAACTATTGGTGGTAGAGTAAAGTAATGTGCTAGGGGTTTGTAGTACTTATCAATACCTACAAAACAGTATACATAGATTATATCCATCTATTTTGGTTTAGTCACAATAATCGAAACAGTAATTATTTTTCATGCGGTGTGAAAACTATTGTTGGTAGAGTAAAGTCATGTACTAGGGGTTTGTAGTACTTATCAATACCTACAAAACAGTATACATAGATTATATCCATCTATTTTGGTTTAGTCACAATAATCGAAACAGTAATTATTTTTCATGCGGTGTGAAAATTATCGGTGGTAGATTAAAGTAATGTACTAGGGGTTTGTAGTAGGGTCAAGGAGGCAACAGTGGCTCGGTATTTTTTCAGAGAAGGAAAAAATGATAAAAACGTCATAGGTTTAGCCTGGAATTTATAAACATTGTTGTTATTACATTATATTTTAACTTAGCATTTACGTATCTTCGTTATGTAGGTACTGCATAAAGAAAATTAGGAGCCTAAAACCAAAAGAAGGGAAATGAGTCACTGTGCACTACCGGGTGTACACACTGACTCACTCACCGTGGTACGCAGTGACACTAATAGTACACAGTACAGGAGTAGTAATAACTAAAATAAACGACGATTTTTATAATATTTTTATTAAAAATTTAAAAGAGACAATCACAAGTTGTTTCTTTAACAAATCACTAAGATGCTTAGAATTTAAGGCAAAGTAATAAGATCTAAGACATCTCAGTGTCTTAATTAACGGTTGTAGTCTATTTCTCCCATATCAAGCTACAATAACTACTATTGAGATCAAAATTATTCGAAATCTTATAGCTGACTCATGAGTCACTGTGTACTTTTCAAAAATGAGCCACTGTGTACCACTTCACCATTTTCAAAATATTTCGTCACAGCAAACGAAACCGAAATCAAAAATGAGAAATCACGAGACCAAGACAATTGACACAAGACATACTATACAACATAAGTATTGGTTATCACCAATTGTAACAAACAAATTTATGAAAACAATTGAAACTCACCTCAAAAAGTAATTTTGTGAGAGCAAAAACAAAAAAAATTGTGATAACACCCCCATGCCGCGCTCGTTCCCCGATCCGCTTGGTTAGAATGTGTAGGGTACCAAGCGTCAGAAATGAGTGATAGAGACAATTGTATATTCCCTTTTGTTTTGACAGAATCATAACTGAGCCACTGTAGTCGACTGAGTCACCGTTGCCTCCTTGACCCTACTTATCAATACCTACAAAACAGTATACATAGATTATATCCATCTTTTCTGGGTTAGTCACAATAATCGAAGCAGTGATTATTTTTCATGCGGTGTGAAAACTATTGATGGTAGATTAAAATAATGTACTAGGGGTTTGTAGTATTTACCAATATCTACAAAATAGTCTACGGACATTATATCCATCTATTTTGGTTTAGTCACAATAATCAAAAGTCATTATATGCATGCGCTGTGAAAAGTATTGGTGGTAGAATAAAGTAATGTACTAGGGGTTTGTAGTACTTATCAATATCTTCAAAATAGCCCACGATAAATTTATACATGTGTTAAGGTTTGGTCATTATAACAGAAATAGTCATTAATTTGCGTGCGCTGTGTAAACCATTAGGGTTATATCTATTAAAATACAATGTATCACGAATTTACTCCTGTCAAACGTCCACTATATACCTACTTCTGCTACCCGTGCGAAGCCGGGGCGGGTCGCTAGTAATAATATATTTATGATCCAGTCGACTGGTTAGATAATTTTAAAGCATAAGTAGGTTGTGTAAGTTATATTCAAATCTAAACTCAGAGAATATTTTATGATTAACTGGTAATCACAGATATATAAAATAAGTAATATCCTTAATATTTTAACCTTCAAGTAAATTAAAAATAAAATTACTAAATTATATGAGGACGTGTATAATATTATTATTGTTCCCGAACGATATGTAAGAATTACAATAACCAATATTGTTCTCATATAAGTGATGTTAAGTCTTTTTTGAGAATAAATTTCTTTATACCGTAGTTATTTGGCTGTGCATTGTGTTGAGATGTATATGAAAATTTGGATATGTTTACATATTAACAGGGCACGTGAATGTGTACTAATATTATACTGGTTTTCCATTTTTTTATTAACTTGTGTAATTTAAGATGTATTTTAAGTGTGTGAATTTTGATTTTTGATTTTTGAAAGCTAACAAGAGCTATTTTTTTCGTAAGGAATTCAGATGTCACTTTCTCTTATCGTAGGAACTCTTTGATTTTGTAATAAATGTAAAAGTTCGTGTGAACCATAATTGAATCTATTGGGCTGAGAGGTATGGATCTATATCCATTTATCTCTTTATTATATTTCTCTGTATTTATATTTTAGATAGCTAAACTCATGGTCTAACACATTCGTAAGTATAAAGTGTACTTACCCACGAGTGAACTCGCGAAGCACAGCTGGTCTGGAATAATTTCATCACAGATTCACGGTTTTCCCAATCCAGGTGTAAAGTCGTACGACTGGAAGAAAAGCTACATCAACTAGAAACCCGTTACACCGAGAAGGCAGCAGAATACATGCAATTGTCCGAAGACCTCGACGAACTGAAAGAGGAAAGTTCCAGAGCATTGACCAGGACTAAGGAGAGGGCGGATTCAACGAGGCATCACTTGCAAACTCAGATTGCGGGCTTAGAGAGGCAAATGATGACTTGTCGTGCTCAGTGTCGAGTGTACCAAAGGGAAAGAGATGAGGTGAGCATCGTAGAATAATCTTAACCCAACTACAGTCACTTTACCCCAAGTACCAAGTACTGGTGAAAACTATCGTTAAGAGAGACAATTGACACATTATGTCATGTCTATTGCATTAGCTGTGGCATCATAAAAGTCCTCCCTATTGCAGGTGTTTGGGCACAGGGGACATTCGACCTGATGGGCTATGTGGTCTGGCAAGTCAACTGAGACATGACAGGCAGTTTGACAGCCTCTGGGTTTGGTTTTTCGTGATGACACAACATTAACAATTTTGTCATAGTTGTCGGGTATAGGCTCGATGTTATGGAGCTTTATATGAACAAGTTGGGCGAATCGTCCAACCTGACTACGTAAAATTGAATCGGCGTTTGAATGGTACTCGTATTGGTATGGTAGCTGCATGTAATTGCCAGGCTATTGGTCTATGCTGTGTCTGTGTCTTGGGTGTGCATGAAATATTAACACAATTTTAGAAGATTTTAAACTTGAGGCTCGGCAAGTAATATTTGAATCAGAAATTTGTCTTGCAAAATGGTTTCTGGTATCACAAGTTATGAATATACAATATTATGTATCATATTTTTCGATGTCGAAAAGAATGGCGCCTGATTAAAATATAACATTGCATGTGACACATTGCAAGGTGCGATACACTTACAACGTTAAGGCATTGCGCTGAAAAAACGCGATTTCGCGATTAAGGCGCTATCTATGATGATATTTTTACCATTACTTCTTACAGACTATATTTTTGTTCATATACCAGAATATTAGGTACCTACATCAATTTGAAAAGTGTTTATCTATCTATTTGACATTCCACAAAAAATCTATGATAGACAATGTGTTACCAAAATGTGTAAAATTACTTAAGGGAAATTCATCATACCATACATATTCATCTACCAGTCAAGATGAACTTCTATTAAACTTCGATAAAATTCGATTTCCCCTACAAAATAGATCAGCTGATTGGCAAATTGGTAAAGGAAGTTTAAATTATTTTACGTCTATTTAATTTCTCAATTCTTTTTTTTTTAAATTCAGTTTAACGGGTAGATGAAATATTAAAAAGGTCCGAGTCAGTTTGCGTGATGATCGCGTTTTTGCGTTCCATTAGGTAAGTGGCTACGGCGGTAGTGGTAGGTATATATACTTATACAAATTTAATTTCATCAAACATGAGAAAATCTTTGACATGACCTAACGACTATAAAGATAAAGATAAAGATAAAGAAATATTTATTGCCAGTACATACAAGAAAATTACATACAAAATCATGTTATCAACAAAAAAAACCTAGATATATATTTATATAATAATAAAAAGAAACAATAATAACATTAATTTACTAGCAATTGGGATATGCTCAGCTTTGTGCTGCGCGAGGTGTCCCTGCGCAGCGCTGGTTTTCAGCATACCCCATGCTCGAGCACAGATATTAGTCGAGTTGAAAAAAAGAGTTTATAAGCGGGATTACATACAATACTTATTATTTTAAATTAGAATTCGTATCCAAGTGATGCCATATATACCATACACCAGTGATCACAACAATACCTATAGTGTTTGTTGTAAGTACTATCCGAGGACGTGCGTATGAATACACAAGGCACCACCGAGGACTTTTCCAAAGCGAGGGCTTTTTGATGGGTCCTCGCTTCGATCGGACCGCAGATTCGTATTGTTCAAGCAATTTTGAACCGTACTGTATAAATAATACAGAAAAGTTGCCAAATCCTCGGTTTGATCAAGAAAATTCATATGGTTACACAGGCAGTGTGTATCCACCAGGTGGCGCTTTTTGTCGCCTCACACACAGCCCTCATACACTCATTTCACGTTTGTTGACTGAACCGAGGTCTTATGTGTTATTTTAACACAAAGGTCCTCGTTTGGTAGCTTTTCCAGGTGTGTATATGAAATACCTCAGTTTCGTAGTTTTTCCAATAGAGTGTATGAAAGACCTCGGTTTGATAGCTTTTCCGGCAGCAGTATATGAAACACCGATATTCTTCGACGTGCAAATGTTTGAGGCATGGACGCATATTTAATTCGATGCGGTGGTTCGAGCATGTTCTGCGCATATCTGACAAGAGAGTGGCGAAGCGCACGTTTTATTCTGAGCTGCAGGAGGGCAAGAGGAAACGAGGCGACCAATTCCTCCGATATAAGGATGCTCAAAATAGAACTATGCAGAAGTGTAGGAAATATAATTGGACATTTCTGGCAGAGAAATGCGTAGAGTAGAGGAAACTAGTGCAACAAATGTAAAGTTATTCGTATGAAGACATACGCAGGCGCGAACTTGATGTAAAACGAGACCATACCAAAAACAAACCCTCGTCTAACTTGCGCTACCTGCTCACGCACTTTCAGAGACAATCTTGGCTACATACGCCACCATAGTCTCTACCCACATACTGAAAAAAAATAGAATAAAGGTCGCGGAAGCCGCAAATCGGCGAGGAAGAATTATAAACCTATAAAGACCTGGGTTGATAGCTTTTCCGTACAGAATGTAATCTTCCCATCCTGGTCTTGGTTTTGACAGATTTCTTAATATCAGAAAAATATGTTGAATCTTTTAATAATATTATTTATTTAGAGGCTACGCTACAATCTGCATAAGTGATGGTGACGCAGTCTTACCCTATTATCTTATTATAATTCAAAGTAGGCTAGTTTCCTATGTTTTAAAGTCATAATGCATAAATTTAATCAACTACTTCACGAACCATGAAACGGATCATGAAAATCGTAGTTATATTGTCGCCTATAACCGCGAATGGATATAAATAAACTATTATCTCTATAAAACCACACTGCGCTATTTAAAGTATCTATGTCTGTTCTTATTTCTTAAGTAGATAATAATTACTTCCGAGCGGGGATAATACCTGATATTTTATAAGTATCTATGGTAATTTGATATTACACATACAATACTAGCTGTTGCTAGTTAGCCTGGTATCTAATCGGGATATAATGTGTAGTAGTTAATGGTAACAGGATTTTAGTAAAAGCTAGTAGGTACTAAAATCTACTAAACAGATACGTACTAAACAACAACCAATCCTAAAAACTCATCAGCAGCACTTACCACGTTATAATTTTCTACGAGGCATACTAATGAGGTAACCAACTAAAGAGGAGCTCCCTCATGAAGAGACTATTCTGGCATCAGTTTAAACTAGTAATTATCTTAAATTCTTATGTAAGTATAACATGTATGCCAATTTTCAAGTAGTTCATACCAACTAGTGAGAAGTTTCCTCATGAGAAGAATATCCTGGCTAAGTATATCACATATGCCAATTTTCAAGTAAGTCATACCAACTAGTGAGGAGTTCTCTCATGAGGAAATTATCCTGGCTGCAGCATCAGCTCAAACTGGTAAGTATCTTAGATTTTATTGTAAGTACAACACGTTTGCTAATTTTCAAGTAGCTCATACCAACTAATGAGGAGTTCTCTCATTAGGAGACTAACCTGACTGCAGCATCACCTCAAACTGATAAGTATCTTAGATTTCATTGTAAGTATGACACGTATGACAATTTTTAAGTAGCTCTTACTAACTAATGAGGAGTTCCCTCAAGAGGAGACTACCCTGCCTGCAGCATCAGTCAAACTGGTAAGTATCTTAGATTTCATTGTAAGTATGACACGTATGCCAATTTTTAAGAAGGTCGTACTAACTAATGAGGAGTTCTCTCGTTAGGAGACTACCCTGACTGCAGCATCAACTCAAACTGATAAGTATCTTAGATTTCATTGTAAGTATGACACGTATGTCAATTTTTAAGTAGGTCGTACTAACTAATGAGGAGTTCCCTCAAGAGGAGACTACCCTGCCTGCAGCATCAGCTCAAACTGGTAAGTATCTTAGATTTCATTGTAAGTATAACACGTATGCCAATTTTTAAGTAGGTCATACTAACTAATGAGGAGTTCTCTCGTTAGGAGACTACCCTGACTGCAGCATCAGCTCAAACTGGTAATTATCTTAGATTTAATTGTAAGTATAATACGTATGCCAATTTTCAAGTAGGTCATACCAACTAATGAGGAGTTCTCTCGTTGGGAGACTACCCTGGCTGCAGCATCAGCTCAAACTGGTAAGTATCTTAGATTAAATTGTAAGTATAACACGTATGCCAATTTTCAAGTAGGTCATACCAACTAATGAGGAGTTTGCTCGTTAGGAGACTACCCTGACTGCAACATCAGCTCAAACTGGTAAGTATCTTAGATTTCATTGTAAGTATAACAAGTATGCCAATTTTCAAGTAGGTCATACCAACTAATGAGGAGTTCTCTCGTTGGAGACTACCCTGACTGCAGCATCACCTCAAACTGGTAACTATCTTAGATTTAATTGTAAGCATATCACGTATGCCAATTTTCAAGTAGGTCAAACAAACTAGTGAGAGGAGTTCTCTTGTGAAGAGATCACCCTGGCTGCAGCATCAGTTCAAACTGGTAAGTATCTTAGATTAAATTTTAGGAACAACACGTATGCTAATTTTCAAGCAGGTCATACCAACTAATGAGGAGTTCCCTTATGAAGAGATAATCCTGGCTGCAGCATCAGCTCATGCTGGTAGGTAACTAAATGCGTAAAATAATTTGTAAACTGAAATACTAATCTTGGTGCTCATATTTATTTAACTATAATAATTATTCGCTAATTAGTAATAAAATTATTTTTGATTAATTCCCGTAACAGAATGTAACAAAATTTAAAAACTTACCTTTCTTCCGCATTGATTAGATACAGCATAAACAAAATTAGTCGGTAAGTATCTCAGATTTTATTGTAAGTATATCACATATGCCAATTTTCAAGTAAGTCATACCAACTAGTGAGGAGTTCTCTCATGAGGAAATTATCCTGGCTGCAGCATCAGCTCAAACTGGTAAGTATCTTAGATTTTATTGTAAGTACAACACGTTTGCTAATTTTCAAGTAGCTCATACCCTGACTGCAGCATCAACTCAAACTGGTAAGTATCTTAGATTTCATTGTAAGTATAACAAGTATGCCAATTTTCAAGTAGGTCATACCAACTAATAAGGAGTTCTCTCGTTGGAGACTACCCTGACTGCAGCATCACCTCAAACTGGTAACTATCTTAGATTTAATTGTAAGCATATCACGTATGCCAATTTTCAAGTAGGTCAAACAAACTAGTGAGAGGAGTTCTCTTGTGAAGAGATCACCCTGGCTGCAGCATCAGTTCAAACTGGTAAGTATCTTAGATTAAATTTTAAGAACAACACGTATGCTAATTTTCAAGCAGGTCATACCAACTAATGAGGAGTTCCCTTATGAAGAGACAATCCTGGCTGCAGCATCAGCTCATGCTGGTAGGTAACTAAATGCGTAAAATAATTTGTAAACTGAAATACTAATCTTGGTGCTCATATTTATTTAATTATAATAATTATTCGCTAATTAGTAATAAAATTATTTTTGATTAATTCCCGTGTAACAGAATGTAACAAAATTTAAAAACTTACCTTTCTTCCGCATTGATTAGATACAGCATAAACAAAATTAGTCTTTGATAATCCTTTGACAATGCCGACCAAGTAGAAAATTAAAAGACACTGACTTCTTTATTTTCGTCAGTCGTTCTTGATTTAATTTTTAAAATACGTGTAAGATATAAACAAAAATGATTAATTAATTGTAGATAATTTTGCAAGTAAAATAGTTCAGATAGATTTTTCACGTCCTCCCTTTGTACAAGCCCTGCATGGGAAAACTGACCTCGGTTCGGTTATGTAAAGTCACACACACCGTCCTCACTTTGTACAAGATATAAGAAATATTGTGTTAAAAATTGTCCTCGTAAGGGTGTCCCAGGTCTTAAGAAAGACGTCCTCGGTTGGCGTACACAAAGCCCTCGCATGTGCATCGCCAGTCACGTTTGAGTGTGTATTTTGAGTCCTCGTTTTGTTAGCCGAATTCTTACGAAAAAAAGTTGAGATAGCGCTATGCCGATCAGCTCATCACTATAGATTTTTAGTCCTTTCTCTTTCTGTCTTATTGAAATACACCTACGAGCTTATTAAGCCTGTTTTTTGGCGAGTCCTCGGTTCAGACAGATACAACTCGCGTCCTCGTAAGGGTGTCTACACAAACAGGGGTGTGTGTATTAGTGTTCAACCCTTAATGATTTTAAAGGTTGCTTCAAAGTGCTGCTTTTGCCGACATAAAAGATGCTTCTTATATTTCTGTTTGAATATGTGCGAACTTTGTTTTATTCTTAAAGGCGGTGGAAGATTATTCCAAATCTTAGACGCTCCGTATTTGAAGCAACCCTTAAAACCAGAGGTTTTGTGTTTTGGTATGTAGAGAATGTTGTGGCCTTTTGAACGAGTTTGACTATAACTATAGTTATAAGTTATAACGACAACAGTGACCAACGTCTTTACATGCCTTCTGAAACACGGTTGCCTCACATTCACATGTTATTAGATTAGAATCCAGAGGCTCCAATTTCGAAGCCGTACGGTATGTCGTAGAATAATTGAAAAACCGAATCTTTGCGAAAAACTTAAGACGATTTTGAAAAATCGGATACTTAAAATCTAAATAAGATTTTATCGATTTTCCTAGGATTATTATTACTATTTTTAGGATTTTTGTAAAAATCCAATGGATCCTTTTTTTGACCCAGGGAAATCGGCACACAGATACCCGGCCATACCGAGGGGGTAGGGTCGGGTATCGGGATATAAATGTATACAATGCGTTGATCCGTTGTGATGACGCGATGCAACGCAGTACAACCCACTAATGGGGCCTCACCCTTAGACCGTGGAATATCCGGCATATTCCACAAATCCTCTTAGGGGATCCCCTGGGCCGTAGACGAACGAACGTCATCGACATAGCCCAGCGGATTAGCAAGTTGAAGTGGCAATGGGCAGGGCACATTGCACGTAGAACTGATGGCCGATGGGGCTGTAAAATTCTCGATTGGAGACCACGGACCGGCAAGAGTAGCACGGGACGTCCATCCACATGGTGGACAGACGATTTGATAAAGACGGCAGAAACACGCTGGATACAGGCCGATTACAACCGGACTGGATGGAGATCTATGGGGTGGCCTATGTTCAGCAATGGATGTCCTATGGCTGAGATGATGATGATGAAGATTATGATAATGACGATTTTTCTTATTTCTATAGATACGCCAAAGGATGCAAATACAGGTTCATAGTCTCAAAGAAAATTTCGACATGGTGGAGAACCGCCTGAGGAACTTGCAAGGCCAAGTCAGTTTATTGAAACCTTGTTACTCTATCACTCTCCCAGAAGATGTTGAAGAACCGCCGTCTTCCCAAGACAATTCTTTCACCTACGATTAAATGCCATAATAAATTTGAAAATATTTTTAGTTGAGGATTTTGTACCAATACGAAATGCTGTTTTTATAATGTAGTTATTGAATGAAACCTATAATTATATAATTTATTTTATTATTATACTTGAGAGGTCTGTCTACCTGCCAATGATCAACCAGAAAGTATGGTTCGAAAATGTAGCTTTGATTTAGTTTCGGTACGTTTTTGAGAAGATTTTTAATAATTTTATAATGCTTATTTGAACACTGAATTTTTACTACCTGCAATGCTATTTTTATTTTAAAAGATTCGACACGCTTGTGTGAAACCCGTTTATTTTTAATTCTACGAATAAGTAACTTTATAATGTACTTATACTTTTTTTTATTTCGCTATGTTTCTACCTGGTGTTTATAAAAAGTTTTGATATGGAAAGAGTAATTTTATCAAAACTAATTAGAATGATTAAATGATTAGCAAGATTATAGTAGGCAAACGGATGTAATTAGAATTTCTCAGAAGCGTCTAATCGATTATTGTAAATTATTTACTTGCTCTACGAAATTAACAACTTTTTGTGTCAATAAATTTACTTTTTGCACCTAATTGTTTTTGTTGGTTTGAAACCATGGACGCTCTCAGTCATGACTTATTAGTCACAGCTTGGTCACAGGAAGATTGGTCTAGACTCTTAGGGAGCGAGCCGAGCGAGCCGAGTCCCTATTGGGCATCTACTTGGCACAGGTTCGGACTCCGGGCTGACATTATGATAATTCCACATTAAAAAACCTAATAACAGCTATTGGACCTGATCTAGGGATCGAACTTATTTTATTTTTGTTGATAAACAATTCAGTGGCAAGTAGTATGTGGCCACAGGGCGCATTCATTATTTTCTACACTTTTCAGAGCTATACAGGGTGATTTTTGAAAAGGGTCAGAGCCATCTCTGAAACTACGGCTAAGTTCGGAAAATGCTGCAAGGACAAGGTTTTTAATAATAACTAAATGAATCATTACATTTTTGAAAAATAATTTACCTCGCCACAAATACAATGAGTTGATTTTGAATCTCACCTGTACTGTTGTATCATCTGATAGTGCCGCTAAAAGATATTCATATTTCTGATAAGCGGTATTATAATGGCGCTATATATAGCCATAACAGTATATAGTATATAAGTTAGTAAAATAATATATAGTTTGATCACACTGATGCGCGATCGGCGACTAGCGGATTAAACTTTTTTAAGGTGTTGCCATGAACGAATTCATTTTTCTTTTTTTACAACATAATGTGGTGTAATGTATATATTACACATCATAAATGATAAATAAATAGAGAAATAACAAAATTGCATGCACACTTACGCCGTGCGACAAGACTAAAGGTTTTTTAGGTCTCGTTTGTGGATTGAAATTTCAAGGCCGCTGTCGCCTCCGCGCTAGGCTTGCAGTTTGGACCGCCACTTTAGAATATTATGATGTTAAAGTTTTGTAACTATTTGTAACTATTATATTACTAAGAAACAGTGGATCGATATTATTCAACAAGACGAGTAATAAAAGGTAGGTACAGCCGAGGAGTCAATTTCGAGGTATATTATATATACCTCGAAATCCTGCATACAAGTCCCGCACGCCTATCCCCCCTCCCTCGCGAGATATTGAGGTACTTTCAATAGGTACGTACTTTTATGATTTGAAACTATCATGGTTGTAAACATTAGGATCACTTTTTACGGGAAACTTTTATTGAAATCTATGATAGTGTCATGTGACAGGTAAATGACATAAAATCGATTTATCGGCCAATAAAAATCAACTCATCGATGCCTGTCAGTTCTTCCGTGATCATGGTGCATGTAACTGCGACGAAATATCGGGATACCTGAGAAATTTCGAATAATGGTAATTATCCCGTAAAAAGTAATTCTAATACTTATTTGTCTACGTACTTACTTCTGAAGAGATCGGAATAAAATAATATTAAAAGGTTCTTATTATACATATACGTTAACATAACAGTATTCCAGTTTTTTTGGCATGAATCGTACCTATTTAACAACATCGTGGATGGTGCTAAAACTAATCACAATTGAATTCGACGCTCAAGTTCTTTCTATAATATAATATAATGTCAGGTAAAGTTGGAAAAGCTGGTATAACAACAAATAAAAAAAAATGGTCCAACTACTACTTATATAATAAAAATATGGAACAGTATATAAACACAAAATCTGATAAATATGTAATGGAACAAACTTACCTACACGAAATGGTTTTTAAAACTACGCTTACTATTTCAAACTCGATTGTACTTAACACATAAATCTTCCAGTGTGTGAAAGTATATTGAAAGAAAATGTTAGATTAAAGCTAAGCTGAAGGAAATAAAAGATCTTTTTGAGATCTCTCTTGGATTTCATATAAAATATTACCATTAGAACAATCTCATATGACATGGACGTGCGGCTTTTAATGCTCGTAAAGGTTTAGTTATGGCGCTGGGTATATCTACTGGGCACTGGCTGGGCACAATGTTACGCAACGCTATGTTCAACAACTATAACTGTAGAGATTTATAAATTTATTTTGACAGCCTCGTTGGCTCAGATGGTAGTAACTCTGCTTTCTGTGCCGCAGGCCCCGGGTTCGATCCCCGGCCAGGTCAAACATTTGTGTGTATGATAATGTCTGTTTGATCTGTGTCTGGGTGTTAAAGCTTATATAAGTATGTATATCAGTCATCTGGTTACCATAGTACAGGCTGCTAGCCTAGTTTGGGACCAGATGACCGTGTGTGGAAGTTGTTCCATATTATATTATTATATTATATTACTAGCATTGTCGTATATTATACTATAGACAAGAACTTTCTTAAAAAATATTTGCTCAAATTCTGTTACTTAGTTCATTAAGATGCGTTTATTTATTAAGGTCAAATACGTTAAAAATGGTTTTTAATCAAAACAAACTAAAAATAAATATTCGGTTTGTTTTCCCGTAACATTAGCACAGCTCCGTACGCGTTCACACTGCATGGATGTCGAAGCTACAGTAAAGTAAGGTGCACGGATTGAAGTGCACTTTGTACCATGTCGGCTCTTAAGATGTATACCAACTTGATGAATGAGCATTGTGTACCTAGTTATGGGACGTTTTTCCCATTTGTTCACCCAGGTGAGCAAACGGGAATAAACCATTTGGTTGTCTGACGTTCTCTAACTACGAGTAGATGGAGGCATGCATGCGTGCGTCAAGTGCAGTTATTACGTGCACATTGCGTATGTAATGAGATTGAGTGACCAGCGCGCGAGGCTTTGTCTGATCCGCGCGCCCTTGCCCGACTTGAGGCCGTACCTCTCGATTCTCCGGCCGTAGGTATCGCTTAATGTCAAACGACCTTTTTATTAACTAGGTGTTAAAGTTTTTTACCCTTTGCCTGTAATAACTGGTTCGTATCTCAGCCAGAGAGTGCCTACACAACCTGTTAAAATTAGCGCTACGTTAGTCTTTTGTTGTCTGTTATAACAGTAGCGACTGTAATGAAGAGAGAATTGTATGTTGCACCAAGTAACATAAGTAGATATGACCAAAGTTTATACAGGATAATTGGTGTCAGCAACCAAAACAACTTTTCCATACAATGTTAGGTCAAGTAAATTTTTTTTTTTGGATTTTATATGAAACAGCTGATATTATATTTCTAATTGATGAGCAGGTAACTACATAGCTGAGTACAATGACGCTATCTGTAACCCTGTATAATATGTGTTCTAGGAATGTCTGATAGTTATTGAACAGGTGTCCGTAGCAAAGTAATAAAGATCGCATGCAATCGTTACGAATCACCTTAAATAAACGCCTCTGTCCTCGGTCACGGATTTGTAAATAGGCTGTTATTTATTCACCGCGCTCCGCTTTAATATAGGTTGCAACGAGAGAGACAATTTGTCTTAATTCTTCGGTAGATTACATTACTATTATGTACAACGTCGTACCTAATGGTCCTGATAATATATTATAGATATTTTTACAATTATCCCAGTGTTTATTAAGTATAAACGTAATAAACTCTGTTGTCCAGAATCTATAGCCTGAAGAAAATATCCGATATTATATGCTAACGATACCACCTTTAAGTTATAACTAATTGAATTAATTGCCTACTGCCCGCTAAAGCGTAGTTCTGTGACCTTGAACTTATTAATTACAATGTACCCACGATATTAAATTCAATCTCTTTGAAGTGAAATCATATACTTATAGGTAAAAATGGACATCCTGTAGTCTCTAGATAAAGTCATTTTCACAATCGGATTACAGTACGGAGTCGATCGCATACCCTCGAGACCGGGGCAATATGATTACAGATGCTCCTGGATATAGCTTTGGGAATTTCCAGCAGATTGGATATTTAAATCATACCGTTCCGTTTTTTAATTTATAGGCATAACTGAAATCATAAAATTGCTATCTATACTACTAGTTGTTACATAAATGTATAGCATACATATGGTTAACAGGATTCAGGACCTCTTTAGCAGTTTGACATAATCCTATGGAAAATTTACTAATTTTTGATAAAGAAAACCGTACGGTTTTTTTGCTATTTAAAAAAACATTAACGTAACCTAAAAATAAAATCTTACAATTTTCATAAATACAAAGAAATTGTTGTTGGCTCTGGATCTGACCTTTATTTGCGCGAAAACATATTTTGTTAAAGAAAACCTTACAGTTTCTTTGTATTTATGAAAATTGTAAAGTAGTTTTTAGGTTATAGTATTTGTAAAGTAGTTTTTAGGGTATAGTGCATCTACCCGCCAACTGAACAACTTGAAATATAAAGGATTCGCAAAAAAAAATATTTATATTGATTCTTTCTGTATGGGACAGTACAAAATGAATTAGCTGATTGGTAGGTAGCCAGTTCATTTAATTTTATTCGCGAATATCTCAGAGTAAGGATACCAAAGAGAACCAGTCGTGCAAAAATCTGTTCCAAGCCGTGAGTCTGGTACCGCCACAATATAGTCTGGTACTATGTGGTTAGTTGCATGGCAACCGTAGGCCGTGCGCGTGATGCCAGTGTTAGCTAACCGAATAACAACAGATACGTGCGTGAAAGCGATAGCTTTTCATAATTTAGGCATGTATTTACAATAATTTTAGGAATTTATATATCCATATTGCGTGTTTCTATTTTATTTTAATTTTTTTAACACAATAAAATGGACAACAGCGCTTTGTTCGAATGAAAAACTATGAAGTCGATTACATTTTAAAATTTTTGGATAATATTATCCGAACATAAATATTTTTTTTTACATAAATTAAGGTTTGGCATTAATTACCTAGTGGATTGAAAACATTTAAAACATTGAATTAAATATTTGGTTATTTTATCTCAATAACGCACTGTGCATTATAATATTATACTTTTTGTTTCTAATTGGTTTACATTGCATAGTCCTCGTTAATTTTACAATTTATGATAACATTTTAATATTTTTGTGACTTTCGACTATTTATTAAGAGTATAAAAGTTATCATATCACGTAACAATTTAGAATAATATCGTCAAAGACCCTTTCTACGTGCTAGAATCAGGCCCACGAACCTGTACTCACTATTAAACCGAGATTCTATCATGTAACTTAATTATCTTTACAAACATAAATACATTATAATTTTAAAACTTTTTGACCCTTTTATATTTTATTTCTTGTAATATATATTTATAAAAATTAAAAAGTATAAGTGTGATAAATTTATTTAAAAAAATTAAATATTTAAATCACTAAATATTTTAGTGCATATAAGTCTACTCCAATGCTCCTATGTTCGCCCGCGTCGCTTAGTGTCAAATTTAACATTGAACTTCATAGGGTGAAAAATCGTTCAATCCAAATTAGGCTTTAAAACAATCAGGTAAATAGAGTTTAAATTCAAATAATAGAAATTCAGCAGATGTCAAAGCGCGTAATTGTCAGTGATGGACACCTTTTTGTGAAGCTTGTTCAGGGATTGTGCGTCTGTAGAAGGAAGCGATTCAACGTCATTGGCGAATATATAAATTTTTTTTAAGTTTAGTTTGACGGATACATGCACCACATTAATTAATACTAGGTACACCTTGGTTAAGCCAAATGAGTAAATGAGCTCATACATTAGGTTCTATTAAAGTAGATTTTTTATGGTATGTATGTGTGTAATCAAAAGCTCATCTCTTTGTAGGTATTTATATAATGTGTGTCATTCATTTGTTTTTATCTTCATTATAAAAATAATTTTAACAAAAAACTGTCTAGTGTATAAACCTTGTAGATATCTACTACGACTGGTTTTAGCAACAAGATTTATTATCACCACCAAGTTTTTTAATCAGATTAAATGTAAATATAAAAACCTGCAGAACCACATACAGGAAGTAATAATAAAACACCGGAATCCACTCAAACACATTTATTTTCTGTTTGATCTTTTATATTTTTGGTGCTCCATTTTTATGTGTATTTATAAATTAATACTAATAGTAGGACTCGTGAACCGCGCACAGCCTCCGTAAATGGGCAATCGGAGCTCCATGCGCCTTCCGAGGCCCGGGCAATGAGCTCGGCATAATAAATAATACAGTAAGGTACAAAAAGGTTTTCAACGAAGTACCATCCGATGGTTTCACACTCTCACATACGTTTCACACACGCGAACAACAGTCTTACGTCTATAATATCACTAGCTATACAGAACGCGGCGCGGCACACCCGCGCGTGCACTGAACCATTGCTGGCTCTACCGTTAGGGTGTTCACTCGAACTGAGAGCCCTTGAGCTTCTTGATGGCGTTGGTGAGGTGCAGCATCTCCGTGTTGAGCTGCCAGATGAGGGTCTCTAGCTTCTCAACGGAGTCGAGGACCTCCACTTGCTCCGTGTGTGGGTTGAAGCGTACTTCGAAGGGTCGGGACATGGTAGACACCCAACGTCTGTCGAAAACATTTATATTATAACGGTTGCCACCATAACATCAGAACCAACTCAATTGTTTGTATGATAATAATAAATTGAATTAGAACATAAACATAACAAAGGTACATTCACGCCTTTTTCCCGAAGGGGTAGGCAGAGGTGTACCCAGGACTCAGTCCCATAGTAGATACACCCACATTTCGCCAGTGTGTTATTGGTCCCATGTAATAGGGGGCGAGCCTATTGCCATCTACCGGGCACAGTTCCAGACTCCAGGCAATTATTGAGTTAATTCCTAATGGAAAAATCCAATATTTAACACCCCGGTCCCGGATTCAATCCCCAGGTCAGGCACCTGGGGATTGAATCCGGGACCTCTTTTCTTGATTGAATTGAATTAGAGATGATAAACAACACTATTTTTACCTGAACTTTTCTTTGGCATCTTCGAAGCTTTCAGCTACGTAATAGATAGGTTGGTATTCTTGATCTTGGTAGGGCTGTAAGGATGTGGATGCCGGTTCGAAGGGTCTGAGTTCAGGTTTGTCGCTGAGGGCGTGCAGAAGTTCTCCGATTGAAGACAGGAGAGCCGCTCCGTAAGCTTTCAATTGGTGGTTTTCCTTGCATAGTCCAAACTCCACGGTGAACCAGTATACCTGTGAAAAGGGAAAAAAGTACAATGCAGTACTCGTATCACCGAAAGACTAAGATAGTCATGTCATAAAACTATTAGTATATTCGCATGAGCTTGGGCCCAACTTAATTTAAAATACTTTAAAAATATATTCGCACGAGCTAATTAAAAATATTCAGATAATTTTCCCAACTTACAGTGGAAAGTTTTTCTATTTCCGCATCAGAGGCGCCAAGAGAAGCCAGACCAATCTCTTGAGAGAACTGTGCGAAGCTGGGGTCGGCCAGGAGGGGAATATGTCCGAGGAGCTCATGAATGCAGTCACTGCAAAAATCAACGATCAATATAAATCCTAGTCAGTATTAATGAAACAATAACAACTTATAAAAATGTGAGAGTTGATAATGCGATTAGGTCATTGTACAGTAGTGCCTAAAATAAATTGATAAAAGCTAAAAACTTTGTCGTGAATAGAGTAGGTAAGTGAATTAGGAGAGCGAGCAGTTAACAACGTTAGAATTCCATCACGCTTCAACCCACTCACCTAACTTCGCTGTCGCTACTCTATAAGCGGGAAATCATTTTATTATCCGGCACTGTGCTCCGGCATTATGTTCAAGGATTGGCATCATCATTGATTTACCTAGTTCCTGAACAAGAATACATTCAAAACACTCGCTCATTCAACTTCCTTGTCCGGTCTATCTCAGGTATAATATTAAGTCCAATTTACATTACGGTAACAAGGACTAATTACGTAATATTTTATTTCCGTAAAAATATTCGTCAAGGTGAATTGTAAACTTTTTTGTTGGAATAATGGTAGTCAAAATGTTATATAGTACAAGGGCCACACTGAAATGGATGAACTGGCAGCAATTTAAAAAGTGTCTGTCTAACGTCGAAATGCATTGGACTAGAGAAAATGATCCATAAGGACGCTCGACAGACACTTTATTGCTGCCAATTTGTAAGAACAAATAACATGAATTTAATGCACAATACAGATTTCCATTAAATAATGTTCGAAACAATAAAGAGTTCCTATTTAGAAAGTTAAATAAATTTTTCATTGGCTGCTTTTTTTATTGGCCTATTCTAATATTCTATAAAAGAACTCTTAGTGTTACCCACCTATACGATTTGCTTATCAAATGTCAGTACATAAGAAAATTATCTACTCGGACATGATTGATGCATTTACGAAATAAATTAATAATGTATAGGTAGAGAAATACTTACGGTTCTGGTGTGTGGAAGGGTGAGTTTGCGTGGCGGACGTATTGTGTGGACTGGAAGACACGGAAGGCAAGCGAGGCGAGGAAGTCACGAGCGGTGAGGAGACCGGCGGCCGGACGCAGCGTGAACCCAGTGTGTTGACGGAGGAAGTTGCTCACATCCTCTAGCTGAGGAATACGGTGAGGAACGAAGATATCCGCAGCTTGCAGCTTCTCAAATGCAACCTTGTACTCGCGGCATGCATGCTTTGGCATGAGGTCCAGAACGGTGTTGAACACTCGCATCCAGGTCGAATTCTCGCTCTCGGTGTACACGTTAGACGGGATCGGGTCCCCATACTTGTACGCGAATGCGATCTCCGCAATTTGCTTCCTGCGCTCTCTGTAGGCCTTATCCGCAAAACCGGGATGGTTCATGTCCAGCTCTGGCTCATACTTGGTCATTAGATGGTTGCAGTTATCGAGATCGGAGGCGTGGCGCGGAAACCACGGGGTCTTGCTGGAGATGTTCTCTGTCACCAGATTGACTCCGGCAAAGGAGGAAGACTGGCGAAGAGATCTGATAAGCTGGAGTAGATTGACGCGAGACATGCTCACTTTCACGAGGGCGTCGAAGTGCACGCCTTCGACTTGAGAAGGACGAGTTTCGAGATGTTGTACACAACCCTTGTAGTTATCCACGGTCTTGAGGATGCGAGTGAGAGTGCCCATGCCGTCACGCATACGCAATAGAAGCGCGGCTTGCTGAAGAGCTTGTTCCGCTTCCGGGGACTCAGCGGCAGCATTCTGCAGAATCACCTCCTCCTCGGTCAGCGTATAATCTGTAATAAAAAAATGTATTTACATGCCGGTCGACACAAGAACTATTATTATGCAAAACAACCAGTGTTATACAAGACGGGTTGCTTGTTCCTGGTGGCATTGATTCATACTGACCGTCATCTGTTCTTCCGGCGTCATCCCCTATATCTGCGTCGGCTAAAATAAAACAAAAAAAATAATAAGAACAAAAATTAAACGAAATAAATAAAATAAACAAAACATAAAACACTATTTACCAAGGTGACCGTTCTTGGTGTCATCTTGTTGAGTTCCATCTTCAACAGTGGGTGAATTATCGCCGTTGCCGCTATGAATTTCATCTTGGATGTAATCGGAGTCCAAGCCAGAGTCTAATTTAAATAAAACGAAAATAAAAATTAAATAAAATAACAAAAAACAGACAACTATAGGTGATACGAGTATACGGCGACGCGACGATGAAATTATTGTATATTATTATATTCTCTGAAGGACAATGCAAAATTCAAAGTCTAATTCTGCGGTGTGTGGTCTGCAGCAGATTTATAGCGACAATCACGTGAGTTCGACTCATAAATAAAGTTTAGATACAACGTTAGTTTGTATTATGATTTGCACTAGGACAGAAAATATTGCCTAACATACTCGTTGTAATTCTTTGATCAGCAATATTATATTATAAATATGGGTTGCGTATAATAATAACGAAATTACGAAAATTACAAATAAAGTATAGGAAAGAATGTAAAATAATTATGATGAAACCGATGCTCTAAACTACATGCAAATTATTTTGAATTCTCAAAAGTTAACATTAACTTACTTCTGTAAGAAGATTGGTGTGAACAGAACCAGTGTTCTAATTTTTCACAAAATTGAGGTAGTATCATAAAAAGCAGTACAAACCATTAGCGCGGGCGCGAGCCTCTTCTAGTACACTTTGTTTGGTCTGTTTGACAACGAGAGTTTCAAATCGAGCGTCGTCTACGAGCGAGCGACGGCGTGATGGGTAGCCATTCTGTAACAACATTAATACATGGTAGTTAAATACGTTTTTCAACACCCTTGTAACGTGACCGTTATTTATTTTTCTAATAAATAATCAGACTGCTAACTGGCCAATTACTCTAAATAATATACATAAATATAAACAATTAAAAATTAGTACTCGTACATACATTAATTTTAAAATTCATCAAATAATTAAAGTAATTCAACTAATTTAGGTTCATTATACTGCATTACGTACTGTATTACGTACAAGTGCATTTTACTTTACGTTTTTTTTATTTGCCGCAAAGAGTTTTTATTTGCCAAAAAACTAAAATTATAAAATAATAAATATATTAACTCATTAACATTAATTTTTATCATAATTTCATCTATTTATATATTTTTAACAACAAATTAATTAATACACAACTTTAATTTGTGTATTGATTATTTACATTTTTATATGTATTTGCTTGTGCATTTGTGCGAGTATGAGTGCGGCATTTTCATTATCTAAAGATTTATGCAAAAAATTTCGAGTATTACGTCTGAAAGGACCAAATTTAGAGGACTGCGGACTGTAAATGAAAATCTAGTTCGTTCCAAATGACCGGTGATAAAATTTTGTAAGTTAATTCAATGTCATAATATGAACTTTCCGCTACTCGGTATCTCTTATTCACGCTCGCCTTTGGCGCGCGCGAACAATACCACCTCGTGCGTGATGTTCAACTTAGCACACTTGTGTCATGTATTATTAATACAAACTTAGATTAGATTTTAATGTTTATTCAGTGGATACTATAATATCCCTTTGCTGTTCTTCTGTTAAATACTGAAATGAGGCAGTAGAGTGATTGATTGAGCTTTTTTATAAAGACAATTATTTTGAAGAAGAAATAAAGATTTCGCGTTAATAATTTTTTATATTAATATTTCCTACTTTATTATGTCTATTATTATGTCTATTATATATTTTATGCAAGTAACTTTATGAAAAAAAATGTTATGGTATGTGTATAAATGTATCATTTCTTAATTTAAGCATGTGGCTAGTTCTGACTGAAGACTGTTGCACTCATTTATTGTTAGAATTGAAATGTAGGTTACGAAGGTATCTACGTATTTAATTTCGTGATTCAATATTATAATAATTTATGTAGGCGAGTACAGCCATATCTTTTAAAAATGCTAGTACGGCTATTAAATTCCAGAAAATATCGGCTATAAAGTTTATTTTAATTGTGCGATCGATTTATTTCCGTATGAGCAATAATAAGGTTAAACTGTTTCAACATGTAGTTGCAATGAAAACAGAACCACGTAGGGTGTGACATAGGTACATTTAGGTTTCGTACAATATATTAATTTATACTACGTGCGTACAAAGAAAATCCGCAACCGTAGAGCACAAAAGGAAGGTCTCTTAAAACGGTTTTCATCTTTGAAATCCTTATAAAGCGGTCACATCGCATTATATTTCATGTGAGAGTAGGAATTGCTTTTACGAAAGTTCCTAAGCTTATTTCCTGCGCGTGTCCGGGCGTAAAGTGGTGCCATTACTCCCACCCGAGTTCTTGACTGTGCGTCGCTCTGCGCTCTCCGGATGCTACGCTCGACGCGCGACGTCGATTGAAATCTCTCTCAAAGAAGAACTTTCTGGACCACTGAGCTCGAATGGTGCCAATTATCGTCGCCTACTAAGTGCAACTCGGCTTTTATGTCCTTCGCACTTGTAGTTCACACTACCCACTTCCAACTTTGCGACCACTTTTAATAATTCGTATTTGAACCTTAGTCTGATCATTAGCGCAATTCGTGCCTTAGTATAATAACTAAACCTGGTAGTGTTATTAAATAAATTTAAAACTACAACTCATTACTTTTTGTAAGACATTATGTACCCACTTGCCTTGGACAAGGTCAAACTGCGGATAGATACCTAAGGACGTGTAAGTGTCAATGTTAATTTTAGTTTACTTAATGATTTCTTTGTTTTAATTAAAAGCGATATGTGAAGGTAATGATGGTATGGCCTATCAACTATAGTATTACAGGTTTTCCTTAATGGAAATCTCGTAATATTTAAATGCGGGCATTAGACTTTGTTATATTATTATGCACCGTAATTTCCAACGAGTAACGTAAAGGAGCGGTGACGCGGCGTGCAGTCGGTGAGACCTAGCATTTTCCACTAGAGTGGTTGTGCGAGCCTAACAATGTATGTCAAGGGTCACGCTAATCACACTCTATTGTTACCCGAGCCCCTGAAATACTAAGTTGATAATTACTACACCTATATTACCTTAATTTTCTGACGTCTTTATTCTTAGCACCCTCGAAAAATACGGTACGCGAAACAAAGAGATTCGAATTTCTAGAGAGGTGCGCTAACGAGTCAGTATCTTGACTCGTATTACTTTTGTTTACATGCATGCACTTAAGACAAGATTGCGGAAACTACAATTGAAGTTAAAGGTCCGCCTAACTGGAGCGTACAGGATTTGGAATCCGGTTGGCATAGCCTTGGTGTGGCCGAGTGGCCAAGTGCCCACTTCACCATTCCAATCGTTTGGCGTTAATTAAGCCAGCCGGAGCGACGGCAGCTAACCTGTGTATTCGGTGCACCCCGTCGCCCTTCGCCCGGTACGGTGTCACTACAGAGCTATTCACAAATTTGATAGGATTTCGATGTTCGACGCGTGATGGGTCCATTGTGTTCTACGAAAATTAAGCCACAAATCTCTTCTATGTAACAATATGTTGTTTTGTTTTGATTTTTTTTAAAGGCTTATAATGATAACATTTATTCTATTTTTATACGTATTTCGTTTTTATCTTAAAAGCAGATTTTTCTACTAGTGTAAAGCCTTACATTTCAAACATGTGACAACAAAAGGGACCTCCTACTTATCCCACTATTATACTTATTAATAATTTATATAACGTGACTATATTTTAGTAGAATTAGGAAGTTGTTATGCTTATAATCTTAATTTACACGAAATAGGAGCAAAAAGTCGAGAATTTAGCTATTCTGCTAACATTTAAATTACTTATTTTAATTTGATCACAACGATGACTGTTGGCCAAGGGCGCCCCGGGGCGGCCTTCACTTTGTTCTGAGCAGATATTATCTCATAATACCCAATATTTTAGCTTGCGTGTCGGCGGTTCATTACGCCGGTGAATCAAAATTAGGTTCAGCATCTAGATCGATGAAAACAAAAGAACAAATATTGATGTCTATGTCCATGTGTATTATGACTCGTGATCAGCATAATATTATTCCATTCGAGCGCTTGTTTCAATCTGAGGCTATGTCTAGTGAATACGTGGATACGACCATTGATGACGCGTCGTAATCTCATGGCTTATAGCAGTTCTTACTTTGTACGAGTATATAATTTATAGCCCAACAGTACTTTTACCATATTCAAGTAGGTAGTCTAATAAGCAACGGAGTCGCGACCTTTGATGATCAAGGAAATTCAATCATTGCATGGTGCTAATTACAAAACAAGCGTTCATTGTAACCGAGCCCAGTTATCGCACAGCCAAATACATTATTAAATCAGTTAAACATAAAACATTATCGCAAGCCTTGTTAGGTGTTGTACTACATGGGATGTAAATAATTAATAAATTAACTTAATAATAAAGAAAGAATGCTCTATCATACGCTCTTCCCATGTATCACTAACATTACCAATGACAAATAATCGCATAAGCTCCGACATTTACCGGGCCCGTTGATTACGAGGTTGTGGAAATTCTTCTGTTAAGTAAACATGTAATTAAAACTGAATTAAAACCATGAGGTCACGATTACGAGAAGACGCCTTGAATATTGACAATGGTAATTTATCTCGTAGACAATGATGAAATCCATTATCTAGATATTTATTCAGCGCTACGCAGTAATGCATGCAATGAAATTGGGTCCAAAGCTGCGAGAACTGTGTTGATTTCTTATTCAGTCGTTCCTCGCTTGTTTGTCAACAATAGCATATTAACGGATTATGTTATTGTCTGTGAGTTATGTAATTTGTCACACGATATGATGCGATTTTTTTTCGAGAAAGCTTACCTACTTTTCGAGGTTTAATATGGCTTAATTATTGTCCGCTGGAATATTAACGTTAAACCGACTTTTCACCTTACTACAAGACGTAAACGCAACATACGAGCTTTTGCACAATTATACACAATTAACGGCATTTTACATTTTACAAGCGAGAACATATTACGTTAGGTAAGTAAGTTGGTAGGTATAATTTGTAGGTTATTTATCATATTATAAATCGCTTTCTCACGATTTCTTCACATTTTACCCATTTTGCTTTGTCTTTCTAATGTTAACTCTAATAAAACGTGCGATTTGTAATTATTGCCGCAGGATTATAAATAATTTTGACTGTTTTTTTTTTTTTTGCGTACCGATTTTAAGTGTTAAATTAACGTAAGTGGCCAATAATTAAAATATGTTAGTTATCTAGGCAATTATTGCATTAAGAGCGTACATGGCCTCCTAGGAATTTTACACACTCCTATGAAAAATTTACCAAATCGATGTTTTGTATTCCCTTGTTTCCTCCGAATAATAAATAAACCCATTCTTTAAAATTATATCCTGATATTTTTATAGTGAAGTAACCTATGTCCCTGTCATTGTATTTTTTTTATAAACCCTTGGTTTTTCATAGTAAACTTCCAAAAATCTCAGTTTTGTGTGATTGGACGCTCACTACAAAAAAATATGTAGAGTTTATAAACAAAAATAAAATAATAGGCACATACGAGTACGTTACTTCAACGTTAAATTATCAGGATATAAATATATCTAATAGGTTTATTGTATTCGGAGGAAACAAGGTAATACAAAACATCTATTTTGGCAATTTTCCATAGGATTGTGTCAAACTGCTAATAGGTTCTCTTTCTTGTTAAACATATTTTTTACAAAATGTTATCTTTTAAAAGTATATATAAATACTTGTAAAAAGTAATAAGTTTGCTTGTAACTATTTTCAACTGAATTAACTATTTATAGAGTATATATATGCTATTTATAGAGCAAGATCATATAAAGTTGTCAATTTATGTGTTTTTAATAGGTAAGTACACACCTATTAAGTGTATTTCAGTGTTATTATAAGAGCTTGTTCTTTGCATAAGTAAGTAGCAGTCTAGTATTTAAAAAAATAACTTTTTTTATAGTTTTTAAATACAGGTTCCAAATTTGATTATTGGAAAACTGTAAAAAGCTTTATCAAAAATAAAAGCTAGATACTTTTATTTTTGCTAAAGATTATGTTACAAATAATTATACAAATGAGTGAAAAATATTTGGTTGTTATGGCCGGTCACTTTGATTCAATTAGTTATGAGATAACAAATAAGTACATGCAACCCGCGAAAATATTTTAATATCTTTTCAAAACATTATCAATCACTGATACTACGATGAATAATCCAAATGACAAGCCACAAAAACTGTTTGATGATGATCCTTAGAGAATGAATGAGCGGCAGGCGGCAGGCGGCCAGAGCGACATCGGCCTGCAGCCTGCGCTGTGAAGAAGGTGATCTCCTCACCTCGATGCTGTAGGATTTCTTGATGGCGAACATCTCACGGTTCTTCTGGGCAGCTGCGACGGCCATAGCTTCTTATTCTTCTCTTTCACGACACTCAACCGGGAACGATAGATAGGGCCTGAACGGAAGTTCACTGCGCGTTTAGCTAGCGTATGTCTGCGAGAGCTTTTTGTCTCGACCACGGGCTTGTGCCTGTCTGTCAACGACTACGGCTGTCGTATTACTTTAGCTAACTAAACTTTGGATTGCAAACAGACCAATGCATGATGACCGTTCGCAAGAACAGTTTAAATAGTGTTAGGCGCTCGCCTCCCACCCCGCAGTGCCTTTCGTCGCGCATGCGTCATGATCCTCACCTCCCGCACTGCTCGCGCCCTCTGGCGGTGCTCTGGGCACCCGAACCCGACCGTACTACCCTCGCCCCTCGGCCCTTGACCACCGTACTCTTGTGCCACAATGCTCTCTCAAGCACACTCATGCATCAAAACACTCATCAACAGAATCAGACGACACCTAGACATACGATAAATGTCACATTCAACTTATTATAATCGAACAGGTAGATATTTCTTATGAAAACTTTAACTTGAAGATCAAACACGGAACAAGTCCTTAATAATTAATCTCCAAAATCTTAACTCAAACATTATGAAGTGTACATTTTTATGAGTGTGACTTTATTAATGTTACACAGCTAATTTATCTGATTAAGCGGTTTTATGAGATACTTACCTACTAATGATTTGGTATATTATTACGTATAGATTACTTATTGATGGAAACCGCGCAGTTAGGATTTATTTATGAATTGAGCCAATTTTAATTGAAAATCGTGGTAAAAGAGGGAACTTAATAGAATTAGTACCTATGACCCATATCGACCAGCAATCTGAAATGTCTTCTTTTGAAGATTTTGCGTCATCTCATTCCACGAATTATAAGGTTATTAAAATCAGGTTGTAGGCCAACGCAGATACCTATGAACATTTGAAGTGCGTTTGGCATATTAAACACCAAGAGCATCTCAGTTACCTAGTTATGATTGTTAAGAACCTTCCTAAAAACGTGATTCTGTTGTTTGTGAACTAATGATACCACTTAAAAATCTTAGTCATATGGCGTCTTGATTTTGTATTTGACGTTATTGTCATTTTGTTTGCTGATTCACAACCTAAAAATAACGATAATTAATAGTAACAAATTTACTTTGACATTAATTGCAGTTACATTTGTACGCTATCTCTTATTCCTTCGAGAGCTACTCCTCTATTTTAGGGTTCCGTACCTCAAAAGGAAAAAAGGAACCCTCATAGGATCACTTTGCTGTCCGTCTGTCTATTTGTTTGTCAAGATGTACTAGGAGGCGAGCCTTTTGATATCTACCGGGCACAGTACCAGATTCGAGGCAGTTATTGAAATTATTCCTAATGGAAAAATCTTGTATTAAACACTTTGCCTGACCTGGGGCTTCCGCCCACTACGCCACCGATGCAGTCAGTACTATTTTATTGTTTCTTTTTTCGGGAATAGGATAAACTATTACTCTGCTTATTCTATTCTCAAACCCTGGAAACACATATACTAAATACTAAGTAGGTATACTTTTCAGAGTTTATTTCTTTTGCGTGTTTTTTACGATGCGACGTGATTTTTCGGCGCGTAAACCTTACGCGGCATTTGTAAATAGTCCTATAGAACTTGACTAAAAGTGAGGCGCTACTTTGCAAATGCAACGGTTCTTAAGACATTGAAAAGGTACGTTGTAATTTTTGTCGCGTGTCACTTTGTATAAAGATGACTCTAGCATGATGTCTATGGGAAATTCAAACCGCACAATGACAGATCGAACATCTTCGGTCCATGTGACTAATCTTCACGATTTGCATAAGCGTAGGGAAATAACATAATAAATACCGAAAGCACCTATTTGTTATTACTTATATACATTAGACATAAACATGTGACACAGATATTCAAATTATTTAGATGTTGTGACGATAGAGTATTTTTGATAGAAGGTAGCTGTAAAAGTTTTGACGTCACAGTTGGTTTTACCATACAATTTGGACTATTTCAATTATTACGAATCGTTTAAATTAGAAGATTCTATTTATGGATTCTGTATTTTAAAACATGGTAATATTACAATATGTAGGTTTACATAAATTTTGTAATATATTTTAGTTATTACATAAATTCTGTAATAACTAAAATGTGTAAAAGACATAATATTAAACATTTGGAAGATTCATTAATATTTATATTTATAAAAGCCTATAAAAATAATGGTACAAATAAAAATATATAAGAATATAGCTTAAAACATTTTGTCACGATAATTAAATAATATAAAACTAAGATTATAATGAGAAAGAACTCTGACTCGGAGAATATTTAATATTTATTATTAAATGTGTACCTACTTTATGCAGAATTTAGACTATTTATCTCTAGAAGACGGGTGGGGGTCTTTTGACCCATTTTAAAGTATAGCGTTCAATAATTTCTATTTATTTCTACATCTTATTGTTATTTTATTAAAATGGCTCAAGTTTAAATATAAAAATGACTTCATTTTCATAACATCGTCGTAGAATAAATAAACATAATATTTACCTAAGAGGACGGCGACGGGTCATTAGACACACGTAGGATTTATTGGTATAAACAACAAATTGAGGGTAGATCATAATATTTACCTGTATATAATTCTCCTATGCTGCGGTTGGTACTTGAAATATTTATTTTAAAGCTTGATATCAACTACAGCTTTCGTGGTGCAAACTGTGTAATTTCGGTATTTGAGACGTACCAACTATCCCTAGAATTAGCAATGATTAGATATTATTGGCTTTACGATCTTTACCTGGAAAGCAATCAGACGAACATGACAGGACAGCAATGCATGGATTTTGTACCAAGCGGTGACAAACAAAAAAGTGCGTAGAGACGAGATTTTATACTTCAGTCAGCTCTAGAACTCAATAAGATGTCGGAGGAATCTGCTATCATGTTTCCCGTACACACTTCTGGTTGTATAAAAAATAGGTCCAATAAATTGTTTGATGCTTGCAAAAAAACATTACATGCAGACAGTGTAGGCAATCAAAATTATATATTTGTCAAAATGGTAAGTGGATAGGATCAGAAGTTTGTGTCGTTAAAAGCATTTGCATTAGACATCAAAATTAATTTTTAATATTTTTAGGGTTTCGAACCCTAACGGGGTGCCGAAGAAACCCTATTGCTAAGCCTCTGCTGTCCGTCCGTCCGTCTGTCACAGGGCTCTGTCTCATAATGTTTAATACTTGTAGTTTTCAGAAAATGTGTACTTATATACGGCCGCTACAACAACAAAAAATAAAAAATGTAATATTAAGGTAAAGAAATGCCAAAAAAACTGGATTTTCTCGAATGTAAAGTCTAGAATGCAATATTGAGATGAGAAATAGAAGCAATTTCCTTCAATTCTCATTGGGGAGTTACCTGTATCGGTTTTCCTCTGAATTTGTGGTAATGATTTATTGTACCTGCAAAATCCCACGTCATATATTATAATATTCTTAAGGAAGATAAATAATTTTGATGTCTCATCAGTAGGTTTTAGGTACTTTTAATATACATAGGTTAAATTTAATTATGTAGCTAAATGATTCTGTTTCAAGCTTTCGATTGGACGGTTGGGTCACGGTGACATTAACTTTCGCTGATCCCGGGATTGATTCCTGAGTTCCTAATAGTAGATTTGTGCAAACGAACCTCTCTGTTTGATCTGTCTGGGAGTTATAGTATTCGTTTATACTTATGTATGTTAATTGTTTGAATTTGGCGTTACTTTGCGGAACTCCATTGTAGACTTCTAGAACAAGAATCTTTAGTTTTTAGTTCCGATTTTTATTATCAAAAACACTGTGCATGTTGTTTTTGACACTAAAAATCAGAACTAGACTAAAGATTCTTGTTCCAGAAGTCTTATGTATATTTATGTGAGTCTTCTGGTTACCATAGTACAGGTTCTGTCTCGGGGCAAGAAGACCTTGTGTGGCAGTCATTCCAAATTATAATTCTATTTTAGCTTATTTAATAATTATACGTATAAGAAAACCGTGTATAATAAATATTAAATAAAAATTTGGCATGTGTGTGTAAATCTGACGACAATACAAAAAGATCTAATAAGACTATAAGACTTGCACGAACTGCGTGGAAGAGCATGGGTACGCCTGGTGGAAAGGCAATAATTGTGACATTTACCTTAATTTTTTTGGAATAGCTGATTTAAAATTAAAATGATTGCCGATAACGTGAACATGTCGAATGTTCATCAAACTTAAATATCAAATTAACTCCAGTTATTTAAATCAATTAAGGTGAATGACGAGCGGTTGGTGATTCGACGGTATTTCCGCGTAGTTCGACCATCTTCTCTCTCATCTAATCTGCGTGCCGTAAAAAATGTAAACAGAAAGTTACGTTTCGAGAGAACAGCTGGGGATTTCCTCAGTACCGTGGTAAGTAAGCTATTAAGTCTGCCACAGACGTCACACATTGAGAAACTTGTTAAGGCACCTACGTCACACGATTATGACCACTTATTTACATATTCGATGATAGATCGATATTGGATGCAAATGCCCAATAAATATGTATTTTGGACTAGATAACTTGTTTATGTGGGTGACCTGTAAAACTCTCTATAGGGTTGGTCGCGGCAGTTTTCAGGCTTCGAAGGATATACCCATTAACGACTGTCTTGAATTTGAGAACAAAGGTGCTGCAGGTCAATACAACCATAATATGAAAAGTGATGTGTTCATTATTTCCTAATTCAATAAATAATATTATGTAACCAAATACGTTATCAATATATATTTCATATTTTTATAGACTAAGCGATCTAATCGCTTAAAATATAATTATGTATAAACCTAAGAAGCTTAAACATAGTTTAGTTATTTTATTAATAAAAGCCCTCGTTGAGGCAACCTCAAGGTAGTTATAGTGCCTCTAGTTTTACAAAATAATTCGTCGGTCAAGGCCGCCAGTGAAGTCCTAATTTATGGAACTCATATTATTTAAAAACAAAATTCCATAGATAACTGATGAATTTATTAAACTTAACGTAACAAGCCCTACCCCTATTTGAAGGCCTCCAAGCACAGGCATGTCGGACTGTGCCGCTGACTCACCGACTACCGAACCGACCCAACGCGCCGATTGTAACATACCATTGACTTGTGACCTTTCTACGGCTTCTACACTAATCTAAATACTAATATTACATAATATTTGTACATAATGTAAGGTAAATAATAATATTCATAATTATAATTTAGCACATTCAGAAGATTCATTAATAAAATGTATAATCGCTACTCATTTATGAGCTAGTAGGTCTAAATTGTCATTTATAGATATTCTACCTCGGTGGCGTAGAGGGCGCATGCTCGACTGCCAATCAAGAGGTCCCGGGTTCGATCCCCAGGTCAGGCAGTGTTAAATATTGGATGTTTCCATTAGGAATTATCTCAATAACTGTCTGGAGTCTGGAACTGTGCCCGGTAGATGGCAATAGGCTCGCCCCCTATTACATGGGACCAATAACATACTGGCGAAATGTGGGTGTATCTACTATGGGACTGAGTCCTGGGTACACCTCTGCCTACCCCTTCGGGAAAAAGGCGTGAATGTATGTTATGTTTATAGATATTATATAGGTATATTACACCAGTATATTATATAAGTGGATAGGGTGTGTAATTTTTTATATAAATATTTTTAACATGGCGTTCATTCGACATAATTTTATTTGATATAATAAACTATTGATACAACGAAACGTTTGATATATTTTTAAGGCTCCTTATAATGTAAGAACCCATTACATAAGGGTTCTGTACCAGTATATTTGGCAAAAAGTATGGTCTTATAGCAGAAGTAAAGGAAATACTCCGAAAACCGTAAATTTGTAGTGACCTACATCTAAACAAAAATACAATAATCTTATCAGTAGTTTATAAATTGACTACGACCTATTTCAATGCACGAAGACAGCAGTTTTTAAATGGCATAGTTAAATTTATGACAACAAGGAGCCCTACATCAGAAATAAGTATAGTTATGCCATTTGCCTCGGTGCCTCGGTGGCGTAGTGGGCGCATGCTCTACTGCCAATCAAGAGGTCCCGGGTTCGATCCCCAGGTCAGGCAGTGTTAAATATTGGATTTTTCCATTAGGAATTATCTCAATAGCTGCCCGGAGTCTGGAACTGTGCCCGGTATATGGCAATAGGCTCGCCCCCTATTACATGGGACCAATAACATACTAGCGAAATGTGGGTGTATCTACAATGGGACTGAGTCCTGGGTACACCTCTGCCTACCCCTTCGGGAAAAGGCGTGAATGTATGTATTTTGACAATTTATTAATTATATAAAAAAAACTTTTGATATTTTACTTAAGTGGTATTTTACTTGATATATCATGCATTGGATAGACTATCAATATATTAAAATTCGGTGAACAAATCTTTTGGTTTAAAACTGACAAAATTTATTAACATATTAAAGTCAAAATTCAAACCTAAACCGAGAGGGCTGTCTGATTTAGCTTTGCGTTAAATTCAACAGTGTAATAACAGTGTAATTTTAAATCAGTGATTTTATACAAACAAAAAGGTATAACAAATGGTATAAAATTAAATATAAATTATATCAAATTAAGTTCACTTAAATATGTTTATATTAGATTTAATTATACCTTATATCTATTAATAATTATACCAAATGAAAATTATATAAAATTGAAACTATACCAAACATGTTTATATCAAATTATGTATCAGCATACAAAATTATATCCAGTGAAATAATAGCAAATACTTAGACTATAATCTAAAAAAAATGTATGAAATGAACGTTATATTTATTGAAATTATATTATCTCATCATCATCATCATCATCACAGCCATAGAACGCCCGCTGCTGAACACAGGCCTCCTCCATAGATTTCCATCTAGGCCGTTTGTAAGCGGCCTGCATCCAGCGTGTTCCTGCTTTCTTTATCAGATCGTCGTCCTACGTTACGCTTGCCGGTCCGTGGTCTCCATTCGAGAAATTTACAGCCCCATCGGCCATCTGTTCTGCGTGCTATGTGCCCTGCAGGTTATTATTATCTATTTTTATACTAAATGATGCGCACCCACCATAGAGCCAATGATTGGAAGTGACTCATAAAATCGTATCATATTTTAAATTTAATTCTATTATATACAGTACTATATTATATCAAAGACAACTAATACTGAGAAAAGTATAATTTATAAGTATAACAAGATTATATGAAGAACATACGTAATAATGTCATAAATCTACATCCCCATAAAGATCTTAACGGAAAAACGTGTGTTACCAACCCAGCGGGCATTGACTGTAGAAACAGGTAGACGAGTAAATTATCATGAACATTTAAGGAAAACTTTGCGCAGAAACACTTTCATCTTCACTATATTAGGTATTGTTTAATTTATTTATCACTAGCGTGCTTCCCTGACTTTATATGTCTGACAATATTACAATATAAATACTCAATATCGTTGGCTCAGATGGTAGTAACTCTGCTTTCTGTTCCGCAGGTCCCGGGTTCGATCCCCGGCCAGGTCAAACATTTGTGTGCATGAACATGTCTGTTTGATCTGTGTCTGGGTGTTATAAGCTTATATAAGTATGTATATCAGTCATCTGGTTACCATAGTACAGGCTTCTAGCCTAGTTTGGGACCAGATGACCGTGTGTGGAAGTTGTCCCATATTATTATTATTATAATAGTATATATTGTGATATTGTCAGACGTGTATTACTACATACGTGTAATATTGTAATACCGTTTACTTCGTAGAATGGATCAAACTGATGAAGTCTAAGAACAAGTGAAAGTAAAAATACTTTTTCTCTATCCCTGTTCCTGATACCTAAACAAAAGTCTACCGACTTCTAAGAAAATACAGCGCCATCTAGTTGCAAACTACAGCAACCATGATTGTAATCACATGTATTTGTAAAATTTTACGGATTTTTTTATTTTTTTATATATAATCGTTTTATAAAATGTATAGGTATAAAATTAAATCCAATAAGGATCACATACTGAGATTTTAATTTTGCCCTATATCACGTGATCCCATACCTCGCACATCTGAGCCACGGTAACATTAAAGTCAGCTATAATATTTTGCATGCAGTAAAATTTCCATTACTTTTCATGGCGTTAAATTAGAAGTATAATTTTTTTTCAGCGACAAAGGGACTTCAGACCTGAGTGTTTCAATTCATCTAAATTCAAATATCAACTTGAATACAATTTCAACTTGATACCTCCACGCGTTCCCGTGAATAAGTGTCTCGACAGATAGACAGACAGACAGACGGACGGACAACAAAGTGATCCTATATGGGTTCCTTTTTTCCTTTTGAGGTACGGAACTTTAAAAAAGCTTGTAGAGCTGCAAATGCAAAAATTAAAAAAAAATTAAAATAGTACAAATGCGTTTTGGATTGTTGATTTATTCGTCGTTGCCGAATAACAATGGAATAAAAATTATTTTCTACACATAATATCATCCATACAGGCAGAGGCGATCGCCCAAAAATCGAAAATTCTCGATTGTAATCGAGTACACAGAAAGATCTAATGATTCGATTGTCTTAATATCAACTTCCTATCACTACCTATACTATATCTATACTTCTATACTAATATTATAAAGAGAGAATCTTTGTTTTTTTGTTTTTTTGTTTTTTTGTTTGTAACGAATAGGCTCCGAAACTACTGGACCGATTTTAAAAATTCTTTCACTTATGGATAGCTTAATTCAGTGTGAGTGACATAGGCTATATGAGATTTTGAAAAATATTAGGGATCCGTAAGAAAACTGCAATATTGTGAACCAAGGTGTCACATAATATAATTACCATATTCATAAATTTGCGTGCGCTGTGAAATCCATTGATGGTAGAATAATATAATGTACTAGGGGTTTGTAGTACTTATCAATATCTACAAAACAGTCCACGGAAATTTCATCCATCTATTTTGGTTTAGTCACAATAATCGAAAAAGACATAATATGAATGCGCTGTAATAAGTATTGGAGGTAGAATAAAATAATGTACTAGGGGTTTGTAGTACTTATCAATACCTACAAAACAGTATACATAGATTATATCCATCTTTTTTGGTTTAGTCACAATAATCGAAAAAGTGACTATTTTTCATGCGGTGTGAAAACTATTGGTGGTAGAGTAAAGTAATGTACCAGGGGTTTGTAGTAATTATTAATACCTACAAAACAGTATACATAGATTATATCCATCTTTTTTGGTTTAGTCACAATAATCGAAAAAGTGACTATTTTTCATGCGGTGTGAAAACTATTGGTGGTAGAGTAAAGTAATGTACCAGGGGTTTGTAGTAATTATTAATACCTACAAAACAGTATACATAGATTATATCCATCTTTTTTGGTTTAGTCACAATAATCGAAAAAGTGACTATTTTTCATGCGGTGTGAAAACTATTGGTAGTAGAGTAAAGTAATGTACTAGGGGTTTGTAGTAATTATCAATACCTACAAAACAGTATACATAGATTATATCCATCTTTTTTTGTTTAGTCACAATAATCGAAGCAGTGATTATTTTTCATGCGGTGTGAAAACTATTGGTGGTAGAGTAAAATAATGTACTAAGGGTTTGTAGTACTTATCAATACCTACAAAACAGTATACATAAATTATATCCATTTATTTTGGTTTAGTCACAATAATCGAAAGTCATTATATGCATGCGATGTGAAAAGTATTGGTGGTAGAATAAAGGAATGTACTAGGGGTTTGTAGTACTTATCAATAACTTCAAAATAGCCCACGATAAATTTATACATGTGTTAAGGTTTGGTCATTGTAACAGAAATAGTCATTAATTTGCGTGCGCTGCGTAAACCATTAGGGTTTTATCTATTAAAATACAATGTATCACGAATTTACTCCTGTTAAACGTTCACTATATCTACTTCTGCTACCCGTGCGAAGCCGGGGCGGGTCGCTAGTGCCATATAAAATCAAAGTATATATAAAATATCTTTTTTACCGTCGGATTATTGATTTTAAAGGCTGCAGTTTCCACTTAAGGTGTTTCGAAACAGGGAGTGCTTCCTCAAGAGGATGCTGAGCTTGCCCAAAAACCAGGTCCTATTGGCACGTAACAGTGGAACGTCAAATTTGGCTAACCCAAACATATTACATCCGTTCTATTCACAAAAATAGCGGGAGCGAAGTTGCGGGCAAAAGCTAGTATTTTATATCATGCAAATAAGGAAAGGATGATGAGTTATTTACTTACTAGATAATACGGAAAATCAGAACTACAAGGAAAGTATGATTTTAAATTCTTAACATTGAAAGTACATTTGTTTAATAGTAGATTAGTAGCCAAGGGCTGTAAGGCATCAATTGCAGCCCGAGATATTTAGGCGCACGAGCGCAGCGAGGGCGCCTATACTTCGAGGGTGCAATTGATGCTTACACCCGAGCTAACTACTCTGCTTTACATCTCGATTGTGAGGTAAGTAGAAAAACACCGGCATTACAAGAATAAAACATTTTAAAGTAAAAGTTTTCTATTCCCGCCTTTTTTCATCTCTTTTTTAAATTATTTTTTTCAAGAACGAAATTGAGCTTCGTAGTTCGATATTTAAAATTGATGACTATTATACTCATACGAAGACAAGGAATAGCGAAGCGACCTCTTTTGTCATTGGCCTGAATGCATGATGTCTATTGCCAGTATGATGGTTAGATGTACGCAAACTTTTTGAAAGAGTGAAGTTTTTTTTTAATTACTTACCGCCCTAGGGCTTTTCTAGCTACATTATTACCCTAGAGCGCTAATTGGTCACTTACAAGCCCCATTTGGGGGTAATAAGGACCTACTTACCGAATATGAGAGATGTAATAGTAGATTAGTAGCCAAGGGCTGTAAGGCATCAATTGCAGCCCGAGATATTTAGGCGCACGAGCGCAGCGAGGGCGCCTATACTTCGAGGGTGCAATTGATGCTTACACCCGAGCTAACTACTCTGCTTTACATCTCGATTGTGAGGTAAGTAGAAAAACACCGGCATTACAAGAATAAAACATTTTAAAGTAAAAGTTTTCTATTCCCGCCTTTTTTCATCTCTTTTTTAAATTATTTTTTTCAAGAACGAAATTGAGCTTCGTAGTTCGATATTTAAAATTGATGACTATTATACTCATACGAAGACAAGGAATAGCGAAGCGACCTCTTTTGTCATTGGCCTGAATGCATGATGTCTATTGCCAGTATGATGGTTAGATGTACGCAAACTTTTTGAAAGAGTGAAGTTTTTTTTTAATTACTTACCGCCCTAGGGCTTTTCTAGCTACATTATTACCCTAGAGCGCTAATTGGTCACTTACAAGCCCCATTTGGGGGTAATAAGGACCTACTTACCGAATATGAGAGATGTAAAATATTTTATTACACTAACGTTTCTACAGTAAGCAATGATTACTGAATTCTCAAACATCACCTATTAGGTTTTTCTGAATTCATCCAAAATTACCCAATGGAAAACACTACATTATATTATTATATCGACCACTAAGATCAACAAGCTATAATAGCACTAACTTATGGCTGTTAATAGTTTCATTCTAGTATTTTCTAGGTTTTAACATCGCTAATACTCTACTTTGACTGTGGGCTTTATCAGTAAATACCGCAACGAGCTATGGAGACAGCATTCTATGCTCGGGATTTCTTTGCGAGATCGAGTCAGAAAGCATAGTCATAGTTGCGTATATTAAAAAAAAAATAACACTGCAATAGCGACAAAAGAGGCTTTGAGTTATTAGACTTGGTACAGGAACATAGGGTGGTACATTTCAATAATATAACTAGGTAGTTATATTATTATAATGTAACTACAAAAGGCATAATAACAAATACTTAGTCTTTGTGCACTAAACGAACAATAAAATGTGGATGTGGTCTGACTTGTCAAGGCTAATTTAACTTGAAGTATTTTATTCAATATTCATGAATATAGAAATATGCGTTTTATAAATTAATTGTAAGTGCTGAGTATCAATTTATGTTATACAATATATATAGTATTTATACACTATACAAGTTTGTCATACTTATATGAGGAGCTGGCAAACAAATTCAGTCCTATTTCCAGTGAATGAATGAATGATAACTCTTTATTGGTACCATAATATTGTAGAAAATAACAAAAAGGAAACTTAAAACTAGCAAGAGTCACTCTCGCCAACATTAACACTTTGGCTGTACACTGCTGTAATAAGACCAATGTTGACCTACGGAGCCCTGGTCTGGTGGCCTAGAACGGAACTCCGGACTACAGTCACTAGACTAGGTCGCTTCCAAAGATTAGCTTGCTCTTCGGTCAGTGGGTGTATGAGATCAACCCCCACAGCGGCAATGGAAATAGCCTTACAAATCACTCCCTTAGATCTATACATACAGCAAGAAGCTGCAATGGCAGCTATCAGACTTATGCACTTAGATCTTTGGGGCAAACACCACAATAGCCCACACACCACTATACTCGAATATCAGCCGCTAATAGCCGCCCCAAGTGACAGAACGTATAAACAATATATATTCAACAAGAAATATGAGGTACAATCTCAGAGTAAGGATACCAAAGAGAACCAGTCGTGCAAAAATCTGTTCCAAGCGGCGAGTCTGGTACTAAATCAATATTTTACCAGACTATGTGGTTAGTTGCATGGCAACCGCAGGCCGACCGCGTGATGCCAGCGTTAGGTAAAAAGCTAACCGAATAACAACAGATACGTGCGTGAAAGCGATAGCTTTTCATAATTTAGGCATGTATTTACAATAATTTTAGGAATTTATGTATCCACATTGCGTGTTTCTATTTTATTTTAATTTTTTTAACTCAATAAAATGGACAACAGCGCTTTGTTCGAATGAAAAACTATGAAGTCGATTATATTTTAAATATTTTTGCATAATATTATCCGAACTTAAATATTTTTTTTTTTACATAAATTAAGGTTTGCCAATAATTACCTAGTGAAATGAAAACATTTTAAACAGTGAATTATATATTTGTTTATTTTATCTCAATTACGTACTGTGCATTATGATGTTATACTTTTTGTTTTTAATGCATAGTCCTCGTTCATTTTACATTTATGATAACATTTTAATATTTTTGTGACTTTCGACTAATTATTACGAGTTATAAAAGTAATCATATCACGTAACAATTTAGAATACTATCGTCAAAGGCCCTTTGTACGTGCTAGAATCAGGCCCACGAACCTGTACTCACTATTAAACCCAGATTCTATCATGTAACTTAATTATCTTATTGTAGTGGTAGGCCTCTTTTGCAGGAGGCCGCCTGGGGAAGTACCACACCTTTGCCAGTTATTCATCCGCCAAGCAGTAATGTCCAAACATTACTGTGTTCCGGTATGAAGGGCAATGTTACCAGCGAAATTACTGGGCATGATGAGATTAAACAACTCATATCTCAGGGTGATAGGCGCAGTGCAGTGCCGCGAAGAATTTTGAATTTTAAAATACTAGGTGGCACTGTGTCTGATATGGGCAATCATGATGCTTACCATCAGGCATCTGATAAGCTCGTCTTGTCACTCACTATCATAAAAAAAAAAATCTTCACAAACATAAATACATTTTAATTTAAAAAAAAATTTTGACCCTTTTAAATTTTAATTCTTGTAATATATATTTATAAAAGTTAAAAAGTATAAGTGTGATTAATTTATTAAAAAAAATTATATATTAAATCACTAAATATTTTAGTGCATATAAGTCTACTCCAATGCTCCTATGTTCGCCCGCGTCGCTTAGTGTCAAATTTAACATTGAACTTCATAACAATCATGTAAATAGAGTTTAAATTCAAATAATAGAAATTCAGTAGATGTCAAAGCGCGTAATTGTCAGTGATGGACACCTTTTTGTGAAGCTTGTTCAGGGATTGTGTATCTGTAGAAGGAAGCGATTCAACGTCATTGGGTACAATTGAGGGAAGAGGAGCGAGACCACTAGTCATGTCGCGAAGTACGCATATACACTGATGGGTCCAAAATTACGAATGGCTCAGGAGCAGGCGTATACTCCTCCTATATCAAAATAAACATACACATTCACATACACATTAGGTGTATAAGCTCCATCTTCCAATGTGAATGTGTGGCATTAACCGAGACTGCAAGAGCCGTGCGCAGACGGAAGTTGAAAAATTTGACAGCGCGTCCAAGCTGATGTCTCTATCAAATAGACGCACCACTAACAAACTAATCATTGAATGCCATCAGGCCCTGGAAGAAATATCTTCGACTAATCGAATTATTCTCCAGTGGATAATAGGACACAACAGATCACTTGATAATGATGCCGCGGATGAACTGGCGAGGAGAGGATCTGGGATGACAGTGACCGGCCCATACCCACTCCTTCTCATACCCTTCTCACAGTTTCGTACGTGGATCCGCCAGAGATCCGCTGAGCTCCATAATCAAAGATGAGTACAAAGAACAGACTGCAGCTTTACCCGCTTTAAACATGCGGCTTACAAAGCGTCTGTTAATTCTAAACCGAAAGAACCTTAAAATAATGATAGGGACTATAACAGGTCACTGTCCCTTAAACAAATACTTATTCACTATAAACGCCACAGACAGTCCTCTATGCAGAGGCTATTTCATGGCGGAAGAAACGGTTGCCCACGTAGTCCTGGAATGCGAGGCAGTAGCCCTTCAACGTGAACAAATCCTCGGAACAGTAAGGTCACTCCGCGAAGCCTGCGAAGTTCCCAGGAAGCTTCTGAGCTTCTGGGCGGAGTTAGGCTGGCTAGAGTAGCCAGGACTTCACGTACAACGGACCAGATATAGGGTCTAAGTGCGGAAAAGGAGACCTCCTTACATTACATTACATTACAGCAAGAGTCACTGCTGGCTGCCTTTTTCAATCAGAGCGATCTCTTCCAGACAACCATGATTGATTTTTTAGAGCAGAAAAAACCAAAATAGGTCGAATTAGATATAATTTTAAGCTTTAGTGAATCAAAGAATCGAGAGTATCAAAATTTAAGGATCCTTAATCTGGAAGCCTTAGTTGAATAGAAAACCTTCCCCCGATTTCTTACAATTTTTATTTGTAATATTTTTCAATTGACGACGAGGCCGTTTCTGCTTCAAAACACTGTATTTAACTCAGATATCAGATATTTAGAGCCAGTTTGACTAATAATATTTCTTTAGCAAACGTAAGAGTGCAAAAGAGCGCATAAAATGCATCGTGTGGTCGTCCGGTTTTTATTGCCAGCTCCTCATTTCACTTGCTAAGATTTCTGTAAACTTTTGATACGATTAGGTTTGGGTTAAGTATTAGGGTTTAGGGTTCCGTACCTCATAAGGAAAAATTGACACTTAATAGGATCACTATGTTGTCCGTCTGTCTGTCTGTCAAGACACTTTTTAACGGGAACGCGTGGAGATATCAAGTTGAAATCTACGGTCCCTTGTAACTGTAAAAAAATCATACCTCCAAATTAACGCAAAGATGCCCAGCAGGCCTAGTATGACACTGGGATAAATTGTTTTCCCCCTTTTTTTCGCTTATGCTCCCAAAAAATGCATATTATCTGTGGTCTCGTTGTGACCCCCTGGGACTTGGTGTTCCTTAGTCAGTGTGCTATCAGGGCAGAGGATGAAATTATACGAGTAGATAGATTTTTTTTATTGGTTTTATTAAGCTTGACAAGTTCCAAGTGGCTGTAGGTTTGTTCCTCGAGGCATCTACTACGATGAACAAGAGGGCAGGAAAATGATGTGATAGATAGATAAGCACTTTATTGGTACACCACAGAAAGTTATCCTTAAAATTAAAAATACATAACAAATAGTGTAACGATTATCGGTCTTATCGCTATAAGCGATGATGTGATGATGATTTAGCTTGACATGTTTGTTGTTTGGGTGTTTTTGTTTGTTTAGAACAAATTTATAAACATACATTTTACAGAATTTAGTTTCGATGACAATACAATGAAACTGTTTAATTAATTAAAATTAATTTAACTTTTAATTAATACTTATTTTAATGGTAATGAAAACAATAAGCAACAAAAATAAAGAATCAAGACCGTAACACCTGCTGCGGGCTGCGTATGTAGTAATGTATCAAGGCATGTGGGTCAACAACCCATGTTATGAGAGCTCGCCTCAGACCCAGCGACAACTAGGAAGTGCATTCAATGGCCGAAAGCGTGAGTAAATCTGAACGTACAGACAATAATACCAGTACGTGCGTTTACTTTCAAACAATGCCTCACAACTGACGGGTGACCTATTTCATATGCACTTACTTTAATTTTATCTTCAGGGTAATTACTAATTACCTATGTTTATAATAAAAGATAGGCAGTAGTATAAAGAAATTAGGCATAAATATATACATACAGACAGGACTAACACAAGCAAAAACACGTTCGCACACTTAAGCGCGCAATTGAACTGGGAATCTCAAGAAAAACAATTGGACGCGTTCTTATCGCGATATCGAGTATCGAGCCTGTTCCAGCACTACATTTGCTACTCGTAATAAGAACAAAAATGTGGTAGAGCCCACCTTTCTGTTCTTTTCTATTTAGTTTACTAGTTACAGTGAGACTATTTACTCGTTTTTTGTGAGGAGCAAGCGAGGCTGAGCTTTAAGAATGAGAGTATCTCAAAAGATATGCCAGAGGCACAGTCGCCCATATAACTCCATAAATTATCTTTTATTCCATTGTTAGTGCTGTTTTCGACTCATTTCGAAGAAAAGCTAGGGCATATTTTATGAAGTTGCCTTATTTCAGACTTAGATTCCATGTTTTCTTTCTAGTTCGTGGTTTAGTGGCTAGGAGGAATCCATATATAGTACTACTGACGAATGTTTTAGGTACGACATACATGAGAAAGTAGGCTTCTCTAAATATATAAGCTAACCTTACCTATATATTTTATGGTACAAGTAGTAACATACTAGTAATTATATAATTAGTGTATGAACAGCGGCTTTGCCCGCTCGCAATAATGAAATATGGGAGTTTTATACCTAAACATTGATTCCTTTTTGGGAAAAATAAGATGTGATTTATAAAAAAATTTTAGCACACGTCCAGATAATGAAAGAATCTACACACCAAATTTCAAGTCTCCAGGATCAGTGGTTTGTACTCTGCGTTGCATGTCAGTCAGTGAGTCATTTAAGAGGATACATTAGGGGTGATTTTTCCATACAAACGTATTCCCGTGTTTCCTCCCTAGATAATTGCGTCAGAGCAATGGTTTTTTTTTTATAAAATCTAGGTTTTCAGTGAGCATGTCCCTGTTATTTTCATTTTTCTACAAACTCATTATTAAATGAAATATGACCCTTTAAAAACATGAAAAACTGTCCCAGTTTTACTCGCGCAATTAGACGTTCACTAGAAAAAAATGAAGAGTTAAGGAAAAAAAATAAAATAACAGGGACATAGCCTAATCTATTTCCTAATTTTCAAGATATAAATTTATGGATAAAACTAATTATTCTCGGAGGGAACACGGGAATACAAAACATCGATTTCGTCATTTTTTCGTAGTTATAATCGCTTTGAGCTGCAGTTGTCCCTTTCGCGTTCTACGGGGTGCGGCAGGCGGTGAGGGGGGGTTCCACTCACACTTATACAACTAGGGAAGGGACTCATAGACATAGTATTTTGAAAAATCCTAGTGATGTTCATAGAAAACGAGTTTAAACCAATACTTCTTACGAAAAAATAGAAGACTAATAGTATGTTACAATATCGATTTAAATGCAATTCAACTATAATATCAATCTTCATATGGCCCATTCTCGTTCAGTTAGACCTTCGGAGAACCTAATTATGAGATGTCTAGTGCATAGCACTTGTTTTTATGGTGATCTTTCATTGTCTTCTATACTGTTAAGTAGGTAATTTGTTAATAAATATTATATAATATGTAATTGTATTAAAATGTATTACTTTATCATCATAATCATTATTGGCCTTGTACGAGTAGATACATCTTTAAAAAAGAGATGGTTCAAGAGCATTATCGCAAGCTACGGCATTTAACGCAAATGCATGGGTGAAGACTCAGTTAAATTTTCTAACACTTTGCCAGTAATATTTAAAATCTCTTGTAGTAGAAGTCGTACCTATTGTCATCTATTGGGTTCAGACTCCAAGCTGTCATTCAGAAAACCCCTAATAGAAAATCCAATTACACTTTTTGGCTGACTTGTGGATCAAACCCGGGTTCTCATGATCATATGATTGGCTCAAACACCACCTAAATGGTTTTCAAGTTTGTAGTTGATAGCGATCAACGGTTCGAACGGATCGAATTTTTGCGGTCGACATGATTATTAACTGCTCACCCCTAACATCACTCATTAGGTTGAAGAAATTAATTTGAATTGCGTTTTATCGTAATTTCATGATGAAAAACACAAAATAATTAAGTATGTATACGTATTACCTATACTCAAACGGATGGCAAAGGCGCAAAATGTATTTGCCGTTTTATACGTAAATGGTGTATTTTTCGTAGAGCGTTCAAAAATAAACGTCCTGCCCCTTTTGCTTTTACCCATTTTCAGAGCAAAATACTTAAAGAAATTCATACAAACAAGCCAAAACCGTAAGTACTAAAGCAAAAGAATCAATACGAATAAGGGAAGAAAAATTTCACCCAGGGGCGGGATTTGAACCACGCACCCTCCGCACCAATCCGTGGCGGGCGCGCTCTACCACTTGAGCTACCGTGGAGGTACTAGTCGTCGGTGAAATTTTTCTATCCCTTCTACCTAACGCTCTAGGGGCGTGTGTTTACCGACAAGTCTAATGTTACAATTAGAATTCATATCGAAATTGATAAACACTTCCTTTTTGCTTATTATTTAAAATTTTTAGACAAAGCGGTCTACTCGCATGAAATACAATACGAATACAATAATAATTCTTTCCTTATCCGTATTGTATTTCATGCGAGTAGACCGCTTAGTCTAAAAATTTAAAATTATATTTTCAGCAAACGATTGCACGCCTAGCTTCAGGTGCGGAAAATGTAAAATACATAGACCCCAATACAAATGATAATGGAAAAATCAATAATTACCATAAAGCTAAAGATATAGTAACTCAAACTATAGTTTCATCTATGACTCACAAATTCTGCGGTACATCTTCTCTTACATTTATCAAGTGCCATGACACGACAAGGAATCAGAAAATCGATAATACACAGAGACCCAATGTAAAACAGTTTTTTCGAGGTTAAAAAGGATTTAGAAATATTTTATGAAAGATCATCCAAAGACTCTAAAAACATTTTGATAGTACACCAGAATATACAAGGGTTAAAAGGTAAAGAACTTGAAATTAGTTTGTTTATGGAACGCTTCAGTGTTGATATTTTATGTTTAACTGAAAGTTGGGTCAAGGAGTCTGAAATATCAGTATTTACGAAAACTGAAAACCATACATTAGCAAGTCATTTTAGTAGAAGGAAGGCTATCAGAGGAGGCTCTGTAATTTTTGTCAGTAATTTTATTAAATTTAAGAATCGAAATGATATAGTGCGACTTTCTATTGAAAGAAATGTTGAAGTTGCCTGTATTGAACTCAGTAGATATATTATAGTATCTATTTATAGGCCACCAACAGGTGACTTTGGATTATTTGAGAAAACAATGGAAGATATCATGCGTAAGCTCAGCAACAACTCTAAGGAACTTATTATAGTTGGAGACTTTAATGTAAATGTCATGATAGAAGCAAATAGTACTAAGTTGAGACTCTTGAATTTATTCAAATGTTTTAATTTGAGCCATCAATTTGAAGAACCCACAAGAATTACACTAACAACAGCGACTTGTATTGATAACATTTTCTGTAATTGTGATGTAGTACAAAAGGCAGTTATACATTCCTTAAGTTCTGACCATAGTGGTCAATATATTGTAGTTCCCTGTCTTCGAGAATTTACAAACAAAGTAGTTTCAAAACGTAGGATGACGGATGACAGAATTCAAATATTTAGACAAAGTATTGATAATGAGCTGTCTCAACTCGAAAAAATTGACGATCCAAATGAGTTTTACAGTAAAATTATTGGCATAGTTAAACTAAAATTTGAACAACTATTCCCAAAAATATGTATAAAGATTGATCCTAAAATAACATTTAATGAATGGGCCACTAGAGGTATTAGAGTAAGTCGTGACAATATGTATGATCTTTATAAGACCAAATCAATAAGTAAGAACGAAAATTTAGTTAATTATGTACGTCAATATAGTAAAATTTTTAAGAATGTGTGTAAACATGCAAAGGCTCTCTATATTAAAAATAAAATAATAACGTCCAATGATATAGTAAAGACTATATGGTCGATAATTAAAACCGAAACAGGCAAACAAAGTTATTCAGACAATAATTATAAAATTTTACATAAAGAGAAAATACTAACAAACAAAATGGAAGTTGCTAACCTATTTGTTAACTTTTTTTCAAATATCCCGCATGAAATAACTAAATCGCTTCCCATCTATTCAACTATGACAGCTTCCAAGCTTTTCGAAGAGAATGTTAGGGAATGTCCTAAGCATTTTCAATTTAATTACGTAACTAGCTCTATGATCGTTAAAATATTTAAAACGCTAAAACCTTCAACGTCAGAGGATCTTTGTGGTTTATCCGTCAAATTTGCGAAACAGTTTATCGAAGTATTGGCACCGTATTTGTCTCACATTTTTAATAAATGCGTTGATCATGGTACTTTCCCTGATTTGATGAAAACCAGTAAAGTCATCCCTCTTTTCAAATGTGGTAGCAAAAAAGATCTTTGCAATTATAGGCCAATTTCATTATTACCTGTTATTAGTAAGATTTTCGAGAAATTAATGCTTAGACAATTAACTGCTTTTTTTAACTGCAATAATTTACTGTACAATAAGCAGTATGGCTTCACCAAAGGTTGTTCTACTGTAGATGCTGCTGTAAATCTAGTGGAATTCATTTATGATTCATGGAATTCGTATCAAGATGCTTTAGGGGTATTTTGTGATTTATCCAAGGCATTTGACTGCGTAAACCATGATATCCTCTTGAAGAAACTTAATCGTTATGGTGTAAGAGATAATGCACATAATCTCATACAATCGTATTTAAATTTAAGGACACAAACTGTAGATATAAATGGTGTGCTGTCGAGAGCGCAGGGGTTCTCAACTGGAGTGCCGCAAGGCTCCATTTTAGGACCCTTTCTCTTTCTAATTTTTATAAATGATCTTCCCTTATATGCAAGTAAATTCTGTAATGTTATATTATTTGCCGACGATACCTCACTGCTGTTTAAGCTTATAAGGAAAGACAAACCCGGTTGTCAAGCCATAAACCATGTAAATGACTGTTTATGTAAAATACATGAGTGGTTTAATGTCAATCGCCTACTACTAAATGCAAAGAAGACTAAGTGTGTTAAATTTTCCCTTGTAAATAATATAAATAATTCTATTACTCCTGACATTTGTATTTCAAATAATAAACTTGACCTATCTAAAAATTCTAAATTTCTGGGTTTGACATTGGACACGAAACTCACTTGGGGACCTCACATTGAGGAACTCGCTGGTAAACTAAGCTCAGCTGCACATGCCGTACGTAAGATCAGAGAATTGACAGATGTAAAGACTGCTCGAATTGTTTACTTTAGCTATTTTCATTCAGTAATGTCTTATGGAATTCTCTTGTGGGGTAATGCAGCTGATGCAAACTGTATATTTATCTTACAAAAAAGAGCAGTTCGAGCTATATATTGCATGGGACCTAGAGAATCTTTGAGGGATCGATTTAAAAGTATTGGAATCTTAACTATGCCCTCTCTTTACATTTTCCATAATATCATGTATGTACGCAAAAATCTTTATAAATTTTGTAGCCATGAACACAAATATGAAACTAGATTTAAATCCAAGCTTGTACTACCCCAGAATAGATTAGCCAAAGTAAACAAATCATTTGTGTATAACTGTATAAGATTCTACAATATGTTACCTGACTGTATATTAAAACTCAGGGAAAGGCAATTTAAAATAATAATTAAGAAAATTCTTACCCAAAAAGCTTATTATTGTATAAATGATTTTTTATCTGACAAAGCCTCATGGCAAGCTATTGACCTAAACAATTGATGTAAAATTTCGATGTTGTACAATTTAATATTTAATGATGTAAAGTACATGTATGTGACGTTTATAAGTGCACTGTTGTGCCTAAATAAATAAAGAATTGAACTGAACTGAACTGAACTGAACGTCTAGACTGACAGGATGAACTGAAAAAGTCAATACTTACCTTCGAAGATAATATACACATTGATATGAATTTTTAAGCGCTGGGCGACTGGTGTCATATATACTATAAATATATATTAAGTATCTATTTTTTTTTATTATATAATATTATCACAATAATATAAATACAGATAATGAAGAAAAAAGTTCCTAACAAAAAAATATCCGGGCAAAAATTACTCCTGGGACTGGATTCGAACTCGCATTCGTTGATCGATGACACGAATTTGTGAACGCTGTCTGAACACTGCAACCACTGGTCCATTTCATACTAGACGTAGCTAATGAATTTAAGCAATCATCTTTACGAGATTGTAAATAAGAACAAAAGTCTAAAATAATACCTACGATAAGTACCTAGCTAATTTGAATACAAGCGTCACAAACTTTACTACTGACATGAATATGCGCGCGAAGTCGCAATAATAATCTTCTTACACACACATTCATAGCTCATACTTTCAGGAGCAGAGCGACGGCGATAGTTTTTACAAAAACCGAAATTTTAAATTCTTCGTCACTCAGGTTTCCCGTTAAGATTTTATAATATATAGTGATTCCAACTTATAGAGAGGAGTGAGAGCCTTCCTGGAGGATAATTTTGCTATTATTAATTTCTTAAGCATATCATTCTATTTCATATACTTGTACATTATGTAAGTACCTATATTTGTACATCGCTGATACATATAAAAGTACAATAAATTTGTGTAATCATTTTACATAATATTATGAAATAATTCTATCGTAATTTAATAATAGGTACTAATTATAATAATATTGAAGTACATTACCTATGTACTTTAAACAAATTAAAGCTATGATGTTGTTACAAGTTCATCAAATGCCGGACATTATAACGAGTATGTATATTTTGTGTAAAATGCGTAATGAGTAATACTTATCGAAAATAATCATACCTAATAAGATTTTTATGTTTATCTAAATACACACGCCAAGCAGTGAATGTGCAAACATTACTGTGTTCCGGCCTGAAGAGCAATGTTACCCGCGAAATTACTGGGCATGACGAGATTCAACAACCCATATCTCAGGGTGACAGGCGCAGTGCAGTGCCGCGCAGAATTTTGAACTTTTAAACACTGGGTGGCACTGCGTCTGATATGGGCAATCATGATACTTGCCATCAGGCACCTGATTTGCTCGTCTTGTCAATCACTACCATAAAAAAAATATATATTAGTCTACCTTAATATTACTCGTTCGCTACTCGTATTTGGAGTCAACCTGTCAGGAAGGGTTTACCCATCGTAATAAGAAAAGGATTGACAAATACTATATTTTTTTATTTATGCGTGGAAAATAAGCTCGACTGCCGATAATGAGTTCCTGGATTCGATCCCCAGGTCAGGCAAAGTGGATATTGGATTTTTCTGTTTGGAATTATATATATATGGGACAACTTCCACACACGGTCACGTGGTCCCAAACTAGGCTAGAAGCCTGTACTATGGTAACCAGATGACTGATATACATACTTAAATACGATTATAACACCCAGACACAGATCAAACAGACATGTTCATGCACACAAATGTTTGACCTGGCCGGGGATCGAACCCGGGGCCTGCGGCTCAGAAAGCAGAGTTACTACCGTCTGCACCAACGAGGCTGTCGCTTATTAATTATATCAATAACTGCCTAGAGTCTGGAACTGTGCCCGGTAGATGGCAATAGGCTCGCCTCCTCTTACATGGGACCAATAACATACTCATGATTGTATGTCGTATGTATGAATAATGAAGCTATAAGACCCGGTGAACGGGAAAGACATGGAAGTATTCCTTCGAACAAATGTCATGGATCCACGACGTTTGATTTGTTTAAACAGCTAGTTTGTTCTCAATCACCAATATGAAGTAATTATTGGGTCGTGTTGTCAACGCTCGTCGCTAATTGGCTAAGTTAAGATTTCATTTAGCACATCAATCACTGGATTCCATGTTTTTCTTTCACCAAAAAGACCAAATAGTTTAACTTGTCAAAGACTTTGTAACCGTTGCCTTTCCATGGTTCTTATATTTATTATAAAAAATATATTTTATGATAACTTTAATACAGATATAACCATAACTTTGTAACCACTTTAAAAATAAATAATGAAATTTCAATGTCTTATTAATGTTATAATTGTGTAAAAAAAACTCTCTTATCAAAAATATCTTTAAAACTCAAGTTCAGTGTCTAAAAAATGTGAAACTTATTTGTTTTACACAATTAGTGGTCGACCTACCTGTAGGTATTATGAATCATGAAGTATAATTTTGTGACGAAATATTTCGGTGTTTTGTTTCGATTAGCAACATAGGGGTAGAAGGTCACCAGGAAATAGAGCCAAGGAAATTTCTTCAAGTGCTGATTCATTATATAGGTACAGTTCAACAGCACCTTTGTTCTGGTTATTAATTTCATTGCGGTTTGTCGGGTTTTCAACTGTTTTTGCCGCCAGTTGACGCATGCTTTTAGCGCAAAATACTTATTATAGGAAGAGTTTTAACTTTAGATGTGATTTACAAAGACGCGGGTTATAAAGTTATTATTTGTAGTCATCACACGTACAAAAACTGCAAACCTAATAATTGTGGTCTATAAAACACATAATTTTACAACATACACTATTAATTTTTGTAGTGGTAGGTCTATTGCCGGGGGCCGCCTGGGGAAGTTCCACATCTTTGCCGGTTATTCATCCGCCAAGCAGTAATGTGCAAACATTACTGTGTTCCGGTCTGAAGGGTAATGTTACCAGTGAAATTACTGGGGCATGCTCATGAGCATGAGGGCGCATGCTCGACTGCCAATCAAGAGGTCCTGGGTTCGATCCCCAGGTCAGGCAAAGTGTTAAATATTGGATTTTTCCATTAGGAATTATCTCAATAACTGCCTGGAGTCTGGAACTGTGCCCGGTAGATGGCAATAGGCTCGCCCCCTATTACAAGGGACCGATAACATATTGGCGAAATGTGGGTGGGTGTATCTACTATGGGACTGAGTCCTGGGTACACCTCTGCCTACCCCTTCGGGAAAAAAGGCGTGAATGTGTGTTATGTTATGAAATTACTGGGCAGGACGAGTTTCAATAACTAATATCTCAGGGTGACAGGCGCAGCGCAGTGCCGCACTGAATTTTGAATTTTAAAACATTGGGTGGCACTGTGTTTGATATGGGTAGTCTTGATGCTTACTAACAGGCACCTGATTTGCTCGTTTTGTCACTCTCTATCATAAAAAATAAATTGAGGTTTTGTAAATATAATGAATATTCTGGGAATTCCCCCTGTTCCCTTTTCCCTTTACAGTAAAAGTATCTAGTGCACCTTGCACAGTGTACAGGTTTCTGAAGTGCTTTCCGGTTCATCGACATCATGGTCCAAGGAGATCATGGGATCCGCGCGAGGGAATTCCCATCCACGACTCTCCGTGACGCAAACAGTGTATACGATAATTAACCCAGATTAGGATGCAACTTTCTGTCAGCTCTGCGAATTTATTGCGGTTTTTTTCCTTGCCGAGTTTAAACAAAAGTAACACAGTTAGGTACTTTTACTCTCTTATGTGTTTTATAGCGAGTAACAATTTAGTATGAGGACTTTTAATATGATTTATTTATTTCTCTTACCTAATTAACGTAAATCGTCGATCAACAGCTCGTTAATACTACAACTATTTACATTTTATTATAATATTTGATGTTACCAAGTTTGGAGTTTTTGGTCTATGTCAAATTAAAAATTAAAGGAAGTTTTTCCATAATATTCTCCGCTTACTTTTTAAAGTTATGAACATGTTTCTTATAATGTAAGGTGTAGTATAGAAGTTTTGAAGCTATTGTATAATACCGGCACTATTGTCCAGTTGACTCACTAAGAATATAATAATGTACGTATTTACCTTGCCTCCGACTTCGTACTTGGCGGTAATTTGTTATAATAATGCATCCATTATAAAGATAATCATTATAAGAAGGTAACATAATAATCTCAGTAATAATCATGTCTTATATAATTTTAAGGTGGTTAAAAAACGTCTCGTTGGTATATGTCTATATAACAACTATACAATAAAAAAGTTGTTAATAGTTTATAGTTGTTACGCAAAATATATGACGGTACTAGAGGTGGAGCTAGAAACAGTATGTGGGGCAATTCTGTAAGTTTTCTCAGAGCTTTTTATTTCAAAGCTTCAAAACTACTTCCTGTGTACTATACTAACAACGAGTTGCACACATACCACCTAAAACACAATAATCTAGCAAAAGCTCTGACTAAAGTAGCAAAAAACATTTTTTACTGTATTTCAAAATTTTGAATTTGTTATATGTATATACATAACACAGTATGCAATTAAATTCAATTAATAAATGGTATGCCATGTTATAGTGGTTGGATCACTCGGATTTTCTATAAACCAGCCTTTAGAAAATCAGCATGTGGATTTTCAAAGTATATATATTACGAGCTGTGCCCCGCGGTTTCACCCGCGTAGACATCGTTCCCGTAGGAATATCGGGAAACCGAGTACCCTATGAACACATAATGCTGTTAGTTAAGACCCTAAAATAACAATTCCAGGGTCTTAACTATCTACATACCGAAGTTCAGCCCAATCGGTTCAGTAGTTCTGTCATGAAAGAGTAACAAACATCCATCCATCCATCCTCACAAACTATCGCATTTATAATATTAGTAGGATTAAATCACCGTAGATCAGGCAAAATACTGGACCAAATTATTATAGAACACTAACCATTTTGACTCAAAAAAAAAAAGTATTTAATAGGTAGCTGTGGTATTGTTTCTTTTTTTAAATAAAGACTTGCATATATAAAAAAATAATTAAACGAGTCAGCGTTGTGATTTACGAATTTTTACTACTAATGGTCCGACAGACTTTATACAAACTAACTCACAAACAAACTGTAGAATGATCTCCCTGCTGCGGTCTTCCCGTTGAGCTACAACATGGGGCTCTTCAAAAGAAGAATGAATAGAGTCTGGAAGGGTCGGCAACATACTTGCACGGTATTGCCATTATGTTGCCGACCCTATATATTGCCAGTAGGCGGTAATAACTCACGACCTGCACGTCTGCTTTTATGCCACCTATAGCATAGAAAAACCTGATCCGCATAATAACGAACATTTTGGTTCAAATTATATTACAGCAATTCCAAAACACCTGAAAATAGTTGCGCTTACCAACCATCAGACGTGAATTCATGTTTATTAATAAAAAGACAGATAGCTATAATGTCTGCCTTTATAGTTATAAAACTCTATATTGTAATCTAGTTAGATTACACTGCTGGCACGTGTAGTTACCGGTTCTGCAAACACTTTCATCTTAGACCTTAGACCTTAACAGCTAGATAACATTGATAGTGAAAGATATAAGCAAACCTGCGAATGTCAGCAGTCAAGGTGGACCGCAATAACAACGGACGCAGTTCAAATGTATCTAGATGTTGCGTATAATATACCGATACTCGGTACTCGGTATATTATATAACATAACATACTATCACGTCTTTTTCTGAAGGGGTAGGCAGAGGTGTATCTACCCAGAATTCAGTTCCATAATAGGTATAGGTATCCCCACCCACACCCACATTAAGCCAGTATATTAGTCCCACGTAATAGGGGGCGAGCCTATTGAGTTAATATCCAATGGAAAAATCCAATGTCAATTTGAACGAAGACCTTTGATATTTAAGGTCTAAAGGTAAGGATAGAACTATGGAAATGTCATCGCATAGATTTCCTCTGCTACCCATGTGGTGCGCAGTAGACCATACTTTACATTATCAGAAACTATCTATTTCACGCGCAACCGCTGAATTAATAAGGTTTAATACATTTTTATGTGACTATGTAAATGTGTGCTGTACCTGTTTATTTCACCACCCGCAAAAAATGACAGAAAAAACGAGTACTAGAAGTAGCGTGGGACCTTTCCTTCTATATTGTATTCCAAGACTGTCTTGAGACACTGAACTAAACTTAGGGTATTAAGTGAAACAGAATTGAGCCATTGGGCCGCGGGCAGCGTAAACTGTTTAATATTTACCTACCGTCGATTAATCGTGTTTTGATATATAACTTAGTTCCTATGTCCGGTTACGGCGGATCATAAATTAAGTCATTATACATTATATTATCTCGATCGCTACTTTATTATAGTTATTACCACCGGCGTGCTCGAGTCACAGGGTACACCAACCAATGGGGATTACATTTTGGTCTCTTAATTACAATTTTTAACTAATCAGACTTTGACATCATTTTAATATCGCGGCTCTCTTAACCAACTCTATTTTAGGACGCTTTTATTACTTGTAATTTTCTATGTTTATTAAATAAAAATGTTTATTCATTAAAACTAATAAAAGAGTATGTTGTGAGAGAACTGCGGTCTTAGTTAATATGAAAAGGACTAATCTAACTCCTATATAATGTTATAATATATACCAACCAGTAACTTTAATATAGAAAATAATTTGAAATACAACCACTGGATGTTTTTTACTATGTGCGTAGGTACGTTCCTTTTTTACATACATACATAGCATCACACCTTGTTCTCGGTGGGATAGGCAGAGACTATTTCTCTCCACTTACTACTATTCTGACATACGGCTTTTGTTTTTTCCACATTCTTGACTGCCTCGGTGGCGTAGAGGGCGCATGCTTGACTACCATTCAAGAGTTCCCGGGTTCGATCCCCAGGTTATTATTATTTTTTTTATGTTAGTGAGTGACAAGACGAGCTCATCAGATGCCTGATGGTAAGCATCATGATTGCCCATATCAGACACAGTGCCACCCAGTATTTTAAAATTCAAAATTCTGCGCGACACTGCACTGCGCCTATCACCCTGAGATATGAGTTGTTGAATCTCATCATGCCCAGTAATTTCGCTGGTAACATTGCCCTTCATACCGGAACACAGTAATGTTTGGACATTACTGCTTGGCGGATGAATAACTGGCAAAGGTGTGGTACTTCCCCAGGTGGCCTCCTGCAAAAGAGGCCTACCACTACAAAGGTCAGGCAGTGTTAAATATTGGATTTTTCCATTAGGAATTATCTCAATAACTGCCGGGAGTCTGGAACTGTGCCCGGTAGATGGCAATAGGCTCGCCCCCTATTACATGGGACCAATAACACACTGGCGAAATGTGGGTGTATCTACTATGGGACTGAGTCCTGGGTACACCTCTGCCTACCCCTTCGGGAAAAAGGCGTGAATGTATGTTATGTTACATTCTTGACGTTCTTCATACATGCTCGTCGGTTGTAGGTACTTTTGACCTGGCCTTTTCTTAGAAGAACCTCAATTTGTTCATGTTAAGTACGCCTATCGACACCTACTGATTTAAACATTTACACGCGCCTTATAAATATCTCTTTTGTCAATCTCCTTTTATCCATCTTTCCACATTTCCGAATTACCTGAGCATTTCTTTCTCTACCTTTTTTACTATTCTTCATTTTGTCCATCAAGGTACTCCAATTATACTTCTCAAGCTTCTCATCTACACAGCATTAATCTTACTTTCGTGCTTCTTCTACCAGACCCAACATTCGCTATATCCTTTTTTAACTTATTTAAATATTATTTACTAAGTTCAGTGTAGAGTAGATCTAGCGATGTCCGTGGCGTTTTTATAACATACAATTTTCTACTTATACGAGTGCCACTTATACCAACAGGGTGGTCTATCTTTATGAATATAGATAAACTGCGATACCAGATATGTATAAGGTTTCTTGCAAAAAATGAAAAATTATTATAGGTATAAGTCTATAGTTAGATTCGATGTTTCTTTTCTTTTCTCTATACAGGATAGGTTAAATCTGGCCACATAGTCGTAGCCCCGGGAAGTGAAAAAATATCTTTGAATTTAGTTTTGTTTAATTTTGTGCAGGTAGGTATGTTAATTTTTTCAAAAAGTGATTGGAGACACTTGAGGGTCATATTACGCAAGAAAAAATAATATTTACGGTATTTTGATTTTTTAAGTATGCAGGAAGTCAAAAACACATTGGATAAACCAGTATTTCATTAGTTTTCAAAGAACTGCAGATACTTCCAAAGTACATATTAAATCGGATGGATGAACTGATGTGTTTGTTACCTTTTCATACCAAATCTTTGATATATACAATGTACATAAGTAAGTAACCACGTAAATTATAAACACCTATTATAGGACCATTTTTAAGTGGGTAAAACAGTGGGAGATAGCTAATGTTAATACTAGAGTAATTTAGCGATTACATAGTAGAGATTTCGGGAATTCCTCTCTTATTTCAGTCCCCCACCTCTGGCTTGCCTTCACCTGCAGGCCAGAGTGGAAGCGCAAGAGCCTCGTGCTCGATGGAGGATGCGAAGCATAAGTGGCGAGTGGGCGAGCGTGATGCATCCTTCGGGTAACGCAAGTGATCGCCGTTTAAAGTCCAGGGACACCTCTCCTACCGTTAGCCGCTCACACCAACGTTGCCTTCTCGACGCCTTTATTCCCTTATGATGGGTGGCCTTTACTGGGGCCCGTTTAGTGAGCGGCGAGTCATTGCCTGCCGTAATACTTTACCATGAGATCGAAGTGGCAGGTTCCGGAGTTTCTAGCAATAGCCTGGTTACCATCGTTCTAGAAATCACACAGGCAAATCAAGTATTTACGATCCATTCACATTAGTCCTTGCACCTACCGGAGGCTGTAATTGAGCTCATCTTCTGTAGATGGGTTCATTGATGGACCCCGATAGGTGCTATCTTACCTTTAGATTAAAAGTTTAAAGGGGCCTCTGCATGTTGGACTTAAAAAAATGGTCTCCGTGCACGCCTGTTAAAAGACCGGGTAAGTATAGCCCGTGATTTCGAGCGACATACTAATAATAATAAATAAGTTAATTACCAAAAGTTATAGGTACATAGGTTACGTATACTAATCCGGTATACAATATAATATTTTCTGATTTGTACCATGTTTGTTATATTATGATAATTATACTAGATATACTCCGCAGTTTCACCCCCGTAGACATCGTTCCCGTAGGAATATCGGGATAAAAGGACCCGATGTGTTGTTCCAAGGTCTAAGCTTCGTGTATACCATATTTAAGCCCAATCTGATCAGTAGTTTTGGCGTAAAAGAGTAACAAACATCCATCCATCCATCAATCTAACCAAAACCGCGCTAGATGGCGCTGGAGGTGAGATAGAATTCGCAAGCGTTTTGTTCACCTGTTAAAAACGTAAGTTTTTAAATTGTACTGAAATTTGAGACTTATAATATTAGTAGAAAAAACAGACTAATCCTTAGGCTACAATGGAATCCACTAGCCCCCTCACTTTGGATACCCTGTGTCGTGGGTGCCAGTCTCCCAGATCATGCCAAAAATTGTACAGGAAAAAAATTGTTTAAATTATTTACATATTGAACTTAGCATGTTCTTATTCAAGTGAAATAATATTAATTTACATAAATATTATTATGTAGATCTATCAAATAGTCCTTATTACTCATTCAGATTCGGCTTCCTCATTGTTATTATGTTTACAGATTACCAGCACACGATGCATAGCTTAAGAGTATTGTATTGTTATTTGCTGTCATTCTAGAACTTTTGTATAGTCTTAACTAAGTATGTTCCTGAGGTATGAAAACTGTAGTGGTGCCATGTGAATGTCAGGCTCATTGATTTTTTTTTGTTTTTAAATGACCTATGCTGTTGGCCTCAGATGGCCTCAACAGCATTACCGGGCAGTGGTGAGCGCAGGAGGCGCTCGACCCAAAGTTTAAGGGCGACTAGCACAAGGGCACCTAGACGGTACGAACCTCGGCTTGGGCCGTCGCCAGAATACGTGGAGTCAGACTTGCCCTGGCACCCCAGAAGGGGAGTGTCCAAGGGCCCTATCAATGGTTTGATCTGTTTGATTATTTGGAGAGAAACTAACCGATCTGAAGGATCTGAGAGATCTTCGACCTCGTCGGCGAGGTCGGTGTTGTGATTGTGTGAGTTGGTGGATCTGGTATCCGGCACCAGTTCCGAAAACGGAGCGTCTGTTGCGTATATTGGTAGGATTGGGCGAACCTAGCGCCGCCGATGTGACGGCGGCGATAGAGTCGTCCGGGTCGCCCAGGACGTTGCGAGGGCGTCTACGGAGGGGAGGAGTTTCAGCTTGAACTATCGAGTAGTTCGAGGCTTGGACTACGAGGGGGTTAGGGTGGTGGGGAGCCGCGTCGAAGTAGCGGCGGGAGCAATCCTTCATGAATTGAAGGATGGAGGGAAGTTCCAGGTCGCAGTGCAAGTCGGCGTTTCGCTGGTACCAGCTGGCGCCGACCGCCTTGCGAATGAAACGGTTTTGGATGACTTGGAGCTGGTTCAAGATTACGGGGGAGGTGTGAGCGAACGCAACTGAGGCGTAAGTTATGACGGGGCGTCAGGCTCATTTTTTTTTTTTTTTTTTTTAATATGGGATAACTTCCACTCACGGTCACCTGGTCTCAAACTAGGCTAGAAGCCTGTACTATGGTAACCAGATGACTGATATACATACTTATATAAGCTTATAACACCCAGACACAGATCAAACAGTCATGTTCATGCAAAATGCACACAAATGTTTGACCTGGCCGGGGATCGAAACCGGGGCCTGCGGCACAGAAAGCAGAGTTACTACCGTCTGCGCCAACGAGGCTGTCAAGCTGTCATTGACAGATAAGCGCTAAACTTGTAGCTCGTTCTCGTCGTATAAAGACGACATGTAGTTGATTTATGAGTTCAGGTTACTATTTATTAGGCCTACGTTATAATTACGATTCACCTGTGTGCTCTTAGTTACCTACTAAAGTTGAATGCATATATATATCCGAGCCGAACGCGCCGAACGAAACGAATTCGCAAGCAATCTTTATATTATGAAATCCTATGAAACGGTCCGGTATCGTCCGAATCGGTGCGGTGTGCGAGATTTCACAAGGCTCGGATAAATGTGATTTCACCTTAAGGCGGTGGCTCATCCATAGAAAATGATGAAATTTCCCAAATATGGAGAAAAAGAAAATAATTTTCCAATAATTCCAAAATAATCTGGCTTTTTACTCTGGGCTATATTTGCGCCAAAATTATATATTTGGTTTAAGAAAACCGGATGGTTTTTTTTTAATTTACAAAAATCATATAAATAACCTCATTTTTTTACCAATTTCTATAATTTGGAAATAACCATAGGTTTTCTTCAATCAAATATATTTTGGCGCAAATACTTAAAGGCTAAATCAACGAGCATCAACAAACAATTGAGTAAAAAATTTATATCTGGTTCTCCATATTTGGGAAATTCGCCCTCGTTCGCCCCGGCTGTCGTCATAGACGATATCATAGTCATTAGGTCATCTCAGAGGCCTTCCGTCTACCTGAAAACTCTGACAGGGACAATAAGAAAGACACAGGTTAGACACCAATCATAAAATACCTGTTACATTATAATAACAAAAATAATAATAAAAGTGCTAGATGTATTAATTGAATTTCAACGCGCACGTTGTTATATTCTATTTAGTGCATAATACTTTAGTACTATTATTAAAGTTATGGCAGGATTGCATATTTGATACCTGTCTATATAATATTTAATTTTCAAAATTAAACTATTTTTATAAATTTTATATTGTTCTTCTTCTTCTCAGCCGTAGCAAGTCCACTACTGAACATAGGCCTCCCCCATAAAGAGTAGGTTTGTCAATACTCGCCACGCTTGGCACGCGGGTTGGCGAGCGCAGTTTGATGAATTTTACGCTGAGGACGCTGGTGCCCATCCTCTGGATCTGAAAACTCTTAGCCAACTCTTACAGCAACCATAGGTAGAGAGAGTGGGGAACTATTCTATAGCCGGCACCCCACGGCGGGCATTTTATAATACGCATGACAATTAATTTAATGTTTGATTTTTGATTCACATACTAGCTATGCCCCGCGGTTATACCTGAGAAGAGTAGGAACCCTATATTTTGTTCTAGGGTCTAAGAGTCTAAGTTAACTAGATTAAATTAGATAAGTTAACACTTAATTGAAAGGGACCACAATACAAAACAATAACAACAAAAAAATACTAGAAACAGTGTAACAATTGGCCGCCATATCGCTCAGAGCGATCCCTTCGAGACGACCATGTACTCATACCATCTATTCATACCAAACAGCCTCAAATCGGTTCAAAAAAGAGTTGAAGAGGCTACAAACACACTGACATACTTTCGCATTTATAGTATTAAATATAATTTATAACTAGATATTAAAAAATACCTATATTTACTTATGTTGTAGCTCAAAAACTACTGAACAGTTTATTTTAAGATTTTCATCATGTGAAAATCGTAGAAAAATCTGTACAAAAAGGGGTGCCAGGGCAAGTCTGACCCCACGTATTCTGGCGACGGCCCAAGCCGAGGTTCATGCCGTTTGAGTGCCCTTGAGCTAGTCGCCCTTAAACTTAAACTTTGGGTTGAGCGCCTCCTGCGCTCACCACTGCCCGGTACTTAAAGCTGTAGAGGCCATCTGAGGCCAACAGCATAGGTCATTAAAATATATAAATTATGTACCTATATATATTATGCATATATAAACTGTACTTTACTAGTCATGTAAAACGGGGCGGATTATTATTTATAACAATAACAAGAAGTGCCTTCCACATGTACCCACTCATAGTGCTGCCTCTAGCGGATTTTTTAATGATGCCTTCAGAGGAAAATGGCTAATTGAGGAGAATTGGAGCGGAGTGCCTGTAGCTTCATAAATTGCATTATATCCGAGTTCCGTTTGAAGTGGCCGCTCACAGCTGCGCGGTCGACTATACACTTTATAAATCACTTGTGTCCATTATAGCTCTGTCTATTCCATATTCTTAACGTGATAACTACAAAACATTATTTATTAATTGGATTTAACATTGTAAAGCGTAATAACATTTATTTTCTGATTACCTTGAGGTAGGTTATTAAAATACTTCGCCAGGTATAGGTAGGGTGACCAATGCAATATCGGGAGTAAGGACGTTAAATTTGATGATATTGTATATAAGACTCTTCATAGTGCAGGCAGCATTAATAAAACTTATTGTATAATTTAGTGATAGATAAAAAATTGGATGCACCCACTATTTCATATTAGTTTTTCTTTTTTTTTATGTTCGTGAGTGACAAGTCGAGCAAATCATATGCCTGATGGTAAGCATCATGATTGCCCATATCAGACACAGTGCCACCCAGTTTTTAAAAGTTCTAAATTCTGCGCGGCACTGCACTGCTCCTGTCACCCTAAGATATGAGTTGTTGAATCTCGTCATGCCCAGTAATTTCGCTGGCAGTTTCGTACTATATTCGTATAATTTCGTATTATATTAGTATCAAGCCTAATAACCTATTGGTAACTTATTATTGGTAATATGGCTTATTTCTTACAAGTGTAATTCGTTAACTGCCTGGGATCTGGAACTGTGCCCGGTAGATGTCAATAGGCTCGCCCCCTATTACATGGGACCAATAACATCCTAGCGAAATGTGCCTACCACTTCGGGAAAAAGGCGTGAATGTATGTTTATGTATAAATATCTGCATGCATAATGCAATACATAATCAGGATATGGGCCAAGTCGAGCACGCCCGTAGTATGCTTTTCAGGAAGCAACTCTCGGCATTTTTGACTCCCTATAACTTCGTTGTAGATAAAGCTAGAAAACTGATTTTTCAATGACTAAAAGAACATACCATAGCTTGCTTTACTCATAAACTAATTTACATTAATTTGTTATAGTTTACGAATAATTGCTAGCCGAAGTTCTCAGAGGTTGTCATAATATAGGTACTTACTCACCGATCATCAATGTAAATACATTTAGCAGACCGATCGAAAATACTTTATATCAAACTTGAAATAATATTGTATTTATCTTGTGATCTCAATTATTAATGTCTATGTTTTGAAGGCGTGTCGGGACTTGCATTTTATAATGTGTATGTCTTTGATACGATACCTCAATACCTACTCGATGAATATCGACCTCGTATGTCAGATTATATCGATAGTCTTTAGCTAAGACTATCATAGATACTCATTAACTTAATAAACATACGAGCACATAATTAAATAACAATTTGTATCTCAATAAATAAAAATATCTGATCCTGACTGACAGACAGCGTTCGATTCTTAGAACAGTTAAATACTCGTAAAAAATTAACAGACACACTCACTCATGTTTACACACTCACAACGCTGCACCAGGATTCCTGCGTCGTTGGCGGTGGCTACGCACCGTTTTCACCCGGTCCGTTCTCCCCCGATTTGGTTTAGGTATGATCAATTCTATCCAAAGCAATATTTTATCAAAAGTTCTGGCAGGCAGGCAGGCAATGTTTCGTTGTTATTAATGTAAAAGTAAAATATTGGATGTTTGTTAATATGAATAATATGTTAGGCATGATGACATACAATCACACACCATCCATATCCAACACCCGAGAAAAAACATTTGAAGTCATCGCACAGATACTAGCCTTGGCCAGGAATCCTTGCTTCGCAGGCAGAGTTACTATCAACTTGGCCATGAAGTCTCACTCATCAGAACACCCGGCCTCAACTAATTTTTGCACCTTAGCCTCCTATAAAATGGACCTAGAAAACTTAATTGGCCGCAGTTTTAAATTATGACGTAAGCAAAAACAAAGAATTACTGAAGAATGTGATGAAGTGGAAGTAGCGAAAGTCGTGTGTCGGGATCGTAACAAGTAAATGGAGACAGTCCCTGCCTTTTTTTTTTTTTTTTTTGGTGCCCGGGGAAAAATGCGTGACGAATACCACCCGCACCCGGGGGAGCGCAGGGTGGTTATGTGGGACTCCCCGCCGGCACAGCACCGTACGTCGGTACGTTGCTGTGCCGGCGGGTATACCCACTAAAAAACCCCGGGGTGTTCCTTCGCGACGCCATATGTCGGGGCTGCGGGCACGCCGAAGCACTCATCCGCGGCCCCGACGGCGTTTGGTCCTCCGTGGAGGACCCCGCCTCGGTGGGGTGAGGGTAATCCTTCACCCCAACCCTCCCAAGGGGCGCGCGGAAACACGCGCACCTCCTCGCGGGCCCTTTAGGTGGGCAACGGATGCGGGGGTATCCGTTGCCCGGGCCCCACATCTTGGGCTTGGAAGGGTGTTCCGTGCCCTCTCGAACGCCTACCGAACGTGCGAGAGAACACGGAAGACCCATTCCCGCCCACCACCACCACAGGGCTCAAGTGAGCCCCGCCTGCGCCATCCACTGTGCCCTATGCTGACTTCATAGGGACACGCGGAGGCGTAACCCACACCGCGGCAAGCCGTCGGCTTTCCGCCCCAATTCGGTCGCAGAGGATATGGAGAGCGGCGCATCGTAATACCGACACTCCTATTCCCCTGCGACCCCACCACCTTCGCCATCTAACGGTGGCGACCCCGTTTGGGCCGCGGAAGGCAGGAAGAGCGGCGCACCGCAATACCGGCACTTCTCTCCCGTCGCGGCCCCACCATTCGGCCGCGATGCGTCCCATACCGCATCGCGGTCCGCCTCAGTTGCGGTTCGTCCCACACCGAACCGCAACCTACTCGGCTACTCACACTCAGCCTGGAGAACTAAGTGGAGCAGCCGACCACCTCGGGCTCCTCTCCGCTTCACCGTGGGCCCCTACCACGGTTACTGACCCCCACCGCCGCGAGAAGGCGGGAACCCATCGGGGGGAGACAGTCTCTGCCTACCCCAACGGAAACAAAGCGTGACTACGTAACATTTGTATGGGTACGTTTATACGAGGATGTAAACAAAGAATCCTTGAAATTCATCATCATCATCATCAGCCTGAAGACGTCCACTGCTGAACATAGGCTTTCCCCGTAGAATACCATGAACTATTCATATGGGGGGATTTTGCCGTAATCACCACGCTTGGCAGGCGGCTTGGTGATCGCAGTAGTTGGAATACTTGGAAACGGAGAGCGCTGCTACCCACTCTCCAAATATGTCCCTGTGCCGGGTCTTACGGCTCCCATGGAATGAGAAAGGGGCCCTATTATATAGTCGGGAACCACACGGCTCACGGCACAGCATTCATACATATTCAGCTAAAGTCGTAACTCTTACTCTTAGATCGGATAAAAACGCATCGATCATCGATCAGATAAGCACAGAACTTGCTGCTAACATAAAATATTTTATATTTAATAATATGTCTGCGGCCATGTGTGGCTATAACTAGCGTAAGGTGGACAACTAAGCATTACGTAATTTAACAAAAGGAGACATAAAATCCGAATTGCAACTAACGACAAGGTCAAATCGGCTTGACCTCCACATGCTGACTGAAAAGTAGAGTGACAGTGACATGATCTACTTTGATATATTTTCTGTACGTGCACATAAATTATGTACAAGACAAGCTACACCGTAGGTTAGTAAATAAGTAGTAATATGTCGTACATACCACTTATATTAAAAATTATACACTTATATTCCCGAAGGGGTAGGCAGAGGTGTACCCAGGACTCAGTCCCATAGTAGATACTCTCACATTTCGCCAGTATGTTATTGGTCCCATGTAATAGGGCGAGCCTATTACCATCTACCGGGCACAGTTCCAGACTCCAGGCAGTTATTGAGATAATTCCTAATGATCCAATATTTAACACTGCCTGACCTGGGAGTCAAACCCGGTAACTCTTGATTGGCAGACGAGCATGCGCCCTCTACGCCACCGAGGCAGGCTTCTATATCTACCACTAAGCTATAGGGGTGTCGAAACTGCACCGAATCGCTTAGAGAAAAGAATGGTACGCCCGTGTTCGACTTGCAGTGCCTGCAGATATATTTTCTGGTAGTAAATAATTCATTAATATTATTCGTATAAAGATTTTCAAGTAAACTTGATTTAAGTTATTAATCAAATTACTGTTATGTATAAATTAGAACGGATGTACATAATAAGTATGAATTTTGTTCTTGTTTTGTTAGTTTATTAATAATACAAAAAGAAAATGAATGTAACCAAATATTGTGAAACTATCTATTGAAACGTGCAAAAGTGTCAGATTATGACCTATTTGAATAAATCTTTTTGAGTTTGAGTTTAGATGGAAAATATCCATGTGGAAAGGAAAGGGGGGAAAGCCGAAGAGCACAGTTTGGCTCCCGTATCTTTATCCATTATCGGTGCATTTTCGAGTGTTTAACGTGTAATAATGGTGGAATATTATTACACGTTATAATACGTGTTGAGTGTATTCTGTAAAAAGTGATTTTTGTAAAAACCATTTGAACCTCTTTTTCCAAGATGGCGGCCGTGGGACAAGGATTGCAAGACTACAAACTTGGATTTAACTTTAAAATTGCGTCCTCTGACAAACACACCCCCAAATTTAAATTTTCAATGGACTATTATTTTATTTTATATTATTGTTGTGTTTTTCTTTGTTCAGCTGTTTTGTGTATTTTTTTTTTGTTTTTATATTCAAAAACTAATTTGTAACATTAGATATTGTGTTTGCAGTTGACCTAATTGGTGTAAGTACCTATATCGTGTTAACTAACAATAAGTTAATAAATAAATAATATTACGAGCACATTATGCCGTAATAATAGAATTTTCCATAACGAAATTCAAATCGAGCTTGTGCCCTCTAGTGACGTTTTTTCCATTTCATGACGTAGATTTCAAGGAACTTAGACATTATTTATTTATTTTCTTCGTAATATTATATTAAATTGTGTCGTATTCTAACGGGTTATGATTTAAGCAGAATTAAAAACATTCCCTGATTCTAAGTAAATGTTATAACATCGGTATAATTGGAGGTCGGATTTGAATATTATAATACCTGCCCGCTGACGTCAATGGCCCACCTCCATAGTTTTAACTCCTGTATCAAAACGCATCTTTGTTCATAAAATATATAACAATCACAGATTGTACCGTATGGAAAACCCTCGAGTCTATATTGGCAAGAAATGACATTCATGATTTCGCAACGTATCAAGATAAACGGTCAACTGTCAACCAGACCTACTTACCACCAGCTGCTCTTAGGAGCGTACATGGCCTTCTAGGAATTTGACACAATCCTATGAAAATTTTACCAAATCGTTGTTTTATATTCCCGTGTTTCCTCCGAATATAATTAACCCATTCCATAAATTTATTATATCCTGAATTTTTTTAGCGAAGTAAATTGTGTCCCTGTCATTTTAATTTTTCTTATAAACCATTGGAATTTTCATAGTGAACTTCCAAAAATCGCAGTTTTACTCGTGTGAATGGACGTTCACTACAAAAAAGATGTAGAGTTTATAAACAAAAATAAAACGTTAGGGACATACTTTACTTCAACTTTAAAATATCAGAACTTATGTATATCAAATAGATTTACTGTATTCGGAGAGAACAGGAGAATATAAAACATCAATTTAGTAAATTTTCCATAAGACTGTATCAAACTGCTAAAAGGTCCTGTATCCTGTTAACGCTTAAATAATGTATCTTTATTTTGAATGCAATTTGTGCAGTTTAATAAGGCTAATCTCTACGAAAACATCTTTTGTCCTTGTTATCCAACTGAGGTACAAATTTAAGTACCAACAGGTATCAGATAAAATGCAGGTTCATCGCATTTTCTAGAGTACATATATTTGCAAGGCTTATTACAAAAACAAAAAGGCATGCATCGGTGGCACAGTCGTCGTAAGCTCTGCCGAGTATGAGGCCCCGGGAACGATCCCCAGGTCAGGCACCGTGTTATAAAGGATTTTCCATTAGAAATTTTCTCAATGACAGCCTGTAGTCTGCAACTGTGCTCTGCAGTTTTATGTGTGTGATTGATTATACCTATTGGAATACTAATACCTATAATATAATGGATCACCGCTGACCACAAATATTTCCAATGTCCTTTCATATCCAAACTCAAGTTTTTTTTATATTTTCAAAAATGTTAATAGCTGCGAGAAAACTGCCAAGCACTTTCATAAATTACCTACAATTAGTTACAACCCAAATATTTATAAGAGGCGACTCTCGAACTCCTGGTGCGAACCTAAATACCATCGGCGTGCGCACCGACAAGTAACCGCTTTCATAGGTACATGTCAAAATTATGCGGCATCTTAAATTACGCTTCATCGGCGTAACCGAGCCTGTCCGACAAAATTTTTCTCATGCACACTGGCACTCTTGCCAACTGTTTTTTAAGCACACTAGTAATGGTTTACGCACACTGCTACAATTTGAAAATTGTCGAATTTCGATGCTATTGTTACCCGACTGCGAAGGAGGGTTATGTTTTTCGTGCATATGTATGTATGTATGTGGGTATGTATGAGGTTTCTTTGCCACGGCGTACAGCCTCAACGGCTTGATGAATTTTTTCATGTGAGGTGTCATTTGATTCGTCTCAATAGTGGAAGTGATATAGGGTACTTTTGGGTAATTTTCGAAAATCGTTCTTGAAAACCAAAATAGAACTAAATTTAAAAAAATAAGGTTATTAAATAGGACAAAATTATTATGATTAGCTGGTTTCTTTTGCAGATCCCAAAAATATATCACACTGGTATGAAATATTTAGTAGTTTACTATGTAGAATGTAGACCTATTTTTATTTTGAATTTAAATGTACACCCTCGAGCCTTATTATTGAGCACGAGTCGAGCACGAGCTACGGCGAGTGCGGCGCGTAGAGGTACATAGTTTGTTTATAAAACCTTTAACCTACTTTTAACCTTTATTTATATTATAGGTATATTATATATTATAGGTATGACATGATGTAAGTAACGATTGTGTGAATATAACAAAAAAGTGTAAAATAAATAAAAAAATTCTAAAACCCGACTACTACATAAAATATTAACTGAAATGCAAAAAACAAGCTTTCTGTATTACAGACTATTACTATATTACTATTTATATTTCCATAACTAGGCTAGAAGCCTGTACTATGGTAACCAGATGACCAATACTACATACTTATATAAGCTTATAACACCCAGACAATCAAATAGACATGTTCATACACACAAAAATTTGACCTGGCCGGGGATCGAACTCGGGGCCTGCAGCACAGAAAGCAGAGTTACTACCATCTGAGCCAACGAGGCTGTCAAAATGTATTTAGTCCTAAGTTGCTGATAATCTTCACAAAAAAAGCCTCTTTTTTTTCCTTTTAGCTGTGCTTTTAGTTAATATTTTTTATATATCTGTCGGGTTTTACAATTTTTTAAATAATTTAATTTTAAAGCTCCATGTAGTCAGAGCGCCTGAGAAGACCTAATTCATCTGACCATTAAATACCAACTTATTTTCTTTTACTACATAATGTACTTAGTTAAATAAAGGATTCAATTTATTTTATACCTAAATACCTTGATCATTGAAATAAAAAATTAACACGTTATGACGATGAATGACTTACACTATGTTCACGGAATATACTGGTAATACAAGTGTATTTTCGGTTGCACAAGAAATTGCAATTAGTAATTTATATTTAATATTAATAAAGGTCACATGGAGGACCTTTATTGTTTTAATAAATAATATTTCTTTTTACACAATTTTTAGTTAGTATTAAATAGAGTTTCAAGTTTAATTCGTATCTCGGATGCTTAAATTAGGAAGTAGGAAATTGACTCTCTCAGCAAGTAATTAACGTTTTTTCAAGCTCAAAACACGTTCAATTAGACGACTTAAGTGTAAAGGTATCGGGTATGGAATGAGAAGACTACGAATTAAATGTGTACCTACTAACCAAAGGCAAAAGTGTACCCACCATTTACTCGTCACCTTATCAGTCGTTCGTCTTTGCCTTATCAGTCCAAAGAGGTTAGAATAATAACAATCTATCGTACTAATCCTACTAATATTATAAATGCGAAAGTTTGTGGGAATGGATAGATGAATGGATGTTTGTTACTCTTTCACGGCAAAACTATTGAACCGATTGGGATGAAATTCGGTATATAGATAGTTTAGACCCTGGAATAACACATAGGCTCACCCTACCTAGGTAGCCTTCCTAGGTACCTGCATCCAATCTCGATCAAAATTATAATAAACGAATGCTATACCTAAGGATCGGTGCAAACGCGATATCGACCCCAGTTGCGCGCAACCGCTCATCCACTGGGTTTTCGTTTTGTAGGGAATCGCGCGTGTCGGCCACCCTATTTGTGTGACTGAAATACACTAGCCAACTATCATAGCCCCCGATCAAAGTCGCGCGAAACCGCCACCTCGCTGCTTTTCACATACTCTATGCACAATTTGTGTGCATAGAACTATAACGTTCTAGCCACCGGTGGCTATGGTCGGTTTGCGCCGAGCCTAAGTATATGCCTAACTAGTATAATTTTATCACTCCATTTAAATATCGATGATTATATTAAGATAGTAACAATGCAACAATGGTGTGCTATGGGCACGAAGGGCGTGACTAGACACGTAACTATAGATGAATTAATAGTTAACAAATGCATCCTGTATTACTATTTAAGTTAATGTAATCAACATTAACTTAAATAGTTCCGTATTCGTTTGTATTAATGTAGGTTATAGCTATTAAAAAGATGAGTTTGAGAGGCATTTTTTATTATGTGTATGCTTATAGATGTATGTAGTGTTTGAGTTTCGGGTTTACATTTTCAAAATAGGCACTTGTGCTGTTAAAAATACGTTTGGTGGGTTTTTTATACATATTAACTAAATTACATTTTCAAATCGAATCAGTTATGTACCTTATTTATCAACCAACACGTTTCATATTAGTTATGGAATCCTTATGTGGCAGCCACACATTGCCACATTTATTGCACTAAAAATATTAACATGGCATTCAGTTATTGAAAATATTATGGTCAATATGTAGCAGCCCCTTTACACTAATTAACTCACAGTATACGTTATATGAAATTACATACGTAATAATTTTAATTACGGCCTAGGTATCAATAAACCCGGTTTTATAATGTAAATAAATAATTTATTAAACCAGTTTATAATATTCAAATTATGTTAAAAATACAGTATAAATATAGGCCTTAATTTTTTTTAATAAGTTCAATAGCAAATATGTGTGTGACCTTTAAATTATTGCATAATAAATATGCGAAATAAATTAATAAGAACATGTATTCTCAATACTAATAAATAAATCAAGACAATTATTAATTGCTAGGAAATTGTCTGGAACTCTACCGAACTCCAATGTTACAAATTAGATCTTTAGTTTTTTTTGTAGTAGGTACTGAACTTGTAGGTAAATATAGCAACATAGTACATTCAACTTTTATTCAATAAAAGTCACTTGTTTGATTACAAAGTTTACAGTAAAACATTCAATCAGCTTTGTAATGTGTGATATTTACCCGTACGCCACCCACCTCGACAAGTTACTCGTAGCTCAAAACCTTCACACACACCTGTTGCAGACGATGTATGATCGCCCTCGTTTAATTCAATAAATACTTCAACTATTACAGGAATACGTTATGTTTGTTTCGTGTCTTTGTCGTCCGCTACTAGTTGTAATTACCTAGCGTAAAAAACGCGGAAGTGGGTATTTATAGCAACTTATTAGTCCATATCAATATGAAAAATTAATTCGTTGTTGGTTGTTAGCGAGCGTGCGTGCAAAAAATATTTGATCCATAATATTGAGCCATAGACGCCTGACCTCTTGTTTGTATCCTTAAATAGGTAGTATGTGTACTCGTATTCAGTATCGTAATGTTGGTCCTCATGTAGCGAGTATAGGGCTTGTCGGATATCTATGAGTTGGCGGAGCAAGGACCCTGTACCTTCCGGTCACGACGGTTGCGAATTTATTTCCGCCGTGGCCCACAAGCGATTTATTACAAATCGACTTCGCCGATCACTTCACCGGCTTAGCGATAACCTTACTTAATTGTTATTATTTACTTAGAAAGGAAATGTCATGCCTCTATCGAGTTCACTTCCTAGAGCTGAGTTATTATGAGTTCCTGTTTAATATTGAGATTTAAATCTTTGATTTTATCGGGGATACTGAAGGAAGTAAAAAGGTAAATTACATAATATTTTTAAATGACAAATTCAGCGTCAAGGCGTCAGGAGCGTAAGACACTGACATCTATTACTGACACAATCCTATTTGGCAAAGTTGTGGTGTTAAAAACACTTTCACAAGCCACAAATTAAGAATTGAATTGAATTGAAATTAGCGATTAGACGTTCACTACAACGAACTGAAGAGTTTGTTAAAGTAAATTAAATAGATAGGTTTGCTTTGTCGAAAATATCAATGGCATAACATCATCATCAGATGGAAGACATCCATTGCTTAACATAGGCCTCCCCCATAGAACGCCATAACTCGGATTATATTCCTCACAGGGTCTCACGGATCCCATGGGACGAGATAGGGGTGGCCCTATTATATAGCCGGGAACCACACGGCAACGAATAGGTTATATGTTTTCGGAGGAAACAGGGGTATACGAAACATCGGTTTCTAAATTTTTTAAAAGTATAATAGTGTCTAATTCCTCAAAAGTGGCGTACGGTATTAATTTTATTAATATGTTTATTAATTTTGTGCAAAAAGTAACAGATAATTGTCAATGCTACGTGCGAACAGTCACGTAGCACTGCCCGCGTAGAAGTTCTTGTCACAATAAGCAAATCTGCTACAGTACAATGCAAAAACATAATAACTGAACTTTAAAACTGTTATATTATGTGGAATAATTGTATATTTAAATTTAACTCATAAGAATCAAATGCGTTCTCGTCGTAGCTACTGTTCAGGCGCTGCGTCTGTATAAATAAGTATATAGAGGCTTTCTGACGTCACTTATAAAGAATACAAAATAGCCGTGTGTTCACGAAAGAATCAAGGAAATGAAATATTTCAGTAGTATTTCGTCCTTCCTTCAGTACTTAAGTAAAGATCCAACTATTCCAGTGGTTTAGTAGTTCCGATATATTATTATTATTATTATTTTCTGTTTCCATAATATAAAAATAAATCGACGTAAAAGAAAATTTCGCTTTATGTTTAATTTATAGTTCAAATTATCCATTAAAATCAAAATGTACTAGTTTTCGTTCAAAAAATTAGTGAATGAGAAGGACTAGTGAAGGAAAAGGAACTAAAATGAACGAGCGAACTGGTGAACGAAATCCAAACGTCAAACAAAAACTCTTATGTGGCACTGAACTAATTGAACTAAATGAAGGATTATACTTTACAGAGATGAAAAGATATATACACATCTTTTCATTTTAGTGACACATTCTGCACATTTCATACTAAATATTAGCTGGCTGGGACCTAATATAGTGCGCAGCCCGGGAATATCACAATAGGTATAATAGTTATTAGGTTCTAAGGATTAATTAACCCCTAGTACCTGCCTATTTGTAACTTGTAGTCTTATGCATTATTAAGCCCAGAATGAATACTGAACCAACTTTTATACTGATTAACCTATGATATAGTATATTATATGTAGACTGGAGTGGAGTTACCGGCTTTAGAATAGTGCTCCACCCTCTCTACCCGTAGTTGCCGTAAGAGCCGGCTAAGGGTTAACAGATCCTGGGGACGGGCAGCAGCGTCCTCTGCAACAAACCTTCGAAATGCGCTCGACAACCCGTCTGCCAAGCGTGTCGAGTATTGGCAAAACCCCCCCTTTATGGGGGAGGCCTATGTTCAGTAGTTGATTACCAACAGCTGAGATTGAGATGATGATGATGATGATGATATGTAGACTTAAAAAGTACCCATATATTAATTATTTCTTATGATGAGATTTCCCGCCTTCAATTATATTTAATAAGGGCACTTTTCCACAAAAATAAAGACGCCAAAAATCACTGCAATATCCTGACTTACTTGATAATAAAATTTATGATAAGAAGAATATTTTAATCAAGACTTATATAAAACTATGTTTATTTAAGACGCGCTCCTATTGGTGTGGAGTGCAGTGATCTTCGTGATATTTAATTCAGAATTATGCAATATTTGTTATCTTCCCCTTTTTTACTGGTTAGTGTAAAATCATTAGCATTTTTCTAAATTATGCGAAGTTTGCATATAAATTAACGAATTCACGTGGTGCTACTGAATAGTTTAACATCAATAAATGATTTAACTCCTAAGTAAGCACTTACATAATTTTTGGTAGTGTTTTTAATTAGCATAATATAGCCTGTGTACTGTATATGCACTATAATAGCTCATATAATGTGTAGTGTAAAAACTGGCGAGTGATTGCAGTTGTCCTGATAAAGTTGCGAAGGATCTAGCCGTAGCGGTTAGCCGGTACCAGCCGCTGTTTCCTGGCGGCCACTCACGCTTGGGCATAGCTCGGGTCAAGGCGAGGCGTTCGACTTATTGTTAAATTGCTGCAATTTATCTTATTGGCTTTTTAGAATCGCGACTGTGCTCGATAAGATTTTTACATACGGTCTGACGAAATGTTTACATGGACGTTGCTTACAGAATATTGAATGATAATAAAAGACTAATGACCAACATAATATTATTAATTTTATTGTACTTGTATCAAGATTAGGCATACCTATTACACAGATATAGGTCCAAACAGATCCCGCGAATGTATATTTTCACGAGTCAATTCGCAAGTCCAACGGTAGTCCAACGTGAGTGGTTTTATGTTTCTCCAGCACTGTAATTTATTACTATCAAAATAGGTTATAAATAACGCGCTTCGTTGTTATGCAAGTCATGAAGCTTACAACTTTTATTAAAACAACCGAAGTTTATCAAAGTCATACCAAAAGTGCATCTTTTCAGGTCAAATGTTTATTTATAGTCAAAGAAGTAGTATAAATATGTATAGGTTCATTTCCTTAAACCTAGGATTAGTTGGTAGTATAATAAGTAAGTAGGTGTTAGGTATTTGGTAGGTTACAGTTACGTGGAATAGTTACTTACCATTGATATTCATTGCTCTCAATTAGTTTTATTAAAAAATATCAGGAAATATTAAGTCATAAAGCAATCAAAGGTTTATTAGCTGAAATAATGTCTTTGTGGCCGCGTTCAATGGAAAAATGTCAATAAAAGTAAAGCTTAGAGCACAATCACAATTAATTATTTGCCTCGACCTAAACACGAAGTGGAGTTCGAAGAAATCATTATTTTGTGATTATTCGATAACCCTGCCCCGTTTAGTATTGAATCTACCCATTATAATCTATCTTATTGTTTCATGATAGGGAAATCCTCTTGTATTCATAATTATTAATTAAAACCACGTTAAACCATGGAACGAAGTAACGTTTTACAAATTATGATTTTTTCTTGAAAATGTTTCCAATATTATTTTTCAAAACATGTTTGCACGACCGAAAAGTACTGGTTCTTTACATTTATTTTTAAAGGTTCATCAATCTATTTATATCAGTTTTGCTGACCCTAGGTGGCCATATAAGAAAACTTAGATCCAGGATAGCATACCAAAGTTGACGGTATTAAGTAAACTAAAACAATGTTGTGTTCCATGGACACAGTGCACTAACAAAACAGGTGCCTATAGAGTTGTATTGAAATTATATTCAAACTCGACTTGTTATTGACTACTTGTTATTGAAATTGATACTAAGATGACACTTTTGCAAGTCAATTAATCCACCGTGCATTCGGGACTACAAGAAGAATGTACAACTTAAAACTTGTAGGGCTTAATCTTTCCTACTGAAAGTTTAGGAATATTTGATGTGGTTACAACGTTTGCTTGGAAGCGGAAGGCATCTTTGTCCTTGATGTGTAGGGTGAGTGACTTTATAATAACAAGTTTTTATATGTCATCATCTTTTAAACCCCCGACTGAAAAACGGAAGGGGTGTTATAAGTTTGACGTGTATGTGTATCAGACGTGATCGAGAGTGTTTTAGCTGTGTCAGGAAAATCGGTTCAGCCGTTTGAAGATTGTTAGCTTTTTTCTCGCTGCTGAAGGGATATGAGCCACTGCCAGTGGTCAGATTGACTTTAAGTTTGGTATCCAGTCACTTCATTAATATTGAAACACTTTGGTAATCTTGACCTAATGCTGTAGCAACAAAGCTGTAGTCAAATCTGTCGGGGGATTATAATACAGATAGATGATGACAGGGTTTGATGATGGAGCAGAGGAAGAGGGGTTTTTAAGTATCTTGTAAAATTTGGCTTATTTATCTTCCATCATCATCATCATCTTAGCCGTTGGTAATCCACTATTGAACTAAGGCCTCCCCCATAAAGGGAGGTTTAGCCAATAATCGACACGCTTGGCAGGCGGGTTGTCGAGCGCAGATCGATGGTTTTTGCTGAGGACGCTGCTGCCCGTCTTCTGGATTTAACCCTTAGCCGGCTCTTACGGCAACCACGAGGAGAGAGAGTGTAGCACTATTCTAAAGCCGGTAACTCCATTTATTTAATTTATCTTTATCTATCCTAAATACTACTAGTAAGGTCTTGCATATCGACGTTCAGTTTTTTTTTTTATGATATTAGGTGACAAGACGAACAAATCAGGTGCCTGATGGTAAGCATCATGATTGCCCATAATAGCAGACACAGTGCCACCCAGTGTTTTAAAAATCAAAATTCTGCGCGGCACTGTACTGCGCCTGTCACCCTGAGTTATTAGTTGTTGAAACTCGTCATGCCCAGTAATTTCATGGCAAAGGTGTGGTACTTCCCCAGGCGGCCTCCTGCAAAAGAGGCCTACCAATACAAAAAGTTGCCAGTCTGTGCGCATTTTACAAGATACACCACGGAGAATGTGCCACAGAATTGCATGAACTGATTCCTTCTCTTACCGAAAGCGTCACCACTATTTGGTGAAATTACCAACAGCTCGCACAAAGCGATTTGCCTCATCATTTGTCATGAGAGTGGCGAAGCAATGGAACTCGCTGCCGTCGTCCGTTTTTCCCGAAAACTATAACGTGGGTAAGTTCAAATCAAGAGTGGATAGGTTTTTCCTGAACAAGCCTGCTTCAACTCAGGCCGCTTCATCACTTACCAGCAGGTGAGATTGCGGTCAAAGTCTGATTAGTCTGACGACGTTTGTTACAGCTCCGGCTGATGCGAAGGTTAAAGTCAAGGCTCGGATAACCTCTGACTGAGTGTCGAGCACGTCGTGTGGTCACCTCTACTCGTTGGTCGGTACCGCTGCGGACCACGCAGCACACTGAAGGTGAAAGTCAAGGCCGCACGTAACTCTGGTCTAATGACCACTGACCACTGGACTACCATACGTTATGTAACACGCCGAATAATTTTAAAATATATACTTATATAACACACGATTTTAGAGCACTTTAGCTAGTTAAAGTGATTTTTCTAGAACAACATTTAATGTTAAGGCATTCCGTTGGAATTACAATCGTTCTTGTGTGTTATGAACTAGTATTTTGCGATATTGCTCTTAATACGTGAATGGAATTTAAAGGTCGGAAATGTATCGTATACAAAGTAAATAATATAGCAGCTACCTTTACCTGTTTAACGTTATGTAAAGTCGATCGATCATCGGTAGGCAGACTATGTAATTTGTTATTAATAAAGCATTCTGTAGCAATTATCCATTGATCAAACAATAATTATAACCCTCACAATCTATTCTTAAAAATTTTATGGTAATAAAATAGTGTAATACCAGTAATACTCATATAGAAAATTAAAATAATATAATTAAAGTAACTAACCGACTAGAAAATCGATTCATATTAGGTGTTATTTAATACTGTACAAGTAAGTACACATCAAACAGATTGACGCGTTGAGTCTGCGAGGTCGATAATTAAAAAAACACTACTGTTTTACTCACCTATTTTAATGATTATAATTTAATATAGGAAATACATGACTATTATAAAAACTTGTGGTACTGGTCTTTAATTTTTTTCGTCCCTGCCGCTCCAGAGTTGGTTTTAGCATACGACTATTATATACCTATACAAAGGCCGATGACGATATTGATCTTCAATTAATTAGAATGTTATAGCATAAGCTTGTTCACAATATAAAATTACATAGGAAATTAATAAAGGCGAGCTAGTTGTCACACATTATTTATCCTAAAATATTGAAGGATGTACTCGTACTTTACATAATACACAACCTTTGATGATTATTTTTCCTTAGATAACAATGGATTAATTATACGAAATTTCAGCACAAATTAGTGCATAGGTATCGTGCGCTCTGTGTGTTGTTAATTGAGATCTTATGATATTAAATTCTGTCTTTTGTTTGCCCACTTACAACGTTAGAACCTAGGTAATAGATTCTTTAAAACAGTGGTTCTTAACTTTTCGTGATGGGGGACCAATTTACCAAGTTTTTGTCTTGCAATGGAACACTATATACAGTAATACTTACTCATAGCCAAACATAATCAGTTTTAATTTTTAACAGATTTTGATTTAATTATTGATGTCTGTATCAATTATTAGAAACGCCGAGAACCCCTGCCCACATACCTCTAGATATTTTGGTCGACGAAGACAGTGTTAGCTAATGTATGTGTATTCTCGAATATTTGATAAGGAATTTTACTCGATGACTTCGCGGACCACTTCAGGTGCTTTTAAGGACACTAGTGGTCCACGGAACTGGTGGCCACTGCCTTACAGGCATAATACATGTATGATATTCATTGAATTAAACAACGTTTGACGGATTTTAACATGTATTTACTATTTCATGTTATTATTAATACCCGACGTTTCCAACACTTTGCAGTATTCGTGGTCATATGAAGACTATATACTATGACATTTATTGAAGTATAGTTTAGAGATAATATTTAGAATCTATTTTACCTATTTATTATTATCTATTTTACGTTCCCGGTGGATGCACTGTGTGAGTGATGATATAAGTGAAAGAGGAGTGAGTGCGGAGATGACGGATGATAAACTGGAATAGTAGAAGAGAACGTGCTGTGCCGACCACACTTTATGTGGGAATAAGGGCCAGGAAGAAGATTTTATTACGTTGTAGTTTTCTGCGGAGCTTGAGATTACAATATAGTTATTAGAGCTTGAGTTGTAACAGGTATTATTGTATAGTATGGTTGGATAATTTTACCAGCCTTTCCAGGCTGGTAAAATTATCCAACCATTTTCGCGATTAAAATTTTGAGGTTTTATTAATTTGAATGGGTTCGATCGAGTAGCATTCTTGGTGCTTTAAAGCGATTTTCCCTAGTAAGGACTTGTGCGTTCTCATCGTATAGTGGTTATGTCTGTCTTAGGTATGTAGTATGTCAATACGTTTTACTGATACGAGTAGATACTTGCCTATTTATATAGTTATAAAGTATTTACACTAATATAATTAGTCCATTCTGTTAGTTTACTTAGCCTACGTCGAAGGTCGTTTGGCATCTTTTTATAGCTCAGTCGCTACCTTTCAGTCAGTTTATTAACTACTAAATCTAATCACATTTTATAATTAAATAAAACTAAGTAATTTCTATTATCGTGTGGTAATAAAGAATGATGACCCTGACTTCAAATGAGCCGTGTGTTTTAATTCTGAATCAGTTATTGTGTTTTCTCTATTTATTCATTTATGCTTAATAAGTTCACGAATATTTATTGCAATCATATTCAATTCTTCCCTCCAACACAGGTATATCTTGAAGTCAATTAGTTCACAGATATGCAATAAATTATTCTTTAATACCAAAAAGTTATTAGGTGAAGCATCACCTAATTGCGAATGTAAACTGACTGTGTCCTTTTGTAAATAAAGCCGTTTAAATAAAGGAGTAATTTAAAACATTAACTCGTAAAATCATTTAAGGAATTATCTTACAATAAAATATAAGGTTTGTGTTAAAAGGTGTTTCATTACAAATAATCTAAATAGGATTCGTTGCATGGGCTGAAAAATGTAACCTTGTCCTCTTTGTATTTTGTAAGTCAGGGCAAACGGATCAAGGTGAATATGTGCAGGTTTGAGATCCTCATCATCACGCAGTACTATCAGCAATTTTCTATTATGTCTATCATTAAACACATCATCAACCGCGACAGAAGCACGAAAACTGGCCATTTATATTGTTAAGATGATTGGTGTTCATGCAAATTGCTTCAAGGCATGTAGGTGATTAAAATATTATATAAGTAGTTATTGTTCATCTCGACTAGCTTGAGTTTGACCGTTTTATGACTTTGACTAACTACAAAATAAAGTTAGGTGAAAAATATTTTTAAATAATCAAGGATAATCAAGGAACTTTTATTATATTACTTGACTGATTTTTATTTCGTTGTAAGAGTGACAAAGGAAAAAAAGATGAATACTATGAGAAGACTTTTGCATGTATTTTTCTTAGGTATTTTTGCGAGCTAAAGCACTTACAGTCGCTATTATAGTAACACAATATGTAAGCTTTGTTCTGGATATATCTTTAGGTTTTTAATGATTGTTGGTGGTATAGAAGTCACATTGTAACCGAGCACGCATTTAAAATTATTTATTGATTACAGTGGGTTTTCTAAAATGTCACTGCTGTTGATGAATGACCGGTAGGCGGTATAGAGTCCATATCCGCGACTGCATGCAGCCGGATATCGAACAACACGATTAGATCTATTATAATTAGAGTATGATTTGTTATAGATAACGTGGGTTAGGTGAGGCCGCTCGACCGTTATTGCATCAACGGCGTAAACTTCTGAATAAATTCAATGTCAAGTGCACCAGTCGTGCCGAGTGGCGGGCGACCGGGCATGGCGGTGCTTAGGTGGACGGTTTGCGCCCACTGCTCACTGGAGCGAGGTAATATCACATAAAAAATCGAGTCATGCCCGTAGAAACATTACGATGCACATCCAGGCTAAGGTCTCGAGTTTGATGAGCGATGCCCCGCGGTCATGAACGCATCATCTCGGATAATTCTCGATCACTTGTGATAAACATTGTTCTCCTAGTCGAGCTAGCTTACCCATTATAAGGTAGTTAGGTAGTTGAAGGCTGTACCGATATAAGTGAGGTGTTCATTTTTTCAGTTATAATTAATAAAATACTTTAAATTCCGTATTGTAGTAATCCTTTTAAAGAGCATTGTTCAGTCGTAAACTCTGAAATATTTTCATGATCGTAGCGACCGTGTTTGCGAAGTCAGACCCTAACGCATTTGTTACGTAGTAGGTAATGCTTTTAACCTTTAAGTTGTCTATTTAATCAGATCTCGGTCTAAAAGTTCAAAAGATCGTCGCAGCTCGACTATGCTCGTTAGCATACCGGCAAACCACGGTGCATTCATGAGGAGGAAAGGTGCGATTATTGTGTACAGATTCATGCATGACGCATATTAATGACTTATGAAATACACGGTATTATGATAAAGTGATTTTGACGTGACAACGTCTTATAATTCGATAGAGCCGGCTGCACGCACGAAAAAACATGACTCATGCGGCGTTACCTCGCTCTGAGGCGCTCCATGTAAGGCTTGAAGTGCAAGCGAGAGCGCGGAACGAGCGACAAAGAAGCACAATCGGCCTTTGCGTTCGGCAGCGTTCGACATCCGTCTCTCTCCTACATGAGTGAGCGATGCGTCTGCGTGGACAGCTGCTATACTATAGTACATTTACATGTTTTGATCGAGTATCAAGTGCAGTGCAGTGAAAAGTGAAACAAATGAAATTAAAATTTTCTTTTGAAAAATGCTACCATTCCATCAGTATTTTCTTAAGACGTTGTCACGTTCAACTATCGTCAGTAAACCGACTTTACAGACAACCAATTTTAATGATTGTTTTTTCTCAAACATTTCTGCAGTAACTACTACTTATATTACGAACTAGATAAGTAGGTTCCTTTTTACCAAGCCCTTGTTCCCTCTTTCTGACGATTTCTACTTGGGTAGGTGACCATAAAATGTTTATTATATTTATCAAATCTCGGCACTGCAATGATTGTAAGAGACTTTGGTAAATAAAGTCGTTGATATTGGCCATCTTCCTCCTTCATAGTTCATAGTCGGTCATGTGACAGTACTTCATGTAGGGAATATATGTAATCGTCTAGGTTCATAGGGCACTGTCAACTTCGCATGAAACACTGGTATCTACTATGAAGGCGCTGTTTATTTATCTGCTCTTTCTGTATTTAACATTGTAGTGCCTGTACGCAAAACGTATTCAGATTATAATATAAAGGCTAATTGTTCTGCTTACAAATTGTTGATAGAACAATTACCGACAATTACTTCAGTAGCTGTGTATTGTATGCAGAGGCATCCTTGTTGATAACATAATGAATAGGTAACCGCGGTTACCATCCAGGCTCTGACATAAATTACGACATTAATTGCATCAACAACTATTGTTATGGACCTGCAAAGTTATTTTACTATAATTTCATTATTATAAAATATATAATTGCGTATTTTGTAATACTTATGATACAAAATAAACCGGGAAGGTGCCTATATTATACAAGGTCCATCGCTTTTGTTATAGAGCAACAAGTGCTTTTTAGCGCTGCACCACTAACCGGGGATTATCCTAGGATGCATTGTAATAACACTATTAATTACGCTCGGCATCATTTAAGCAAATGTTAATAGCAATTTACTTTCATCCTACTAATCACTAAACCTAACCCGAAGAAGTTATCTCAAGGTTCATAATCAGCCTGTCCCCTGGGCCTCCCACACCAAGTATCTTGGCGTGACCCTTGATCGTCGACTCACCTTCGCGAAGCACGCCGAAACCGAGCGGCTTACTTCTTAGGCCGTCTCACCCCCCTCCTATGCCAGCGCAGTAAGATGTCCCTTAGAAATAAGGTGACACTTTACAAAACTTGCATTCGCCCCGTCATGACTTACGCCACCGTTCGCTCACAAATTGCCGTCCCTCTATCGTTCAATTCATGAAGAATTGCTCCCGCCGCTTTGACGCGGCTCCCACCCAATCCAATCCCCTCAGTGTCCAAGCCTTCAATTACTTGTTAGTTCGAGTTGGAACTCTCCTCCGTAGATGCCTTCACAACGTCCTGGATGACCCGGATAACTCTATCGCCGCCGTCACATCGGTGGCGCTAGGCTCGCCCAATCCTACCAATATACGCAACAGTCGCTCCGTTTTCGGTATTGGTGCCGAATACCAGATCCACCAACTCACACAATCACAACAACGATCTCGCCGGCGAGGTCGAAGACCTCTCAGATCCTTCAGATCGGTTAGTTTCTCTCCAAATAATCAAACCATTGATAGGGCCCTAGGACACTCCCCTTCTGGGGTGCCAGGGCAAGTCTGACCCCACGTATTCTGGCGGCACAAACCTCGGCTTGTGTCGTCTAGGTGCCCTTGTGCTAGCCGCCCTTAAACTTTGGGTTGAGCGCCTCCTACGCTCAACACTGCCCGTTAAAGCTGTAGAGGCCATCTGAGGCCAACAACAAAGGTCATTTAAAAAAAAAAAATGCTGGAGACACGCTATTGTATAAAAAATCCAAGTACTTTAAAGCACTTCCGGACCAGTCATAGGAATTTCTTTTATTTTACCCTTGCATACAAAGCAGTTTTTGTGTTTCGGCCGAACTTTCGCGGGACGATATGTAACTTGATTATATAATATTGAAAACCAAATATAGCTAGTTATTGAAATGGCTAAGTTGTCCTTATGTAAATTGAATTTATTATGTTTATTTACTCACACAATGCTTTAATTCATTTCCTGTTTAGGAATCATAACATTGGATATATTAACAATATTTCCAAATTACATAATATTATGTAATTTATATAAATTAATGGGCTTGAGACTTGTAAAACTCAACTAACTGTAATTATTGTACCAAAATTATGTTACCGTAATTATAACGAGTCTAGTTCTTATCCGAATAGAAATTACGAATAGGTACTTTCAACTAATATTTAATACAAAAATTTTGAAGCCCAGCTTCGTGCTGCCCAATTTACTATCGGTTAACCTTCTCGCACCAGTCATACAATTAATATTATCTAAAAATATGTAATTTTCTCAAATAAATAGCTCAATACCAAAAGGCGATAATCACGTTGTGAAATAATTTAAAATAATACTAAATCATTTATTAAGTTTAACAAAATATATATATTATTAACAATTACTGAAGCCTTGAGTGAATTGAGCACTCAAGGTTTGTACTAAGGTAACTTTTAAACTTGTTACGAATATAACACCATTCTGTTTCCTAGGTATATTGTGGTAAATAATATGTACTTCATAATCATCATTTATTTGCAACTTGAGACATCCGAGCTCGACCCGAGGCTGCGCAAGTGAAGACGAGGCACGGTCTACACTCGCACAGTTTCGAGTCATGACAGCTGCTCTCGACCCGAGGCTGCCCCAAGTGGACAAACGATATAATTAAAGCGCTGTCCAAAGCAAATTCGCCCTCTCGCTCACACGTACCCTTATTTTTGAAGATATAAAAATACTTCATGTAATTACGTACAACAAGATTCTAGAAAATAACAATACAAAGATTCAGTAAAAAATCTAATATAATTCAAACGCGTTTTCATGTATAGAACCTAAACAAAGAAAAAAATCTTAGAAAAATAATAAGGCACTGAATACTTGATTAGATTAAATTTCATTTGTTACTGAATCTTTGTATTGTTATTTTCTGGAACCTTGTTGTCTTTATTTTACGTAATCGAGTGAGTCGTAATCGTAATCAGTTTTTTTACATTTTAAAACAGTATTATGTCGAAGGTATGTCTGTCGAAATAATTATCTGCCGAACAAGTGCATGTCGACGCAAGGTCTGTCGAAGTAGCGGTCTTTCGAAGGTGTGGGCTGTCACAATATATTTTGTCGAAATAATGCTTGTCGAATGTATGTCCAGTCGAAGCAATGACTTGTCGAACTATGTTTTTTCGAAGTTGGAGGCGTGTCGAAACAACGAACTGTCGAAATTCAGAGGTACACTCTACGTAATCACATGTAGTATTTATTATTTAGATCTTCCAAAATGTGGGTACCTACGTGTGAGCGAGAGGGCGAATTTGCTTTGGTCAGCGCCTTAATAAGAAATCACTCACTAGTGATTTAATTTTAGTTTAGTAATTAATATTAATTCTCTCATTTGTGAATTATTATTAGTTATATCTTCGATAATAAGTGCGCCAGACCATGAAGAGTGCCCTAATTTCCATCGTTTCGCTTCTGCATACTGCATGCAGCCGTGAAAATTGTCTATCTCGTTAGTACTGGCTAATGTAAGCTCGTTAGCCGGAGGCCGTGTTATGAGTTCACGAATCTTGAAATATTTACATACAAAGTAGAGATCGTCCAGCCTTATCTACGTACTCTACTATCAGCAGATTTCCCGTGGTTTCAATATTAGTGAAAATCTGTGGTAAAAATCGTGTCGGCTATTTGTGAAAGTCAAGAAATGATAGTAATATTATAAGTTGTTACATATTGCTGTACCTAAGTTTCGCATACTTCGCCGGTAGACTCTCAGACATGCAAATTTTCAAAATATTTGCATTCGAAAAAATATCCAGTCTTCTCTCACATTAATAAATAAGCTAATCAATTAATAAAACGAATAATGCAATATAAGTGTCACATTTAATACATATCATAATTAGTTATATATTATATATATCCTAGTTATATATTATATTATTAATCTCAAATTTCAAGTACAATGAAAAAAACTTAAAAAAAATTACATTGTTAACTGGTGAACAAAACGCTTTTGTGGAGTTCTAATTCATCTCCAGCGCCATCTAGTGCAGTTTTAGTTAGATTTATGGATGGATGGATGTTTGTTATTCTTTCACGCCAAAACTACTGAACATAGCCTTGGGCTGAAATTTGGTATGTAGGTAGCTTAGACCCTGAAATAACACATAGGGTACTTTTTCCCCGATATTCCCACGGGAACGATATCTAATTCACCCCGCGGGTGAAACCGCGGGGCACAGCTAGTATAATAATAAATGTAAGCTCTCGGATGCTATGGAAGCAGTATCCTCGGCAGGAACCACATCGAAGACGAATTGATATTGGATTGAAAGACTATCTCTCTACCTACCTTACAAGAATTATTAATAATGTAATAGGTACTGTTACAATATGTTTTATATCTCTCGATGTGTTATTTAAATGATAAAAAACTGACGTCAATTTTCTAGCAACTGTCCGCTCCGTACTCCTTACCTACTGGCTGCTACGTCTGTCGGGGAGTCTCTATACTCTGAAATACAAGTTTCTAACTTAGTTCAGATGTGGAGGCTTCTCTAGGTCGACGTAGCAGCTTTGATAATGGGATGGTGGCCCGTACCGATCGCCGATATTGATAGAATAACATTCCTCTTTATACAGTAATTAGCAATTTGATAGTTATTCATTAAGATTCCTTAACATAATATTGTAATTCCTACCTTAAGAATAATTCTACAAACTTTTTACAAATAAATATATATCCATCTAAATATCTATCTGTTTATTAATAAGTTAATTAGGTTTCGATCACTTGGTAAACCCCGTCCTAAAATACAAACAGCTCGAATTGCCAGTGGGTAGGTAAGCACTCGTAGGTATTTATTACTCAGTATGGGTAAACCCGTAATTTACCATGTCTCGTTTTTCTTAGAACTAGGCTTTCCGTCCACAAGAGTTGACAATCACTATTTGTAACAGGAAGTAGGGTGCTTGCTGGCTTCTGACCATTGGTTTCTATGATCTGAGTCATGGGATAGATTGTTTAGAAAAATTAATTAGAATGGTCACCTTATCATCTCATCGAGACACAAAAATTTGATTTTTATACGTAAGACAGTCATTATCAGTTGAACCGTAGAAGTCCATACGCCTATCCCAAATAGGGGGAGAGGGGGCTTTGCCAATACTCGCCTGTCTTGGCAGGCGGGTTGGCGAGCGCAGTTCGATGTTTTCATGCTGAAGATGCTGCTGCCCGTCTTCTGGATCTGACAACCTTTATTCGGCTCATACGGCAACCACGAGTTAGAGACACCAGAGAGAGAGTTAGAGAGGGTGATGGGTAGGCCTCTTTTACAGGGGGCCTCCTGGGGAAGTACCACACAGCCAGTTATTCATCCACCAAGCAGTAATGTGCAAACATTACTGTGGTCAGCTCTGAAGAGCAATGTTACCAGCGAAATTACTGGGCATGAAGAGATTTAACAACTTATATCTCAGGGTGACAGGCGCAGTGCATTGCCGCGCAGAATTTAGATTTTTTTTGTGAAGTTCGTTATTCTTGGAAAGCTTCGTTAGCCCAGATGGTAGTAACTCTGCTTTCTGTGCCGCAGGCCCCGGGTTCGATCCCCGGCCAGGTCAAACATTTGTGTGCATGAACATATCTGTTTCATCTGTGTCTGGGTGTTATAAGCTTATATAAGTATGTATATCAGTCATCTGGTTACCATGGTACAGGCTTTTCTAGCCTAGTTTGGGACCAGATGACCGTGTGTAGGAGTTGTCCCATATTATTATAAATTCCTTCTTTTGAAAGTATAGTTCAGTTTGATGGGTACACCCTTGAATAAGTAATACATACCTTTTAAACCACCTTTTTATAAAACGTTGTAGGTAAGTATACCAGTTCATAATATAATGTATGAGATACCTATCCAAAACTATAGATACTTGTCTAATTTTAACAGTTAAGTAAATCCTGCTAATATTATAAATCTCAAATTTCAATACAATAAAATTAACTTACGTTTTTGACAGGTGAACAAAACGCTTGCGAGTTCTAGCTCACCTCCAGCGCCATAGTGCGGTTTTGGTTAGAGTAATGGATGGATGTTTGTTACTCTTGCACGCCAAAGCTACTAAACAGATTGGCCTGAAATTTGGTATGCAGGTAGCTTAGACCCTGGAATATCACATTGGGTACTTTTGTCCCGACGTTCCCTCGGGAATGACGTCTACGCGAGTGAAACCGCGGGGCACAGCTAGTTATTAATATGTAATTATTTCAATTAAGTTTTAGTAACATTTTTTATTAAGTTATAGTTAAGATATAGCCTACCCCACCTATTTAATAATGGGTAAGGTAATCATTTAAGTTGTATACTTAACTTGTGACAATTATACTATGAAGTATAACACGCCTGTTATTATATACTTTAGTTAGAATACACAACTATAGCAATAAAATAAGCAATATAATTACTAGACGCAATTTGATGTGGGTCTGAGAGGGTTTCTAGATGTGTCCTCAATAGCACATCCATCAAGTTTTGCGGTCGACGGGCGACGAAATATTTCCTCTTGCTTATCCGCTTGCTTACCTATCGTAATTTCTTGTTATTTCTATGACGATTATATTATGTTATATTGAACTGCATTTCATTATTATGTTCATCATATTATTGTAATACCTACATTAACCATATTTAATTGAGTTATAATACAAACTAGTTCTAGCTGACTGCCTCGGTGGCGTAGAGGGCGCATGGTCGACTGCCAATCAAGAGGTCCCGGGTTCGATCCCCAGGTCAGGCAAAGTGATATATATTTGATTTTCCATTAGGAACTATCTCAATAACTGCCTGGAGTCTGGAACTGTGCCCGGTAGATGGCAATAGGCTCGCCCCCTATTACATGGGACCAATAACATAATGGCGAAATGTGGGTGTATCTACTATGGGACTGAGTCCTGGGTACACCTCTACCTACCCCTTCGGGAAAAAAGGCGTGAATGTATGTATGTATGTAGTCCTAGCTGCTCAACGGCTCAACCAGTTGAGCGATCTAGTTGAGCAGTGGGGAACGAAAACATTATTTATAATAATAAGTACTTTACCTATTAGTTATGTCTTGTACAAAAAGGTGGGGCTGCCTCAACATAAAACTCAACACATTTCAAAAGCCAGATAAGGAAGATTCCCGGAAAAAAATTCGTATTCTCACTTCTCGTAGGTAATTATTGATCAGTCGAACAGCGAACAGTAATTCGGATCTACAACCTATTTTGATGATTGTGTTCCGCGTACATGGCCTTCTAGGAATTTGACACAATCCTATGAAAATTTTATTAAACCGATGTTTTGTATCGATTTAGTAAATTTTCCATAGGATTGTGTCAAACCGCTAAGAGGTCCTGTATCCTGTTAACAGTTCAATTTTTTATTCGATCTTAGTACGTGAATATAATACTAGAAACCTAGAAAAATAAAATTCTAGTCAGAATTTCAACCGCAAATATTTCTTTGAAGGTTATGTTTAAATGTTTCCTGATCTGTTGAAACCATTGCCGCGTATTGAGCCAGAATGCACGCACTGGAACCGATGGCATCTTCGCGGCGAAGGTCGGACGCTGCGGCAGTCACACTCAATCACTTCGCTACTGAAAATCAACATTTTTTGTATAGCGTAACAAATAGCCTGCCTTAAAAATAGCTTACCGACTAATTGGGTTAATGAAGTACTTATAAATAGGGTATAATCATTAAAAATAGGTTTCTCCTACTACTTGTACAATAACCGCGACTATGATCAGCTATGGCTACCGAAAAAAATAAAATATTTTCGGTAGCGGCATCTATAAACAGTAGAGTACAAAAGTTTTTTTTCAATAGCTCCGATGCAAAATGGGCTTTGTGGTCTGTAGCTTTGCTACTAAACTATTCAAAACCGACAAACATTTGAGACCATTCACATCCCCGTTTTTGCTTGCGTTTTTTTACTTGCGTTTGCCGTATTCTAATAAAAATGCCAAACATTAACGAAGAAGAGTGTGTGTCTTTAATAACGAAGAGTTCATTATGATACATCCATCATCATCATCCATCATCCAGCCATTGAAAGTCCACTGCTGAACATAAGCCTCCCCCATAGGGGGGGTTGTTGCCAATACTCGCCACGCTTGGCAGGCGGGTTGGCGAGCGCAGTTTGATGGTTTTACGCAGAGGACGCTGCTGCCCATCCTCTGGATCTCATAACCCTTAGCCGGCTCTTACGGCAACCACGGGTAGAGAGGGTGAGGTACTATTCTAAAGCCGGTAACCTCACGGCATACCTTACAATGTTATGATAATATTATGATACATACCTTACAATAAAATAGGCAGATAATCTACTACTTTTATCTTGTTTCAGCGTTCAGCGAGGTAACCTCTCGATGAGCGGTGTCGTTCTAACATTTGTCGCCCTTTCAGCGGGATCAGAGTCTATTTCCTGATGATGCGTCGTGTAGACGCAAAACACGTGTCGATATATGAATGGTGTCACTAACAAAAATAATACCTAAAGTAATAGCATTTCCTATTTGCATGCAATTTTGCGGGCGCGAGGGCCGTGCACTGTGCATGTTGTTTTTGACATAAAAAATCGGAACTAAAGATTCTTGTTCCAGAAGACAATGGAGTTCCGAAAATTAGCGCCAAATTCAATCAATTATCAATCAAGCAGATAAGATATTATATTGGTTGGTTTAAGGCTGAAAAAAAGGTGAGAAGAATAAGTATTTCTCTAGGAGATATAAGTATTGTAATATTATGTACCTACCCGTCAAGCTGAACACTTGCAAAAATCGGAAAAAAAAAAGTCGTCTTTACATACGAAATGTATATATTGGCAATTTTTTTGCGACTTTTTTTGGGTATTTCTTAATTCTTTCTTTTGGAAGTTGTTAAGTTGGTTGGGATAGATACACCTTGAGTACTACTACACCTTTTTTAACACCTTGTGTATGAAGGTACCCACAGTTCCGTTTCAACGCCATAACATCGCGTGTTCAATGTTGCTAAGTCCAAAATGTCCACGGTCAGCTTAGACTAGAATTTAATACCATATTTTTAATAATAAAATAGCTATCTGTACCGTTTTGCAGCGTTGTAGCAGCAATGCAAAGTTAAATAGATCGTTTTCATAAGAATAATTCCTTGATACATTATTTTTATATAATATATTACGGCTTTTATATGTATATTTACATTATATTCGATAGCTCATACATTAATACCAAGAAAGGTAGGAGCCGGCGTTCCGAACCTCTTTATGCAGTGGTTCAGGTATGCTGGCAACACGGAGACTGACGTGAAGGGGGATTACAAGTTTTATTACACATGTTAAAAAATAATAATTAAAGTTTTCATTCTTGTTTTTAATAATGAATCGTCTGTCCCATTCCACTCACATTACATAACATCACGCCTTTTTCCCTAAGGTAAGGCTGGGGTGTACCCAGAACTCTCTTTCATAGTAGGTACACCTATTCGCCAATTGCCAGTAATGTTTCTTAAGTCCCATGCAATAGGGGGCGAGCCTATTGCACAGTACTAGACTCTAAGCTATCATTTAGAATGTATGGAAAAATCCAATAACGTTTTTTGTCTGCCCTGGTGATCGAACCCGTGACCACATGATCGGTAGTAGCGCTTGCGAACCACTGCGCCACCGAGGCAGTCCTAATCTCTTATTGTTAAAACACGCAGCGCCTTCCAATAAAGCTCCTAGTCGGCATTATTTTTTCTAATCTGTTTGATTGTCAGTGTCATATTTTACCTAATTTATAGAAATTCTATACTTTGAAACCTTCCTTTGGAATTTAGAATGGTTCTCTCCAACGCTGAAACCCGCATCAAAATCCGATGCGTGTCCGTTGTTTATAAAAAGTTAACGGATATACAAACCGACACAAAGTAAATTTGTTTTAACTTCTTATGTAAGGTTTAATTATAATATTTATATATGCTTAATGACTTATGAGAAGTCAGAGGATGTAGGTACAGACGGAGGCGACTAAAAGCGACTTTGTTTTAACTTTGTAAGGATTGATTACATATACCTAATGAATAATGTTCCTTAAAATGTTCCAGACTCGTGATAAAGTCATGTGAATGTTTCTATTGATACCGAAATTATCCGTAAAACAGAAAGGCCAACACAAAAAATGGAGCAATGACTCACTAATTACAATGTACTTATTATAGTTCCTGTAAGGTACTTACCTACTGCTAGGTGAGTAAACAAACCACTATAAATATAATATGCATATTTGAATTCACCAGTTCCGTAAGCCTACCCTACATACCTTCCAACAAAAAGTTGGCAAGTCCGATTACTATTTTTTATTTATTTGTTAGTTTTGTGTACTTACAGGTCGCCTCACGGTTTAAGAGCGCTCGGTGAAAGTGGAGGGATAAATTCCTAACAGATCTAATAATCGACTTCGGTGCATTTAAGGTCAACGCTATTAAACCATATTTATAAAAAAAAAATTATTAAAGAAGTCTAAAACGAAATCTTTTGGCTGCATTGTAGGGTTTTCCACAGCTTCTGGTAGATTTTCCTAATAAACCTAAGTATAAGGTATAAGTATAATATACTTGCCAATATTATTGTGTAATATTAAGTAATGCTTATCGCATAGATTCCGGATACAATACAATAAATACACTTATTATAATTTCCAATATGAGTGTTATCATATCTATTCATATCGTCGAGTCGAAAGCGTTTATTTGCTTAATAGAGCAAGAGCCCGTGACGGCCAGACCTTCGTTATTTTATAAAAGCTGAAAGTTTCTCTGTGTGTGTCCCTAGTACAGGTAAGAATGATCCCCACTCACGAAGCTGAGGCAGCGGTGGCTTTGGCAGGTAACAGGTAACAAAGGTGTATAAAATTCCATCTCAAATTTATCATAAAATAAAACTTAATTTTTTTATATTTGATTAATAACAGTATCAAAACTCACGTTGCTCATTGCCAGACAGTTAGTATGGTTGCAACCCTCTGCCGGATACCCTTAAACTATTATAATTTATAATTATACTTACGTTATATTATAAAGTCTAAAATTTATATATAATTTTTTGGGGGCCTATTAATCTATGTTTATATAATAGCCGGACAGTTTCGACGGTTCTATCATCTTGCCAGACGCATTCAAAGTGAGCAGTAGTTGGGAGAGCAAGGAGCGTATACAGTAACTAGTGCGAGTGAGACAGAGCGCTTGGTCTATTGCGGCCCTTCACTGCGCATCCACTGTTATTAAGTTCAAATTGTGCAGTTTATTTTTTTCTAAATCAAGAAGTTTCATTAAATAAATTTTTACAGTTTGAATAACAAATATTTAAAACAATACTCAGTAAAATTGTTCTAATACAATTTCAATCATATCGAAACTCAAATATCTTCTTCTTCTTCATTCTTTTCTGCAATAGTAAAAAAACCAAGTTAATTTAATTACAAATAGTCCAAAATTAACGTACAATAATTTAACATAATTATCAAATAGTCTGACATTTTTTAAAGTTTCCTCAGAAAATATTATTATATGTTCATCACTTTTATAACAAACAAAGCAAACTATTTTTTCGTCACTCATGATAGCACTTTATTACAACTGATCACATTTACTTTATAAACTGCACAGAAAAATAATACGTTTATTCTGAGCATAACCGTTCACCAGATAGTTACAATAAACAACAGCTGATGCGCAGTGAAGTGAAGGGCCGCAATAGACCAAGCGCTCTGTCTCACTCGCACTAGTTACTGTATACGCTCCTTGCTCTCCCAACTACTGCTCACTTTGAATGCGTCTGGCAAGATAGAACCGTCGAAACTGTCCGGCTATTATGTAAACATAGATTAATAGGCCCCCAAAAAATTATATATAAAATTTAGACTTTATAATATAACGTAAGTATAATTATAAATTATAATAGTTTAAGGGTGTCCGGCAGAGGGTTGCAACCATACTAACTGTCTGGCAATGAGCAACGTGAGTTTTGATACTGTTATGAATCAAATATAAAAAAATCATGTTATCATGTTATTTTATGATAAATTTGAGATGGAATTTTATACACCTTCGTTACCTGTTACCTGCCAAAGCCACCACTGCCTCAGCTTCGTGAGTGGGGATCATTCTTACCTGTACTAGGGACACACACAGAGAATCTTTCAGCATTTATAAAATAACGAAGGTCTGGCCGTCACGGGCTCTTGGGCCATAATGTCCGCTGTTAAACGGCATACAAAAAATGACGTTTAACAGCAAAATTTACTGCTATTGTTACGCGATCACAGATCAGGATGAAATTTCATCTCCTGTGTGTACGCGATTGCATATTCGCATTATGGGCTCGCTGGACGCGTTTCCACATGTATATTAACGCTCGACCATATCCTCGGGGCTATGGAATCTTCTTCTAGGTAGTTTTCTTTTATGATGAATGAATTCCTGAGATTTCTATGTGAACGAAGTGGGGCGAATAGGTAGGTAGATATTTGGAAGATGATATGGTGTAAGTATGTAGCTATGTGTGCTATTACCTACCCACTTATATTTTATTTTTGTATATTACCACTATTATTTAACAAAATATTATAGAGATCTACGTGAGCTGGTCGTTTCACTCGCCTCCAGTCCATAAAGCTCCAGTCCCGTCCATTCTTAAGCTGTGTCCAGACTATAACGCTGCAAACCCTCGAACGTTGGCTCGCGCGGCGACGCGGCGGCACATAAAGACGGCTTCTTTCTTCCAGGGAACCTTTTGGTCTTACTGCGATAGCGCAGCAAACCACTTTTTATTTATCTTAAGCACATATCAGTCAGTATAAGTATAAAAATTTACGTAATCTCTATTTAAATCAAATTCTATAGAGAAATAATGGGTTAAGTAAATTATTCATTTAAAAAAAACTTTGAGCGCGGCAGTGTGTGCCGAACATTAGTTTAAGTTAATCCTCTAAGTATCTACAAAAAAAAGAATATGATGCTATCAAAAACAAAACTTGTAAAAAAAATCAAGTCTCGTAACTCCAGTCTTCTACCGTAAAAAGTTGTGAGATCCATGTAATAAATACCAAATCGGTTACTTTATTAAGTCCCTCGCATGAAAGCACAATGTATCTCACAAGTAATACATATTATATATATGATTGTTTAATGCGATCGCCAAGTCAATCTATTTAATTTCATACATAAAAGATTTTTAAAACTGATATGGTCACTATAAGACGTTAATTATGTAATAACTTAAGACAGAAGGTCCCTTAGGTAGGGACTTATTAATTAATAATTAACCGACTAGGTATGACATGGATCTGTCAACTTTTTACGATAGGAGACTTGAGTTGCGAGACTTGTTTTTTTTTACAAGTTTTGTTTTTGATGGTTTAATCTATTCTTAAATACCAATATATCTACCGTGTTGCTTGTAACTTGTTACAATGTCAATAAAATCAATTTTAATCGCATACTAAAATGCATAACGCATAATATACACGCATTCTGTTAATTTTTATAGTTATCTCTTAACCATAATGTTATAAACATTCTCACAATTATTAACTCATTGATTGGATTGACTCACTTAGGTACTGAACACAACGCTCAGCACAAGCTTAAATTAATAAGGATATCAAGGTCATTGCATTTTGCATGTGTAGTTTTTTCTTCATGATTGCAGTTTGCAGTGAACAATGAATAATAAATATACAGGCGGGCGCGGGACCGGTCGGCTACCAGATACAAGATAACGCACCCGATCCGTGCCCGCGTTGACGTGTTAAGAGGTTACATGAGGGGTGATTTTTCCATACAAACGTATTCCCGTGTTTCCTCCCTAGGTAACTACGTCAGAGCAATGGTTTTTTTTAATAAAATTTAGGTCTTCAGTGAGCATGTCCCTGTCATTTTCATTTTTCTACAAACTCATTGTAAAATGAAGTATGACCCTTTAAAAACATGAAAAACTGTCCCAGTTTTACTCGCGTAATTAGGCGTTCACTAGAAATAAATGAAGAGTTAAGGAACAAAAATATAATAACAGGGACATAAACTAATTCATCTTCTAATTTTCAAGATATGAATTTATAGATATAATCAATTATTCTCGGAGAAAACAGGGGAATACAAAACATCGATATCGGACATTTTCCATAGGATTGTGTCAAACTGCTAAGAGGTCCTGTATCCTGTTAAGTAACCTTACAGGAATTTTCTAGATTCCGAGACCGATATCGTAGAATTTGTCTAGTTTTGTTTGTCACTTACGTTGTTGCATCTGCCCGTCAACCTGCACAACTTTCAAAAGAAAGTATCGAAAATTCGCAAAAAAAAAAAAAATGTTGTCTTGAAAGTTTGTAAGTATGGATGGATGGATGGATGTATGGATGTTTGTTACTCTTTCACGCCAAAACTACCGAACCGGTTGAGCTTTTTTCCCGGTAATCCCACGGGTACGATTACTAGCGCGGCTGAAACCGCGGGGCACAGCTACTAGTTTTATATGGGAAGTCTTTTTTTTTCGCGAATTTCGCAATTCTTTCCATTTTGTATGTTGTTCAGATTGACCGGTAGGTAGATATACATTTTTGTAGCACGTATAGACTCATACGTGTTGACAGCCTCGTTGGCTCAGATGACCAGGTCAAACATTTGTGTGCATGAACATGTCTGTTTGATCTGTGTCTGGGTGTTATAAGCGTATATAATTATGTATATCAGTCATCTGGTTACTTTAGTACAGGCTTCTACTCGTAGCCTAGTTTGGGACCAAAATGACCGTGTGTGGAAGTTTTCCCATAGATAGATAGATAGATAAACGCTTTATTAGTACACATCAAACAAGAAATTCTTAAAACTAATAACAATTATTAATAACTAGTGTAACAATGGGAGGTCTTATCGCTAAGAGCGATCTCTTCCAGACAACTGTGAAAGGAGAGAACCGTAATAAACATAATTATTATATTATTATTATTATATATTATGTAGAGCTTCATTAAATTGCGCTCTATATAATATAAACTAGGTACTCTTACAATGCTCTTGCTCTCCCCCTGACATTTATGAACTCTGTAGCTCAAATATAAGGTTTCATTACATTTTCAGCCCGCCTAGCATGCTATAGGGTTAGATTATCTTTCCCGTTTTATTTCTCTTTCGCCGTCTCGTTCCCCCTGGCACTTCGTTTTCCCTGGCCATTTGCTAGCAAGGCTAGAGTCGTGATCGGAGTTTGGTTTATTAAATGGGAATTCAGGTACCCGCTGCAGCTTTTGGTCTAATCTCCAGTAACAGGTCATCTGTTGGTCACGACATTATTTATCTATATTGTGTGTTGGGCAGAACTACAGTTTCTGCTATTCATAATTTATTGTTTATACAGCGCCATCTGGTACATTTAGTTTGAAACAAATAAGTCTCAAACTGTGATTCAAACCGGTGTATTTAAACCAGAAGTTCTACTTTCTGTCTTCAGTCTTGATGAATAAGGGTGAAAATGGAACTAAAACAACCCAAGCAAATGGTGGTTAGTATCCTCGACCATAAGAATGATATTCGTTTGTAGAGATTGTAGACAATCTTTTATTTAGTTCATTGAAATGTGAACAGATGGCGTTAAAACAAATGTTTACTTTTAAGTTAGTGCCTTTGGTATTTTCAACTACAAGTCGCGCATCTGTTGCTTTCGTTTATATACATAAAAAAATATGATTAGTAAATTACTAAATTATGTTTTTGTGACGAGTTAAAACTGTGAAACCAAAATGGATGAACACAAATTATTTCAAATGAAATAGGAAGACCAAAAAAATATCGGGTAAGTAGGTACCTACGTATATATACTTAGTTCTCTATTAATGTATTTGATTTAATTTTTAATAGTCATCAGTAAAATATTACAAATGACATTTTCATGCATTTATAAATAGGCTTATAATTATAATACATTTTAGTATAATTCGTATAAATAAAGTGGAGTGCATCAGAGGTGAATGACCCCTGCGTATCAGCGACCCAGCTTATGTTTAGTTTCGGTATAGGGCGCGCGGTGCGCTTTATAATATCGTTGTCATGGATACGAGTCCTCACGCCGGGATGAGGCGTAAGGGCCTGTTCCCACTTTGTCGTGACGAAAAATTAATCTCGCACCGCAAAGTCATATTTCATATGTCGTGGCTGTCTCAATTAGGTACTAGGTACGCTAAATGCGCTCTTTCTGTGTAATTGTTAAAACTCTTGGTAGACTCGTTCTTTTTAGTTTCTCTGAATAATATATATAATAACTATGTATAACAATGTTATGATTACGCCAGTTAAAGTTATTATAATATATATAATTTGATGAAATGATGATAATTTTTATAATTAAAATTTATCATAATACGTATTTACGTATACACCAAAATATTCATTCGTTTTAGACGTTTCGTTTCGTTTAAAAATTCTTTGCGGATATAAAGAAAATGTGAAGTAAAAACATTAGTTAGTGCAGTAACGTAAAGTAAAACGAACTTAAGCGTAATAAACTTCATTATGTATTGACATACGTTGCCATAACGAGTCACTTTACGTGCGAGTGTACTGGAAAATATAAAAGAGTAATAATTATTAGACAATAAATATTTTATCTCGGCATTACAATAATACAACACTAAATATTATCATTATTTGTTATATTTGTCTCTTTCTGCTCAATATAATATATTTATCTTAATGCATTATTTTCTAAGAGGAACACCACATGCACATTATAATTTTAGATCCTAGTATATTATAAAAAAAGTTTGTTTTGCAATGTATTTTTAATTATTATTAATTCCTCGTTACACTTTATATAGGTATATAGGAATGTCTTCTGTTCTGTATTTGGTTCTGAATGAAGACTCAAACAAATTATGAAATTTATTAAAAAGAAATTAAAAAAAGAAACATGAAACATAAGTCAATTTGGAAGATTTGCAAGCAAATGTTCACGAAATTGGTTTAAGTTAGATGAAAAGATGTCCACCGATCTGTCACCAACAAAATCATTTGATAATCTACACAATCTTGGAATAGAGGAGTTTCTACCATAAACTGTATTCCGTAACGGTGGGTATAGTAAAGTTATTTATTGTTTTACGTGGTAGCCTGCGAGGTACTCTGAACTTAAATCTTTCTAACAGCTTAGGACAATCAATTCGGTTATTAAGAATTTTGTAGACAAATACTAGATCTAATAGTTTTCGACGTTTTTCAAGGGAAGATACCTTAAAATATTCCAGTGTATTATTGTATGAAAAAATTTTTTTTGAAACTTTTGCGGAAAAACACAAATGCCATAAAAATCTTTTTTGAACTCTTTCTATTCTGAGAATGTGTGCTGAATAATGAGGTCTCCATACACAAGTGTACAAGTGTATTTTAAAATATGATTCTAGACTCCGGTTGTTTAAATGTTTTGCTATTTCTAATAATAAATCCTAACATTTTTTATAAAAATCTACAACATACATTTAATCAAAATTATAAAAAAAAAAAACTGTTCATGCCCAGCAGTACAATATCCAAATAAAATCAATACGAAATATGACCTTGCAAGTGGATAATAATGTGGGTGTACCTATTTTTGTTACAGAGGGAATAGGGAAACACCAGACTACGTCTCGCTCTTACGTCAACTGATCCGTCTCATTAATTTTTCTATTTTCTTTTGTCAACTGAACCCGCTCTTGAATTAGTTGTCATAATATTATATACAACGTGTTACAAATAGAAAAGTGCAGTGATGACTTATGGATCTGAAACGTGGTCTCTGACTCTGGGCCTTATCAGCAGGCTTAAAAAGCGCAACGAGCTATGGAAAGGCCTATGCTCGGGATTTCTCTGCGAGATCGAATTAGAAATGAGGAGATCCGTAGACAAACGAAAGTTACCGACATAGCCCAGCGGATTAGCAAGTTTAAGTAGCAATGGACAGGGCACATAGCATGTAGAACTGATGGCCGATGGGGCTGTAAAGTTTTCGAATGGAGACCACGGACCGGCAAGCGCAGCGTAGGACGTCCAACCACAAGGTGGACAAACGATCTGATAAGGACGGCAGGAACATGCTTTTTTTATTCGTACAACAGACATCTCCAAACAAGACCGTTGGACCTTTTTTTTACATAATTAATTGTATTATTAGGCGTTTTTATTAGACTAACTGGCAGGAACATGCTGGAGGCGGGCCACTTACAACCGGAATGGATGGAAATCTATAGGCAAGGCCTATGTTTAGCTGTGGACGTCCTAAGGCTCAGGATGATGATGATGATAATTTATACAACTGATATATAAAAATTACTCAATTTATAAGCGGGATCAGTTAACCTAAGAGCGGTGAACAGAGGGATCAGTTGATAAAATAAAGTAATTAACAAAAATAAACGAGTTGGTCAAGTCACACCGCGGGCTTTTTGAGGAGCTGCCATAATTGAAATAAAGGCCACACCTCTTCCTAACTCTTTGGGATAATGAGTGATTTTGTGTTTTGTATTGAATGTTTTTTTATTACAAGTTTTATAGATTGTGACCACATAATATTATGTAAGTACAATAAACAAAAGTTTCTGATATCTAATAAGTCACTCGTAACTAGCATTTTTGTTTAGTTTCTTAAAAAATCAACAAAAACCCCTACCTCATCGATTAGAATATTATGCTGATCTACATAATATTTTGTTAATAAGTCGTAAGCACTTTTTGTCCTAGATGGAATACGAAACAGGATTCTTTCAGATTGTACTGTAGTCGTCAGGAAATTTGGTTTATGATTAAAAATCATTTCGCCATTTTTATCATTATATTTTCATGGCCGTTACCTATACATTTATTGTGAAAGATGATTCAAGGTGTGATATTGAGGGCTATACCATAATTTGTCCATGGTAGAACTCTCTCAATTCTTTACCTAAGTTAATATATTTTTCTTGCTTAAATTAGGAATTAGATCTTTCTAGAGCAGCCCCTAATAAAAGTAAAAGAGCAAAATTTTCATTTCGTAGCAGCGTACATCTTGGATATGTCGCCGGGAATTTTGTATGAACCGTTAGTTTATAATTCGCTTAGTTGGTTTATAATTTCGCTTAATTCAACCTAACCTAAACGTTAGTTTATATTGTCACAATGTTAAAAGCCACATTGTCCGAAAATAAACCACAAATTGTGCACTATGTTTATAAGTCAATGATTTACAGAAGAGATGAAGACGGCCGAAGTTCAAAGCCAGGCACCAGGAGTGATCCGCAACAGGCGAAAGCACATCCAGACGCCTGCACTGGCCCCCGACGACAACCAGTTGGCTTCACCCATCTCTACTGTCTCTGTGGATGACGAACATGCTTCTATTTACAGGTAAGCTTCTGATATTAGACATCATTGGCCTTGTACATCTGTGAAGATCATTCAACCCAATTTGCGCTCGCGGCTGAAAAGTTAAGTGATGTCACACCACGTAAGCTGCATAAGCGATGCATGCCGTTATGTAGTGCATACATGTCCATAATCTACACTTAATCCCCTCGACCTAATCAACAGGACCCACAGGAATGACTGGTGGTGCCGGGTCGATTACAGGTCCATCAGATAGGTAATTAGACCATCCCCGCCGTACATGTTTGACAGAGTTTCAGCGCGTCTGTATGTGGGCAAGGTGTACCGCGTGCACCTGAGTTTACTTGGGTCATTAAGATGGTAGGTAGGACCAACCACGGATCTTGGGGGGTGCAAACCGGGGCACTCACCCCGGGCGGCAGTTTCGGAGGGCGCAAAAATCATAATATAATGTGATTAAAATAAAAAAAACTTGCTCGGATATATAATGTCACACAAATTAAAAAGTTATTAAGATAGTAGATAATAATGAGTACAAATTTATTATAGGGTTTCTATTGTCCCGTTCACAAAAAATGCCAACCAATATTATAGGTATATTATATTTGTATATTTTTAGACATTTTATCTAAATGTTGAAATGATTGAATGTTGAGAAGTTGAAGATTTTATCTTAAATGTTGAAATGTTGAAAAGACACCCCAAATTAGAAATTGGAAAACCAATGACGTTCTTATATTGTTATCAAATAAACACAATACACTGAATATACGTTTTTTTAATCTGAACACCGATTTCATATTATGTAACTCGTATTGCGTCAACTGAAAGCTAGTTTTATTGAATGAATGAATGAAAAGTTTATTTACGTAAATACAGGTGCGAATAAGATCTTATAAGTATTAATACACTGTTCATTCCGTATTTGACATAATATTATCTGTCGTGCAAATATTTAAATTTCTAGGCATACATAGTAATTGTCAATCTAGCATTTCAATAAAAATAATTAGTTTAACATTCAAAATTAAAATTTATAAATTAATAAAAACAAAATTGAAACAAATAAATCTAAAATTTAAAACTAAAATAGTCGTCTATTGAGTAAAAACATCTGTCACATAGCCATTGAAATATTTTGTTATAAAATTCATTTTCATTTAATTTACTATATTCCATTGGTAATTTATTATATATTTTAGTTGCCATTTTGTAGCAATTTCTGTTGCACATTTCCAATCTGTACCTAGGCTCTATTAATGGTTTCTGAGTTACTTTTCTTTTTGCTGTCGCTAAGTGGTCTTTTTCAAATAAATTCAGATTATTTCGTACGAATTTTAACATTTCAAATATGTACAGAGATGGTAGAGAGAGTAGAGCATGTTTTCTGAACAACGGTCGACAGGAGTCTGTCCACTTTAGGCTAAATACAGTTCTAATGCATTTTTTTTGTGCTACAAAAACTCTTTGTAAGTCTGTTGAATTTCCCCACATTATAATGCCGTATCTCAAAATGGAGCACACGTGACTATGATACACAGTTATAGCTGTTTCTATGTTTGTAAGTTTCCTTATCTTCCTTAGCGCAAAAACAAATTTATTTACTTTTTTACATGCATTATCGATGTGCGATTTCCAATTACAATATGTATCTAATTTAATTCCTAAAAATTTGATGTCAATTATAGCATTTTTATTCTTATTATTATATGTCATAAATTTCATAAATTTAGTCTTGCTTGTATTAATTTTTAAATTATTTGAATTTAACCAATTTACAATATCATTAAGCGCTTTATTAGCTACCATCTTAACACACTCTGGAGTCTTTTCTCTAATCAAAACGGTCGTATCATCTGCAAAGAGAACAGTATACTGATCCGTAGATTTAGGTAGTTCATTGACATAAATAATAAACAATATTGGGCCTAAAACACTCCCTTGTGGAACTCCATATCGATTTTCTTTATATTCTGACTTATATGATATCTGTGTCTTGGTTTCGTAGCACATTTTTTTTATTTCTGTACATTGCATCCGTCCTTTTAGATAGGTTTCAAACCACGTATATGCTGGTCCTCTGATGCCATAATGCTCTAGTTTTCTTAAGAGTCTGTCGTGACATACCGTGTCGAAAGCTTTGCTCATGTCTAGAAATATAGCGACAGGTAGTTCTTTTCTATCGATTGCGTCTAAAATTTCTTTAACTAATTTAAAGCATGCTATCGTTGTTGATTTGCCTTTTATGAAGCCATTTTGTTGTTCGCTGAGTATATTTTGTCCTTCTAAAAATTTCATAATTCTATTACACATAACCTTTTCAAAAATTTTCGAAAAAATAGGCACTAAAGTGATAGGCCTGTAATTACCGGTATCTAGTTTATCTCCCTTCTTGAATAGTGGTTTGACTATGGAAAATTTCAGCCTTTCTGGAAATATACCATTTTCTAGGGATATATTGAAATAGTTAGTTATATGTGGAAAGCTGTAAAATACAAAGCTCAAAACTGAAAGCTGTAGCTCGACGTACCTAGAACTAAATTATACGTATGTAGAGACAAATTGTATGTTGCACATTTGTGTTCGACATTATTATTGTGTTCAGGATTGTTTTTTACCGATATCGACACTTTAAGATACCTACCTAATTTTAATATTTACTTATCTTCATAGCAATAAAAATATTTTTTTAGTGATTCAGCAATTGGATTTTCTCTACGGTGGTGGATTTTCGAAGCGAAATAAGTGATTGGTGGACAGTTAAGCCGATGGGGCAGTAAGGTTCTTGAATGGAGACCACGGACAGGCAAGCGCAGCGTAAGACGCCCACAAGGTGGACAGACGATCATATAAAGACAGGAACATGCTGAAAGCAGGCCGCTTACAATCGGACTGGATTGAAATCTATGAGATAGACCTTTTTTCAGCAGTGGACGTCCTATGGCTGAGATAATGATGATTGGCTATATTATGGATTTTAAATTTTAGTCCAAAGTAATATGTTGGATTAACATTTTATATATATTTTTATAGGGCAGAGTGCCTTTCTTGAAAAACAATAGAGCTACCTACTTTCTATCTATGCTAACTATACTACACTATGCCATAGACCACTTCGAAAATTCACAGGCCGACATGTAAGCCTATAGAAAATCCAAGTGCTCTAAACCACTGTCAAATGGCAGCGTATATTGGCAAGATACTGGCGGCATATTACGTCAAATTTATTTTATTTATTTATTTATTTATTTAATCAAAACTATTTAAACCTATTACATTGATTAAGAAACAATAGTATAATATAAAATATGCTTGAAAAAATTGAACATTATGAAAGACATTATGAATTATGACAAATACATTATGAAAGACAAAAAGAAAATAACAATAATAACAAAAAAAAAAAATAACAATTATTCGTCACGCTCACAATACCTCAGATACTCTGACAATAACTTCGACCATCCATCCGCAAACAAATCAAATTCAGGGTTGTGGTCCAAGAGAGAGTTAAATGCCGAGAGAGTGCGTGGTATCGGCGAATAGGCGCGCGCTGCAGTACGACACCACGGTATGTCGAGTAACTTATGTTTCCTATTCCTGTGGTAGTTATTTGGGGCTGACAATCGAAACAGCTCATCGTGCAGTCCTGGGGCGTTAATCTTTCCACGAAGAATTTTGCACATAACCGTCATCTGTTGTGTGCACCTTCAAATAGCAATGCTTATACGTTGGGCTAGGTAAATAATTAGGAACCTAAATAACTAGTATCTCATTTTTAATAACATCATTGTGTTGGAAACATGCTCTAATTATAAATAATTAAGGCACTACGTGTGTATGCGCAATGCGCCGGCCTCATAAGTGCTAAATGTTATGGTTCAAAGACGGAAAGTGTACTTATTTTCGTGTTTAGAAAAAATTGGACAAGGAGTCTGGAGAGGTTTTTATATCGCACTGTTAGTGTGATATCTTGTTATACAGAATTACTGGTGATCAGTTTGCATCCTCTTAAACTCATAATTTGGAATAGAAATTTCATAGAAAGGGTTTCATGACCTATAAGAAAACAGCTGTTTCTCTTCTTGATTTCAGAGTTGGCTCTATATTCAAAGTTATTCGAAATGATGTGTACACTCTGCATCATCATTATCATCATTCTGCCGTAAGAAGTTCACTGCTGGACATTGCCTTCCTTATTGGGGTATTTTGCCAATGCCCCCCAATTCTCCTGCTTAATTTGATGGGTTTTTAATCAGATGACGCTGCAGTCCTTCCTCTAGATCTCATAAACCTTAGCCGGCTTTTACGGCAACCACTGGTAGGCAAGGGTGGGGATCTATAATATTGCCGGCACCCCACGGTAACCCTGTATATTTTTCTTAAATAATTGCAGTTTAGGGACCTAATATTATGTTACGGATTCATACAATCTCTTATGATATTATTGTGCTCTTATGGTACATATTCCCCATTATAAAAGTGTATCATACCGCATACATACATACATACAGTCACGCCTTGTTCCCGTTGGGGTAGGCAGAGACTATTTCTCTCCACTTGCTACGATCCTGACATACGATCCTTTCGCTTCTTCCACTTTCATCACATTCTTCATGCATGCTCGTCGGTTGTTGGTACTTTTGACCTGGCCTTTCCTTAAGATAACATCAACTTGTTCATGAAAGGTACGCCTAGGTCGACCCCTACCGACCACCATTCACACTAGCCTTATAAATCTCCTTTGTTAATCTCCTTTCGTCCATCCTCTCCACATGTCCGAACCATCTAAGTAATCCTTTCTCTATCTTTGTCACTACATCTTCTAACACGCCACAGCGTTCCCTTATCACACTGTTCCTCACTTTGTCCATCAAGGTCACTCCAGTCATACTTCTCAAACTTCTCATTTCCACAGCATTAATCTTACTTTCATGCTTCTTCTGCCAGACCCAACATTCACTACCATACGTAAGTGTGGGGATAAGCACCCCTCTATGCACAGCCAGTCGTGCCTTTTTAGACACTTTCTGACTGTTCATAAAAGTATACCGCATACCTACTGCTATATTTTATATTAATGTTGTTTACAATATTTGGCATAATTCCATTTGATATAATTTTCAGTTGGTATTATAAAATTGATTGTGAGTGCTTTTTTGTCAAAATGTGTGTGCTGTGAAATGAAATTTCAAGTATTCCGACTTTTCTTAGGTTAGGTTTTAAGTATTACCACAATTCGCGAGTTAAGCGGGCGTGTCGCGGCAGCGGCCGGCGAAGCGCCAGAATTGATTAGAATAAATCGGTTCTGGCGTATCACTGGCTTATACAAGGTGATTTGAGCCCAATAAATAATGTATCTGAAACTACCACGAATCTCGAAAAAATTTTAAAGAGACTTAATAATACCGTTTTGATAAAAAAACAAATCCGCATCTGTACATTTTTGAAGAATAATTTCACTCACTGTGAAAATAATCACATAGAGGTATTAGCACCATCTGATGTTATTACTAATAAATATCAATTTTTGGGAAGTACAATTTGTGCGCCAATCTAGCAATGACTCATTTACAAAAATCTTTTCTTTTTAATAATTGTCACCATATCGTTATTACGAACGGGCGAAGCCACTGTCATTTTCTCTAGTTTATAATAAAACTCAAGTCTGACTGATCTGTCAATATTATAGTATTATAGTATTAGTTGCAGAAAATACATATTTAGTGACTTTTAAGAACTTTTCTATGGTGTTGTCGCTTCTAGATTATGTATTGAAAAGCCTATAAAAGTAGGTATTACCGTTCTATCGTGAATTGTATTACACTCTGTTTTAATAAAACAACCTCAAGTTTAAGTTGATTATTATTATCGATTGATGCAGCTGCAATAATAAATTAATTTAAATTGTTTTACGTTTTCCTCTGCACCATAAAGCCGTTTGTCCATTATACTGGAGGTACGTTACAAGAACGAATTAACCTATCCGACCAGGCGAAGGATACGGAACGGCGTACCTTTGCCCATTACCATAACGTATCAACACCGTTCTCACAGAAATTGTTGACGGAGAATTCACTAAGCGTTAGATACAGACTGATGGGGTTACTCTACAGACGTACATAAACCGTTTATTGCTCAAAAGAAATGCTTAAGGGCTATACGGAGTATAAACTGGTAACACACACTGGTCGAAAACTTTTGACTTGAGGCACAGGTATTTTGGACGAGAAGGCATTGCGTAGGTTTCCAGCCTTGTTGGATTTAACGATTGACCTCTTTCTCAAAGTTGGACCTACCGAGTTGGGCTGCTTGTCCTAGGTAGACGTACGAGTTAACAACTTCTAGAACTGAGTTCCAAACCGATACTGGGGTCAGCACAACATGGGCATTAAATATTACCTTCGTCTTCTTCATTATGACTATAGGTAAGTGATCAATGTATGATCACATTCTAATCCGGGCATTACAATACTGTATAATATATGCACTAGGTGAGGTCAAGAAGTTGACGACATCATTATATTACCTACTTTTTGTTTTTAATAATTGCATAAATATAATTATGTTTGCAAGTCACTATAAATTTATTAATAAATGTTTTGGACTATATATACAGTTCTATAACATCTGAAAAAACAACATTTGACACAATTAAAGTTATTTCATTTCATTTCAGTACAAAAAATATTTTTGCCCCTACGTCCCTTTAACGTTCCTTTAATATACCGGTACAGTGGGCAGAAATCTTAATTACCTACATTATAATGTATAAAAATTATATTATAGGTGAATATTAGTTTAATCATACCATTTCTGATTCATACAATATTATATTCAACTTGATAGAAACCGTACCTACTTTAATCGAAGATTTGAAATAAGTATCTATAATGCATAAGATTTATAGTAAACAAGGCGTGTTTTGATTTTGCAACTATGTTACCTGCTGACTGTAGGTACAAAGTAGTGTTATTAAAATATTGTACCTACTTATAGGTACAACATAAGATAATTGATAAGTCTTCGCTCGCGCTCTGACTGGAGACTGGCGCATCTGGATGCGCCGTACCTAAAAACAACAGCTTGAAAAATTGTGCAATTTATAAATTGCAATCGCAAGTTCGCATGGAGTGCCATAGTGCGTGAAAATTTGTTTCGAACAGGCTCAGTTACGCCGTTTTGGCGTAATTTAGGGTGCCGCATTTGACAAGTATGACAACCATTGTCAGGTCTATCAATATCTATGATTTATTTGTTTACCTAGTTAAGAGAGACGAGTCGCCTTGTGTAGTCGCAATAAGGTAGTGATGAATAAGGTGGAGACTTGAGCATTACCTCGAGCAGAAAATCGAGCATTCGCCGTTTTTTCATTTCATCGAACCGAACATCGAACACGACGCTCGATGTTTTGCTCACCAACCGTGTGAGTGAACTATGTGAGCATTTTGGCGAGCTGAGCTTAGAGCATTCACAATAATGATACACATTAGATGGAAACACTATTGGATACTGAGCATTTCCTAGTAATGTACTATTCGTGCGAATGGTCTTTGTACTGATCATTTGAAACAAGTAAGTACTATGGAGGCAACTCGGACATCGCGAGGAATAAATCAGCTGTTCCATACATTTTATTTAATATCAATGAGCCTTTTCTAATAAACAGACATTCTTTTCAAATTCCATATGAGAGTATTATATCATATTTTATGTTAACTGTTAAGGTATGTTCATACTGTGGTCATAAGTTTGGTGTAACCCAGGACTCAGTCTCATAATAGGTACACCAACATTTGGCAAGTGTTTATTAGTCCTATGTAATAGGGGCCATCTACCGGGCACTGTTTCAGACTCCAGACTGTCATTGAGATAATTCCTAATGGAAAAATCTAATAACACTTTGTCTGACCTAAGGTTCGAACCCGGAACTTTATGATCGACAGTCGAGCTTACGCCCACTATGCCACTGAGGCAGTCTATGTCCCACTTAAAATAGTAAAAAATAAACAATATTTTCAGTTGATTGTAGAAGTAGAGAAAATGGCAATATTAAGTTAATTGAAATCGCTAGTCTCTGGTACGTGGCTACTGTATAGGTACCTACATCTACTTTATGATTAAAAAACGGAATAACCCTAATATGAGTACCTACTAGGTATACGAAGCTAGTTTTATTTAACACATTGTAACGACGAGTATATATATAAATATACTCGTAATTCGCAATTCTATATGATGATTGAATCACAATTTCAGCAAAAGAATAATTATTCTCTACCGTCTATATTTACCTAGACAATATTATTAGTTTGCAATGCATAGAGTATAGAATTAAAAACGCATCTAGTTCAATGATAGTAGATTATACATATATGTACTAAAGTTCTCCTATACTTTTATCATAATACATAATAGAGTACCTGCCTAACGGAGTGAAGGTGTAGCAGCACTCATATAATCAATAATTTGGTGGTGTCCGTATTATCAGTGAAAATAATATTGAAATTATAGTGTATATTCGGACACTGTGTCCGAAATCGTCAGCGAGTCAAGTATACATAATTATCTAAGTGTGAATGCAGCTCAGTCGCAACGCGATGCGGCGCTCTGCCCTTTATCAGTCGCTGGCTAACTACGTAGATCGCGAGTGCAGCGTGAAGCGGGCAGATAAAGGATTTTGCAGTGTTGTTTATGCGTTGCACCGGCATAATATTATACCACAGAGCGGGCGAGGCGCGGGGTGGGCGTCAGTCAGTGTTGCCAAATTAGCCGCTTTGTGGCTAGAACTATCCCTTTTTTGCGTGTTTACCCCCCATAAAAATGATTTGGCCCTAAGCCCCGAATATGGCCCTAAATTATTCTCTCCCTCTCTTTCTTTCTTATGGCATTACATGCTGCTTAATGTGCAACTTCTTCAGTGTTAATCAACGTTCCAGCAATAAAGGAAACTGATTACGCACAACATGATATTGTTAGCTCAACTCGTCGAAGCCTTAAATCATCTGATGTTAACTGCTCAAAATTAACACAATTTTCCCCTGTAATTTTATGTATGTCTATATTTTATTGTTATAAATAATTATTCAGTATTTTATTCGTAATATACATAGAAGTAGGTTAGGTGATAAATTATTAAGAAAACGACTACTTTTATTAATTAGCGTTTTATATCCTTTTGAGATTGGAAGTAGCCCTTATTATACCTGATACGGAGTTGGCAACACATCTGGGCGTCAGTGCGCGCGCGATGCGTACGCCGATGCACGCGTTCGAGTGTACCGCTGCGCAGTAATAGTCAAGCGTCCACCATGACCGAGTGGTCACTGCACGAGTGGCCGGCGCCGCATCCTCTTGCGTACGATTCTTGCCGCTATCAGGAGTACGACCCCTATCACCACAAGGAGCATCCGATGGAGCCGCAACTGATGCAGCCGCAAGCGCATAGCTTCCTCACGCCACCGACCTTGATGCCGGCACCTGCACCTGTACCCGTGCCTGCACCGTACATCCCGCCCATACCAAAACTGTAAGTTCCCCTGTGTTGTCGTATTACCAACATATTTTTTTGCGAATTTCAACTGCAAATGCAATATATTACTATATTTTACATCATATACCTACCAACCTATATAGCAGGCGTTGAACTGGTGCATCAAATCTACTTAATAAAGTGTAACTTGATCCGTGACAATAATAATAAACATAACGTCTAGTAACTGCTTGCGATATCAGGTCCCTTATTTTGCTGTTCTATGCGAATGTTACACCGTAAATTATGTACCTTAATATATTATGGTTTAAGTAATAATAATATTAAGTAGCTAGGTGAAAAGTGTATGCAGAATCAACATATACCTACAGCGAATGATTTATTACCTTCTGTTGGTCACCGCTCGCCAATCGTAATATTTCACGGTTGATTGTACTTTACACTATGTTAATTAAAATGTACACAAAAATCATAATTTCATGATGTTTCCTCGGTTCTTTCACTGTCTCGGTGGCGTAGTGGGTAGCTCGACTGCCGATCATGAGGTCCCGGGTGCGAACCCCAGGTCAGGTAAAGTGTTAAATATTGGATTTTTCCATTGGGAATTATTTCAATAACTGCCTGGAATCTGGAACTGTGCCCGGTGGATGGCAATAGGCTCGCCTTCTAATACGAGTACATAGGACCAATAACATACTGGCGAAATGTAGATGTACCTTAATATGTGTGGTACCTGGGTACACCGCTGCCTAACCCTTCAGGAAAAAGGCGTGAATGTATGTAATTATGTTGTATTTGTTGTATTCAATAACAATGGAAAAAAAGCATAGGTAGCAGTAGTATAATTCAACATGGTAGGTACTAAGGCTAGCTTGTAAAGTACGCTACATACTACTACTACGTGTAACAAGTGGTTTGAATCTTCTTCAGAATCTATAATAATATGAATTGACTCGAGTAGTGAAATTTAAGTAACCCGTTTTGTAAGAGTTTAAATATAATTTATTATTATTTAATGAAAATAATAAACCAAATATGAAATTTAAACATTAAAGTAACACTTGACAAAAACAAATTCCTCTTAAACCATCTCGATCATGTATAAGGTACCATAAAACGTAATAACCGCATCATTATCGGTCTATTACTTTAGAAGCTGCAATGCTACTACAGGTGTTTGTCGGTGACAAACACCCCTTCCTTTTCCGGTAACGAGACTATACGTCTCGTTTTGAGCGGGACAGTCCGGCTTTCAGGTCCCCTGTCCAGTTGTCCCCAGCGAGAGCAAAAATTGTCCCGCTTTCGCATACAGATTGAGCGGTTTAAATATTTGCTAGAGTTTCTTTTGGCACCTCCTTTGGCCTAAGTCTTAAGGTTTCTGCACCTTCGATGAAAAAAACGGAATCCTTAGAATCACTCCGGTGGTCCGTCACACATCTCAAATAACATTAAAATATTGCGTAATAAATATATGTTGATTAACAAAATAAAGGTTTACTTATATAAACAAACTTGCTTGTAATCAGCATCCTCTTAAGGGGATCATTGTACTCATAATTTGGATAACTTCCATTATAGAGCCATCTCTTAAAACGCGAACATACAAGTACCTAATATTTAAAAATAAAATTTAACGGTATTTTTAACGTTGTTAGTATTTTATCGTTACTTAACATGGTGTCTTGAATTCAGTTGAACAGTAAAACACAGTACACTAGTAGTAAACCAATATAGGTAGTAAACAAAATGGCTTGGCTTTATTTGACATCGTAGCTCGTAATCGGGACTCGGCTGTTTTCTATAAGATATGTAGGGGGCAGTCGTTAGGTCATGTCAGAGGTCTAGTAGGAATCTTGGCGACCTGAAACTCTGACAACATGGGTTGTCCACATAACCCATATGAATTAACTCAAACAGTGTATTTGGGGTATTACGTTACCGTTCTGTTAGAGTATAAATTCATTCATAACAGTGATTTATTGAGGGGGTAGTGAAAAATATGTAATCTGCGAGTTAGTGGCGGCGCGGTTGTCATCTTGGATGTGTATAAATATTGTACTATCATCTAAATTATAGGTGCAAATCTATCAAAAATCTATCAGGAAAGAGATTTAGTATGAATAAAACCCTTTAAAAAACAATAGATGGGGATGTAAAGTTCTCGAATGGAGACCACCGACCGGCAAGCGCAGCATAGGACGTCCACCCACAACGTGGACAGACGATCTGCTAAAGACGGCAGGAACTCGCTGGAGGCGGGCCGCTTATAACGGGACTTGCAATAGAGTAAAAAAAGGAAAAGAAGGATTATATCAAGATTCCTAAAATATATTACATATATTGGTAGATAAACATTTTATTGGTACCTAGTACCTATATACCACAAGCAAGAAACCTTAAAATTAATATGCATATATAATAAATAAAAATTAAAAATATTTATATCAGACAATTTAATATTCAGACGCCTGAGAAAGCAGAGTTGAGCATAATGACTTATTTATACTATCTATTGTACATGAAATCTCTGGATAAAGAAATTGAATTTGAAAAATACCCCCATACTACAATTTCAATTAAAAAAGAACCAAAATTTTAATTTTAGTTTGAATGATAATAATAAAAAATAAAATAAATTATTATTAATTACTATAAATTACAGTCTTTTTATATAGTAACAATAGGCGGTCTAATCGCTAAGAGTGATATCTTGCAGACAACCGTGTAGAGAGAGGAGAGTACCGTATAACACATTTCATCGGTTGTGCGATAGAGACGTAGTAGTTATTAATAATAAGTATACAATCATAAAGATGAGTAAAATAAATAGTCGGTGTATGTAGGCACCTATATCCATACATATACATAAACGCTAATATTACATTGTATATATAATATATTATACTTACCTATACTAAAAAAAATATAGTAACGAAAATCCTAAGTGTCTCCGTCTAAGCCTATCAAAAGACTGGGTATAGCCCGTGTTTTCGATCGAAATTATAAGTAATCCTAATATTATGATATAATATAGAAACATGCTAAATAGTTTTTTACTAACAAGGTAGTGAGAAGAGAAAAAAGCTACAGGTAGTGGGCAAACACACTCGATTTAAAAAAGACGAAATTACGATTTTTCTACCAAAATGCACTAGCTGATCGGTAAATTATTATGGGTTTGCCAGTAGGTACCTGTAATAAGTTACAGTTTGACGTGTAAAGTACGACCTTTTTGTCACACCTAGAAACATAAACTTGTGGCGTCAACCTTCTTCGAATTCTGCACCTCTAAGAGCTCTCCAAATTCTATTGTCATAGTTAATGAACAAAATTATTTCAACAAAAGATCTTTTGGCTCTGTTATTTTTCGCCCAAGTTGTGGTAAAGTTAGTGAAAGAGACTCAAAGTTATTTCAATCCTTTAAAATATGTGTATGTTTTTTTTTCTTCAAATAAACAATAAGTGGTTTTTAGGGCCTCCGTTTCCACTTGTAACATGAGACTAACTCGTATTATAATATTTAGATTCTACAACCTCCATCCGAGACATTATAACTTATATAGAGATTATTATAATAATGCAATGAGCAAAATATTATATTATGTGTTATGTACCTAGTAGCTATACGTAGTGTGTAACATGACTTGAGGGAGCTTCATCATAGTTCTGAACGAAAAAAGAGTCCAGCCTCACTGTGCGTGTGTGCATCGACTACATGCATTACGACATTTTTATAAGTGTTTCTAATGACAGCGTGATTCAGATTGAATGTGAGGAAAATGCATTACGTCTAACGTTGGACGCCTCTACTTTTATGCATTGGCTGTATCAGAAGGCATCTAGACATAATGTTTTACTTGATCGAACGATACTATATAGGTATTACTTGATTATTATACTGTCAATGATACCTTAAATATATTCAAGACTTATAGAGATGCATAAATGTAAAAATAGTCCAATATTCTAAATACACGTAGAGTACTACCAGCAAATGAAGAAAAAAAGAAAGTTTTAAATTTGTAAAATGGAACACTCGGGAAAATTGGATTACGCAGTTTTGATACTTTGTCCTTTTTATCCTACCATGGCCAATTTTACATATGCTTCTGGAACAGGAATCTTGAGTCTTTAGTTCCGATTTTTACAAAAATAGTATTTATATAAAGTTGTATAAAATCGGAAAAGAGAAGAGGTAAAGATTCTCGTTCCAGAAGTCTACAATGGAGTTCCGAAAAGTAACGCAGAATTCAATCAATTATCTTATTTTACATATTCAATTGCTAATCTCTTCCTTTTTAAAAAACGTTTATGGAATGGAAATACCCGGAGAATAGCGGTTTATAGGCTAGCGAATCAAGTAAGTGGTTTCATAGTATCACAGTCGCGTATCGTTGTTTGTGGCATAAAATCACTTCGATTAAGTGTCTTCCGCTAATACCGTGAATCTATTTACCGTGCCGCCGTGTTCCGGCAAGAGCGGAAGACCGCGTTGCTCAAAGTAAAATCAATACCATAATGTATGACGTTGCATTGCTTTATAGTGTAGGAAAGGAATCTAGTGGACCCCCACAGTAAATCAATAAATTAAGGTATTGTATATATTTATTATAAAATATTATATTTATTTATTATTATTTATAATACTACTAACCATAATATGTAAAACTCATTTGTTTATATATTTAGTTTTTCTTCAAATCGTGGTTTAGCTCTACATGTACATGCAATTATATAATAATTATAAGGACCAAAAGGTAACATCGCTAGTACTATTATTTATTATGTGGTAACATTAGGTTTTTTATAGAAACTAATTCGTGAAACGAATACCTAATTTTAATCATACAAAATAAATTGAAATACAATTCTAATAATACCAACGATATAAACTATGTTATAGTTTACTCACGAAATGATTCAATTTAAAAACATGTACCGCCATGTAGTAGCGCCATGGAGTAAATAAAACATCGGAAAGTCTAGCGTACTCTGATTAATACGTGTTACCTCACGCCCGTGGAAAAAGAGAACTTGATGGCCTATTGTTTCCCTTCACGATAACACCAAAAGTGCCTCGTGTGTATCATTTTATGCGTATAATCGTTGCTTGTTTCACATTTTGTATGACGTTTTCAATGCATTCTTCAAATACGCATCAAGAATGTAAGTGGGAAACAGGTGGTGTTTTGAATGGAGACGTTTGATTCTTGAAATTTGCTTCCTACATATACATTGGAAGTCTAAATTTAATAGCGGCCAGTCGGCGTAGACCCGTAGCCCGTAGCATGTTTCGTAGCACTCTTCTTCTTAACTTATTGACCCTGACCAAAAAGGAAGGAGTGTTAGTTTTGCGTGTCTGTATGTCTGTAGCATTATAGCTTTGCCACAAATGTTTTCATGTGATTTTAATGTATAATTTATTTATTTATAATTTTGATTTTTATAATTTTTTTCCTAATTTTTAGTAATTTTAATTTTATTTCATTTCATTTTTTCTGTATATTAATTTTTTTGGATTTTAATTGTATTATGGTGAACAACCGAAATAAATGGATTATTATTATTATTATAGCTCAAAACGGATTAACTGATTTTCATTAAGTTTCTTTTTCTGAAAGGTGTCTCATACAATTCGGTTCAGCCGTTTGTAGATTATTAGCTTTTTTTCTATATACCGCTGATACTAGTTCCCTACTTTCAAAAGCCTTTCAAAGCATTCGGAATTGGAACTCACGACTGTGAAGCCCTCTGCCGAGGCGCATGAACAATATGTTAATCCCTGTGCTCGTTTTGTGTTTGTGTGCAGTTTTCTTTTTTTTCATTTTGTATAACTATTGTCGCATCATTTTCTGCATTCGTTTGCGTGACTATAAAAATAAATTTGTGTTGTAAGTACCTGTTTACCTCACCTCGCGAAAAACGTCAGTATTTTTATAAGAAGTTCTATGTGCTAAGGTTCCTTCATCTTATATATATAAAAATCTTGTGTCACGATGTATGTCACAAATAAACTCCAAAACTACTGAACCGATTTCAATCAAATTTCACATGTACCCGTATTTTGGTCTAACTTACTGGATAGGATAGTTATCATCTCAATTATTCGCTTATGTCGTGAATGTAAACGAATAAAATGTATCAATTAATTGTTTCTTAAGCAAGTGTTTATTTACTGTTTAGTTTTATGAAGTTCTCATAGATGGCGGTGTACGTTGATTCATCGATAAATTTCTTCAATATTGTTTGACATCTAGGTTGCAAATACACCCAATAGATGGCGCTGTGTTCTGTTTCTTAGAATATAAATTCTATTACTTTATTTCACGTAATATTTATTAATGCTCACGATATAACCGTATTATTTTAATGGTTTGTGACTGATATTTTTATAATTATACTGCGTATTATGTTACAATATTATTACCATTAATAACAAAAAAAAAATTGTACTATTTTTGTTAGAGAATTATTAAAGTCTTGGCGCCAAATTTTAATCAAAGTTTCAAGATCTGGCCATCAAATTTTATCGAGTCGCCATTTCTGGTTTGAATGTCCATAGCTTTGGTATCTCATTCGTTCTCGAGACCTCCTCTGAGCGTAAGCAAAGTTCCCTCTCGAACCATCGAGACCCACTATTTCGAAGAATCGATCAATCGATTCTTCTCGAAGCATGCGAACTAGAACGTTCGGGAAATTCAATATTTTAACGATAGTTTAGTATACCTGTAGTAATTATAATAAGCACCCCACGCATTTTGTCCACAACAATATGAATTTTTCAATTGAGTACTCCAGTGTTATTTTCAATTTTGCTAATTCGATTTTACCGGAAGGGTTTTATTTCCTCAGTTGCGATTAGAGAAATAAAATATGGCGGTACGAAGTTCGCCGGGTCAGCTAGTTTTACTTTATTTATTTAGTAAGCAATGTGTTGGTGCGTATAAAACTAGGTGTCTTGAATTTTTTATAAAAACTTCAAAGATTATAATTGGATTTATTAACACCAATCTTAAAATATGTACCTTCTTATGTAGGTATAATTATTGTCAATGATCAACAACTTCATTTTATTGTTTACAAATTAGTTTAATCAATCCATTTAACCTTAACAATGTGAAACTTAATAAGAGTTATTATTTATTTATACTGAAAACTAGAATAATGTAGAATAATTACTAATTATGCCTATCTTGAGTAAAGTAATGAGACAATAAATAATTATTACATAACATCAAGGGGGTGATCCATTGGTGAGCTGGTGAACTAACGGTATAAACTGTTGGCTAGTTTGGTTGTCGGCTCCCGTTGCTGTTCTATGGGCGGTCAATACAGTCGACTTTTGATCGCAGTCATGTTCCCAGGCTATTTATTTATATCTAGCAAGAATTATATCTAGAAAGAAATGAAACCGCTTTGTAAAAACCTATAAGGAAAAAATTAAATCTAAAAAGAGATTTCACTAAGATTCGAACCCATGCCCATAGCTCGTAATCCAACGCTCGCACAAACTACGCTACGAACATGTTAACGAGGTGATACAAATTTGATACGCATTTTAGACTTTTGAGGTATGGAACCCAAAAAAATAATTCCATGAAGTGAGGGAAAAAACTGGTAGCAAGAAAGGCAACGCTTATTTCATGTAAAATTGGTATCAGAACTTATATGATGATATATTTATAGGTCATCATCATCATCAGCCGGAAGACGTCCACTGCTGAACATAGGCCTCCCCTATAGAAAGAAAGTTATAGTGGATGGCTGTTGCTCGCCCTCCGCATCCACCGCGAGCATGCGATCCTGGCCAGGTTGTCAGTCCTCCGCGTGGGTCTCCACTCAAGAACATTTCTTCCCCAACGGTCATCGGTTTTGCGAGTTTATTGGAACTTATTTGTGAACCAAACGATTACCGAAATAACTTGACCGAGAAACGTCTTTATCGTCGTGCTGGGTTTGGTGTTCATTCGGTGGCGTAGTTGTCGCAAGGTCGACTGCCAATCATGAGGTCCCGGATTCGATCCCCAGGTCAGGCAATATGTTATTGGATTTATGCATTAGAAATTATGTCAAAGACAGCCTGGAGTCTGTTACCGTGCCCGGTAGATAGCAATAGGCTCGCCATTATTGCATGGGACCAATAACATTCTGGTGAAATGTGGATGTGCCCACTATGGGAATGAGTCCTGCGTACACCTTTGCCTAGCCCTTCGGGAAAAGGGCGTGATTGTATGTTATGTTATGTTTAATAAAGAGAACAGACAGTTTTCATTCAAGGATCATGTTTTTGATGTCATTATATTATTATCTCCGGACTTATGTACCCCTACTGTTTCTTAGTCAATTTCGAATTTCAGGCATCTTCATCCTCATCGTCGTTTAGGGCAAACTGCTTTTTAGATAAATCTACTACTGTTTAGGCATAACGCCTTCATGGGCATCTTGCGTTTCTTGTGACTTGATCATAAACACCTAGGGAGTACATACACACAAATGCGGACGATGCATCTGCCCACGCGCAATCACGCCACTCGGCACGGTGGCCAGACGCTGCGTAAGCTTTCTGGGAAAAAGATAAGAAAGTTCTCAGCCCTTGACCGATAATATAAAAATAAAAATCTCAATTCAAATTCGTTTTTTGAAAAAAGAAAAGTTTTTAAAAATCCAAAAGTACGCTCTAATGTATCTCGTTGAAGTTTTTCGTACGCAGACAATTTAATTGCTTTATTTTTATAATCCCTGTTTGTGTATATCCACTCTCATGTTCTTTAATGCAATTATTTTTCCTAGCAGTAACTCGTAACGATATGAACGCAAGTCTGCAAGTTCATTTATGCTCGCTTCAATAGTGTGGAAAATACTTTAATACTTAATAACGTACTTTAAAACCGCGGTCTTGTAGGTGCTCCGTTAACGTTTTAAACCTGAAAAAAAGCGTGATTGTATGCCAAGGAGTAATTTGCAAACTGAACTGTGTTCCGGTCTGAAGGGAAATTAAATGTTACCAGATAAATTATTGGGCATGACAAGTTTCAACAACTAATGTCTCAGGGTTTCAGTCGCAGTGCGTTGCCGCGCAGAATTTTGAATTTTAAAACACTGGGTGGTACTGTGTCTGGTATGGGCAATCATGATGCTTACCATCAAGCACCTGATTTGCTCGTCTTGTCCCTCACTATGATAAGAAAAAATTAAAAATTAGGTGCGGTCGCCATAGCACGTCCTATTCCGCATCATACTGCTGTTTTTGTTTTGGTTAGGATTTTTACGAGCGGCCGCCTGCCTGACCCTAGGACGATTTAACCACGCCTGACCTCAACCCTCCTTGGGAATTCTGTTGTTGGCATATATGGTGGTATCCTTAAGTTACCTTAGTCGCCTTCACGTGTACGACACTTACGGGAAGATATGCGGAGGCCCTATTCTAAGCCGGGGACCGCTTGGCTTAAGCTTGGAAAATACAATACTTAACTCTAAGCTGAAAAATTCAGGCTTCTCGCTTTGTCCACACAGAACGTTCTTAAGTAAGTTGGGTGGTGAAGGTGCCGCGAATATGGTTATACTTGAAATGAATCCAATTTTTATCGTTTGAGAGAACAGCGGCGTTCGCCCGTTAGGTTATTAACGCTTGCAATATTACGATTTCCACTCAAATAGAAGATAGAGTCGCGTGCTATTTATTGGCTTTAAAATTATTAACCTATATTCGCCCTTCATTGTTATGTATATCGGATGTGAGTAACTAATATATATTATTATGTATCTACTCCAATATGATATTATGTAGATACATATAAAGCTACCAATATATATATATACACTCGTCACAGCTATATAATTTTATCATCTCAGTTCTTATTTCAATCAAATCCATTCAACTATTGCTCGTAATTGAAATGATGTTCACCTCAGAAGTCACATCACTGTTGAAAGCAGGCCCAATTTATTTAATTTTTATTGTTTCTGATCATTTATACCCAACATTTTACAATAAAATTTTAACGATTATTATGATATAATAATATAATTATTGACGCCAATATATAATGATTTCAATAATTTTCATTTATTTTATAAAATGTATAGTCATTAATTAATGTTGTAATATTCGTGATTCGCCTATAAATCGAATTTGGTCTTAGCCTTAAATTACAACAGCATTAATCATGTATTAGTCGTATCATTGTATTTATTTACATTCACTAATCAGTGTATTTATTTATTTACATTAGTAGGCAGAGGTGTACCCAGGACTCAGTCCCATAGTAGATACACTCACATTTCCCCAGTATGTTATTGGACCCATGTAATAGGGGGCGAGCCTATTGCCATCTATCGGGAACAGTTCTAGACTCCAGGCAGTTATTGAGATAATTCCTAATGGAAAAATCCAATATTTAACACTGCCTGACCTGGGAATCGAACCCGGGACCTCTTGATTGGCAGTCGAGCATGCGCCCTCTACGCCACCGAGGAGTGTATTTAGTTATTTGAATGTAATAATGTGTATTATGATGGCGTTAAATAAATAAATATACTGCAAAGGTATACAAATATAATCCCCTTAGAACGCCATAGCGCACGGTTACTCACCGTTTGCATTTTGAATCGACCGCGAGATCGTGCTATGACCAGTTTGTCGATGTATCTCTTGGCAGGTCAGCCTATGCTTTGTGTTTCGGTCCATGGTTTCCACTCGTAAACCTTTCGATCGCATTAATTGTTATTATAATTCAATTAAATTAGATTTTTTTCATGTGATTTGGCGATCAGACTAAATGTGCAGTGTACAGTGTAATGGCAGGCCAGAGCAGCTCTATATTTAAATCTTGGCATGCCTTGTACGATGCACACTATTAACTCATGAATGTACCTATACCTATACTTGCACTTTTACTTGTAAACGAAAAGTACCTTTTTAAAAAATATAAATTTTGGAAATTTAAGTTTTCTGATATCGCGTAAACAAAATATGTCGTGTTAAGATAAATTATTGCGGAAAAGATATTAAGTCCAACAAGTTAGTACGAAGAGACTTTGACACTAGGCCGTGAAGCGCGAGGAGAAAAATGCGAAGGGAAAAATTGGTTAAGGGGTTAACGATATATTATATAATGGGAGTCAAATTAATAAAGACATGTACTCGGCCTGAGGTGCTTGAAGGGACTCCTTGTGTTCATTTGATTCTTGTCAACATCCCCATGAAATACTCATAAAAAGAACCTATGGATCATCTGCCAAAGTTTTTTACGAACATCGATTTACGTTACGTTAAGTCTACGTCAACTGCTGTTTTCATTTGAATAAAATAATGTTCTGTGTAAAACTAATAACTTCCGTCACAACTTTCACATGTGAAAAATATTATGACGCCAATTCAAATTAACCATCGATACGGTTCATGATTAACGTAATTTTATATATAACAGTAACAGGTACGCCACATGAACGCCATTATACAACAAAGACAACTTGTTAATAGTAAAAAAACTATTTTAATTTTAAATCCAACGTTTTATCATCAAAAAATGTTTAACGGGAATTGTCAACTGTACACCCGGACGGTACACACCCATCCCCCATACCGAGTTATATGAACGGTTTGTTCAGGTATATTGGAGTAAGTATTAAGTATATAAAAATACTGAAAGTAGCAATTGACACGATCCGTGCTCTATGATCTTAGTTCTATGGGCATACCTACTTACGTCCATATTAGTAGAGTAGTCATAATAAACTGATCCAAATTAAAAGTTGGCAGCTGTTATATTATGGTCGAGCTAATTAGCGTCATTATATTTTATATACCTTTACTTCGTCACACATTTTATCAAGAAAGGCCATAACGTATTTTTTTGTTAGTCTATGCTATCCCACTGCTGGGCAGAGACACCCTCAAATCTTTCTTTTCATATATCTCTTTCCTGCGCCTCCTCAGCCCAGTCGTTTTAAGACACGTGCTATATATAACACGATGGGACAAAAAAATGTTGCAAAGAGTAACACTGATACTCGATGGGAACTTATTTAAAAAAAAAGGGTGCAACGAGTAACAGTGTTACTCGAAAAAAAGTCCCAACTTGTCACAGTGTGACTCGTTTGGTGTGACTGGATGGGAACCCACCTATACATTGCGTGCGTAAAGCTCATATTTTTGCCATATATTTTGTTTGATGTTTTAAATTCAATTTAACTGAAATAATTGTAATTAAAATGGTATACATGATTGCCTCTGACCCTGACAGTTTATAGAGCACTGATTTATACACAGTAATAATTGGATGGAATGGTCTGCAGTTCAGTGCTCAGTGGTGTAGAAGGAACGATTATTTTCAGCGAGAATAAACTTTTGCAAATAATTTCTACCCATGCACATTGCGTTTTTACATCAAAGACGAAGCGCAAATTCTGCGCGTATACGTGATTCAAACGCAATGACGCAAATCGAACACCATCCAATACCTAATTTTTCATTATCATATAATTCTACGGGGCCATAAGCGCGCATTCGTAAAATACGCGTCGTCGGCTTTGATAAGAATGCAATGTGCAGGCCGCAGGCAGAGGTTCTTATAATTTCATCCCTGCTTATCATAGATTTGTAATCAACATAAATAATATTAAAAAGGTATATTGATGAAAACGGATCCCGCGAATGTGTATAGTACATAAAATATACATAATCCCACCATCTTATCTGCAATTTTTAGCACAATAAGATGACGTTGTTTAAAATGGCAATGTGTATACTTTGCATGCCAAAAATCAAATGTGACCAAAATTGTCTTGGGCAAAATGATATGCTTTTTATCTACTCCCTGGGGTAAACATAATTGAAATGCACACAGATGCGCATTAATGACTTCATATTATTAAAACACATTCTACCATTTTCCACAGGCCTTGGGATGGTTGTAGGTTGGCAACAATCTACATCTGTTCTTATATTATTATATTCTGTTGCATAAGTCTGTTCACACAATGGGCGTGCGCTGTAACAACGTTACAGCTGACAATAACAAAAGCCTGCACCTGGCTATCCTTATATTTGATAACAGCTTAAAGGTAGATTCAAATATCTGCAGGCGTGGGTCTGGAGTCTGACCGGCGTCTGGGTTGATGTGATGTTGAAGCAACCTTAAGTTTGAAATAAGTTGTTAAGAAATCCTACCACAAACACCCACAACCAGCGAGCATGTTATGAAAAATGTGATGAAGGTGGGAAGAGGCAAAGTCATATAGGTCAGTTAGTCGTATATAGGATCGTAGCTAGTAAAGAGAAAAATAGTCTCTGCCTATCCCAACGGGAACAATCACAATCATAATACATATTCTACAGCTTGATACTAAACTATAATAATAAGCAACACTACAATACATATTAAAATACAACTCATATCTCCTTTGATAAACTATTTACTAAGTATATAAAATTAATTACAATCTATAATACACAAAGCTGTATAACATAATATTACGAATAGTACGAATATTTTGTTTTATGTTTATACATATAATTTTATTTTATTAACTTTAATATATCTACACAATAGTCTAATAAACGGTGAAAAAACCAAGGATAAGAGGAATTTAAAATAGATAGGACGAGGGATATCAGAAGGAATAATATCATATGGAGGAAATCGTGTTTTGGGCAAGAAAAAAGATATGGTCCACATTTCCATGTCGATTGTCTCCGGGGTATGTTCGACCAAATGTCAGAATGTCCAAGTGTCAAAATGACAAAGAAATTATGTCAAATTGTGAAAAGTTTGGCTGTAATAATGGCTAATTATCGAATCACCCAATTTTGACGCCACTTACTGCTTGTATTTTTTTAAGTGGATATGTACCTTTATTGAAAAGGAATAGGGCGCTACGCACTAGTTTAAATATTATGTACCGATATAAAATATTTCTGGTAGGAGGGTCAAAGCTTTGCAATATCGACGGAGTTCCCGAAATTCCCACGGGAATTACGTCGGCGTCAAAACAGAGTAACATTGTAAATAGCTACTATGATTGTAGCAGGATGTTTGGAGGCTTGTTTAATAAACAATCAGTTAGCTTTTCTTGGGAAAACATCAGTATTGTTAATTATAATTTATCTTGTATTCAACACTGATGATAAAAAAAAAACTTATTATTTTGGCTAATTATGGCTAATTATCGAATCACCCAATTTTGACGCAACTCACTGCTTGTATTCTTTTAAGTGAATAGGTACCTTTATTGAAAAGGAATAGGGCGCTACGCACTAGTTAAAATATAATGTACCGATATAAAATATTTCTGGTAGGAGGGTCAAAGCTTTGCAATATCGACGGAGTTCCCGAAATTCCCACGGGAATTACGTCGGCGTCAAAACAGAGTAACATTGTAAATAGCGACTATGATTGTAGCAGGATGTTTGGAGGCTTGTTTAATAAACAATCAGTTAGCTTTTCTTGGGAAAACATCAGTATTGTTAATTATAATTTATCTTGTATTCAACACTGATGATAAAAATAAACATATAATATTAATCTTCTTCTATCTTTTTCTTATAATTAATTATAAAATCAAAGTCCTGACTGACTGACACACTCACTCATCAACACCCAGCCTTTACACTTGGACCGAATATGCACACATAGGTTTCCATTATTATTAAGATAAGGAATAAGAAAGGAATTCTCGATATTTCGAAGATTGTGATAGATGCACTTTTTTTAAGTATTACAACACCTTTTTTAACATGTCATAGGTAGTAAGTAGGTAAACTCTATAGGGCCAAAAATAACACATTTTTAATTATCACCAGTAACTCCATTCAACGGCGAAGCTCACCATTCATCATCATCACACTATCTTATTATCAACAGAGATAACCCACGCGAGATCAGGAACAAGGCGGAGAAGCAACGGCGCGACAAGATGAACCGATCGATCGCTGAGCTCGCCGCGATCGTACCACAAGTGGTCGCTGCTAGCCGCAAGATTGACAAGACAAGCGTGCTGAGGCTCACCGCACACTTCATTCGCTCTTACTACGGTAAGTTTCAATACGGCCGGCGTAACTTGACGAGTCTGAACATCTGGCAATAACAGTTATCTTCACGAGTTCACATGTGCTAAAGTTCGCAGAGGATATGTTCACACTCGCCAAGTTACGCTGGCCATATTGTACCAAGTCTCATAGAATGTACACCCACATTTAGTCAAGCCTATTACTATCCAATGGGCACAAACTCAGTAAACAACTCGTAGGCCGTCGATGTCGCCAAGAAGCTACGCGGCTACGAATTTTCTTAAACGCAACTTAAATAATAACCCTATTGTCATAATTATAAGCAATTTTGACTGTTATATAGTTAACAGTCATAATTAATATCCCCTTAGTATTCCAAGCCTCAACCTACTTGATACTCGTCCCCTCCGTAGACACCCTCGTAACGTCCTAGACGACCCGGACGACTCTATCGCCGCCGTCACATCCGCAGCGCTAGGATCGCCTTATCTTACCGATATACGCAACAGTCGGTCTGTTTTGTTGGTCCGCGAGGTCGTAGATCTCTCAGATCCTTCAGATCGGTTAGGTTAGGTTCTAATTTTATAAATAGTTTTCTCTCCAAATAATCAAACAGATCAAACCATTGATAAGAGTCCTAGGGCACTCTCCTTCTGGGGTGCCAGGGCAAGTCTGACCCCATGTATTCTGGCGACGGAGCCCAAGCCGAGGTTCGTACCGTCTCAGTGCCCTTAAGCTAGTCGCCCATAAACTTTGGGTCGAGCGCTTCCTGCGCTTACCACTGCTAGCTAGAGCTGTAGAAGCTACCTGAGGCCAACAGCATGGGTCATTTAAAAAAAAAGTAGTATATAAAGTTATTAAAAAATGAAAGGTTTTAACATAATTACCCTTTAATTAAACATTTTTCTCAAAAATAATTATGGTTACGCCCGAATGCATTGCAATATAGTGAATATAGTGTTTTGAAAATTAGCAAGTGACTCACGAAGAATAAATGAGGGTTTAAGCGTACTACTTCATAATACCTATAAGCTTTCATACAAGCCTATGCATCTGTGGCGCAGTTATAAATCTCAGTGATCTAGATCATGCTGTTCTACGAGTATGCATTAATTTGCAAATATTTTCTAGTTTCACCACATTCCGCGCGGTCATTGTTATTTATTGCGCAGGAATGCGAGCTCCGCCCATTACAATTAATACTTGTAAGCCAATGAGAGTTTATGTAAAGAGATGTCATAATATGGCCAAATAGACTCGCCTGGTAAATGAGTCGTTAAATTAACGCTAATTTGGACAAATTATCTCAAATTGATAAAATAGACTACGATAAAACGCCCATTTAATACAAGCGATCGATTTAATCAATATAAGTAAGGTAACAAACAAAAGCTTTGTATAGGTACACGAATAATTTTGTAACCGCTTTAAGTTTGTAGTGGTAGGCCTCTTTTGCAGGGGGCGCCTGGAGAAGTCTTAGTGGTCTTATAAAATAGCTATAGGGCTCAAAACTTATAAATATGCTCTAGATAGAGTTACAAAAGAAAAAGTTACTGTTATTACAATAATAAAATGTGTCCTACAGACCCACACTAAGATAACTCTTGTGTTGTGGGCCTGTAGTCCCTTCCAGATGTAGCCAGAGTAGGAGTTGCACAAATTATAGCAAGGTAAGTTTACAATTGTTATTAGGTTTTTACTTAAGATTTAAAGTACTTAAGGTTTTTAAGATTAGTATACTATTTTTATTGTTATTATAAAATATAGACTTAAAGTAGGTATTAGTAGATTAAAATGTAGGTTGAATAAGGTTAGTACAGAAATTTATTAAATGTTTTAATAAATTTTGCAGCGCGCGCATGTTTTGTGTGTTGGTGTGGGTGTGGGTGTGTGTGTGTGTGTGTGTGTGTGTGTGTGAGAGAGGGTGTGTTTATAAGTATGTGAGAGAAGGTGTGTGTATGTTAAGTAAACGTATGTGTGTGTATATGTGCGTGTGTTCATCGTTATGTGAGTATTTTGAGAAGCTCCTCCGTATCTCTATAATTAAGGCTTCCTAACCACAAAGTAAGAGCTACTTTCGCATTTCTATTGTTGAGTTTTACCAGATCAGTTATGATTTTACTTGCTTTATTGTACAGGTATGGACCAAGAAATGATTGTTGATGTTTGACCAGTTTAGTTTTTGATATATCAGTTTTAAAAATTATGTCTTTTCTCCTTTTATTGTATATTTTCGTTAAATCTATAGTGCTTGTTTGTTTATGTTGTATAAGAAGTATGTTTAGGATATATAGTTGACGGACTGTAAGGACTTTACAATCTTTATATAGATCTATTGTAGGGAATCTAAATGGCTTATATGTCGCAACCTTGAGGACAGCTCTTTGAGCTCTTTCAATTTCCAGCATATACGTGGTGCATGCACCACCCCAGGATGAATTGCAATAGGTAAGAATTGATCTACAAAGTGCGTAATATACATTCATTACTAGTTTTCGATCGGCTACTTCACGTAGGTTCTTGAAAACAAAGATTAGTCGTCGGACTCTTTTACTGAGTGCGTTAATATGTGGCTTCCAACACATTCTACTATCAAGTATTACCCCAAGATTATTGTACAGGTATGGACCAAGAAATGATTGTTGATGTTTGACCAGTTTAGTTTTTGATATATCAGTTTTAAAAATTATGTCTTTTCTCCTTTTATTGTATATTTTCGTTAAATCTATAGTGCTTGTTTGTTTATGTTGTATAAGAAGTATGTTTAGGATATATAGTTGACGGACTGTAAGGACTTTACAATCTTTATATAGATCTATTGTAGGGAATCTAAATGGCTTATATGTCGCAACCTTGAGGACAGCTCTTTGAGCTCTTTCAATTTCCAGCATATACGTGGTGCATGCACCACCCCAGGATGAATTGCAATAGGTAAGAATTGATCTACAAAGTGCGTAATATACATTCATTACTAGTTTTCGATCGGCTACTTCACGTAGGTTCTTGAAAACAAAGATTAGTCGTCGGACTCTTTTACTGAGTGCGTTAATATGTGGAACGCTTTGTAGAGATGGACAATTACAATTAATATTAGAGCATAGCATACCGTGGGGTATTAAATCAATGTTTGGTCTTGGGCTACGTGCATTTGAGAAGATGACGAACTTTGTTTTGTCTACGTTTAGTGTAAGCAAGTTGAGGCGTAGCCATTCAGTGACTACTTTTAGGCCAAGTTCGGCATGATCCTGGACTTCTTTCCAGGTTTTGCCTGTAAAAATTAGTGCCGTGTCATCTGCATATGAAAAAACACGTCCATTTTCAAGTGCGAGATTGCAAGTACCACACCTTTGCCAGTTATTCATCTACCAAGCAGTAATGTGCAAACATTACTGTGTTCCGGTCTGAAGGGCAATGTTACCGGTGAAATTACAGGGCATGACGAGATTCAACAACTCATTTATCAGAGTGACAGGCGCAGTGCAGTGCCGCGCTGAATTTAGAACTTTAAAACACTGGGTGGCACTGTGTCTGATATGGGCAATCATGATGCTTACCATCTCGCACCTGATAAAAAAGACCTATATTTTATATGTGGCACCAACAACCAAATATCGTAGTTATATTAATTCCGAAAGCTGACCTAATTCCTTTATAATTTGATGTGATACAGGATATATGGAATTTTTAAGTTATAAACCCCCATGTCTGCCATTTTCGAAAAATTATGAAAACTGAATCGACAAAAAAAATCATATAAATCTCAAACTCGCTCATAAAATTGCATTAGAATCTGTTGATAAATGCGACTGTAGAGGAAACAGCCGGCCACACATACAAAAGCATTTTTGCCCAAGTTGAACCGGAGACGCATTGCTCGGTCTTTTTGCTCGCACGCTCTATAAAGCTTCAAGTTTAATACTGGACTGGCTTAACACTAAACTTACCTCATGTCTTGGGAAAATTAAATGCGGTGAAACGTCAATAAACCTATTCCTATAAAATCTTCTTGAATACGAGTTGAACAAAAAATATTATAAAAATACAATTTAAGTAACCTCCAGACATTATACACACCCAAATGCTAAGGTGTTAAAATCAGTATATTATTAATGGAAACCATTTATCATAATCATGCATATACCATACAAAATACGATGGAATAGACTTTTGTGCATTGAGATAGTATGATGTTATTTATGCGAATATATGTTTATGAAGCATTACTGTGTTGAACTAGAAACGCCACCATCAACAATGTATTATGATATACCCACTCGTATTCCGTAACATGAATTTTATAATCCTAATTGAATTATTTTTTCCTTTCTTTCTCGGTCTGCCTTATCCCACAATGGGTGGGGATGGTACAGCACGTCAAACCATCATACTTTTCCATACCATATACTAATATAGCCTTCCGCTGTTTAATTTTTGACGAGTTTATCTATTTGATAAAACTATTTTTTATTTCAGGGTCTATTTAAGGTCATTTCAAAAACTTTTACTATAGAGAATAGAGCCAACACTGGAATCGTTAAATGTAAATAAATAATAAATAAATATAATAAAAAATTGTTTATTGCCTTCAAAAAATTACAAAAACTTAACTTATATCTAAGTATTGGAATAACTGTGTAATAATATAATATATGTAATAAAAAAAGCATGAAAATAATAATATTCATAATATAAGTACGCGTTCTTATATTATAAATATTTTTACACATCTTCTCTAAATATATCACTAGAAAATCGCATACATGCGATTTACCGTAAATTAAATTATATAAAGAAAAATTAACTTATAAGTATATTTATTTTATTACTAAATTATACAATATTATGAAGGCAAAAGGGATGCATTCAGCATATGCTAGAGGGACATAAATGTTCACCTAGCGCTGGTTTTCAATGCATCCATCCAATGTATCTGTTTCATATAATTATTACCTCATCAACCTTGAACAAAATGTATGAAACACCTGGTGTTTTTCGCAATTGATAACAGAGTTTGCTCCAAAGTGAAAGCAGTTTCAAATCAGTACTATGATATTTTAAGGTGGTTGTGCCGACATAATTACCCATACAAACTTTGAGGAACCAATGACGATGATAAGAGGGTTATAATTTCTTCATCAGTGTGTTATTTTTTTTGGTTATATTTTTTGTAATAAACTTGGTATAAAAAATACTGCCCGAAAGGCCATTTTATGCAGATTTTAAAAACATTAATATTAAATATACATTTAACCATTTTCATTGTGAAATAAAATAATTATTGCACGTACCTACTTGGTTTTGCGGCGTGCGTTATTTCAATTAGCAATTAAAAATAAAGGCATTCATTCAGTTATACTACAAAAATACGTATTATAACTGCAAATAGGTATTTAAAGCCCTTCCTTGCGAATTCCATAATACCGATAAATACGTATTACGTATTTACGTATTTGCAGATTTAAAACTCATTTTTCGCAGTAAAACTTTAAATGTAGTTTAATGTATAATATAAAGGTACTGCCTCGGTGGCGTAGTAGTTCGCAAGCGCTACTGAGATCCCGGGATAGATCCCCAGGTCAGGCAAAATGTGCTATTAGATTTTTCTATAACGAATTTACTCAATGACAGTCTGGAGTCTGGAAATGTGCCCGGTAGATGGCAATAGGCTCGCCTTCTATTACATGGGGCTTTAAATACATAACTGGAGAAGTGTGTGTGCGTACTTTTTTTATGATAGTGAGTGACAAGACGAGCAAATCAGGTGCCTGTTGGTAAGCATCAAGATTGCCCATATCAGGCACAGTGCCACCCAGTGTTTTAAAATTCTAACTTCTGCGCGGCACTGCACTGCGCCTGTCACCGTGAAATATTAGTTGTTGAATCTCGTCATGCCCAGTAATTTAGCTGATAACATTGCCCTTCAGACCGAAACACAGTAATGTTTGCACATAATTGCTTGGGGGATGAACTGCAAAGGTGTGGTATTTACCAAGGCGACCCCCTGCAAAAGTGGCCTACCACTACAAAATGAATATAATATACTATGGGACTGAGTCCTGGATACCTACACCTCTGCCGGGAATAAGGCTTGATGTTATGTTCTGTTATAAAGGTACTTTTCAGCGGGTGAAGTGGCGGGTGTTGTATCTTTTATTTAATAAAACCTTATACAACGTGATACAAAAGGGTGCAGTAATACTTATGGGGAGGTATCTCCCGTGAGTATTACCCAACCACCCGCGAACATAAACAACATGCAATAGTAAGAATTGCAAAATTCGCAAAAACAAATGTTGACTCCCCATACAAACTTGCAGATCAGCTGAACCCTTTTGTATGGGAAGTCGAGGAGAATTTTTTTTACGAATTTCGATTACGAAATTCGGAATTCTTCGAAATTCTTTCCTTTGCAAGTTGTTCAATTTGATGGGCGGATGCACCTCCTTGTTTTGACATGTTGTATAGATGGTAAATGGTAACCCTGATAACTACGCGTTAAAGTGTCACACAATCATTTGCATTATAGGTAGGACACAATGATTCACTGATGCAGCATATTAATTTCATTTTATATTATACATTGTTATATATTATACATTGTTATATATTATACATTGTTATATATTATATACATTGGTATATAGTGTAATATCAATTGTATGTTTTATATCACTTTGCCCAGTACACTGGTACGATAGGGCTCGGTCCAGATCAAGCGATTGCGGCACGCGACCATTTTTTTGTATGTATTCCATGGTCGCGAGAGCGGTACGTAATAGTAGGCAAGATACACCGTTCCGTATTCGTCGCCCGGTCGGCTACGTTCATTTATCGTACCGATATAATGGGCAAGCTTAAGAGGACCTTTGATTGGTAGGAATATTGTTTAAAAAAAATTAAATTAAATTCTTAATCTTATAATATCATTTATTTATTAGACAGTAATTGTTATATATACGGCTCATTGTTCTTATCATTATCAGGTACAACTTTCGCTATAGACCCAACTCTGAAACTGCAAGATAGAAACAGTTTTCATCGGGTTATTTCGTTTCCTCCAAGGACCCATTGTCCTCGAAAAATATCTTTTCATACATTGATTCCCGGTTTCTCCACTACAAATTTTAATATAAATATTTCATTTCTTGTTCCTCCAAATGTTAACAACCTTACGTAAGTACAGACAGCTAAAAAATTTCGAGGCAGCGTAAACTAATATTTTGTACAAAAATACAAAAGCTGACTTGACTGTTAACTTAATATGATATTCAATCCATGAATCAACTAAGCAAATTATTTTTATTACAGTAGAAGAGACTCTTTGACCTTAAACAAAACCGTGATTTCAGAGTAAGATTATTTGTATTACATATATACATACATTCACGCCTTTTTTCCCGAAGGGGTAGGCAGAGGTGTACTCAGGACTCAGTCCCATAGTAGATACACCCACATTTCGCCAGTATGTTATTGGTTCCATGTAATAGGGGGCGAGCCTATTGCCATCTATCGGGCACAGTTCCAGACTCCAGGCAGTTATTGAGATTTCTAATGGAAAAATCCTATATTTAACACTTTGCCTGACCTGGGGATCGAACCCGGGACCTCTTGGTTGGCAGTCGAGCATGCGCCCTCTACGCCACCGAGACAGTCGAGGATTATTGGAATTGATGAGTACAATGACCCTATTAAGAGGGTCCTAACTTATTACCAGAAATCATGTATTAAAACTTCTATGATAGCTAGTTAATACGTTGTTACTCAAAAGCTGGCCATACACGCTTATGTGTATTTGACAGGTTTACCTGTACAGTTCAACAGTACGGGCAAACCGGAGCATGTATGTATGGACATCTGCGCAGGTATCTTAACATTCACCACAAACAATTCAACCTAAAGATGAAGTTTTAGTAACTAAGTAATTATGAATACAAAATCGCCAAAACGTGGCGGAGTGCGGGGAGGTCGGCTAGATTTTATTGAATCGGTCAGACTTCAAACATACGCAAATCATTGAATCGAAATGAGAAACGAAAATGAGCGGGGCCGGTAGTGCTAAGTGTATAATCTTGCCGAAAACATTATAGCCCCTTAAAGCGTCGTCTTTTAATTTAATTTTTAGCGTCCGTGCCAGCGGGAAAGCCCGGCTTTAAATCCAGAGTCCCTATCGAATCTCACCATATTAACTTTTCGCCTGGGCGCTACTGTGTTTCAGATAGCACGTTAAACTGTAGGTCCCGGCTGTTTCCTATAAGATATATAGGGGGCAGTCGTTAGGTCATGTCGGAGGCCTTGTAGGAATCTTGGCGACCTGAAACTCTGACAGTATGAGTTGTCCAGATAACCCATACGAATTGACTCGAGTAGCATAATTGGGGTGGGGTAACCCGTTCTGTTAGAGTATAAATTCAAATTTTTTTTTTTTTTTTTTTTATACATTTATTTATTAATTATTTATTTATTTATTTAATTGTTTGTGACATTCGCGTTTCGGTACTTGTATACAGTTAGACCGTTAACTGTACAGGTAGACCATAACGTATATGGCCCTAAGACTCGGGTACATCTCTACAACAACAAGCTCTATTTTTGGGCGTGTATATGGTGGTTGTATATGGTGTGTCACTCATAACCGTGTATCCGTAAGAATGCTACGGCTCATACTATGAGCGTAAAACTAGTGCAAAGTGCAAATCTATTCTTAACAGCGGCTAGAGTATGTCTTATTTAGTACTGAACTAGTAACTAAATTAATCGCTAATTCCATTGCAAATAAGCTGTCACTAGTTTATTAGCCAAGAGGCTACAATTTTAGAGGTTAATTTTATAATATCAGTAGGATGGAAGACAGAACAGCTGTATATGTGTGTTTATTAAGCCAAAGCTATTATTTGACTGGAAGATTGACACCCGTATTCAAGTAATCCTTATGTAAGGTACTTAGGAAGGTAAGTTAGGAATTTCTCACCGCGTACGACACGGCAGGCAATTGTCACCATTTGGACGAATCATTAGTTTCCAAGTGGCCGAAGGGGGATTTACCTACCGGCCCTTCGTGTTCGGGCCATCATAGTATTGTTTTTAAATACCGGTGTAAATGCTGAAACACTGAGGGTTGGGTAGGTACTTATCTCTAGGTGAAATCGCTTGGCACAGGTACTAAATCCATATAAGTAATTCTACGTTAATCATAGCAAAAGCTCATTTAATAAAAAAATAAAAAAAAATTAAATATCTTTATTTCAGACAACTGGGTCCATAGTAATAATAGTAGTTTTACAAATTGAGATCAGTTACATTACATTATATACTTATTTTAATTGACCAGTAATGATCCCCACCCAGTGTAACCGAATAGGGCAGTCTGGTTTATCAGCTATGGTCTTAATAATACTATTGCAACTGCCGCGCAGTCTGTTGAAGAGAGAAACAGCTCTTTTCCTTATAACAGCATGGAACCCGTCAATGCGAGCCTGCACGATCATGCCCGACGCGCTACAAAAGCGCGGCAGTTTCAAAAGCGTTCTTAAGGCGTTATTTATATTGGACACGCAAAGCGCTGTAAGTCTTTTGCGTATAATTTACCCATAGGCTGCTTGAGTAAAATGAGAGCGTATCCTAGCTACGATAAATATTACACAATCCTATGAAAATTTTACCAAATCGATTTTTTCTATTCTATATAATTTAAATCCTCATATTTTTAAAGTGAAGTAAACTAAGTATTATGTCCCAGTCATTTTAGTTTATCCCATAAACTCGGTTTTTTCATAGTGAACTTCTAAAAATCCCAGTTTTAGCAAATGAAAGGATAATAAAGAGTTATAAAATGTTAGAGGGATATATCAGTATACAAATATATCAAATAGATTCACCTCATTTGGAGGAATACAAAACATCGATTTGGTAAATTTTCCATAGAATTTTGTCAAACTGCTAAGAGGTCCTCTTTCCTGTTAAAATGCTTGTCAACATCCTGTAGCTGATATGTAATTTTAACTGCTGTGTTGATTTTATTTGAAATTGTATATGTATGTAAAAGTGCAACATAGTCAAACAATTCGTGTGACATAATAACTGCTTGCGTGTTCCGTAACGTGAGCGAACGCCGGCGCAGTGCGGGTGTACGTGGGCCGTGGGCTGCCATAATATGCTTTATACACAATTTAAAGTTCCCGGTGTTGCAATCTCGGTATTAGGTATTAAGGCTAGTTTTAAAGGGAAATAAATGATGTTTTTTTTTGTCACTAGGGTCTTAGACGCAATTCAACGTCAGTGCCAGGGGCTTTATAATACATTTTTATTCTATCTGGGTTTTGTTCTTAATTCATTTGCTGTGCCATTCTTAGATGATCTGTGAAATGCTGCGTCGAACTGCAGTGCTCGTCAAAGGCAATTCATTAAAAAGTAATAACTGGGATTCTATCCATATACTATAGCCGTAAAGTCACATACATAAAAAAGTGAAAATTCCACGCATACGTTGCATATTATTGCGGTAGGACCGCGAGGATGCGCCTGTGCGGTTGCAGCAAACGTGACGCTGCCAGCCAATCTTATTATAGCGACATATTAGTCATCGAGTCATCATGAATGTTTAACTCGTAACCGATATAAAGTATACAAGGTGCTATCAATTATACAACCGAATAGATCAGACATCGTATTTCATCATGTTTTAATATCGTTGTAAATCGACTTCTTGGTATATAAAATAAATAAAAAAAGCCTTTATTCTACTACAAATAATAAGTACAAACTAAAATATACATAGATTATTCAATATATAAACTTATCTATTTACAAACATTTATCTGTAGAAGTTGCCTCTTCGGCATAGGCCTCCCCTAATCTTCTCCACTCTTCTCTGTCCCTCGCTTTAGTCATCCAGTTTGGACCTACTCTCTCTGTAAAAATATCTCTCCACCTTTTTCTTGGTCGTCCTTTTTTCCTCTTTCCTTCGCGCGGGGTCCACTCAGTGGCTTTTTTCGTCCATCTTGTCGAATCCAAGTTATCTAATCTACAGATGTGCCCCGCCCAGTTCCACTTCAATCGCCTTACTCTCACGCGTATCTCTGGAAATTTTGTCCGTGCTCTTACTATTTTATTACTTATTTTATCCAAACGTCGTATACCTAAAATGCTTCTTTCCATTTTCCTCTGGCAGATTGCCACTTTCTCTTCATCCTTCTTTCTTAGCGACCATGTCTGGCATGCATAAGTCAAGCATGGAAGTATAGACGTTTTGTATACTTTCCTTTTTATATTTTGTTTTATCTCCTTGTTTTTCATAATTTCCTTGAGACTCCAGTACTTTTTCCAAGCTAGTGTGATTCTCCTCTGTATTTCCTTTTCCGTACAGTCCTGAAAAGAAACTAGTTGTCCGAGGTAGATATAGTCTTCCACGTACTCAATTGTCTTATTATCAACTATGATGTCTTCTCGATCGCAGTTGGTGAGGATCTTTGTTTTTGACGCGTTCATTGTTAGCCCCACTTTCTTGCTCTCCTTCGATAAGTCCGCGATCATGTCTTTTAAAGACGATGCTGTTTCTGCGAATACCACAATGTCATCCGCGAATCGAAGGTGGCTCAGGTATTCTCCATCAATCCTCACTCCTTTTTCGTCCCAGTTTAGATTTCTAAAGATAGACTCTAGTACTGCTGAGAAGATCTTCGGAGATATGGGATCGCCTTGACGGACTCCTTTCTCTATCTGAAAGACGTCTCCTTCTCTTTCTAACCTTACCTTGGCCTGACATTTCGAGTATATACTCGAAATGTCAGGCGACATATGTCGTGAATAACGTTGATGTATTCAACATTGACTCCTTGTTCCGCAAGTGTTGACCAGATTGAGTTGTGATACAATGAATCGAATGCCTTAGTGTGATTGACTATGAAGCATATGTATAAAGATTGTCCATATTCGTTAGCTTTTTCTATCATTTGAGTAACGACTTGTATGTGATCTACTGTTGAAAAACTCTTATGAAAACCTGGCTGTTCCCGTGGTTGGTTTGCATCAAGTGTACTCGTTATTCTGTTCAGGATGATTTTTGAAAATATCTTGTATAGATTGGTCATGCGACTAATTGGCCTATAATTTCCTAGGTCGCAGAAGCGAAAAAAAAAAGGGCGATAGAAATCGCCCTTTTTATGTAGTAGCACAATGGTTAGCTTCGACCATTGATCTGGTGTTGTTTCAGCTTCTATTTTGCTATCGAACAAAAGTTGAAGTGGTTTTTGCAGTGGGACACTTAAAGATTTCAAAACCTCATTCACTATGCCATCATCGCCTGGTGCTTTGTAATTTTTTTGAGTTTTGATTGCATAAGCTATCTCAGAACGTAGTATATTTTGATGTCCGTCTTTATAACTCCTGTTGCTGACATTTTTGACATCGGGTTTTTTATTAGAATGTTTGTCCGTATAGAGTTCCTTATAGAATTCAGATGCCTCTTTAATTATGTCTGGTCGTTTTGATAGCACACTACCTCTTTTGTTTTTAAGGTTTGTGGTCCTTACTCACTTAGTTCTTTGTATGCTTTCCGTAGAGCACCCGATTTAGTGATGAATTTTTCAAAACTTGATTTTCTAATTTTATTTTTTTCTTGGGATATGTTTTTATTTATATTTTTACTTATTTTTGCTATTTCCGCTTTCTTTTCTTTAGTTCTTTTCTCTTTGTATAAAGCTTTCCTCTTTTCTAGCAAGTTTTCTGTTTCCTCATTGATGTATTTATGTGTTTTTTCTCTTTCCTTTGGCAATTGCTTCGTTATATTTTGTATTTCACCTTCTAGTAAATCATATTTCTTTTGTATATCTTAAGTTGCGCCGCTTATTGCTTCCATAAATTTGATTTCGCCATAAATATAAAATTTCGCCAAAATATTTTGCCATATCCTCTGAGCAAATTGGCAGATCTCTAATATGTTTTCTGGTTTTGAAGCCTTTCCTGTTTATTTTTATAGTAACTAATAATCTACATCTTATCATCTTATGATCTGTGCTAAAATTCAGGCTATGGATTACATCGAATTTTTGTATCTGTCTGGGTTTAGTAGTAAGTATATAGTCAATTTCATTGTAATGTTTCCCATTCGGAGATTGCCACGTCCATTTTTTATGAGGCTTTACTTTAAACATACTATTTTGTAGTTGTGTTCCAGCGCAAACTCTACTAATCTTTGCCCTTTTGGGGGCTTCTGTTTCCGTGTTAGTATTTTCCTAATATTAATTCTTCCCCTCTTTGTATCTTGCCTACTTGCGGATTCCAATCACCTATGAGCATTATATTCTTGGTATTCACCAACTCTAGAGCAGACTCTACACTTTGGTAGAATAACTCTATTTCTTCAGTCGAGTATTTTTCTGTAGGCGCATAAACCATTACAAATGCCCAAATGTCTTATTTTTCCTGTTTTTCTTCCCATTCTAGTAACTGTCTGTATTTCCCATTTTGAACACGTTATTCCCATTTTGACGTTGATAATTTCTAGTATTGCGTTTACTAGGTCATCATAATTTTTTTCGTCTTCGTTTACTCCAAAAAATACTATGTTTCTTTTCCTTATCTGCTTGTCCAAGAACTCAATAGTATTTTGTTTATACTATTTTTACTTACTACTATTTTTTGCTCTAATTCTTCAGTTCTGATTTCCATGCGTTGAAATTTTTCATCTATGTTTCTATTAATAGAATCCTTAATATTTTTCTCCATTTCTTTCATTGTTTCTTTCTGGATTTTAAGGTCTCCTTGTATATCTTGTAATATTTTCATCATAATTTCTTGCTCAGCCATGTTGCTTTAGTTTTATGTTTTAATTTTGTATTATAATTTTTAGTGCTAAAAAATATATTAAGCGCGCCCTCTGTTGGCGATAAGTATTTTTATCGATATATGGTGTACACCTTATGTAGTTAGTTCCAGAGATCGATAATAGATGTCACTATAGGTAACTTTCAACGTAGCCAGTGTTCATTTACCAGCGTTTTTGAGTAATCTGCACTAAAACTCACTATTTCACATTAAACACTTTATTAGCACTTAGTCATAACACTGGTCACAGTATTCGTTTCGGTCGGATTTTATTAAGGTTTTCTTGACAATTATGCATCTTTCTTGAGTAGCCGTTGTGGATAAATTTTCAAAAATATCGTTTCGTCTTCCTTGCTTTCCAGTTCTCTAATAGTTTCTTCGATTGCGGTACACTTCCTTCGTTATTTAATGTAAAGTTTGGTTGAAAAACGCGATTTTTCGAAAAAAATAGAACAAAATATACGGAGCCGATGTAAACATGAGCACTGCAGCGCCCTCTCCTCCTCGACTTCTTGGTATAATATATTCTGTTAAATAGGTAACGCGCTTCTAACCTTCCCTCCTGGACGACCCGGACGACTGTCGCACCGTCACATTAGACAAATTCTTCATAAATAAATAAATAAATATGGGACAACTTCCACACACGGTCACCTGATTCCAAACTAGGTTAGAAACGTGAACTATGGTAACCAGGTGACTGATATACATACTTGCTTTTAACACCCAGACACAGATGAAACAGACTTTTTCATGCACACAAATGTTTGACCTGGCCGGGGATAGAACCCGGGGCCTGCGGCACAGAAAGCAGAGTTACTACCATCTTAGCCAACGAGGCTGTCATGATAATAAGTACTTAGGAAAACAAGAGAATTATATTTAAATAGTCTTGAGACTGACTAGTCATAGACTTCGAATGATCGACGTGAGATCCTGAACATGCACATTATGACTTCATCATTTATTACATTTTATATTATATACACAAATGAAACATACTTCCTAGGCAACATAATGCTCGGTAGTTTGTGAAAGTAAATAAACCTGGCATTCTGCCAATCGCATTGGTTTGTTTATCCAGTTTATTTGATGCACTACATGCTATTTTAAATGAATGCACATTTACGCTTATCTGTGTATAATAAGTCCCACTAATACTATAAACTACCAACCCGGCTTCACACGGGTACAAGCAGAGCATGGTTAAGTGGGTTTTTTGACTTTTTATGAATTTTATGAATTCGTAGTACATTGTTTTCCTATTATATTGCTGTCTCTCCCCCAGTCGACATGATTGTTTTCCGATCTCTACATCATAAAACTTTACACAAACCATAATGCATTATTGACCTAAACCTTTCTTTTTGAATAACTCTGTCTATTGGTAAAAACCGTATGACAAATCGTTCAGTAGTTTTTGAGTTTAGCACAACGTGGCGGAAGTATACTTTGCTTTGTAATAAAAACTAATATCACTATCAGTGCTGCAAATGCTTAGATGAACCTCTCCTAACTGAAGCAATCGGCCGGGACAGCCGAATGAACTGCATATAACGTTTTCTATTACAATGTACAAATCAAACACTATGGAAATTTTCTACTAGCTATTCTTAATTTACCATGGCATTGCGTAAAAGCACTAAAATACGCTGATTTCACGACATTATGCTGATTGAAACATGCGATGTACACGTACATAAACTAGTAAACGTAGGTACGTCACAAACTCGAACGTGGTTAATTCGTTCAAGACTCGAACCTAGTAGTTTCGTTTGATACAATAATCTAATTTTATAATTATTATGCTATATATACTATAGACAGTTCACCGTAAGATGTCCCCCCTGCCTTAGTGAAACTTTCACCACCAACTACATAAAATTAAAATAAATTTAATAAATTGATGTCATCGCAAACCAAAGAGCAAAAAAATATAATATGAATAAAATACACGGTTAATTATATAATTTTTTTTTGTTGTGGTTGGCCTCTTTTGCAGGAGGCCGCCTGGGGAAGTACCACACCTTTGCCAGTTATTCATCCGCAAAGCAGTAATGTGCAAACATTACTGTGTTCCGGTATGAAGGGCAATGTTACCAGCGAAATTACTGGGCATGATGAAATTCAACAACTCATATCTCAGGGTGACAGGCGCAGTGCAGTGCCGCATAGAATTTTGAATTGTAAAACACTGGGTGGCACTGTGTCTGATATGAGCAATCATGATGCTTACCATCAGGCACCTGATTTGCTCGTCTTGTCACTCATTATATATATATATATATTTTTATGATAATGAGTGACAAGACGAGCAAATCAGGTATATTTTTTTTCTATAAAATATTCTGATATGGTCGAACTAGAATTGCTGATAGGTAGCTTCGCAGCTGAGTGGGCAGCCGTACTAGGCAGTAACTCTGCGTGTGAAACTAGGAGTTCTGGGTTCGATTCTCAGCCGGGGCAAGTATTTGTGCGATGAGTTCAAATGTTTGTTCTCGAGTTTGAGTTTGTGGCGTGTTATTGTCCATGCAGCTTGTGATACAAGGAATCCTAGTGTGAATTTTGTAAATGATCACAGTGTTCGAGCCCTCACATCGGTCTGAGTTCAGTGCTGCATCAGTATTGGCGTTGCTACGCCTGTTCAAAGGATTTCTGCTCACCGTCACATACAAGGGCCTCATTGTGGTAGTCTCGCATAACATCAACGAATATCTCGGATACACTGAGGTAAGCAAGATTACTCTCTTTAAAAAAAAGGAGCAAAGCCCTATAGAGGGTAAAAATATCATCTGTTGTTTGATTGGTTGCGTGATAACGTTTTTTGACGTCGGCATCATCTGTGTAGAATAGTTGCTGCATCCAGTTGTCCCAGTGAGATGTAGGGCTTATAGGAATCGAATTGTTATAATTTTTCGGTTGTCTACTTAAACTAAAGCCAATTTAATACTCACAATATAAAATGCCTATGCCCAGTAGTGGGATATAGTAAGCTGCGGATGATGATGATGATAATTAATACCTTACTTACATTACTGCCGACTACAGTAAAATACCTCTTACTCGTACGAATACCCTGCAAATGTTAAACGAATCGATGTCCAAGAGTTTTTACCCAACTTTGTTAGTTGGGTAAAAAACTCTGAAATTATATTCTAGTTCAATGAAATATTGCTGCTATAATAAAATTACATTTTGTAGACGACTGCGAAGTATGTATTGTATGTTAATTGAATGAAATTACTATTATTAGCTAGAATTTATTGTATAGATTGCAAAAATATAGAGGTGCAGTTACTGCTACGGAATATTTAGTGGTTCAATCAAAGCGGTTTAAAATTACGCCTTGTTTCAACATTTTTTTTATATTAAATAAAATAAATAAAATTTTATTTTCAAAACATTAGCCAACATTAGCCTAAAATGCTTTTTTTACAATTTATTGCTAGCACTTATGAAATATAACATATCTATTTTGTTAATACTATAAGGTAGTTGAAACTGCTATTTCCGAAACAAGACGGGCAAGTCTGTATCTTTCGGAAAAAGCGAAATTCCTCACAAACATTGACAGTTTTTAGATAATCAGACTGTGTTATAATATAAGTAGAACTTGTCTAAATGTAATGCAATGAAAAAGTGGACTCTTTTTTCGCACTTAAACTACTTGTCTGATTACAAACAAAAATAAGTTATAATAACTTAAATTATTTTAAAAAATACACTATTTTTACTATTTAGTGCTTAGAATAATTATCCCCGTCTGCCATACAGAAAGCTATGTCCAGACATCACAAAACTGCTACACCTACCTTTTCAATGATAATTTTCAGTTAGATCTTCTCGGCCAAAACGTGTTCAATATAGTTCACGAAGACGATCGTCAAATGTTCCGCGAACAGCTGATGCCGAAGTCTCAAACGATGGGTCAACACGGGGAGCTTCTATTACCCGAGGATGAGAATGAGCGGCTTAAAATAGTACAGAATTTGGCTGGCGAAGAGAGAAACTTTTTTGTCAGGTATGGTATGTTTTTATTGGGCACGGAACCACAGAACAGATAATAGTACTACGTATAGGATGGACACTGTCATCCGCTCACCAATCGGGCCTTCCTCGCACCGCGAACGAGATTGAGCTCTCGAAAAGACCAGCTTAGCTTGGAAATCACTTCCCGCACACTCTTGCACGTGTACAAAACTCCATGTGTGCAGTGTCTGTGTAGTAGGTGACTTTTGTATGGGAATTGAGTCGAGTGTCCGGGGTGTGATGGAACTCATATGGTTTTCTAATATGCATATAGAGTCTTATATAGAGCATGTTTACGTGGAACAGAGATGAAAAGTCTTCCTTAATCGATGTCTTTATTGAAAAAAGAAAACACTTGAATGACCGGTTGACTCAGTGATAGACCCTGCCTTCAGAGCTGCAGTCCCTGGGTTCGATTTCCGGCCGGGTCAAACAATTGTGCGCGTGTCTGTTTCATCTGTGTCTAGGTGTGTATGTTTAACGGGCTTTTCTAGCCTAATTATTAAGAACCAAAAGAGCTCTGTCACTACACTACTATAGAACACTACAAGCCGGCATGCTAACTCATAGAAAATCCAAGTGCTCGAAACCAATCAGAAGGGCAGAGAAGTAGTTAGCTTGTATCAAAGAAAAAGAAAAAGCTTGTAGGCAGGCTCGTTGGCTCAGTTGGTAGTAGCTCTGCTTTCTGTGTCGCAGGGCCCGGGTTCGATTCCCAGCCAGGTTACTTGTGTGCATGAACATGTTTGTTTGATCTGATTCTGGGTGTTATAAGCGTATGTATATCAGTCATCTGATTACCATAGTACAGGCTTCTAGCCTAGTTTGGGAGCCCAGATGACCGTGTGTGGAAGTTGTCCCATATTATTAAAAGGTCCCATAATAATTTCAATTTATTACAATTAAATTATCTGAAGGACAATGTTACCAGCGAAATTACTGGGAATGACGAATTTTAGTAACTAATATCTCAGGGTGACAGGCGCAGTGCAGTGCCGCGCAGAGTTTTTAATTTTAAAACACTGTGATATGGGCTATCAAGATGCTTACCATCAGGCACCTGATTTGCTCGGCTTGTCTATCATCATGACATTATGCCTTTTTCCTGAAGGGGTAGGCTTACACTATTTTTTTAAGTACGTTGACCCATGTAATAGGGGTGGAGTCTACTGAATGTCATTGTGAAAATTCTTAATGGAAAAATCCAATGGCACTATTTGCTCAACCTAGAGATCGAACCCGGAACCTCATGATCGGCAGTAGCGCTTGTACGCCACCGAGGCATGCACACATGAATGGTAGACATATTATTTATTTATGAAAGTGTCGACTGAACTGTTTTAGCAATCTTTTATCATATTATCTTGTTTTTGAAAAACAAAGGTGACTTTCAAATTCTTGTAATGTTTTATTAATAAGATGTATTCATGACCTAAGCCAAGTCTCATTTTTAAGATTTCCTGAATTTTCAATTGTTATATGCTCCAATAGGAAAACAGCACATAATTGGTTTTATGTTAAACCTCTACGTATAGTCCAGTCATTTTAGTAAGTTCACCTCGGAATTTGAGATACCCAGCTGTAAAGTCTGTAAATACTTATATATTGACACCCTAAAAGTTGTCTCAAAACCTACATATGGTAGGGTGTACGCATCTATTAAATTTCAAGGTCAAAGGTCACAAAAATCGTTGCTTTGCGCTTTTTTTGTAAATATCTCATTTCCTATGGGTTTTTTGCTATTTGTATTTATTATCAATATTGTAAATGTCAATATACAAGTATTTACAGACTTACAGCTGGGTATCTCGAATTCCGAGATTTTTACCTAATTTAAGCTTAAATGACTGGACCAGTAGCTTATAGAACTACTTTCAAGCGTGACTTGCTGACAGTCGCTACGTTTCGTCTGCTAGCCAATGGCACCTATCCGCGTGTAATAGCTGTAATAGCTTCGTGGTTTCACCCGCGTAGGCTTCATTCCCGTGGTATATCGGAGATAAAAATACCCTATGTGTTATTCCAGAGTCTAAACTATCTAAATAAATAATTGCAGCCTAATCGTCCTGTAGTTTTGGCGTGAAAGAGTAACAAACATCCATCCATCCTCACAAATTTTCACATTTATAATATTATAATAGGATTTTCTATAATTATGTTTCTACAACCAGGTTCAAAAAACTCGGTCAGCGGTCGGAGCCAAGCAAATATGTAACGTGTCATATCCAAGGCTCGTTCAAGATATCGGAGCAGGCCCTCCGTGGTAAGAATCGCGGGATTCAGATCATCCGGCGCGCCCGAGCTCGCAGTGAGAACCCTTGCTCCAGCGGTAACGATGTGGTAAGCGTCTATTATAATTATTTTCCTACGTATTTCCTAAAGCTTGACAGCAATAGGAATAAATGGAACTCATTTAAAGTGTAAGTGTTGATTCCACAATTTTTATTTTGAAAAATACAGTGACACCCCAATTATTTTCTACTCTTTTCTACGTTACCACTCATGAGTCGCTCACAATTTTAGTGCCCCAGACTCGAGACAGCGTTATCTTATAAAAGGATATCTGTGATAGCAGCTTTGTGAATGTGTGATATAATACGATCCACCCATCACCAAAGCCACTGTCAGTGTAATTATACTGTGAGTTTTCACCCGAGGGAAAATTGTATAGGTTGAGTGGTTGAATGGTCTGGAACCTTAAAATACTTGTAAAATAAGATTCATTGAATCTTTTGGCACTTAAAAACTTGATTGATTAAATTTGGGGTTACTTTTCGGAACTCCATTGTAGACTTCTGGAACTTCTGGAGACTTCTGGAGATTTTTAGTGTCAAAAACAACATACACAGTGCACCGCCCTCCCGCTCGAAAAATTACGTGCAATGAGGAAATGGTATTGTATTATTATTCCACTCATTTGTTTGTGGTTGCCTCTGGATCTGGCCTTTATTTGCGCGAAAACATATTTTGTTAAAGAAAACTTTACTTAATTGTAAAATAGTAGTTTTTAGATTATTTTAATAATAATAAGGAGGAGACCAGTGGTGCACCAGCACCGAGGACCGCAAGGACGTATGGAGCAAGGAGCTGCACAGGCGATTCTATTGGGCTCTTACAGGGCCTGATTTGAATCTGCTTGCGTCAGTGAACTGGTTGCGCTTCGGTGACCTATTTGGGGAAACTAAGGGTTATGTCTGTGCAATTGCAGATGCAGTTATTATGACGAATAACTACTGGATATATATCTTGGATATATATAGGACGGCACAGTTGACATTTGTCGGGCCTGTCGCCGTCCGGGAGAGTCACTCAGAAATATAACATCCGGTTGTTCTCATCTTGCTAACGGCGAGTACGTGCACAGACACAACCTAGTAGCCCGGATCATTCATCAGCAACTTGCTCTTCAATACGGTCTTGTCGAGTCCGAAGTACCGTACTATAAGTACGCACTTCTGCCAGTTCTCGAACATGGTCGCGCCACGCTCTATTGTGACCGATCTATTATCACGTACAAGACTATTGTCGCCAATAGGCCTGACATCGTAATAGAAGATCGATCTCAGCGCCGCGTAGTGCTCGTCGACATCAACTGTCCCTCATGAAGAGAATCTCGTGAAAGCCGAGAAGGATAAGCTGAGCAAGTATCTTGACTTGGCACACGAGATTACTGCCGTATGGGACGTTGATCCGACGATCTTTGTACCGAGAGTTGTCTCGGTGAATGGGTTGATAGCGAAAAGCCTCGACCAACATCTCGAGAGGCTCTCGCTGGGCGGTTGGGTCAAGGGTCAAATTCAGAAGGCAGTACTTCTTGACACGGCACGCATCGTCCGACGATTCCACACCCTGCGACTTGGGCCCCACCACGCTGCCGGCGGCAGTTTTAGTATTAAGTTTTTACTGTTTTTATATTATTGTATATATACATTTTTTTAAGAATATTGTAAAAAACTTAGTTCTAAGATTATAATGATAGTAATAATAATAATATGGGAAATATTCCACATACGGTCATCTGGTCCCAAACTAGGCTAGCAGCCTATACTATGGTAACCAGAAGACTGATATACATACTTATATAAGCATATAACACCCACACAGATCAAACAGACATGTTCATGCCATCAAATGTTTGACCGGGCCGGGGATAGAACCCGGGGCCTGCGGCACAGAAAGCAGAGCTACTACCAACTGAGTTACTACATCTGAGCCAACGAGGCTGTCAACTAATGATTTAATGTTTTTTAAACAGCAAAAAAACCATACGGTTTTACCACAAACAATTGAGTGGAAAATTATTCTCTATTTCGTCATATCTGTGTATTTACATTTTGTATGGGTGACGTTTAACCTTAACTAATTAATTATAATTCTACAATAATTTAATCATTTACTACCTATTTACCAATGTATATAATGTATGTACCTATACACCATATTATGTATCTATACTTAGCTTTATTTATTTATAGTTTGTTTATGATCGCAATGTTGTGTCTGAGCAATGAGCTACTATCAAACATTATTGATAGTGGGATGTATTAGAATAATTTAAGGAAACGGACTCGGAATCCAAGGAAGCTGGACCCAGAAAACCTTACACTATTTATCATATTATATTGCCTAATAGATAATTTTATTCACAATAATATTCACAAACATAGTAGCCCTGTCACTATCGCCGCTTAATTTATAATTAAATTTGAATTATGTGAGGTTAAAAACTTATTTTTTTTTAATGGCGATACACGCGATCCAATTTTAGTAGAACATTTATTTGCTTATTTAATTATAATTAATGGCGAAGCTAAAAAAATTTTTGCACTTTTTAATATTTTATTATTAGCCTTTTCAAATGAAACTAAAATTATAATGTACGATCGAGGTGGCCGTAAAACCTACAACTCCTTTAACATTAAAGGCAAAATCACCATCAATATTATCGTTCAATGAATTTTTCTCACAATAATCACATATAAAGCAGACGACAATATAATTATGGTGATACCTATGATATATGTATACCTCTATTCTATATACATAAACATAAGTAGGTAGATATGTCTTATGACATAAAACGTGACTAAGATCAATTGTCTTAAACAGTTTGTAATATATCTACTCTACATATTACATTATATTATATAATTGCAGTACATAAGCGTTTGACTTTTTGCTTTGTTTATATACAATAACAATTCCCTTCGATTAATTCTCTCGATTAGTGCCATGGCTTTGAAAGTTACCACGTAGGTTTATAAAATATTTATTTGTGCATGTACCTCATTACTTTGGTGAGACCTAGCTTACTGCGGTATTGTAGGAAAATAAGAACACATAACATAAATGTGAAAAAAAAAGCAGAATTCAATACAAAAATCTTTTAAAACACTTAACTACTTTACTTTACCTTATTTATAACGCCTTTAGTTGCTTGAAAAGATGGTTATGTTTTTTGCTTCTTTGCTTCTTACTTAGGACTTCCAGGTAACTTCCTAAGTCATCTGGAAGTACTCGTAATCAAAAGTTTTGAGGAAGGTACCGAAATAAATTATTGCCTAGAGTTTTTACCTTCAATTTTTTAATAATATATTACTCTGGAATTGAAGGATATGGGAAGTCTGAAAATATCATTATGGATGCCACAGTCTACATCTATCTACTAGTAAGATTACTATACCCACGGCAAACAGTCTAGCTATTTTACAAATTTGACACCCCTCTTTATACATACAGTCACGCCTCGTTCCCGTTGGAGTAGGCAGAGACTATTAGACTATTAGACAGAGACCCCCCGATGGGTTCCCGCCTTCTCGCGGCGGTGGGGGTCAGTAACCGTGGTTGGGGCCCACGGTGAAGCGAAGAGGAGCCCGAGGTGGTCGGCCGCTTCACTTTCCTCCAGGCAGGTGTGAGCGGCCGAGTAGGTTGCGGTGCGTCCCACAGGACGCAACGCAACTGAGGCGGGCTGCGATGCGTAGCGCATCGCGGCCGAATGGTGGGGCCGCGGCGGGAGAGAAGTGCCGGTATTGCGGTGCGCCGCTCTTCCTGCCTTCCGCGGCCCAAACGGGGTCGCCACCGTTAGATGGCGAAGGCGGTGGGGTCGCAGGGGAAGAGGAGTGTCGGTATTACGATGCGCCGCTCTCCCTATCCTCTGCGACCGAATTGGGGCGGAAAGCCGACGGCTTGCCGCGGTGTGGGTTGCGCCTCCACGTGTCCCTATGAAGTCAGCATAGGGCACAGTGGATGGCGCAGGCGGGGCTCACTTGAGCCCTGCGGTGGTGGTGGGCGGGAATGGGTCTTCCGTGTCTTCTCGCACGTTCGGTAGGCGTTCGAGAGGGCACGGAACACCCTTCCAAGCCCAAGATGTGGGGCCCGGGCAACGGATGCGGGGGTATCCGTTGCCCACCTAAAGGGACCGCGAGGAGGCGCGCGCGTGTTTCCGCGCGCCCCTTGGGAGGGTTGGGGTGAAGGATTATCCTCACCCCACCGTGGCGGGGTCCTCCACGGAGGACCAAACGCCGTCGGGGCCGCGGATGAGTGCTTCGGCGTGCCCGCAGCCCCGACACATGGCGTCGCGAAGGAACACCCCGGGGTTTTTTAGTGGGTATACCCGCCGGCACAGCAACATACCGACGTACGGTGCTGTGCCGGCGGGGAGTCCCACATAACCATCCTGCGCTCCCCCGGGTGCGGGTGGTATGCGTCACGCATTTTTCCCCGGGCAACAAAAAAAAAAAAAAAAAAAAAAAAAAAAAGGCAGAGACTATTTCTCTCCACTTGCTACGATCCTGAAAGCTTCAGCTTTAGCTTCTTCCACTTTCATAACATCTTAATCTTAATAATATTATAAATCTCAAATCTCAGTACAGTTTAAATAAGTTACGTTTGAAACAGGTAAAGAAAACACTTGCGAGTTCTAACTCGATTCCAGCTCCATCTAGATAGCACAAAAAAATCAGCGCTTGCTAGCTGTGATTTTGTGTGTTTGTTTGTTCCGTTATCACGCTAAAACTACTGAACCGATAGAGCCGAATTTTGGTATGTTAGCTAAGTTAGATAGCTTTGACCCTGGATTAACACATAGGGTACTTTTTATCCAAATATTCCCTTGGAAAAGAAGACTACGCGGGTGAAGTAGCTCAGCTAGTTCTTCACACATGCTCGTCGGTTGTAGGTACTTTTGACCTGTACTTTCTTTAGAACAACAGCATTTACTAGTAAGGCTAGTCTAAAGAAACTAATATTGTTTCTTACAGGTGTTTATAGGTGTGGTTCGTCCGTCAACCGAGACGTTCATCAACGAGAGTGCACTTGAGTTTTACAACATGGAGTATAGGACACGGCACTCGGTGGACGGTGAAATAATTCAGTGCGAGCAGAAGATCGCTCTAGTGACGGGTTATATGACAAGCGAAGTCAACGGCGTCAATGCTATGAACTTCATACATCGGGATGAGGTGCGCTGGGTCGTCATCGCGCTAAAAGAAAGTAAGTTTGTGAAAAAAATGCGATGTGTTTTATTATAAGGTCACTTCAGAAGTCAACGGCGCTAGTCGGCTGTGCGACGACATAAGTTTTTTCCTTGAATTTGTATGGAAGACATCACAATGACTGCTTTCGGTCGGGCGCATTTCTTTGTATCTGACACTCGACCCGTTCCGGGGGTGCGTGTGAATTACGTGTGAAAATATGTATTACGTTACTTAGGTAATTTTAACTGACTGGCTTTAATAAATTGTATATATACCTTTAGTCTTAATCTTCATCTGACGACTCGGCCTGTTTTCAGATAACTCAATTAAGAGTCTGTGTGACGTATATTAGACGATTGTTTTGCATCCACAAAAAGTAACATATTAGGGCCTTGTATTCATTTAGAAGTTATAAAAGTACCTACTTAGGCATATAATTATTTAGTCACCTTAGTAGGTTTCTAGACTATTTTGGAACTAGAAGATGTGAAACGCCACCCATGAATAGATACTCACACATACACAAATATATTCACGCCTTTTTTCCCGAAGGGGTAGGCAGAGGTGTACCCAGGACTCGATACTCGATGAATAGAATCTACCTAAATTTATTAATAAAATTATTGAAAAAAATTATATGTGACAAAACTAAGGATATACGAGTCCATTCTGAAGACAAAGTCCCACAGGGAACGGTTAAGCGCTCAGAAATTGCAAAATCGATGGAAATTTCCGGTGTCCAACTTACGTATTCTATATTATTATAATACTAGTGGTCCGCCTCGGTTTCGCACGGGTAGCGTTATAAAATGATGTACCATAGTAAAAAAGTTGTATATATTATTTTTATATCATAAATATTAATGGTTTATGCAGCGCACGCAAATTAATTCTTATCTTTTGCAAGTCTTTGACACCTTGGATTAAAAACAAATGTTCTCTCTTTATAACATTATTTAGTATAAAAATTAGTTTCTTTATAGTTTGCAGTTATAAGTCGCAGGAGTTAGCATAGCTAAATATATTATTATCAATGTGCCAAGTTTAGAACAATTATTAAGTTATTGATAAAATCATAAAAGGCTGCCTGAAGACAATTTCAACTAAAGAGGCGTATTTAATGATTTTTTTTTATGAAATCAAAGTCGTCGTAGTGTGACTGTGTGCGGGGGTCGGGGAGGCTATTTTTATAGTAAAGTAAACTATGTCCCTGTCATTTTAGTTTCTCTTATAAACTCTGGGTTTTACCTAACATCAAGAAATCCCAATTTTAATCGCGTGATTACAATTTCGCTACCAAAAAATGTAGTGTAAGTTATAAAAGAAAATAAAATGGTAGAGTCTAAGTTTACTTCAGCTTTAAAATATCAGGATATAAATGTTTCAAATAGGTTTACTGTATTTGGAGGAAAAAGGGGAATTTATAACATCAACTTGGTAAATTTTCCATAGTATCGTGTCAAAGTTTTAAGATGTCGGGTCGTCTTTAGATCGAGTTGTCTGAAAGTTTCCTATGTGTTATATTACTCAAAGATACAACCTACCATGAATGAATACATTTAAAATGTCAGCCCAATGAGTTCAGTAGTTTTGTGCGCGAACACACACAGATCCATCCATACATAGGAAATATTAATAGAAAATTACTACTAAGTACGGTAGGTACTGTCTTCATACGTTTCTACAACCGCTTAGCAACAATTTATAATAAACTTACCGATAGGAAATTATTTTATCAGTTGACATTAGTATACCTATCTCTTGAAGAGGTAACTACATCTATAATTAATATATTATTAAAATATAGGTATAATATTAATATTTCAAGTTAAGATTGTCAACATACTCTAATCTCCAAAGGTTAAATGAAAGCGATTATTTTTGTTATGATGGGGCATATCAATATTAGCGCAAATTTCATATTCATAAAAGTCAGGCAACTAGTTTCACAGTAACAGCCTAGAGTCTGAATTTGTATCAGGTTATACAATACTAGTGTACAATACAATACTAGAATTCGAACTACGCGCCCTCCGTACCATTATTCCGCATAGTGGGCACTCTACCAATTGAGTTACTCTGGAGGTACAAGTCATCGCCGAAATTTTTCTATCGCCTCTGCCTAACGCACTATAGGGGCGTGTGTGTTTATCAATAGGTTACATTTCGTAATACATTTCGCATTCTACCTACCGACAAGTCTAATGTTACAATTAGAATTCATATCGAAATAGCGGCATTTGTGTATACCTATAGTGCCACGAATCCCGCCCGTGGGTGAAATTTTTCTTCTCATTTCAGATTCTATAACAAGTGTTTAGACTGCTTAGTCAATCTATACTCTATACTAATATTATAAAGAGAGAAACTTTGTTTTTTTGTTTTTTTGTTTTTTTGTTTTTTTGTTTGTAACGAATAGGCTCCGAAACTACTGGACCGATTTTAAAAATTCTTTCACTTATGGATAGCTTAATTCAGTGTGAGTGCCATAGGCTATATGAGATTTTGAAAAAAAATGGGGATCCGTAAGAAAACTGCAATATTGTGAACCAAGGTGTTACATAATATAATTACCATATTCATAAATTTGCGTGCGCTGTGAAATGCATTGATGGTAGAATAATATAATGTACTAGGGGTTTGTAGTACTTATCAATACCTACAAAACAGTATACATAGATTATATCCATCTTTTTTGGTTTAGTCACAATAATCGAAAAAGTGATTATTTTCATGCGGTGTGAAAACTATTGGTGGTAGAGTAAAGTAATGTACTAAGGGTTTGTAGTACTTATCAATACCTACAAAACAATATACATAGATTATATCCATCTTTTTTGGTTTAGTCACAATAATCGAAAAAGTGATTATTTTTCATGCGGTATGAAAACTATTGGTGGTAGAGTAAAGTAATGTACTAGGGGTTTGTAGTACTTATCAATACCTACAAAACAGTATACATAGATTATATCCATCTTTTTTGGTTTAGTCACAATAATCGAAAAAGTGATTATTTTTCATGCGGTATGAAAACTATTGGTGGTAGAGTAAAGTAATGTACTAGGGGTTTGTAGTACTTATCAATACCTACAAAACAGTATACATAGATTATATCCATCTTTTTTGGTTTAGTCACAATAATCGAAAAAGTGATTATTTTTCATGCGGTATGAAAACTATTGGTGGTAGAGTAAAGTAATGTACTAGGGGTTTGTAGTACTTATCAATACCTACAAAACATTATACATAGATTATATCCATCTTTTTTGGTTTAGTCACAATAATCGAAAAAGTGATTATTTTTCATGCGGTGTGAAAACTATTGGTGGTAGAGTAAAGTAATGTACTAGGGGTTTGTAGTACTTATCAATACCTACAAAACAGTATACATAGATTATATCCATCTTTTTTGGTTTAGTCACAATAATCAAAAAAGTGATTATTTTTCATGCGGTGTGAAAACTATTGGTGGTAGAGTAAAGTAATGTACTAGGGGTTTGTAGTACTTATCAATACCTACAAAACAGTATACATAGATTATATCCATCTTTTTTGGTTTAGTCACAATAATCGAAAAAGTGATTATTTTTCATGCGGTGTGAAAACTATTGGTGGTAGAATAAAGTAATGTACTAGGGTTTGTAGTACTTATCAATACCTACAAAACAGTATACATAGATTATATCCATCTATTTTGGTTTAGTCACAATAATTGAAGCAGTGATTATTTTTCATGCGGTGTGAAAACTATTGGTGGTAGAGTAAAATAATGTACTAGGGGTTTGTAGTACTTATTAATACCTACAAAACAGTATACATAGATTATATCCATCTTTTTTGGTTTAGTCACAATAATCGAAGCAGTGATTATTTTTCATGCGGTGTGAAAACTATTGGTGGTAGAGTAAAGTAATGTACTAGGGGTTTGTAGTACTTATCAATACCTACAAAACAGTATACATAGATTATATCCATCTTTTTTGGTTTAGTCACAATAATCGAAAAAGTGATTATTTTTCATGCGGTATGAAAACTATTGGTGGTAGAGTAAAGTAATGTACTAGGGGTTTGTAGTACTTATCAATACCTACAAAACAGTATACATAGATTATATCCATCTTTTCTGGTTTAGTCACAATAATCGAAGCAGTGATTATTTTTCATGCGGTGTGAAAACTATCGGTGGTAGATTAAAGTAATGTACTAGGGGATTGTATTAATTATCAATACCTACAAAACAGTATACATAGATTATATCCATCTTTTCTGGTTTAGTCACAATAATCTAAGCAGTGATTATTTTTCATGTGGTGTGAAAACTATTGGTGGTAGAATAAAGTAATGTACTAGGGGTTTGTAGTACTCATCAATATCTTCAAAATAGCCCACGATAAATTATAACATGTGTTAAGGTTTGGTCATTGTAACAGAAATAGTCATTAATTTGCGTGCGCTGCGTAAACCATTAGGGTTATATTTATTAAAATACAATGTATCACGAATTTACTCCTGATAAACGTCCACTATACCTACTTCTGCTACCCGTGCGAAGCCGGGGCGGGTCGCTAGTAAAAATATAAAATACTAGTGGCCCGCCCCGGCTTCGCACGGGAGAAGTAGAAGTGAACGTTTTAACAGGAGTAAATTCGTGATACATTGAATTTTTATAGGTCTAACCCTAATGTTTTACGCAGCGCACGCAAATTAATGACTATTACTGTTACAGTGACCAAACCTTAACAGATGGAAACAATTTCTGAGGCCTATTTTGATGATATATAAGTACTACAAACCCCTAGTACATTATTTCTACCACCATTAATTTTCATACCGCATAAAAATAATGACTTCTTCGATTATTGTGACTAAACCAAAACAGACTGATATAATGTCCGTGGACTATTTTTTGTAGATAGTGATAATTACTACAAACCCCTAGCCCTAGAACATTACTTTATTCTACCATGAATAGTTTTCACCGCATGCATATAATGACTGTTCGATAATTGTGACTGAACCAAAATAGATGAATATAATGTCCGTTCACTATTTTGTAAATATTGGTAAATACTACAAACCCCTAGTACATTACTTTATTCTACCACAAATAGATTTCCCAGCGCATGAAAGTTAATGACTGCTTCGATTATTGTGACTAAACCAAAATAGATGGATATAATGTCCGTTCACTATTTTGTACATATTGGTAAGTACTGCAAACCCCTAGTACATTATATTATTCTACCATTAAAAGATTTCACAGCGCACGCAAGTTAATGAATATATTTGGTAATTATGTGACACCTTAGTTCACAATAGAGCAGATTTCCTGCGGATCCCTAATATTTTTCAAAACCTCGTAATATAGCCTATGTCACTCACACTGAATTAAGCTCTCCATAAGTAAAAGATTTTTAAAATCGGTCTAGTAGTTTCGGAACCTATTCGTTGCAAATAAAAAACAAAGTTTCTCACTTTATATATTGGTATTGGTAATAGATTGAATAATCTGGAGACATAATATACGGATTACGTAAAAAATAGTGAAAACAGTATGAAGAGCATTCATAATTCGATGTTGTTGCAACCCAGTTTAATAGAGCTATGATAAAGAGAAGCGAAATCATAAGTGACTGCCTCTATGGCGTAGAGGGCGCAAGCTCGATTGCCAATCAAGAGGTCCCGGGTTCGAAACCCGGTCAGGCAAAGTGATAAATATTGAATTTTTCCATTAGGAATTATCTCAATAACTGCCTGGAGTCTGGAACTGTGCCCGATGGATGGCAATAGGCTCGTCCCCTATTACATGGGACCAATAACATACTGGCGAAATGTGGGTGTATCTACTGTGGGACTGAGTCCTGGGTACACCTCTGCCTACCCCTTCGGGAAAAAGGGCGTGAATGTATGTTTTTGTTATGTTTTTTTAAGTCATAAGCGCGCTTTAATTATTTACAGAACGCCATCTATTATGCAATGTTGGAACTAAATTACCTAAAAATGTTGCTTTAGGGTAGTTATGTCTTGCAAGAACTTAGGGGTAAAATTTTGAAAAATCCTTTCTTATTACTTGTCTAGACTGTAAAAATAATCTATTGTCAAAATTTCATCATCATCGGTCCAGTAGTTTTGGCTCTGGGTTGATGAGTCAGTCAGTCAGTCAGTGAATCACTTTCTCTCTTTATATAATAGTATAGATATAATATATAATTATTATATTATATAATATAGTATAGATTGTGTCCTGTTGATGGCAATAGGTATCTTTTTTAAGTCTTCTAACTCATAGAGGATAACTTAGGACATAAAAGAGATAACTGGCGATGTATGGGTGTAACAGTTACGGTGAGTTCATATCTGTCTAATCCTTCGGGGACAAGGCGTGATGTTAGTTGCGCTTATTTTAAACCAGTGCAGAGGCACCCGGCACCTTACAAGGAAATACATGTAACCACACCAAATATTACAGAGTCGTAGTAAAGGGCATGTGGCATGTTATAAGGGCATGTCACCAACTTGACATGGAGGACTGGATACACTTGTGTCGAATTGGTTAAACTCAATATAGTGTCACTTGTCCTTTCGTTTCTGGCCACGCTATAACTTTTGTCAATAAAACCCTACAAATTTACACTTTTTGTAGTGTACGAGTATATATATGTAGTGTATATTTTGTAGTGTATGTAGTGTATAGTGTATATTATATGTGTATATATCCGAACGTACTGTAGAGACATTAGTTATTATAGCTTTATTGACGTTCAAAAACGTCTTTCTGAGACTGATTACAATTGTTACATTATTTGTTATGATTGTATTTTAAATTTAAGGTTCTTTGTTTGTGGTATAATAATAAAGAGTTTATCTATCTATCTATCTATCTTGAATAACTATTTTTAGTTTGAATTTAGAGTTAAGTGAGTTCGTATAATTCCAGTGTATAACAATAACCTTGTATTCGGCGAGTCGTGTTACCGGCTGATGATGCGCAACGGTCAGTTCATCTACATGCGCACTCGCGGCCGCCTCGACGTGGACCCTGAGTCCCGCGAAGTCACCAGCTTCGTATGCACCAACACTGTGGTCGATGAACACGTGGGGAAACATCTCATCAAGATGATGAAGGATAAGTTCACTTTAAAAAACAATAACGGCGACGACGAACACGCGCTCAATGAAGATGTCGAAGAGGTAAGTAAGAATAAAGAATGGCACATAGCACACGCCCGCCCAAGTGAACCTTTAATGAATGGAGTTTGTACAGGTTTGTTGATAATCAATCAGCTTCTAATAGGGTTGTGTGCTCAGCATTTGGAATTTTCATTGAGGAGCTACACCTTCTGAAACCTTATTATTTTGCTATTTCATTTTGTTCAATGTAAAAATAGCATTTTCTACGAAACAGCTGAGATTTTGTTTTTGCGATTTCGGAGTTGTTCCAATTGACACTTTATGAGGATGTACCAATTGCCAGTAACTCTGGTTACATATTTATTGAAGTTAAATACTTCCGATGGCTGGGTTCGGGAAACCCTCCTTCGAAAGCTACATAATAATAGAACTTGTTTTAGGTACGCTAGAGTCAAATAATTTCAACTAAAAGACCCCGCTTCCACGAATTTTAGTATAAAAACAAAGCGTCGCGGCTATCCTTCATAGACGCCCTCGCAATTTCCCTCGCGACGACCCGGATGACTCTATCGCCGCCAATCCCACCAATTATGCAATAGTCGCTCCGTTTTCAGTACTGGTGCCGGATACTAACAACCACCAACCAACCACAAACAATTCATCGAGTCACACAATCACAACACCGACTTTGCTGGCGAGGTCGACGATCTCTCAGCTCCTATGTAATTTTTTCTCCACATAATCAAACAGATGAAACCATTGATAGGACCCTAGGATACTCCCCTTCTGGGGTGCCAGGGCAAATCTGACCACACGTAATCTAGCGACGGCCCAAGCTGAGGTTCGGACCGTCTAGGTGCCCGTGAGCTAGGAGACGAATAGGGAAGAAGGCGGCGGCTTGGCGATAGCATACCCCGCTAAACCGTCGTCTTTGACTTAATTTGTCTATGAAATCTATGATTCCATTTAAGTTTAAGTTACAATCAGAATCCACAGTTACCTAGATGCAAATTACTACACAAAATGGCCACACTTATAATAAGAGATTTCGTTTGATGTTGTTCACGTTTACCAATAAAGAAGTTTTTATAAACGAACCGTTGTTCCTTATCTAACTAAATGTAGGTAATATTGATAGATGACTCATGATCACTCATGTGAGGTCTTCCTGTACCTACATCATCTCAAATCAAGTAATTATGTGCATTTGTAAGCCGATGGGAATGACTGACAATTTATTTATTTATCAATGTGTATCTAGACGGTATTTTATACCACTCTACTACCTCATGGATATTATAATAATTTTGCGGAAAACCTTAACTATGCCCATGTCCAGTTGCCCTCATAAGCAGCTCTTTCATTCTGCTCATTCAGTCTTACTCACGCCGTTACAAATACATTTTCAGACTAACGCTTCCTCAACTGTACCAGTGGAAGATCCCCGTCTGCTCGAGAAGGTAATACTCAACTTGGTCACGAACCTGCCCTCTCCTGAAACTAACATGGAAAATCCAAACGAAAGTTCTTCAAGCCTAAACTCTCCCACGCAGAGACTCTCGATAATCGCACCAAAGAAAGAACGTATAGTCAGTGCCATAGAAAAGATATACACTGTTATTAAAGCGATACCCAAACAACCCAGCCTTCACGCATTGAGTCCTTACACGCAGATGGGTTTCTCCGAACTGGGTCCGATACAGTACAGCAAATCAGATACAGAAGTGGCCAGCAGTCCGACTTCTGATGTTGAATATGTTCCGAACTCTGCTTTCGGCGAGATAGATCTAATGGTCAGCAATTCCCCATTGCAATTGCCTAATGAAGAAGGAGCAATTGGGAAAGATCCACTATCGGATTTGGACTTCGAAATTTCGTCACTTCCTCGCCTAGGCACGCCTCTTTATGATTATATCGATCAAACTGAGTTGCATGGACCAAGCACGGCAGGAATTAAGCGTTCGAGGTGTCACGAAGATAAAGTGACTACTAAAAAGAAGATTGTTGATGCCAATGCTTCTGATGCAGATTTGGAACTAACTTTTAGTACAGGGTCACCGACACTTGATGAGTTATTGGATGACAAAGGTAAGAATAAAATTTTAAGTTTCTTCGTTTGGTGGAATTTGGTTTGAATAAAATATAGCGTTAAGGAATTACCCGTCCAGTACTCACTTTTTCTATCAATTTTTTCACGGGATGAGGTAAAGAGGTACAGCGCATAATATTTACATAATCACGCGAACAAATGCAGAAAACTGATGCGTCTCTATAAACACACACGCAAGAGAACGCAAGAGCTATAGGTACACAAAAAAAAACAAGGACAATTAAATATATAGGTAAAATTAATGACAGACTAGACTCTAAACTGCAATGGAGCACTAATATCACCGAGCTCTCAAGGAAACTAAGCTCTGCAGCTTACGCGGTTAATAAAATTAGGCAACTTACAGATATAGCCACGGCGAGATTAGTGTACTTTGCATAATTCCATAGCTTGATGTCGAATATGATTCTGTTGTGGGGGTCAGCCGCAGATATAGAAACTACCTTTAAGGTAAGACCGCACTAGGCGGAACTGCACTGCAGCGGAGCGACGCGACACTGCGCGACCTTTTTTGATATACCGCACTTGAACTGCAGCGGCGCGACAGCTCGCAGCAAATTTTATGTCAGTCGGTTGGCAACTTCTGAACAAGATGGCTGAAATTGATATTATAATAGTATAATAGCTTCTTTGCTATGCGAGGAAGAAGAAAGGTTCGAGCTAGCACAAGCACAAAAAAAACAAAGAATATGGATGTTATGTCATACAAGTTCATACAAAGAATATTTATTGGTCGCGTCGTGTCGCGTCGCTCCGCTGCAGTGCAGTTCCGCCTAATGCGGTCTAACCTTTATACTACAAAAACGTGCGATTCGTTCCATCTATGAGATGCGTCCACGCGAATCCCTGAGGGAATTATTTAAAGAAATGAACATACTGACCCTACCATCTTTATACATTTATGAGAACATCATGTATGTGCGTAAAAATTTACAAAAATTAAAATTAAATAGTGACCTCCATAATTTTAATACTAGGAATAAAAACAAAATAGCTGTACCTAGCTTTAGATTATCTAAAACAAATAAAAAGACATTCTTAGGAAATAGTGTACGTTTCTTTAATAAAATCCCAAAAGAGATAACTGGGCTGTCAGAGGGTAAATTAAAAACCTATATAAAATCTACTTTACTAAAGAAGGCTTATTATAAAGTCAACCAGTACATAGAGGACAACGATGCCTGGAAACTTCTGCATAGCCGCCTCGCGGCACCTTCAAAGAAAACGACAGAAGAAAGACGACGATGTAACCAAACCAAATATTGTGAAACTATCTGTTGAAAAAATTAAGCCCCACAAGTTTCTTGTGCATTTTTCTCTTATTAGTATTCTGTGGTAGAGGTATCTTTCCGAACGCACGGTAGACTCAGTACTGCTAATCTTCATTGACGTGCATAAGTGTCAGGTTATGGCCTATTTGAATAAATCTTTTTGAGCTTATGTCAGCGGTTGCGTGTGAAATAGTTTTGATAACTTTAAAGGCAGAGTGGCAGCTGGGAAAAATTGGATGGATGTTGCCAACAATAAAAATAAATTGAAGAAGAAGGAGGAGGATTTTACCCACAGGAGACCACACATCGCTTAACTCACCAGTCAATTTATATGATTATAGTGAATTTAATGATGTGTAGGATTATGGAGCTCAAATAAATAAAAATATAAACAAAAGGGTACAAAAAGTAGTGCACATATAGGCAGCAGAGAGGAAATCCTTGCGTTGACATTTCCATATGGCCCTGCCATTTTAGCATAATTCTCTCAATCAACCTTGGAATGAGAGATAATAAGCTGAATTTTCGTATATACGTTGATTTTGGAGTTCTAAACATTGTCTCAAAAGTCTCATGAAATCTCATGTCTGCGTCGTAACTTATACAAAGTCAAAGGTAAAAAAAAAACCCAGTTTTTCGCGATTTTCTCGGTTTCTATTACTCCAAAGATGTTGACATCTGTTATAAAATTGTAGAGCATAAAACTTGCGATTCTTGCGAACATTTTTTCATACGTACATCCGAAACCTTATTCCTAGGGTTCTAAATCATGCCCTTACCATTTTTATATGTGTAAAATGTTATTTAATTAAATGTATCATTATGATAAATGAAACAAATTATTCAAAATTGAAGGTTTCATTGAAGACGTATTCACAGCAGATATTCACGGTTAACCTTACACTAAAATTTTATAATAGAGGTTACCATCATTAGAGGAAAAGAAACCGAGATAATCGCGAAGACTTTTCTTACCTATCACTTTAAGTAACTTACGACGCAGACACGGAATTTTATGAGACTTTTGAGACAACATTTAAACCGCAATAAATAAGAAGGTTTGTACGAAAATTCAACTTATTATCTCTCATTCCGAGGTCGATCGCTTATTTCACTGGATCAACAGTTCTATGTAATCAAAGAGTTTTTCAGTACGGGATATAATGTCTGAATCAAATACAATCTAAAAAAAATACGATTAAGTAATAATAGAGTAATAACATATTTCCTCACAATGTTTCTCTGTTTCAGATTTTAACGCTCAGATTGAATCTGCAATTAATATGATGGACACGATTGACCCGAATATGCTTGATTTGCTGGTAAGACAATTCACTATTTATTGTTATCGAAAGTTAATTTTGCATACCTGATAAGATTACATTTGAGCATTTAGAATTTGTATTTAGACTTTAATTCTCTACCTTCTTTCATTACTGTAAGAATGGATATTGATACACGAGCATATTTGACATCTGCAACAATAATTATTGCAGTACCAACTGGACTTAAAATTTTTTGAGCTTGCCATTTTCGAAAACCCAGTACCTCATCTCCCCTTTTTCTTACTACTACCTAAGCAAGCAGTCCAACTCGGTAGGTCCAAATTCGAGAAAGAGGTAAATCGTCGAATCCAACAAGCTGGGCAGCGTTCGGAAACACCAATGTATTTTGCCAGTGTTAACATACGGATCTGAAACGTGGTCTATGACTGTGGGTCTTATCAGTAATCTCAAAATAGCGCAATGAGCTATGGAGAGGGCTATGCTCGGGATTTCTCTGCGAGATGGAATCAGAAATGAGGAGATCCGTAGACGGACGAAAGTTACGATGTCTTATGGGATTCTGTTGTGGGGGTCAGCCGCAGATATAGAAAATATATTTATACTACAAAAACGTGCGATTCGTGCCATCTATGAGATGCGTCCACGCGAATCCCTGAGGGAATTATTTCAAGAAATAAACATACTGACCCTACCATCTTTATACATTTATGAGAACATCATGTATGTGCGTAAAAATTTACATAAATTCAAATTAAATAGTGACCTTCATAATTTTAATACTAGGAATAAAGACAAAATAGCTGTACCTAGCTTTAGATTATCTAAAACAAATAAAAATATATTCTTAGGAAATAGTGTACGTTTCTATAATAAAATCCCCAAAGAGTAGTAGGACCAACCACATTTCTCCAGTATGTTATTAGTCCCATGTAATAAGGGGCGAACTTATTGCCATTTACCGTGCTCAGTTCCAGACTCCAGGAAGTTATTGCTAATGGAAAATCCAATTTTAACACTGGGGATCGAATCCGGGACCTCATGATCGGCAGTCAAGCTTGCGCCCGCTATGCCACCGAGGCAGTCCTCAGTTATATGTATAACACTGTTATATTATAACAGTTTGTAAGGTAATTAAACCAGTTTAAAATTATTTTCAGATCTCAAACGAAGTTCTGGATTTGGAGAAGATAGATTGCGAAACAGATGAAAATAAGTCTAATATCAATGAACTCCGTTAGTTACTTGCATTCGCTTGTGTTCCATATTAATGTCAATTTATCAATTAGCATTATAATGACATCAAAATTATAAAGATACGTTTTCTGTATGTCCGACATGCAACTTTTTCACTATTAGTATTTTTATAAGTGTTGCAGTGCTGATGGCAAAATATAAGACGTGCTTATAAAATTTAAAATTTCATTTATTCTTATTTTTGAAAACCATAACGAAAATGGTTATTGACCTGTAAATTAACTCATAGTTAAATACTAAAGGTATTTTGTGCCATCTACATGTAAAAGACACAACTCGGCAAGAAGTGAATCAAAATATATTATCAAAAAATAATTTTAAGTAGAAACGAGAAAGTAATACACGAAATGCAGTGTACTAATACACTCGTACAATTAATAATTGTTATTTTCGCGTCGTGCCATACATCTTTTCCTTATTATACGTGCAACTACTTTTTCAAATTACGTCTATAAAATCAAATATAACCCAGTTAAGAAGAGCCAAGTCATTTAAGTTTATTACGCCGAGTAAGTTAGTAAATGTTAAAATATAGATATGTCATAAATTAAGTATATAGTTGTCTTTTTATCATTGTTAGTTTTCCGGCAAAAGTTGCCATGTCGTCATTATTTAATTTACTATTTGATAAGAAAATATTATATACATAAGAATAACTGTACCAACTTAAGAATATTCGGTAGTGTTACTACCAAATTAGTATAAGCAATGTTTTAGGCGTATCACACCGACCCGCATACCGCTGCGGAGTCCAGATCTGCATCTCCTTTGCAGATTGCTCCGCACCGCGCGCGGGATTGTAGTGTTAACCAATATAGACTGCTGATAACGACAGGGTCCCCGATTAATTTCAAATCACGTTATTTCGGAGCATGCCCCACATTCACTTGCTGGGGCGCGTGTATCTCCACATTTTGGTGCGGGATCTGCATCCCCGCACGTGGATGCGTTTTCAGTGTGTGGGATCACCCGTGATTTCTATAAAAACTGAGCGTGGTGCGGGGTGGTGTGTGTTTTGCCTTATATACCACTCGTTTACGAAAACTAGTAACAGATTTTATATAAAGAGCGTTCATTCCAACATCACTGCAATGACTTTAATTGAGTATTTGAATTTTTATTTTTGGCATAAATGGAAAGATCATATATAAATTTCGTGACAAAACTATTAAAGTTTCTTTTTTATTCGCTATAATTAATAAGTAATATCAAACTTTTAAAAAAAATATTAATCCAATACCGAAAACACGCCGATAGTACTCGAACGAGCTCGTGACCTAAAGTGACGTCACAATGTTATAAAGTACCATACATTATTATAACATAATGACGTCACAATCACGGCGACCACTCGTAGTGCGTTCGTCTTATTAAAATTTTATCAATTTTGAATTGCTTATAATTTATTGAAAAATATATTGTAAAGTGATTTTTGAATCGGATGATACATAATTTTCTTTAAACTATATATATTTTTTTAAATACTCAATTGGTGTAGCGCATGCATTTTTTTTATAAAAGAAAATGGCTCACTCCTAACCCGTTTCATTCCGCGCATTGGGCAAATTACTTCTCTATAATCTTACCACTATTGAGTGCGGTAAAATATCTTTATATAAAATCTCGTTGGGTTTTGTAACCTACGTTGAATTACCGAAAATAGGTGTTTCTGTAAGTGACAGACGCCTTATTGGTAAGTATATTAAATAAACTTTTAATAAAAATTATTGTGACTGTCGAAAAAAGTCCACACAATTTGGTGATCTCTTTGAGAATTGACATTAGGCGAAGGGCACACAGGAGAACATAAAGAGTCGATTCGATGTTTTCTATATAGGGCAATTTATATGTTTATATATAAAAATTTTTCGGTAACTGAAACGTAGTGAAAACTTCGTAAATTCTTCTTTTACCAAAATATGTTTTATTATTATATCATTTATATTATTTAAAAATATACCGCTCAAATTCGGTTGATATTTATAAAAATAACTATAACATTCGGTTACGAGGTTTTCACTCGTCGCCAAAGATTTGTGACTGGTCTTCTGTGTGATTTGTTGAAAGATCTCTAGATTGTAATTTTAATTATAATCATTAATTTAATAAGTTTACCTCTATTATATATTTTGTAGGAATATCAATGACTTAGTATGAATATAACAGTAGTGCTTTGTACTTTTTTTATTTATACAGATTCATAACTTTTCCTGAAGCGTTTCAGCGGTTTATCTGTCTACAATTCGTAACACCGTTATTTAGCATTCTTGGATGGTGCAAATATAAGCCAACGCTCGTCAGTCAGTGTAGAAATATTTTGTAATTTGTGCTCAAAATCAAATCGTGATTACATTGAACGAAGGCTCACGACAAAGGACCGTCTTTATACTTCTTTCAGAACGTTACGTAATTATCTAAAGTAAAAAAACGTTTAACTACAATAAATGTTAGGCAGGTGCATCTATTATATTAAACTCCAGTGCACGATGTTTATTATCCATAATACTTTGTGAAAAGATAAAATTAGTTTTTATTCTCATAGGACTTACCTTAAATCTGAAAGAAAACATTTTCTCTAAACATATATTTTACGTCTAATTTTATAAAATATATAAACCTAGTCAAACAAACCGCTATCTACTTTTTATATAAAAACAAAACCAATCAAAAACAAGTCCTTTCATTTTACGAGTACTTTTTATTAATCGACTTGAAACGTCGAAATTATAATTTTATTCAAGTACAGCAAGACTGAGTATTTTTATTGTTGGATTTTTTTACATTACAAATATTTTTATAGGTTAGTTAGAACCTAGAGCCTGTTGCAGCATTTTATAGAAGGACTACATATTTAATGATTTTAATAAATGTTGGTGAGGGTGGTAACATCTAAGCGTCAGGTCGTTTTATTAGCTGCTCATTATGCTAAAACGTTAGTTCCATTATTTTATCATATTGTAAATTATCTTAGACAGATATATATTATTTATGAATTGCGTATATCATTTATCTATAGCATATATATAATATACTGATACCTAGCCAAAATATATTATTTATAAAAGTAATGACCATTATTTTTCGTTTTTAAATCTTATCTATTTTTAAATCCTAGCTTGCACGTGAAAAACTAAGTTTTATTATTATAAAATCGAAAGTCTGAAGTTAAGGTAATATTTTGGACTGATTTATCTATTCATTATTGTTTGAGTTTGAACACAACATACATAAGAACTATGTTTGTTCTGTAAATGTTATGGTGCCAATGATATTTTATAATAAAGTAAGACAAGTACTTGTTTTTTAAGGTATTAACTATTTTATATGTTCATAGAATACTAGCATGATTTCCGCGACTTCGTTCCCGGAAATCCCAGAATTCCTTTCTTATTCTTTCTGCATCATAATCGTACTTCTAATTCTACTCTCTAGGTCCAAGATCAGTGTCAGTCAATCAGTAATTTGATAATGAAATGAAGGCATCCAGGGCCACAAGAAATCAGTATCTTGGAGTGGGTTTTAACATCTCACAATGCGAGAGTAAAAAGGTAGAAAAAAAAACTGGTACATAAAATGGTTCAAGAGAGAGGACTCTTAACAAGGAAAGAAAGATATCCATCCAGGGACGCGTTCGGAGTTGCACAGTTTATATAGGTACATACTAAAACTGTGTAAAGTTTTGAACCGTTGTATGTGTACGTTACCTTTAATTAGTATTTCGTCTTTGTCATAACACCCATTCCTATAAAGTAATATCTCTATTGCTGCTATGGCTGAAGATCCAAATAATTACGAAATCTAATAAAAAAACAAGATGAGACATTATGTAATAATTTTTCATAAAAAATAGGACTACTTTTTTCTCTCTATCTAAGAGGTTTTATAGGGTGTCGATTAAATCTATTAAGTTTTAGATTAAATCTTATTATACTAATATTTTTTAAAATAATGTCGTTCGTGACCCAGTTAATAGTAGTAATGGTAATTAAAAAAATAAAATAATTATACTCAATAGAATTTGAATTATTAATTGTAATAATATTTAAAACATAAACTACTTCACTGCAATGTAATAATTAGGGTTTGGGTCTCGGGACGTTTCTGGTCCCAAAGTCCCAGGACTTTGCTAAATTTAGCTGTCTCGAGTACCGGGACTTTTATAGTCGAGACTTTTATAGTTAAAATTGTATCGATATATGTATATTATCACAAGTGTTAATGAAAAATATGAGATTCGATTATCTTATTATCTTGAGACACGAGTATTTAAAAACACTCACGAGATAGAGCCTTTCAATCTGAAAAATGAAATTATATCAAAATAAGTCCATCCATGGGGTGGTATAGGTGTTATTCCATGGACAGGCATATTTTATGTATAAATACAAACATTTAACTTGTCCTTTTTTTGGTAAGAAGTTCAATATGGATTCGATTCCAATTATTCTGAGAGACTCAAAGTCCCGGGAATTCCCGGGCCTTCGGTCATAGCTGTCTTGAGTCCTGGGACTTGAGAAAGCTTGAGACGTCTCAAACCCTAAAACAATAATATTCCATCTATTACATGATAAAATATAGTGTATAAGTAATTTGTTATTTACTTTAAGATGATTTAATTTTGTACTTTGTTGATTTTATTTTTATTGCACATGATGTACTAGTTTTAACCATCGTTAATTAATTTAAAGATAAAACCGTGATTTCATTTAAATTGTTAATTATCTAATAAAACTTTGTGAATTATATTCAAAATCATGAATACCTTAGGAAGGTAATTTACTCATTACATGATTTACTTACTTTTTATTTCAAATTTATTTTGTGATGATTTAGATCAATGCAGGGATTAAAAATATTTCAAGATTTACCCTGCTGTTTTATAAAATATCATATTATAAATAATCTATGTGAGCTGTAATAAATAAAAATCTAAAGGTAAACCAAACAATTGTTTTATTTAGTATAAATCATTATAGTATGTACATATACAGAAAATATTAAAATTCTAAGCCTTATTTAGAATAAAACCTCGAAATTATTGTGATTAAAATACATTGCTAATTATGCCCACTTGCATCATCTTCAGTTAACATAATTAATTACCCCTGAGTTTACCACTAACCCACGTAATAAATAATTTCTCTTGCGCCATCAACATTTAGGAGTTAACCTAGTGATTAATTTAAAATTTTACCCACCAATACGGGAAGGATAAAACTGTGTTAGCGAAGTTAATGTCAAGACTAATATAAGTTATAGAATAAGTTTGTATTACAAATATATTATTATTCAACCATATGAATACGTCGTTAACTGGAGGTACAATGGAGGATAGTGTGCTACAGTGTAAAAAAGTATTTATACATCCTTTGTCGGACTATGATGGAAGCGCATAGACATTTCAGTGTTTCCATATAAAATAAAATAAATGCCAGATTGAGATTTGTTATTCCAACGTCAGTTTTTACTGGTCCAAGATAAAATAGGAGTTTAATCTAAATTGTGTTTAAAAACTTATATTTTACCATAATCTTCGTGCAAGTGGGCCTTATAACTTTATATTGCCGTTAATATGTTTGATTAAGATATTTCTATATAATTATTTTATTGTGTGATTTAATTTTAATTAAACTTTGATACCTATGACAAAACTACGATATAATGCGTACCTAAGCGGAGAAAGACACTGCGCAGCACACCCGCCCCTTGTGTCCTGTCAGATTAGTGGTAATAGGGAGACACCTCTCCTTGCTGGCTCCGTGCAGGGACGTAATTGCCGCCTTTGCTATGGTGTCTTCCATGAGTGAGAGAGAGAGAGCGAAAGGACAATGTCCATTCGCACCTAATGCGTCTGTTGAGCGTAAAGCTTAGACTCCAATTGCAGCAGAAGTTGCTGCCGTAATCGCAGCCCTAGGATCCTGTGATGAATCGAAGGGGGACATCATTTGTGGATACCATTGTGGTTTTATGACGCCTATTGTATGTTGGTTCCTAATTATATTAATTTTAAATTAAATAACAATTTCATACTCTACAATATCTATTTTTTTCTATATTAAGCAAAGTTAGCATTAAATGCTTATTAATATAAAATTACCAATTTATAAAATTGGCTAAGAATCTACTTACACACCACATACACTAACATAAACAAAAAGGGTCTAAACAACAAATGTTATTGAGGATACGATTAACTTGGAGAGTTTAAGAGCCCTGTCTTAAACGAACTAGCAAAGTTTTTTTTACCATAAATTATGTTAAAAAAATTACCAATCGATATTATGAGATACAGAAGAATTTTATAGATACATTATATTGTTATACATATTTATTTATTAAATATATAATATTATTATTATTTCTACGACTTAAACTGTGACAATATAATATGACAGTATTATTCCTGCTAAGAAAATAAACTAAAAGTTTAATAATGGAATCAGATATTTGAAGAAGATGGTATTAATAATTATTATTAACTGTGGCAGTGTAACGTGATATTATATAGATATAATTAAAAATATAAAATCCATAATCCATAAATTGATTGACACCTCTTTCGATTGAGAAGTCTCTATGATACCATCGATCCACAACATAATAACTTTTTTTAAAGTGAAATGTTCAACGAGTACCCCAACAACGAACAGTCTGGCATGACTTGACGAACAGTGGATATAAGTGGTTTGAAATTATCATCCAGTCACCATAGTCGTTGTTTGACTGGAGCATTATGTCAACTATATTATGAATATTCTTTATGTATACAACCGTAAGAACAACCTATGTAAGTATTTTAACCGTAATATTAACTATATTTGGATATGACTACTCAACACCGTCTCTGTCCTATGCCATATTATGGGGTGCTGACTTGAGAAATAGTTGACATGCCGCTTAGAATCGACGAAGTCTTTTGAAGTTCGCACCACAGAAGGAGGGGCCGGCCTGAAAATAAAAAAATATTTTAAAAACAATAGTTTTAAGAAAATCTGCTCAATAATATACCGAGACTTCAAAGCCTGTCCATGATATTTAAATTAGATATGTGTAAGAGACACGTCATCACCTCATATCCTAATATGCTAAAAATAGTCAGTAGGTACTTGTTCATAACATAACACACATACACACATGACATACATAATCACGAATTTTCTCGAAGGGGTATACAGAGATGTATCCAGGAGTCAATCCCGATTTTTAATATTGATAATAAGGTCACTATAAGATGTTGTTAGGTTAGCTAATTACGTAATAATTTAAGACAGAAAGTCCCTTAAGTAGTTAAGGAATCAGTGTACCTGTATACCGTATAATATAATGGAATAGTAGGTCTATATACTTTATAAACTTCTGTACTTAATAAAGTAACCGACTTGGTATTACATGGATCTCACAACTTTTTACGGTAGAAAAACTGAGTTGCGAGACTTGGTTTTTTTACAAGTATTGTTTTTGATGGCATCTCATTTCTTTTTGTAGATAGAGGATTAACTTGAACTAATGTGCGGCACTCACTGCCGCACTCAAAGTTTTTTTTAAATGAATAAATTACTTAACCCATTATTTCTCTATACAATTAGATTTATATAGAAATTAATTAACTTTTTATACTCATACTGACTGATACAATGTGCGTAAGATAATTAAAATGTGGTTTATGTGTATACCTGCGATATCGCAGTAAGACCCAAAGGTTGCCTGGAAGAAAGAAGCCGCCTTTATGTGACGGACGGGATGCATGGAAGCCGCGGCGCGGCTCTTGTTTCATGGCAATTTCGGGCAATTTAGTCTACTTAATACTTTGCGGGATATTGGTACAACTTCATAAGACATGTCCTATTCTATCTTTTTCATTCCGTTGACCATATTACAAGTTACCTTTGAACATAATTATATCTAGGTACATATAAAGACCTACTATTCCATTAAATTATACATATTATACTAGATACAGGTACACTGAATCATTAACTGTAACAAATGTAACTTTGTAATCTTATACATTTATACGGGATTACAAAGTTATATATGCAGTTAGTGTATCTAGAAAACTGGACCGAAATTACAAAATATTTTAGTTTTTCCTTGATTTATACACTAAGTACTAATTGTGTTCTAAATTTGAAGCTTCTATGTCTGCTAGAAGTGCCTTAGAGTTTTGATGATTGGTCAGTCAGTCAGTGAGTGACATAATTAGCAATTTTGACTAGTTATAATTCTTGAACTACTGGTTCAAATTCAATGACATTTTAAATACGAGTATACCGTGTTTATACAATGCCTGCTTGGTTCAATGGTACAATGCCGTGCCGCTCTTTTGCTCGACTTGGCGGGGGCAATCATCATCATTATCATCATATTAGCCATAGGACGTCCACTGATAAAAATATGCCTTCCCCTTAGATTTCCATCCAGTCTGGTTGTAAGCGGCCTGCATCCAGCGTGCTCCTGCCGTACTTATCAGATCGTCTGTCCACCTTGTGGGAGGACGTCCTACGCTGCGCTTACCAGTCCGTGGTCTCCATTCGAGAACTTTACGGCCCCATCGGCCATCAGTTCTACGTGCTATGTGCCCTGTCCCCGCCGATGGCGGGGGCAATGCCGTGCTTTTTTTATTGGGAATTAGATTATAGGGAAGCAGTTCACTTCATTTGAAAGATATCAAGATATTAATTTATCAAATAAGCTATACGGTTATACGGGATATATACGGAGGATTTTTCCTTGACAATCATCGATTTTTTTAATTTTTCGTAGGATTGTGTCAAGTTTCGGAATGCTAAATAAATAAACCAATTTCTTAAACATCTTAATCGACCTTGTAGTTTACCTCTATTCACGACCACCGTTGTTGCAAGAGATCGCGCTCCTGCATGATAAGTTCAGCCTCTTGCTTTAGCCGATCGGACTCATGGCTCAGCCACTCGCGGTCCTTTCCTGCCCTCTCCCCTCGTAGCTTCGTGATCGCGTATATCATCTCTGAAACATTACTTAGATGCTTAGTCGTTTGTATCAAAGTCAAAGTCAAAGTCAAAAAGATTTATTCAAATAGGTCACAATCTGACACTTTTGTACGTCAATGAAAATAAACAGTAACGAGTCTACCGTGCGTTCGGAAAGATACCTTTACAAGAAGAACGCACAAGAAACTTGTTGGGCTTAATTTTTTCAACTGATTGTTTTACAATATTTGGTTTGGTTACACTCGTTTGTTTAGAAGGTGCCGCGTGGTGGCTATGCGGAAGTTCCCAAGCATCTTTGTCCTCTATGTACTGATTTACATTATAATAAGCATTCTTTAGTAAAGTAGATTTTATATAGGTTTTGAATTTACCCTCTGAGAGCCCCGTTATCTCTTTTGGGATTTTATTATAGAAATGTACACTATTTCCTAAGAATGATTTATTATTTGTTTTAGATAATCTAAAGCTGGGTATAGCTATTTTGTCTTTATTCCTAGTATTAAAATTATGGAGGTCACTATTTCATTTGAATTTATGCAAATTTTTACGCACATACATGATGTTCTCATAGATGTATAAGGATGGTAGGGTCAGTATGTTTATTTCTTTAAATAATTCTCTAAGGGATTCGCGTGGACGCATCTCATAGATGGCACGAATCGCACGTTTTTGTAGTATAAAGATGGTTTCTATATCTGCAGCTGACCCCCACAACAAAATCCCATATGACATTAAGCTGTGGAAATATGCAAAGTAGACTAATCTCGCCGTGGCTATGTCCGTTAGTTGCCTAATTTTGTAAACCGCGTAAGCGTATATTACTTTTTTATTGCCAATTTATGACAAAGGTTAGGCAAAAGCGCCCATTCCCATCCCATCGCACCGAATTAATTACTATTTTTATTTATTAATTCTTAACATTGCTGCGTATGTTGATAAATAAATCATATATTATGTTTTGTTATGAGCGTAGTACTATTATTAATTTTGTGGTATGAATAAGTTTTTAATTAGTAATTTATTGAACTGGAAAACATTACTACTTAGTACGGAATATTTAAATAAAAGTCCTGACAGACTACCGACATACTCACTCATCAACACCCGTGACTTGTGTTGTGCTTGTGGCATTATTTTTTGGTAGTAAATAAACTAAACGTTCAAATGTCTGGGAGAGATATCATAGCAGCAAAAGTTGAACAACTGTAAACGTATACAATTACTTAAGTTATCTCTCCTTCTATAAGTAACTCGTACTTCGCTTCATGCTTCATTCAGCTAAAAGCTGAAGTGAACGCAGCGAAGCGCAAACCTCGGTCTAATTAACTTGATACGCAAACACCGTGTCTCGCAGCTCACGCTCCAGATATTCCATTGAGTATCGACTGTGATGTATTCCCAGTTTCCACTCTATTATTTATTTGATCCTTAGTCTGATACATTAAAATATCTGTAAATTTAAACCCAGAATAATAGACACTATATTTCATATTTCGACGACTATCATGCAGATTTTACTACGAGTTTGGTAACATTGTTTTGTCAGTTCTGAACGTTGAAAGTTGAACCCTACTTATCCTTGAGGAGTTCACAATTTATGTGCAAAGATTTATGTGATTTATTATGATGCGACTACACAAAAAGCTCGCAACATTGTCTCATTTATTGCAATGCGTAAGTATACGTATTTACGTTATGTTTTAGTCATGTAAAATTATACAAGCTAATTTGGTAAGGTATTGGCCGAGCTAAAGCAAAATATGTAAGTATACATACGAATAATGTCAAAAGAAACTCACGACTTAGCTGGAAGTAGTGTGCCTCATGCAGCAGCAGGTCGAAGTAGCGGAAGTCAGTCGGTAGCAGCAATTGTTTGTTACGAAGGTAGTTCAATATATGTCTGAACATGGCGCCGTCGCGATCGATGAAGTAGTGCTGCTTCAGCGTATCCAGGACGATCGGGATTGTACCGTCGAACATCTTGCATAACTTCGACTCAGGGAACCTGAGACAGTATTTAATCATTATATGGAATTCTAAGTAGCGAAACAGTATGACCTAACCAGAACTCTGTATATATAGGCGGGGCTTTAAAGGAAATAAACGTGGCCAAAAATTAGAATAAAACTTTCGCAATATCATTCGCCCTAGCACGTAGATATTAGCGCCCTCGCCTCTCATTTAGACCGTACTCGAGTGTATAAGTTGATCGAAAGAGCAAGCAACCGGGTCGTGGAGGCATATTATAAGCGTGCGCGGGCGTACCGCAGCGCTCGCGGGCTCGCCGCAGGCGTGCAGGCCTCCGCTGAGAAATAACCCGCCGAGCACAGATAAAACAACCTTATTTACAGTGGAATGGTATATAACACTGCCACATAACGCTTTAATAACGCTCTGCCACGTTTAAAATTGGTACATGCATTTATTAAGAGCAGTGTTCCATATCTATGGCAATTAGCGATACACACCGAGGTTGATGTCGTTACATAATAATTATTACATTAATACATTTGTGTGCATGAACATGTCTGTTTGATCTGTGTCTGGGTGTTATAAGCTTATATAAGTATATATATCAGTCATCTGGTTACCATAGTACAGGCTTCTAGCCTAGTTTGGGACCAGATGACCGTGCGTAAAAATAAATAAAAATAAAAATAAAAAAAATTATACTCCATGTCACTTATAGACATGATGGAACATGTGAACAAAAGACACAGAGGCCGTGTAATTGGGACAAGACTTAGTTATTGCTATAACAATAACTAATAACTACGGATGCATTTGCACATCCGATTTGGTATACCAAAGCATCAAAAAATAAATCGATAATTTCTAAATTCAAATAATTAACATCTAAATACACCAATCACTCGAAATAAAAGCCTTCGTTATTATTGTTTTCCGACAAGTAAGGAAAAATATATATTTTGATAGTTAATTATTAAAAGTTTATACCCAATTATACCTATTTTTAAACTATTTATTAATCCTTAAAGTAATTAATTCTATAACAATGATATTAAAATCATTCGTAGACTAGAGCTACGCGAGCTACGATTTATAACTTATATTTCATTTGTCTTTACAAAATGGCAGCAATTTTAGGTGTCTGTTGAGCCTCAAAATGGACCATTTTCTCTATTATTAAGGTAAAAAATACATTCGACGCGCGACAAACAATTTTATTTGTAAAAACTAATGACATAAAATGAATTTAATACACATTACAGCCCGCCTATTATAGCATCATACTGGGATAACTAGTTTTCCCCGTTTTATCTCTTTAGCACCTGAACAATTCATATCTGCTATCTCGTTCTAACCCCCAGGGACTTTCCCTCGAAATTTAATTACATATTTCATCGGCTACTTTCCTTGCTGGCCTATTCTAAAAGCTTTATGTTGTGTTAACACTTACACGTAATACGAGAGTTATTTTAATTTATAAATGAATGAATACATATTCATATACTCACATTCATTTTACTTTCATTTAAACGTCACTGATTTGCTTTTCATACCTTACTGCTTTTTTGTGGAAAAATCTATAGACACGATATAATAAGCCGCCCGTTAACTCTTCGGGCTACGCACACTGTAATGTTGAATGTGGCTTCAGGGGAATTGCCGCGAGCACCGCGCTACATCCACTAGGTTTTATAAAATATTATGCAAGCTTCAGGGCACAGAAGAATATAGGGCTTCAGAATTATTACTGATGGGAAATTTATTTTACTTTAATAAAAGCATGAAGAAAACTAATTGTACATGCCTCTGAAATAAAATTTTAGAGCGTTGTCTTCATAAATTAAAACTTTAATTTTAGACGATTGCGATACATGCTGTCCCTGATTTCTTTTTAAGCACTAAAAGTCAGTATCATGCACTCTAGCATTAAGAGTATTCCCATATTATTTCCATTCTTTTGAGTACATTTTACCCTATGGTCAAAGGAATAAAATCATCTTTAGCTCAGTATAGAAAAAGACTTTTTTTTTCAGCTGTCACCCTGTCACGTATCAAGCTATATTTTATAAGGTGTAAATAAGTGTTTTTGAGGAAAATTTAGGTACCTACTAATTAAACTATCGGACTCAGATGACGGTCACGACAGACGGGCGCGACGATGAGCGGTCCTCCAGTCCAAACATCAATCATCCAATGTGATCTTACGTCCCCCGTCCCCGTATTGTTTTCATAATCTATTGTTTTTTTACTATCGTCTTTCAGCCAGTTTGCACATATATTATCCAGATTACTTAGAAATCGCGTCCCTTAGTAACGTTCCATAGTTTAATTCCAATAAGGATATGTAAAACTTACTTTTTTTTTTAATGACCTATGCTGTTGGCCTTAACTGGTCTCTACATCTTTACCGGGCAGACATAAAACTTACGCAGTAAGTGTCTCCAAAGAGGAGGTGTAGATGGTGCCGCCGACGTCGATGTGCACGGGCGCGTTAAACTTGGTGGTGGCGGCGACGCGCGGTATACCTCGGATCGGCTCTTTCTTCGGGACCATGCTCCCGTCCGGCTGGGGGCTGGCTGACTTCACTGGCAACATTGTCTGGAATATATAACAACATTTTGTAGTAAACCTAAATGGACGTGACTAAATAATTTCTCGCCATAATCTTACTAATTGCAAAATATGTGAAAATTTTATCCGCGTGTGACGTCCTACAAACCTTGTCTTAACTGAAGCTTTGACACAGAAAGCTTAAGGCTGTAATAAAACACAGAGTACCTTTTCAGCGAGTGAAACTACGAGGCACTATTGGTATTATATAGGTATATACCTAAGTATATAGTTGTCAAAACACCGTAGTTTAAATACACTAGCACCAAGAACATATTCATTATAAGCTTGTGGTCGCAAGCATTGACGGAGTTATTGTCAATTTTCTCAAGGTAAATTGTCACGAAATAAATATCTGTAAATTTGCCACATACGTCGCTTAAACCTTTTTACGTACGTGCTTTTAATAATGTATTGTATTGTAAATAGAGTAATTAGTGTAGCCAACCCGAGCGGTGCGTGTGTGGTGGTGAGTGGTGAAAGTTACTCAACTTGATTACAGACTATGGGTAATTATTGAAAAGAGAAACATGCCGCTATACCAGTTGCATTTAATTTTATAATAGATAAGTCATATCCCACCAAAAATATTTTCATGTAAAATTTTCAGTATGTTATCAGATCTCATGTAGAGCCAAGCTTCTTTAACTCTACAAGCTCTAACTTTGCATACTCTACACCTTAGCCTAAGCTTAAAATTTGTGGCTTGGCCGTTTCGTTACTACAAGAACTATTGTTTAACAGAAAAGTAATGAACGGTGAATAATTTTTCACCTTACGCCTACTTATATGACTATATAGAAACGGCCAGGCCGTCATAGTCATATTTGACTGTGTAGAATTTGTGACGTAAGGGCAATGACGTTGAATCGCTTTCTTCTACAGATCCACCATCCCTGAACAAGCTTCATAAAAAAGTGTCCATCACTGACAATTACGCGCTTTGACATCTACTGACATCTACTGAATTTCTATTATTTGAATTTAAACTCTATTTACCTGATTGTTTTAAAGCTTAATTTGGATTGAACGATTTTTCACCCTATGAAGTTCAATGTTAAATTTGACATTAAGCGACGCGGGCGAACATAGGAGCATTGGAGTAGACTTATATGCACTAAAATATTTAGAGATTTAAATATTTAAATTTTTTTTACTAAATTAATCACTCTTATTCTTTTTAACTTTTATAAATATAAATTACAAGAATTAAAATTTAAAAGGGTCAAAAAGTTTTAAAATAAAAATGTATTTATGTTTGTAAAGATAATTAAGTTACATGATATAATCTCGGTTTAATAGTGTGTACAGGTTCGTGGGCCTGATTCTAGCACGTAGAAAGGGTCTTTGACGATATTATTCTAAATTGATACGTGATATGATTACTTTTATACTCTTAATAAGTTTTCAGGACACACTGTGTCTTGAAAACAATAGTTTTGGCAACAATTATTGCAAGGTAATATTTGTAGTGCTAGCGCTAGAGCCTAGGTTCATTTTTCATCATTATAATATTATCTTATTTTCTTGACATATTTACTTCAGCTTGCTGCTAATTAGATATTTCTGTTTCCATGCCAACGGCGCATCCCGGCTGCGCAACAGCTGCCGTCCCTTCTGACAGCGTCAAATAGGGATAATAAGATAAATATTATTTATTATTGTAAATAGCTTGTTGCATTTCGGCGCAGGATGCAGCGTGCCGATAATGCAGTCGCTACAGTGTCGCAGGAGGGGCTCGTGCTGTGCCAGGAGTGTCCCCAGGCGCGCTATTTTAAGGGCCAGAAAGGTCTGAAAATTCACCGCACAAAATGTCATGTCCCTAAATTTCCCCTTTCGGCCCCGGTTCCAAATCAAGAAATTGGTTTTACGAGCACTCCTATTACTTCCCAACCGTTTTGGGAATTAATAAGCTCATACAAAAATAATGTCCCGGTTCTAAAACGCATCCCGCGTGGTGCTCGCCTTTCTGTGGCACAATCACTTTCATTCGCAATCAGACACGTAGTGTCTCAAAATTCTATCCAGGCCTGGGAACACTTGTTATTGTTTCCTTACCATGTACTTCACGTACCTTTTGATCCGAACAACAACGTTTCACTCACCCGTAGAGTGAAGCAAAATTGTGTGAAGTACAAAGATCAGACGCATTTTCAAAATTATAATATTATTGCTCCGCTTAATAATAGGCGAAACAATAAACAAAATTCTAATCAACAACACATTGATTCGGCAATATTGAAACATGTGGAAAACAAAATTAGTGATGGTGACATAAGAGGAGCAGCTCGAGTCCTGTTCTCCAGTGACTCTGTAGCGCCAAACACTCGTGAAATTTTTCAATCATTACAGGACAAGCATCCACCTGCAGCTGGTAACCTTATCATACCTGATCCACCTCACGGTGAGGTCGCTGTTGAGGCGACTCCCAGTGAGGTCTCTGGAGCCGCCATGTCCTTTCAAAGCGGCTCCGCCGGTGGCCTTGACGGCTTAACACCTCAACATCTCAAAGACCTATTATGTGGTATCTCTGGTGAGGTTGGCGAAGCCCTTTTGAAGGATTTGGCGGATCTAGTGAACTTGATGCTGGCAGGCCGGGTCAACGGTGATATCACTGATATTTTATATGGCGCAAATTTGTGCGCTCTTATAAAAAAAGATGGTGGCATCAGACCCATTGCGGTCGGCATGACTTACCGCCGCCTTGCGGCCAAAGTCTGTTGTGGTAAAAAGTTCGCTACCTTAAGCGATCTTTTTCAACCGGTACAGCTGGGCTTTGGCTCGCGGGGTGGTTGTGAGGCAGCTGTTCATTCACTTCGCACTTTTTTGGCTCAAAATTGTGGTGAGGTCTTGCTTAAGGTGGATGTGAAGAATGCTTTTAATTCAGTGGACAGAGGGGCCCTGTTGACCGAAGTAAAAGATAAAGTTCCAGATATCGCTAACTTTCTTTGGCAATGTTATGGGAATCCCACTAAATTAGTTTTCAAAAATAACCTACTGTTATCTTCTGTGGGTTGTCAACAGGGTGATCCACTGGGCCCCGCCATTTTTAGTCTTGCCATCCATCCAATCATTCGGCGTCTTAAGTCCAAACTTAATGTTTGGTACTTAGACGACGGGACTTTAGGAGGTGATGTGGACACTGTTCTTGATGACTTAAAAACACTTATTGACGAATTCCGTCAAATTGGTTTGGAACTAAATTTCTCAAAATGCGAACTTTTTGTTTCGAATACCTGTTTGGATAGAGATTTGACACATGCAAAATTCAACCGTTTGGCACCTAACATTAAAGTTGTTGATAAGTGCTCCCTTCGCCTCCTTGGTTCCCCGATTCTCGACGAATCATTCCCATCTTTCGTAGATGAAAAAATTCAAAATTTCAGCTCAGTTTCGGACAGATTACTGAAAATTAATGCCCATATGGCATTCACCATTATCAGATTCTGCTTATTTGTGCCAAAATTTACGTATGCTTTACGATGTTGTCCGTTGTGGAAACACAATGAACTTCTCGTAAGCTTAGACAATGTCATAAAGAATACCCTAATGTCTGTATTAAATTTAAACTTGGATGACAGGGCTTGGTCTCAAGCCTCCTTACCCGTCAGGTTTGGAGGCTTAGGGGTCCGCAAAATTTCAAGTGTCGCTCTCCCGGCTTTTTTGTCCTCAGTGCACAGTTCGGACAACCTAATTCAAAAAATCCTCGCTCCCTCGCGAGTCCCCTCTTTAGGAGCTTTCGATGTTTCTAATTTGGCTGAGGCAAAGAGTGCTTGGGTTGCGGCTTGCCCCAATACCGATTTACCTAAACTACCATCTTCACAGAGACTGTGGGATGGGCCCCTCTGTGCGTTGGTACGGAATTGTCTCATACAAACGTGCGCCAACTCCACAGACAAGGCCCGACTCCTGGCAGTCTCTGTTAGGGAATCTGGTTTTTGGTTGCAAGCAATCCCATCTTTCAATACTGGCAATCTATTAGATCCATCTGCTTTTCGTGTAGCTGTCAGCTTGCGTTTGGGTGCACCTTGCTATGTAGGTCACCGTTGCCAGTGTGGTACTGCCGTCGACGAACGCGGTCACCACGGTCTCTCATGTTCTCGAAGTGCTGGCCGGATCTCCCGCCACGCTAGCCTTAACGACATCATCCGCCGGGCTTTTACCAGCGCCAATGTACCAGCCGTTCTCGAACCGAACGGTTTGATGCGTGACGATGGTAAAAGACCTGACGGTATGACCCTCGTTCCTTGGAAGCTGGGACGGCCGCTGGTGTGGGACGCTACTTGCGTTGACACACTAGCGCCGTCACATGTACCAGAGACCCAAGGTACGGCTGGTGCGGCGGCGGGTTCTGCCGAGCAACGCAAGCGGGGCAAGTATGCAAACCTCGGTAGCGGTTACATATTTGAACCGTTTGGAGTCGAGACTCTGGGACCGTGGGGGCCGGGAGCTCATCGCATTTTCAAAAATCTATCTGAGCGCTTGGTCGAGGCGACGCGTGATCAAAATGCTGGCGTTTATCTGGCTCAACGTATAAGCATTGCTATTCAACGTGGCAATGCCGCCAGTATCTTGGGTACGCTGCCATCTGACAGTGGTTTAGAGCACTTGGATTTTCTATAGGCTGGCATGTCGGCCTGTGGATTTTCGAAGCGTTCTATGGTATAGTGTATTTAGTTAGGGTAGGTAGTAAGTAGGTAGCTCTATTGTTTAGTCTTTTTTCAATAAAGGCACTCTTAATAAATAGTCGAAAGTCACAAAAATATTAAAATGTTATCATAAATGTAAAATTAACGAGAACTTTGCAATGTAAACCAATTAGAAACAAAAAGTATAATATTATAATGCACAGTGCGTTATTGAGATAAAATAAACAAATATTTAATTCAATGTTTAAAATGTTTTCAATCCACTAGGTAATTAATGCCAAACCTTAATTTATGTAAAAAAAAATATTTATGTTCGGATAATATTATCCAAAAATATTTAAAATGTAATCGACTTCATAGTTTTTCGATCGAACAAAGTGCTACCATAGAAATCTAAATAATGATTTTATACTAGAAATTTTAAAAGTTACTAATAGGGTACTCTTGTTAGATAAATACTAATAATAATCATCATTTTCATCATCATCAGCCGGATGACGTCCACTGCTGAACATAGGCCTCCTCCATAGAACGCCATAAACTATTTATTTATAATCTTATTGTGTCTTATTGTGTAATGTGCGCCTACAATAATATAGTTTCTTTTAGTTATTATTTGGGAACAATGTTGTGTGTTGCAATAAATATATTTTCTTTCTTTCTTTCTTCTTTCTAATAATATCAATAATATCAATTTTGACAGCCTGGTTGGCACAGATGGTAGTGACTCTGCTTTCTGTGCTGTAGGCTCCGGGTTCGATCCCCGGCCAGGTCAAACATTTGTGTGCATGAACATGTCTGTTTGATCTGTGTCTGGGTGTTATAAGCTTATATAAGTATGTATATCAGTCATCTGGTTACCATAGTACAGGCTTCTAGCCTAGTTTGGGACCAGATGACCGTGTGTGGAAGTTGTCCCATATTATATTATTATTATTATTATAATGAATAATCTGCTCTATCGGCAGTCTTAAATTTTAAGTAGTATATTTATTAACCATAAGATCAAAGCTGTGAACGAAATAAGTGAGAGTATTCTTTTTCAACGCTTGCCACCCTCGCCGTCATATTATTTAATTTATTCTACCTATTTTGGCACTGCTACATAACATAGAGCTGAGCACATATTATAATATGTTTATTATGTTTATTCATATTACGAAGAATAAACAAATAAATAAATTTGGCACCATAATAACTTTTTATTTATTTATTTATTTATAATTCAGTACAACGCTAGGACTAACTTAATGCTAGTGTAGAATTTTATACCAGTTATCCTAAAATGGAGAAAATGTTACAGAAATTTTACAAGCACATGAACGCTTGTCTGTCAACTTATCAGTGGCTGTATGAAAAAAAATTAAATCTTATTTTACATTTATTTACCAAAATTAAGAAAGGTAACAATAATTTTCTATAAAAGTAAAATTAAAGTAATTTACTATAAAAGTCGGGAGATTTTAATAAGAATAAAACCTGCATAACTGAATTTTTGAAAAATATATTTTGAAAAAACTAATCTAACCACTCCCGCCTGTCTTTCATCACACCTGCCGTAATTAATCTGTGTATATGATGCGGTCATGTAGGTTGTCACAGTGATGATTGGTACTGGTATGCCAAATTACAAGTCCGAGTCCTCTAAAAATATATCATGTGTACTTTTGGACGTAGGGATGCATGGAACTATGAACGGGAATAGCCAATCAGGCTTGTTGTGGATTCACGACGATGTTAGCTATCAATTTTTTTATTATTAGATCAATTATTAATTAGCACTTTTGACATGAAAAAAATAACATATTATCTATACATAACAAAAATTAATAATTAATTATGTTTACAAAATTTAACAAATACAGATCATCCCAGTCGGAGTTGTGAGAAAAATGAAACTTCATTATTGGCAATACCAACAAAATGGACGAATTATGGTGTATGACGGTGACAAATTGAATAATTAGGTCAATAATTAATTATAACAAATGTAATTTAAGAAAAATTCTCATTTTCTCTTCTTTGTGCTCCATTTCCCGGTCACCATTTTTGAGTCATCATCTATGAGTCGAGCTGAAAATCTTCTAACTGCTGAACCGATATTAATAAAACATAGCTAAGAATCGCATCAGCTTTCAAACAAAAGAAACAGCACCCAAATAGGTCCATTCGTTAAGGAGATACCGCAGGTGATGCACATACACGTGAAACTTACAACTCCCTTTCCTTTTTTAGCTGGGAGTTAAAAATATGCACGTACTAATAATACGTGAAATGTGACCTAATAATATATAATGATAAAGAAACAAGATTTTCTTTATCATTCCAAAAACATTTTTAAAAGTGAGAATCACGCAAGACGGCATATTTTAATAAAATTTGAAACATAAAAAACTGTCCCCTCGTAACAAACTAGCTACTAATTACGTATGCACTAAAAATTAGTACTCATATTATAAGTAGGAAAATTGTAATCGTATCATACGCGTTCTAGTGCTTAATATTTACATTTCTATGGGCGCTGTTGTCCATTTTATTGTGTTCAAAAAATTAAAATAAAATAGAAAAACGCGCTATGTATATATAAATTCCTAAAATTATTGTAAATACATGCCTAAATTATGAAAAGCTATCGCTTTCACGCACGTATCTATTGTTATTCAGTTAGCTTTTTACCTAACACTGGCATCACGCGCACGGCCTACGGTTGCCATGCAACTAACCACATAGTACCAGACTATATTGCGGTGGTACCAGACTCGCGGCTTGGAACAGATTTTTGCACGACTGTTTCTCTTTGGTATCCTTACTCTGAGCGTAAGGGCTTGTAGAGATAGGGCTGCCTACCTACCTATCTACTTGTGCCGATACGCTTCGTTTGGCTCGTCTTGGCAGTACTCGAACTAGATTACTCGAATACTAGATACTCGAAGGTATAAGCATACACTCTAAGATTATGAACGCATAGTGGCATCAACTTAGCTGTTCCAGTGGGAAAAATGGAACTACAGTCTTGTCAACTGCCATTTTGAGAACATCGCTGAACCAAACTGTTCTGCACTAGTGACGCTGTTAACTGAACATTAGCTTGATGGTGGGAGTATTGGTTAAAATGAAATTACAATAGATAGATTTTATTGGTTTTAGAACACTTTATTGGCACACCACAAAACAATAAATCTTAAAAATTAACCAAGACAGTATGTTAAATAGTGCAACAATTGGTGGTCATATCGATAAGAGCGATCTCTTCCAGACAACCGTGAATACACTTATTATAATATACAGCTACTACTTATTATAATATAGGTTTACAACATTTTGTAATACTTAGAGCGGTGTAGCTAACCGTCAACTTTTAAAAGAAATAATTTAATGAAAAATCTTTTAGCTGATTGGCAAAGTATGGGAAGTGGAAATTGTTTATTTTGTATGTTGTTAAGATTAATGGGGAGAAGTATTACTGCACCTTATTGTAACAAGTTGTATGAGTAAATAGCTCTTAAAACATATAAGAGAATAGATAATTAGCGCCGTCGTCCACATGTAGATCGTAAATCAGTCAAGTTATATAGGTATAGCTAATTACAGTACAAATATTCCTACAAAAGAGTAGGTACTATTTGAGTAGTATTTTCAGAGTAAATTTCCAGAAGATTTCATCAACATCAATAGGTATGGTATGTATGAGCATCATTACTTTAATGCTTGTAAATGTAAAGTGCATTGAAGACGTGAGGTATCCGCAGGCTCTCGCGTGGGAGCCGCGACCCATTGCCTACTCTCTCACGGCACGAGACATCCACAAAATCCCATGTAATAATAATAATAATTCTTCTTTAAAATCCCTCCTTTGACTTTTTAGTCATAGCTAGACATTATAAAAATATTACTAGCTATATAATGATCTTGTGTTCTTTTGACGGACAGAAGTGAAATGTCGAGACATATACCTAGAAAAAAAGACGGACTTCGTCTTATAAACGTCTTATAAAAGTGGAGCACCATAGAAGGTATATTTATTAACACATTCACTCAAGTCCTTTCTGAGCTGGAAACTGGTCAAAATTCGAAATTATCGACTGACTGCAAGAGACCAATTTCAACCTTCAATATAAAAATAAATTGGTCAAGAGCGAATCTAACGAGATTCGCACATGAAGGGTTCCGATATACCACTGGTATATAATATTTTGCATCTCATGTTTCTCATGTTTTATCTCATGACGAGTTTCAAAAACTAATATATCAGGGTGACAGGCGCAGTGCAGTGCCGCGCAGAATTTTGACTTTTAAAACACTGGATGGCAGTGTCTGATATGGGCCATCATGATGCTTACCATCAGGCACCTGATTTGATCGTCTTGTCACTCACTATCATAAAAAAAACAGGAACAAAGTCTAGAAACAAATTTTGAGCATAAACACGTTGCTTGTATGGAAAGTAGCTTTAATTATAAACTTCTTTTTATCTTTATTATATGTCGTTATAGCGGCCATAGGGATACATATATTGTGAAAATTACAAGTTTCTAGGAATTGAAATAGAGTCCTGTGACAGACGGTAGACGGACAGCCCAGGCTTAGTAATAGGGTTCCTTCGGAACCCCTTTGGGGTTAGGAACCCTAAAAAGAAGCAAAATAGCAGAAGTAGGTCATTGCAGTTGAGTGGGATCATGTGGGAGCTATTAACGCGTCAACGCTGTATTTTTTACTATAATCAAAGTGGCAACTGCTGTAACGTTCGTTAACCTGTTAACATTTCGAGCAACCTCGTGTTTATACAGGGTTACTGGTATGATTACCTACTGGTAATAAAATATTGCAGGGTTAACTCGAGTTAGTTACGCTTAATTGGAATCAAGTAGAGTCGGTTTCTCTTCAATTAGATTAGAGTAATATACTTTAAATTTTAACCCTTCACAATGATGTTTGGGAATACCTCGTTGTTAATCCCTGTAGAATAAGTTAATCTATCAACATCAGCTGCATCAATTTCGGTGCTAATTGCATTAGCACCGAATTAGCATTAGCATTTTGGCTTGATTCAAGGGGACGAAAGTTGTTAAGTACCAAATAATTATCGATATTAAATTCAACTTTTAATATTAGGCGTGATTCATCATTATCATCTCAGCGGTTGGTTATCCACTACTGAACATAGGCTTCCCCCATAAAGGCGGGTTTTGCCAATAATCGATCATGCTTGGTAGGGTTGTCGAGCGCAGTTCGATGGTTTTTTGCAAAGGACGCTGCTGCCCGTCCCCTGGATCTGTTAACACTTAGCCGGCTCTTGCGGCAACCACGGGTAGAGAGAGTGGAGCACTATTCTAAAGCCGGTCACTCCACGGCACACTTGATTAGCGTTAGGCGTGATTACTCTGAACTAACCGTGATGAACAAACACTTCTCAAAATTCCTACTTTTTTTCAAAAAAAAAATCTGATTGAATCGTCTTTAAACAAGTTCGGGAGTAAACCAGGGCACATTTATAAAAAATAGCATTAAGGAGCTAAAAATAATAGCATGTAGATGCAAAGTGCAAAATAAGAGTTTGTTTGTTTGTTGGTTTTAAAAGATCTTTATTCAAATAACATTTACAATTAGTAGATTAGACTAGTGTAGATTAAGAGTTTACAGTTATTGATATATTTTTTAGTTACTTATTTCTCACACAAACTTATAATTATGTGTTTATCTCTAGTTAGATTATTTTTATAGAATTGGATGGATGAATCCAATATTTAACACTTTGCCTGACCTGGGGATCAAACCTACTACGCCACCGAGGCAGTCCACAGTAAAAGTTGTTCTAATCATGAATAAGAAGGTGAAGTGGTAATACAGTAACCATGCATGTAACCATTTGTATGAACAAAATTGCAATGGTGATATTATGTCGTGTGGACACCTCACAGCTGGAAAGCGACGCGACGGAAGGGATGCCCGCGGCTTGCGCCGGACTCAGTCCGACTCCAATTATTTTTATCTCTTGAATGTATCTCTGCGCAGACACCTATCTCGGACGTTTCACACTTAACGCCCTATTCATGCGGTTGTTTTACTCTTTTGTGGGGTAAAATGTCATTCCGTTAGTAAGGATTTGCAGAGACGAACCTGGTTTTTGCGGAGGAAAGTCTAGCTGCATATACAACGCGTTCAAAAAGGTGTAAAGGAATACTTGAGAGGGTGTATCTAAACAACGAGATATTATAATTACGAACTATCGTTCTAAAATTGATTATTAGCATTCTGACTGAAGTTCTAGAATTATTTTTGATAAAGGATTATATGGTGTAAGTATGTTTAAAGTGATGATATTCTGATGATATGTGATGATATTTTAGGCAAATTTTAAGTATATGAGGTCAACCCCATATATAAAATGTCATCAATTTTCTTATTAGTATCTGTAATCCTAATTTTGCATTACGGCTTAGATTAGATGATAATGGTGAACCTAAAGTAATAAGTCATAAATATTAAATTCTACAGTCTCTATAGAAGTGTAGATTTGATCCTATACACTTGGGGTGGCTTTTAAAACCCATTGATTTAAAGAAAAGAGGAGATGAGGTACTGTGGCTACTCGAAAATGGAAAGCTGAAATTAAGTCTACGTCAGAAAAATGAGGTCGTACGGCTGACTCACAGATCAAGATGAAATCTCCTCTGTGGGCTGACTGATATTGCTGTCTCGGTCGCACTTTGGTCTTAGGTACGTCTTTCTATCTTTGTTGTTCATTATATTTCACCGTGCAAACTTCACACTGAGCAAATTGCACGTGCCAGTTGTTGAGTCAGCGCTGGGAGCGCTATCTCCCCTTTGCTTTAAATCAATGTTTGAACCGATCATTTCTACCATATTCAACCTAATACTCTCCTTGGTGACTAGTGGGCGCTCTATTGCGGATCATGAGGACCCGGGTTCGATCCCCAGGTCAGGCAAAGTAAATATTAAATATTAGATTTTTCCATTAGAAATTTTCTAAATGCCTGGAGTCTGGAACTGCGCCCGGTAGATAGCAATAAACTCGCCCCTATTACATGGGACCAATAACATACTGGCGTAATGTGGATGTACTACCTACTATGGGACTGGGTCCTTGGGTAAGGTGCCTACCCCTTCGGGAAAAAGGCGTGATGGTTCAACCTCATAAACGGAGTTTGAGGAAGGTAGTATGTTACGACTGCCTCGGTGGCGTAGAGGGCGCATGCTTGACTGCCAATCCAGAGGTCCCGGGTTCGATCCCCAGGTCAGACATTGTAAAATATTGGATTTTTCCATTAGGAATTATCTCAATAACTGCCTAGAGTCTGGAACTGTGCCCGGTAGATGGCAATAGGCTCGCCCTCTATTACATGGGACCAATAACATACTGGCAAAATGTGGGTGTATCTACTATGGGACTGAGTCCTGGGTATACCTCTGCCTATCCCTTCGGGAAAAAGGCGTGAATGTATGTTAGTATGTTATGAAAAAAGTAGAGGATAAGGTGTACTTATGTATAGTTAGTAGATAGTTGGTGATACAGTAGCGCGTAGCTCGCGGGCTTACGCGACTCGAGACACCCTCACCTGTCTGGTCCCATTACAAACCTGCCGCCGGCTGATTGCCACAGACTTGACGACCAAATAACTAATCACTACATACGACTTACGGATGACATTTTTTTAAAGAAACGTTTCAACCGAGCAAAACATGAAGAGTACCTGTACCTACCTTCTATATGTTTAAGAGTATAAAGATATATACATGGTGCTTAACTGGTTATCATTTACACGGTAATGATATCGATTAATATTACCGTGTCATTTAGTGTCTCATATAGGGTCGTTGTACTCATTCAACTTTCCCAAGTCAACTCTGGACAAATATCTTTAGAGTTTTTCATATTTAATTCAAAAGTTTTGTCGACATTTAATGTTGTCGTAAAATGTTGTTGTGTTGCTTTAAAGTTGCTGGACTGACATCATTTTTCATAAAATTTTGAGGAATCAATGACTATGATAGAAAATAGTATTCATTAATGATTTTTTAAGTATAACAACAGCAAAACTCAGCTATACTACAAAAAGTTTCACAACTGCAAATACTTATTTAAAGTATTTCCTTAAGAATTCCATAATCCTGATAAATACCTATTTGCCGTTTCGAAAGGTAATTTTTGTAGTTTAGCTAGAGAACTCGAAGACCCTTTGTTTCGATTGTTTCAATATTAGAAATAATAGTGTGTGCACATTTAGTTTGTTCGATAGCAATGTCTCGGCAATATAACATTATACACTACTTAATAACCATTTATATTAATTATTTTACCAATAAATCATTACATGGTATAAAACAAAGTCGCTGTCGCTGTCTGTCCGTCCCTATGTATGCTTAAATCTTTAAAACTACGCAACGGATTTTGAAGCGGTTTTTAATAGATAGAGCGATTCAAGAGGTAGGTTTATATGTATAATACATGCATAATATTTTAGAGAAACACTGATAAATTTAGAGGTTTCTAATGTGATGTTGTAAATAAACACATTTTTTTTGCGCTTACATTGCAAACGTTAGCTGAACCCCGCGAGACAAATCAAAATAATGTACTACAATATTGTACACCTTAAAAAGGTCAACAAAAAAGTCCGCGATGGTATATTTCTATAGCATATCTCTTAAAGATAACCCACAATAACCATTTTTTATCCTTTACATTATACGGGAGAAAATGGCTTATTTACAAAGTGATTTTAAGCAATACAGCATTAATCCTGTAGTGTACAATACTCACTGGATGTATTGGAGAAGATGTATTGATTTCCCGAATTCCTCTGATACCATCGAATTTACCGTTCTAATTTAAACACCTACTATTTTCGGTAAAGATATCTTTTGCAATGACCATTAATAAATTGCAGGGTCAAACTTTCAACGTTGCAGGCTTAGATTTGAGCGTTGTGTTTTCCACATGGCCAATTATATGTCACTCTTTCAAGAGTAACCTCTAAAGAAAACATGTTTGTAATATAAAATGACAAAATAGCTGTGAACGTTATAAATAAAGAAATTCTGTAGTATATTTAGTATCAGCATTGCACCCGTGCGAAGGCGGGGCGGGTAGCTAGTAGGTGTTATAAAAAAAATCGGTATCAAATCAGGTTGATTTAATTGGAAACCTGCTATAATAAAAAAGGTACTATTATATTAAGTACCTACCTACTCTCTAGGTTCTTTCTTTCTTCCTATTGCTTCTGACGATAAGTATTGTATAAAATAGTCTTCCATCGATGAAATGGCGATCTTTTACTGTCTGTTTTAGTGTCTGGAAGCGCGAATAATTATTATAAATTATTATGGTAAGAATATTCGGTACTTTGTCCGTTACCTCAAGTTGTATTTTAGTCGTGAAAGGTTTACGACCCGTTTTATATGCAAAGAAGCCTCAGGGCTGGTCGCATACGAAAAATAAATTTACTAAATTAAAAATAAAACATATTTTTATAAGTAAATTTATTATGTGCACTCATTGTAATAAGATTATTATATAAATGTCACGTAGTCCCATAAGGGCAATTCGTTATTTAACGGTTATTGATGTGACCTGCTTTGATTTATTCCTTTTTAAAAGAATATTGTAGAAATCTATTGCGGTAGGTATAGCTAAAATCATAATTGATGTCACTAAGAGTTTTTTTTTAATAGGGCTAGTGACTAGTGCCTTTATTGAAATAAATTGTTTAGGCATACATAGTGTAGGATTCCATACCTAGATACCTGATCAAAACGTTACGCCTCCTTAGAAGATACAGCGCCATCTACTTGCAAACTACAGTAAACATGTTAGTAATCACATTTTTTTTTTTTACGGTTTTGGGATTTTTTCTTTACTTGTGATATAAGATTTTTCTTCTTGCCAAATTATTTTTTTAAATAATTAAGCCTCAGAGTATTATATAGTAAGAAAGCAATTCAACGTCATTGAATTAAGCAAAAATATATTAATCACGCGAAATAAAACCGCTTTATAAAATCCTACTAGAATAAAATAAAATACAAAATAAGATCTTATCGAGATTCAAATCCCCACCCTTTGATTGAAATCCAGCGCTCGTACAAATTAGGCCACATATCAACGTCGGCGACTAAATTTTGATACACATTTTATCCTTTAGTCCCTTGCGCAATGTATGGATATATTGTAATATTATACACACTATACTGTAAATATTACCTTATTTTCTTGAACACTTTTATGTTTTTTATCTGAATTATCCTTTGCTGATGTAACATTTGATGTATTTTGGTATTTTAGTCATTATTTCGCTTGAAAATCGTCCGCTAAAAAATTGTAAGCATGTCGTCTTAGTTTCCTCTTCATAATTCTATCGATTTTAGCTGAAATAACTGAAAATTTGGTTTGTTTACATTATAAATTTTTGCAATTTTGACTGACATGTTTATAATTGACACATTCAAATTGTCTAATGTCTTTAAATCTAAGTTATATTTTTTAAATTTTGTGACGTTGAATACCTTTCTCAAAGGTTTCAACTATTTTTACTTGATGTCTGTAGAGGTTACATACCTTGTTAAAAAGTTTTAATTATTTTTTACTGGCTGCATGTACTTTTCTTAAAACTAAATTCAAAATTTGGGGTTTCGAAATTTAACTGGGAAAATTTGGATAAAAAGCGGAGTCCTGGATACTTTTGGTCATTCTCCTTCTGATTCTCAATCTGATTCTCATTCGGATTCTTATTCTGATTATTATTCTTAATCGTAGTCAGGCTCAGTCGGAAACTATTCTCGGTCCGGTCTGAACCTTCTACGACTTGTTCTATTCAACACTTGGTCGACAACTTGGACAACTTGAAGATATAAATAAAATAAAAGAAGGCCAGGAAGCGCTGTCTCTTGGGGCCTCCAGAGGGGTACCTGCGGAGAAGATAGAATTGTGCCCTCCCCTTGAATCATCGAAAGCTTAACAAATAGAGGAACTCAGGTACGCCGACTCTCCCTATTATTCCGGCGTACCGAGGGGGAGGTGCACAATACCTGTTCGTGGTATTTCGTCTGGCTGGGGACCTCACCGACCTGAGGTCACATCTGCGGTCGGCGGCGCCCGGGCGGCGTCCTACGGTCTTCAAAGAACCCTCCGCAACAGCTGCCGACCTCACACCTCCTCCCTCAATAGTATTTTTTAGATTCTTTTTTTATCTACTCGTAATCTTGTTTGTAAATAAATTTTTAATGTTAATTTTATTTTTTTGTTTATATTATCTACCTAGGTAATACTTGTAGGACTTAGGTAGGTACCTACATTGGAACGTACCTACACAGTAACGTTACAATATGCAGTAAAAGTTAAGTTAAAAGTATGATTTTTTACACACGCCAAGGACCATAGACAGGGTAGATAGTATTAAATATCAATTACAACTTAATATCACCACCGTTTCTCATAAAAAAAGTGTTTTGACAGACACAGACTGACAACGAAGTGATCTTATAAAAGTTTCTTTTTTCCTTTTGAGGTACGGAACCCTATAAAGGCTACACAATAATATACTTACCTTGGAACGACTTACTATCTATCTTAAGGATAGGGTCGACGTGTTAGCCATTGAAAATAGAAAATCCAACTGTTTGGTGTTTACCCTAGTGTTTACCTAATTGAACGCATTCGGGTCACATTTTCATTTAAATAGCGTAGCAAAATGTACATAACCAAACATTAAATATTAAATAAATTCAATAAAATTTCTATAAATAAACAATGTTTTTTAATTTTAAATTGTGTTTTCAAAACCATAACAAAATGCTCAAAGTTATATAGGAACATTTATTATTGGGAGGGTACAGTGTGCAAAGAACCGCAAAGAGCGCCTACGGAGACGCCAACGGGCAGGTTGGGCCTCCCATTTCCATTGTAATTACTACCTCCAGGCTTCCAACACAATACTTCCATCCTCTAGGCGGCGGGCGACGACGACACACTAAGCTGAGTAACTCTCACTAAAACTTATCGCACTAACAAAAAACGTTTGCAATCTGAATAATATTATAAGATTTTTTTCCCAATTCGTAATACGAACCCATCCTATATCACTTGGCATTTTTGCATATGCAACGTATGGTCATACTAAAGGGGGTGCATATTATAAGTATCTTTCTCTTGCATGCTGTTTAGTTAGAATTTTAGATGCACGCCCTTAAGTTTTACTACACTATTTTGTAACCAAATGAAGTTTATACTTATATTATGTAGACGTTCCTTTTCCATTAAATAATCCTCGAACACTTCAGCATATTTTAAATAATTTATTCCAAGCCCACCATCTTCAATCTCGCTCTACAATCATCAGTCGCGCTGGCATCCACCTCCCGTGTTGCCATCGCGCCCTCGCACATACCATAGATTTTCCATAAAACCACCAAAACGTTCACAGAATCCGTAGCATGCGCGTCACGAAATAACATCAACCCTACACTAAATTTCATGTAATGCTTTGGATTGTATCTGTTAATTTTGTGTGTAAATTGAATAAAAAAATTAGTACCTACATACCGTCGATGTTTTCAACGCTCTAGTGCCGCTTCTAAATGCCAAGTTAGAACATCTCTATGTTCTCAAACAGGCTTCACAAATAATTCACGTCACTACAAAGTTAGGTACGATGTATTAAAACACACAACGTATTTATTTACCGATACTGCTGCAAATTGTATTTTAAAGTTAACATCCGACTTCCGTGTCTTAAAGTTGGGCGTACCATCCGCCTCGGTACACGGTGGCAGGCGAGCGATGGCTGCGAGACGTGCAGGGTTGCTCCGTATTCATCCTATGACATCTCATCCCGTTTAGTTTTTTCCTAACTCATCTTAATTCTATTCCTCAGTCATCCTAAATATTTTATTATATTATTTATATATTCCAAAATCATCCCTTAAGCTCGTTCCTCGCTCATCCCAATGTGATAAACTCATGAAAAAAACCTAGTTTATATGTATACTCTGAAACTGCTTTCCTATTTCAACTATCGACTTAATTCTAGAACGAGACAGCGAAAAATCTTGGTAATATTATTACTAATATTATTATGATTTCCTTTGATATCCTCTTAAAGAATAATACCGCAATATTACATTGTTTATGGTACACCACTAACCTAGTCATAAACATAATAATACCCTTGGAATTACTTACTTGATATGCTTAATAAATTGTAATATCAGGAAAATACTTTTAAAAGATAATACTCATATTACATATTTTTTATTATATTGCAAACCTGCCCATTCCCAAAGTAGGTATCAGGGTTTTGAGCACAATTTGGAGTTCAATACGATGCCCGTAGGCGGTTTTACCGTTTATAAGGCTTTTTTGCCGAAATGCAGACATTAGACGCCTCACTGCACTAGACAAAGTAGGTATACATGTAAAACAGTGCAACGTACATAAGGTCTAAGCACACTATGTTAGCTGCAAAGAATTATTCATGTAGCGTACAATGGTGCGACCACAAAATGTAGTTATAGAGGCAGACACTGCGCTTCAAAAACAGAGCAAGCCCAGTAATCCTTCATAATTACGAGTATCATGTTTTCTTCCTTAAAAAAAATTCCCTTAGATAAATAGACAAACATTTTTATTGGTACACCACATACAATAAATCTGAAAACTAATATTCATTAATAATAAATAATAGTGTAAAAATAGTCAGTTTTATCGATAACATGCCATGCTTATCTAAAAACTAGTGGCAAACTTGTGCGACCATAATATTAAAAATGGTGTGTATTTGGCTGCATACTAAGCAGAAAAACGTAACAGTCGAGTATTTAGTATAACTGAGATTGGACTTAGTTTTAATGTTGGCGCGCGGTGTCTGCGTTTATCACTAGCATATTATATGTGAGTGCGATGGCGGACGGTAACACAATGTCGTGGCCGCGAGGGCTGCTGCGGGCGGCGTGTTCGCCCTTCCCGCTTTATCAATAGTTTATATAGTGCCGCAGGGAGACCGTAGTCAGTCGGCGATCTATCCGTGCCAGCTATAGTGCTAGAGCCTGCGGCTGCCAGTGTGCACTGTGCCTGCCTGCTCGAGGAACCAAGGCATACCTTAAATAACTTTTGGTACCTACTCGTAGCACTTCACGTTATCTAAACATTTATTATTATGGCTTGTTTGTTTTTCTGATTCACCTAACCCATAATATTATATACTTGATGCTGATTTTGGAGAGTGTATGGAAAATCTGAGTTGTCACGCAACATTCGCAAAAATGCGACATTGCCTTAATTTTTCGACTGCTACGGCAAGGTGTGCTACGGCGTAGCAACGGTAGCTTTTGATTTCTTCATGCACCACTAATCATTCACAATTTGATATTTTGGTAGACTTTATTAACTCTACAATCTGAAATGAGCGGAAAAATTTCACCCGCCTATGTCTGGTGCTTCCACGGTAGCTCAATTGGTGGTAGAATACCGGCCACGCGAAATGGTGCGGAGTGTGTGTGGTTCGAATCCTGCCGTGGGTGAAATTTTTCTTCTCATTTCACACTGTATATCCAGCTATTAGACCTCTTAGTCTATAAAAATATAAAATATTTTATTATTTTTACATGTCTTCGGGTGTACCTACTATGGGACACTGAGTCGGGTATATACTTCTTGCCTACCCCTTCGGGAAAAAGGCGTGTTTGTAACATACAAACACGCCTTTTTCCCGATGTTTATCGACTTAGTAATACTGATAATACTCGTAAATATGTGTCATATTAACAAATTATAGTATATTGTCTGATTAGGTACGGGAAAATGTTTGTCCTAAATGTGTGTCCTATATTTACATTATAGGACCAGTCACTGTTAACATTTTCCTTTTCCCTTATCCTGAGCATTTTAAATAAGTGTACCTACTTAATAAAATATAGGTAATAAACAGTATGTGTATATAATTGAGTGGCGGTTGGACCCGGTTATCCTACGTTAAGCCGTACAGAAGTAGTATGTATCTATTTATCGATGTCACTTAACTTGCTAGTTGACTTGTAGATAATCTGCAGCTACCGGTCATTACGGTTAGTTTTTTAGGTATGAGTTATATTCATAATACATACCTACTTAATTATGGACTACTATATAAAATAGGACAGTCTACTTAGTAGGTACATATTGTTATATAGGTATACTTAAGACTACAGGTGAAACATTTTTTTTTTATGATAATGAATGACAAGACGAGCAAATCAGGTGCCTGATGGTAAGCATCATGATTGCCCATATCAGACACAGTGCCACCCAGTGTTTTAAAATTCAAAATTCTGTACTGCACTGCGCCTGTCACCCTGAGATATTAGTTGTTGAATCTCATCATGCCCAGTAATTTCGCTGGTAACATTGCCCTTCAGACCGGAATGTTTGCACATTACTGCTTGGCGGATGAATAACTGGCAAAGGTGTGATACTTCCCCAGGCGGCCCCCTGCTAAAGAGGCCTACCACTACAAAAAAATTATATAAAAAAATAATGTGTGTTGGTAAAGAATTTTGTTACATAAAATTAGCGATCACCAAGCCGCCTGCCAAGCGATTACGGCAAAATCCCCCTATATGTACAGTTTATGGCGTTCTATGGGGGAGGCCAATGTTGATGATGATGATTAAAATTAACTAGAAGCAAATGTTTTTTGTACTTAATTTTTTTGACCTATTATATAAAATAAATAAATATGGGACAACTGTCACACACGATCATCTGGTCCCAAATTAGGCTAGAAGCCTGTACTATGGTAACCAGATGACTGATATACGCTTATACTTATATGCGCTAATAACACCCAGGACCCAGACACATATCAAACAGACATGTTCATACACACACATGTTTGACCTGGCCGGGGATCGAACCCGGAGCCTGTAATATTATAAGCAGGTACGTGTATTTTATGTAGCGAAATTAAGACACCAGTTATAATGCCTACACACAAGTTGTCGATTTCTCGAAACAGTTTATGGAGCGTCCATACGGCACGTCACGATTCGTCCATCGCTCGCGGCTGTTTGAATGAGACGTCCCTACCGAGGTCATAAATATTATTTAGCCACATCTGAAAGCTACATGCAAAAATACCGCAAGAGAGCGAGAGAGGCGCAAGGCGCGGGGAGTCGCCCGGGGCACCGCTGCGGGCCTAAACCCGGCTCGTCGATATAAAGGCACACATAACGCTGCTTTTGATACCTTCGGGGTATTTAGCTCGAGGCCTTCATCTACAGAACAATCATTTGGAAAATTATTTCGAAACCGCCCGAAGCGATCGGATCTTAGTCACGGTGACGCTACACTCGGCAACGCCGCGGGCCATCAATATAAAGGTGGACCGACCGCTCCCGCTTGTGTGAATGTCATCATACCGAAATATCCAGCGATGAATTTCTAGAGGACTTTGGTCATACAATCTCTACAATACAATACAATTTCTTAAGGTGGTTTGATTTCCATACAAATATGTATACACTTACACAAATATGTAGAAAGAGAAAATATTGATTTGCTCGTCTTGTTGTTAATGATAGTTCAGAAAAATAAAAAAAATATATAGAATATTTTTACAAAAAAGTGTAGGCGATTCAACAACTAATATCTCAGGGTAATAGGCGCAGTGCAGAGCCGCGCAGAATTTTGAATTTTATGGGTGGCACTGTGTCTGATATGGGCAAAAATGATGCTTACCATCAGGCACCTGATTTGCTCATCTTGTCACTCACTATCATAAAAAAAAATACTCATAATACTGGGTTTTCGTAAAAGGAACTCGAACACATAGGTACTTAAGACATAAGTACAACAATAACCAGATAAATAATAACCAGGTAAAAAAGAACGAAACAACATCTGTTGCTATTCCAACCCACTTGTCACAGGGATATTTATAAAAGGAATGTGTACAATATGTGTATCACAGTTTATAATAATGAACTGCCTGATGACATAGAGATGTTAAAAGGCTTTAAATTTAAACTTACGTTACAAAAGTGGCTACTTGAACAATCTTATTTTTAAATGATTCTTATTAATAGAATATAACATAGCATAATTATAGTAATTAAGTTAATTTTTTTTATCATTTATTATATTTCAATATTTGCACGTCTGCATGCAGGTTGAATACCTTGACATATAATTAGATTTTAAGGCCTTTATACATTCAGTATTCTGGCAAATAAATATTTTGATTTGATTTGAACATCAAATACTAATAACCAATACACAGAGATATGTGCTGGGTAGGTACATAAAGAATAAGTGAATGTAGCTATTTCTACAATACTGGAAATAATCAAGTAATCTTAAAAAAATATGGGTATGCCGACTTATATTTTTAAAAAGAAGAAGTACTTACGTAGTATCGCTAGATGTCCCGGCAAAAGTTGTAAATAAAGTAATGTTATTAAAGTCGAGTGGCGAGCTTGTTCGAGTGTCGAAACGACCGCGCGCGACAAATATTGAAGAAAAACTGCGCGACCGAACCGATGAACTGAAAGCTCCCAACTCCCTCGCGCCTACAACCACGGTGCCTGATAATATTATTTCTAGGGGCTGTATTGCGTAGCGCAGATCGGAAATTGAAACTCTACGCCCTCTTCCTCTATGCACACATTATATTATTATTAGAGCAATCTTCTGCTCAAAAAGACTGTAATAATTGGCGGCCTTATCACTCAGAGCGATATCTCCTAGACAAGCATGCAGGGAGAGGAAACACAGATACCTACCTACTGAAAGTTGAAAGGAAACCCTTTTGTAAGGCGTTCTTATTTTATCCCATGATTTTATATTAAAGGCTACTCACACACCTGCCGCAGGGGCAATTTAAGGTGAACACACAGATTTGATGTGCGTGTGATTCGAGCCGAACGCGCCGAACAAAATGAATTTTAGAATTCTTTATATTATGAAATCCTATGAAACCTTCCACACCTGTATCTTGTCGTCCGGATCGCTGCAGTTCGGCGCGTTCGGCTTCGGATAGATATGCGTTCACGTTAAATTGCCCCTGCGGCAGGAGTGTGAGTAGCCGACTTAAGGGGGTTTCTCGTCGATACAAAATTAAATTTCCTTAATATGGAGACACAGAGACTTATGTTCACTCAATTGTTTATGGTTGGCTCTTAATCTGGCCATTATTTTCGCAAAAATATATTCGGTTGATGAAAACTGTATGGCTTTTTTACATTTAAATAAAGTTGTCACAATAATATTTTGAGGTAATTTTTGTGTTTTGGAAATATGAAAGAAACCATAAATATGGTTTTTATAAACCAAATATATTTTTGCGCAACTAATGGCCAAATTAAGAGACAACCACAAACAATTGAGTAGAAAATAAGTCACTATTTCTCCATACTTTTAATTAATGAAATTTTATCCATATATAGAATTTCATTTGCATGGACGAGAAACCCTTAAAGGAATCTTTTGTTCAACGCACACATGCGTTTCATACGACGTTTTTTAACACACGTAGCGAGGAAAAGACACACTTACTTGAATTGATAATAAGTTTTTATTACTTATTGAAACACTATTCTTCAAAAGTTTCGTAGAGCACTGGGTATTTCTCTAACATTTTGATGGCAACAGGCTGTGAGCTTGACTTTTTATTAATAATAATAATAATTATACATTAACTCGCGCAAAAAATAAATACCATCGACTAACAAATACGAAAGACGTGCGTAACTCGCTTTAATAATAATTGGTGTTGTTACCTCGGCATCATTGACTTCAGTCACCGCTGAAATTTTATTTTATTACTTTTCTGAGGACTTACAACGTACTATTACTATTACAACTTACGTATTATACTGTAATAAACTGATAATAAATAATAATGATACTTGTCCATAGCGACATTTATTTTCTGTAACTAATAACTGTAACAATAGTTCGTAAACTTTTCATACTGAAAACGTCTAACGTCAACATTAATTTATATGATATTATTATCAAATCTTACAAGAGCTTAAACATACTTAAAACTAATTAAGTGTAGCTTAGATACTAAAGTTATGTGGTAAGTACGAAGTTAGATACAGCGAAGTCTTCATTTCGGCCGCTATCAACCCTGGAACAAGCAAACATTGTCTTATTACGCACTCTGGAATGCTTTGAATTCTGGACCACACCAGGCCTTTACTATAGTAGTGGGTATTAAAAAGGCATAGATACTTAACTGGTGCATCCACCCGTCAATCAAAGAAACTATCAGAAGAGACTTTCAAAACAAAATACGAAACAATATTGTCGAATAGTCCCATATACTTAACTATTGCGAATTTTGTCATTCTTTCTTCTGCAAATTGTTCAGTTTGACGAGTAGATGCTTAAGTATTACTTTACCTTTTTGTATACTTATTTAACTTACAGCTTGGTGAAAAAATATTGGCAAACTTATTTAACGTTGATAAGTTTATTAAAATTTGTCCAGGCAACCTTGATTTAGAAATAGGAGGCACATTTAAAAAAAAACATTTGTCACCAGTACCGTCACTAGTGGTGACAAATGGAACAAATTCATACAGTCACCAGACCAACGAGGTGGGGACCAGAGGGAAGTACCCGTTAATCTAGTCAAACTGCGATTAAGACGTACCGGCTACCTACTAGTTTCTATCTGACTATTTTGCAGATAACTACAATATAGTCCCCGGATATTATATCCATGTATGTTTGTAGTAGGTACTTATCAATATCAACAAAATAGTCCGCGGACAATTCATCCATCTTGTTTAGAAATAGTCAATAAATTGCGTGCGCTGCTTAAACTGTTAGGCCTTTATCTATAGGTATAAAAATACAATGTATCACGATTTTACTCCTGTATATACACTATGCTTTCTACTGCCCGTGCAAAGCCGGGAGGTTGCCACTAGTGTTAAATAAAATACATATTGGTCTGCTATGGCCACGTTAGGTTTCCCTACATCTACGCACGCAGTGCTAGATTAGCCCTTAAGGCGCTGTCCAAAGCAAATTCGCCCTCTGGCTCACACGTACCCACATTTTTGAAGATATAATAGATATTATATCTAGTACTAGTTGAAGAACTTATGTACTTCAAACCCCTAGAACATTACTTTATTCTACCAGCAATAGTTTTCTCAGCGTATGAAAATAATGACTATTTCGATTATTGTCACTAAACAAAAATACAAAAATAACTAACTATAAAATTAACTACAAAACTAACTACAAAAATAACTAACTAAATATAAAGTTGTTTTGTTAAACATGGATACAATGTCTTTAAGCTTATTTGTAGACAATCCTAAGTACTATTTTTAAGATTTATGATTTAAGTATTATTTAATGAACAATGACTTATTTATTTATTCCACCAGATTTATTTCTTTATTTCTTGACAGAGCATGCTAATAATGGCTGTTTCGATTATAGTAACTAAAACAAAATAGCTGAATATAATGTCCGTAGACTAAAATAGTTGGTAAATATAGATAGGCAACACAAACCCTAGATAACTATTGTGTAGTGTGTGGCGATTAATGCGATTATTTTTGGTTTATTTTTGTCATACAAAAAAATAAAATAAAATAACGAGGGGGATTTTTTATATAGGTACTTTATCGCAAAAAAATCCCCACCCGAATTTTTTAAAAAAGTGCGAATTTTTTTACAAAATCTTTTTAAAAATCCCCACCGAGGAGGATTTTCGGTGGGGATTTTTAAACTGCCAATTTTATACTACCTACCATCAAAAGTTTTCACAGCGCACGCAAATTAATAATTATTTTTGGCAAATGTTTCCTTAAGACACCTTAGTTCCTTCAAGCAACATGCCGTTCCGGCACGGCGGCGGCGGCGGAAAACCGTTTTGCACGAAGCTTAGTTCACAATATTGGAGCTTTCTTACGGAACCCTATTTGTTTTTTTTTTCTCAATATATAAAATAAATGTCATATAGCCTATGGTAATCACACTGAATTTAGCTTTCTATAAGTGGGAGAATGTTTTTAAATCGATCTAGTAGTTTCGGAGCCTATTCGTTACAAACTATACAACAAGGAGTGTTTCTTTATAATATTGGCAGTTTTTGTAGCGTTATTAATAAAAAAAAAGTAAGGAATATACACCTAAGCCCCTCCAGGTTGTGTCGGCGGCTTAGGTATGAAGAGTCCCTTTAAGTACCTACTTACATCAGAAGTAACAGCAAACGAAGCCGTGGAGACTATAAATGGGGCAGAGCTCGGAGTTACCCAGCGCCGACGGAATATTGTCTGGGTCACATTGCGACTTAGGTAGACATATGCCACCTTGTCTCACGCATGCTTCTTCTAGGTAACCTGTAACTTATCAAGGTTATCTACTTTAATATATCATCCTTAATATATCACGGTAAACAAGTGGCAGTTGAAGTGGCAATGGGCGGAGAACATAAGACTTGGAACAGATGGCCGATGGGGCTGTAAACTGTAAAGTTCTCAAATGGAAACACATGAACCGGCAAGCGCAGCGTAAGATCTCTACCTACAGATATAGCAAAAGCAGCAGAAACACGCTGAATGCAAGTCGTTTACAATCGGACTAGATGGAAATCTATGGGGGAGGCCTATTTATATACAGCAGTGGATATCCTACGGCTGAGATGATGATGAAACAACCGGCGTTCTTATCGCATTTAGCAATTTCTTATAAAGACTTTTCTTATAGAAAGAAGTTGGAAAAGAACAGCTTCAATAATAAACGACAGTATACACGCACGTTAAAATAATATAATCTAAGTATGTATCTTTATCACCCTTTGTAATTCTCGACCATAAACCCTAATGACGAAGATTACAGAATATTCTGTACTTCTTTATAGAACGTGTTCAAAATGCCTTTATCAACCTACCTAAATACCTTCGTTAAACTGTGCTGAGATCCGAAATTAGTATAGTTTCCAAGTTCTTAGTTTCTAGATCCAACTCCAACTCGGACAAATCTGTAAAATGTTTGTCGAACTAGGTAGGTAGGTGGGTAGGTTGGGTACATAAGTACCTAATAACACAAAACAAATAATATACACTAAAAACATTTCCAAAGATACCCTAGCTACGTACCTACACTTAAATTTCGCACACGATGCATACCTACTCGTATTACGATATGCTACGATATGAGAAAGCACTAAGCTTCGAGCCCGGAGTCCATATTATATAAGTCTAGACCAGTTTAGCCTCTTATCATCTTAAAATTCTTTCTGTTGCAAATTGTCCAGTCTGATCTCCCAAAACATATTTATAAAAATTTAAACAATTATATAAATGTTGTTAAAAGCAAACACTTCCACTTCAACCAATATAATATACCAGCAACGAGCTAGACTAATAGACTTTCCTTGCTGACTACATACACCACAATTCGATTGTAGATCTTGTGAAAATAAATGTTCGAAAATTATTTTTATTAAAACAAAGGACTGGATCAATAGGAGCCAATCCACTTGAGGTAGCGTCAGGTCGAGACCGTGCCTACAGCATAAATCATAATACTAACTTACCTACCGTGGCCGAGACAATCGCTCGACCCGTCCCTAGTGAATACGCGGCTTAAGACACAACAGCTACCTAAATTTATCAAAAGCCGAGATAAGTAGTCTATCCTCTGGCTCCTTGAACTATTTTGGTACTACTATCTAAATATTTTGGTTTCAATGTTCTAATCAGGCCAATGTCGGGTCAGCATCGCTTGCGTGCAGATTTATTTATTTACACTGACCTCATTAGCCGTTGTAAGTATATGAGTTCCTAATGCATAGATTTTAAAATATTTGACTTATTGATTATCAGGCATATTATAATCAAAGGTTGGCTATTAATTATTCTTCATGTGAAATGTATTCTCCCAAATTTATCAATCAAAATCGTGATAGTCTCAAACAGAATACCTACACCAATCTAGTAAAAGTTAATCATTGTGTATTTATTTACTATGATTGAGATAAACTTTTTGATTAAATGATTGTGTTTTGATTTCGATACTAGTAGAAACGCGACTACAATGAAACTCTAGGTAATAAAAGTACCCAGTACTATATTTCCCGATTTATCAGAAACAGAGTAGGTATAGAAACTTAATAATTATTGTATTAGGTACATATAGGCAGAACAAAATTGCAAAGTCGCTACTCATCTCTTTCCAGCACCTTGTAATCACCAAAATTGAACATAGTTAAAATAAATTGTAATTCATAAAAAAGTACTTTAAAAACCAGCTTTTATTTAAATGCTCTGCAATGAAGAAAATAATTTATATATAACACAATTTTTATTACAAAGCAAACGAGCCCAAATTCGACTATCAGCAATTTTCGAAAAGTACCTAGTTCAAATTATGTCAATCTTTCTGCTTTATCATCAGACCCTCGTTGTGGAATGAAAAGTACTCATAAAAACTTAACATATACTAGCTCAAATTCAACTATCCTATCATTTGCCATCACAAAGTTCCAGTCGCTAAATATCTCAATATATTGCCATAATATTGCATTGTCACCGAACTTATATGATACTTATGAAAACTTTTTCAGTTATATCGATTGTGGCTACTTAATTGCTACGAAATGCAGTTGCAAGATTTGTACCGGACATAATATTATATACATAAGGTAACTACAAACACTGCAAGTTAGAAATAAAAGCTTTTAAAACCGTGAGAGCTAACTGCTAACTGGTCAATTAATGAATGTCGCTGTCGTTAATAATGATTGTAGTTGGTAGGAATGCGTAAAGCGATATCAGTATATTTGAGAATACACACGTGACCGGCCACCCTGATTATTCATCGGAAGTCATGTGCTTCCTTCACATGTGTGGGAGCGGTATCACCACGACCTATCGAAATTTGTATGTGTGTGTCGTGGGATATTTTTTATTAGAACACAATTTGGTTTTCTATGTTTATGATGTCATAATGTTATTATGATTATTTGCGAAGTTAATGAGTAGGTCACAAGGGAATTTTATTTTAGATAACGCTAGGAAAAACAGTGATAAGTACAGGAATTCCAAAACATGACGAATAATGATCTACTTACCTTATTATGTAGCGTGTATATAGAATACCTATAGGTAATTACCTAGGCACTAAACAAAATGACAGAATAAATAATTGTAAGTACCTAGGTACCAAGGAAACAAAATGTAGAAACAACTTTTGACACGAGTAAGTAGGTAATTCATATTTATTAATCGGTATTTATCTTTATAAAGGAATTTAATTATGAATGCCCTATTCATTATTCAATGTAGCCAGACTTTATGCATACTAGATAAAATACATACGTAGGTATTTATTTATCTCAAAACACATTCCTAATCTCGGGTACCTAGGTAATTTCCGCGTTTCGGTTCATACTTATTAGGTATATATTATATATTAGAGATTGAAAAGCTTTTCAGTAATACCTAATTAGCTACTTATTAGATACTAGAAAACGGTACCATTTAGATCTATCAACTTATCAAATTTATTGCTCTACTCAAGTTATTATAGATAATATTTTAATGCCATCAAAAACAAAACATGTACAAGAACCAAATCTCGAAACTCAGTTCTTCTGCTGTAATAAGTTGTGAGATCCATGTAATACCAAGTCGGTTACTTTATTAAGTCCCAACTTAAGGGACCTTCTGTCTTAAGTTATTACGTAATTAGCTAACCTAATAACATCTTATAGCATATTAGCAATTTTAAAGCTGGATTAATGCCACTTTATAATTACTTAGTTTAAACTTAAAATAAAACACTATTATAGAAATTATATCTCTTCCATCATCGTTATTGGTTTCTGAATGTTTGTATGGGAAATAATGTCGGTCCAGCCACCTTTAAACGATATCTTTAACTATGCTTTCTGTTTTTCGTGCGAAGCCGGGGCGGATCGCTAGTAATATATAATAATAATATATAATAATAATGTACCTACCTACTTCAAAATAGTATACAGTGGTATTTAAGATTAAACTACTGAATAAGCTAAATTAAAGGATATATTTGTAGAATCCTAGTTCCTAATATTATAAATGCCACTTTGTGAGGATGGATGGTTGGATGGATGTGTGTTACTCTTTCACGCCAAAACTCCTGAACCGATCGGACTGAAGTTCGGTAGGTAAGTAGATAGTTGAGACCCTGGATAAACACAGGGTATCTTTTTCCGATATTCTAGCCTAGTTTGGGACCAGATGACCGTGTGTGGAAGTTGTCCAATATTATTATTTATTTATTATTATTCTCACGGGAACGATGTCCACACAGCATTATATTTATTTATTGCATTTATTCATATTATGTTGCATTATATTGTTTATTTATTCAGCGGAATTATTAATGTAGAGGTATTAGTGTGTAACTTACCAATAATAATTTAAATGGTTAAAAAAAAAACCTGTCAAAGTGCCAATTAGAGCAGTGGTTCTCAAGTTATCATCGGACAAATTCAAATACTTAGTTATAGTCTGTCTTTCTTAACTTGTCGGTACACAATAGCAATGGTTTTTCTTTTGAGTGATTTATAGTGTAATGTGGAGGTTTGTGTGAATTTAGGGGGAAAAGATGTTTTTCTATGTTTGCTCGTCAGGTTCCTAAAGCCTACCTTTCCTAAATATCACAAGGCTACCTCTATATTGTGAACTACATTGTGAATTTAGTTCACGTGTGACGCCGGCGTCGAGCCGAATAAGTACGCGAGCTTTAAAACCGCAGACTTTAAGTTAAACGTCTATCACCCACTTAACAGGAAAGAGAACCTCTTAGCAGTTTGACACAATCCTATGGAAAATTTACTAAATTGATGTTTTGTATTCTCCTGTTTCCTCCGAATACAGTAAACCTATTTGATATATTCATTTCCTGATATTTTCAAAGTCAAAGTCAAAGTCAAAAAGATTTATTCAAATAGGTCACAATCTGACACTTTTGTACGTCAATGAAAATAAACAGTAACGAATCTACCGTGCGTTCGGAAAGATACCTTTACAAGAAGAACGCACAAGAAACTTGTAGGGCTTAATTTTTTCAACTGATTGTTTTACAATATTTAGTTTGGTTACACTCGTTTGTTTAGAAGGTGCCGCGTGGTGGCTATGCGGAAGTTCCCAAGCATCTTTGTCCTCTATGTACTGATTTACATTATAATAAGCATTCTTTAGTAAAGTAGATTTTATATAGGTTTTGAATTTACCCTCTGAGAGCCCCGTTATCTCTTTTGGGATTTTATTATAGAAACGTACACTATTTCCTAAGAATGATTTTTTATTTGTTTTAGATAATCTAAAGCTAGGTATAGCTATTTTGTCTTTATTCCTAGTATTAAAATTATGGAGGTCACTATTTAATTTGAATTTATGCAAATTTTTACGCACATACATGATGTTCTCATAGATGTATAAGGATGGTAGGGTCAGTATGTTTATTTCTTTAAATAATTCCCTAAGGGATTCGCGTGGACGCATCTCATAGATGGCACGAATCGCACGTTTTTGTAGTATAAAGATGGTTTCTATATCTGCAGCTGACCCCCACAACAAAATCCCATATGACATTAAGCTGTGGAAATATGCAAAGTAGACTAATCTCGCCGTGGCTATGTCCGTTAGTTGCCTAATTTTGTAAACCGCGTAAGCTGCAGAGCTTAGTTTCCCTGAGAGCTCGGTGATATGAGTGCTCCATTGCAGTTTAGAGTCTATTTTAAAGATGAAGTAAAGTATGTCCCTGTCATTTTTATTTTTATTTATAACCTACATTTTTTTGTAGTGAACGTCCAATCACACGAGTGAAACTCAAATTTTTGGAAGTTTACTTTGAATAAAACCAAAGGTTTATTTATACCAAGGGTTTATAAGAAAAAATAAAATGACAGGGACATAGGTTACTTCACTTCCAAAATGACAGGGAATTTTTTTATAGGATTGTATCAAATTCCTAGAAGGCCGCGTACGCTCTTAGGACATCTTACAATCTATAATAATTTAAACATGCTACTCGTATTATTCAGGTAGTATGTAAAGGTAGATAGATAAAACACAATAACTTAATTGCTGTTGGTGTCTATAAGTTAACGTCTAAAATTTAATTAAGTACCTATTTACCTAATCTTATTCTATTGACGAAAGAAGTTAGGTAAGTGATATTTAGAAAATAAAATTAATTATAAATTATTGCACAAGTTATTATAGATAGGTGCACCTACCCTCACTGATGGGGATCGCCGTAGGCAAAGGAGTTGTTAAAACTTTCACAATTAACAACAGACAAAAAACTAACACTGCTTTGAACATTTTACTAGGTGTTGAACTAATAAAATAATAAATGGATCCCTTCGACCAATGTGCCGGCGTAGAGCTACTTGTACGACTGATTGTGGCAATGTGTACGAGCGCTACGCGGCGCACGCGCATTTATATAGAAGCGAAAAGATAAACAACCAGATGCGATCGGTAAATTGATTATAACTCCAAATTTTATGTTAACATTAGAAACGAACCTATCTACGCATGAATTCAATTCTTCTGAACAAAATGCCTGATTTCCCAACTTTTATAGCAACCCCTTTGGCCTCAATATAGGAACATGCTTCTCGAATATTTGCAGCATCACGTGTGATAGGTACAAGTATAATCATTTTTAATTGGTTCAACGATAATTTATGAACATTAATATCTACGAGTACTGCGTACTGCGACGCTATGACTTAGTGTTTGTCAAATAACAAGTACCTACCTAATAATTTCGATCTAAGTATATAAAAATAATAAAAAGCTTTCATGAAAGAAAAAATACGTAACAGGTACCTACTTACAAAGGCACTGTTGGTTATAACCATTATAGACTTACTACTTAGATTATACACGCTTGTCTGTCTCAAATCGGAAAGTTTAAGCGTGGGAGAGTTATTTACTTGAAAACTTCAGTTAATTCGCAACTACAAAACAATGAAGCATAGGTACTACCTACCTGTACTGACAAGAGTTTTGCACATTAAATTAGCAATAAACAAAATAAAAAACGTTTTATTCAACGACAATCGGAAGGGAAAGCAAACAGCGATATCAGATGAGTGACGTAACATATCATCGAATGTTGTTTATAAATTGGGACGCTCTTGACCTTGGCAAGATCTATTTGTCACAGTCATAAAGCTGACCTGTGAACCACCCGCTCGTTTATAAAAGTTTGCGATTAGCGGTTGTGTACGCTCTTAATATCATTCCGGGAACTGTTTGTATCAAGTTACGGTGCTGACATATGAGAGTCGAATGATCTGATAGGAGCGCATAGTTTAGATACCTTTATTATGTAGATAGATACACGCATCTCTCATTCATCTATTTTGTCTGGTTATACTTCAAAAGTTAAATGCACTATTCGTAATCGATCTTTAGGTCTCATTATAGTAGGAAATATTAAAACAAATTGGGTCACGGCGTTTTATTTTTGAATAAGTTCTAAGAATTCGTGGATTAACGAAGGCAAGGACATGTTACAGATGGCTCATCCCCAGTGGTCCAAAAATTTGATCCCAATCAGATCCAAAGCTTTTTAATAACCGTTGACGTGATATTGATGAACTCGGTCCGTGATTGTATTTCGCGGCACTTATTAGGTTACCTAGGTACAACTCATGTTAGGTTTTACAAAGGTAGCCTATTAAATTATATTTAGCCATGTTAAAAATTGACTTAACACACAATACAATCACGCCTTTTATCCAAAAGGGGTAGGCAAAGGTGTACCCAGAACTCAATCCCGTAGTAACCACCCACATTTCGTCAGTATGTTATCATCATCATCATCTCAGCCATAGGACGTCTACTGCTGAACATATAGGCCTCCCCCATAGATTTCCATCCAGTGCGGCTGTAAGCGGCCCGCCTCCAGCGTGTTCCTGCCGTCCTTATCAGATTGTCTGTCCACCTTGCGGGTGAACGTCCTACGCTGAGGTATTTTGGACGAGAAGACTTTGCGTAGTTTTCCGAGCGCTATCGCAGCCTAGTTGGATTCGACGACCTCACGCTGCTCATTCGTGTAACTTTGCCATGATGATTTGGCATTACAGTGACTGAATTCTGAATAATAAACAACAGATTTGATAGATCCCGCCAAAACAACATCGCCGTCACAGACTATCAACATCGACCCGTCCCTATTGGAAAACCCTATAGAATCGAGTTCCCAACCGATACCAGTATCACAGATCACTTTAATTAGTACTACGACCAGTATCGGTTGCCGACCCCAGGGTCGGCACATGGGCATTTAGACATCAAACTCAAACTCAAACAGATTTATTCAAATAGGTCATAATCTGACACTTTTGCACGTCAATGAAGATTAACAGTACTGAGTCTACCGTGCGTTCGGAAAGATACCTACCTCTACAAGAAAAACGCACAAGAAACTTGAAGGGCTTAATTTTTTCAACAGATAGTTTCACAATATTTTGTTTGGTTACATTCGTTTTCTTTGAAGGTGCCGCGAGGCGGCTATGCAGAAGTTTCCAGGCATCTTTGTCCTCTATGTACTGGTTGACTTTATAATAAGCCTTCTTTAGTAAAGTAGATTTTATATAGGTTTTGAATTATACCCTCTGAAATACCCTCTGAGAGCCCAGTTATCTCTTTTGGGATTTTATTATAGAAACGTCACCTTCGTCTTCTCCATATTCATTTTAAGACTGACCGTTGAGAAACTCGATTGAGGTCTTCGAGCATCGTGCCGAGATCCTCCATCGACTCTGCCATGACTACAATGTCGTTCGAAACCGAAGGTGAGTGATGTATTCGCCAATAATATTGATACCATGTCTTTGCCATTCCAAAACTTGAAGGCATCCTCCATTGCGGAAGTAAACAGTTTCGGAGATATGAAGTCTCCCTGTCTTACGCCTCTTTTCAACGGGATCGCCTTCGAACTCTGATCCTGTATATTCGAAGCGACATAGTGGCGTTATTGTACAAGCTCTTCAACACATCGATATGCCGCGATAGTCAATACGGCATCGTGTAGAGAAGCCTTAGCTATATTATGACGCGCCTGCCATGGATTCTGTGAACGTTTTGGTGGTTTTATGGAAAGTATTATTTATTTATTATATATATATATATATATATATATATATATATATATATATATATCTTATATATCTATAAATCTATGAATTATATAAATAGATATTTTTATAGTAAAGTAACGTTATTCCTGTCATTTTAATTTTTCTTATAAACCTTTTTTTTTTTTTTCAGAGAACTTCCAAAAATTCGAGTTTCACTCGCGTGATTGGACGTTCACTACAAAAAATGTAGAGTTTATAAACAAAAATAAAATGATAGGGACATACTTCATCTTTAAAATATCAGGATATAAATATATCAAATAGGTTTATACTGTGTTCGGAGGAAACAGGGGAATACAAAACATCGATTCGGTAAATTTTCCAAAGAATTGTATCAAACTAGTACCTATGTGCAGGTCGCGGGATGGGTTGCGAGAGCGACTCAGAGCGACGGATGATTGTAAAGCGGAGATCAAGATGGTTGACTTGGAATAAATGATTTTATTTATGTTCGAGTATTACTTAATGGAAAAAGAGCGGCTACACGGTTATACAACTTAATCAAGGGACGAAGAAATGCATAAGAAACTTCATCAAATACTTCTCATCCTTTATTCTCATAACGATTCGGTTATTTCATTAATCATGATTATAGGAATAAGTAGTAAGGACTAATGTTATCACCTGCAGGGCTAGCATGGGCAGCATTTCTCAGTGGAGAGTAAAAGAGACCGCAGATACTTCTTTTCTGGCGCGAAGGAGAAAATAATATACTTAATAATTTTATTTCCCGAATCTTATTTCTCTTTCGCGCTCAAAGTTAAGCTGTATCTTTATTACTCATTTACCTCCACTGGGAAATTTTGCTAATACTATCCCTGCGCTATGCAGATCGTTAAATCAGACCTACATTCGCGCGCGAATTCTTGCTGTGAATTCTGTTGTACCACACATTTATCCACAGTTTAGTGTCGAGCATTGAAAACCGTTTGTCGCGGAACTAAAACCGACAACATTCGGGGAACAAGGAGCGAACGTGCGAAGAATAAGTGATACAATTCTCATGCTTTAGCTGGTTCGCAGCTTCGATCTAGATTCGCGCGCGAATGCGACTCGACCTTCAAACATGTATCGATACTTGGACAAGTTAGGAACAATGTCAACTACATAAAAATATTATAGGCAGGTACATACTTCGCGCGGTGAAGCAATATTAACAATATAATTATATTTGCTGTGATATTAGCAATATAATTGCATAGTATTCATAACACAATAACAAAAAAATTATAAACTGAATGTAAGATACGGCTTTTGAATTAAAAAACACTTGGGCCAAATTACTTCTACTACGGACATAGATAGATAAAGCCCTTTCTATGAAAACCGTGTCATAGTGCCACGAACTTAGCTGTTCAGATGGGCAAATAAACCGCTTGACAGTTCTTATTTTGCCTTTTTGATAGATTTTAATTAATGATTAAGAGTTGGAAGTCTTGTGATAAAAATCATAATTTCATGGTTTAACGGCGAAGGTTATTGATATTGTGTGAGTTACGCCAATGCAAAGTTATTTCGTCCCACTCAATGCTTGAAAAGGTGAAACGGTAACTAGAAATACGACACACATTATAATAGCAAATAGAAACAAACAATCATTTCATCGATATGTATAACAATGTATGTCAATCTTATAAAATTAAAATGAATAATAAAAATGGTTTAGGCAATCTTAAAGCGTTAGCTACCGAAACTAGAAGACGATGCGCACAGAAAATTCAACTTAAAAGATGGTATACACACGCAATGCTTAAAACAATCACCTTTTTGGGTTCTATAATAAGGAAACATTTGTTATAAACATCAATGTAGGTCGGTTACTTTTTGCAAAACTATGTCCATACATTGGGTTGTAGAAAATTCATCTATTGGGTTAACGTGTCAAGGACCATACACACAAAGCTTCGGGAACATAGCTTGGCGGCACGTCAGCGATTTGAAAGATGTTAAACTGACACAACATCGAATCGATGTGCCCACAATTTAAATACATATTAATTAATTGTTGTTCTTTTCATAATTATTGTGTTATAATTATTATTTTGCTTGCTGTAATATTTAAGTTAATACTAGCTATATCTAATATAGAGCGTGTACAAAAGTAGCGAAAATAGTTATATTTTTTAAGAGACTAACTTAGGTAATGGAGTGATATTTTACCTAATTTTTAGTAAAGAGACCAGCCCCTGTATTAATATATAATATTTGAATAACTATTATTGACCTACCTTAATTATTCATTAAGCATATACTAGCAAATTAATAATTCAATGCTAGATGAAAATCGATACAAATCCAAAATAATTCAATAAACATAATAAACTAACTTAAAAAATATAACTACTCTATTAAGTATTTTGTATATTAACAATATATTATGCACGTCGATCCAAGTATTAGGCATTGTTCACATTGTCGCGCGGCATCGCGCGCTTATGTGCACTAGGCCTTATATCAATTTGATTGCACATTATAATAAATAGTCAGACAATTGTCGGTGGTACACACAAAAATAAAAGGGTGATACATAAATTATTTTAATTTAATTAATTATTTAAACCAATAGAAGTACACAAACATATTATTATACTTTTAATAGATGAATCTTTAATTGAAAAGACCGTAATACCATTTCAGATCATAAAAAAACCAATCAATTAATTATTTAAATTATTTTACTAATTTTATTTCACAAAATTATGCTCGTATACTTCTATTAGATCACAATCAAACATGTAAATTAAAACCCTGTTAAAATGTTAAATAAATAATACTTGAATATAAATAATATTCATATAATGTCTATCATTATAATATAAACGTTGGTTAACATTTAATTGACTAAGTTTTTAAGTCTCTTACTTATTCTATATTTTGACTATGATTATTTGGAATTAAATATTATACCATAACATAAATAAATGTGTATAAGTATTTTATATACAAAATAAATAGTAACTTCTAAATCCAACTAACAATACAGATGATATTGAAATTGGTGGAGAATAATATTTTTTTTAATATAATAAAAGATATTGGATTATCCTAATATTAAGATATCTTATTTTTCGTTTTGCGTTGTTTAAGGTATTTTAATATATATTTAGTAATGAAGAATTATACTTCTTGTGATAAAAATCATAATTCCATGGTTTTTGAGTGACACCTATGCAAAGTTATTTCATCTCTCTCAAAGCTTGAAAAGATGGAACGTGAAACAAACAAATCTTAGATTTTTTGGGCTGTAGTTGAAACTTCCACCAATGTTCTACATAAACTTAAGTGCATATATTGATGCACAATGTACGCCTGACCCCCTGTCAGTTTTGCCACAAGGCTATGATTGATAGTTGACCTATCGTCTAATGTGATGATGACGTCATATTCAAAAAGAAATTAATCGTGACTCAATACGACTCATTTGATGGCACTAATTGACGCCTAACTTGTCGTTTAGTGGACGCTTTATACTTGTCGGATGTTGGGAAATAATTTCGGGTGCTCTTATTCTTTGAACTAATATAAATATCAATATAAAACCGAAAGGGTAAATACAAAACAAGCTGGGTGTTTCTTGGAATTCAATAATCAACAATCAGAATTCCGGGTTTGCGACGTGATTTATTTCGAGACTATCTGTGTCCCGCTGTTTCACCCGTAGTCTTCGTTACCGCGATAATATCGGAACAAAAGTACCCTATGTGTTATTCCAAGCTAAGCATCTTACATACCTAATCTCAGCTCAATCTGTTCAGTATTCTTAGCGTGAAAACGGAACAAACATACACACAAAAAGACAGCGCCAGATGGCGCTGGGATTCGACTTAGAACACGCTAGCGTTTTGTTCACCTGTTACAAACGTCGCTTTTTTATACTGTACTGAGATTTGACATTTATAATATTAGTCGGAAAAAGGAGTTCTGCGGATATTAAGATTGTTGTGTGTCGCGGTTTTTACAAGATCAAGTGCGGGTAGTTGTAGATAGACAGAGATAGGGCCGGATCCGGATGTTATGCAGTGTCAATGCATAACATCCTTTAAGACACTTGCAAACTCCAGTCTCTCGTGACAACGATTAATGTAGCTTAGCCTAAGCATCGAGGTAAATAGCTTTTCTAACGCGCTTCATTCCCTTTTTTTGCAATAAAATATTTATAGTAAATCACCACTACAGTAAAAATACCATCCGGCATTTTGTCGGCACCCGACAGTGAGAAATTGAAACACTTAAAATACTAAAATTCTTTCAAAAGTACAATCCACAAGTTTCCATTCGTTACAGAAATAACCATTACATCAAAGTTAGTTGTATAAATTCAATACATACAAATAGTCTTGGTACTTAGCACCATACATTTGCAAGTACATAATGCAATGCTATTTAGAATGTCGTCATTTCAGTACATGGTACAGGTGTGAAACCTGTATCATTCATAATACTAATATGTTTATTGTATAGCTTTAATCCATGATTGATATTTGAGCGAATCCAATCAACGCTTTGTCATCGAATGTCTCGTTAGGACCAGTGGAGTTCTGAAACACGAAATATATTTATAAATAAATAATAATAATAACATGGGACAACTTCCACACACGGTCATCTGGTCCCAAACTAGGCTAGAAGCCTGTACTGTGGTGACCAGAACATCACGCGAAGGTGTACCTCTTGTATAACCAAAGATCTGGTATGTTAAAGATGAACACAGTCAGAAAAACGGCGATACATAAAATGTAATATAAATGTGAAAACCTGTGAAACGTGTTTTATTAGCATTGTAATACTTTGTAACCGGCACAAGACTAGTGCTTGTACATTTACAAGCAATAAAATGATAAAATAAGATGATGATAAATTAAAATGTATACACATCATTATGTGTATACATTTTAATTTTATAAAAAGAAATACAATCGACCCAAATACTAAAATCGATCAAAGCATAAAAACATTGTCGTACTGTCAACACTGACATGTTGTATCTCTATTTCTCTTGTGATGATGTGTGCTTGATTTCTCGCTCTTGCTCGCCAAAGCTCCCACGCTTTGTTGGCCTTTTAAGCATAGCTAAAACAATGCTAAGTCTATGGGTATAACCAGGACTCAAGTATGAGACTGATCCCATAGAACAAGTTTTCAAAGTTCGTCAGTTTGACAAGTAGATACACCTCTTTAAGTATTTCCTCACCTTTTTGTAACACGTTGTATTATAATATTTTATATTTCTATAGACTAAGTTGTCAATTTGCTTAAAATACAATATAACAACGGAAAGAAAAAAATCCCCCACGAGCAGGAAATAAACCCGCACCAATCCGCTTGGTAGGCACCCTACCCATTGAGTTACCGTGAAGTACTTACTAGTCATAGGCGAATTTTTTCTATCCCACCTACTACCGCCTATAGGGGCGTGTGTGTTATCTATAGGTGATACAAATCGCATTTTACATACGTTGTATTATATAAATGGGATGTCCAATAATATATTGTATCTTACCAAATGGAAAGTGATAGCTTTAGGTGCCGCATCGGAGGTCTGCGCATCAAGAAGTTTGGTCAAGTTGGTAGAGATCGGCACCGAATCGTGAGAGTCTACGAGACCGGCTCCAACTAACTCTGAAGCGATTCCTTCTGCCGTGTCGCTGCCTCGCACGAACTGGAATCTGATGTCGTTCAGTTCGCGCCGCCCGTTCCTGTGTACACAAACACTCTAGTCAATTCCCCGTACTCACCATCCTCTCAGAGTATTTGTATTTATTTCCAACATAATGTAGGTACATGTCAGGTCATTCATATTGAGTGTAAGTTTCAACTACATATTCCCCGATAGCAGTGTTTATTTTTTGTTATATACTTATTACATACAGTTTCTTAATAATAATAATAGCAATTATTCCATATTGAATTGTGTTTAAGTATTACATATTACACTTAATGCATATTTATTCATTGAAACATTTTTAATATGTTTAATTTCTAAATATTATAATAACTTTTTAGTGATTTCATACAAATATATGAAACAGGCATCTTCTATATGCCTCGGTGGCATAGTGAGCGAAGCTCGACTGCCGATTCTGAAGTCCCGGGTTCGATCCCCAGGTCAGGCACAGAGTTATTGAATTTATCCATCAGGAAATTATTATCTATGACGTTCGGTAGATGGCAATACGCTCGCCCCTATTACATGGGACCAATAACATACTGGAGAAATGTGGGTGTAGTACCTACTATGGGAGCTGTCCTGGGTACACCTCTGCCCTAACCCTACGGGTAAAAGACGTAATTGTATGATTGTATGTACTTTCTTTCTATATTTTCGTTAACTCCTCCTAAACCACGCAACGGATTTTGTTGCGGTTTTAACCAAAGGATGAAGCGCTTCAAGAGGAAAGTTTATATTATTATGTATGTATAATAAATGTATGTAGGTATCAATAAAGGTTGAAGCTTGATGTATAAATTGCCTGAAATGATGACGATGAATGTGGAAGAGATCGGAAAAAACATTCCGACTGGGGGCTTTATTGGCGTGTGCTGCGTAAACCATTAACAGGAAAGAGGACTTCTTAGCAGTTTGACACATTCCTATGGAAAATATACTAAATCGAGGTTGAGTATTCCCGTTTCCTCCGAATATAATAAACCCATTCTATAAATGGTTAATGCCCATGTATATACAAAAGCTTATGTAAACATAAATATAAACAAAAGTTTCAATATACAGCAATATGAAAATGTTATCGCAAAATATTCCCTCTGCTAGCCATGTGGTGCGCAGTCAGTGGCCCATATAATCAAAAACTATTTCCCGCGCAACCACTGACATAATGTTTACTGTATTTGTTTACACTATTATGTAAATGTGTTAAAAACACTTTCACAAGCCACAAATTAAGAATTGAATTGAATTGTAAATGTGTACAGTCTATCAATAAGATTTGCGTCAAAACTATCAAGAACTCGATACGTTTTTTTGAACGAATAAATGAAAAGAATGAAACGTATGAACGACCACGTTGGATTATGATTTACCCAAAGAGTTTGTATATCAATGTAAAGTCTATTGATTTAAAAGTGATTTTTTGGATAATAATCCTGATAAATTGATTTTAAAATACTTTGAACTGTGATTTATATTATATTAAGAACATATTATGTAAAAGTTGTTCGAATAAATTACAATTTTGTAATAAAAATAATATTATGTTATAAGTATTTTTGGCAAATGTAAGGATTTGTGGATTTAGTCTGTGGCTTTGCTGTCAACAAGAATATTGACAATGACAAGGTTACTGGTTTGTTATTAGAAGTACTGAGAGGTGTTATATATAAGGAATAAGGAATAGGCAGATAAGCAGGAAATATGGCGGCAAAGCAGTGATAATGGAATATGGACTGAATTATGAGAAAAATATAGTAAAAGGAGGTGTACGAGGCTTAATATAAGATTTAATAATTTCCACTCGTCAAAATTAGTTTTTGGCAAATAACAGAATTGGCAAATGTCTGACCACAAAAAAAAATGGAGTGAAATTTAATATTATAATGAAGACAAGTGCGAAAAGGCGATGCATTAATCATTACGAAGTGCGAGTACGGTCTAAATGTTCCGTGACTGTCTACGAGTGCATACCTATTATATTTTATTAAATTTAATTATATTTTGCTTGTATACTTCCATATAATTAAATAAATTTGAGTGTGTTTAATACCTATAAGATTGAAGGGACAATGAATGGATTTTAATGCTTAAGTTACACGCATGTTATTATAGATAGGCCTGTATCATGTAATATTAGTCTGTAAGCCATAGGTAGGAAGGTAGAATCTTTATGGATATAAAACCATGAAACTAAACATGTCGTTTTTTTTTATTTTACCTAAAACATTTATCATAACTTCACTTTGCTTATCTTATTCATCATCTGCATGCTCTTCCAAAACACATTTTTATTAGTCTCAATGAATTGTATAGGTAGGTAATATTATTTTGTTTATTTGTCATAATATTTTTTTTTTCCCCTGTAATTTAGGCATAAGTATAAATTATAATGCAACACTACACCTTGCTATGCAACTAATTCTTGTTTCCAAGTAAGTGCTTTTATATTCTTCCTGTGGTAGATTGGTGTCAAATGTAACAATTATTCTTAAACCCTCTTTAAACAATCATTTATATTAATTTAAGTCAATATGAATTGAAAATTCTTCAAATTACAATTTTGATAAAATATTATTTTGTAGCAAATAAAGGAATTGGAAAATGAACCGAACTAACCAAGCCTAAGTTGACGAAGGCTGGCTATCGAGCGCTGACGAAAGTCTTGTCACGTAAAATTTGGCGGTGAGAAAACTATCGTAAGCCTTATAAAATTATGCCGAAATTGAATTTTAGTGGGTTTATGATTAATTTTGATTCAAGATTAGTTGAGAAATGTATTTTAAATGTTTTAGAGATTCATGTTATATTAGTGTTATTTTAACATTTTAGGGTTCATGATGTCTACCTAGGTGCCGAGTGAGATGCATCCTTTTGATATTGAAGTCTGTGTGAAGTGAGTGACTGTTACTTCTTTAGATGAGAAACAGTGATTATTTGTGTGCCTACATAGAATTACATTTGATAACTATCTACCACAGGAAGAATACAAAAACACTTGGAAAATAAGAATTGGCTGCGAAGCACTGCGTGGTGTCGCATTATACTTAGGAAGGTACTTATTGTGTGAATTTCAAGCTAAGAAATATATGATGACAATAAATAAACAATATAATAATATCACCTATTCTACCTATACAATTCATTGAACATAATAAGTACTTATTTAAGTAGGTATTTGGGAAGAGAGGTAATGACTATTTGTGAACTTTTGAAATTATGTTTGGAGATATAATTAAAAAACGGCATTTTAAATTTCATGGTTTTTTTATTCAAAAAGTACCTAACTATGCTACCTCTAGCTTATAGAATAATCTATTGAATAGGGTGATCTAAAATATGCTTGTAACTTTGATTTACAATCCATACATTGTCACTCCAATCCTATATATAATATAGTTAATGTACCTATTCCTCGAGTTCTTTATCATAATGTGTTTATGTCTGAAATGGAAAATAAAATGTAAATTAAAGACACTATAACAAAGGGTAGTAGTTATATAAGGAAAATAATGATTTAAGCTATTGGATTATTCACTCTTAGACTGTAGATCGTCACGGGACACAAAGAACGAATTCATACTTCATGTTAATAATTCTATTAGCACTGCGCCTGACTATTCTTCACAATATTAGGTAATTATTATTATGAATACAACTTATAAAATTATCTTCAAGTAACTTATTTTATCATAAGTCTTATTAATAATAATTGAGGATGGTCGCAATTTAATTTCTATTTGTTTTGATCACCAAATCCCCACAATATTTTTCGCTCCATAAACTTAATTTTTTGCCGGCCTAAAATTTGCCAATTCCATTATTTGCCAAAACATATATTATTTTTTTTAACAAAATTATATTTTATTCGAAGCTTTTTGCCATAAATTCTACTTATATAAATTAGGGTTTTAAGTTATTTTTCAATAACATAATATGAAGTTAATTCTTCTAAAAAGGCACTGTTAAATTATAATACAACGCGTCGTTCATTCTTTAATTCGTGCAATAAGTTCCATCTCTATAACGCAGGATTACTATCGTATCGAGTTCTCGATACGTTGACGAAAGTGCTTTGTGCTACCAACTTGCGTCGTCCTGCGTAAACGTATCGAAAACTCGATACGAATACGTCAGCTTTGACGTAAATCTTCCTGCTAGTGGTACTGTACTCGTTTACCCCACCTCCCGTAAAAAGGTTGGTTTCAGGGCCACATCGGCCTCACATTATAATTTTAGTTTTATATGACCTATCAAAAATTTTGGCCTACCTAATAATGAGATTTTCAAATATGCATATTTGAACAACTGTTAATGTTTTTAGCATCACCATTAATTAAAATAAATTAATAAAAATGTTTTACAAAAATTGGAATTCGTGTCGCCATAAAAGATACTTAGTACTTAAGCTCACTTTATTCATATTAAATTATAAATTAATCGGCGAATATAAGAGGGCTACTATGTTTGAGAATATTATTGCGAATAACATTATCTAACATTATCTAAAGGATAAACCATGTAAGGTTTTCTGGGCCCAGCTTCCTTGGATTCCGAGGCAGTTTCCTTTACAGAAAAAAAAGAGTGCTATATATTCACATAAACAAAAGTACAAACCTCAATCTCAAAACTAAATTTATATCAGTTTTTGGTGATTCGGCTACTTGGGATACTGGTTGTTTCGAATCAGCTGGTTTGGATTCTGACTGGTTAGTTACTCCAAATTTCGTAGGATCTGAAGGCTTCAGATCAGCCGAGCCCACTTTGACATCTTTTGATATGTCCTCCTGAAACATTAGTACTTAAATTAAATAACATTATATTAATTATATTTTATCATTTAAAAATGTACAATGGCGACTCATTTCCCCATAGTGGGAGCGCTCGACGTTTCTGATGTAAATTTTCCTAATGTTTTTAGTAATGAAAAATGTCGCAGCGAAAGTTTGCAACGCTAACAATATTGAAACGAATCTTTTATAGCAAATACATTAAGTTGCTTCAAAAGTTTTAATCAATCTGCTGTTGTATCCCTCCCGGGCTGTAGATAGATAACTCTTACAGAACAATATATACAAAAATCTAAAAGTGGATAGAGCCTATTAACCTCTTATTATTTTATAGACTAAGTGGTCTATTCATTTGAAAACAATATTATGAAGATAAGTAAAGGTGGGATATAGGCGGTAGGACAAATTTCGCCGATGACTAATATTTCCACGGTAGGTTAACTTATATAGTGCCCACCACGTGGATTGGTGCGGTTTCAAGTCCTTTTTTATAGTGAGTGACAAGACGAGCAAATCAGGTGCCTAATGGTAAGCATCATGATTGCCCATATCAGACACAGTGCCACCCAGTACTATTAAATTCAATATTCTGCGCGGCACTGCACTGCGCCTGTCACCCAGAGATATTAGTTATTAAAACTCGTCATGCCCAGTAATTTCCAAATAATTTGGTAACATTGCCCTTCAGACCGAAACACAGTAATGTTTGCACATTAATTTACTGCTTGGCGGATGAATAACTGGCAAAGGTGCGGGTTACTTCCCTAGGCGGCCCCCAGCAAAAGAGCCCTACCACTACAAAACTTCTGCTTGTGGTTGAAATTATTCTTCCCATTTTCATATTTTGTAGCGCCCATGGCCCAGCGGAAATATTCCCGGTCTTAAATCGAAAGTCCCTGGATCGAATCTTACTATGTGGACTTTTCACCAGGGCGCTACCGTGTTTTGGATGGCACGTTAAACCTACAGGGACCTATAGATCCCCACTGTTTATTATAAGATATGTAGGCTCCGACATGACCTTAATGCCTGCCTTTAGGCCATGTCGGAGGCCTTTTCGGAATCTTAGTGACCTGAAACTCTTACAATATGGGTTGTCCACATAACGCATATGAATTGACTCGAGCAGTGAGCACTTTCCACACGGCAGATTAATTACTGTTTATCTTCATTGGCAGATTGTGACCTATTTGAATAAATCTTTTTGACTTTTGACTTCGAAGGTATAATTGGGGTAACCCGTTCAGTTAAAGTATATATTCAAATTATATTGTATTAACCTCTTCATCTTCACTGCCACTAGTATCAGCTTTCTGCAGTGTGTTCATAGGTCGTGTGTCCTTCGGTGGAGTGTCATCGTCGGAGCCATCGTCCAGGGGAAACGTCTCGTCTTCCTCCTCGCTCCACACCCACTCGCCCGTCACTGTACGGTGGAGTCGCCCTGATGTTCCCGCTTGACGTTTACTTGCCTACAATACAATATCCAAATATTACTTAAATCTCAATAAGTATTGTTCTTGAATATGAGTGTAAGTCCCAGGGTGTTAAAACGAGACAGCAGACATCTCTGTGCCATGCTAGGCCTGCAGAACCCAGACAGTGTTTATTATTAGTACGAAAAAAACAAAATGTGTAGGTGGGAGGTCAGCTACAATCCATCAATTCTAAGAGTACCGTTTCATAGCAGTTCTTATTTTACCTTGGGCCTTATTTGAAGGATTTGAATATAAAGGAGTTGTTGGTTTTATGGCCACATAGACCATTATAATTTTGATTTTTTTTGATAGGTTAATAAGATTTTTATATGAAATATTTTATATGTATGTAAAATAATATTTTGTAGTATCGCCATTAATTAAAATGAGCAAATGTTCGAATGGTGGCCAAGAACAGGTAAACGCAGCGTCGGTCATCCGGCAGCACGTGGGGCGGATGACACAGTAAAAGTGGCGGATCGCATATGGACATGGCTTGCACAGGACAGGGTCAAGTGGCCATATGAAGGAGGCCTATGCCCAGCTGTGGGATGTAGTGGGCTGCGGATGATGAAGAAATGTTCTAAAATTGGAACGCATGTCGCCATTAAAAATATAATAAGAGGGCTCCTGTGTTTGGGAGTATTATTGCGAATAACATTCTCTACCCAGCAATATCGCATAGACGTTGTAAGGTTTTCTGGGCCCAGCTTCCTTGGATTCCAAGTCCATTCCCTTAATGATTAACAGGTGAAAGATCTTGTGATAAAATTCATAATTCCATGGTTTTACAGTGAAGATTATTGAAATTGTGTGAGTTACACCTATGCAGAGTTATATTGGCTTAAAAAGATGAAACGTCAAACGGTACTTCATAAATTTAATGGACTGCAGTTTTCATTGGATCCTAAAGCGTAGGTAGTCTTTGGATAGAATTGTCTCTGCGTCCACTGGACCAAAAATCTCTGCTTCTGTGTTCTGTTCTTCAATTTATCTTAAAATGGTATAAAAGAGTATGAAAATTTAATTATAATGAGAACCGCATGTCGTGCTTATTATTCAAAAGCAACTAACTACATAAATAACTTGAATGTAATTGATAATACCAAACATACCTAATTTTTTGTGCTAAATTATTGATCTATTTTTTTATACTTTGATATTCGGATTCGATTATTTATATTCGGGTAAAACATTATAATATGTCATTTCTAGTTAATTCTTATCTTGAAGAGATACTTCTAGGTATTTTAAAACTTACTTTATGCACTCTAGTTTCCATGCTTGGTCCAATAGCGACTAGGGTTTGCGTCAGGTACTTTCGATCTTTGGCTTTCTTGAAAAATGGATGCTTCAGCAATTCCGTTGCTGTGGGCCTTTTTGAGGGGTCTTTCTGCAAGCAGTCCGTGACCATTTTCCTGAACGTCTTGCCATAAGCTTTGTATTGGTCTTTATCGTCTGCTCCTAAAATAAGTACCAATAGTTTACAATAAACACTTCACTTTTGTATCCCATTTTATATTTAGTTCTACCATCAATAGGCCACATCAATTGAATGCGTAGTTTGGGTGCATCGAAATCCTATACAGATGATAATGGATGAAAATAACTTTCCGCCTGTCTGTTCCGCTTTCACGTCTATACCGCTGGTACAATTTATGAAAAATAATACCTTGCAGGACATAGAATACTTATATCCCTACATACCCACGGGAACGATGCATACGCGAATCACTGTGCACCAATATTCAAAAAAGGCCACTTTCTTTAAATTTAGAGCAGGATACAAACCAGTGTCCAAGCTAGGCGGGTCGTTTTGTAACGTCAGCATCAGTACTTTCATCGGTGGGTATTTATGATATGGTGCGGTTCCTGTCGCCATTTCTATCGCTGTTATGCCGAAAGACCATATGTCTGCTTTAAAGTCGTACCCATGGTCCTAAAATATATTGCATTTTATGAATACCATTAAGGATTATAAATGGCGGGTAGGAAGTTAGAGGTTTTAATGATTTTGCGTAGTGTCCATGCCCCAGCGGAAATATTATGACCGGCTTCAAATCCGGTTTTTCTGGATTTAAATTTCATTACATGCAGACTTTTTACCTGAGCACTATCATGTTTCAAATGGTCAGTTAAATTGTAGTTCCCGGGTCTTTCCTATGAGATATGTAGGGGCAGTTGTTGGGTCATGTCGGAGGCCTTGTAAAAATCTTAGCAACCTGAAATTCTGACAATATTGATTGTCCATGCTAGAGTCAAAATAACACTTACAAATTGTAAATGAAGATTATTATTAATACTATTTTCCAAATATTCTATAGGATCTATCACTCAAGAACAGAACTATGGACTATTAGGGCCTCTTTCACCATCTTCGAGTAAAGTGCCGAGTAAGCTTCTCGTCTATTAAAGTGGCGAGTAGGGCACAATGCTAATTTCATAATGTCCGGTAATGCTAAACTGGCCTTTTATTGTGACACTGTCAAAAGTTACTTGTAAGTAGTTAATCAACACTACTCAAGGATGGTGAAAGAGACCCTTAGGAAATGATGAATTTACTTAAATAATCTCACTTGTTCCATAACTTCTGGTGCCATCCAACAAGGCGTCCCAACGAATGTATGCCTAACTTTCTGCCTTGAGATGTCCCAGCCGGTTGCCAACCACGCGGACACACCGAAATCGGCTATTTGAACCGTTCCATCTTCGCCTAGCAATATATTGCCAGCTTTAATATCCCTGAAAATTCATTGTTTTATTATTCAGCACCACCCTAAGACAAACTTAACGCTGGAATGACATTTTTAGCCAGTTTTGGCATGCTGGAGAAAATGGTACAGAAATTGGATTTGTTAGTAGAATTATGTTTTGATCACATAAAATACAATCACGCCTTTTTCCCGATAGGGTAGACAGAAGAGTACCCAGGACTCAGTCCCATAGTAGGTACACCCACATTTCGCCAGTATGTTATTGGTCCCTTGTAACAGGAGGCAAGCCTAGTGCCATCTACTGGGCACAGTTCCAGACTCCAGGCAGTTATTGATCATTCCTAATGGGAAAATCCAATATTTAACAACTTTTCCTGACCTGGGGATCGAACCCGGGGCCTCATGATCGACAATCGCACTTGCGCCCTCTGCGCCACCAAAGCAGTGTGTTTTGATACTTTACACATATTGAAAAACGACATTTGCAAATTGCAACAAAAAGCATTTGCTGCAGGAGTATTCGCAGTGAAATATGCTTAGCAAATCTAAGACAGCAGCAGACGACACACAGCATTAACCACTAGTTTAAGATATTACCTAGGGTAGATTCTTTAAGTGTTGAAAATGGAGTCGTTTCTCAAACCGACTATTTTACAGTCATTTTGGTAATTTACATAGGAATAAAAGTAGTGGTTGTTGTAGTGGTAGGCCTCTTTTGCAGGGGGCCGCCTGGGGAAGTACAACACCTTTGCCAGTTATTCATCCGCCAAGCAGTAATGTGCAAACATTACTTTGTCTGGTCTGAAGGGCAATGAATTTTAAAACACTGGGTGGCATTGTGTCTGACATGGGCAATCATGATGCTTGATGGCGGCACCTTATTTTCTGGTCTTGTCACCACTATCATAAAAAAAAATCAAGTAATCAAGTTCCCTGTAAACTATAAAAAATATAATTCGCTCAATTTTCCTACAGTTACACCAGCATGACGCTATTTTCTTTTCAGATGTATCACACTTAAACAAAACAAATCTAAAAAAAGTATATTAGCTATAATGTGGCAAAATAAATAATGATAACATTTGCAATGTTTAGACTTTAGACTACTACATCAGCAATTAATCATTCAATAATAATGATACCTTCGCTCTTTTAAAGCACAAAGCCCGCCAGCGCCATTAACTATGTACTTAACTTAGATGAACATAAAATTTAGGTTGTGTTAATGATTTTATGTACAAGATAAATAGGTAGCTCTACAGAAATTTCCTTTGCATTCTCATAAGCATACCCATATTCACTGGCGTGTTTGTGAATAATGATGGATTGAAATTAAAAAGCTGGTCACATATGAACAGCATAACATATAATATCACAATTAGAATAAGAGTCATAATGAGCAACGGTACAGAAAAGATTTTGCATATTTCTAAAATTGCAAATGCATAAAAAGCACATCACATTGTGAATGGTTATTATACTCTTATTTTCTATAATTCCTTTGTTGATTCCATGTGTTGTTAAATGGATTATAATATCATTTTATAATAATAGTGGATTAATTACATCGGTTAATTTTTGCACAGCAATTTCAAACACCATAGCAAAAATCAAACAATAAAAATTTTGTTATATTAATTTTTGTAGGCAAAAATCAACCCTTGTAAATTGTTTCCAATGATATATTTCAAGCGAATATGGTGGTAATAAATTTACCTGTGGATTTGGCCATTACTATGAAAGTATTCTAATCCTTTTAAGACCTCTTTCAGTACAGTGGCGATGGTCGCCTCATCAAATACGCCATTTTTGCAATTTGTCACTTTCATTTTATGTTTTATCACATCCAATAGACTACCGCCTAAAATCAAAGTTCTGTTGTGACTTGGAATACTCGAGAACCTAAATAAATGGAAATTATGAAATCAATGTATTATCAAAAATTAAACATTACTAATAAATAGCAAATCCTGACCTAATTCTACTACAGACTAGTTACTAGCCTCAGCCACAGTAACATTATGCCAGATACATTTATAATCTTCACTACTACTGTACTAGAACTATTTGACTGAGGTATCAGGTTCTTGATCAGTGTTTAAAAGAAAAGGACACTACAATGCTTTAGAGCAGAAAGTGGTGTTAGTACCAACTGTCATACAATGCACCCATTGCACAATAGGTTAAGCATCAATCAGTCATCAATCATGATTGATACTGAGTGATGATCAACTAATTTCTTTCTTGAATGAAATCAATCATCACATTAGACGATAAAGGTGAATGCACATCTATCGGAGCCGAACACGAAAGATAGGAATTTTAGAATTCTTTATATGAAATCCTGTGAAACATTGTGCGCGTCGTAGTCCCTTTGGACAGGTGTGAGAGGTTTCATAAGATTTCATATTATAAAGAATTCAAAATTTGGTTTTGTTCAGCGCTGTCGGCTCGGATAGGTGTACATTCACCTTAAAAATTAACCATCAATCATAGCCACAATATATACATACATATATGCAGTATATATCGTGACTGACAAAACTGACAGCAAAACCTATTGTGTAATGGACACCTTTGAAGATAGTCATCAGTGTTGTCAGAGACAGGGGCTAACTGAAAATTTACACATATCTTTGAAACTAAGCTTGGATATGCCCCGAACTAGGTAAATAATGAATGATAGATATTACCTTCAAGAAGCTTCAAAACAAGCCAAAGTTCATCTTCCACAACAAAACTTGTGTAGTATGTTACCACATTTTCATGGTTGCAACTTGACATCGCCTGGAATCAGAAATACATAGGATAAGAAACTTTGAATTCGGGGTACATAAGAAGTGTTTTTACCATGTGGATTTAAATTAATCTGTTAATTTATTATAGTTTAGCAGAAGATAGCTTAGTTCCTGCAATAACACATAGTGGGTGAAACCGTGGGGCACAGCTAGTATTATTATATTTATAGAAAGTGTTGAGACACATTTATTAAATAACTAGCTTTGTTTTTAAGTTATTATGTTGTACTGTGTAATTTTATGAAAATGGTCAGAATAAAGAGTAATCTAATCTAATCTATCTAACATGGTGCAGTGAAAAACTGAATCTTGATACAAGAAACCACCTTTCTTGATTATTCTATGTAGGTCTAGGAAATACACAAAAGTCCAAATTTCAGTAGGTGTTTAGATTTATTTTCTAATTCATGTTCATCTTTAGGTTTGTTACCTGAATTTCTTTCAAGAGTTCGTCCATAGATGTGTTCCATTTTTCCAAATTGATTCTCTTGATTGCACATTTTTCCTCTCTCCGCTTACAAAATGCACTAAATACCACAGCTGTAGCCCCGACGCCTGTAACAGTCATCGTGCTGTGTTGTGATCACGGCCTGTTGTGACTTATGACCGAAAATAGGGCTAAGTACATATGTATTGGAAACATATTATAAATAAACAACATAGTCTTTATTCAATTCAATTCAATTCTTATTTTGTGGCTTGTGAAAGTGTTTTTAACACGTCTTTATATGCTCAGTGCAACATAGGTACTTCAGTGTGAACTATGAACCATCGCTGTATCCGCATATTTAGGTTATTTACGATTGCAAGCACGTCATAATCACAAACCACACAAGGGTTATCTACCTATTTACTATTAGTAAATTTATAACTGGAAATTAATTCACTACGCATAAAGTGCACGAAACACATTTTTCATTTATTATTTTAGGATTTGCTGCAGTGAAAATAAGATGAACTATCAGTCAGCCAGACAGTAACGTGAAACGTTACTCCGCGGCTTTTATGAATTTCTTAAATTCTCTCAATATAAATGTTAACATAATAAGTGATATTTTATCAGCTGTCTTCAATACATACCGATAACATCGAGTAGTTTATATTCAGGCTCACTATTAGGCCACGGACCCGAAACATTAGCAACGGCCGCCATTTTGCGAGTGAATATTTTTCCAATACTGGCTGCAGCCGTTCCAATTGACGTGCGTGCTGACCTTGAGGCTGACGAAAATGCGCATATTTGTTGGTCACATGCACCAAAAGATTTCTAGGAAACAAAAATTATATTGATCTACTTTGTATTATTTCTCTGTAGGTACTTTTAACACTAACTAATTTTCGAAGGCAAGTAATTTGACTGTTCAATTTTTTTACATAATATGCTATTAAGTAAATATCCGGGAATAATGAAACGTACAATATTTTTGGTGGGAAAAGGGTCCCAGCGGTATTTTTGTATGTAGGCACAGAATATTAATAAGGTGTAGGTATAATTAATAAAATTTTGATTTAAATACCTGTCTAAATACTCCTGCCACTCCCGAAACAATAGCATCTCCTTTAGAGTCACTAAAAAATAACAAAATAAGTAATATTAAACTTAGGTAAATATAGGTATTACATGCGCAGGGTTGGGCAGTATTTGAATTACTTGTAATTAAAATACGTAATTGAAATACAAATACGTATTTGGTATTTGTATTTCAATTACTTCCCTAAAATGTAATTTGTAATTCGTATATTAAATACCTGACGCCGAGGTATTTTGTAATTAATATTTGAATACTTGAGGCTTCAAAATACATTTTAACATTAAAATAGATTAGCAATCGAGAGTGTGAGTGCGAGGCGAGAGTGTGATGTTGGTAAAGCAGCTATTAGAGTTGGCAACACTGCACCTGTTATTCTGTTATGTATACCTACTGTACGCTATGACTGTAGTCTTAATTTGTATTTCGTATTTCATTTAAAAATAGCTAAAATACTGTATTTTGTATTTTATATTTCAAATACCATACTTAAAGATATTTTGTATTCCGTATTTTAATTACTTGCGATACAGTATTTTGTAATTTGTATTTCAATTAAAGCAAAGCATGTATTCTGCCCAGCCCTGTACTTAAATGCCTGTACGCCGAAATAATAAAGTAGCTAGATACTTAGGTACCTACTTCTACTCTATCTTAGGTAGGTAGGTACAATAATACGGCCAGCGTAACTTGTAACTTGGCGAGTCCGAACATAACTTAAGGCTTTGCGAACTTGAGCGCATGTAAACTAGTGAAGAAAACTGTTATTGCCAGATAAACACTACGCTGCCTCGGTGGCGTAGAGGGCGCATGGTCAACTGCCAATCAAGAGGTCCCGGGTTCGATCCCTAGGTCAGGCAGTGTTAAATATTGGATTTTTCCATTAGAAATTATCTCAATAATTGCCTGGAGTCTGGAACTGTGCCCGGTAGATGGCAATAGGCTCGCCCCCTATTACATGGGACCAATAACATACTGGCGAAATGTGGGTGTATCTACTGTGGGACTGAGTCCTGGGTACACCTCTGCCTACACCTTCGGGAAAAAGGCGTGAATGTATGTTTTATGTAGGTAAACAAATATACGAACAAATGTAGGTAGGTAAGTATATTGCAAATGTTTGGTACCTACCTTACACTTACAATAATAACGCTATTGTTCGCAGAGCCTATGTTCAGACTCGCCAAGTTACGAAGGCCGTATTGTACATATATTATATTTCGGCTTTAGATAAGTACAGTATCACGTGCGTTTTAACTTGGCGAGTCTGAAAGTCTGAACATAGTCACTGCGAACTTTAACGCATGAAAACTCGTGAACAAAACTGTTATTATTATGATTGAACTAAACTGAACATTATATTTACAGTAGGTACACATTTGTTCGCATATTTGTTTATCTGGGAATACCCAACAGTTTTCGTGTTTTCGTGCGCTAAAGTTCGCAGAGCCTATGTTCAAACTCACCAAGATAAAACGCACGTATACTGTAAATTGGCTACATAAAGACGTTCATGTAGGTTGTAGGCATTTCAAGTAGTACATTATAATTTTATATCACCCACAACATTCTACTTACATTAGTTAATGCAATTAATAAAGCCAAAGCATCTGTCGCAGGATAATCAGAAGAAGAAGATTAGATATTGCGAAAACCCTAGGACGATCGAGAAAAGCCGCACCTATACTGAGAAAGATTTTCTCGATCTTTCTAGCTATCTTTAGCTCAAATCATAAAATAAGCTAGGCAGATCGAGAAAAACTTTTGTAGTTTTCAATTATCCGGTTTTGCGCAATCGCCCGCTTTTCGCATCATTGCGTGAATCGTCGTTTTTTCATGATTTCGTCACTCGATGCAGTCTCGGGCTGGGACTGCCTCTCGATCTGAAGCTACATTACGAGTCTGTGGGCAGTAGAGTAGCTATGTAGTGTACTCGTAGTTGTGGACTTACATACATTCACGCCTTTTTCCCGAAGGGGTAGGCAGAGGTGTACCCAGGACTCAGTCCCATAGTAGATACACCCACATTTCGCCAGTATGTTATTGGTCCCATGTAATAGGGGGCGAGCCTATTGCTATCTACCGGGCACAGTTCCAGACTCCAGGCAGTTATTGAGATAATTCCTAATGGAAAAATCCAATATTTAACACTGCCTGACCTGGGGATCGAACCCGGGACCTCTTGATTGGCAGTCGAGCATACGCCCTCTACGCCACCGAGGCAGTCCGTGGGTTGTGGACTTATTCTAATTCTAATATAATCTTAGACTTCAAATCTGCACCGTCCCTATCCCAGACTAGATTATAGAAGGCGGAATATCTAGTTGAAAGTGTCCAGTTTCATGTAGTAAATAATTCTTAGTTCCAAAAGGCGGGACTAAATATACCCACAATATGATTATCCTCGTCTGCTTTACAGAAAGCCTGTTTTTTTTGCTTTTATATATGAATGCGTTATACGCATAAAACATGAGTGAGTGGTTATGTGGGAGACCCCCGTCGACGCCAACGGGTATACCCACTTAAATCCGCGGATATTCCAGCGGGATGCCATGTGGTGGGGATCCAGGCACGCCGAAGCACTCATCGGCAGTAAACCTTAACCCTAAGCACTAAAGATTGAAAGCCACTTCGTATTTGAACATCTGCTTATACAGAACCTATACCTAACGCGAGTGCTAGCCTCTCTTTCTAAAAAACTAGTCAGTTATATCTAGAACATAAGACGTTATACCTTCTAGAACTGATAGTACGGGGTCATTTCAATGACAACAATGGTACTTGCTCGAAGACATCATCGTCATCGCATCCGATGGTAATCCACTACTGAAAATAGGCCTCTCCCATAAAGGGGCGTTTTGCCAATACTCGACACGCTTGGCAAGCGGGCTGTCGAGCGTAGCCATAGACATCATCATATGAGTGAAAATCTCAATTTATTACTTGTTTAAAATAATGGTATACCTACGCCTACCCAGCACACCTGCCGTTATAATATTATGTAACTTATATAATATTAAAGTCATAAAAAGAAAAATATGAATGGCTACATGGGTATTAATGGGTATATAGGGTAGGTAGGTAGGTAGCAATAACTTTTTGTTTCCTTCTATAAAAACACTCAACCATTGTCATTCATCTCAATTTCGAGAAGTGCCAGATTTTCTTTATTTTTAGCATAATCTGTTGACTTTATCTCTGCCCCAATATGGGCGTTCATATTTTAGCCTCTCAATTTAGTTAATTAAGGATCGGATCGGATTTTTTCAGTCCAATTCTGTAATTGTCAGAAATAGGCAATCACTGTGAGAGGCGTTAAGTGGCTGATAGCGCTGTATAATCTGGGTGTTAGGACAAATATAGAAAATTAAACTTGTACCGGTGCCTATCTGGTGAAAAAATATACGAATTCAAATTGTATTCGTTGTATGGATATTCCTCTTAACAGTTCGGTTAGTTCGTACAATAAATGTCAAAATTATTGATCGGCCCTAAGTGGGTCCCTAGCTAATACGAGCTACGTACAATTCATCGAATCTTCATTCACCGAAGCCACCGACCGATCTAAATTTTTTTTTTGACGATGCCATTATTCTCTGAAAAGCAATTCAACGTCATTGCTGATAGCAAACCATTTTTTATGAACTTGGACATTGTCAACTTTTTAAAAATGTTGTTAACAGGTACTAACTTTTCATAGATGGGGCTACAAATGCTTGGGTATTTTCTACAAGCTGACTATCTACTTCTTTTTTTATTTATGAATTGGTAAAGCGTTTCATTATATTATGTAAATAAAACCCTAGTACTGCTCACATACGCAAATAATATTAAAATACAAATACAAGTGACGACCATTAGCGTCAGCGCAAGAGTAGGCTTTAACTCGCCGACCGGCCTTAAATGTACTACTGTTCTTAGTGTACTGTGGTAAAAAAGTAATATAAATTTGAATTTATAATAATTTGAATTTAAACTCTAACAGAACGGGTTAACCCAATTACTCTGCTCGAGTCAATTCATATGGGTTATGTGGACAACCCATATTGTCAGAGTTTCAGGTTACTAAGATTCCTACAAGGCCTCTGACATGACCTAACGACTGCCCCCAACATGTCTCATAGGAAACAGCCAGAACCTACAGTTGAACGTGCCATCCGTAACATGGTAGCGCCCAGGCGAAAGACGCTACAACAGTGGATTGATCAACTGATTGACACACTTATTTATCATCGCCCAGCCCTAACCCTTGTGATGTAGTCTCGTCGATATGATGTAGTCAAGGAATTCCCGAAATTCCCATGGGAACAATTTCTGGGGAATATCGTTAATTAATTATAATATTGCGGCAACCTTTACCTACATTATGAGATCTGTGGATATAAATTATACCGCATAATGGGTACCTTCAATACGAAATAAACCAAATAACCGATCAGTATAGACTCGACAACTTGAAGTTATGTCCATATTCTTCCTTTCACAGAGATTAGCTTGGACATTTTTAATAAAACACTCTGAATAATTGTAACGGCTCAAGATAAAACTGCGCGGTATAAAAGGGTGACCGAAATGGGAATTAATTCATAAGTTTCCGCAACCAGCCTGGTGGTTAGTGTTAAATAAGTAGATATCGGGAAAACACTAGCCATGGAATTCATTTTCAAGGTAGGTCCTACAGACCTAGCATACGTGTTACGGTTTTTTTTCTCTTACGCGTCCAAGCTACAGAAAAAATAATAGTATTGATGTGTCCTAGCAGAATGCATCTGCTGTCTTTCACTGTTGTGTGCTGTCTTTACAGCAGAGAGTCTTTAGAGCCGAAAGCTCAAAGCATTTGAGTCAATAAATTAAATTATTAAAAATGCTTTACATAATGATTACCTGAAAAGCAAAAAACAAGCTTTCTGTATGGCAGACGGGGATACTATATACTATGTACCTATATATAATGCAGAGACTAGTGTTTATAGACCTATGAAAATAAATATTTTGATATGGTGGAGATAGGGTAGAGATATCAAATTCACCCTCAGCTACAGTCGGTTTCTATCGACGATTATGAATTTCACAGAAATCTGGTATAACTTAATATGGAATAACACGAGCTACGTACGATACACCGAATATTCATTCTTCGAAGCCACCGACCGTCGAAAGTATTCTTCACTAAGTATATATTATAGGGTACTGTTTATTCCGATGGAGCGACGACTTGAACGACCAACGACTACGAGGGTAAAGCCGCGAGACACAGCAAGTAAACACCATAAATAATAACTCAAAATATAATAAATTGGATATAATTTTGTTGTTATTGTTTTCCGACATGTACTTAAGAAATTGATGGAAAGGCAGCCAATAAAAGTCTTATTTCTAACTATTCTACTTTTATCGCGATATTTTTTTGTGTAGATAACTTACTCCGATACGCCGCAAATGTCACTAGCATCCGTTTTCCAAGGATCTGAATTATATCCATATCTTCCAATGCTGGGTTTAAAAGTAATTCGTTGCTTACGCCGCATTTTAATATTTTTTGCACCTGTAAAGAAAGAAATTAATATTACACTGAGATTACGTACCTAATTAAGTACTATGTGTACTGTAAGAGCGAATATTATCATGCTAAATGTGTCTATTTGTCAAATGTCAAACAGCATAGAAGTTTATGACACATTGCCCGTATCCCGTATCGTAGTGCTAATCAACGTGCGGGTGCGGAGACGCTGACTGCCGTGTAAGATAATCGCTGCTAATGGCGTCAGGGTCCCAGATCTCGCCAAATTTTAATATTGCTCGAAAACACGGGCTATACCCTGGACTTAAAATAGACGTATATGGAGACTTTTGTTAAGTATGGAAATCTGTTATTATTTATTTACTTGTAAAATCCTAGAAAATTTATATTCATTATTCATAAAAACAATATCTTTCGATTGTGATTCAGTACTTATTAAATATTAGAAGTTATTACCGAATAAGAAGTAAAAGACGGCCGCGGTTACAACTGGATGAGTAGAGCCTATCGGATCCCACTGCAAGGCAAAAGCCTCCCTTCCCTCTTTCCACATGACATGATCTAGGGCTATTGACTACCATCCATTCGTATGCGAGTCAAGGTCGTCTCGCCATCTCCTCCTAAGTAGGTCTGCCGTTTTTTGGTTGGGGCCCATTCAGTTGTTGTTTTGGCCCAAAAGTACTTCCGGCATGCGGATGACATGTCCCGCACCATCCCATTTAAGCATTGCCATTTTGTAAGCGATTATTGTTTTGGAGCGCAGTATTGTATTTCTGATGCGGTCTACGAACTACGCCAAGAATACTAGGCTGCGCTCCGTCATATTATCTACGTACTTCTGTAAAATGTAATAGGTATTGTCACCCATTAGATAACTTTATACAGACTGACCTTTAAATTGCGTCCTGGAATTTTCAATGTCAATATCGCATCAGTGATCCTTGTATTATATCACAATACTAAGTAGAAATGTTTCGTGTCAATTAATCTGCCAGCAACAGGTAGAAGTCCACTTGCCTTCATATTTTGTGAACACTTTAGTCAAAGTCACTGTAATTTTAGTATAACTATTATTTATCAAAAACCAACCATTCACACAGGCATCACTGTCACAAGTCTCTGCTTACGTCTGATAAATTTAAATTGCCAATAATTGGCGTATCGTAGTGCGTCATGAGCGCTGAATGCAATGCAAATCGAATCTGCTGCCTATTTAGCCACCTATAGAAATCATACACAATATTATATACCAGTCAAAATAACAAGCCTGTGTTTAAGTTTATTCCAATATTTCACTAAAATAATTGCTTTTAAAATCCGAGACAATCCTCACAGCTTTTTCTCGCACTTCCCGTATTTTTGAGTTGACTAGAATTTCACAATGAATCTTTATTACACGTATTTTTTTACATTTATTATTTTTATATAGACATTAGACATTTGCACAACATCCAATTATGTAGTAGGCACCTGTACTAGTTCGCGAGTGTGTGTAGAGTGCAACCCACAGGCAAAGTCCTGACCGCAAGGATTGCCAATCACAGTTCGTTAGCGCCAATTGAATTAAGGTGCTTTTCCTTTGCTCATCACTCCTCATATGTACCTAATTCAAAATGGTGCCCATACCCTTCAGATAATTAACCTATTTATTATTTAAAAATGAGAGAAGATGAATAGATAACTCATAATTGATAGATACCACAATACAACATTGGCAAGTACGTAAAGTTTTTGTAGACCTCTGGCTATTCTAAGACGGGTCATCCCAGCATTGACAGGCTACGAAGACATTTTGTTAATTTAGCAAACATATTGCGAATCCACTCTATATAATATGAATAGCCCCTAACAATTATTAATGGTCGGTACGATTTCACTCTCAAACATCCCAGGTTCAAACTGCTGCATTTTATGAACCAGTACTTTATGTGCAATTGGATGTATCAATTATCAATCAAGTCTCTATGTCTACCATGAGTCAGCCAATTATTTATTAAGGTGTTGCCACATGTGTGTACAATCTGTGATGAAAATGGCGTCCAAGTCAGTGACGTAGGTAGCGTGCCCATAAAAGTGGCCACTGACTGCGACACAGTACCATATTGATAGAGATAAAGACTGTCCCATATTGATTGATATACTATCAAAATGTGTTGTCGCCATTCAGTGAACGAAAGACTGTAAAATTCGTGAAAATATTTTTTGTGTGGCGCTGGCTTTACAATGGAATACGTCACGATTTCATAAATTAGACCACCTGCTTCTTAGATTCAGATGATTAAAATTATGATATAATACCACACATTTGTTCCACACACGGGTTGAGACGATTGTGCTGTTAAGATAGATACTGAACTGTTACAGTCAGCAGATTTTTCCTTCAGTCATTAGGGGGTCCGTAACTTTCTATTCCGGTTACTATCTGTAATTCCAACCGAAGTGAATCACTGAAAAATAGATCTTCAGACAGTGGGAGTTCAGTGAGAGTTCAGTGGGAAACTTGTCTAAAGATTTTATTGGAAAATCCATACATTCGTTGATGCCTTCCTTTATTAAAATTTTCTTCTCTCAGGTTTTATGCTTGACCATCATTCTGGCGTCTTCGTCACAAAGCACCAGCGAGGATATGACTCGTGATCTTATAGAGCACGTGTTGAAGATACCAAACCCGGACAAGGTGTTGAACTCTGTACTCGGCCGATTGGAGAGGAACCGGCAAAGAGCTCTTAGCAGGCAGCAAGTTAACGATGACTCTGATTGTAATGACCCTTCAGAGGTAAACATGAGGCTTTCTTACTATATAGTTATCCTCTGAATAAAGTATGGAGTGCATGGTGCATGTTTCAGGCCTTGCCAGAATATACGGAATCTCTTCAAGCGTCCCAGGAGCGAGACCTCAGGCACCTTGGCACTGAGGTGAGAAACCCTTAATATAATAATCGTATTATTTCTTAAACACAGGCAAGATGAACGCATTATTTAAGGTTCTAAAGGCCCACTAATTCGCTTACACCCTTATTCAAGGACAATACTTATGATAGGAATTTCTCATCGAGTTCGTCACCGCAGGAAATTGTTTCCAATAGGATTTACTGGTTCGGGCCATCTTAATATAATATGGTTCTCTCATACGAGTGTAAGTGTTATCGTGAAGTTTTGGCAAGGAACTGCGTAGGTAGGTTATAGTTATACCTAGTATAGGAATGATTAAATCAGATTGAAGTTTCAGAGTTCAGTTTTAAATAGTTTGTATGGACGGATGGATGGATGTTTGTTACTCTTTCACGCAAAAACTACTGAACTGATTGGGCCGAAATTTGGTATGTACCTAGATTGTTTAGGCCCTGGAATAACACAGGGTTTTTTTTATCGCGATATTCCCACGAAACGAAGACTACGCGCGTGAAACCTCGGGGCACAGCTAGTATTTTATAAAAGTAAATTATAATGTTCAAGAGCCACGATATCTAATAGATTATTAGGTGCCTACCCTAAATACCCTTAATATATTAGGAACTAACCGAAGAGTCACTCGGTTTGTTCAGACGTTGAATTGCGTAAGAAATGATAAAACTTTATTTATTTATTCTGAGAAAATATATTTTATTGAATGTGGATTACCTATTGTTATATATGTTTATGTTACGGTATAGGTGCCTTTCATAATAGATTGATTTTAATCGGATTTGTTTTGAGAACTGAGTTACCATAGTGCGCCACGCATTCGACGTACCACGCATTCACAATACGCTTATATAAAGTCATATTACTGTGCCCGGTAGATGGCAATAGGCTCGCCCCCTATTACATGGGACCAATAACATACTGGCGAAATGTGGGTGTATCTGCTATGGGACTGAGTCCTGGGTACACCTCTGCCTACCCCTTCAGGAAAAAAGGCGTGAATGTATGTATGTATGTACACTATTGATTGATTTGATTTTTAAAATTCTTTATTGTCATAAAAACTTATAAATATACAACTCAGCGATAATACTAAGTTATATCTAACTTAATTTAAGTTGTTTTACAGGCTAGGAGCACCTTTTTAAAACTATTAATACCAAGAGGATAAAGTTTACAAGTCTCATTAAATCTTAATAACTTTTCGGGTAGACATTAATATTGATTACGTATAAACAAATGCGTAAATACACTGCTGGTACTTACGCTGGTAACAAATAAATAACTAACATTAATTAGGGTTACTAAAGATGTTATATATGGTTGTAAATTGATACAATTTATATTGCTATGTTTAGGCTAATGCGGGTAAGAGATTATTTGAATAACTGGGAATGTTAGTAAAATAATAAAGTTCTGTGTACATTGATAAGCGACTATTAGCGAAATGCTTCATAAATAAAACATCTAACATATATTATTATTACTTATCTACGTTTTATTTAGGCATAGGTTATTTATAAACATTTATATTTAAGTACCGACTTAAATATTATATTAAATCCTGAATGTGTTAAATTATAATTAATAAGTATTATACTGCTGCGGTATTTAAAAATTTATAAAAAAGATGTTAAAATTAGTAACAAAAAAAAATAACCATAAACTCGGGTGAGCCAATGGTCAAAGCAATAGTTGCACAGGTCACGGTGCATAGGAATATAACTCCTAATTGCTACGTACTTCGGGTAAGTATCGGCTGCGCAACTACGCTAGTTATTGCAATGAATGGCTCGACTAGACTGGTTTGAGTTGAACAAAAGGTAGTGATGGGGTAATCGGTATGTTTTATACTTGTCGATATAAGGGAGATTATGACTTCTCGTTTGACCAAGAGTGGAAATTAATTTATTGAAGTTTTGTTTTAATTGTATTTTGAAAAAGAAGTTTTTAGTTAGTTGTAGTATAAATTCTTTTAATGTAGGAAACTGTATTGTTTGATGTAATTTTAAGAGATTTGTTCGAAATGGGGTGTTATAACATATTTTTATGGCTTTGTTCTGTATAACTTGGATTTTTAAGTAGTTTGACTCACAGGTTGAGTTCCAGACAGGAGCTGCGTAAGTAATACAGGGTCTGATTAGGGTTGTATATATACGCAATTTAGAAATAGGACTTAGTTTGGTCTTTCTATTAAATATAGGACTTAATGCGCCCATGGCTTTCAAAGCTTTGGTTCGGACGCGATCAGTATGAACAGACCAGTTTATTTTACTATCTAGGACAACACCTAGGTATTTTACATTAGTTTTCCATTCGATTTTATGATTGTTTATAGTTAATCGCCTGTTTGGGGGTTTTCGTGACCTTGTAAATAAGATGGCTTCGGTTTTAGTTTCGTTAAGTTTTAACTTCCAATTGGTGAAAAATTCATTCAGTCTAGACAGTGATAACTGGAGTCTATCAATTATAAGATCAGTATCGTCTGAGGAAGTAAATGATGCGGTGTCATCTGCAAAACATGCCAGTTGGGTGCGGGTTTGGATTGGAAGGTCATTCAGATACAATAAAAATAAGTAAGGACCTATCACTGACCCCTGTGGGACGCCGGCTGGGATGTTTCGAGGTTCAGAAAAGACGTTGTTCACATTCACTGTGAAGAAACGGTCACTGAGATAGGAATTAATGAATTTAATTAAGGAAATGCTAATATTATTAATATAGAGTTTGTGGAGAAGCCCTGCGTGCCAGACAGTGTCAAAGGCTTTTTCGATATCAAGTAGAAACATGCCGGTAGATTGATTTAGATTTAAGTGGTGAGCGATGTGCTCAGTTACTCGCACCAACTGGAGCTCGGTTGAGTGTTGTTCGCGAAAACCAAATTGCTCGTTTATCAAAATGTGCTTGGATTCTCTTAGGAGGTATAAATATAGTACAGATTCTAATAATTTGCCTAGAGAAGGAAGTAAGCTGATTGGTCTGTAACTAATAGGAAGTTTGTCGTCTTTACCCGGTTTTAGAATGGCTATAATCTTGGCGATTTTGAGGACTTTTGGGAAATAGGCTAATCTAAAGCAAGCGTTAAAAATACGAGTGAGGAAAACTATTGCCTTGCGAGATAGATTCTTGAGGAGCTCATTTTGGATGTTATCAGTACCAGGTGATTTCCGCTTTTTAAGCTTTACTAACAATGAAAATATGTCAGTCGGCTTTACAAAGAAGTGTTGTTTTTCCGGAACATAATTTGCTATAGTTTCATTGGACAATCTAACATCGTTTTCTATGGGTGGTGTGCTTAGCCAGTTTAATGTTAAGGACATATTGTTGGAGAACGAGTCTGCTAAGGTTTCACACTGTTCTTTAGCCGTTGATGTTACTGTATTGTCGGGTTTTAGCAAGGGTGGAATTGTATGGCGTGTAGTCCGAAGGCTCTTTGCAATTCGCCAGATATCAGAGGATGGATTATCTACTCTATCGAGTTTGTCATTCCAAGTTAGGTCATTGAATTGTTGGATACCTAGATTAATTTCTGTTTGCAAGGTGTTAATAATTAGTCTGAGTTGTTTACGCTCATTAGGGTCGAGGGACAAAAAATCTCGTCGACGCAATTGATTTTTTAGCTTAATTAGCTTTTTGAGTCGACGGGGCAAGGGCTTTGATTTTGCGACAGGTTCAGATAGCGGTATAGATGAGTCACGCGCCTTATAAATTGCATCGGTTAGTTGGTCAAGAGCCATGTCTACTTCAGTATTAGTTTCATAGATAGACGATGTTAATGAAATGTTAGCATCTAGGATTTCTCTAAATTTAGGCCAGTCAGCGGCACTGTACCTGTGCAGTAATGAGTTTCGGCGTTGAATTTGGACATCAATGGTGAAAGTAAACGGAAGATGATTAGAAGACAGTGCAGGTAATGTTTTAATGTTGATAATATTATTAACATTTCGTGATAAGACCAAATCAGGAGTACAACGCTCATAATCTGTTCTGTAATGTACCAGTGTAGGCACAGTTGGTGCATGAATGAGATAATCACTACATAACATATGGTTATACAATATTTTGCCATTGCTATTTTCAGCAGAGCAGCTCCAAGACTTGTGCTTAGAGTTCATATCTCCCATTACTAGAACATGTGGCCCAAGGTTTAGGAGTTTATTAATATCATTGCTTAGCAGTTTTAAGTTAGGAGACTGGTATGCTGAAACAATAATAAGATGGTCGTTGGTAGGCATAGTGACTTTAATGCCAACTGCTTCAATATGCGTTGTAAGTGGTATATGTACGCGAGTATGTTCAATATTGGCTCTTACAAGAATTGCCACTCCCTGGCCACGACCTGAGTTGTGTTTATCTTGACGATAACACACATAGCCGGGGGTGGTCAGAGGGGTTTTATGAGAGATTCTGGTCTCGGATATGGTAATAATATCAAATGGACCATTACTATTAGCTAAATCAAGCAATTCTGCAACCTTCTTGCGAATGCCATCGGCATTCCATGATAGGAAGCGAAGAGCGCCCTAAACATATTGACCAAGGTGGCTCAAGATTAGTGATACCTTGTCAATCATTGATTCGCAAGCAAGAAATTCTTTCTTAATGGATTTTATTATGTTTAGAATATGAAGCATTTCGCTAGTACATAAGTCATGTTTACCTTGGCCAAAGCCTGTATAAGTAGGTTTTTCAATGTCTACTCGACGTTGGATATTGGGGACGCTTGATGTTGGTTTCGTGTTTGAGGCAATGGCGGCCCAGGTCTGAGTTGGTGCAATAGTCTTGAATTGGGTCTTCTGACTTAATTTCAATGACGGCAAAACGGGTTTGACCTGTGTATACGATCGAATTCTGTCCAGGTAAGTCTTGCGAGCTGGACACTGGCGGAAGCTAGCTGGATGGGCCTCCTTACAGTTGCAGCATTGAGCAGGTGAGTTGCGATCAGTTTTTGGGCATTCTTTGCTTGTGTGCGGGTCTAAGCACTTAACACAGCGAGGCGGAAGATTGCAATTGCTCGATGCGTGACCAAACCCCTGGCAGCGGTAGCATTGCGTGCCTTCCCAATTTTTTGGTCTGAATTTGCGAATCACAATAGCGCATTTACAAATGAATCGCAATCGGCGAAATTTTGCCATATCTGTACCAGCAGGTAGTTGAATAAGGTACAGCGGATTGTTGTTGTGTTCAGTAGGCATAGCCTTAGGTTTGAGTATTACGACTTTGCAATTGTTGAAACCCTGCGAGGCGATGTCTTCTGAGATCTCATCAATTGGTAGTGTTGGTAGACCTCGTATCACTGCTTTCGGCAATTTCTCATCCTTACGGGTAAATGAGTAGAAGGGAATATTATCCTTGAGAAACCCGTCCTTCACGAGTTGGTGGCACTTGCCAGAATAGCAGTGAATCGCGACCCTGCTTTTACCTCTATACTGAAGATGGAAGTCAGTAGTGAACTTTGTTACCGTGTCTTGAAGATTTTTGTGGGTCAGATTAGTCCCAAGATCGACAATAATTGGTGGTATGCGAAGTTTCTTCTTACCATCTTCCTGTTGGTGCACAGATGCAGCTTCGCTGTTATCATCAGAGAGATAGCTAAATCGGTTGTTCGTACCGATTGGTTCCTTACGGGTGGCAGCAGCTGTACCACGCCACGGACGTTTTGGAACTTGCCAATCTGCTGAAGGTTCTTCTAAGGGTCTTTTTTGACCTCCCAGGCTGGTAAGGGATGACGACCTCAATAGATATTTATCCATATCGATATCGATATTGGAAACTTGCAATCACTAGTTGGTTGTGTGACTCTGCGTACGAAGGCGAGTGTATGTGTGCTCGCGCGGCGGACGCTCACGACAGAATGATTATTGTGTACACCTTTGAAGTGCTCGCTCAACCTTTAACATCTGGACTGCCTGGCATTTGATTTACGTAGATGTAGACAATCCTGCACAAACCCTATCGTGGTCATCATCATGTTACCATTACCCTAGTTTAAATCTGTTACCAGAAACACTACCCTATTTGCCATCTGGAGAGGAAGATCAGGAAGCTTAATACCAACGAGTTCGAATACCGACCTGCCTACTATGAGGAGGTTCGTTGCACCATGCTGTCGAATGAAGACATCGGAGTCACTAATGAGGTCACTATTGTTAACATTCATTTAATTTCGGAACCTTCTTAACAGGAAAGGAGACCTCTTATCAGTTTAACAAATTCCTATAGAAAATTTACCAAATCGAGGTTTTGCATTCCCCTGTTTCCTCCAAATATAATAAACGTATTTGATATTTATATCCTGCCCGCCTAGCATGGCACGGTGATAACTAGTTATCCCCGGTTTTTTTTCTCTTTCGCGCCCGAACAATTCATATCTGCTGTCTCGTTCTGACCCCCAGGGACTTCGTTTTCCCTAGTCACTGTGCTACTGGGGCTGATATTTGAAGATGTAGTAAACTATGTCCCTATTATTTTATTTTTATTTATAAACTCTACACTGTTTTGTAGCGAACATCCAATCACGCGAGTAAAACTGGGATTTTAGAAGTTTTCTATAAGAAAACGGAGAGTTTAAAAAAGAGAAACTAAAATGGCAGGGACATGGTAAACCATGTATTTTTACTTTTACACTTCACTGTAAAAATATCAGGATATTAAATTATATATTTAGTTACTTATATTCGGAGGAAACAAGGGAACATAAACCATCAACTTGGTAATTTTTTCATAGGATTGTGTCAAATTTTACGTAGCTACGATATGCTCTAAGGGGTCTTTTCTACGAGCGTGTCTATCTACTTTGTATCACGTACTTATATTATGGGTTAGGTTAGGTGTGAAGGCATGTTTCACGAAACCTTCTATCGTTCGTATAAATCGTCCCTAAAACTCCAACAAATGATAATAAAGGATTTCTCTTTCAGATATGTTCAAGCCTCGGCTTCTCGTGCATACAATGGAATAAAACTATACATTTGACAAGAAGACGATACTCTAGGTAAGATATTTCACACGTGCGTCCTGCGGCGATGCTTTGGAAATTACCACGGTTTTATTTTATACCTAGGACCATTGATTTCAAGAAAAGGGGTGATGAGGTACTGACTTCTCGAAAACGGAAAGCTCAAAGTAGGTCCCATTAGGTCCACGTACCTACGTCAGTAAAGTTAATTGTTGTCTTTCCCGCACTTCGGTCTTAGGTACGTCTTCAAATTGTTTCAAATTGCACATGCCAGATGTTGAGGAAGCGCTGGGAGAACGTAACCTATGTCCCCTTTTCTTTAAATCAATACTCTTGATTATTGTTAAAGAAAAGTTTGCAAAACACAGAATACAGACCAAAAGGCCGAAGTTCTGTTTTAAAGCAGTCTTACCCATTGTATTTTCAGCTTTCTGAAATCCGGGTTAATTATGAGAAAGTTCCATTTGGAAGTTTTGTGTAGGGATGCAAGTAATAAAAGATATTTACAATTTCAGTGATTGTTGGGAAACGCGGACGATGGTGATACCGGCCGGGTGCGAGTGCATGTGGCCGGTCCACAGACTAGGGGATATAAAACTGCATGTCTAATATTCTAATACCTACATTATGTCGACCTCAAACTAGGGTTTATTTGGCTTTTGGCTCAACGTGGAACAATTTGTTTTATTTAAAAATTATGTATTTTGAATTTAAGTACTTAATTAAAATAATAATTAATAAGGTAGTCCTACCTACTTAATAATTATTGTTTATACCTTCAGAAAAGTAAATTCTGTTATTATATATTAATATCTAGTATAATATCTATCTCAGATCTATCTCAGCAAATTTGAGATAATTATTGATTGTAATAAATTATAGGGTTTAATTGTTAATAAATGCGTTAGTAAATTCATATTATTATATGTATACTTACCTAAAGTATTATGTTATGGTTACCTACCTGGGTGAAGGAGCTTCGTTCATCAAAAACAATATCAATATCAATTTCATTTCATTTCATTTCATTTCATTAAAAATAGGCCAGCTGATCGGCAACTTTGTACCGTTAGTAGAATTTTTGTTTGAGAATTTCGTTTATTACTTTTGATAAATATACATGGTTATCTATATGGTTGTATGGTCGCGAGGTCTACTGATTTAATAGAACCACTAGTAAATATTATCTTAAGCTTCCAGTCACAATAAAACTTTAAAAAAATTTATATACAGTAGGTATAAGTATGTATACTGTAGTATACTGGCGAAATGTGGGTGTATCTACTATGGGACTGAGTCCTGGGTACACCTCTGCCTACCCCTTCGGGAAAAAGGCGTGAATGTATGTTGTTGTTGTTATAAGTATGTATTAATATTGTAGTGATTTACTGGTTTTCTGAAATTAGGTATACTTTATTTTATGTAGAGACCTCTTATTCTGAACGTGCTCGTAACCTTCATTGTTTCTACCCCTACATGCTAACCATAATAGGTGGGCACATTTATTTATAATGATAGATCTGATCTCTGTACCTGTATCTAGTACCTGTAGTAGTATTATGTTCACATATTCACGCTACAAGAGTACACTGGTAAAACAACCCAGTAGTTCCCATTTGTCCTACGATATTATGCTCTACCAATAGAACAAGTAGGACAAAACATCCAATTTGTTCTGCTAATCGTAACTCCAGTCGTAATTCCTTAATTATACTTTGTCTACCTACATCATAATGAAAACCTAGAGGTGCAGAATTTCAGCTCTTTAGGTCCATGGGTTGAGGCTGGTCATTGATGAGTGAGTTTATCTGTCAGTCAGAACTTAAGATTTTTATTTTTAGAAAAAAAATGTACTTACCTACTTCGTTTATTATCATATAGGCTAATAAAATTATATTTTAAATAGAAATAATTCTGAACCGTTTGAAATAAATACTGATATGTTCAGAAAAATATACTGATCATTGGGTCAACTTTTGCTTTCCTGTAAAATACCCCTTAACAATTTAAATTAATTAAATACAAGAAAATATTCAGATGTTACATACATAAACCTCACCGTTTTGATTTAACGTTGATTTGAAAAAACATATAACAAATGTAATATGTTTTTTCAAATCAACGTTTAATTATTAACGTTTATGAGGTGGGATGCACTCATATAAAAATAAACAGGAGAGATCTTATCAGGTGTTTAATAATTTCTTCACAATTTAAATTAAAAAGAATTCACAGTCGTGAAATTCGGGCACACGCGAGTTACGTCATTTTCCTACCACAGACAATCTAATCTAAAAGACGAGCGGGAGGACGGCCGCGAGTAGTGCGCGGTGGCAACACCGAACGGTTTACTATACGTTAGAATTTTCTTGTCTACAAATGTAGACAAGAAAATTCTCTCCAACTTTCACCACGATTATTATATGCAAATTGTTTTCGTTTTCGCATTATAAAAACTAAAACTAAACAAATAATTTTAGTAACATGATATAAACACAAGAAGAACCACAGAATACTATTACTGAATGGAACTCCTTCCACAGAACACAAAGAATGTTGCTTTATTTTTTATTCACGAAGGAGAAATATGGACCAAACGTTTGTGTATTTGCCAGTGTCAAGTATTTTGTATTATACAATAATAAATATTCATAGTGAGTTTTTAGGGCTCCGAACCCTAAAAGGGTGCCGAAGGAGCCCTATTACTAAGCCTCCGCTGTCCGTCCGTCCGTCCGTCCGTCCGTCTGTCACAGGGCTCTATCTCACAAACCGTAATAGCTAGGTACTTGTAATTTTCACAAAACATGTATCCCTAATGCCGCTACAACGACAAATAATAAAAATAAAAAAAAGTTTATAATTAAAGGTACTCTCCATACAAGCAACGTGTTTTTGCTCAAAATTTATATCTAGATTTCTTTCTTATATCGTGAAAACGGCAACAGCTAGGTATTTGATTTTTTCACGGAATGTTAATGATTATGATTGCTATACTATGAAATAATTATGACTAAATAAAATTAATAAATAACTGGAGCGTTCATACAAATCACGATTTTTTTTCAACGTTTCACGCTGTAACACCATAATGGCAATAGTTATCAACTTGAAAATCTTACACAACATGGGTAACTATAATAGCTATAACAACAAATACTAAAAATTAAATAAATTCAAAAATTCAAGGACTTTCCCATACAAGACACTTTTCCGACTTATTAAAATCAAATAAGACTAATTCTGACTAGAGTTTTCGAAGAAGATTTCAAGCAATATTTGGCAATACACATGACACATATAACATTATCATGATTTACCTTATATTATACGAGTAAGATACCGTATCCTGTGTAATATTTATAATCTAGATATCTATTGCATACCATCATCATCAGGTTATCTGTATAAAAACTCCTTAATGTGATGAGACTGTCGGTTACTTAGTCTTCCTTATTATTTCAAGTTTTAACAAAAATCATTGCCACCTACGTTCCCCTAACTAACAACCCTTAAAATACCATATCTCTAAATATTTTAAATACGTAAAAATCATAGATAAACAAAGTACCTATTGAACAGCAGCAGTGAGGTTAACCTATTTAGGAACTGTTAAATAAATAGATAAAGAATACATATCATAATATTACATCTAAGCCACATATTGGTATTTTTGTAAAACGATCAGTTACCTCTTAAAAACAAAAATAAATAATAAAATCATGAATTTAGTAAAATACCACAACATCTGCTCTACTTTGTTTTTTTTGGAAGCTGGTCATTAAGATTGAGTCTGGGACAAAAAGTTCATAGTCAAGAGGCACTTCAATGGACAGAAAAAAATGGACAAACAACGTGTGAAGATTGGTTTCAAGAGGAACAATAGAGTCCGAATAGTACAAGGAACGTGTTTTTCACTAAAAGTGGTAGACCCGCAGATTTTTTATGATACTTGCTTTAGAAATTGACGTTTGAAAAGAATTTATTATGTGACTTACTTGACCGACAATTGTTTTTTTATTAATTTCTGTGTAAGGTACATTAATTTGATGAGAAGACGTGATTTCTATAGCTATATCAGCACATATGGTGGAGAGTGAGGAGCCCTTCATATGCGCGTCCCAACACGCATTTGACAAATTTATTTACTAATAATTTAAAAAAAAATGAACTATGCAAATTAAACAGCAAATAGACGTTCGGATATGGTACGGCCGTACCACGAACTTGGTTCGCTACCAAACCATATTCGATCGTGTAGCAACGGCAACATTAGTCTGGCTAACATTATTTAATAGTATTATTACTCGGTATGGTGGTACGGCTGAACCATGTTCGTGTATGATATAATGAAATATTTTCTTGATTTTAATGAATATCAATTGTTAAGGGGTATTTTAAAGGAAAGCAAATAATATAATATAATTCATTTATTCAGATAACTTAGATCAAAAGTTGACCCAATGATCAGTACATTTTTCTGAACATGTCAGTATTTATTTCAAACGGTTCAGAATTATTTCTATTTCAGACCGATTTTTCTCGCAATCTGATGCCACTAATAAGGGGTTAGTAAATTAAAATGTTGAGAGAGAGCTTTTTACTAAATGTTGATGGTGCAAAATGAATATGTTATATACTTCAGGTAGAGAGTCATCGATAAAGGTAAAATATAAATAGGAACATATTATTTATGTATGTAGTTGTGATGTACAGTCGGTTTTAAAATTGGAGGCATACTTACATTGCTTAAAGCTTTAAACTTACCTATTGCTTTGCAATACCGAGCAGTTGTTGATCTCACAAGTTTGACATTTTAATTATGTTATACTAACTTATACATTATATAAAGTTTATGAACTCGTATGACACACCATGTTGAACTTCGTACAAAACAAACCCTGTTTTTTAGCTTATCATTCGTATACCTACCTAATAGTTTGGCCACGATTTTTTAGTCAATCCGACGATAGTATATATTTTTAACATAACATATTTAAGACATTTTTCATCGATTAACCGGTTAGAAGAAGGTCGTTTCTAATCGGATTTTATACCATTATCTTGGACCAACTTGATAGATCCGGCAAGCGTAGCGTAGGGCGTCCACCCACAAAGTGGATGGACGATCTGATAAAGAACTGTAGGATCACGCTGAATGCCGGCAGCTTACAACCGGACTAGATGGAGATCTATGGGGAGACCAATTAGGGTCCTATTCAACAGTGGACGTCCTAAGGCTGATATAGTAATCTGGGACCGTGGATCAACGCTTAAAAGCACCGTGGATTCCTACAGCCCAGCGATATAATATTTTCAAACAATACCTTCAATTTCAAACTCGATTGTACCTAATGTAGATTGCCAGACGATCGGTTGTGCATTTCGTTCAAGTCTAGGAATGTTTCGAATTCGTTCATTCGAATGACTTGCAATATTTTTTTACATTTCACAGTCTCTTATGACTCAGTATACAGTGAAAGGTAAAGTGAAATGTAACAAACAGATTGAATAGGTTGTTGGTTCGGACCGTCGAAATAACAATTTAAAAATTTAAAAACATTTTGCTACTTAATAAGTAGGTGTTTGGTTTTAACTTTGGACGAATTCATTATGTTTTTTTTTCTTGTATACCTATAGCGCTTTAAAGAATTTCATATATCCTGTAACCTTCAAATTCTCAGCTCGGTCCCATAGGTCCAAAATTGAATTCTAGACCATTTTTTATACAAGTTGTTACAAAATGGTGTACTAATACTTTTAGGTGGTGCATCTACCCATCTACCTAAACAACTAGGAATAGAAAGAAATGCGAAATTCGCAATAAAAAATTTCGACTCCCCATACAAATTTGCCGATCAGCTGATCCATTATGTATGGGAAGTCGAATTATTTTAATGATTACTATCTGGACAATTAAACTAAAAGCTTGTAAAAACAATTAAAGACAATTAAAAGTAGATAATTAAAAATATCGTTCTATAGATAATGGCACGATTAATTAGATATTTTTTTATTATGTACCTATCTATTATGTACTTATTTCTTATCTTTAATCTAAATTAAACAAATTAGAGGAATTATAAGTAATTGAGGGCAGACTCAGATGAACATGGCATTGTCGTTGTTAGTTGCAGATGACCACAGTAGAGTTGTAGATGAACACAATGAGGGACATTAATTAAATTTCATAGGTAAGTACTAAACTAAAACTAGGACGACACTTAGTCTTGACCTTCAACACAAGGAAGCAGCATTTATGTCTGTTAGGTGTACCTATCGACTTAGATAAACAAACAGATCATGAGTCTTGACCTACGATGCAAGAACACTATAGGCCTATAACTACCTACTATAACCTACCTACCTGATAAAAGCAGTCACCTACTTGTCAAGACAGCATAAACAGCATGAACAGCAACAGGAAAGAGGACTTCTTAGCAGTTTGACACAATCCTATGGAAAATTTATTAAATCGATGTTTTTTATTGCCTTGTTTCCTTCGAATACAGTAAAGCTTTTTCATATATTTATATCCTGATATTTTAACGATGAAGTAAAGTATGTCCCTATCATTTTATTTCTGTTTATAAACTCTATATTTTTTTGGACTTAACGTCCAATCACGCGAGAAAAACTGGGATTTTTGGAAGTTCACAATGAAAAACCAAGGGCTTAAACTAAAGAAAACGGGTTTTTAATAAGAAAAATTAAAATGACAGGGACATAAGTAGATAACTTCACTATAAAAATATCAGGATATAAATTTATAGTATGGGTCCATTATATTCGGAGGAAACGGGGGAATATAAAACATCGATTTGGTAATTTTTTCATAGGATTGTGTCAAATTCCTAGAAGGCCGCGTAAGCTCTTATCAGGTCCTGTACCCGTATCTATATTTTTATGTAACACGTGTTCTAGAATATATTACGAAACGATGCTCATACAATATATATATATACGAAATAGCGGGATCCCACTCATTCCCATAATGTTCATGTTGTATTTCAAGCGAATATACCTTAAAAATATTATAACGAAACGTGGATGTAGACTTAAAAACAGCTCCCGGTGTAAAAAATAGTATCTATGTTTGCAAACAATGCCTTCAACATCGTGAATGGGTTCACGGTACAAGTTCAAACGCCATTTTAGGATGTGTGGAGGCTGCGCGGGAGATGATTGACCATTAACAATCAGAATTCAGTGATCAGTTTGCCGCGAGAAGTGCTCCACGTAGGTTGTGCCAACCACAAACCTTCGATTTTTTGTAAAACATCGCGTTATTACAACTTTGACCCTCTACATCATACGTTAAGTAAGTACCTACCTACGCCTATGGTCATAACATGCCTAATAAGACATACTAATAAGGTGCGTACTGATTATAATTTATTATACAAAACAAGGAAATAAAAGTTAAGTTTAAGATTTAACAGGTATAAAAAATATTGTAAATTTAATAATAGGAACAGTATTACGTTAGTTAATCTATAGCGCTGTGCTGAATTATAAGTAAATAAATAAATATTATTATGTATAAAAAACATAAACATACATTCACGCCTTTTTCCCGAAGGGGTAGGCAGAGGTGAACCCAGGACTCCGTCCCATATTAGATACACCCACATTTCGTCAGTATGTTATTGGTCCCATGTAATAGGGGGCGAGCCTATTGCCATCTACCGGGCAGAGTTCCAGACTCCAGGCAGTTATTATTGAGATAATTCCTATTCCTGAAGGGGTAGGCAGAGGTGTACCCAGGACTCAGTCCCATAGTAGATACACCCACATTTCGCCAGTATGTTATTGGTTCCATGTAATAGGGGGCGAGCCTATTGCCATCTACCGGGCACAGTTCCAGACTCCAGGTAGTTATTGAGATAATTCCTATTTTCCGAAGGGGTAGGCAGAGGTGTACCCAGGACTTAGTCCCATAGTAGATACACCCACATTTCGCCAGTATGTTATTGGTCCCATGTAATAGGGGGCGAGCCTATTGCCATCTACCGGGCACAGTTCCAGACTCTAGGCAGTTATTGAGATAATTCCTAATGGAAAAATCCAATATCATGTATAGGTATAATAATATTATTACTTATGTTTATCATCACACTAATATTATAATAAAGGTGAATTATTAATAAAATAATTATTTTACCATTGATCATAAAATGTATTGTAATATTTATATCTAATAGGTCTAATTATAAGATAGGCTATATCATTTCACGCTTATAGATTTTATACCACGTAAATAAATAGTATGATTTATATATAAGGATGAACTAATATTATTTGGTTTTTTACATTTACATAATTTTAACTAATACCTAATACCCATGGAATTTTGGGAATCTTTTCTTATTCCTTTTCTGCTACAATATGGTGAAAATTTATGTGCAAAATTTTAGCGCTCTAGATCCAAGAGTTAGGCCCATAAGTGAGAGTATCTATCAGTAAGGACATTGTATTTTTATATATTATAGAGATATTATCTCAAATTTTTTATAAATATATCATTATCAAACATATATCAACGCTCACTTTCATAAATATCCTCATAGTAAGAAAGCAATTCAACGTCATTGGAAATATCATATTTTAAATTATAAATATTATAATGATAAATGTATTATGTAGATCTTAATGTATAAAGTATAAAGTAATTAGACAGGCACTTACTCCTAGAGTCGAGGCTGTAGAACTAGTCGATCAATAATTGAAATAATCACCTAGCTGCGTTCCTGCGCAAGTAAATAAATACCTACTGATAAATATGCAAATCATTATATTTATCTAGACATAACATTTACGTACAGATGTCAAAATATGTGAACGCAGCGTAATTTGCGTAAAGATATGATTCCAATCTCGGCAGCAAGCAGCAATCCTGCCGCAGCACTACTGGTCCCCCATATTATATTCTCTATCCCTCTTATTAATAAATTTCTAAAATTCCTCCGAGGATAAAGCAATAATATGGAGTGTATCCCCGTTTTAATCCTCGTAGTAATATCTCTGAGGGTATGGGTTTTATGAGATTTTATTCCAAGTATGGCAGCAATGCAGCGGCAACACTGCAGCGCCGAAGTGCTGCTCTGCCACCGTGACAGTACAATAGTGACGCGTCTCCGAAATATTGGTTGACAATATCGAGCTCTTTACGATAGCAGTCATACTAATTATCGCAGTAATTAATTTAAAGTAAGCACTACTGTCTTGTTCGGAATCAGCGCGGCAGGCAATCAGGCAGCACTGCTGCTTGCTGCCGAGATCGGAATCAGATCTTTAATTTAGGAAACCTTGTAAACTAAACGTGCCCATGTATATCTTATAATACCTTATGAATAGCAAGTTTCCGGTCGGGTTTTACCCCGTCATTACTACCACCACCTATACCATCTGTCTGTCTAAAGAGGCATGATCCTTTTTGGAGCATAAAACAATTTTTTTTATTCATATTCCATGGGTACACACGACATATATATTTTCAAGCGCGACTGAAATCAATTGATCTGAAAGGCAACATAATTTAGTAGGACCCACCAATCATAGCGCGAGTCACATGTCATTTGATATAAGTCGATGCTATGGATACCTATTATTTATTTAGTATACTATTTATTAATAATATAAATAGATAATCTGGGGTGAGTACCATAATGCACCATAATGTACCATAATGTACAATAAACCAAATACCCTGTAGAAACCTATGATAATGCGTATAATTGATAGTATTATCAACTTCCATTTTCCAAGCTTTTTCTAAATACCTAAGGGCTATACTATTCGATTATGACACTCGTATGACACACTAAACTTCTATTATGTAAACCTGGAATCGTCTAAATCTGTATAATATTGCCAATGCGAATGTGTACGATTATGCAAATTTTTGACCCATGCGTCCCAAATGCAAGACCAAAAATCTCTACTATACCTTTTTTGACAGACACATGTTAGGGGCGTTCTCATTCGTATTATGTAGCTACGAGTATCTACATAGTATAATAGGCATAATACAATAATTAGAATTTATATTGAAATTGATAAACTCTTCCTTTTTTCTTAATCTATACTAATAAGAGAGAAACTTAGTCTTTTTATTTTGGCTTTTGCTTTTTGTTTGTAAGGAATAGGCTCCGAACTACTGGACCGATTTTAAAAATTCTTTCATTTATGAAAAGTTTAATTTAGTGTGAGTGATATAGCTACTATATGAGATTTTGAAAAAAAAAATATAGGTATCTATAAAAATACAATGTATCACGAATTCACTCCTGTTAAAACTTTCACTATATCTACTTCTGCTACCCGTGCGAAGCCGCGGCGGGCCGCTAGTATTTTATATTTTTATAGATTAACGGTCTACTCGCTTGAAATTTGAAATACAATACGAATATGGAAAGAAACACCCACGGGCGGGATTTGAACCACGCACCCTCCCCACCATTCCGCGTGGTGGGTACTTTACCACTTCAGTAGACCACTTAGTCTATATATATATATAATAGGTATAGTGTCTATATAACATAAATCTCAGCTCAATTGTAATAACAATGAAGTTCTAAATTGCTGTTGGGTACCATTAAGTCGCGTGCTAAAAACTATTAATAAAACTTAGATACAGCTGTAGAGATACCAAACAATAGGTAGATGACGTAACTTTTGTGCTTATAAAAAAGCCGGTGTCTGCAAATAAGTCTTGAATCTAATATTTTAGAGTTGTCTTATCTATGCATTATGGCTTACAATCTAATTAAAGGCTTTATATTACTTAACTATTTACGTATACTCGTATAAAAGTAGATAAAGTAGACTTAATAATAAATATAGAGTAATAACAATAATAATATAGTTTTACTTATTTGATTTAACAGGTGAAACTATAGGAGTCTCTAACTATACCTACATCAATTATAGACGACAGTCCTGTAGTTACAGGCATTATCTATATAATTTACAGGTTCTGCCAAATTTAAGAGATGGATTATACGCCAAACAATGTCTACTAGGAGGCATACCCATATTCAATATGCATCTGTTACCTTCTATGATGTTACCTTAATTTAACATATAACAGATTACCTATAATAATAATAGTCATTTATGATTACGAATGATTCAGGTTTCGAAAGTTGGTAGATTTTCAGTAAGATTTTCATGTCATTTGTTATCAGATCGTAATGTTCGTAGATAGATATATCTAGGAACAGTACAACCATCACAGCTGTTTAGTCAACAGCATCGCTAGTGGAGATTTTGTAAAGACGTTCATCAAAATTGCGGTTGGCAGGCCCTAGTTCCATATTTGACTACCTGAACAGCTATGTCGGTGGCAATACACGTCATTTTGTATGAAACGACTTGCGACATCACCCAAATCACCAATGTGACGCCATCGCTTCCGCACTCATTTAAGTCACATCACCAGACTCACAAGAAATGGCACCACTATGTACTCACTACATACTGTACCTACTCTACTGTAAATAGGTACTTGGTACCGTCTGGCCGTCTACTTCCAAATCAAAGATTTTTTTACATTACCTATAGGATTAGACATTATTCATTACATTATACTAATATATGAGCGTTTTATGGAGTAAGGGAAATAACTATAAGCTTGGTACAATGCCTAGTTTTAAAATATAGGTGTTTAATACTTTTACATCGTTACCTAATAAAATAATAGTCAAATACAATAACGTGATCTAATTGTTAAAAATAAGGTATAATTTTATTATAAATTATTGTAGATCGAATACTTTTTCAGTGACTAGTACGTGCGTTTGATTTGTCGCTTTTTGCATTGTAGCAGAATAAATAGTAAAGGTAAATAGCAATAATAATAATAATAAATTCATAAATTCATTTATTTCAGGCAATAGTACGCATAACAAATTATACGCACCAGAGGCCCATATTAATAAATACCTTACAAACTAACATACATAAAAAAACAAACCACACAAAAACATTATTATACAAAACACTAGGTAGGGATTATTTACGCAAAAAAAAGCATTAAAAGCATTGCAAAACTTTCAAGGCCGGTCTAGTAGACCTCGAGCATTTTTATCTAGGTTACTTCACCTCTAAAACGCCATTACATGGGTACAGAGTCATAAAAACGAATAGAAGGCGGTACATCTTTTGTTTAAGTTAAATATCTTGATGGAGCTTCGCTATTCGCCACATCGGGACACGACTTAATATACCTAAATAGTACGAAAATTATGAATGTGTACTAAAAATTACAGCTCGTGTGTACACGTCATTGCAGTGGGCAGTGGTTTTACGTGATTGCCCGTAAAGTTTCGCGTCTATTTCTAACTACCTTTTCAATACTTAGTCCTTAGTCATATGTAGCGTTTCTTCTGTGCCTATTTATGTTATGACAGAGTGCAGACCACTTGATCACAACTCACCGTTATCGAGGTCAATAATCGGGCCCTCGAACAGCCGACTTCTTGTTGTTTTTATTGTTCGAGTCTGTTCACTGCTCCACATTTGACAATAATGGAGGTAGGGAGGTACTTTATCATACTTAACCGGAGCCCTAAAAGAAAGGCCTCGTTAAACAGTGTGTTTTTACACGTCAACTCAATAGGTATAATTTTTGACGTTTTGTAACCAGTCCAGCTTTATAATGTTTAATAATAATAAATTGAATTATTTAAAAAAATTGTAAATCCCGCCTGTATTTAGCTTTCCAGTTAATATTTTTGTAATGCTGTTTAGTAACTCATTTTTTCTTTTTAAATTTATTCAATATATTAATTTTGATATAGGTTCTTAAGTATACCTACTCAAAACACTTTTCATCATCAAAGGTAGTAGTGAAGTTCAGTGAGTGAGTGTAAGTGAAGGTAATTTTAATCGGAACTTATGGTATAGGTACTAATAAACGTATTTAGAAGGTACCTATACATGGTAACTAGTTTCAGCGGGTAAATCTATAGGGCATGTATTAAGGGTAGGTAAGTGGATAACGAGTACAGGACGGTGCTACGGACCATAATGTAACGCTCTCTATATCTGTTACTAGGTTGCTGTCCGTTAGAGAGATAGAGAGTTAAATAAGCCCCCATACACAGTCGACGGATCGAATCGATATCGATTCGATCTTACCTATTATGCATTGTTAAACCGGTCAGTACCAACCTAACATATTACATTAGGCACTTTATTATGATATAAAATCAAGTTAAGTCATACAAGCCTTTTATGCGCCGGTCATGTGCCCATGTTAAATCGTGGTGGGTAACCGTAGGTACCTAGATAATCTGCGGATGAGTGCTTCGGCGTGCCCGCAGCCCCGACACATGGCGTCCCGCAGGATAACCCCCAGGGTTTTAGTCAGTCGGGATGATCCCCTTCAGGGACTTCCCATCCTGACATAACCCGGCCCTGCCCCCCGGCATGGCCGGGTATCTGTATGCAGATTTCCCTGGGTCACAAAAAAAAAAAAAAAAGTACCTAGATAATCTTCCTAGGTACCTACCTAGTTCAGACTTGTATGAACTGGTAACCAAACATCTAAACTCTAACGTTCAAGATTTTATCTTTATTTGTTTTCTAGTTAAACCAAACTTTAACAGTTGACAGTTGAGAAAACTGTGTCTTTGAAATCATGTTCTTTCAACATAGATAATAATATGACAAATTACGACATCGTAGCTTAAATTTTTTTTTTTATGTATTTAAATTAATGGATTATGTTAGCCATACCTGTCATAAAAATTATAGGTGCGGTAAGTGTATGCACAAACAGATACCCAGGTCGCGAAGAGTTCAATATTTGAAAAGCTCTTGTTTAAGTAAGTACCTATTACCTATTAGGTGTCTAGGTGTACCAAATTGAAATATCCAAAGTGCAAAGCCGTGAAGATCGATCCATTTCGTAAACGAGTTAATGATGATACCTAGCGAGGTCTTTGAACGCAATACGTGTTTCGAGACTTTTCTTTTCTAGCTTTTGTTTTATTATATCATGGCCTTGTCTTGTAAGAACAAAACGCTTGCCTAATAGCAGGCGGGATTTGCTAGAGTAATACAATGTATTACTAAAACTACGTCGATAATACAACTTATACGTAGTAGTTGATAATATTTATAATTTCTTCATTAGTGTTTTGTTTTAGTAAAAACATTTATTCTCTAATAATTCCATAATTCCGATATAAACACCTTTTAGCAGTTTTAAAACTAATCTTTTGAAGTAATTAGTTTCATAAACATATATAGGATATAGGTATACTTATATACGATATACTTAATCCTACAATCCTACTAATATTATTAATGCGATAGTTTGCGAGGATGGATGGATGGATGGATCTTTCACGTCAAACTACTGAACCGATTGGGATGAAATTCGGTACCATAATAGATACTATAATAAATTAGACCCTAGAATACTTAATCAAAAATTCCTTTTTAGCACGGGAACGAAAACTACGCGGGTGAAACTGCGGGACACAGATAGTCCTACTATATCTACAGTTATTCAACAGATATCCTACTTAAAATGCGAAAGTGTGTATGGATGGATGGATGGATGTTTGTTACTCCTTCACGCCAAAACCGCGGGGCACAGCTAGTTCATCATAAGAGAGAAGATTATATTGCACGAGTAGGAGTACGGTAGGATTTGTCCAAATTAATGAATGACAGAGTCCTCATTGTATCCTGAAATCAAGTTGCAGGTAAAATCTTGCATTTTACGATAAACCAAACAATATGGTACTGATGAATAAGGTTCAATCAAGAGGTCCCGGATTCGATCCCCAGGTCAGGCAGTGTTAAATATTGGATTTTTCCATTAGGAATTATCTCAATAACTGCCTGGAGTCTGGAACTGTGCCCGGTAGATGGCAATAGGCTCGCCCCCTATTACATGGGACCAATAACATACTGGCGAAATGTGGGTGTATCTACATGGGACTGAGTCCTGGGTACATCTCTGCCTACCCCTTCGGGAAAAAGGCGTGAACGTATGTTATGTTATGTTATGTTATGAATAAGGTTATAATATAATAATAATAAAATATATTAAGCATTGACAAGATTATTTGCAAACCTTAAAGCTGAGTACAGATTATGTGCAACAACATGCAATGAATTTCATGGGAAGCGTGCGCGCAGTGCGCTCGCGAACACAATAAAATAATGTATGGATAATGGATTATGCTAATTCTGTGGGCAAATACTTCCATTGCATGTTGGGTTGCACTTAAATTAAGTGCCCAGCTATACTTGACAGTAAAGTTGAATTTGGCCGAATCCAGTCATAAAATGTCTTTCTACCAGTGCTACTGAGCGGCCCCTAACAACAAAGAAAGAAAAATGCTAATTTTATAATAATGTATGCGAGTATGCAAGTGGATTATTCCTTTTTGTGTCATAATGTTAATTGACATGTGTCACATAGGATGTACATCTCATTATTTCGTGTACCCCTGAAATACAAGGGTCATATTAAACCTTGTCTTTTTTGTCAAATTATTCTTATTGCTTGTCTACCTGTACCTACTAATATTATAAAGAGAGAACCTTTGTTTTTATATTTGTTTGTTATTTTTTGTAACGAATAGGCTCCGAAACTACTAGACCGATTTAAGAAATTCTTTCACTTATGGTAAGCTTAATTCGGTGTGAGTAACACAGGCTATGAGAAATATTGAAAAACTAGGGATCTGTAAGAGAACTGCAATATTGTGAGCCAAGGTGTCAAATAATTGCCAAAAATAATCATTAATTTGCGTGTGCTGTGAAAACTAATAAAATAAAAAATCTTTTTAATTCAGACTACATTATAATCCATATTGTTGTTAGCAGTTTGTAACTTACAATCTATGTTATTATAATAATTACTTAGTAATAATAAATAAAAGTTTTTAGTACTTATCAATATCTACAAAATAGTCTACGGACATTATATTCATCTATTTTGATTTAGGCATAATAATCGAAGCAGTCATTATTTTTCAAGCGCTGTAAAAACTCTTGGTGGTAGAATAAAGTAATGTATTAGGGGTCTGTATAGTACTTATCAATATCTACAATATAGTCTACGGACATTATGTCCATCTATTTTGATTTAGTCACAATAATCGAAGAAATCATTATTTTTCATGCGCTGTGAAAACTCTTGGTGGTTGAATAAAGTGTACCTGGGGGTTTGTAGTACTTATATATCTACAAAATAGTCCGCGGACAATTTATCCATTAAGGTTATATCTATAAAAATACCTAATAAAATATATCAAGAATTTCCTCCTGTTAAAACGGTTCAATAAGCCTACTTTTGTTACGAAGCCGGGGCGGGCCACTAGTAATTAATAATTAGTTAAATATAGACATTAGGTAGACCTACCTACTAACTAGTCTCAGTATTTATATATCAGATCTTTTGTAGTGGTAGGCCTCTTTTATAGGGGGCCGCCTGGGGAAGTACCACACTCTGCCAGTGATTCAACCGCCAAACAGAAATGTGCAAACATTACTGTGTTCCGGTCTGAAGGGCAATGTTAGCAGCGAAATTACAGGGCATGACGAGTTTCAACAACTAATATCTCAGGGTGACGCAGTGCAGTGCCGCGGAGAATTTCTGGGCAGCACTGTGTCTGATATGGGTAATCATGATGCTTACCACCAGGCTCGCCGATTTGCTCGTCTTGTCACACTATCATAAAAATAAATCAGAATACAAGTGTTTCGTGCAAAAGTGATACCGCTCTATAAAGCCGAAATTTGCCAACTACTTATGTAGCTCTCGCTTGAGCTCATTGTCCATTATGATACCTCACCTCAAAATAAGTAAGTACTAACGCACTGTAACATAGGTCTGTAACTCCTGAGCCATGAGACTGGCAGGTAGACAAATTAAATGACGCATTGATCTTACAACGTACAAGGGCGACCGGCTGGTTAATTATTTATTGATCACTTGTCACCTTATCACCTTATTCCTTTTTATACGTTACCACAGGTTAATTAATAGTTCCTGTTACCTTCAATTGTACCTTGCTAGGTAGGTACCTTCCAAAACAATCAAACCACATAATTTTACCAACCTACTATAAAAACTATCAATCCGACAAAGACAATCATCCTATTGGGTCATCCTCGACAGGATTTGGTCCAAAAACATACAGAGGTAGGTATGTATCTAAACTAACTAATCTATGTATCCCTTTGTGTCTTTCAGTATCTTACGAAGTTCGTTGCAGTTTCAGAGATGGCCCTGAAGACCTTTTTTCAATAATTCACCCTGTCCACTTTTTCTTACTAATATTATAAATAAATACGAAAGTTTATGAGGATGAATGGATGGATGTTTGTTACTCTTTAACGCCAAAACTCCTGAACCGATTGAGCAGAAATTTGGTATGTAATATGAAGTACCTATTATACCCTGGAATAACACAAAGGGTACTTTTTTCCCAATATTCCCACGGGAATGCGAACGAAGCCTACGTGGGTGAAACCGCGGAGCACATTCTGTACCAAATTTATTAATCCTTAGCAGTAATTTAAAATCAAATATTTTTAGAAATGTCGCACACATCCGTCAGAGATTTCTACAAGGGGAGGAGCGTCCTTGTCACCGGTGGAACTGGGCTAATGGGCAAGGTGCTGATAGAAAAGCTCCTCTACACTGTCCCTGATGTGGGGAACGTTTACATTCTCATGAGGCCCAAGAGAGGGAAGCCCGTCACCCAACGGCTGGAGGACATGCATCGACTTCCTGTAAGTATAATCGTGACTAATACTTATTGACAATTTTTTTGTCTGCACTTCATCAAACCGTGATCTCTTATCACCATCTATCTCTACTAAGACTTATTTTTTGGGGCGTTCCAATGAGCCTACGACACACTACCTAACATAAGGTAGGTACGTTTTGTCTGTTACGTGTATTTATGCAGCAGCATCAGGCTGATACCAAAATCAAACTGTCACATTACATATCTGCCCCAGATGTGGACGTGCATGCCGTTCCCGAATCGGTTGATATAGTCATAACTATAAATGCTCTATACAGATATGAAGTGATTAAGCATATTCGCCCTCTCGCTCACACGTACCCACATTTTTGAAGATATAAAAAATACTACATGTAAATACGAAAAATAAAGACAACTGGTTCTATAAAATAACAATACAAAGATTCAGTAAAAAATCTAATTTAATCCAAACTAGTTTAGGTAGTTGTCTTTATTTTACGTGTCTATATTACATGTAGAGTTTTTTAGATCTTCCAAAATGTGGCTACGTGTGAGCGAGAGGGCGAATTTGCTATGGACAGCGCTTTTTTAAGGCGCTGTCATCTGCCAGAGACGCTAAGGCCAATATAATATATCAGGCTGAGGTTGCCACGTTTATATAATACTTAGGTATTATTGAAGGTAGGATCTAGAACTAAAAGATAATATCAGTGGATGTTGAGAAAATCTGATCTTCAATTGCATGAACATTAAAAGTGACGGAATTTGTGAACTAGGTATCTATATATACTTATCTATTCTTTATTTTTAGCTATTCGACCGTATAAGGAACGAATGCCCTAAAGTCCTAAAGAAAATCAAGGCTATACAAGGAGACGTGCTGTTCAAAGATTTCGGTCTCTCGGGTTCTGAAATAGAAAACCTCGCTAAGGAAGTGTCTGTGGTGTTCCATTTCGCCGCGACACTGCGGCTCGAGGCTCCTCTGAAGGACAGTATTAATATGAACACGTCTGGCACGCAAAGAACCATCAATATTGAGAAAAAGTTCAATAATCTGGCCATCTTCGTTCATTTGTCTACTGCATTTTGTTACCCGGATTATGAAGTTTTAGGAGAAAAGGTAAGAAAGCCCATAATATTTAGGCTGACGTACCTACTGTCATTAGATTTTGTGTCTGTGTAATAACTACCTGTCTCTAGGTACCTACCGGGTTCGATCCCCAAGATCTGTTCTGTGCTCCAAGCAAAGTAATAATTGTATTTTTCCATTAGGTAGATTGCAATAGGCTGGCCCCCTATTACATGGGACTAATAACATACCTACTTCCGAGATGTGGGTGTACCTACTATGGGGCTGAGTCCTAGGTAAATTTCTGCCTACCCCTTCGGGAAAAGGCGTGATTGTATGTTATGTTCCTACCTACACCTATCATATACCATGTAAAACAAGCTTAAGCTCGCTCTCTGTTTCATGGGACTTAAAAACATAACTATCGAAGTATGGGTGTGCCTACTATAGGACTGGTTCCTGTGAGCACCCAGGACCCAGGCAGGTAATAGGTAGGGAAAACAGCGTGACGATATGCTAAGTCACTTGGGGGTCCCCAGACCAGACCTGGTCTGGTCTGGTCTGGTAATTCTCAATGAGAGATTGTTACAAAAGTGTTACCTTAATATGTAAATGAAACATTGCATCTAGTTGTACGCGCCACCAGTGAAGCCTGAAAACTTGATGAAGTTGATCGAATGGTTGGACGACAAGCAGCTAGATAAGCTGACGCCGTCTATGCTAGGCCCTCATCCCAACTGTTACACCTTCTCGAAACGACTGGCTGAGAGCGTGGTAGAGCAGGCGTATGCTGATCTTCCTATTGTCATCGCTCGACCGAGCATAGGTGAGGCACTTCTCTATTAACCCTCGACCGAAAAAGAAAGCGGTGTTATAAGTTGTGGCAGCGTAGGTAGCTCCTTAACTAGTGGACTCATTTAGATTTTTGATACGGTTTTTTTTTATTAATGCGACTGAGTGTTCTTTAAGCTGTCTCACAAAAACCGTTGAGTCGATTGAAGATTATCAGCTGTTTACTAAAAGTTGGAGGGAATATGAGTAACTTCTAGTGGTAGAGCTGAAATAACAGCCAAATTTGGCTTCTCTTACTCTATTCGTAGGAACACAATCACAGTGGACACAATTCAGATTAGGTACAATTTAATTAATTAGTAATGACTCCCATGATATCACAGTAAGCCCATCATACAAGGAGCCGATGCCAGGATGGGTGGACAACCTTAACGGGCCGGTTGGTGTAATGCTGGGCGCGGGCAAAGGTGTTATTCGATCCATGCTTTGCGATGGAACCTTGTACGCGCAAGTCATACCTGTTGATACCGCCATCAACGCTATCCTAGCCATTGGCATGATTGAGGGGACGAAGAATGAAAAGTTAGTACCTACCTACTAAAGGTCTCTCTACATACTCAAGCCGCCAACAGTCGGCGACAGCATTTCAGAAAGCATTTCAGTCAAGCATCATGCGCCCGTGGATACAAATCCACGTTGCTGGCAAAAACAGCCACTAGCCACCGGGTTGTGTCGGCGGGTCGGCGGCTTAGGTGTGTAGAGCCATTTATACGAGTTGCCTTTGTTTAGGAGCCATATCAGACCCAGTCACTCCATGCAATTGCTCGCGCGCAATAGCCTACTACTACTGATTAGTACGTAAAAAACAGAACGTGTGTATTCGCGTCAAATGTGTACGTAAAGTACAGCCTGGTCGCAGGCGATGTAAAATGGCGGGGGAGGTGAGTGTCACTTCTTTACGTAGTAATCGTTTGTATTCTTTGGCCATATAGCAAATATCCCAGGTTAATAAAGGGTTTTAAGTCAGGTCACGAAGGCATCGAACCTGACCTGATAACTCCCATTCATTTTATAACTAAGTACATGTGACAACCGTGTCCCATAGTTTAATGCCTTTCGAAACACTAGCATAAGTTATAAATATTCCAAAAAAACAAAAAATCAAGAAAGAAGGAAAAGAGTGGGCCTAAAATAATGAACGGTTGGTAGTAGGTAACCGCTATCGTGCTCTACTCGTACACCATGGGTGTGTAATAAGTTCATCTTCTACATTATTATATATGATACGCTCATATTATCTACTTTTTCTTCTTTATAGAGCTGAAGTTATACCCGTGTACAACGTGAACATAGGCCATCAAAAGCCGACCACATGGGGCGATGTGCTCAACGTGGCTAAGGATTACGGCCGGAAGTACCCACTGTCATGGCCACTATGGTACCCTAACGGAGACATCACCACGAATATTACCCTTCACGAGTTCAGGCGTATTTTCTACCACTTGGTACCAGCCTATTGTATCGACTTCTTGCTGATGTTGTTGGGACAGAAGAGATTGTGAGTTTTTAAGTTAGCTAGGATTAGTCCGGGCTAAAGTGCCCTTCCTTGTCGTAACCATAGGAAACATAATATTTTGTCTCCTTTCTGTTTAGTAGATAGAAGTGCATTTTAAGACCGGACGATCTCTAAAATAACATGTGGTTTTCTCTATACTTATTTGTTTAGCCATCGCACACGAGGCCAAGCTGAATGTGTAGGTAATCGTATCGTAATTCACTTTTGTCACTGACATTCTAATTGACATCAAGCGAGAGGTAAGTAAGGGAGTGAGAGAATATAGTACCAAAGAAGGTATAAGGTCTTTGTACTAAAGTGAGAAAGAGAATAACTTAAATAACCCTTACGATATATTATGATCTCTCTGCACCAATATTTACTACACGGATTATTATAGTTAATGAGATCCATGAGGAGAACGTCTCCAAAAACAATAAAATTTAAGCCAAGTTTCTCCCCAGCATGGTCCGAATTCAAGAGAGGATCAGCCAAGGCCTCGAAGTCCTGCAATACTTCACCATGCGTCCGTGGAACTTTCCTTGTCCTAACTTTGACAGCATTCCTTCTAAGCTGGCCAAGGAGGAGCAAGAGATCTTCAGAACTGACATGACTGATGTAGACCGTGATAAATATATGGAGTCTTGCGTCGAAGGAGGTCGGATCTATTGCCTAAAGGAAGACCCCACTAAGATCAATATCAACAGATCTTATCACAACTTGTAAGTATACGACATATGCGCATTTACAAGGTCACTGGTAATAAGTAAGCTTCCTCCTAAAGAGGAACGCACATGTAGCCGAGCCGAACGCGCCGAAAAAAAACGAATTTTATAATTCTTTCTATGAAACCTCGCACACCTGTCCGATTCCGAGGATTTGAAGCGGACAGGTGTGTGAGAATAAAACATACCACAGAATAAATGATAGTAATAACGTACTAACGTAGCCGAAAAACGTTCCAAATGATGAGTATATCATTTGGAACAACTTACACTATGTAGCAACCCTGAATCGCAAGAAAATTAGATGTTCCATACAAAATGTTCCTTGATCTAACCCAAATAGTGTGGTCCGACACATAGTATACATAGTTTGCCGCTCCAAAATGTTATAAATAATGACCTTCAAGAGGATGCTGAGTTTATCATTAGGCCTGTATAACATAACATAACATATATTCACGCCTTTTTCCCGAAGGGGTAGGCAGTGGTGTACCCAGGACTCAGTCCCATAGTAGATACACCCACATTTCGCCAGTATGTTATTGGTCCCATGTAATAGGGGGCGAGCCTATTGCCATCTAACGGGCACAGTTCCAGACTCCAGGCAGTTATTGAGATAATTCCTAATGGAAAAATCCAATATTTCTCACTTTGCCTGACCTGGGGATCGAACCCGGGACCTCTTGATTGGCAGTCGAGCATGCGCCCTCTACGACACCGAGGCAGTCCCTCCTAGGCCTGTATAACTATAATATTATATAGTATACATAATATTATGTAGTCGCTATATAAATAAAACATACACCTCTTTTCCCAAAGAAGGCAGAGGTACCCAAAACTCAGTTCTATAGTGGTACACCCACATTTCGCCACTGTTATTGGTCCTACGTATTAGGGGGCGATCCTATTGCCATCTACCGGGCACAGATCACTATATAAGAAGTGTTCAGTCTTCTGTGTATATGCACAGTAGTATATGGTACAGCCTTCTAGGCTAATTTGGGATCAGAAGACCGTGAATGAAAGTTTTCTTTTGTTAAATGCAAAATATGTTTCCGGTCTTCACAGTCAAAGACTATAATATATAATATAATATATAATATAGTATAAGGGGTCATTGTACCTACTCATCATAAGACCAACTTTTAATATGGAGCCAACTCTGAAATCGTAAAACAAATAATCAGCTGTTACTTTCACAATGTTTCTTGACCTGAAATAAAATGTATGGTTTTCGTAGTTAACTAACCTAACAGCTGATTTTTTTTACGATTTTAGAGTCTCATAGTGAAAGTTGTTTTTAATGATGAGTCAATGACCTATTAAAGTCTCCGACACTGAAGACCCATCGTAGCTATATTTATTAGGTTTAATATCATACGTATTGTATATTATATTTAATATTCCAGCCTCTACGTGTTAGATTGGGTGGTGAAAATCATTTTCTGGCTGTTTATCCTGTCGCTCTTCGCTTCGTGGTTCAAGCCAGTGAGAGACATACTATCTTACGGGGAGCCAATTATCAAGCATATGCCATTTTTGGGCGCCGCCGTTTTTAAAAACTAAAAAAAATATTTGCCTACAGCCAGGCCTGGGACACTCCGCAATAAAGGTATGAAGCTGCAAGTAGCTGAGGCTTCCGTCTTGAAGATTTTCAATGGGCTAGACAGAGATAACAGACAGAGAGGGCTGTATTTCGATTTTACAGTGCGCCTCTCCCGTCGCACCTCATTTCCTATTACCAAACAGATCTAAAAATCGATTTCTGCGCATTCGAGCTCCGCGATATTAAACCTTGACACGACCTGTATAGCTCAACACAAAAGAGTAGAAAATAATGGGGGCGCCACTTTGTTTTACAAGTGTAAAAACAATTTAATCAACTCATACACTTTAAATTAGTTCCGATTCTACTCTTCTGTGTCGAGCTATACACGTAATAACTTCGCCGCACCGAGCGAAATATCTAAGTAAGTGGTATTGCTCTCTCGCTCCGCGGGAAAGTCGTTGACAAGTCAAAAATGTATTGTAACGCCCTGAACGTGTTATTATAACGATTATTAGCCGCTGTGCGATTTAAATTTTACTTCTTACATTACGTTGGAGCTAGAGTAGGAACTATTAGTTAATCTGTGCTAGTCGCTATTCATTTGAATGTTATTGAGGAGTGTCCCTTCTGTCCCTTTAGTATTAGTATTCTGTGCTACAGCTAACTTGCTACTTATACATACTTATTGGAAATTGCGGGGTCAGATTAAGGAGTCTACACACTTTTTTGTGGAGCTCAAAAAAAACAATTATTTTTTTGTTATATTTCCTTAAATTAGGGTATAAATGGTATATTATCGTTTAATTTATTTATTTAATTGATTTAGTTAATACCATCTTAGAACTTAATTTACGGAAATATGGTCAAAACAATGATTTTTGTTGTCTGCTGTCATTGATTTATTATATTTATTGACAAGGTATAAACAGCGGCTTTTTGCTCGGCGACGCAGATTCGTGTGCACGGCGCATTTCGCCGACATGATTCTTATGAAATTTTGTCGTCGTCCTTAGGCATCTATTACACGATGGGTTAGGCGTCCATCATAAGTGTTAATGAGTGTCGGACGACTAATAGCATTTTTGTATTGGTAGGGTGCATACTTATAGGTGTTATATTTGGTTTATATCTGTTACCTAGTTATAACAATCTCAGTGGGTTTTGTTAAGTTTTTATCTGGGGGTTGATTTAAAATAAAAGTAATTAAATATAGTATATTCAGTTGTACAAGGAGATTATGTCCTTAGTAATTAACTTCACAATTACCTTTTAATTATTATGTTCTGAAGTACTAGTCAATAAAGTTTATTTGTGATGAAAAAGTTAGAACCAAAAAGAGTCGCTATTGTATTGTTCAACAAGAACAATAATTATTAAATTTAGCTTCCGTTACAAGTTTTAAAACTTTTCGTCAAGCATTAGAGATAGCATATACTTGATATAAAAGGTGTTCATCATCATCATCATCACAAGCCATGCGGTTTTTTAGTTTTTTGTTATATAAGTGGTTATAGATCTTGGGGATTACCACATAATAAGACTTTTTAATATATCGACTTCGGAAGGGGACCTTTGTTAATTACGTGTGGCGACTTTTCACCCGGTCCCGCCTCTCTTGCGATTTTGTTCGATCCCCTCCTCCCTCTGTGATTTTATATATTATTATAGTCATTGATTTAAAGATCAGGGGAGATGAGTTACTGGCTTCTCGAAAATGGAAAGCTCAGATTAAGACCCACTAGGTCCACGTACGTCAGTTAAGTTAATTGTTGTCTCGGTCGCATTTCGGTCTTAGGTACGTCTGTCTATTTTTGTTGTTTCAAATTGCACGCGCGAGTTATTGAATAAGCGCTGAGAGAACGTACACTATCTCCCCTTTTCTTTAAATCAATGATTATAGTACTTTACCAACTAACTGGGAAAACATGTGCATGGAAGTTTTTTTAATTTGTAGCCAGTGCCGATGACTTGGAAAGTTTTTCTTCCCATTTGTCGTCTGTGGCAACGTCTGGAAAATAAACCTCAAATCTCACGTGATATGCTACAAAACACGTATGTTTTAATGTAAAATAGTTAATCTGTGCTTAATTGCGGTAATATTTGAAACGTGATAATTATATTTAGTTTTAGTATCCACTAAACATTTTTTAACTAAATTAACCCAGTTAAATAGATCCCCTTTCTATCCCCCACGTGAGATTCAGCTTGCTACCCCCTAAAACGCCTCACGTAACTAATAAACCTCCCCTAATTAATTTGACAGTGGAAATATCTGTTTTATATTTCATAAAATTATTTTAATCATCAATGTTATCAATAAAACTTATTTGAATATTTTTAAATCTTTTGATTTATATATTTGTCATTTTGCATATAACATCAATATTATACTTAATATTTGTTCTAATAACAAATACCGAAGTAACCATATGAACAATCCTTTAGAAATCCTTTTACACATTACAATCAATAAATCAACAATAAAACTTAACCTAACAACGTAACTTCTGACACTTACGATATTAATAAAATGAAAAGACAAAAAGAGTTCAACAGAAAAAAAAATCTAAGAAAGTTTTAAACGCAGATTACTAAAAAAAGGAAAAAAAAAACAACAAAAAATAATGAGCACTGATGTTTTACATTTCACCATCGAGCGTTGATGATGTCAACGAACTCTGATTTGAGACTAGCGCCTCCTACTAGGAATCCGTCGATGTCGGCGCATCCGGCGAGCTCCTTGGCGTTGTTGGCGGTCACCGAGCCTCCGTACTGGATGCGGATCGACTCTGCCACCGCAGGGGACACGTTGGCTGACAACCACTGACGGAGCGCCGCGTGCACATCCTGAGCCTGCAATAAATAACTAGTTTGTATACAAGAAATGGTTTAGCCTTGTTGGTAACAGCACGGTTGGATATCTTTACCGTAACAGACAGATGATAAAAAATCTTTTTTTTTTATGATAGTGAATGACAAGACGAGCATCATGATTGCCCATATCAGACACAGTGTCACCCAGTGTGTCTGTTTCCCCTGAGGTAAATACTATGCTATTTTATTCCCACTCTGGTACGCTACAATGACGGAATTTTTGAGCAAGCAGAGTTAAGAACTTATCTGACTGATTTTTAAAAAGTTGCTATGGCAACAGGAAATTTAGAATACATAACAGCAGTAAATTTTGCTGTCATACGTCATTTTTTGTATGCCGTTTGACAGCAGACATTAAGCAATTAAACGCTTTCCACACTTCTACTGCTGTTCGTAATAAGGGGGCCGATAGTATTTTCACATGCCAACCTAAAAGTGTCGCTTAAATGAATTTTAGTGCGCGTATGGTGTGGTGGGGGAGGTCGGCTAGTTTTTATCGAATAGTTTAAATTCAAACAAGTCATAGTTCGTCATATCCTGTTCATGCGCAAAATATTGAATCTAACGGACATAAAAAGGGCCAGGCCGGATGTTATGCAATATCACTGCATAACCTCGGCAAAAGCATATATACCCCCTAAAGCGTCGTCTTTAGGTTGAATTATCATTAAAAACATTCTTACTTGTTGCGGAGTGGCCGTTTTACCAGTGCCAATAGCCCAGACTGGTTCATAAGCCAGCACGACACTGTTCCAGCGGTTGCCAATGGCCGGGACCAAAGCCTGGAGCTGCCTGAACACAACCTCCTCAGTTTTGCCGGCTTCCCTCTCTGCTAGGGTCTCGCCGATGCAAGCAATCACTTTGAGACGACTGTCTAGAGCATGGGCAACCTAAAAAAACAATTTGTATTTATAAAACAAAGGTTGTAACAGATTGATAGACAACCCCAATTTGTACTTTTTCACACCTTTTTCCCGAAGGGTAGAGGCAGAGGTGTACCCAGGACTCAGTCCCATAGTAGGTACACCCACATTGCGCCAGTATGTTATTAGTCCCATGTAATAGTGGGCGTCAGTTCCAGACTCCAGGCAGTTATTGAAATAATTCATAATGGAAAATCCCATAATTAACACTGTGCCTGACCTGGGAATCGAAGCCGGTAGCTAATGAACGGTAGCCGAGCTTGCGCCCACTACGCCACCGAGGCAATCAAATATCCTACGACATAAAAGGACATGGAGGCGATACTATTGTCTTATAGTAGTTTTTTTTTATGATAGTGAGTGACAAGACGAGCAAATCAGGTGCCTGATGGTAAGCATCACGATTGCCCATATCAGACACAGTACCACCCACTATTTTAAAATTCTAAATTCCGCGCGGCACTGTTCTGCGCCTATCACCCTGAGTTATTAGCTGTTGAAACTCGTCATGCCCAGTAATTTCGCAGATAACATTGCCCTTCAGACCAGAACACAGTAATGTTTGCACATTACTACCTGACGGATGAATAACGGGCAAAGGTGTGGTACTTCCCCAGGAGGCCCCCTGCAAAAGATGCCCACCACTACACCAAAGAGGTCTACCACTACAATATTTTTATTGTAAAGTTGTTTGTATTGTAACATTACTATAATAACAAATATTTATATTATTGTATATTATAACTTACATTAACTCATAACATAATTAACATATAACTTGACTCTTGATACTATTTTATCAGAACATAAATATTTGTGAAACTGTTATGGTATTATATTATCATATATAAGTTTATTTATATATGTGGAATGTGAGGTGTTTCTTCTGAAAATGCTTTTTATCATAGTTAACAGAACTTTAGTCAGACAGGTACTGTACACAATATTTTATATTAGAGAAAAAAAATTACAATAAATATCATAGCATGTTATAAAGAGTACCACATAATAAGTTTATTATATAATACTTACTTTCTCAGCCACAAGAGTATCACTTTCATTAAAAATGGTCCGACGCTCCGAATGTCCGAGAATGACCCAGTTGATCTCGTTATCTTTGATCATCGCAGGGGAGATCTCACCTAGAATGAATTATTAATTTATAATAATTATTATGGTAGTAAAAGTTGGGTCTGGCAGAAGAAGCATGATAGTAAGATTAATGCTGTGGAAATGAGAAGTTTGAGAAGTATGGAGTGATCTTGATGGACAAGGTGAGGAATAGTGAGATAAGGGAATGCTGAGGCGTGTTAGATGATGTAGTGACAAAGATAGAGAAAGGATTGCTGAGGTGGTTCAGACATGTGGAGAGGATGGACGAAAGGAGATTGACAAAGGAGATTTATAAGACGAGTGTGAATGGTCAAGTCGGTAGTGGTCGACCTAGGCGTACCTTTCATGAACAAGTTGATGTCATCTTAAGGAAAGGCCACGTCAGAAGTACCAACAACCGACGAGCATTTATGAAGAATGTGGTTTAAGTGGAAGAAGCGAAAGTTGTATGTCAGGATCGTAGCAAATGAAAAGAAATGGTGTCTGCCTACCCCAACGGGAACAAGGCGTGACTGTTTGTTTAAATGTACTTATTATGAAAACAAGCTTTTCCGTATTCTCAGAAAGCCCTTTCATTTGACACCCATTCCATGGGCGTGCACAATCATATTCAGAATGGCGTCAAATAGCTTGCTATGTATTGTCCTTCCAACTATAGGTCAACCACTAATTGGGTAAATAAATAAATTTTTAATCTCATTATTTTTGCATTTTGCATTATTATTTAAAGGCAGTTGCTGATAATCTCCAGAGTCCCATGTTAAAACATTGGATATCGGTTCACATGGAGAGAAATAGAATAAAGACCAACACTAACAATATAATTTATGACTTTGAGTATAAAAGTAACCGCACAAACTAGTTTTATAAATAATATAATATAATCTTATTTTAATTTATATAATACTTGACATATGTACATTGTGGGAGTGTCATTTCAAACTGTTTAATGGGTCATGAGTGCCTGCAAATAAATCTATTTTTTTTTTTTTTTTTTTATTTTGCACTCCGAAAAGTAGTACATAGTATTTAGATTTTGTTCATTTAACCCTGACCTGACAGGAAAATAGGGTTGTTTTATATAAAGGTAACATCAATAACACATAAATATTTCCTTTTAAATTTTATAACGTTGTTATTCCTATAGCTTTACATGTGTGTATACAAAATTTCATCACAATCCAAAAAAATTACCTAATTGCAAGTAGTCACACTTTTTAATAATTGACAAGTTTGACCCAAACAATCAAATAAACCACGAAAGAAAGCTAAATAAAACCGTTTCAAATATATGACCATTAGCATGAAGGTAGATTACCATAACATTGGTGGTATAAGTTTTAGAAATTCTAAGCAAAATATCTTACCAGTGAAAGCTCCCGAAGCTACCTTCCAACAGTTCTGAGCAGCCACTTCCACTCTCCGTGGCACAATTGCCCTCACGAAGTTCAAGTAGATGGATGGTACTGCCACTACCACCTGTTGATTGCAGATTATATCCTTTGTAGTTATAAAATTAATATATAAATAGCATCAAGCCTTGTTTTCCTGAAGACTGAAGGGTTAGGTTTACCCAGGACCCAGGTTTACCCAAGAGTTGCCATCAACCGGCCACGAATCTTGACTCCATATCAAGTCCCTTATTAAGATTCCTAATGGAAAAATACAATAACACCTTTTGCGTGATCTGGGAATAGAACGCAGGACGTCAGCAGTAGCTAAGCATGAGGGGCATCCGGATTTCAATTAGCGCTTGTGACTAACACACCAATGAGGCAGTCAAGTTTGCAGTTATGGGGATGAATTATTAATCATTTCAAGTCTACCATTTCCGACTTTCTAGGTACTTAAATATTGCAGCCCAACTGTGTATTTGTATCTCTGACTATTATTGCCTTCTTATTTATTACCTACAACTGTTATAACAGCCAGTAGGAGAGTGTTAATTGAAGTGAATGTTGAACAAAACATGGGTTAATATTTAAAGGTCTCGGTCTATGTTTATGATCTATTAAAGTCAAATATAACATTATAATATATTGAGAAAATAATATATACGAGGGGAGGTCAAAAAGTTCGCGGAATGAAAGGGAAGGGGGGTGAATTTAAACATGAAATTATTATTCCTTTTCAATATATTCTTCATTAACCCTAATACACTTTTCAGACCTTTCAAATAATTTGTTTATACCTTCGAAAAAAAAATGATTCGTCAAGGCCTTTAAAATAAGCAGATATTGCCGACTTTACTTCATCGTCATCCGTAAATTTCTTTCCACGAAGCTCTTTTTTCATGTTTGGGAACAAATAATAATCACAAGGGGCCAAATCTGGACTATAGGGAGGGTGGTTTAAAGTTTCGAAGCCGCACTTGTAGGCAGCCATCGAAACATGACTCTTGTGAACGGGTGCGTTGTCGTGCAAAAGGCGCACACCTCGCGACCATTTTCGCCTTCTGTTTTCTTTAATTGCTACTTTTAATTTTTCCAGTAGTGTAGCGTAGTACTTCCCCGTGATATTGACACCTTTATCTTTATAATCGATCAATAAAATCCCCTTGGAATCCCAAAAAACTTTAGCCATAATCTTTCCGGCCGATTGTGACACCTTAAACTTCTTGGGCGGTGCTGCGCCTTTTTTGTGCCACTGCATTGACTCCTGCTTCGACTCAGGTTCATAGTGATGAACCCAAGTTTCATCTCCAGTCACAATTCGGTTCAGAAATTCATCCCTGTTTTCACTACACAGCTCCAAAAACTCGCGCGAACACTCGACGCGCTGCTGTTTTTGAAGCGCTGTGAGCATTCTCGGTACCCATCTTGCACTGACCTTAGACATGCCAAGATGGTTATGGAGAATATTCAAAATGGTCGTAGATGATACTCCAGTCATCTCTGCGATTTTTTTCTTCTTTAGGCGTGCATCTTCTAGAACAAGTTTTTCAACTTTTTCAACAATGTCTGAGGACGTTGCTTCAATTGGCCGACCTGAGCGCTGATCGTCTTCAATTGAGTCTCTGCCTTGCTTGAAAAGACTATGCCACTTGTAAATCATTGTTTTTCCAGGGCAGGAGTCCCCGTAAACTGATGACATTTCTTCCATAATGTTCTGAGGTGTTTTTCCTTGCTTAGTGAGAAACTTAATCACGGCACGATACTCAATTTTCTCCATAGTTGATATTTTCTACCCGATTGACTTGTTTATCCAGCGATATCTCAAAGGTTTATAAACCGATTGGGCTGAAACTTAGTATTTATAATTGTATTGAGTCAACAAGTAGCGACAGGTAAAAATAACTACCCCCTTCCCTCTCTAAACCCTCCATTCCGCGAACTTTTTGACCTCTCCTCGTACATACAAATATAGACATTGCAAGTATGAAAGCTTAAAAACAGAGAAGTGCATCAAGTGCCAAGGCTACAGGTCGCTTACATTATTCGACCTTGGTGAATATATTAAGTATGAGATTGGCGGTATTTCAGTTGGTAGAGAAATACATAATTCAGGTACACTGACATTACTTTAGATATGAGTGGGAATGTAACGACCAGTGTAAAATGTTGTGATACAACACTCACAATCTCTTACTGACGCACTTGTTAAAGGTATTATGCCCCATAATACTGGAGAAAATGGAAATTTTGCTGAATTCTGAGGTAGAAAGTGAAATGAAGATTCTAGGATCAAGTAATAAATTAAGACAAAATAATGCTAAAGAAATAGCTCAGCTACTACGAGAGAGGAGACAAATGATTCTTTCGCGAGTCTCAAATAGCATGCGATAGCAGTAGCACTAGAAATATGCCGAAGAGCCAGTATGGCTTAAATTGTGAGGGCTAATCTCAAGAACTCATAAAAAGCATTTGCTGTAATATCAAAATGCACTCCTTAACAGTCAAGGGAAATAAGAAGAATGATTAGCATTACCTCTACATTAGGATCCAGGTGGGCAGTGCTCAATTGTTCAATGATATCCTTTGCCTGATTATGGCTTCCATTCATCTTCCAGTTACCACCGACAATGAATGTGCGCGACATTTTGGCTGATCTGATCTGATAGAACAATTATTCATGTAAGAATATACACAGGCACATAACATCACACCTTTAGCCCCGCAGTTAGGCAGAGGGGTACCATTCCCTTAGTTGGTACACTTTGCCGGTTATGTTTTTTAACTCCTTTGTAATTGAGGGCGAGTCTATTACCAAGAGTACAGCTGTAAAAATCCTGGTAAGCTTTTTGGCCTGGGCTGCATATGAAACCAATAGAGTTATATGAAAACCAAGTTTACGGAATTATTCCTCTTGATAATATATTATATTAACTGTATTTCACTACCCATGCAAAACTAGGGCAGGAACTAGGAAGTCTATTGGCAGCAATGTGGTATCATCAGAAAGTCAATACATTGTACACCTCAGCCCTTGTCCTGCCTCTAGCAGATTTTTTAATGAAGCCTTCAGAGAATAATATACAGCTGTTGTATGTTGTACAGTATAGGTACATTATTATCTGTTCTGTAGTAAAGCAACTCAGCTTGCCTTTTCACACCAATACTAGGTAAATCAGTTCATTGGGCAGAAATTTGGTATGGTAAGTAGCTTAAACCATGGAATACCACATAAGATGCTGATAAATTTAGTGTCAACAGGTAAAGCAACGACGCGGCGCGGCGCGCGCAGATTGTTGGTCCATTAGAAATCAATAACAGCAGATGGTAGAATAAAATAGAATATTTTATTCAGATCATATTATTTAATTGAGTTATTAAGGTATTCATTATTATTATGAATAAACACTGGTTGGATGAAATGACGAGTGGTCTCTGGAACAACAGGCATTACCCTTGAACTTAAGGGGTAAATCTACAAGACTGTAGACAGACCTGTTGCATTGTATAGAACAAAGTGTCAGGCTACGAAAGTGGTGGATGAATGGAGAATGCTTGCAACAGAGGTGTGAATGTTAAGATGGATGTGTGAATGAATGAGATGAAATGAGAATGGATAATAAAATTAGAAATAAGTAAGTAAGAGGAAGTTTGAAAGTAGCACCAGTGACTGACAAATTAATGAGTGGAAAACTAGCCACGTTATGGGAAGGAATGAGTCATGTTGCCAAAAGGTCTATGAGGATGCATGTAAGTGGCGGACGAAGACATGCTGTGCCGACTCCACTCATGGGACAAGGGCAGGAGGATGATGATAATCATTATTTAAATAGGACAAACAGGGTCTAAAGAAGTAGGTTTATGGTAATTGCCCAACCCATATTTCTTTAACAGAATACACACAAAACATTAACATACATTCACGCCTTTTTCCCGAAGGGGTAGGCAGAGGTGTACCCAGGACTCAGTCCCATAGTAGATACACCCACATTTCGCCAGTATGTTATTGGTCCCATGTAATAGGGGGCGAGCCTATTGCCATCTACCGGGCACAATTCCAGACTCCAGACAGCTATTGAGATAATTCCTAATGGAAAAATCCAATTTTTAACTCTGCGTGACCTGGGGATCGAACCCGGGACCTCTTGATTGGCAGTCGAGCATGCGCCCACTACGCCACCGAGGCAGTTAACAGAATAGTATTATGAAAAGCTGCTACAAGATTTAATTTCTTATTTTCCCTATGGAATAAATATATTTCCTTTAGAAATACTTTGATGCCCAGATAAGTAGGTATTAAAAATCAAGATTTCTATTCGAGATTCTAGCTAGTAGAAATGATGAAATTTATCATAATTCTGAACCAATAATAAAAGAAGTAAATCCATCTCTGTAGGGGAACCGGTAAAATTATCAAGTACAATCAATTGGCTGGACCTACAGCGGCATTAGTATGTGCAACTCCAATATTGATATCAAACCCCTAATTTTCTATTCACCAAATAAATGGTCTTATTAAAAAAACATATAACTAGCTTCTCACTTACCTGTTATACTACTTGCAACAAGAATAAAATTTAGATTACTTTAAACTCTCTACAGCAAGTTCAAAAGGAGACGAGTAGGTTTAGTGGACAAGATTCACAGTCAAAGATGGTCGGTATTATAAAATATTAGTTCTCCTTTTTTTGTTAGATAATCGGAGTTTATCTTAGATTTTTATTGGTGAATATAAGAAGTGTTCCACCAATCACAATGGTTGACCAATCAGACAGATAAAAAACATGACAGATTTATATATGGTTTCAAAGAGAACAACCTGTTATCGTTGACCTTTGTGACATTGGAGAATGAAGAACATTATCTCTGTGCATTATCTATGCCTGATATAAATATAATGTTTTTAATTATTTTTATAGGTAAGAAGAAGAGACGCTCTAACATGGTACTCCTTTTGTTCTGTGCATGGTACGGCCATACCACGAACTTGTTCGCCACCATATCATGTTCGATCGTCTGGCGCACTGTCCGGCGAACATTATTATTGATATTAGGTACTTGGTACGGCGGTACGGTTACTTGCACATCAAAGCGGTTCAATGGTGTGGCATGGACACCGTACCGAAGTTACCGAATGTACGGTCAGGGTCAGGTATGGTACGGTGAAGGTCGTAACTTATTCTATCATCTATTTGTCGTATTATAATATTATCAGGTACGCCCAACCAACGCGATAGAAGCAGGGGTATTATTTCAGCTGCGGCTGACCGACGCTGTTGAACATAGGCTTTCCCCATAGAACGCCAATAAAATTTAATTATTCATTCTGTATGTTCAATTTATTTCATTGAAAACGCTTAACACTAAAAAATTAATAATATTTTCTCTTATTTTCTAAAATCATCGTAGAATATAATAGTTTGTGTTTTGGTATAAATCCACTCAAATTAGCAAAATTCCATAATCAAAATCTTTAATCTTGCGTCACTCTCACTCACAGAACAACTCAACAACTGTCACTCTCCGCACGCCGCACACAACACAGGTCACACCACAGAATACAAAGAAATAAGAAGAAGTAAGAAGTAAGAACCCTCTTTATTCATTCTGTGGTAAAAACCTTGCACTTGCACCACAGAGTACTTTTATATATTATTACTGTTGCACATTCACATAAATTTAGTTCCGTATTCTGTGATTTTCAGTATTTTCAGTTTTCAGTAATCAAGAGTAAAATATTAATTATTGAAATAAAGTTTTTAAAAAGTTTGCATTGTCTTTAGTAATTAATAATAATGTTATTGAATAAGTTGTCGCACATTACTTCTGTCTTGAATTACTGAATAGAACAAACAGGTAGAACAGGCTACGATTAACGGCTGAGCAAATAGAGACACTACTTAAAAAATAATAATACTATGTGTTTAAAATTGGTTTCAAAAGAGGGAATTTAATAGTTAAACGTTAATTATTCCTATATAATCATGTTTTGCAAATTTAATTGGAAGGTAAGTCATAGATCACTTAGATAAAGTCAAAAAGTTTTGGAACTCGAAACTTTGCCTAGACGTGCGTGGGTTGATGACACGTATTCATATAAGTTTATACGATTGTTAACGTTATATTTCACAATTAATATAATATCATACGAATTAGTACGTATGTTTAGAAAACGTCTGATCATCAGCCGAACGACGTGTCTGTCTCTTTACTTTTACATATTGAACAATGTTAGTATAACTGAAATGTCTTGACTAAATAATATAATTAAAGTAAAGGAAGGCATCAACCAAAGAATAATTATATAATTTATATTTTATATAAGGTTATCTTGATGGCTTATCAACATAACATAAAAAATACTATAGTAGGTATACTAATATAACTAACAAAGTCTGAGTCCATTTTCAATATATATAATTAATTAAAATAATTAATCATATATAGTGATGATATATAAATAATTATTGTCTCATTAAATCAGACATATTTTAATGGTTATGAGTGTTTGAAACATCAGGTATAAATAATATTATATCTATGTTAATTTAAGAGATGCAATCCCTCATATGTTGTTTAATTCAATAATTTAGTCTCAAAAACCTAAGAAATCATTATTTTAATAAGCTTTATAACACAAAATATTTGTTGTGGATATTTTCAGGTATTCCTGCTTATATTCATGATTTTTATTCAAATATCAATGCAGGCGAAGAAGCAGAAAACATCTGTAGTAACTGACATTGGTGATATAAAAGATTTTAAGAAACTTTTAAGGACTAAAACTAACATTATGGTTTTGTTTGTAAATGACGCCAAGCGTTCACAAAATGTTGTAGATGTATTTAAGAATACAGCAGATCTCATGAAAGGACAAGCAACTCTTGTTATTATAGACTGCAGTCATAGGTAAGTACAGACACTACAGCCTACAGCTCAGCAAAGCTAAGGAGTACCATTTTACATATCATCTTAACAAGCAATTTTCTGGCCGAAATAACTTTGCATAGGCGTAATTCTCAAATTTCATTAACCTATCCCCGTAATGTCATGAAATCATGGAATTAAAGAAAAGAAAAAGAGAGGTAAGGTACTGGCTTCTCGAAAGTGAAAAGCTCAAATTAGGTCCCATTAGGGCCACATAAATCAGTAAATTTAGAATGGAATAGAATGCATGAAATTATGAATTTTATATTTGATTGAATTTGGCGTTACTTTCCGGAACTCCATTGTAAACTCCTGGAACAAGAATTTTGAAGTTTTTAGTTTGATTTTTTTTTAATCAGATTTAAAAACTAAATATATTGTTATTCCAGGAGTTTTATGAATTTTATCACAAGATGTAGGTACAATCCTTAACCACTAAATATAATTACAAATCGAAATAAAATCTGCCAAATGGTACTTAATTTTTAGATTTGCTTGGCTGTAGTCACTTTTATCTCTTTCCTCCTTAAGATTTAAAGGTAATATATATTCCTTATCAACATTTCCTCACATTAGTTTTGAATTTGTTGCCATATAAAGAAATACAACATTTGGAGAGCATTTTCAATTATATAGTTTTCATTCCGTCTCAAACAGTTTCAATGGTCAGAATGTTTTGGCTCTTTATTCGTTCAACTTAAATAATTCAGCAGTTTTGTTGCGACGTGGTAACAAATATACACATCCATCTTAACTTTTAATTTTATTTTTATTACTAGCGTAATTCGCGCGACGTCGTTCCATAATAATATCTGGAATACTTCTCATATTTATTCATTGTCTACATCATAATGAAAACATTCTCTCTTTATTCGGGACCTAGAGAGAGTTGAGTTGAGAAAGAATTTATGAGTGGAGTGTGTTAGTCAGTCAAGACTTTGATTTTTATATAAGGGGGATATTGACTGTTATTAATGCTGTATTTTGTTGTTTATATTATTAATGTAAAACTTAAAATACAACATATCACGCCTTCTTCCCGAAGGGGTAGTCCCATAGTAGGTACACCTTATACATGTCGCCAGTATGTTTTTGGTCCCATGTAATAAGGGGCGAGCCTATTGCCATATACCGGGCACAGTTCCAGACTGCAGGCTGTTATTGAGATAATTCCTAAATGAAAAATCCAGTAAAGTAAAACTTTGCTGGTGTAATTGAATAACCTATCATTATGTTTTAGTGAAAGCAAAAAATTATGTAAGAAATCAAAAGTATCGCCAGACAAACCATACCACATAAAGCATTTCAAAGATGGTGATTATCACAAAGACTATGAGAGAAGTGAGACTGTTAGTTCTATGGCTAACTTTTTGCGAGATCCCACAGGCGACCTGCCATGGGAAGAGGATCCTACTGCCACTGATATCTTTCATTTGGCTGATGGAGAGGTTAGTACCATTTTACAAGTCCATAAATCTAAGAAGTACCTACCATTTCACAGTTCATATTTTGCCATGTTTGAATAATTTTAATGTATATTTAGTGGTTAAGAATTGTACATCTTGTGATAAGAATCATAACTCCACGGTTTTACGTCGAAGGTTATTGAAAATGTGTGGGTTACGCCTGTGCAAAGTTATTTCTTCCCTCTCAAAACTTGGAAAGACAAAACTTCAAACGGTACTTCTTAGATTTGCAGGGCTATGTAGTGTATGTGTTTTCACATAACTCTATGTGAAAACAGTGTATAATGTAGCATAAGTAAGTAAACTCTGAGTCTGCATGATCTTTTCCAAAATCTTCAACGATCATGGTTATATTTCACTAAATTTACATTATCATATTGTGCACACCCTGTGAGTGCGAGCCACTCATGCTCAATAGAATTATCCACTTGGGACACCCAGATGAGATATAACACATCTCCTTGGAAAATCTGGAATTTTTTAGATTCGGCCAATGAATTTATATAGCAAACGATTCAGCGGACTTAATTCAGCAGTGAATTATAATCCATAAGGGCTGCCACAATAGATCAGCAGTGGTCGAAGCGGCTCAACTTAAAATAAATGCATGTGTATTATTTCTAGGCCTTAACAAAATTTCTGAAGAAAGGAGCTGGTACGCAAAAGAATTCAATGGTAATGTTCTATGCGCCATGGTGCGGTTTTTGTAAGACTTTGAAGCCAGAATATGTACAGGCAGCTGCTGATTTGAAGGTATGATATAGTGAGTGATAACAGTTACACAAGTTTGAGTATATAGATGTACATTGTGAATGTACTTGAATCGGAGTTGATTTAAGATGTTATACCTCAAAGTAAGCCAGATCAAAAGTGCCCTCAACCTCTAGCATGTGTGAAATGTGATGAAAATGAAAGTCTCTGCCTACCCCAAAGGGAACAAGGTGTTACTGTATGCATGTAAATTTTGTATATACCTCGTAAGACAAGAAAACTTATTTTCTGTGTGATTCTATGATTATTTTCTGTGTGTACAGCCCCAGGTCCAGATGGGCCAGTAGTCAAATATATCTTCTTTGGGCTCGTTGGAATTTCGAACGTCTCAATGAATATGTTACAGATACCACCATCTATTGAGAAAGAAAAAGAAGTTTTTTTAAGGGTTCCGTACCTCAAAAGGAAAAAAAGGAACCCTTATAGGATCGATCACTTTGTTAGTAGGGCAAGGTTCGAATCTCAGAATGTGATCACTTTTGGTTTTTTTAGTTTATACTTACAGGTTTTTATACATATACATTTACATACATTCACGCTATTTTCCCGAAGGGGTAGGCAGAGGTGTACCCAGGACTCAGTCCCATAGTAGATACACCCACATTTCGCCAGTATGTTATTGATCCCATGTAATAGGGGGCGAGCCTATTGTCATCTACCGGGCACAGTTCCAGACTCCAGGCAGTTATTGAGATAATTCCTAATAGAAAAATCCAATATTTAACACTGCCTGACCTGGGGATCGAACCCGCGACCTCTTGATTAGCAGTCGACCATGCGCCTTCTACGCCTCACGAGGCAGTCAGGTTTTTATAAAATGATTTTATTCATAGAAAATATTCCAAAACCGTATAATTTTACAAAAAAAATGTGGTTACTAATGTAATCATAATATTTTAACTAATATTTGATGTAGTTGCAAGTTAATGGCTTTGTATGTTCTTATTTAGAATGCGATAGGGTTTTGTTCAGGTATTTAGGCTAGGTATGGAATCCTATATACATACATACGTATACCTTAACAATCTATTTTTAAGTTACTTAATTTAAACTTGTTATTTTTTTTATAAGTTAATATAATAGTGTTGAAATGAGAGTTTTCTTTATAGGGTGAAGCCATGTTATCTGCGATAGACGTAGCCAAACCAGGAAATTCTAAATTAAGACAGATTTACAACATAACTGGATTTCCTACAATGTTGTATTATGAGTAAGTATTCAACTTCTGTTACAGCTCTCTATAGTCCGTTTTTACTTACATGCATACATATTGTAAACAAACCACAGCGCGGAATTTCAACAAATTAATTATACCAAATCCAACGTGCTTTACTCTTATCCTACTAAGAATTATAAATGCGAGAGTTTGTGAGGATAGATGGATGTTTGTTACTATCTCACAAAAAAACCACTGAACCGATTGCCGGCTGAAAATCGGTATCTGTAAAGTACTTTTTTTGCCGATATTCGCACTGGAGCGATGACTACGCGGGTGAAACCGCCGAGCACAGCTAGTCTTATATATCTTTAAAAATCAAAAGAAATTCGATCACTTCGATATAACATACAATTACCATCAAAATATAAATCACTCAAAATAATGCTTAGTCTTAGGGCGTTTTAGACAAATACATGGCATCAGTCATGTCATGTCATAATAAATAACTTAAACTTAATAAACTTTCCAGAAAGGGTCAGTTTAAATTTCCATACACTAGTGAAAATAAAAGGCAGGCTATAGTGGACTTCATGAGGGACCCGATGGCTCAACAACAGAAGAAGAAGGAAGCGGCTGATGAAAGTTGGTCTGAAGACAATGACATTGTACATTTGACTGGTGAGAAAAATTTAGTTCTTACATTACATTAAGTACATTAGATACATAAAGTACAATCCTACTAATATTATAAATGTGAGTTTGTAACGATGGATGGACGTATTTTTAGTACTCTTTCACGCCAAAACTATGGAACCGATTGAGCTGAAATTCAGTATGTAGATAGTGTAGATCCTGGAATAGCACATGGGGTACATTTTATCCAGATATTCCCACGGGAACGAAGACTACGCGGGTGAAACCGCGGGGCACAGCTTGTACAATACATACATAAAGTCACGTCTTGTTCCCGTTGGCATAGACTATTTCTCACCACTGGTTACGCCCCAGACATTAAGACTTCATCTACTTTTATCACATTCTTCATGCATGCACGTCGGTTTAAGAGGTATGGATTCTTTTGAGCTGGCCTTTCCATAAGACAATATCAATTTGGTTACAAAAATACGCCTACGTCTACATGTACCGACTTGACAATTGATTTCTTTGAAATACTTCCCTGCAATATTATGCTGCGTCTAGATTTCGCGCGGCAAACTGGACACAGCCACAGAATAGAAAGCACAGCTTCACTACGGCAATGATATCCATTACCGTGGCTTTACTCTTGTTATCTGCCCCGGTAGCACAGTGAGCAGCGAAAACCAAATCCCAGGGGGTTAAACTGAGACGGCAGATATGGATTGTTCGCGCGCGCGGAAGGGATAAAAAACGGGGAAAACTATTTATCCCCGTGCCATGCTAGGCGGCGTGCTTAGTGCCCGAGGTTACGCAAAAAAGTCTATGTTTCACCAAGAAGATTTCAAATCTTTTCATTTTACGCTGTCATTATGACATCAAAGTAGGATAATATTTATTATTACTAAAATTACATCATTAAATTACAATAATAATTAATTCCCATTAGATTATGCAAAGACGTTAGTTTCGAAATCATTATGCAATATTGTAGGTATATAATCGGCATTCTAGGTAAAGCTTTTTATTTTTCACATCTTAATTATTATTATCTTTAGCATATCTATTTTTTATTTGGTTTCCAATTCTTTTATAACATGTGCATCTCAGATTAAAAGTTTTAATACTTCAACCAAATAATAACATATTGTAGTAGGTACTAAAAATTTTAATGAACGATGCATATACGACGAATCTACGACTGATGTTAAGCGTTTCTTTACAACCACAGTGTTGCCTAGAACCCCTAATCAACTCATAATAAATGAAGTCCTAATCAACGTTGCATTGCGAGCGTCTCTCAAGCCATGACTTGAATCTTGTATGCCCATTTATTTAGTTTTCCACTTAAGTCTAGTCTAGTCACTCTAACTATGGCACCTTTTAAACGATAGGTTTTGGTGTCCGTTTTGTCACTCAGTATCACTCATTATTGATGGCACTGATTGACTCCTAACCTATTGTGTAACGGACGCCTATATGTTACGCGATTTATCCCGATTGCTAGTATGGCATCTTAAACTAAGGTATTATTTACAGGAGAAAATTTCGACAGTGTGCTCTCAAAGGCTGATCACGCATTAGTGGTATTTTACGCTCCTTGGTGCGGTCATTGCAAACATATTAAACCTGAATTTGAGAAGGCAGCTTCAAGAGTTAAATCGGAAAAGGTAAATATTTATTTTATTCCACGACCACGGCGAAGCCTAAAAGGATTGTATTTTTAAGAGAAGAGGGAGAAAGTATCTACTCACACGAGTAGATTTGATGCTATTTTAACCTTTTTGTAATAAAATTTGATTAATTCGGCGAAATTTTTCTATCCCATCTACCCATCGCACTATAGGTGTGTTTATCTATAGGTGATGCATTTCGTTTTCTACCTACCGTCAAGACTAATGTTACTATTAGGATTCACATCGAAATTGGTGTGGGTGATTTTTTCTTATCATTATGTATACTTTCTTATCACTACGTTCAATGGCTTTCAACTTGAAATGCGGAAAATTACATGTTTTCATTACTTTAGGTTCCGGCCGTATAGTTAATTATTTCATAAAACATCCAATGTTAACAACAAGTCTATAAAAAGTTTTATTATAACTTACCGTGACTATCACATATGAACCAATGTATTACTTATTTTTTCTCCAATGTATCTCGCTCTACAATCATCTGTCGCCCTGGCATCCCCTTCCCCGTGTTGCCATCGCGCCCTCGCACATGCTATAGATCTTCCTTAAACCACACGTTGCCATTAATACTTTCCATAAAACCACCAAACGTTCACAGAATCCGTAGCATGCGCGTCACAAAATAACATCAACCCTACACTTGGCCAACCTGACAACGTGTATATCCCCATACACGCATCATGTGATAATCCTACAATATATTTACCTTACTAATCATCGGTATTTATTCTATAATATTGATGTTTGAAGTAAGCATTTCTCTGCGGTCGCACTTGCTGAAAAGTACCTTATAATGTGTTATTCTAAGGTCTAAGCTATCTAGAGGTACATTCCAAATTCACAAGCTTTCGCATTTATGATATTAGTGGGAAAGGATAGTGGGATTAGTAAGATGTTAGTGGTATTAGCCCTTCAATGACACGATGCTTCCTTTTTACAATGCGAGAAACCTGTTTGGGTTGATGGATTTCTTTGCACGATATTTCTGCGGGATTCGCTTCGGTTGAAGTGTAAATAGAACAAGGCCTTTTGTTGTGCGAAGCCCTAAATACCATGATCCACGTGAAGATGGGTTATTAATAAATCCAATAAATACATACAGTCACGGCATGTTCACACGGAGATAAGCAAAGATTATTTCTCTCCACTTGCAACGAACCAGACTAACGACTTTCGCTTCTTTGACCAACAAAATTTTTCAAATATGCTCGTCGGTTGTGGCTCCGATTGACCTAGCCGTTATCTTATAAATACGAGTAACTCTTTATTTTTAGATAAACGGTATTTTAGCGGCGGTGGACGCCACGAAACACCCGGATCTCGGATCACGTTTCGGTGTGAAAGGTTACCCTACTCTCAAGTACTTCAGCAAGGGAGAATATCAGTACGACGCGGGCCATGCCAGGCAAGAAGACCAGATTGTTAGTTTTATTAAGGTAAGAAACCTAAATACTCATTTCTACTGCCTTGGATAAAACTTTTAAGGCGGAGACTGACTTTTAACGTTTATAATGTAACTGTCTATCTTTCTCTGCCTCGCTGTCACGCCGCCAGCCAGAAAGAGATAAGCAATGAAAGATGGGTTGTAGATATTAGTTGTAAGTAGCACTAAGTCTAAAATTACACACTATGAACAAAATAGTTATTTAAGCGAGCGTTACGTACTAACGGCTAAACGGATTGCGGCCGACCGCCTTTTTTGTTTTATATGATGTCAATAACTGCCTGGAGTCTGGAACTGTGCCCGGTAGATGGCAATAGGCTCGCCCCCTATTACATGGGACCAATAACATACTGGCAAAATGTGGGTGTATCTACTATGGGACTGAGTCCTGGGTACACCTCTGTCTACCCCTTCGTGAAAAAGGCGTGATCATATGACTGTGACAACTATTGGTGGTAGAACAAGGTAAGTAATGTACTAGGGGTTTGTAGAACTTATCAATATCTACAAAGTAGTCCGCGGATAATATATCGTCCATCTATTAGTACTGCCTCAGTGGCGTAGTGGGCACAAGCCCCACTGGCGATCATGAGATCCCGGGTTTGATCCCCAGTGTAGTGGTAGGCCTCTTTTGCAGGGGGCCGCCTGGGGAAGTACCACACCTTTGCCAGTTATTCATCCGCCAAGCAGTAATGTGCAAACATTACAGTGTTCCGGTCTGAAGGGCAATGTTACCAGCGAAATTACTAGGTATGATGAGTTTAAATAACTAATATCTCAGGGTGACAGGCGCAGTGCAGTGCCGCGCAGGATGTGTGGCACTGTATCTGATATGGGCAATCATGATGTTTACCATCAGGCACCTGATTTGCTCGTCTTGTCACTCACTATCATAAAAAAAGCAAGGGCTCCAGTCTTGGCGGTACAATGTCTATGGCTAGACAGAGAGAACATATAGAGATATATGCAATAGAAAGAGAGGCAGCTTGTATATTACGATAATTAGGCGCTGTGCGACTTGAATTGCACTTTATTGAGTAGGAGCTAACTCCTACTCAACTAACAGCAACTCTATAGTTGCTGTTTATTTAAATGATTTTAAGGGGTGTCCGTTCTGTCCCTTTAGTATTCTGTGCTAGTAGTTCGTACGCTCTCTAAATATTTAGGTATAGACATATATATTGGGATATTGAATACATAACATACATACATTCACGCCTTTTTCCCGAAGGGGTAGGCAGAGGTGTACCCAGGACTCAGTCCCATAGTAGATACACCCACATTTCGCCAGCATGTTATTGGTCCCATGTAATAGGGGGCGAGCCTATTGCCATCTACCGGGCACAGTTCCAGACTCCAGGCAGTTATTGAGATAATTCTTAATGGAAAAAATCCAATATACACTATGCCTGACCTGGGGATCGAACCCGGGACCTCTTGATTGGCAGTCGAGCAACCCTCAATGATTGCCTCGGTGGCGTAGTGGATATTGAATAAGTTAGTCAATTGTATAGGAACCACAAGAGCCACCGCCCCCACCCCCAGCGGAGAAGCCCTGGCCCGAGGAAGAGTCAGCCGTGCGCCACCTCAACACAGCGACCTTCAGAAACGCACTGCGCAAGATCAAACATGCTCTTGTCATCTTCTACGCACCTTGTAAGTTCAAGCTTTCCCACATTATAAAATAGGTGCTGGTCTAGTGTTAAGTGATGGGTTTGTTCATTTTAGTTAGGTTTTTAGTTTTTTTTTTTGTGTGTGTAAATTTTAATAAGTACTAACATAGGTAAGGCAGTGATTGTATACTAACACTCGATTGTATACTAGCATAAATTTCTACTAACTCTGTCCGAAATAAATTTATTTAAATTAGATTTGAATATACATATTATGTGACCAGACTATTATTTTGGAAAAACCACTAAGGACACCTACCACACACACTTAAACCTAAGACCGTGAGAAGCCTAACATCCTAGACTTTCTGATGACTCTCATGAATATCCAAAAAAGACAGCAGGAACACGTTGGATGTAAGCCTCTTACAACCGGACTAGATGAAAATCTATGGGGGAGCGTGTCCTGAGGTGTTTGAAAATAAATGCAGACTAAAACTTGTTTAATTGACTTGCGCTGCGTAAACCAATCGTCATCATCATCTCAACCGTTGAAGTCCACTGCTACATATAATACTTGCCACGCTTGGCAGGTTTAACGAAAAGGACCTCTGGATCTGTTAACCCTTAGCCGGCTCGTACGGCACCCACGGGGAGAGAGGGTGGGGTACTATTCTAAAGCCGGTAACCTCACGGCAAAAGAAGTATAATAATACTAGCCTTACCTCGCGGTTTCACCCGTGCAGTCTACGTACCCGCGGGAATATCGTGGTAAAAAAAACCCTACGTCTTATTCCATGGTCTAAGCTATCTACATACCAAATTTGAGCTCAACCAGTTCCGCGTGTAAACGGAATTAACAAACAAAAAACTGCAGGCGCTGTTTTTTTTTGTGCCATTTAGATGGCACTGGGGTCGAATTAGAACTCGCTAGCGTTTTGTTTACCTGTTACAAACGTAGCTTTTTAACGTTGAACTGAGATTTGATCTTTTTAATATTATGAGGATGACATAATAGACATAATATGTCTGTGGATCACCATCCGTCGGGGTCACCATTGTGGATTATGTAAGATGTGTTCGCGAGCGGTTTCGGATGAATAATAAAAGGCGTGTTCTCTCTATATGGATTTTATTCTTGGTAGTTTCGAAAACATTAACCATCTTTAACGACACACATACACACGACTCAAAACATTTTAATTTTTTTCAGGGTGTGGCCACTGCAAAACGACTAAACCAGAGTTTGTGAGAGCGGCCGAGAAGTTTGCCGATGAATTGATGGTAGCATTCGGTGCCGTGGACTGCACAAGTGAAGCAGACCTATGTGCCAACTACGGTGTTAAAGGATATCCCACTATCAAATATTTTAGCTACTTCGATAAACAGATCAGCGATTATACCGCCGGGAGAAAGGTACTGATTATTTCATCTCTTTACCATACATAAAGTGAAGTAACCACTTTAGTAATTACTTTTATAAGAAAATAGTTTCTACTAGCTATGCAATATCGATTTCGTATTTGAATTCATTTTCTCTTCTCTAGATGTTGTTTCATAAGTATATTATACCCATGAAAATGTTATTTATTCTGAGGATAAAAACGGGAAAAGTGATGTCAGAGTTACAGACCAAACAGAGTTCCGATTGCCCCCCTCTAGCCCTAGCCAGTCTTATGTGAGGTTTGCCTCCGCTCCGGTTTCAGTTGTGGTCGCTAGACAATCCTAAACCTAACCTACAGAAGTCTGCTCTGAACTATGTACTATGGTCGAATCTGATATTATCGCGTTAGCCCCAAAAGTACCGCGTAAAAAATATATTTTGTCATTAAAAATATTTACCAATAATATTTTAGAGGATCAAATTATATAATAATAATATGGGACAACTTCCACACATGGTCATCTGGTCCCCAACTAGGAGGAGCCAGTACTATGGTAACCAGATGACTGATATACATACTCATATACGCTTATAACACACTGACACAGATCAAACAGACATGTTCATGCACACAAATGTTTGACCTGGCCGGGGATCTAACCATCTGTGCCAATCAGGCTGTATATAGTCCCGTTTATTGACAAACGTTTTGTTTTCAGGAGTTAGACTTCGTGTCGTTCATTCATAGTCAAATGGGTAGTCACGAGGCGTTGCGTGCCGCCGCGGCGACCCCATCAGAGGCCGGCTTTGGAGGAAACGTCAAGCTTACCTTCGATTCGGACTATGAACAAGTTATAGCCAGTGCGACGCCCACATTCATCATGTTTTACGCTTCTTGTGAGTTATTTTATATTTTTTAATGTAATAAGAGACGAAAGTATTGTCTCAGAAAATGGAAAATCCATTTTTGAGCATTGAGTGGACTGCCTCGGTGGCGTAGAGGGCATATGCTCGATTAAGATGCCAATCAAGAGGTCCCGGGTTCAATCCCCAGGTCAGCCAGTGTTTTCCATTAGGAATTATCTCAATAACTGCCTGGAGTCTGGAACTGTGCCCGGTAGATGGCAAAAGGCCCGCCCCCTATTACATGGAACCAATAACATACTGGCGAAATGTGGGTGTATCTACTATGGGACTGAGTCCTGGGTACACCTCTGCCTACCCCTTCGGGAAAAAGGCGTGAATGTATGTTAGGCTATGAGTGGACGTTCACCTGTCCAACCAGCGCTCCAAACCGCCGGGCTCGCAGTTTTTCCTAAACCCCAACCATAGGCTAGTTTTACTAACAAATAAGTATACTTGCTTACTAACAATTTATGGAAGTCTAGGGTTTCGCAATAAACGTTTTTATTATTATTAATATCATATACATGGTAATGGTACCTAATAAACATGGCCTGCAATGAGACAGGCCACGTTTTGACGGATGCTAGTTGCTAGATGAATTGTGGGCCAAGACAACTATGGTTTCCAAACCATACTCTGTACCACGCTCTGTGTTTGGCCTCCAAGACTCCAGTCTTGGAGGCCAAACACAAAGCGTCGGTGACGCGGCAGGCTCTCAAGTAGATGGTGAGACGAACTGGATAAACTCAATAGAAATTGTCAAGACAGAGTACAATATCGTGCTGCGTAGAAAAAGTAGGGGGAAGGAAGCCTTCGCCCAGTGGGACAATCAGGGCTAATATAATAATGATAGCGAGTCATCGCCTGCCGTAATATTTCATCATGAGTCGGAAGTGGCAGGTGCCGGAGTCTCTAGCAATATCCTGGTTACCATCCATCTAGAAATCACACCTCTAGCCAAATCAAGTAGTTTCCAACCATTCACAAAAGTCTGCTCCTAGCGGGGGCTGTCTTTGAGCTCATCTTCTGTTAACTTTAGATTAAAAGCTCAAAAGTTTTCGAACGACATAATCATGTACCTACTATGTACATGATGTCCTTTTTGATATAGTATAATAATTGCTTTAACAACTGGAATCATTTCTATATTGGAATAAGCATTTCATATTATTTTCATAGGAGGTCGTTGGTGTCTGTAGCACGCCGACATCATCGTTGCTCTCTAAACCTTGTTTATTATTCTAAAAGCTCAGTTGATAGTAACTCGGCCTTTTGAAACGCAGTTCCCAGATTAGACCAATAACTGAAAATGATTATAAGTGGCCTTCGGTGACGAATACTTATTGGAAACAGACTAATTAGAAAAAAGGACACGAGGTCATAGCAACGATGAAAGCATTTTTATAACAAGTATTATCTATATCCACAGGGTGCGGTCATTGTGTAGCAGTGAAACCAGCATTTAGTAAACTAGCCACTCAAATACAAACCGACAAGCTTTCTATAAACGTTTACGCTTGTGACGCTGCAGAAAATCCTAAAGTCGCTGACTTAGCGGGCATACAAACATTGCCCACACTAAAAATATTTGCGGGCGGTAAAGAATTAGCCACTTACGAAGGAGACAGATCCTTGGAAGACATGATAAAATTCTGCAAAACCCATGCCAAGGTTAAGGATGAACTATGATTTATTGCTTATTCAATAGTACCGTATTATATGGCTTGTTTTGTTTTGTTTGGACCTGATCATGCCTAAATGTGAAGTCCGTTTTCACTTGCACGGCGATATGTGTAAACAAATCACACCGCGTTAATTCTACAAAACTATTAACTTTACCATGGAAGTGCAAGTCTATATTTAATAGGAAAAGAATATAATGGGATCGCTTTGAAATTCACACAATTAAGTTATAATTACTACACCTTTTTCTAACACATTTTATTCTCTGATTAAATGTCACAAGTAATACAGTCATAGCATTTCGTACAGCAGTTCGAGCGAGTATGGCGCGCCTCTCGCTGTACCGTGTACTATACTTAGGGTCGATGACCCTTTTTCTGATTGCATTTGAAACGGACTATAATCAATGTTTTTATCTTACAAAGCAGAAAATATTGAATTGAAACGACTTGCTACATTTTGGTATATTGGGTCCATATTTATTTCGTTTCATATAATGCATTTTCATTAAATAACGTTGAATACATATTTTATTGTGTTAGTACTTACTTATATTATCTATCATGATCTGTGTAGTTAGTTAGGCTAATTTTAGTCATTTATTAAGGTTTATCACAAACTACTATATTATAATCGGTTTTATTAACCAATATGTAATTATCAAGCTTTTTATTCTACATGTTTAGATATATTGTGTTTATTTTTACATTCTAACGACAATAATTAATATTAAACGTATTAACCTCTCAATATGAGAAAATAGCATTTAATAATATCTAATTACCTTTACAGAAATACTAAATAGTTATTTTAATATTTATTTAGTTAGAATTTAAAATACTGACAGTATAATAAATGTAATATTTAAGTGACATTAATAACAATATTAAGTGATTTTGAGAACAATAAATCTGTTAATAAGATATACCTATATATTAGATATACCTTTATATAAAACGTTATTTTATTATTAATAATTTTAGCGAAATTTTAAAAATTCCTAAATAATTTATACGTACTATAAATAACGTAAATGGAAAGGTTCTATGTGTATATATAACATATTTAATAATTTTATATCATTCTACATTAATATAAAAAAATAGTGTGTTACGCATGACAAAGAAATATTACATTAATAATGCAGTGTTTAGATTATGGAAGTTAGAATACGAATAATATGTAGCTCTGGAGTAAACAGTTTCATATTCAAAATCTCCATAAATAATATAGAACGTTGATGTATCTTAATGAATTTGTATTATTTAATTAGATATATTGTAATACATGCATTCCATAGTATTCTGTGCTTAATAAATTATCCTATTAACCAATCGAATCAAGTCAAGGAATAGTCCGCGCGTGTCCTATGTGATATCGGCCTTGTGCTAATATATGTTGTGTTATATTATGTTATGTTTGATACAATTTGGTTTTGTTTATTTAGTTAAAAAAGTATAATTTCAGTATAAAATTTAATTTATTTTATATATTATAGAAGATATAATATCAAATAGCACAATGCCAAAGACACAGCTCGCGCGCGGACTAAGGTACAGGCAACCATTAACAGGAAAGAGGACCTCTTACCAGTATGACACAAACTGTTCTGTATGTTCTGTATTGCCCTGTTTCCTCCGAATACAGTAAACCTATTTGATATATTTATATCCTGATATTTTAAAGATGCAGTGATAAGTATTTTTGTTTATAAACTCTACATTTTTTTTGTAGTAAACGTCCAATCACGCGAGTAAAACTGCCATTTCTGAAAGTTCACTATGAAAAATCCAAAGGTTTATAAGAAAAATTAAAATGACAAGGACATAGGTTACTTCACTATAAAAATATCAGGATATAAATTTATTGAATGGGTTAATTACATTCAGAGGAAACACGGGAATACAAAATATCGATTTGGTAAAATTTTCATAGGATTGTGTCAAATTCCTAGAAGGCCATGTACGCTCTTAATAAATGTGTGCTAGTCACCTCTTAGGGTTTTGACATAATTCTATGGAAAAAATTCTACATCGATTTTTCGGACTCAACTGTTACCTAATCTCCTACTAATTCAAATCACGCGAGTAAAATTGGGTTTTTATACCTTGGCCAGAAATAAATTAAGAGTTAGTAAAATAAAATAAAATGATAGGGTCATTAAGTCATCGTAAAGATATCAAGATATGAATTTATCGAATGGGTCGGCGGCCTCTTAGTTCGAAGACGAAATCTAGACTATATTCGACAAGCTCATGCACACATGCGGTAGCGCATGGTCGCTGATGTGCGTGATTAGAGGTCAGTACGGCCATTCAACTATTTTGATCTATTTGATATGTTTACGTATCTATTACTCTCGTGATTTTTATCAATTGAAATAAAAGGTTTTTTAGAACATTTTAAACTAAATTGTTAAATATTTGAATTTTGTTTTCAGGAAATGGATTGATTTTGAACTACAGTTTATTTCTCTGGTTTTAATTTTGTGTATCAATTTCTAAGTAGCCGAAATCAAAAGCAAAATTTTGCCTATTTTATCTAAAATTTGAGTTAATATTGTTTTACTCAGAAATTTTATAGAAAAGTGTTATAAAGTGATGCAAGCATTGTATAGACGAATTTGACAATACATTGTAATTTTTTCAAACTGGTAAGACGTCAGAACGATAAAGAAATATGTGATATTCTAATCTAAACTTCTCACAGCAAAAACAAAACAGTCGCTGGTTTGAGTTCGATTAATCAAAATTAAACTATAGCAAAATTTCGTATACAGCCTCTGAAATATATTCAAAATATGTAATAAAATCTAGCACACATATAATAATGTACTTATTTACTATTTTAATGTTACAGTTTTTGATTCCAGTGATAGAATAATATTTTGGACAAACTTGCTACGTTCTGTGTCTATACATTATACATATTCTACATACAAGAACACGAGCACTGAATACCACAATTTAGTAATTATAATGAAGTGACAAGAAGTAAGAAAATTATTGTCTTACATGAATCTGTAAGTTTTCAACATAACGTTTTCTTATTAAAGCATCAGTCATCACAATATTTATAAATGTATCAATTTTGTACTACGAGTATAATATTGTTAACTCATTCACTGCCGACCTCGAAAAGCGCATAGTGAAACAAAAAGGTGTAGTTACACGACAAACTATATCATTAGCAAAAGGAAGTACCTGTAGCACGATTGGCGATTTTAATTGACCGCTAATCGGATCCATTATGTATGGGAAGTCGAAAATGTTGTTTCCTCCTATGACAGATGATGATGATGATGAACCAGTTGATCAGTTTGACGGATGCACCCCCTTAAATATTACTCCACCTGTTTGTTACAGCATTTATATCGCATCGATGTGCGTTTGAAAGCGGCCCCCTTATTACGGACGCAACAGAAGTGTGGAAAGCGTTTAATTGCTTAATGTCTGCTGTCAAAAGGTTTACAAAAAATGACGTTTGACAGCAGACATTTAGCAATTTAAACGCTTTCCACACTTCTGTTGCTTCCGTAATAAGGGGGCGGAGCCTAATTACCCAAAGCGGTATTATACTCTTCGATGCGCCGATGAACTTCCGCGCATAATTTGCAGATTTTCATACAGGACTATTATTGGTCAGCCAGGATCCTCTTAAAGACTCATTATACTAATAAATCATTTAGAACAACTTTCACTATGGAACTATGATTTCGTAAAAAAAATGAACTGTTTAATAATAGGATATTGTTACACAAGGCGCTAAATAGACCCATTGTATACAAGGTTGTTTTACCCCCGAGCTTTAGGTTGGGATTAAATAGAAACCGAGTTCTTGCCCATTAAAATGTATGGCAGCTAATTCTTTCGCGATTTCATAGTTGGCTCCATAGTAAAAGATACCTTATTAATTTTCATATCGAAATAAATAAGTATTTGCTCGAGCAGAGTAATTGGGCAAATCCGTTCTGTGAAAGTAATTAGCTACCTACTAAACTACCTAAATGTATGTTAATTTTCATATTATTCGACCCTCTAAGAACATGCTAGCTTATCACCAGTAACCCTGTATAGGTTTATTAACAGTAATCGAGCTTAATGTAAAAGAAGAAAAAATCAATGGTCATTTTTTAGATCGCTGCGCCAAACTATTTAATTATTTATTACGATAATTACTTATTATTTTGTACTTATGTATTCTTTCAGATGGAGTGAGTTAACTTGCATATTCTGATCGATTTTACTGAGTGATTAAACAATATACTTAAATTTTGTTATTAACTTTCTAGTTTCATTTCTTATTTAAATCTAGGGCCTCTTTCAAGATCCTCTAGTAAAGTGTTGATTAAATACTAAGTTACCAAAGTAACTTTTGACAGTTTCACAAAAAAGGCCAGTATACCGTGCCGATTAGCATTACTTGAACATTATGAAATTAGCACTGCGCCTTATTCGCCACTTTAATAGACGAGGAGCTTAATCGGTACTTTACTCGAAGATGGTGAAAGAGGCCCCTAATATAATAATTTACACTACATACCTGTAAATGTACACTAATGCCACAGCATAACATTTACCCATTTACCTTCCGTCGAAATACAGTCGAGAACAAAATTAACGTGCCTGTTACCTATTAATAGAGGTATTAATTAGGTAGGTCAGCGGACTAAATGGAAATAAAATATATGGAGGAGGCCTATGTCCAGCAGTGGACGTCCTACCATTGAGATGATAATGTAGTTAGACTATAGGACTAGGTACAGAAAAACAATACGTAACATTTTCAGTTAGCTTTTTTATTAACTTCATCAGTTATTTTCTTGGTATTGGTGCAGTTGATGTCTGCTTTAAAGTCCCGAGTACAGCACGCCTGCTTCGATGTGGGTTCAAACAATTCCCCATCAGATAATATAGTGCAAATGTAGGGCTTTCCAGAATGTTCGGAGTTAAGAGGATAGTAATATTGTCCATAAGAAAAGTAGGAAGCAGTGTAACCTAATATGGAGCCGACAAATACGTCCTCCCAATGATGATGGTTTTCACAGTATCGGCTCACAGCCAAAACGCTCGCCATCACCAGCGGCACCATACACGCTATGACTCTGATGCCTTGACCGCGACTTCTGGACAACACTCCCAGTCTCCCACACATCCACATACTAACGAAACCCAGCGAACAAAAAGAAAAACTGCTGTGTCCGCTCGGAAAAGACTTCCTTCCTTCGTTGACTTCTTTTAAGTCCCCCGTGCAGCGGAGATGTCTCTCCAACTTACCGTTCGGGAAGCATCGGTAGAAAAAATCCGGACGCGGCCTGCCGACGGCCAACTTCCCGGTTTCCGTTATGAAGGCTGTAATGCAACACGCTAGACTCCACGCTAGCAGCGTTTGAATCGCGTCATCGTAGTTTTTTGCAAGAATAGAAGGCAGTATCGTAGCGAACAGGGGCACAACGATTATCAGGACGACGGTGAACCAGAAGGGTGTTATTGAGTCTCTCCGAGGTCTTTTTAACTCTAGCAGCTCTTTCTCCGTAATGAACTGCATGTACGGTTGTAGACACACGTGCATCAATAAAACTATCAGCAGCAAGGCGATTCTTACTGTAATTTCGGCCCAGATATTTGGTACAGTGCTGTTGAGGGATTTGAGACATCGCCACATAAAAATAGGGTATTGATCTTTAGAATTGAACGAAACTACTTCATAGATCATGCCAAACACGAATGACAGAAGAACTTTGACTACCGGTAATAAATCATTATAGATTTACTGAACATAACTCCTTACACGTCGGTGATAAATAGTATGTGCAAGTAGTTTTGAGTTAACATCTCGAGGCTTGTTGTTCCAACTTCCTGACTATGTGAGTTAGGAGTGGCAAACGTGGTTACTTTCTACTAGGTGTTTGTCTCGCAAAAACTGACATAATGTTTTAGGACATGAATGGTGCATTAATCGCCCTGAGTCGTGCATCAAGTGAATCTACCGCCTACATTACTATGTAAATATGACCAACAATTTGATTTTTGTTCAGCTGTCATGTATCAAGCTATATTTTTACAAGGTATAATTACCACTCTATCAAAGCGTATTTATCTAAAGCCGCGTATCGACTGCGCGCGGCAAACCATCGAACATTGGCTCGCGCGGCGGCCGCGCAATATGTGGACGAGTCTGCCGCGCGCGGCAGCTCGAACATTGGCGCGCTCGAACGTGCCGCGCGGCGATCCAGTTCGTGTCGGTTTTTGGTTGCGCGGCAAAGGAGCGTCAGTGTGTGCGCCTGCCGCGCGCCGCTGCCGCGCTATATCAAAATGTTGAGCTT